>OY743151.1:24668337-26024037 GCA_963555695.1 Dasypolia templi | reverse complement strand
TATTTATCCACCTCCGCCTCCACATCCACCTCCGATAAGATTCTTCCAGAACATTCCTACTTTTTACACCCTGTATATTATAATACCTACTTTTAGATTTCGCTTTGCCTATCTGCTGTAATCGACCTGTTTGTTTATTGACAAGGCCTGGCGTAGTTAGTATTTAGCATCAGCTGATAGGATGGGCTTATCGTTAAACTCATTATTACCAAATTCAAAACATCTAAAATCATATTTTATTCTATTTATCAGTTTTTTATTACCGTTTTATAAACTTTAATAAGAATATATCGCATGAATTATCTTAATTAAAAGTTATTTTTCGCAATAATGGTTACCTAGTAGGAAAACAGCATGAGCATAATTGGTGACCTTATCTACGAATAATATTGATTGTAAGTTCGTTCAAAACAGGAAAGAAGGTAATGTGCAAAAACAGTTTGATAACTGTAGGTAATTATTTTATGTACTAGAACTCCATGCGAGCTCGTGACTTACAAGAATCATACTCTGTTCAAAACAATTTGATGAAAAATTAAGCAATGGGTTAGAAAACTTCCTTTTCTATTGCAAATTGTAGTTTCACTCACAAATTGAGAGACTTGATTCGATTATTTTAATACTTAAACCTTAAATCAAAATGATTAAATAAATCATTTAAACAATCATCAGTCTCCACTCAATGTGTGCCTGAAGATGGACAGCACCATGCGCCATGGATGCTACTCTGTTCTAAGGGAAATAATTTATTTTGTGTTTCAGATTTCGCCACGGCCTCAGGAATTCAACTAGAATTTTATTTCAACGGAAGACAATTGCACACAGAAAATATTACGTCGGGTGATATCGAGGTTATTACTTATGACGCAGTAGGCAAAATTATGTTTTTTGTCGATCGTGTAAACACGAACACCGCTATCTTTAGTTACGACATAACAACCAAGAAAACCGAATCATTAGTACTGAAGAGTGGCGAAAGAGAAAGAATCGCGGGAATAGACTTCGATCCGGTTGAAGAAATAATCTTCTGGATTGAAAAATATTCGTGTAGTATACGCTGGTTTTCAATAAAACCAGGATTTAAGAACAATGTCTACGGAAACCTATTAATCGAGATGTTTGATAAGTCGTTGACTATATATGCTATTGCTGTGGATAGCTGCAGAGGGTTTGTTACTTGTGATAGTATTGTAAATAAATAAAACACATTTTGAACTTTATGTAAATTGATCGTGTTTTACAAATTACAGGTACATATACTGGACGAGCACGGACTTAGACCAAAATAAATTACCGTCTACAATAGAGAGAGCCCGATTTGATGGCTCTGAGAGAGAAGTTATAATTGGCAGTAACCTTCAAAATCCAAGACGCTTGGCCTTAGACCAACAGACACAGAAACTGTACTGGATTGATGGTTTAGTACATAACGAACCAACTAAAGATTCACAATTTTCTATCGAAAGTGCAGATTTGAATGGACAAAACAGAACACTGTTATATAGTGAAAAAGAAATAGAGCAACCAGTGGTACTCACCGTGTCAAAAGATTCCATCTACTGGGTTCACTTTTTCCAGAGAACCGTTAAGCAATTGCCAAAGGATCCATCGATACATGCAAAACCTAAAGAAATTTTAGTTTCAACATGGGGTGAAATAACTACCAACTATAAAATTGAAGACCAAATTCAGGGAATTCAGGGCTGCGAAGCACTAAAGAGTCTGATATCAAATAACTCAGTGACCGACAATAACGTCTCTGTGAATATTTCTTCCGATGTCAGCCACTTTTGTGTTCACGGTATGAATGTTAGTGGGAAGTCTCAATGTGAATGTCTACATGGTTACACCGGTGAGGGATGCGATGTTCCTGCAGTTTGTCAGAATTATTGTTTCCAAGGAGTTTGTATTGTCAGTGCTGAGGAGCAACCTACATGCAGGTAGAACTTCTATTACTATTTATTTTATTTTTAGGATTCCAAACTTCAATAGGAAAAAATAAGGAACCCATGATCACTTCGTTGGCCGTCCGGCCGTCTGTCAAGACTAAAACTATAAACTCAAGTTAGTTTTTAGTATAAATAAAGAAAGAACACAAATTCATTTGACCCAGGTTAAGGCACGCAATATTTACACAAAACAAAAAACAGAAGAAAATAGTATTATGTGCCTCACGGCTGCGCCAAATAGGCCCAGTTGAGCATCAATGCCAGACAACTAAGTGCCTGGCGCTGGTTTCCCAACCAGGTTTTTGGATATTGAACAAGCGCGGTGCCCGATTGGGACATCCATCGGAAAAAATAACGAACTTCTAAACAAACACTATATTGGGGACTGATTTTTAAAATTCCTTCCTTAAAACTCACTTTCCAATGACCGCAAAGCTAAGTGACGCGGCTTTGTTAAACGTTTCACTAGAAATACTTTTTGTAGATTAAGCAGTGCCTCGTCTGTTAGTGAGTGAAATCAAGATTTAATTAAATAGATTTTTGTGATTTCAGATGTAACGCTGGTTATTCTGGGAAGAGGTGTGAAGTCAACATATGCCAAGGGTATTGTTTGAACGACGGTATCTGTTCTATGAATGAGGAGAATGAACCAGTCTGCCAATGCAAAGGACATTACGAAGGCGAAAGATGTGATTTTTCAACCTGTCTGAACAAATGTTTCCAGAAAGTAGTTTCAATGGTGTGGGGCGTCATAAATACAGGTACATTTATATCTTTCTAAATATTAAGTAGACATTAGTTTGGTCATCCCCGCAAGATTTCTACAAGATTTTGTATCAGTTTTTAAATATTTTATAGATTTTGCGCAGTATTTTAGACGAATCATTTAAACTAATCGGCAGGATAGTTTCGACATGCAAGATGATGTGCCCGCATTCGTTGAGACTGATTTGACGTTCACTCGTCGACTAAGATTGAGTGCTCCATTACAGTGGCCTAAACTGTGGTTAATAATCTCCTTTGACATTAATGGAACTCTTTTCACGTTTTCTTTATAGATGTAACACGAGCTACTCTGGACAAAGAGGTGAGGTCAACGTGTGCGTCACCTGCTGATTAACCAACTTTGCTGGTTTTTTGAATGGACACCGGATGAGATACAGATGAACACATTTTTTCTTAACTGAAGGCCAGCTCGTAACATAAATCATTTTAATTTTATTTAGCGATAAAGTTATCAAAATCTTGTTTGTAAATACAAATGAATATAGCGCAAGCATGCGCCGCACCGGCGGGCGGCGCCGTGCCGAAACCGCGTGTGAATCGCATTGATCCCAAAATTTAAATAAAAACGCAACGATCACTGTTCAGTAAAGCATTGCCAACGAATCTGTAAAGAATTTACAACAATTTAACACTTATTCTGAGAAACTTTATTTTTTATTTTTATAAATGGCATCTCGCAGGTCAACCTATGAGGTTGTCGTCTGCTTAGACGGACTTGCCTGTGGTTGCCCTAATAAATTAAGGCCTCCAGCCAGGACTTAAACTTAAATACTAACTAAAACTAAGCGACAACGCTAAGGGCACCTTCTGTGGGGTACGAACCTCGGCTTAGGGCGTCGCTGGAAGAGGGCAGCAAGGGACTAGCTGGATCAGGATTGATATTAATTAGGGACGAATTTAAAGCTACAGGCTCAGCGGCGCGGGCTGGCTCGAGCAAGGGTCGGGAGGGGCGTAGATTTGGGCGTCGCGGCGGGCCTCGGCGGCGAGGACGGTAGGACGGCGATCGGGTTTTGGGCTTATGAAGCGTGCTGGTGGCCTTACTACTCTCCTGGAGGAGGGTAGTGGCATCGTCGGGGGCGATTAAGGTATGCCTTGGTCGGCGAATACTACTAATACGGGAGGGAGTGTAGCAGGCGGCCGCTGAGATCAAGGGGTTGGGGTGTTTTATGCCACAGTCAAAGAAACGCTTCGATAAGCGTTTCATGAACTGGTTTATGGTAGGCATTTTTAGGTCTACGTGGAGATCTCCATTTCCATTTCCGGAACCAAGCGCCTAAGACGTTTACGGAGGTTTGGAGAGTACGAGCTATAGCGTTGGGACAATGACCGGTATAGTAAACGGCAGTGTCGTCGGCGAAGAAAGCCAACTGAGCCTTTTTACTCTGTGGGATATCGCTAGTTAAAGGCGTGAAGACTAGAGGAGATATAACGGAACCCTGAGGGACACCGGCGCGAATAGGGTGAGGGGACGAGAGTGCACCCTCGATGCGATAGCGGAAGGTGCGATTCGACAAAAAGTCTCGTAAGATGAGCACGAGACGATCTGGCACTCCTAGTTGGTGAAGCTTGTATATCAAGCCGTTGAGCCAGACTTTGTCGAAGGCTTTCGCTATGTCGAAGAATAGCACACCCGTCGTCGCGTTACGCTGCAGACCAGTGCATAAGTGCTCTACTATACGGTGGAACTGGTGGATACTCGAGTGTTGGGGACGGAAACCGAACTGCTCGTTGGGAATGAGGCTCTTTGCTTCGGCGTAGTCTTTGAGACGCTTATAAATAAGTCTCTCGTAGATTTTGCCGAGAACATTGAGTAAGCTAATAGGGCGGTAGCTGGAGGGCTCAGACTTTGGCTTGCCTGGCTTTGGGATACCGATGACGGTGGCTTCTTTCCATGCTTGTGGGAAGATGTTGTTGCTCAAGGCGCCATTGAAGATGGCGGTCATAAGCGTTATTAGCGGGGCAGGAAGGAGTTTGCATACCTTATTGGTAATACCATCCGAACCGAGGGCCTTACGCGCGTGGAGCCCTTTAATGATGTCGTGCACTTCGTCTGGAGTGACGGGAGGCAGAGGATCATCAGGGTCTTCGACGGGAGGGAGGGAGGCTCTCCGTTCGACTTCAGCGTCGACTTTGTTCAGGTGAGCTTGGTCTACTGGTTGAGAGCTGGGAGAACATTGGGACTCTAGGCTGTCGGCAAGGCATTCGGCCTTGTCGGTGCTGTCGAAAGCGACGCTCTTGTCGGGGCGGCTGAGGGGAGGCATAGAGACCTCCTCTGAGGAACGCAATTTCCTCTGAAGGTGCCAGAAGGCTTGGTGAGTGGGCTCGAGCTCACTGAGCATCTTGTTCCAACCCTCTGAGCGAACCTCCCCTATGCGTTTCTTTACAGCACGCTGTAAATGGCGCATGTGGGCTTTGTTCGCGTCACAAGGGAAGGAGTCGTAGGCACGAATAGCCGCATTCTTCTCGGTTATCAAGCCACGTACGTCAGAAGGTAGTTTCCAGCGATGGGGTTCCATCACCGGAACTTCCCGTGAACAATCCGTCAAAACGGATTGAACGTGCTCAGTAAACGAGTCGATTGCGGCCGTCGTTTCGGCGACTGACACTATGTGTTCGGGGATGGTGTCCAAGTGAGGCGACGTGGTGGATTTCAGTCTTTCGCTTACTTTCCTCCAGTCGGTTATCATCTGGGTCTGAGGGGGGCGGTTGGGATCGCTTGGGCCAGAGTAGGGGGCAAGATGCATAACTACTGGGCGGAGGTCAGAGTTAAGCTCGTGGAACGTCTCTATCGATTGCAAACGAAGGTTCACATTCTTGAGTAGCGCTACATCGAGTATATCAGGAAGATGTCTGAGAAACAAAAATGTTAATAATAATTATTACTTATTTCTTCAAAAAGAACTTGAAAATCAATTTTGTTTTATCTGTAGGATAAAACAAGATGTGACCGAAATTGTCTTTTACGTCTATGAATTTATTTGTTTCTGTTTGCGTTTAAATAATCGATAAATAAGTAAAAAAATACTAGACATCGTCCCTATTGTGTATAATTCGTTATACACAATAGGGACGATGTCTAGTATTAAACATTTTCGTAAAAATACTGTAATTTCAAAGAAGGCATAAAAATTAGATAATCGAAAAAATCTGTTAAATCGATCTAAACATGAAGAGATACACGCTTTCAAAGTTATTGGAGGGGATTATTGCCGTCCTTGTCGCGCGGTACGGGCAATGTACGGCGCTAGTATGAAGTTACATAGTCGTGACGTCACTTCTAAGATAGTGATGTCCTTGTCTAACTTTTAATTTAAAACGTTTTTAACTCTCTTTTTTTAAGCTTTTACACTTTTTCTAACATTCTTTGCACTATTTAGAAACCAGACAGCTAAGTGCCTGGCACTGGTTACCCAACCAGGTTTTTGGACATTGAACAAGCCCGGTGCCCAATGAGATATCCATCGTAACACATAACGAACTTCTAAATTAACACTTTTTTGCTATTATTATTATTGTTTGCCGAATGACCTTCAAAAAGCTTATGATTTATTGTTGGATATTTTTAATGACGCTGCTAACAAATTCATCCTGATGTTTAAATATAACCTAAACCCTAATTCAGATTTTACTCCAAAGCCGTACTGGACTTCGAACTGTCACACGCTGTGGTTCATCGAAGGCTAGTATAACCCATATTTAGGCGTAATCCCACTCCCCAAAATCTTGATACTCTAAACAATAGGATAAATATATCGCAGAAGTTAATCCGGCAGGCTAAGGGAGTGAACTGGCAAAGCATTTGTTCTACAGCACACTACATTTGCATGCTTTTTTTTTCCTACGTGGGTAGGCGTGACATAAACACATCTTTTTATTGCTTCCTTATTTAATATTTATTTTAAAATAGTTAATTGTTCTTTTTCAATATATTTATGTGCTAATTAACTTTAAAACCCACCTTCGCTTGGAACTTTCCTATCACTTTCACTCTACAACAACCACAGCTCTTCAAATACTCCAATAAAATATGGACAGCAAGCTTGTGCACAGTATGGAGGAACTGGAGAAACTGTTCAGCTCCCGCATGAGTGAGTACGAAGATAAACTGCAGAGAGCTACAGCTGGAACTGGCCCGGCACACCCAGATCTTGCAGCGCTGTCACTGGACTTTTCTGAGTTTAAAAGCTTTGTCTGCAAAACTTTCTCTCACTTTAAAACTCAGATTGAACTCCTGTCGCGAAGTCTGGATACACATGAGACTGCAATGCGAAGAAAGATCTTGCTGTTTCACGGTATTCCTGAGACAGCTAATGAAAAGCTGTGCAACTCGATTCTCCTTATTATATCAAAACAACTAATGATTGAGGATATAAAACTGGAATATTTAGACGTGTGCCACAGACTAGGAGCCGCCCAGGGCAAAACCAGACCTGTGCTGGTGCGATTTAAAGAAATGGAGCATCGTCGGCTAGTTTGGGATGGTAAAACTTCACTCAAAGGCAGCGGCATCATAATTTCGGAGTTTTTGACGAAGACACGGCAGCTGGTATTTATTGCGGCACGCAAGCACTTTAGCATCAATAACTGCTGGTCTGCGGAGGGAAAGATTATTGTCTTGACGCCTGACAAGTCTCGCCGGAAGATAGCGTCCATGGGTGAGCTTGATTCTTTAATCGCGCTATTCCCCGCTTCAGCCAGTGCTGCTGCACCCAATGATCCCGTGCCTGCCGCTTCTACGTCGTCCGCCGTGGCATCTACATCGCCTCTAACAGCAACCCCCAAACAAAAGATCGTGAGGAAGGCACGCCGCTAAGCTTACAAACCCTTGCATGTGTTTACTTTAATCGCATTGTGATACATTCGGCGCACTTTAAAATTAGATTTCCCTTTTCTTAATCTACCCATAGCATTTAGTTTATTTTTTTCTCACATAACTTGCCGGTAGATGATAATATTTTTCAGATCTTATGACGTGACGTCTGTCGACTGTCACTGCCAGTGTCATTTTTTTTTTGCTATATTGACGTAACGTTTCGTTTCACTATGCGTTTGTCTGTTTCCGAATGTGGTTGAGGATATTTTCGTATTTTCTTTGTTTTTTTTTTTGTGTTCCTGAATTTATTTCTCGTTTTATTCCCTTCACATTCTAGTGAATCTACCTTGTTCATAATCTATGGTGTGTAAAAATCTCTTCCAACTACAGCGAATAGGTGCTTTTATTAGTTGAGCGTATATAATTATATTGTTTTGTTTTATTTGCACTTCATTAGTTAAGTAAAATTTGATATTTTTATTTATTTTAGTTTTTGGTATTATTTTATTTATTATTTTTGCAAACTATGTTCGATGCGGATCTTGATGATGATTTTTTCTCTTGCACTTCCTCTTCTAGCAGTTTCCTTAGTGCGTCGAGTGGTTCTTCCTCTCCTCTTACTCTCAGCGAACAGATCTCCTCTCTGCTTTCTTACCTTCCCAACAATCTCAACATAGCCCACATCAATGCCCAGAGTGTACCTTGCCATTATTCTGATCTTCTGGCTTCCATTAACAGTGCTCATATAGATGCTTTGCTGATCTCTGAGTCCTTCCTTAAACCCTCTCTTTTATCTGTTCATTATGCCCTTCCTGGCTTTGTTCTTATCCGTAACGATAGAACCGGGAAGGGTGGTGGTGGCGTTGCTATTTACTTGAGTACTGATATTCCCTACAAGATTATCAGCACATCACCATCTTCCTACTCAGGGTCAGCGGAGCATCTATTTCTTGAAATATCTTTGCATCACGTTAAAATGCTCCTTGGAGTGATGTACAGCCCTAACCTCAGTATCGATTACTTTGGCTCTTTTGACTCACTTTTAAATGATTTCTGTCCCTCTTACGACCACGTAGTCTTGATGGGCGACTTTAATACTTGCCTGCTTAAAAATGACAGTCGTACTCACAAACATCAATCTCTCTTATCTTCTTTTAACCTTAGTATTCTGCCTCTTTCTGCTACTCATCATTTCCCTAACTGCACCCCTTCTCTTTTGGACCTGATGATTGTCTCTAGTTCCAATAACGTATCTGTCCACGGACAACTCACTGCTTGTTTTTCTTATCACGACTTCATCTTTATGTCCTATAAAATTCGCCCTCCTAAGCGTAAACCGCAATATATTCTCCTTAGGAACTATAAGGGCATGGACCTGGAGGCATTGCAGCGTGATGCTGGTAGTATCGACTGGACGGACGTCTTGGAGAGCACATGTATCAACGATATGGTTCACATTTTCAACAGCACTCTACTCAGCTTATACGATCGTCATGCCCCTATCCGTCGAGTTAAAGTAAAGTATGTCCCGGCCCCCTGGCTCACTTCTGCCTTTAAGGATGCGATGGCCAGTAGGGACAGAGCCAAAAGGAGGCTAAAACGCTGTCCTTCTGAGCGCAACTTGATTGCGTTTAAGTTGCTGCGTAATCGCTGCAGTCGTATGTGTAGAGATGCAAAGAGACGCTACTTCCATAATTCTCTCGACAACCGCAACTCTTCTGAAGTCTGGAAGTTTCTAAAAACTGTCGGTATTGGTTAGCCTTCAGTTGTTTCCAGTATTGACACTGACGTGTGCGCTCTTAACAAACATTTCTCACTTCCCCCTGTTACTTTGGATCCACACGTCAAATCAGCTACTTTAAATAAACTATTCTGTTTGCCGGTGGCGCAGTGTCCTTCTTTCGAATTAAGTCCTGTTGGTGAAAGTGAGGTAAAAAAATCTATTTTTGCTATCTCCTCCACTGCAGTAGGTAATGATAATCTTTGCTCAAGAATGATTTCTCCGATTCTCCTCACACTACTTCCCATCTTGACCCACATTTGCAATTTCTCCTTGTTCTCTTGTACTGACCTTCTTAGTCCTTTTCAATCTGGTTTTCGACCTGGTCATAGCACTGTAACGACTCTTCTGAAGGTTACCGATGACATCCGCTGGGCTGTGGACCACAAATCTCTCACCTTACTTGTACTTCTGGACTTTAGCAGTGCCTTCAACTCTGTCGATTTTGATATCCTTCTGGATATCCTTAAATCTTTCAATTTCTCTTCTTCTACTATTGGCTGGTTCGATTCCTATCTTAAAGGACGCTCTCAGCGAGTTCGTCTCGAAGAGTCTTCTTCTGAATGGTGCTCTCTTACCGCTGGTGTGCCTCAGGGTGGCGTTCTTTCTCCTCTTCTCTTTTCTATGTTCATTAACTCTGTCACCAGGGTCATCTCTTCGCACTTCCATCTCTATGCTGACGATCTGCAGCTTTACGATCATTTCTTGACGCAAGATGCGGAAGCCGCCGTGTCTGCTATAAACAGAGACCTGGATTTGATTAGCGAGTGGTCGCGGTCTTTTGGACTGCAGATCAACCCTAAGAAATCTCAGGCCATAATTATCGGCGGCAGGTATATGCGAAATAGGCTCGATGTTGCGTCGCTGTCTCCACTCTGTCTGAATGGAGTTCAGATAGCCCCTCCGCCGTAACGCGAATAAAATACACGATTAAACGTACGTACGTATCGCGCGCGACAAAATCGCGCGACTTCCCCGGGTTCACTAAAACTACGATATCTCGGAATATGCGCATCGTAGCTCGACAATCCCTACGTCTATGAAATGGTTATTAACTAAGCTATCTGATTTTATATGGTTTAGTATACTTTTACCTAGTAATTTATTGATAATAGTAAGTTGAAAGTAGGCTGAGTGACTTTTTCCCAGTTTTCCGTACAAAAGTCGTCATATTTAAAAAAATAAAAGCATTGTTTCCAGCAGTTAATGTTTAATTTACCTTTAGACACATCATATTCAACAATCAATAAAAAAAACAGACCTCTCCGAACACTTTATACAAAGGACTCGCATTACAATAACAAGTCTCAAGTGGGCGACCCGAGCCGATTAGAAAAAAATAGGGTATGTTTACACATTCATAACGGGAAGTCATTGAGCCGAGCGGCTTATGTGTTTACGTTATTGCTTATCTTGGTTCACAAGTATAACACATACAAAGCGTTAGCTCTTAGAAATGTTTAGTTTACAATGAGTGAGTCACAATGCAAGCCCATAAAAAAGGCGTTAAAAAAGACCCTTTCATACTTTGAAACAAAGAGTAACTATTATTGCATTTATTTTAAATCTGACTATGCGTTCTACACTAGTAGGATATTTACTAATGAAAAAACAATACACAATGGCATGTTGCCTAACGAAAACATTATCAAAATAAACAAATGAAAATCATAAAACACGCATTTTTTGCACAAAAAGTAATAAAAAATCAAAGGACACAGTACAGGAAACAACTAGAACGTCAAATCTTAACAACAATGAAACACAAAATTAATATCATGCGATTTTCAAACAGGTGTGGGTTATTTCTTTTTAGTATGAACTTCTTATGTTTTTTTTTTACTTTTTACCTAAAAAAAAAAAAAAAAAAACGCAAATCACGATAAAGTTAAAAGTTTAAAGTCTCCATGGGCGTAACGGTAGGAACAGGAGGAGCTTCTAGGAGGTCGTCATCTTCCACGTCCAGTGGCGTCTCCCAGAAGCTCCTCAGCGCCCTTGGAAGTCCCAGGTACGGCACCACATCGTCGTCATCACTCGAATCGGAGTCTGCTTCGCTTCCTGTGTAATAAATAATAAGTAGGTAAAACATCTGTGGGAACTTGTTTGCCCCTAGCCCCATCCCGACCTGAAAAAAAATCAGCAGCTACTTACCATAGGTGAGGTGCTGGAACATGTCCTGATCACGCAGACCCTGTCGAGGATGCTCGATGGGTGCCGTCACACATTCCTCAAACCTGGTTAAAAAGCAATTAAAAAGATTAAAAAAACATAAAATCAAAAAACAAAAATAAAATAAAAAATAATTATTTTTCTTCAAGTCGGTCAAAAATATGTTACTGATCAGTGTCGGTATTGTCGATACTGTGTACAATTTAGTAAAAAACATGGCGTCGGTCACGTGACATAAACACCGAATGCCTGACCGTAACCGGTCTGATTAAGTCCGCATCTTTTTTTTCAATGTTTACCTTTTTACATTTAAATAATTTCGCAAAACTACATTGTATTTCACTATTTAAATGGCTAATACATACGTAGTAACGTATCTAAATCATGTTTAGACAGACATTTTGCAGTCAATAGTGTATTTTCTACTCATAACGAGTCGAAAAGTACAGCCATGACGCGCGAAATTCCTAACTGTTTTTGTTGAATTAACAAGTTCAGTCCTAAATCTCTAAACATTACACAATGCTGCTATTAAAAACTGTTGATTACTTACCCGTCCATGCTGTTTAATCCTTGAAAGGTGTATTAATAGCTTCATGGTTATTAATTTGGTTGTTGAAAATCCGAGTTTTGAAACGAAATGGACGCGTCACCGTGGCCGTCATATTTGAAACATTCCGTGTCAAAACTGTCACGAAATGTTTAGCTTGCGTTTTGTATGGCTAGCCTACTCTATTACCTACACTCTGGTACAAGTTAGAGCGAGATAGGTGGCCGGGCAGAGACAATATAGCGGTATGATGCTGAGTACACACACGCGGACTTCTCCTGACTTTGTACGAATGTTGACCTTTTTTGACGCGGACTTCTCCTGACTTTGTACGTTCCAGGGGATAGAATACGCACAAACGGTAAAAAATCTGGGAGTGACCTTGGACTCTTACTTATCGTGGACTGCTCATGTTGCTCAAGTTAGTCGCAAGGTGCACTACACGTTCCATTCGTTGAAATGCCTCCAGAGCTTCTTGCCCTTGAACACTAAAATCTCCCTTGCTCAAACTCTCATACAGCCCATCATAGACTACGCTGATGCCTGTTATTTGGATGCCACCGAGGAGCTTTTAAATAAGCTTGAGCGTTTGCAAAATATCTGCATTCGTTTTGTTTTTAACCTTAAAAAGTATGACCACGTTTCTAACTTTCGCAAGATACTCAAGTGCTCCCTATTCGACTTCGCAGGAACTCTCGGATGTTGTGTCTACTATTTAACTTACTCCACAACCCTTTAACGCCATCCTATCTGCGGGAACGCTTCTCCTTCGCCCGTCCTTTTGATGCGCCTTGCAGGTCGCACCTTAAAAATCTCCTAAAAACCCCTCCCCACTCTACTGACTTCTACTCCTATTCTTTCTCTGTACACGCGGTTCAGTTGTGGAATTCACTTCCACCTGACATAAGGAACTGTCAAACTGTTGTGGTGTTTAAGAGGAGAGTGAAAGAACACTATCTTTCCACTGTGTCATAGTTGCATTTGTTTAATATATGTGTATGTATTTATTTTTATCACTTTATATTTATATGTATTAAGTGTTATTTATTTTAGAAGTATCTATGTAAGTATATTTTGATTTAGTATTTTTATTTTTAAATTAGTGAATTGTTTCGTTTTATGTATTTTGTTTTCCCTTTTACTCTTACACACGTTGTCTACATCTCTCATATACTCTCCTACTGCAGGTATGCTGGAAGAGATTTCTTTAGAAATAAGCATTACCTTTGTACGTACTTTTCTGTTATCTTTATTTTTCTTGTCTTTATATGTGTGTACATAAATGGTTAAATAAAAAAATAAAAAACAAATACATCACAAAAAAATAAATACAAATTGACATTTTGTGGACGCCCAACGTGCCACAAATCTTCAAATTCTTTAATACCAGATTATGTTTCCCCATCGAACCCTACGGTTCAACATAGTAACCCTTATTGTACTCGATCTGAGTAGGTACTTTCTAGGATGTAAGCTGTAATATACTACAGACTTCTGTTTACGATTTTATGTTTGAGCTTAGAGTGCGAGATCTCTATTCAAGAGCTAGACAAATGTTTCAAGTCTAAGGATCCACCTCCTGGATGCGTAAGAATGAGGAGGAGGATGATTAAGAATTTGCATGATGTGGGTAAATCGGTTTTACTAACGTTATATTATAATAAGTTATTTGAACTTAGTTTTGTTCGTTCTCATTGGCGCGACATCTTTCTCTCCGGCCTATATCCTTGTTGTCGTGCATATGCAAAGTTTTCCATTACATTTCATTTGAAGATTGGAATGGTTTGTGAAAAAGAAACACATTTTCTGCGAACACAGTAGTCTTCCGGAGAGGTACGTCGTGTTTAGATGGCCTATGTTGCTTAATATCCGTAATTCAACTGGTTTGGTCCCACCTTGTGAGAGGCCTTCCAACACTGCGTAATCCGGTACGCGGTAGCCACTCCAGAACCTTTCGGCCCCATCGGCCATCTGTTTTGCGAGCAATGTGCCCTGCCCACTGCCACTTAAGTTTGGCAATTCTCCGGGCTATGTCGGTTACTTTGGTTCTCCTGCGGATCTCTTCCTTTCTGATTCGATCACGTAGGGAAACTCCAAGCATAGCCCTCTCCATTGCCCTTTGGGTGACTTTAAGCTTTCTGATAAGGCCTATTGTGAGCGACCACGTTTCAGTGCCATAGTTCAGCACTGCCAACACGCCCTGGTCAAAGACTTTCATCTTGAGACACTGCGATATTGCGCAGCTTCCCGAACGCTGCTCAGCCAAGTCGGATTCAACGATTGACCTCTTTCTTGAAGTTGGACCGACATAACTGGACAATTTGTCCTAGATAAGCATATTCGTCCACGACTTCGAGTGTAGTGTCTCCGATCTTCCTGAGAGTGGGTGTTACATGGCATTTGATATGACCTTTGTTTTGTCCATGTTCATTTTAAGACCGACTCTTTCGGAAGCTCTACTGAGGGCATCAGCACTGCACTGAGGTCCTCCATGGTCTCAGCCGTGACTACTACGTCGTCAGTAAACCGAAGGCTATTCACGTGATGGAATCCGAATTGATATTGCCTCCTCTTTTTATTCGCCGTCGATATTAAGCTGGTAAGTTTTACTAAAAATTTAAGTGTTACGGTTTTCCTCTAATAGACAGGCAGGCATGTTGGATAAGCTTCATGGTCTTTGTGGTCATAATCCTTATTGGAGAAATTAGAAAATACCACTGTTAGTCATGTCCCACGACGTCCTAAAGCAAGAACATATGTACTGCAGTAGTCAAATTGGCATGTTCTCTATGGACGCTTCGGTCAGATTTATGGACTTATCACGTATTGTAAAGTCTAGTTTAGATTCCGTTGATAAACCTAAACATTGTTATTTTATAGATAAATTACGATCATTATAACTCTCTAAAAGCACAATATTCTGGCTTTTACTGGTGTTTACAGATGGTTCTAGACGTGAGAACTACTGTGGCGCAGCCTGTTTTAATTCGCAAGTTGGTACCTTTTTCAAATTCCGTATCTCATCAAAAGTTTCAATAATACACATGGATTTAATTACTATTGCTAAAGCTTTGGCTTACGTCAAATCTTCGTCCGAAGAGGTGATCGGTTTGGTATTTTGACTAACTCGAAAAGTGCCCTTCTTTATCTGAAAAGATGTAGTGTATCGTACATCTCTTTCGTACTCGTACGTATCATTTACACTGGCTTATAGTATCATAAGAACCATCACCGAATTTGTAGCCAAACATAAAACAGTTGTTTTGCAATGGATTCCTTCTCACGTTGGACTGGATAGTAATGAGAGGGTTGATCGTTTGGCAAATTAAGCCGCTTCTGATGGGGAATTTTATGCTTGTTCCCCATGGCATACTGAGCTTTTACCCCTATTTAGAGAAATATGTATTCAATCTTGGTTAGAATATTTTGATAAAAGATCTTTAAAGAAGGGCATTTGGTATAGGACGATTCAATCATCTCTTCCACGTATGCTCTTTGGTTTAGCGAGAGCAGCATGAGTAGGCAAAAAGTTGTGATGGCTTTAAGATTCCGATCAGACCACGTTCCTCTGAATAGTTTTAGTTTTATGATGCGCAAAGTTGATTCACCCAATTGTGCTGTCTGTGGAGTCATAGAAGATGGGCGTGACATCTTGACGGAATGTAGTCGTATTGGAATCCAAAGACGTCATGTTTTTTGACAATCATTTAAAGGTGTCTATAATAGCGTTCTGGCCTCACCATTATCAGAGGAGACCAGAACACTTTATTATATTATTTTTATGGGTATAAGGTTGCGGGTAGGCTAGTTTGTAATACCTAGTTATTGTGTTCAATAAAAATAAGTAAGACAAGCAGTATCAGAGATCTTGGTGTAGTTCACGACAGCAAATTACTTTTTGACGATCACATAGAAGCCATTGTCAAGAAAGCTTTCAAGGCCCTGGGCTTTTTTATGAGAGCTTGCTCTAGCTTTCGGTCTCTGAAACCAGTAAAAGTCCTCTTCTGCTCCCTCGTGCGCAGCCACCTCGAGTACGTTTCCCAAGTCTGGAACCCTCAATACGAGATTTATAAATCTCGTATTGAATCCGTTCAGAGGAAGTTTTTGCGTTATTTAGACTTTAAGGCAAAGCAACTCTCAGTGGACTACGAACACCGTTGCAAGCGATACCATTTCTTGCCGTTGAACATGAGACGTAATATTAGTGACATATGTTTTTTGGCTAGCATAGCAAATGGTTCGATTGACTGTCCGGAACTACTCAGCAAAATACTTCTTCGCACTAACCAAATAACCTGCGCAGACGACCTCTGCTGCAGGCACCATGTGCATCGACTAATTACAGGCGTAACGCCTTCTCCATTCGTAGTGTTAAAGCCTTCAATAGTTTACCATCGCACCTGGATATCGATCTATTTTGCACCAGCGCGCCCAGTATTAGAAAGATCCTGAACAGGGAATATTTTGGGGATAGTCATGAATAACTACTTAATAGTATCCAATGAATACTAAATAGTATCAAATTGACTACATCAGATCCAAAATAACAGCTTTATTGGGCTCATTACGGAACATCGTACACTGTCTGCCATATAGTGTACGCCAGACAATATACAACTCTCTAGTAAAGCCACATATGCTGTACCTAGTCGAAATCTGGGGCAACGCACCAAAAACAAACTTAAAAGACCTACAAATTGCACAAAACAAAATTATTAAAATGCTTTTTCATTACGACTACCTAACACCTACAATCAAAATATTCAAAGACACGAAACTCTTGACCATCAAACAACTTCACGCATACTGCACCTGCATACTCATTCAAAAAATACTTAATAAAACCATACATACACAAATTTCATTCACTAAAACACATCAATTACATAGCCGTAGCAGTCGTAGAAAGGATCACATCGTACTTCCTCAAATGCGAACCACTCAAGGTAAAAGATCACTAGTTTATGAGGGAGTGCAACTTTACAATAAATTACCAGATGAGATAAAGGGTGCGAAAACGATCAATACTTTTAAGTACAAACTAAAAAAAAAAATTCTGCAGAATACCAATATTAATTAACAGTAAAAGATAATTGCTACTAACTAAACATCAAACTAGTACGAAAAATTATGTAATAAATAAATGATAAACTGCATAATAGCGGCTGTAAGCAAAAGTTGTACTACTGATTGATTTATCTGCATTGTGACAGCGGGACCGCACTCTTTATTTCAAAGCAGGGTAGTTTCGCATAGATTCGAAAAAATAATTGGGAGTACCTACAAAACTAAATAATTTGTTAACTAATGTAAATGAAATACATAATTAAAGATAAGTAGATGAATTGTAAGTCCGAGTGTCGAAGGACAATGATTAGTTTTTTATTTTTAAATTTGTTCTCATGTAAGTGAAATGTAAATTTCTTAGTGAGAATTAAATGTCTTTAACCAGAATGAAAATGGAATGTTAAGTATGTGATGCTCGTATATTATTTTGCTTTTTTGATGTTGCACGATTCGAGCAACTTTTTTTAATGTATCTCTTTGTCTGTTTTTTTATGTGTTACTTCTATATCATAAAATATTTTTTTGTTGTCTTTGTTTGCAATTCGCTGTTTACATACATTCAGTCAACACAAAGTATTTGTAATTAGATGTATACATGTGGAAGCTTGTAATTAGCAATTTTTTTTACTTACGAATGTTTTTAATATGTGTTATTAGTCTGTAAGCTTTCTGTAAAATTAAATAAATAAATAAATAATAATCGGGGTGACATTCTTTATAAAACAAAAAATATATATATCTGAAAAAAAAAACAATGATATGATTTTTTGTTATAGGCACACTTGATGTGTGTTTTGAAGAGAGATGGAAAGCATCTCTAAGTTCTGTAACCGACTTTCGCAACGTGTTATATAAGCGGTTCATCTAAATTTGGGTATAACAATTAAATTTTTACTACGTGTATTTATATTATGGAAATCGATTCTTATTGCAAAGTCCTAAGGTTTTGCGAACATACAAAATGCTTTCTAAGATATAAAGAGAAGGCAGAGTTAGTATATCTATTTCTTTGAATTGGTTTCTAAAAGTACTCGCGAGGACCCATTTCATAGATCGCGCGGATTGAACTTTTTTGTAAAATAAAAACGTCAGTTGCTGATCCAAAAGTATACAAACCTAACTGAGGCTATATCGGTCAACTGCCTTATTTTTCTTATTGCATATGCAGCTGAACTTAATTTACCTGAAAGAGGTCTAACGTGAACGCCCCATTGCAATTTTGAATTTAAAGTAATTCCTAGAAATACAGTTGCCGTAATTGCATCTAGTTTCTTAACATCACTCATGGATCAGCACCATTCAGCCCCCTAAACACTACACCCTACAAGGGTATTGAGGGATGTCAAAGTTTGTATGGAAAAAAAATTACGCGCGGTCCGATGAAATAGAAACTCAATACTATAAGTATTGAGTTCTTACTAATACTTACTAGTTGCTCTTTAGACCAAAACTAATGAATTACGTGTAACAGGGTTTTCCGAAAATCGTAGTCTGGAATCGTACACTGCACTGGGGTTATTAAATTTTTAAGGGGAGGACTTTACTGCGTGGCTTGATTAACTCAACAATGGGTTAGAATAATGTTTATATACATGCAATAAACAACAAGTTGTAATACAATTCAAAAGTATAAATAGCATAAACTTATTTAAAAACAAATTAAAAACATACTTAGAGAGGCCCTTGGTATGACAGTATAGGTGCCCGATTGATGGCAATAGGCTCGCCCCCTATTACATGGGACTTAAAAAACATAACTGGCGAAATGTGGGTGTACTATAGGTACACCTCTGCCCAACCCTTCGGGGAAACAAGGCGTGATGTTATGTTATGTTATGCAGATGCTAAACGACAGCTACAATTAAATGATTTTTGAATGATTAATTGTGTGTAAATAGGTAGGATACTATCGGTTATGTTTGTTATTGGGGTAAATTCGTCCCAACTACGAAACCCTTTACTAAACAAGCCCGGTGCCCGAAGGGACATCCATCGGAGAAACTGACGAACATGCGAACAAATAGTATTTATTTCAAGAGATGTTTTTTTTTAAATAATCTTTCCTTAGTGCTCACTTTCTATGTCAAGGAAAACAGGTCTTGTATAAGTTTTAAGAAGCAAAGTGGCTTAGTTAAACGTTTTATGAGGAATTCTAGTGAAAAATTTCATACTTCGAGACCACGTGATTTAGGATTTGCCTTGTCTGTTAGTGAGTAAAGCTAAGTTTTAATCAAATAGATTTTTGTGACTTCAGATGTGAAGTCAACTTATGCGAAGGGTATTGTTTGAACGACGGTATCTGTTTCTTGAATGAGGAATGTGAGCCAGTCTGTCAATGCAACGGTTATTACGAAGGCGAAAGATGTGATGTTTCTACCCGACTGAACAAAAGTTTCCAGAAAATAGTTTCAATGGTGTGGGGCGTCATAAATGTAGGTATATTTTTAGCTTCCAAAACATTAAGTATACATTAATTTATATTTTTAATTAATGTTTAAATCAGGTCATAGTTTTAGGGCAGTATTTTAAGTAAATCATTTATTTAGACCTAATTAGCGTTATAGTTCCGTATATGCAAGATAATGTGCTTATACATGTGTTTATACTGATTGAGCGGTCACTCGTTGACTCAGAATGAGTGCTCACTGGGCCACCACTGCTCTCTAGTGGTTAATAGTCTCTTTTTAACATTAATTGCATTCTTATCATGTTTCTTTTAGAGGTAACACAAGCTACTCTGGACAAAGAGGTGAGATCAATGTGTGCGTCAACTGATGTTGACCAACATCGCTGGGTTTTTAAATGAGCACTGAGATCCTAACTGATTGAAGCCAGCTTACAACACCAATCAGAATATATTTGGTGCTAAACTTATTTGACATCTTTCTGTCACTTAACTTCCAATGGATAACATATATGGAACCATAACTTGACATTGTGTTTTTGAAATAAGTTTAGTAAGCGGTGAATGAATTTTGCGTGCATGATGCTGGAGCAGCACTGTCGTCGGACCGCTTGTGTTTGCATACGAATGAATATCCCGCGTGCGCCGCATTGCCCGCGCTGCCGCACCGTAACCGCGTGTACACCGCATTGATGCCGAGTTTTAAATAGTAAAGCATCGATCACAGTTCAGTAAAGCACTCCAATGAATCTGTTAAGACTTTCCAAAAGTATTTCCAAAAATTTTACCTTCCTATATGTTTATCGCGGTACAATGTGAAAATGAAAAGCAGACGTCTTGACAGTTTCGTTGACTGAACTGGACTGAGATCGTTGTTTTACTATTTAACTCAAGAACAAGTGATTGATTTCTTCGTTGATTGATTGATGATTGAGTTCTTGATATTTTTTTCGAATCTTTGTCGTGGCACCGATTTTTTACAAAGCTTACTTGCTATCTCTTTGCTATAAAGTTCACTTGTACTATGTTTCTGGGCATTATACTTGCAATTTAGCGCACAAAATTTGATCAAGAAAACTAAAAATATTAACGACCCGGTTGATAAATTTGGCTGTAAATTCTTCAGGATACCAGAGGTTAATTGCGCTTAGTTCTGGCAAATCAATAATGATTTCGAATAATAATGCTGTTAACTTTAAAACTCTAAGCAATGCATCACTTTTGGATGTTTAGGGGACTGGTTTTCCGTATTGTAAATATATCACATTTGGAATATGAGTTTAGTTAGAGGTTATTATTATGATCACATTTACTGTATGAGCCTGGGCATAGTTCCAGATAAATTTCCGACTAAAATAGAGAGAGCCCTATTTGATGACTCTGAGAGAGAAGTTTTATTTAGCAGTAAGCTTCAACATCCACAACGCTTGGTTGTGGACTAATTGACACAGAAACTGTTCTGGTTTGAAGGTAAGGACAGTAAGCAGATCTTTAAATGGTACTCCATTTAACGATCTGCCTACGGTTGATATGCAATTTTCTATTCAATGTGCAGATTGTAATGGAAAAACAGAACCACATTTTGTAGCGAAACAGGAAAAGAACAATCAATGATACTGGCTGTATCAAAAGAATAACCGAAGAACCGTTACTCTTTTAAAATGTTTTACAATATTTTTTATCCATTAATTACATTTCTATATATGAAGACGATGCAGCAAGAATAAAAATACTATACCACAATTAATAAAAAGTTATAATAAAGCAAAGACATATAAATTAGTCACGTGATAGGTACATGGTGCTCACATATTTACGAACACTAAAATACGCTACTTCATCTTTTCAGCTAAAGCACGAAGTGGTGACGGGCGGACGTTTTGGGGGACTGTCAACATCAACATACACTAAGTAGAAAAAATCCGTATAATTGAGGCAAAGTTAAAAACTACTCAAACAAAATTAATACAATTTAAAAGGAACCAAAACTGAGCATTCCTCAAACATTAAAAAAAACAAAATAGAACCATAGCCGGATGTTTTCTTACTTTTTTTTTAAACAGACGAATTGAGAACCTCCTTTTTTTGAAGGCAGGCATAAGTTACCGAAAAGTTTGTTGCAATTGTCACTAGACAAGTGACAATTGCAACAAACTTTTCGGTCCTTGTGGTGTGTTATGTATTCTGAATATAGAATAAACGAGCCCCAACTGCCCCAACTTCTTCAGTGTTAACCCGATTAGTGTAGATATTTTTTACAGCATCTACTAATCAGTATTCTATCTCCAACGAAACAAAAACAGTTCTATGATCCACCTGAGTCACTGCACCAGTTCTGCACAGAGCGACAAGTTAGAAAATTGTGGACAAAACTAGATTCTACTTATTCTCTATGAATTTACAAAACCCGACACTTTACACATGCATTTGCAATTTAATTTTGGTATCCTGCCAACCGCAGGATGTGAAAAGGTGGAGCGATCGTGTTTTGTTTTAATATCATGCTGTGAGAAAAAGTACTTACTTCCATTGACAATAACTATTGGAATCAGCTCTGTAAATATCTACTAAAAGCGTGTATTCTTATTATTTTTTTGGATACATTTTGTGCAAATGAATGTGCTTTTTTTTCTGTGCTACAGGTTGTTTTTAATAGACAATTTTTCACCGATCCTCTAAACACTCACGTGGGTGCCGCGGCAGCGGCCGGCGAGTGCTGGTTAGTCGGAATCACATGTTTTTTTAGTATTTTTAGATCTCAAAATGGGAGTTATTTGAGGTTCGATTATATAAACGCCGTTTTTAATTCTACTGCTATAGTGTATAAAGTCTTTAATTTAACATAATTGATATTATATTGTGATATTATGTATTTTGATACAACATTATTAGTAAATGGCCTCTCCTGATTATTATAAAAGCGTACTCTACGTACGTCTATTTCAATGGACCCTAAAAATTTAAACCATCCTGGCATTTTCTATATTTCTGCATTGCACCTGTTACCCAAACAGGCACAATGTAGGTAGGTTCTTCCAATTTCATCGACAGCCTTCAAACTGAATAGAATGAAATAATGCTGTTTTTCATTAAAAAAACATACTTTCTTGAAATAATAACAACAATTCCGATAACAAACTGTTTTCAACAATGACGATTTTATTGTTGTTTGAAAAGAATCTACCATATATTTCATCACCAAATATTCATTCAGTAATTGAACCTTGGTGAAAAAGGGAGATACCAATAGAGTCTGTCCATCAATGGGTTTTGTTTTACTCTGCCTCATCCGCATTTTCAGCCGTAAACTGAAAACGAAAAAAACTTATTTTTCTTTGTTTGGCGATAAGTTTTACTTGGGTGAAAAAATAAAAAATAAAATTGTGTGAATCTTTTAATCATTATACTGGATTACTCAACCGTTATAACCTAAATCGGACGAAACTTTGTAATTTTTTTAATATTCAAACAGTTTGATAATATACGCGAGAAAAGCATTTTATTTTACATTTGCCCAGTTATTGTAATTTATTGGGATTATAATAGGCAGCATTCATTTCATGATTTTACTTCTCGATACCTCAGTTCACTAAATAAAATCTAAATAAAACTACGACTTTACATAAAATACGCGCCAGCAATTTTATAATATTATTAAGTAGTTATCCACTACTTAATAAGAATTTGAATTTATAGCAATATAATTTATCCACGTTGCCTCGTTGGTCTAGTGGTCGCAAGAGCTACTGCTGAGCATGAGGTCCTGGGTTTGATTCCCAGGTCGGGCAAAGTTTTATTGGGATTTTCTATCTATAATTTCTCAGTCAGCAGCCCGGAGTCTGGATTTGTGCCCGGTTGATGGCAATAGACCCGCCCCCTATTACAAGGGACTTAAAAATAACTGGTGAAATGTGGGTGTACTAGAGGTATATCTCTACCTAACCCTTCTGGGATTGCAGGCGTGATGTTATGTATGTATGTGTATAATTATCACAAACTTAGTGGCAGGTTTCTTTTGATAAGAGGTCGCTTATGTGGGTTAGTAGCTGCTACTAACGCAGTATTGATTCATTCTGTATGTTTATTCCTATTTTTGAACCTGTCCACATCCTGTCAAGCATCCTAAAGTGTACAAATGTTACTGTTTTTCAATAAAAACAAATAGTTCTAAAGTATGAAATGAGGTTTTTCCAGATATTATGTTTTACAAATTTTTAGGGTAGCTAGTATGTTTATTTTTCGTGCTTTTTCAGTCTCTACTTTCGTTTGCCAGACTCGAACTACGGACATTCTTTGAGGAAAAGAATTGAAAGTTTTGTTGTCGTGTAAAAGAAATTCGTTCGGACTCAAAAAAGTGAGTTTGACAAATACAAAAAAAAAAATGGGCCGTAGGAGGAATATAAAATAGGATGCAGCGGAAAAAAAATAATTAAAATAATATTTTGGGAATTGTGAAGCATATTGTTTAGGACGACCTAGGTTTTTTTTTATGTAGGACAAAACTCAGTGGGCCAAACGAAGAATAAATTAACTTTATTCCGAACATAAAACAAAATTGTCAAGTTAGACTCAAGTTAACATCAGTTTTTATATAAAGTTCAAAAATGGCTCGATAGTTAGTAAACCTAGTTTTGTAATAAGGCCGATTGGGTTTAATTTAAATCTTGCATATGATTTGAAATGGATGGAATAGATTAATTTGCCCGTTGCCTTTGCACGTAGAAGGTAATTATTAGTAGTAGTCACTAGTCGAAAACCTTTTACCTCATATTTAGGATTCCGTATCTCAAAAGGAAAAAATAAATCCTTATAGAATAACTTCGTTGTCCGTCAGTCAAGACCCTTTTTCTCAGGGACGCGTTAAGGTATCAAGTTGAAATTACAATTAAATACTCAAGACTGTAATCCTTTGTAACTGTGAAAAAATCGAACTTCTAAGTTAACGCAATCAAAAGACACGCCCGTTTATGTTGCTTATTGCCCCTTGCCCTTGACACTCGCAAGGGAATCAAAACCTTTAGAATACTTTCCTTTGACCAAGAATCATGAAATTTGACAATCGTTATTTGAAGTTTTATCACATAAAAAAAAAAACATTTTTCCTATTCCAAACTTACACTTGCAGTTGGAGAATTGACTGTGACGAATTTCTATATACATGTTTTTCAACAACAATGTTAAGTTTGTTCTTGGAATAAGTTAGTTCCAACTACGGAATCCTTAATTTTGCGTGGTCCGACACGAACTTGGCCGTTTTTAAAATTTAATTCCTATCAACGATGCAATGTAAACGAAACACAATAATGCCAACCATTTACAATTACAGGAACAAGTAGTTGAATGCCCAAGTCAATCAATCACTGATGGATGCGTCGTAGCGACGTAGGGAATGAAAACGACAAAAATGCCTCTAGTTCCCGATATAAGGCGATCGCAACGACCATGATCGACATCATTATAATATAGGCATTAGTGTTGCAGTGCACGGATAGGTTCGCACATAAATGTTGTGCAAAGATGAAAGAAATACATAGCGTGCAACTATGACCAGGCGGGCCATTGCCGTATTTTTAAGAACAAAAATACAATCAATTTACATACATTTTTCACATCTTTTTGACATTGATTGTCGTCGGAGTAATTGATTGGAACGTTTTTAGGTACGAGAATTGGCTTTCAGATGTATGAAAGTACACGAAGCAAAAATAAGTACGTAAGGTTCAAAGTAGGTGGCGTTCTGTAGTATTTGCCTATCACCATGGGAAAAAGACGTTAGTTTATGTCTGTATGCATAACTTGAATAACGATTTTAAAAATGATAGAACAGAGAAAGTCTGTAGTTCTACATGCCACCGTTAACTGGCTTGATAAAAGAATAGGAAGTTAACAGCAGCTATTCTTTCTAAAATAGCATACATTAATTATTATAGGGTATAAGCCTCGTCTGTTTAAAGACACCCACAAACAGGCGCGACGACACAACGCGGCCCAATGGCACCGCGTGTCGCGCGACGAGCGGTGCCTTAGTAATCCAGCTGTAGCGACGCGCCACTGTGCACGAACCTTAACGTTTTCATTAGCCGTCCCCCAAAGCGAGGACGCTTGTACTCGTATCAAAATATTATATACAAATAGTCACAAAAAATAATATACAGTGTGGGTCTACACAATGTGCACATACTGAAATAAGGGAAGTTAAGCTTAGTTTTATCTACGAAAAGAAATAAAAAACACACAGCCACACAGATACACACGTTAAAACTTTTCCACCCAACTTTTTCCGTCAAGGGTAAAGGTTTTTCTGTAGGATTTTTTTCTGAAACTAGGAACAAAACAAATGTAATAAAATATAATAAAATCTTTAATAAATAGTATTTTAAAGATCGAAACAGAAAGGAAATGATAAAAGTATTTTATATTTAATTTTAATTATAAAATCAGGTACCAATAAATAAATTAAAAAAAACAGTTGTCTCATTTCCTTCTCACTTTGCAAAAAAATCGCTCACAATAAATACATAATCTATGTGCAACAACTAATTGCACCGTCTACCCGTACCCTTACAACCGCACCACTAATCAACACCCATCGTGTGTGGTCTGCTTCAACAAAAACTGTCGTAAGCACGACACGACCATCGTGTAAATATAAATTAAATTCCTACTGGCTGTTTGTTTAATTTTTTAGACCAGCCATAGAACTTCTTAAGTAGCTGCCGTATTAATATTGATTAGGTCACAGTTTGTGTAAGTAGTTAGTAGGGATGTGTTGTTTTTGATGTTGGTTCATGGTAATAGGGACATAATTTCGTGTTCGGAATTTCGAAGTGTTTTGGTCAATGGCGCGGGTACTAGGCTTATGAATGATGGAGCTTGTTTCCAGAAAACGGTTGAGGATAAAGATTTTTTTATAACAATGACCTGTTTAAATTTTTGCTAATAAAATAACATTATTATCTAAACCGCTATAATTTCAAGTTAAGTAGGTACATAATATCCATTGAAAACCAATAGCTAAGTGTATTTTTTTTTTAAATTCATTGAATGGGGTGTTTGTGTTTATTTTGGGTGCTCCGTATATTTAGATAAAAATATGCAACATTTGGGTATGAAATCATTTTATTAATAAAAACTAAATAAACTGTTCAGAATTAACTAGTAAATTACAGTAGCCACTTAATGTGAACCAAATAAACATTCCTAAACTAAAACTTCGTTCAAACGTCAAAATAATTCCCACAACATTTACCAAATTAAAATAAAAAAACATCATTTTAAAACCATTGAATAGACGTTTTTCGAAACGTTTCGAACAATCCGTCGGTTTGTCTGTTCGACAGACGGTCAGACATCGGGACTTATCCCTAATTAATGATCTAGCAAACGAAGCCGCGCCTGTGCACACTGATCGAATGAAAACCAACGCAAAAACTAGTATAAATACATCTATAATGTACGCGCATCCATTGAGACGGTTTACTAGCGTGGAATTTAAAGGCTCCATCTACCACAGTTGCAGTTGAATGTATTTTACGCTTTTTTTTTCAATAAACAGAAAACATAATGTTGATATCGGATCTATATTTTTTTTCTTCATAAATAATAGGTATAGTATGTTAAATATTCATCAAAAAATATAAATACAGTGTGTCCCGTAAGTCGACAACAAGCCGGAATCGGGTGATAGTCATAATACTCGTAGTTAACAGAAAAATGTTACAAAAAATCTTTGCTATGTATTTTAAAATTTATTGCTAAAAAAAAAATCGTCTGGCTGTGACGGTTTTCTAACTCCTGTTGCTACAATGTTTTTTTCTGTTAACCATTATGATCCGACCTATCATCCTACTGTAAGTATATAAGTATAACTACCATTTCTTATGTAAACATGCAGATATCCAAAAATCCATAATGCGTCATTAAGAATATAAATTTATTATGTGTAGCAAACCACCTCGGTAGCTGCAAGGCTATGCCGCAACACCGGCTCACGCTATCACAAAGCGCCGACCGGCGGCAAATAGGAGACAAATTAAACTTGTGTCTTTCGTAAAAAGAACTCCAAACCGCACACAATGACGCATGCAAGTCACGAGGCGATCTTTATGTCGTCCGCCCGATGACAGCCCACAGTGGGCCCAATGTGTGTCGTTTTGTATTAAAAATAGTTCCAGTGTTAAATGTTGTCGGTGCGAACAAAGTAATGGGGAATTTTATGAGGTAAGTAATATGATATTGTGACGGCAGGAAAATGGGGCGCTTGTTATATAAAGGATTTACCATCTTGCATCGCCATGTATACGAGACGTAGCTGAGAGAAAACTTTCATTTACATAACATAACATCACGAATGTAGTCCCGTAAGGTAGTATTGTAAATTTACAATGTGTAACTGAATGATGCACATTGCGAAAGTAATTTGTTCAGAATCGTTTACTGAATCGTATTTTGTCATTTTAATATATGCACCGGTAATTTTTTGTTTAAAAATTACAGTCACAGTTCCGATGTACAGTCAAAACAAACCAAAATAGACGAATTACCTAGTTTGCTAGACCTTACGTGTGCGACGGTGTGCGTACGTAGATTTTTAATGTCACTCTACTTAACAACCCACACTCACTTTTTCTAATTTAATAAATAAACAGTCTTTTAAACGTCAAATTACGTTACATATGACGAAGATCCTTACCCTTTTTCTTCAACTCCAAATGTATAATCGTTATGGAGATTTAGATTGTGCAAAAATTGTTGATTTTGATTATGGTTTTACTTATGTATTATTTTTTGTGTTCATATAATGACATGTTTTTTTTTTTAAATGTGACTCAGAGTGACCATAAGCCTGCCATGCCATGCCATGCATAAGCCATGTTTAAGGCCAACGTGATGATCTGTTTTTATCTGTACTTTTAACATACTGACAAATTTGAGTTGTATGTATTGTACTCATGTTTGAGCAAATAAATGATTATGATTATGACAATTTTTTTTTTTCATAGCCTCGTCCTAGATTTTCATTTCGACCTCACTATCGGCTTCAGCACCTTCGAAAACCATGAAAACGACACCCATGATAAAATTAAAAATACTCGTTTTTATCTATGTTACAATTAGAAGTCGCATAGAGGGGGCATAGAGGGCGCTTTGTTTTAAAGTGACAATTTCTACAATTTTCGTACCGCAAGCTGCTTTCAAGAATTTCTAAAAAAATACTAGCCTTATTTTACTACACCTCTTTATCCCTCACAGATATAGCTTATAATAATACCTGAGAATAAGACTGCCTCGTTGGTCTAGTGGTCGCAATCGCTACTGCTGAGCATGAGGTCCTGGGTTCGATTCCCAGGTCGGGCAACGTGTTATTGGGTTTTTCTATCTGGAATTTCTCAGTAGCAGCCCGAAGTCTGGATTTGTGCCCGGTAGATGGCAATAGGCTCGCCCCCTATTACATGGGACTTAAACATAACTGGCGAAATGTGGGTGTACTATAGGTACACCTCTGCCCAACCCTTCGGGGAAACAAGGCGTGATGTTATGTTATGTTTATAATACCAGCCTTTTGTGGTCCCACAGCAGGGCAAAGGCCTCTTCACATATAGAAAAGGAAAGAGCATTGATCACCATGCTTTCTCAGGACGGTTGGCGATTTCAGACATACGTTAGGTCTATGTACACCTATGAAGTTGCTGTTTTACAATAGGTACTGAAACTTAATTTATGTATGTCTGGCAATAAATTATAAATTCAAATGAATTTTATTAATAAAATATGGAATTTTAATTTCAAAGTTAGTAATTTGTTTAGTGATTAGTGATTAGTGTTTCGCTAAAAGAGCTTGGGTTTGAAGTTTTACTTCCACTTTTTAAAAAATTTGAAAAATGACCACTGCGCTGGCAGGGATGCATCGATCGCGGAGGCGATCGGCGGCGGCGATCTCTCGCGTCCGGCCCTGGTCCAGGCCATGGTACGGAGCGAGAGGGAATGGAAAGCCGTCACCTCCTTCTGCGAAGCAGTAATGCTTGCGAAGGAGGAGGCGGAGCGCGTGAGGGAGAGAGCCTTGCGCCCTCACGCCCCTAGTCGCCGTAGGAGACGCCCTGGGCGTCGGGAGTCGCCTGCAGATTCCCGGCCACAATGCGAGGCGAGCAATGGGTAGCTCGCCGTCCGGTAAGGACCAGGCCCGGGTCGACGGCGCGTCGTGTTCCACGCGCGCGCGCCGTCGTCCCGGGCGCGCCTCAAAGAGATGTCATCACAAAATTACGGGGTCCGTTAGGGCCGACGTCTCAGGGTCGCGGTTAATTCGAAAGAGTAACCGTGGGCCTGGCACAGGCACTTGAAGGAACACGGGTAGGTTTTTTTCAGTAAAAGTCTGACACGCCCTTCGCTCCACCCAGAGCTAGAGAAGTAATTTGATGATTTCCCACACAAAAAGCAAAGTTTTAAAAACGGATGCATTGATAGCATGGGTGCATATTTTGATTGATAGAAATAAAAATGACTTTAATGAGAGGCGAGAATTTAACCACTGGGCCATCACAGCCAAATCAAGCTAAAACATTCAAAATATCAGATATTTGGGTTCCCAACCTACACAATCGCAGTTCTCATACCTCAATATACGATTATGTGCACACACGAAGAAGGACAAACACAAACTTTCTCCAAAACACGGAAGATTCCGCAAAGGCCTACAAGGTTCAGTTAAAAGTAATCCAATTATCTATGTGGGTACTTAAATAGGCTCTTAAGTAGACAGAAACTAATTTAGACGGATAATTAAAGCTTAGGACACAAGGCATGAACTTTCGCACGAGAAACTCACTTGCGACGTAAATAAACCGTTTACGTGGGGCCACAAGACACGCGAAGTGTAGTGACAAAGTTTAGATTATAGGTCACTGGTCTTCTTCACTTTCCCAGTATGATCTTTTGTTGAAGTTCTTCGCAATGCTTTCTTATTTTCCTGGATTCCATATAAAACAAGCGCCAATAACAATAATAACCGGTAAACACGAACTATTATATTTGGACAGTTACAAAAATTAAGTCAAACCCTGTTTTATAAATATAATTCAGTTAAGAAGCTTGCCTAAAGCAGAATTTGAAGTTGACTTCCCTTGATAATTACAAATAAGCGTTAGCAAAGAAAGCATATACTTAAAACACTAGCTGCTGCAAGCGGCTTCGCCTGCGTGGGTGTCGAAAAGTAGCCTGTATGTTACTCCTTATAACACCAGCTAGCTGCCAATAAAGTCTCGTCAAAAGTAGTCCGGGCGTTTCGGAATTTAGCCAGAACAAACGGACAGACAGACAAAAAAATAAAAATAAATGCTTTTTGTTACAAGTACCGCATAAACATTCATATGCAATAAGTAAAAACTGATAATGGGACATTAAAAACAGACAATTATTTATTTATGTGTACAGATGTAGGTATATATAGGCTTTAGGTAGATCCGAATTGCGATTACTACAAAAAGCTTACCGATCACTTAGGGGCATATCAGCTTGTCAAGGAGTTCCTTTAGGGAAAGCCAACCTTGCATTTGACGAAAAGCAACATTATAGAGATTAAAATAAGTAGAAAAACATAATTAAATAAAGCGCTCCAATATTCAAAAGCTCCATAACGCCAAATATCAACGCACCGACAAAGATGACAGTGATCAATATTCAACAGGAAAAAATGTCAAGTAGTTGGCATTTCTAGGGTAACGTAGATTAAAGAACCCTTTTAGTTCTTGACAATAGTGTAGGTAGACAAACGTCTACCTAAGAGACAATGGTAATCATTTTTCTGTAGCATTTCATTTGTAATTTTTTAAATACAGAAAAAAATATTAAGGCCGACTAATATTTTGTAACAATATAATTTAAAAGAGTGTCCGTGGAGTTTCTTGCCGATTCTTTTTCATAGGAACCTACTACGCTTTGGAATGGGCAACTAGCTTCATCTTTCTGAATGAATGACTCCTTCGACAATTCAAAAGGGCCTGTTAATTGTTTAATTCAAATAAGTGCTTTAAGTTGAGTTTTGATATGCTGATATGATAAAAGCAAATGCAATATGAAATGTTGCCATTTGATCCCAAAACTCTACAGTAAAATATCATACTGATCAACGCCTTTGGGTCGTGGCCTATCGGTTTGCAGACACTACTAAATTAACTGTTAACAAGAATCTGCACCAAAACCAGCAATTAAACTGTCAGTTTGTCACAAAAAAAACCGCTGACCACATCACTGCACATAGGTACCAAAACGCCATTTATTATAAAATAAAAAATAAAAACGGCCAAATAACAACAGTTAATGTGTAAAGTTGTGGAAATGCGCTGCATTTAAGAGTTATTTTATGGATAAAGATTACATTGCTTTGTACTTATCATTAAAAAACGACGTTTATTAGACGTTTATATTAAAATAAGGAAGGGGTGATAACCGTTATTTTTCTAATGTTGTAATAAATGGAGTATGTATATTAAACATACAGAATTTTCGCAAACTACAACAAAATTACGAAAAAATAAAAATCTCTTTATCAAAAAAAAAAATAACACATTTAAAATAATTAAGATTACTACGGAACTCAAAGGCGTGGTCACAAATGCACTTGTCAAGTTTTTTTTTACCAATAATAGTTCAGTTATCGCATGGAACGCACGTCCGAATGAGTAAATATCACGTTCTTAGCGCGCCAGTTAATTAAAGCGTGGTCTGCATTTTGTTTAATTTGTCTACAAAGACTGATGTTGTGGTTAACAGGTGAATTTATTTTAGTTTCTTTTTATGGCAGACTAGCATCTGCTTGCGACTTTATCCTCGTGAAATCGGCCCCCGACCCCCCGACCCGACCATCCTATCTGACTTGGTCGGGCCCTAAGGGTCGCACCGTAACGTTAAACTTTCTCAAAAGAGCTATCAATAAAAATAAAAAAAATCAAATCAAATAGGTAGTACCAAAGATTAGCACGTTCAAACATACTAATATACTAATACTAATAAAGCTGAAGATTTTGTTTGTTTTATGGCTCTGTAGATGTCCGTACTAGTCTGCAAACATCAAATAATCAATCAATACACAATCGAATCTCGGCGTAAATCAATTTCCAAAATGTAGGTGAATCATAGATATTTTTGATATATTGAGACTGAGATTAGAAAGCGAGCATTACCCCCTTATCAAAAACTTTTGTATATATCTGTTTGCAGAAATTTAAATGTTTATTTTCAATTTTCCCTTAGTCTGTTCAAACAGAAATACTTTTTTTTCGTTTAAAAATGAAAGAATTTACGTTTATTTGCGTCGAAACGTGAAACAAAAAATAAACACAAAAAAGAACAAGTTGGGGGGGGGGGTTTCTTAGTAGTGCTTAGAATTGAATTATAAGTGTATGGTACAATTATGCGATAATGTACGTAGGCAATAATAGGTATAAGTATTTATATTTCATCTTCCTGGCTCGGCATGCTGTGCTGGCTCTGCTGCTGCGGCTGCGGAAAACCTCAAACGGCGAAAGTATAATAACCTAATCAGTAATTATATTTTCGAGGCGTTTGGGGTTGAAACTCTCGGGCCGTGGGGTCCCAGTGCTCATGGTTTGTTCAACGAAATCTCCAAACGCCTGGTTGACACTTTCCGCGACCCAAGTGGGTGGGAAATCATCAAATGACTTCTCCCGCTCTGGGTGGAGCGGGAGGGCGTGTCAGACTTTTACTGACTAAAACCCACCCGTGTTCCTTCAGTTGCCTGTGCCAGGGCCACGGTTTTCTCTGTAGAATAACCCGCGAACCTGAGGCGTCGGCCCTATCGGACCCCGTCACTTTGTGCTGACATCTCTTTGAGGCGCGCGTGGAACACAACGCGCCGTCGACCCGGGCCTGGTGGTTTATTTGACATTATATACCTAAAATTTTTAATTATTTTTTTATTTTACTTTATTAGATTATTTTATATTTTGTAAATGTGAGAACGTCGTAGGCCCTGTGGATTATAAATTATAGACAATTGTCTATTTGTTTAACATATGGTACCTGTTGACAGGCCTACACTGTCCTCCCATACCTGTTAATCACTGTAATTGGAAAACATTGTAAAAGACATATTTTTAAAAGAGTAACCATGGAGTTTCTTGCCGGCTCTTCTCCATGGGAAACGACCAATTGGAACCGTGCACCTAGAATCTGACGTTTCATAAGTGCCCATGTAGGTCTATGTGAAATAAAATATTTTGATTTGATTTGATTTGATTTGGTCCTTACCGGCGGCGAGCTACCCATTGCTCGCCGTCCGCAAGCCCGCGCCTACGGTGGCCGGGAAACTGCAGGCGACTCCCGACGCCCAGGGCGGCTAGTGGGGGCGTGAGGGCGCAAGGCTCTCTCCCTCACCCGCTCCGCCTCCTCCTTCGCGAGCATTACTGCTTCGCAGAAGGAGGTGACGGTTTTCCATTCTCTCTCGCTCCGTACCATGGCCTGGACCAGGGCCGGACGCGAGAGATCGCCGCCGCCAATCGCCTCCCTGAGGACACTGCGGTGCTCCGCCCAAGCTGGGATACCTCCACCGTATGCTCCACAGTGTCCTCTCCAACCACTCCTCAAAGAGGGGACTTACCGCCGCTATTGTGGCGTGCCCATGTATTAAACACCTGAGGAGCTGTTGTGCACAGCAATTCTTTCTATGATTCAGTAGGTACTAAAGTCTATATGAAAATTGTATGACACTCATTTAACTTACATTTGTTTATCTGATATTGTTGTACTGCTGAAAAGCAAACCTTTAGCTACCTCTGTCTATTTTCCACATCCATTTATCTCATTTCGTGTGATCTCATATTATTTTCCTTTTATTGAATGTTGTGACATTTTGTATGTAACATTGTCATCTGTCAGTTTTTCTTTTTCTATGGTATAGAGCTAAGAGGTCGTCTATTTTATTGTAAAGGTATCGTAGAACTAGTGTTAAGCCGGGTTCTCACTGTAAGCCATCTTTATTGTTCCTGGCCGATAACCAATTAAGAAGTATTTGGATTGAAAACTAAAACAGTCACTTCTAGAACGATCGGCCATGGGCTATATAAGGCAACCGTTACTTTTCACCAGGTTCTTTTTGATTCCGTCTTTTGACTCGTTCTTTTGACTCGCCCTTCTGGCTCGCTCTGTTGGCTTCTTTCTTTTCGTACTTTTTTCTTACTCTATGTTTTTCTAAAAGCTATTTAAATATAAACCTTCCTAAAAGTTATTCTCAGTGAATTTATTACAAACATCTTGTGAGTGTAAATGTGTTCGACTCACTCGATCACCTCCGACCCTCCCACTTGCGTCTACGAGAGGAGTTCGAGACGGTTTGCATAGAACTAATGAACGTGGCGTGACACACCGTCGCCTGAAGAAACACCAACCGACGTGAGCTCCCTCGCAACGGGCTGCGGGCTGATGGAGAGGCTGCTGCGAGCTTCCATTCGACGGACTGCGGGACGGAGGAGCGGCCGACGCGACCCGATTCAACCGTGAGCTGCTTCGCGACTGTGAGCACGGAGAGACTGCTGCGAGCTTCAACTCGACAGTCTGTGGGCCGGAGGAGCGGCCGACGCCTCGAGCTGCTGCACGACCGTGAGCTCCCCTGTGTTAGACTGCGGGCCAGAGGATCGTCCTATGCAACTACTAATCGATTCCTATTCCTTAATATCTTTTTCTATGTAATTTTGTATTTCATATTTTAAAAACCATAATAACTTGTAACCACGTTTAGCCAGTCGGCTAAACGTTACGTTACAAGAGGCTGAGCATTTCTATACAACGTGGCAATGCCTCTAAAAACCTCTAAAAACGTTTTGCGCGTCCAATGATGCACACTTTATTAAATATTTGAGACTCTTTTAACTTTTTGCTCTTTTCTCAAAATTGGTCGCATTAACTAAGCTAGGTTACCTCGACTAAAGTAGTAGAGTCTGTTCAATAAGTCTGTATAGATAGATAAGTTACAAAATAATTGAAAAAGGCTAAATCAATATAACTTGACTTATTGAACAGACTCTAGAAATTGATGATATGTCTAGCAACAGCTAGCGTCTGTTCAATAAGTCACTGTACATTGCCATAGACTATTTTTCTATTACTTTGTAACTTACCCATGTAAACTGATGTAATGAACAGCCTTTAGTATTTTGAGGACTCCAAGCTCAGAATTATTTGAAAAAAGAAAAAAGAGGGCCGTAATCATTATATTAGGGGGTACTATTACTTAGGAGCGCAAAATATTAATTATAAAAGGTACGTTTAAAAAAAAAAAAAAAATTGTCGTTTAAAATCCAATCAAAACCCTGCTATATTAGGGGCCCCACATTTAAGCTCATTACACTAAAACGGTGCCTAATTAAGATCGAGCCAGTCTCTTTATAAGGGGTGATGAACCGCAACCACAGGTGAACCATACGCTACATAGTCTAAAGATTTACGTTTATTACCGACTTCGACGACGGGGGGTTTTGTTATTGAGATGGGAAACCGCGTGATTAGTAGTACAAAAAATGTTTTAATAATAATCATGATTTTGAGATAACTGACGGTTAATAGAAAAGATTTGTATCGATTGCAGGATTTATTTAGTTGGTCTGTTCGCTGAACAGTCATTTTTTGACGTTAAATGCTGAGGCTACGTAATGACAGCCTTAAGGGTCGATCGATAAGCTTAAGTTACGCTTGCCGCGGTTTGTCTATCTTTAGTGTATCTTTACATACCTAGACCTCTCCGTATCAAAAAAAGCACTGGCAAGCTGAAAAGCTCTGGAAAGTACGTTAAGCCGTTGGTCCTGGTCGGTTGTAACAACAATATTATTTAAAAGAGTGTCCATGGAGTTTCTTGCCCGTTCTTCTCCATAGGTACCTACTGCGCTTTGGAATGGGCAACTAGCTTCATATTTCTGACTGACCGATTCCTTGACAATTCAAAAGTGCCTGTAAATGGTTTAATTGAAATAATTTATTTGAGTTTGAGTTTGAGGTCCCGGCTGTCACTCGTGGGATTTTGAAAGTCGTCACCTACTGGTCGTCAGAACCCCAAAAGCTGACGACTAGTCTTACCAAGAGGTTTTGTATTCCCTAGTAACTGGGTTGTAGAGGTCATATAGGCATCCGCTCTATGTAAAATACTGGTGTCCAGCTGCAACCGGTTACACTGGAAGAAGAAGCCCAATTAAGAAAAGGCTGGGCGGTTGACGAAGAGAAGAAGGATGATATTTGTTTGTACAGGATTTTTATTAATCTTTTGTAAATCGTTTCTGATATTTAAATATGTTGAGGTCTGGGATCGTGTTACTAGTTTGAATGTCAGTGATGTGACGGACCGCCGGAGTGACAACATGAGTGTCACCGGCGCATGAGAGTGCCCGAAATAGATCGCAAGATAGACGCACGCGAAACACCTGCACGTAAGTATGTTTAGTCCTAAACCTACCACAGTCTTGTTTCTCTACTATATGAAAGTACAACCGTTTATTTCGTTCAATAATTTGAGTTTCCCGACTAACGCCCGCTCAGCAGTACGAACCAATGAGACCAATTTGTCAATAAAAACTTTTCGGGGTAAGCAGCATTTTTTTTTTTAAATTGTGAAATCTACGTGTACTGTAGATAAGAGTCCAATTATCTGAGTTAAAGTATGTTTATTTTCTCGCAATTAACAATGATTTTACCGGCGAGGTGATTTGCGTATACTAGTGAGTGATATGAGTATATTTACACAAACGGAGTCTTGGGGCAAAACTGCTCGGGGTAAAACTGCTCGGGGCAAAATCGGTCTTATACGATTTTGACCCGGATATATGAATATGAGATAACCTTATAATTTTTAATTACAGATGTCCTTCGAGTATGTCATGCTCACTCTAATGTTTCGCTAATCGTGGCGCGTGTGTTGGATCATTTAGCTTCAAAATAGATGAGTTGAATGGTGCTAATCCATGCGACATGTTCGTGAACGGGCGCCGTCAGTAGGGACTGGTCATCTCTTAGCTGCCACAGCGTATTTTAATTAAAATTAATATTTTAATTGTTTTTATCTTTTTATTACGGACGCTTTTAACGTTTTACATCCTTCTCACGTGCACAATTTCAACATGAATGTTGTGCCTATATTTTACATAACAAAACATCACGCCTGTAATCCTAGAGGGGTAGGCGGAGGTGTACCTATAGTACACCCACATTTCGCCAGTTATGCTAAAGTCCCAAGTAATAAGGAGCGAGCCTATGGCCATCAACCGGGTTCAGCACAAATCCAGACTCCGGGCTGCTACTGAGAAATCTAGATAGAAAAACCCAATAACACTTTGCCCAACATGGGAATCGAACCCAGGACCTCATGCTCAGCAGTAGCTGCCTATATTTAGCCACCATAATTTGATTTAAAAGAGTTTCTGTGGAGTTTCTTACCCGTTCTTCTCCATGCATTATATTATCTGTGTCTATAGGTACCTACTACGCTTTGGAATAGGCAACTAGCGTCATATTTCTGACCGACCGACCTTGACAATTCAAAAGTGCCTGTAATTGGTTTATTTGAAATGCTTTGAGTTTGAGTTTAAACCTACTGGGTAATTGGGTAAAACATATTAATTGTTCAGCTCGTTCATTGCGTTATTTACGTTGTTGACTGGGCGTTTTTTTTAAACCTATGAAGCAATGGTCTAGGAATGTTCTACAAAACCCTGGACTTGTCATTTAAAGTGTGTTACGCAATTAGAGTGCTGGCTGGGAATATACAAGGAGTTAGCAAAGCTTCCACATGTTTATTTTTATGGACAGAGAAACTGCGTGTACAAAAATACGAAAAGATGCGCATATTTCCTTAAAAACGGTAGTAATTGCTGCACGGTAGGTACATCGACGCAGTGATACGACTCCACCTTACATGTGGCCAAAAATATGATCGATCTTATCAATTAATAATCAATTTACTTTCTTACCTTTAAACGGTCGATTCCAACACCTTTGGACAGTGAAATATCCCGATGACACCTTGGACACAATTTGCCTAAAATTAACTTACCATCAAGGATGGGACATAATTGATATACACCTTAAAAACTCAACCGGTGTGCATCGATATTATGCGCATTTTGATGAGGCGAAAGAATTCTTATATGAGTATTAATTTAAAATTACAATTTCTGCCGTGTCGCTTTTTGAGCAAAAAAATAACGAAATATTTTTGGGTTTTAAATAAAATAGTTTAAAGATGAACGGGAAGTGTGTTGGGTACTTTTTATTAATTTTAGAGGACGGTAGGGTATGAGTCAGTACCTAAAGTCTCTTGATATTCCTCTAGATCCGGGAAAGCTCTGTACTAGGTACTTAACTATTGAGGATCATTGATCTTCATATGATGGAAAACAGGGTGGTGGTAAACTGTCAAACTATGAACTCAGCACTCCCCCTAGAATAGAACTTATTCGTCAAATCAACAAAAAAAAAACTGCTGTTATATAGAAAATTGCAATACCTACGCGGTCAAAATGTATGTAATTAAAACATTAACATAGCCTTTATTTCCATAACCAAAAAAATATGTGCAAGTAGGATTACAAAAAAAGATAGTACAATAAAACAATGTGTACATCTTTACAACTAGGTTATGGTCCCTTTCGGGTACAGGCCTCCTCCAATTTTCTCCAGGTTTTCCTATTTTTGACTTTGACCATCCAGTCTTTGCCTATGTTTTTCTTTTTTTTGGGAATGTCATCTCGCAGGCCAACCTATGAGGTCGTCGTCTGCTTAAGCGGACTTGCCTATGGTTGCCCTAATAAATTAAGGCCTCCAGCCAGGGCTTCAAAAACTTAAAAACTAAGTGACTACACGTTAAGGGCACCCCCTGTGGGGTACTAACCTCGGCTTAGGGCGTCGCTGGAAGAGGGCAGCAATGGACTAGCTGGATGAGGATGTGAGTGATTTTGGGACGCATTTAAAGCTACAGGCTCAGCGGCGCGGGCTGGCTCGAGCAAGGGTCGGGAGGGTCTTTGCCCATGTTTTTGTTGATTTCATAAATCCAGCGTTCGCGGCCGTCTTTTTGGTCTTCTTCCTGTTGGTCCCGACCATGTCGTGGTTATATGGGTCCATCTTGTGTTTGATAGCCGTGCTACATGGCCATTTCCACTTCAGACGTTGGGTATGTTCGAGGGCGTCTAGAGCATTCATTTCTTTGTATGTCTTTTAAGCGTATGTTAAGGATTGTCCTTTCCATTGCTCGTTGGCTGGTTTGTATTGTGTCCTTCGTTGCTTTGTTATATATCCAAGTCTGACAACCGTAGGATAGGCAGGGTAGTAAGCAGGAATCCTTTACCTTTTTCTTTAATTTCATAGGGAGTTTTGATTTTAATACCGTTTTTTTATACCTGACGAAAAATTTCAACGCTGTGGGTTCAGTGTCGTGTAGCGATGGGCGATTCCGAGATGTTTTAACAATCGAAAGAATCGGAGTCGTTAAAATAAACCATCGAGTCTACCATTGACTCGCCGTTCTACAAAACAAGCGATATTTTTTTCGTTTGTTTCGAGTCAACGAAATCAATCGACCGCTGGTTTCGATTGTTCGAAGAATTCGTTTGGATTCGCAATCACAACGCAAGTAAAGAGCGCGAAACTCTAAAGCATCATTACCACCATCGAGCAAAAACTCACGAATGAAAGTGCTATGCGCCAGTCGCAATAACAGACCGAGTCAGACTCGAGTCCAAGCCGAAACAATCGAGAACCATGGAGACGTTCGAACAATCGAATAAGACCTCTCGCCGTCACGCATCGCTAGTATTTTGTACTAAATCTATGCCAACCAGAATAAAACTATGTATAGATATAAACAAAATAATTACAATATTTTTTGTAACACAACCACACCAAAATTTCATCAAAAACTTATATCGTCCATAAACCTCCACTTACCATACCGCTCGCGAACCCATTTGCCCTCATTCACCATAAAAAAAATGATCACAAAAACGATTAATTTTAATCAGAACATGTTCTCTTATCGTTAACATGTCAACGTATAGTTTTTTTTTTGCAATATTCGATGTAAAAGGCAAGAAGATGAATGGCGTCGTGCGAGCGAACGTTTCTTCTTGTTAAATTATATTTTTAGGGTTCCATATCCAAAGGGTGACAACGGGACCCTGTAACCGGCTCTGCTGTCCACTTGCAATTTTCACACACTTGAAATTTTCACAGAGTATCTACTACTATAGTTGCTATAACAACAAAACATTTAATATAAAGGTAAAACATAAAAGGGGTCTCAATACAAATCTTCAATCAACAATCACTTGATTTCCTATACCTAAGCGCATCAAAAACGGCCTGCAGGCTAATTCACGTAACTCAAGAAGTTCAGATGCAGTGCAGTTGCAGTGAAGTTTCGATCAAAACAACGTTTTTCGTATTCTCTACCACTATCAGACACGCTCGCGTCTAGTTCGCGTCACGCGAGCGCATTATCGGTATTCTCCTACTACGCGTCATCAGTGCGTGATTCTGAACGCAACAAGATTGGTATTTTACTATTCGTTTAACGTCTCAAAATGACACCTTTTAGGTTTCAATTCGATCGACGTGCAGTTTCGGTTACGCACAACATAAGTTCCTCAACATTTACTTTTGTTGACATCAAATTGTATTTTTTACGAATGTAAGTGTTTACAATTAAATACTATACGTTTAATTGTTAAAACCTGTTAACTACAAGTCGTTTTCAATTAAATTCTAAATGTTTTTTTTTACCGTTTTAGTGAACATGAGTTACCAACTTGGGTTGAGGATTTCTTCCTCGCTGCCGAAACAGATGGCGGAGAACGTCGTCAAACCCTAAAAAGGCATAGATTTTTTGTGGATCCATTCCGGATTTCGGATCGGAAATTCAGAAGCAAAGACTTGACTCGGCAATTGATTGGAAAGCTAGAGGCATGTATTCCGAAGGAGAAAAGGAAAGATGGTTTGAGTGTAGGTACAGGCAAAGGTTAGTCACGTCTCCCCTCAATCTCACTGCCTGCACCAAGTAGAGCAGCGATTCTCTCCTCTAAAAGTGTTAAAGCAGTGGGTACGCCGGCCCTCCACCTGTACCTTGGTGGTTATTCCGAATCTGACTAATGCGGTTGAGCAAGCTGCTCTTAAAGTCGGTGTACCACTAAAAATATTCAAAATCAAGTTATTTACCCAAGTATAATGTACCGATAGCGATACACATAGGTGCAATATTGATATGATCTAACAAACCTTGTTCCACTTTTTGGGAGTTCTTGGGTCCTCGTCTGCCTCGGCATTTAATATATTGACGCACTCTGACCAAAGGCGTGATGGCACTCGCTTCTCTCGAAAAATCCCTGTGGCCCTCAAATACTCGACCAGCAGTTCCATTTGCCGCACAGACACACGTTTGCGTGAAGTCATATCTACTGAAGAATCAGGATGAAACTTACATGAAATGAATTTAAACTGCTACTACTTCGTATAATTCACTGTACCTACATCCTTAATCGTTGTATTATAATCACTAGCTCCTCCCCGCGGTTTCCCCGCATAAATCTAGATCCCGTTGGAGAATCCAGGTTATAAACTATCTGTGTGCCTAAATTTCATCCAAATCCGTTCATTAGTTTTTGCGTGAAAGAGTAATAAACATCCATCCATACTCACAAACTTTACAATAATAATAGGATTATAGTAAATGTACTTATCATCAAAGTTCACTGAGTCTTGATTTTCGCGCTCGTTGAGTCATTAGCCCGTTTCCAAATAATATGACAGTTTTAGTTTTATGTGGCAATGTTAGACCATCATTCAGCCAAATTTTAGCAAAATATATCTTTGATTGTGAATCAAAACACAATTGTTCGTTTATATGGTAAGAAAAAGCACTAAAATCAGTACTGGGGTATTTAAGTATTATAATAACGTAATATTCATATTAATGTAATTGATTATATTCGATTATTTGGTGAGTAATATTTTTTCTCTCATGTGGCCACACCGTAGGTAAGTTTGATAGAGTTTTTTTGCCGTGCTGTTGACGTGCAGTTCACGCGCAGCTTACGCGCAGTTTAAAGATTACGAGAATACCCTATAAAATAATATATATAATAATACTCAAACTTAACTGCTACTGCACTGCAACTTCATTGTTGCGTCATGAAATTACATGAATTAGCCCTCTGAAAAATAAGACCACAAATACTGTTGTGGTCTGGTCTTATTTACATGATTTACATATTTTTTCAAACTTATTGCTTAGACATTATGTTTTATTTTTCCATAAATCCTTTGTTCTATTTTTATAAATACGTTTACTTTTCAATCAAAGCAGTGAATATATTCCAAACGATAATAAACTTTATGTTTGAGTGTTAAGGTTTATAATCAAGCTTATGCGCGGCCAATTGAGCGGTGTGTTTTTATTCCTAATCCTTTATCTAGTGCTATTGTTGATCGAAGTATTAAATTATGTACGGTGGTACGGAACCCTTCGTGTGCTAGTCGAACTCGAAATTGGCCGCTTCTTAGTTCATTGTACCGGCCACATCATAAAAATATAGTGTCAATAAAGCGGCTATGTTCAAACAGTAGATTTGCACATAGTGAATAAAATGTTTCCTTATGCAGACAAAATTATTGCTTATGAGGTGTCCATTATGGTGATCACCTTTTAGGGATGAGCTTTGCTTTAAGCCGTTAATGAGTTAACATCAATCATTGATTGATAAGGCAGGTAATTAGCAACGTTTACTGTTTCATTAGGGAGCTTTAGCATTGAAAAATCAGACAATTGATTTTAATGACAATTCAGACAATGCATTTTGACGACTGATATTTTACACATTTGACATCTAGAGTTAACAGTCGTAGTTTAGAAACAAGTCTCTTGCCCACAAGGATGTAGCCAATCAGAATGTTTTCTCAATTTCATAAATCGATAAAAACATTCTCTGTAACGACTAGTGACTGTTTACGACAAATTTATGAAGATTTAATGAAGTAACTGACATTTACCGTGTAGATAAAGGATGATAAAGATCAGTGAGTTGTGTTTTTATGTGCTTCGCCGTTGAGTTGGAGATTGAAGATGATTAATTTACCTTAACGTACCATCAGTCACTACTGATGTGCATGAAATCGGTTGAATTCAATTGCAACTGTTTCTTGAAATGAGGATGGTCGAGAATCAATAGAAAGCCGACATGTCTTTATTAATTTAGGCTTTGCAAGTTAAAGCCTCAATTAAATAATATAGTACATTGTGATACAAGTGTGCTCTTTTGGCCACTCGGCTCGCGCGAATAAAACCGTCTCGAGGGTAATGATCAATGCACACACGTGTCACACGACGTTTTTCAACATACTTGCGAGGAAAATAACAGACTCGTATTGTTATTATCTTTAATTATTGAAACAATAAGTGAAAGTACAATTCTCAAAATGATACCGAACAGTTTTTGTTGGAATTTTTACAGTTTGTGTTATGGTATTGGTATTATTAATAATTTCGTTTTTTTCATTTTCTTGGGTATATGCCGGAGATGATAAAAATATTCATTGTATACAGACATAAAAACTCTTTACGGAGATGAAATTAAAAAAAAGTTAAATATAAAACACGAGTGCGGTAACGTAAAGTAAAAAGCACGCGTGTTTAAAACACTGCACTATGTGGCCCAGTGGTAACGGTCCCGACTTACGAGTTGTAGGTCGTGAGTTCGAACCCAAGCAGGCGCTTTACTTTGTGTTAATGATTTAATCACCACTGCTCTCAAAACGGTGAAGGAAAACATCGTGAGGAAACCGGCATGTCCTAGAACCAATAATTCGAAGACATGTGACATCTACCAACCCGCACTGAGCCCGCGTGGTGGATTACGGCTCACTACCTCTCATAGAGAGGAGGCCTGTGTCCCAGCAGTGGGAACGTTATAGGCTGATTATGCTATACTATGAACCTAAAAGCAGTGTAAATAAGAGCCATTTTATGAGCAACTGTGTTGAAAAATTGCATTAGTTAGGCCCGAATTTACCAAAGTCAGATATATTTTACCCGTTGAATAAAATTGATGTATGACAATTCTAGTATGGAGAAACTAACATAAATTACAAATGTATTCATCATAATTCGCCCACAAATCAATAAAAACATGTCTGGAAGGATGGAACACAAATGTAAATCTTGAATTTTATTATTAAATTATTTGTAACTAGCTTCTGTCCGCGACTTCGCCCGCGTCGCAGCCAACTATACCACAATCGATATCTTAAGAAACTGGGCAATAATATAGCCTTCAATTAGTGAAATAATTGTTGAAATCGGACGAGAAGTGTTCTTCATCCAAACTTACAAAACTTATCACTTTATAATACATATTAGTGTAGAACGTTGTTGACGACTGCCGGTTGTTGTATGAATAAAATAATAAAAGTATTCTCTCCATTCACTTCAGAGCCAAACGGCAATAATTATCCATGTTGAACAATATAAGAAACTCAAAATTGGTCTTGAATAATACATCAATAGTAACCTGTCTACTACTAGATAGATCACCAGAGTATTTTTTTTTTCATAATAAAATCTTTCTTTTTAACCAACTACAAAAACAGGAGGAGTTTCTCAGTTTGTCGTTTTCTTTTTCATGTATTGTACTATGTTCCCGTATTACCCGAAGACTAAATTTTTTTTATTTGTCCCATTTTCATCAGGTCAAAGAGTGGAACTCACTACCTGCGTCTGTGTTCCCAAACGCATTCAATCCGAATCTCTTCAAAATTAGAGTGAACAGGCTTCTTCTGGGTAAGCTCACTCAAACGTAGACTTTGTCTCTGTCACCGCTGACCTAGACTAGAGTAAAGAGCAAACACACCTCAAAAATAAAAAAAGGTCAGGTTCTGATGATAAGAACTTAGAGAAATCGAGGAAACTCTCCAGATATTGTAGGCACAGAAAATCTTTAGATACTGTAGCGATTTGTGTATTTTTTTCTTTTACACTATCAAAAGAAAAGACGAAAAAAACACCGTTTTCCAAAATAACACCTCAAAGTGAAAAAATACTTATTTTTTTAAGTTTGTGACAAAAACCTAAAATACAAAACCAAAGACACTGACTTCCGAAATTAAAGAGATTTTTCACTTTTTTTTTCTAAGTCGGTTGATTAATTTTGTAAAATAGTTTAAAGTACACACAGTGTGACGTTTTCTAATTAGCACTGCATATCAAACATACAAGTAATCTACCTACTTAAATGTTTAATCAGATTGTTGATACCAAATCTTTTAAGACGAGCGCTTATCCTGCTGACAAACTGTCACGCAGTTTGGCGGGTTTATGAAATGGTACAAAATAAATAATTTATTTATTTTAAAAATAGTATTTCATCTGCCCAAAAAAAAAATATAAAAACGTTCTAAAAATATCACCTCGCCAACCCACAGTTGGCCCAAAACCCTATACAAATTGACAAAGCATAAATAAAACTTGAACAAAAAGTCGCACTACCAAATCAGCCGACGAAATTAACGAGACCGAATTTTGGTCACGATGCCAAAGAAAAGCACACTCTGCAACGATAACATTTCGGCCATACTTCTCTCGGTGTATCGAAAACCAGGAATGTACAGCAAACATATTTATTTAGCTGGAACTTTCTCTTGAGTTTAAAAGGTTGGTATTTTTGGTTTATATTTTTGCTCGGTCGCATTGTATTTAAATTGCAAATGTACCGTACGTTTAGTGAAATGTCTTCAATAGTTCAAGTCAAGATGTTTTTGGAAAATGTCGTTTTTTTTCGGTCCGTGAATTCACGATGCGTGCCTTTTTTGGAGGTAATTGTGCAGTTATAATCATCTGCGTATTAAATAAAAACACACACACATAATATCACGTCTGCAATACCAGATGGGTTAGGAAGCGCCAGTTATGCTTAGGTTTCATGAAATAGGGGGAGAGCATACTGCTATCAACCGGGCACAAATCCAGACTCCGGGCTGCTACTGAGAAATTCTAGATAGAAAAACCCAATAACACTTTGCCCGACCTGGGAATTGAACCCAGGACCCAAATCAGCAGTAGCTCTTTCGACCACTAGACCAACGAGGCAGTCTTAAGTTAAAATTAAATAAAAATTCTCTAGATAATACAAAAAAAAACACTAAGAATGAGAGCACCATATGTGAAAGTAAGAAAGAACAAAAAAATAGGTTTAATTGTCACAGAAACACACGTGCATCTAAAAACATAATTCATATAAAATTAACAGACAAAATTGTTTTTTTTTTAACTACGTCAGCTATTTAACAAAAATATCATCAACTTATGTCATATCTATCTTCAACCTAAATCGTTATTAAGATTTTCTATGCAGTGCAGTGTTATTTCATTATGAAAAAAAAACTTTTTCTATTAAATAATCACACGTTCCCCCAGTACATCACAAAGCTGCCTAGAAAATAAACAAACGTCACCACACAACCGTAAATCAATCACAGATAATATAAACGTCAGAGCTGTCACACATAGGTAAATAAAGTTTTATTAGTGCCTATATTAATTAAGATAACTGAGACACCTCACTATAAATAAAGTTAATTATGATGTTGCGAAACAACATGGGTTTCTAAAATCCACATAAACATCATAAATAAAGTTAATTATGATGTTGCGAAACAACATGGTTGTCTAAAAAACATATAACATCACGCATGTTCCATAAAAGGGTAGGTAGAAATGTATAGGTACTACATAAGTACTCCCACACTTCGTCATTTGTGTTTAAGGGCCAAATCCAGGCTATGGCTGCTACTAAGGACTTCCTTATGATACAACCCAGTAACAATTAGCCCGACCTAGGAATCGAACCTAGGAACTACTGCTCAGCAGTAGCGCTACCAGTGGATAAAAAAAAAAGAGAAGTTGTATTTTCTTTAACTCGCAGTTGATTTTTTTGCACCAATCGATAGTGCTCTCACAAGGATTAATAACTGTAAAGTACGTATTATAATGCAGTTTGCTTTCGTTTCCCAGATTAGTCACTGAGTGTATTCTTGTGTTTACATTATCACTGTCGTTTGATTCTTTCACTCCCCTGGTGCAGGTGCGGGAGGGGGGGGTGGGGCAGCGGCTGCAGTTCAATCTGAGTCAACCGTTTTACTTTTTTACACTATATTTCTATGATATATTATTAACCATGAGTTCAGCATATGGTTGTAGCGTAAAAAATATTCGTCGGTTATTAAAAAAACTTGCTGTGCCATTCATTTTAACCGTATTGCACTTTTCTATGAAACGTCTGTTTTTTTTACTGATAACCGACAAAAAAATTCTACTCTCTTGGTTACTCGGGTCTTGAAATATAATTGCTGAAATCACGGTTATTACAGTTTGCGCACTGGTTATTTTTTTCCCGTATAGATAAGTAGTAGCCGTCTTTTTAAAGGGCCTCGTTGAGTTTAGGGAAGATTGGTGCTGAAGGTATATTTTTTAAGTCCTTCACGGTCCCCCCTTAAACGAAATCTTAGATCCGCACTTGTCCTGGTGGTAAAGAAATAATATGGCAGTTCCAAATTATTATTTTTAAAGTTTAAGTTCACCACGAACATGTCAATCACAAGTTCAGTAAATAATAATAATAATTTACTTCACTTTGTCACTGACCTATACGACTTCAGCCCGTTTGTGATTAGCCGATACAATGACAATCGGTACAATGACAGCCGAGCTCACATTCCACATGTCAAACCCCTCGTGTGCTAAGTCGAAATATTTAATTTGTTTATCTTTCTCTGCTCTCACGAGGTTGCCATCATGTGGAATGATAACATCGATAATCATTGTGCGGTAATCGATCTGTCGGTAATGATAGACCGATCCCAGTACAACGTGACATGGTCAGTTTCGAGAACTGGGTCGGGCACATACTTGTAAAACGGTACTTCAGAATCCACAAGTTTATATTTCAAAGCAAGTTGCTGGTGACCAATCCTGGCTAGGTTGTGCCTGTGCAAGTACTCGCCGTAAGTCAGATGAGGAGGAGGCTTCCGTAAATCAATGTTATACATATCAGCCGTTTGTGTCCCACTGCAACGCAAAAGCCCGTCATCAATCCCCTTTCCACTTATCTTGCTGTAAGTGGCCAATCTTTAAGAAGCGTCGAGTTCGTCCGCCATCTCTTCCTAGGTCTGCCGAAATATCGTGTTCTGCTGTTTGGGACTCACTGTGCGGTTATTTTAAAACAGTAGCTTTAACAAAATATTTCCATTTTTGTAAGTCAACCTTAAATAAACTAACCCGAACAATATTTGTGCGTCTCACATCGGGGCTAAGCACATACACGCGTCTTTGGTACAATACTTTCAAAATAAATATTGAATGCGAACAGACGTGGGTTGCTTCGACAATATGAATTTATTTGTGCTTTATTTTTTGGAATGAACGTGATCTGAAGGAATTTGTGCCAAGATTTCGGCAATGCAAGAAAAGGAAAGAGTTACACCCGGGTTCTGGAATGAAAATCAACGCAGTCACCCTACCAATCGAAGCAGTTTGTATGACAATTTGTTAGCTAATTACTGTTGTCGATTGTTGTTCCATAAGTATCGATTGATTGATGTTCGATTCGGCGATGTTATCAAAGGAGTTCTCTAAACGCTTTTCACAAATCCTAAAATTTTGTCAGTTTAAATCAAATAGACGACCGCTCTTTGTCCGACAGCAATTCGCTGGCAGGGGCAAGGCAAATCAAATAATCGAAGTGACATTTTCAAAACGACATCCTGTCTAATAGCTAGACCACTCTTACAAAGAAGAAGATGGGAACAGGGGTCGAGTTATGCAGGCACTGACTATACATACAGCAAAATCAAGCTATTCGATTCTAGTATAAGCTGTTATTGCATTTTATATGATTGCCGTACAATGAGAGGAAATAATGTCAGTTTAAACTGTTCAAAATATCTGACCAATAAATTTCACTGTCAATATGATTATAATAATTCAACTGAGTTGGGGCCGATTTTTCATGGAGCGAAGGCCTATTTGACCTACCACAACCCAGTTAATGGGTAACACGATACCCCTAACGGTAACTGTAAGAATGGTGGCCAGAATTTTGGGATTTTTATACCAAAAAAAAGTGAACATAAAAGACACTTTACGTTAAAATATAATTGATTTCAGTTGCCCCTTTAAAAACATAGTTTCGTATGGAGAAGAATGGGTAAGAAACTCCACCGTAACTCTTTCAAAATGCTCTTTCAATAGTTTACAATTATCACGTTTTTTAATGTAAGTACCAAGAATAAAATTACTAAGTATACCACAATAGGAAAAAGAATTAAAAATGAAGCAAAGACGGATAAATTAATTATGATAGATACATATTTACAAACATTGTAAAAGTATACGATTTTCCAAAAATATTAACAAGGAATAAGTCAGAGTGTGAGTTAAGCAATCAAAGAATGTTAATATTATCACAAACGCGAATGAGAGTGCGGTTATTCTAAGAATTATCTTTTGCGTATCTTTGTTTTGTTATTACCAAGGTATATTTACTTTGTTAAACCGGTTTCATCACTACGACTCTCAAGACTATGATGGAAAAATCGTTGAGGAAACCGGTATGTCCTAAAGCACAAAATTCATAGACATTTGTGACATCCAGCAACTGGCACCGGGCGAGCCGCGTAGTACCAGATTACAGCCCACTTCCTCCCAGAGAAGATGCGTCTCGGCAGTGGAAACATTAAAAACTTATAATAATTAAATCACACGTCCAACTAAATCCACTCTTCTTCATCAAAGAAAATTCCTTATAATATCTAATTAAACGTAACCACGTACGCTTATTAGCTGGGCCTTATTAAAGAGAAATCAATTTATTTAACGTTAATAATGGACATGGTAATTAATGGGGTGCTGTGCCTGGCGCGGCGCAGGCGATTTACTTCGATAGCCTAGTTAGCGGAGATGAGGACTGTCTCACACGGTCCTCGGTGAAAAAACGCGACGCGGAGCGATCAGAAGGCCAATTCTCGTACTTAAAAAAATATCAAAAACTTGTCAAAAATGTATGTGTGTTTTGACAGATTGAGACAGTTTAGGATGCGTTCATACGGGAGTTACCGCTCTGGCGTCGTCGGTGCAACACACACATACATTTTTGGCCACTAACATGTTGTGGAGGTTCTCGAAGGGTTCGTGGCTAAATAAAAATTGCCACACGGGTTGATCGAAGGTTAAGCTAGGCTTGCCGACGTTGGCTTGTAGATGGGTGACCATTAATAACATATCGAGACCCTTCCGTGCCTCGGAAAGCACGGTAAGGCGGATGGAGTTTTTCGTAGATCTTGGCCAGTCGTTGCGGGTAGTTTGAACCCCAAAAGTCTAACAACCAGTCTTACCGAGGGGTACCGTGTTACCCTGTAAATGGGATGTGGCGGTTAGATATATTGTCGCTTTATGTAAAATATGGTAGTGGCATTCAGCAGCATCCGGTTAGACTGGAAGCTGACCTCAACAAAGTTGGGAAAAGGTTAAGCAGATCAATCAATCAAGCAATCAATCTTTCTTTGTGAACATAGGTAAATATGAAAGGTCTTAAATATACATTTATTGTAGTCGAGCTCTATGTTCTGCCAATGAAATAAAATTGGTATACATATAGTAGTTTTAGTATCGTAAATTAAACAGTAATTAAAAAGCAATAATCCAAATGGGTACTAGTTTTAAAGCAAAAATAAATGTCTATTAAATGAAGAAATGTCAATTAAATAAAATAACTTGAATTGATTTACTTGTTTTGGAGGTCTTTGAATAATATGTAGTACATTGCCGATCTTTTTCGTGTGGGTTATGTTGAAAAATTAGAGATACATCGCTTGGCTCAATTTATTTAGTAACAGTAAAGATTTATTAGCAACAAGGACTACATTACATGGCAAGGCAAGGCAAATAACCTTTCTTGATCTAGTTAGTGGGTGCCGTACCGGTCTCCTAGATAGGTTACGAAATAACCTGTGTTTAGAAGAAACACTCCGATCATAAAGGGTTGACTTACAAAATGAGAGACAAATTAGGCTTACCCTAATTTGTCTCAAATAAAAAAAAAACTTTGGACATTAAATTAGCTATTTCTGATAAGACAAAAAAAAAATGTCGAGTATGTAGTGTGGTGAGTTATTGTTAGTGTGGTGAGTGCTTCGCTAATTTAAGGTCGGCGCAATATTTCTTAATTCACTCTGAAAAAATCTTCAATATGTTAGTCACATCTTGTTTTTTTTTTCATCGTAATTGATCCTTCTGAATCCAATCATAACTTTAGTCTCTTCGCGTTTTCCCAAGGTCATTTAGTCGCGCGTCTAAACACCCGCACGTGTGAGTCAACCGTTTTCATCGCGTGCGCTACTAACTGCTCCGAACAGTTACAATTAAATTGGATACTCTTTATAAGGACGCCATTGGATGCCGACTAGCTTTGCGTTCATTGTTTGTGCCGATAATATCTGTTGGTTACAAATTAATTTAGAAATATAACGATTTCGGCTCGTAAGTTAAAGCGTGTTTGAGGTAATTGAATGTTTGTTGAAGTTATGTATTTGCTTGGAACATATTCCTTTCGTTATCAGGTAATCCTCCGTTGCTTTGTTAGTTACAAGTTGTATGTGTAATGAGTTAATGTAACTACGGTGTAAGGGTGAGCTTGGGTTTTCATAAATCCAAGTCGAGTACTCTTGTACTTTGAAGTCACGTGCTGTGAGGACCGCAAGTCCAGGGCGTCTGTAATCTTCCCTAGAGATATACAGAAATATAATATCTCAAACACATGTAGAGAACGCCGTGCCTCCAAAATTGAAGACATGGTCGGTGACCTCCATCATGCATATATGAAGTAATTTTCTTCACATATAATTAAATAATTAATGTATAAAATTTTGTACAACATATTTATAGAGGAACGTTGGAGTTTCTTGCCCATACTTTTTCATACTACTTTTTAGAAGGGGCAACTTTTTTTTTTGTAAAATATGTTGACGTTCAAAAGTGCCATTTAGGTGCCTATTTGAAATAAATGATTCGACTTTAACTTTGGTGTTGCCTGTAAATTCCCAATTCACTGAAAGTTTTACATTCACAGCAAAACTGTTGAACGTTTTTCCTTTGAATACAAAAGTTTTACAAGACATAAATTTGTCCCCATTTGTCATCCTTTCAGTAAATGCAAGATGCGCATTTATTAATCATCTACTTAACAGTATTACGTGCATATTTACACTCGATTATCAAAGTGAAAGACAAGCGTGTTTTATGTGAGTATAAAGTTTTTTTCGTATCACTTCCAGGTTGTTTTAAGACTGTCTTTGTTAAGGCGACGTTAAATCAGTGCCTTTAAATTATGTTGCCAGCTTTTTCGGCACTATTCCTTTTGGCAGCGATGCAGATGAATTTTTAATGCCCTTTAATTGTTTCTCTTCCTTTTTTCATATAAATGTTACATGTACATATTAATAATATTATTTTCAGTTTAGTCTATTAACAAAATATATACCTACGATATATGTATTTTGTTAGTGTTATATTGTTATATGTTAGTTCTGGATATTTTTATAGTGTTTTATTGTCGAATCATTATAATTAAAAACCAAACAGTTTTTTTATTTTTTTTATTACTAACTCGTGAAGCAATATAGGACTTAGTAATAGGAATTACTAAGTCCTTTATTGCTTCACGAGTTAGTAATCAAAAATATTGTATAATTGCAAAGCACACGTGTGAGCACTATGTAGTACCTACTATAAAGCTACCCTATACTGGGCAAGTCTGTCATTGACTTGAATGTGCCCTGGCGGCTGAGAGTATGTCACGCTCACTCAAATGTCTCGCTGGTGGTGACGTGTGTGTTGGATCATTAAGTTCCCTTCAAAATGGTTGAGCTGAATGGTGCTGATCCATACGTCATGTTCGTGAACGGGCGCCGTCAGTGGGGACTGGTCATTTCTTGGCTGCCACGGCTTTTTTTTATTTTTATTTAAGATTTTTTATGTTTTTAATACGGGTATTTCTACATCGTTCTCACATGTATTATTTCAACAAGACTGATGTAACAAATTTTTCTGTGTCCATATTATTTAAAAGAGTGTCCATGGAGTTTCTTGCCCGTTCTTCTCCATAAGTACCAACTTTCGCTTTGGAATGGGCAACTAGCTTCATATTTCTGACTGACCGACCTCTTGACAATTCAAAAGTGCCTGTAATTGGTTTATTTGAAATAAATGCTTTGAGTTTGAGTAGCAATTTCGGCTCTAAAATTAAATTCAGAAAGGTACTTTTAATTTATGTATCAAACCTAAATAACTATTGCTGCACTATTTTTGACTATGGACAAATACTTTATTGTCCATAGTCGAAAATAGTGCACAGACAATATTTAAGTAATAAAATATATTTGACATTGATATGGTGTTTTTTGCCTACATTAGCTGTTAATTAATATAATGTTCATCATCTCTTATTTGTCACAAATGCCATTCTGAAAAAATTCAAATACATATTTAAATCAGTCTTGCCTTTAAGTTAATGCAAATTATATCTTGCCCAAAGTTTATTGCTTAAACTTTACGAGTTTCAAACGGAGTGTTAACATTAAGATAGTGGGCTTAAATGTCGCTTAAAATGTTCCTTTTTAATGCAATCAATGTTTGAACGTAATTAATTAAACATGATGTTTGTATCACGAGGCGTTAACAGTCACACATAAGATATTTATGTGACTTGGGTTTCTGCATACCTCACTCAGAGAGGATAGGCAGAATTGTCAAGTCATCGGTCATAAATAAACACATCATTATCATTATCACCTAGCTAGACTTTTCACATCTATATTTAGAAAATAGGCGTGATGTAATAATAAGTGTATGTTGTGTCATCGATTTTTTTTTGTTATTTGACAATAGTGCCAGTGGTAATTGTGGAATCATAGTTTTTTTTTAACACATGAGCACTATGACAGATATATTCCAAGTTATTGCTAGCAATTAAATTTCACTATATTTAGACATAGTAACAACTAGCACTTCGCCCGCGACTTCGTCCACGTGGATTTCGATAAAAAAAGTAGCCTATGTCCATCAGACATAATTTCGGCTTCTTATTAGAAGCCGCAATTATGTCTTCGGTCCAGTAGTTTCGGAGCCTCTTCAATACAAACAAACAATCAATTCTTTCCTCTTTAAAATATTAGTATAGCCAACCAACGAAAAACAATAACATATAATATACAAAGTTAACAAAGAAATACTAACGAATACAATCAAATAATATTGGCATAAAAAACTATCCACCATTTCACAGAATCTCAATCATACACGAGATTTGCACTACGAGTACATCAACGTCAAAATATCCAAAGATTTTCTTTCCTCGGTTCAATATTTATTTACTTTTAGGCTTTTCAACAATGATCACCTACACTATTACTTTACAATTTGCACATTGCAAACATAAGTCAAAGCGCCTCATTTCTTATAGAAAAGCACAGCATGCACTTCATTCATTATTCGAAGATAATTTAACAAAATTAATGAATTAGAACAAATAATACATAGTTTGAAAAAAATACTTAGGGCTGATTTCACCAAAGTCAATATCTTTTATACGTCGAATAAAATTGACGTCTAACAGTTCTAACAGTATGGAAAAACTGTCAATAGTTCAAAATTTGTTCACAGGATAAGACTTAATCTAGTTATAACAATTTGGTGAAAATCACCCTCAATAATACAGGGTGGAAGGGACATCGACGCACAACCTGATATCAAGGACTCAGTACATGATTTTGAACCCCACTGCGTTGAATTATTTTGTCGATTATTTAAAAAAAATGCTCTGCCATACATATAGACCGCCTAGGTATTGCACTTTTCTGAGAAACTTTTTTTTTTTTTGATAACCGATGAAAAATGTCAACTCCAGAGGGTCCAGTATTCAGGGTCGCGGGTAATTCGAAAGAGTAACCGTGGCCCTGGCACAGGCAACTGAAGGAACACGGGTGGGTTTTAGTCAGTAAAGTCTGACACGCCCTCCCGCTCCACCCAGAGCGGGAGAAGTCATTTGATGATTTCCCACCCAAAAAAAAAGGGGGGTCCAGAATCATGTACTGAATCCATGGTATCAGGTTGTGCGTCGATGTCTCTTCCACCCTGTATAGTTACAATAGCATAAAAAAACAACGTAAAACTGCACGTATTTACAAAAATCTTATTGCAACCAAGCTCATCAAAAGATTGCCTTTTCGCTCACCAATAATTACAGTTCCGGACAGGTTAACCACCTTTACCTTCTAGTGTCACAATAAAGAACCTGGTAAATTCGACCTGAGTGTCCACTTTCTTCGTTGCGCCATCAATGAATACGGTCAAAGAGACCGCGCCCACCTATTGATTTATAAGTGCCCACGCATGTGAGGTCCTGCGATATGTCTTGAGATATGAGCTTTGTGATGAAAAAAATCTCTTCTGTTGTCGTGGCGGGTTCGAGCCCTGTATTTGTTGTTTATAACTGATTTGGTTGCTTTTAGACCTTACTCTTGTAGTGTATATTAAACTGTTTGCTTTTTAAATTCAGTGACTGGGGTAGTTACAAAATATGTGTGTCCTCAATTACGCGTTTGAGTAGTCTATCAAAGATAGCTAATCTATTAAGACCGTTAACCTTATAATATAATTCAGTAGTGGCAGATTATTTAATTTTATAGCCAGGCTTATTTTCCCAAAGAAAACACAAGCACCTAAATGCCACCACACAGCGAAACCAGAATACATTAAAGCAGCTATAAAAACAGTAAAGATTGAGTTATGTTTTACTTATTGACGATAATGGTTAAAGCACGGAAGTTTTATGCTCTTTGAATGAACTTTACACTTAATCTAGATGAAAAAACGTATTCATTCATTCATCCTGGGACGGGTTAATCGCGTCGTTCCAATTTCATGTGCCTTATTCATTGAAATAAGACAACGCATCTCGCCCTTTGCGAAGCGATGTTTCAAGAAATATTTTCGAAGTAATCTTTTATGGAGTATTTCAATTCGCATTTCTGCTTATGTTACGATTTCAGTATATGTTTAGCTACATCTTATTGTAATTTTATAAAAGTTTGTAGTTATTTGAAATTCAGTCCAATTGGTTTGAACGTTAACGGAATCAGTGAACCTTTAGGGTAAAGAAGGTGACCCAGGTCACTATGTCAGTCCGAAATTATTCAAATCTTTTGAGTAAGTATCAAGTTAATAGGTATTCCCTAGTTTATTTTGATTGGAATAGTATTCTCAAAACTCAATACTTTATTGCAATCCATATGTATTACATAGACGGTGAAAGCTAAATAAAAGATCATTATGTACCCTGTCGGGCACAGCAAAAATTAGGACTCGTAGAGAACTGAAAGAGGAAAAAAAAATCGGTAAACTTAATAGTCAGTACGTAGTAATTCGTAAATTCAAAATACTGTCAAAACTCCGCCAAAAAACACATATCCAAAAGTATAAAGTTTAACAAAAAAAAAATCATCACCTAATTATCTTTAATCACTCTTTCCGGGTACTGCAAACATTAACCGGACAATATCAATAAAGTATTCTGACCAAATCGTTAGTCTTACCAATCTGACCAATCTCTTGTGGAACACATTCTCCATATACGGCGCAGGCGCACTGAAGATGCGTTGCTATTGGTATGCGCTCGAAAGTACTAATTGTGCACACGATGCCTTTTTTGTTCGTCGTTTTATAGGGTCCAGTGTTCCGGATACGCTTTAATAATATGTAGCGGTTTGTCGGCGAGAAACTGGTGGTAGAATATATGCCATGTCATTAAATGACACTGGAAATTAATGAAAATAGTGGTGGGTTTTTTATTGGAACTGCTGTTTGCGTCAGGAACTTTCCAAATACGAAGAACTTCTTAAAAAACCGTAAAGAGCTAGAAAATTTAAATCAAAGTATTTTAAAGATATGAAAAATTTAACGTATTTTAAAAATATTAGTAGATGGTCAGAAAAGAACATGAAGTTTGTATTCGAATATCCAGTAAAAAAAACAATTTTAAGAATAAATGCAAGAGGACCCTAGTGTATGTATTATCATGTGATGAATACCTAAGTGAATGAAAGCAAAGTTGAGATGCATGATTACTCACAAATGCGTGCACTCACTGGTCAGGTCCACTCGATTTGTGCGGTTCTTTCCTCAAAAGACCATTTCAGACACAAGACCAAGATTATGTCTGGACTTTAAAAGAGACTGTGACCTCTGAATTTGTTTCGGTCTTTCTTCTCAGAGTAGTCAGATAGGAAACGCCGATCTCATCTAGCTTATACAATAGCTTAAAAACCTACTTGCTTAAATAAAATTATTAATCATTTATCATTTAAGGATTTTCCAAAAAATCCTACGAACGTTAGTTAGTTTTTTTGCAGCAATTGATTTGAAACTATTCAAGTACTAATTCAACTATAAACTGAGAATTTAATTAATTTAATCAAAACTCAAACCGCTATCTAAAATCTACTAATTATAATGCCTCTGTTTTAATTGTAATGCCTCTAAATTAATTTAGTTTTGTCATAATTACTTAACTTATTTTAGATTAATTATTTCATTCATTTACACACATGACGTTTACTGCTACATTTCATTTTTTACGTACTAAAAAACTATGCAAATCAATTTTACTTTACTTTACTGAAATAACTTACACCATAATTTTTAATGATTTAAGGCGCAACCGCAGCTCCCGAAACCGCGGCATTTTGCACGATCGTTCATTAACATGCTCTTTACAAAAAATATGATGGCATATAACAACTCGTCTCACGTAAGAGTTTTTTGAAGGAAAACCTATTAAATTTTATGAGTCTTTTCCATACTTGCCTTGCTCCAATTTTTTGTGTGTCCGTATGTTTGAAGGATAGAGACGCTGGATGTGACATGATGGTTACAGCGGGCGAGATGTATTTGAAACAGGTGGAAAATGCTACTAAATTGGATTTCAGTCGAAAAGGAATGGTATACGGCTTGATGAAAACAATCAGTAGTTAAAAATCAATTATTGGTCGTTTTGTGGTGTAACTGTAAAAACCATCATCTTATCGTTCAAATACTCATGTGAATACATTTAAAAAACTCGATGTTTCCTATGATTACGCTATCAAAGCACAAATGAGCAGATTTTTATTCATTAACATCATAATTCTCCGCAAATCACTTGAGAGTTTGTGGCACTGGATACTTCTCCCAACCGTTATTTTCATAACAATATCGAAATACTACCAAGTGTAACCTTTATTATTTACCCTGTGACATCCAACCCTTTCCAGTTACCCCACATCTACGTGTCGCACGGGCGGTGCGGACAGTGCTCACAGATCTTGATACTCGTAAAATTTTATGTGTCCCAAACAAAAGAGAATTTTGTTAATTAACCGCTCTGCTCGCTCGCTTCGGGGTGCACTTTCTTGAAGTGATAGATAATACGGTCTTTTTTATCAACACCCGAATCTTAAGTACCTGTAACATGTACTTGTATAATTTAGGAGAAGAAACGTTACACGGTATTTTTTGTGTATTTCGTATTTTTGTGACAATTTGTTGGTTACTAAAGAATTACTGTTATGATAAGGTTAAAGTATTTTATGGCAAAACAATATTCACTGTCCAGCATATGGTTATGAGTTTATAGACATCAACATGTCGATTCTGTAAAAATTTTGTACAGTCTGTTGGTATTGTTAATTTAGCTCCAGATAGAAATTGACAATATTGTTTGTTGTTCAAAATTTAATTTATTAGCATATTGTACATATCATAGGGTTATAGAACTTATGAAGTATAAAATGATTGTTTTGTAAGATGCATATTTATTGAATAGTGACTACAAATTAAAATTACATTGAAACCAACGAAGTAGCTAGACCAGCCAATCCAATGTGCTGTGGCAATCGTTTTGATTGGTGGGTTATAATAAAATTAATAGTAGTTATATTAATTTATTAATGAGTATTACTGTTTTAATACCTATGACTGTTTATAGTATTTATTTATGTCGTGTACCTACAATTGTTAGGTATAATAATTTGCTTGTAGGTCTAAGTTCATTTGGACAATGCAACGACCATACAGCCCATGGGTTTTATGGTCGTTGGGACAATGTGACTACAATATAATTGGTAGTGTGGTACTTAGATAGATATTGTCAATATAATCATTATGTACCTATGTAGGTATCTAATTATTTGTTCTCTATTATCATCATTTGATTATTTTTCGTTCATTTTTGTTTAAAACAGTGATTGAATTTAAAATAATAAAAAGGTTTGTATAAAAATTACTTTGACGATTTTATTTATGTTTTCAAGGTCTGTTTCTATGTTGATCATTCTGAATATTTTCCTTTGTAACCGTTAAATATGGTCTATTTAAATATGTGGTAAGTATAGTGTTAAAACTTTCCATGCACTGCAACTTATTAAACTACATTTATCTAACTTATTCAACTTTTTGCATCGTGGTTTTAAATTGTAAACAATCTTATTACATAAATAGTGTAAAATTAGATGAGACCGCATTGTCGCATTGGATGATGAACCCGTAATGATAGTCACAAGTTACGGGATAAGGGAGAATTTTTTAGTTACGATAATATGACGTGCACTCGTTAATTTATAATCTGTCAAAAACAAATACACATTTAACTAACCTAATGATCGTACGATGAACAGTTAAACAATTTAAATCCCTAGTTCGCCAATCAAGGATGGTATCAGAAAAAGTGTTTTTAATTGCTTACCATAAGGTAAGATATTATATATTATAAAGATATTTTTTTTACCCCCTATTTATTTTTCTCGACCATTGAAATTGTTTTCAATGGGCGAGAAAAATAAATAGGGGGTGTATAAGACAGCATTGTTAAACTTTAGTATCCGAAGAAATCGGTAGGCGATCACACAATAACGTCACTCCAAATACTTACAGCTTGTCGATTCTGTAAAATCTCACCGTGAAGTCTTGCGTGGAGTGAGCTGTCAGTGTCATCTCGTCTTGAGCAATCCCTAGCGTCAGTGGCACTGACAGCTCACTCCACACTCACTTTACGTAAGTTTTCACGGTGAGATGGATGTAGAATAGTACTGCAGAGCGTTTTTTGCAGCAGAGAAAAAGAGCAGTGATGGCCCAGTGCTAACGACCGCGACATACGAGTTTTAGGTGGTAGGTTCGAACCCAGACAGGCGCTTTAATAAATATCACATCACTCCTGTATGTCTCGAAGCCAGCCCGATCACTATGTACGGTAAGCCGATCCCCTGGGAGAAGCAAGCCAAATACCTAGGCGTGATCCTCGATGAAAACCTTACCTTTAAGGCTCATATTAAGGCGGTTCGCGCGCGCGCCTCCTTCGCTCTTAGCAGGCTCCACTTTGTACTGACAGCCCGTAGTAAACTGTCACTTAAATGCAAGCTGCGCATCTACACCGCAGTCATCCGTCCCATCATGACCTATAGCTGCGTTGTATTTGCGCACGCTCACCCACGTCATCTCCATAAGATGCAGACCCTCCAGAACCGTTTCCTCAGAAAGGTCACGGGTGCCCCCTTCTATGTCCGTAATATAAATCTCCACATCGATCTTAAAATGCCTACCATAAACCAGTTCATGAAACGCTTATCGAAGCGCTTCTTTGACTGTGGCATTAAACACTCCAACCCCTTGATCTCAGCGGCCGCCCGCTACACTCCCTCCCGCATTAGCAGTATTCGCCGACCAAGGCATACTTTAATCGCCCCCGACGACGCCACTACCCTCCTCCAGGAGAGTAGTACGGCCACCAGCACACTACATAAGCCCAAAACCCGATCGCCGTCCTACCGTCCTCGCCGCTGAGGCCCGCCGCGACGCCCAAATCCACGCCCCTCCCAACCCTTGCTCGAGCCAGCCCGCGCCGCTGAGCCTGTAGCTTTAAATTCGTCCCTAAATCAATCAAATCCTGATCCAGCTAGTCCCTTGCTGCCCTCTTCCAGCGACGCCCTAAGCCGAGGTTCGTACCCCACAGGGGGTGCCCTTAGCGTTGTCGCTTAGTTTTTAAGTTAGTACATAAGTTTAAGTCCTGGCTGGACGCCTTAATTTATTAGGGCAACCACAGGCAAGTCCGTCTAAGCAGACGACAACCTCATAGGTTGACCTGCGAGATGCCATTTATAAAAATAAAAAAAAAGTATGTCTCGAAGGGTAAGTGCAGACACATTTTGAAATAAAATCATTTATTCATTATCACAAGTCCTATGTAATACGGGGCGAGCCTATTGGAGATCGGCATTTCTACCCTCATATACTTACTAGGATAGCAGTGAGTTAAGAAGTTTCTATGGTAACAAAGAAGATTCCGATAACTGGTTTAGAGATGAAAGAAAAGAATTAAATGAATGGTTAGTTAGTAGACAAAATGTTTATAGGGTTTTCTCACTTGGCAGATTCATAAGCAGTTGACTGCGTGAGAACTGTACCTGAATCTTGATTCTTCAAAGGCAGTTACTTTCCAATCTCTACGGGTACAATAGTAGGCAGTTATTTAAAAAATGAAATAAATTCAGTGTGTGAACAACAATAATTGGATTACATCTTCAAATTATCTTGTTGAACTTGGCTGTATAAAAAAAAAACATAAAAAAAAATCCCAACACGATTAAATACATCACAACATTAAATAAAACTTTGTTTTAGCTAAAAAAAACTCTCAATCAAGACACCTTTGAAAAAAAAAATATATTCAGCCGTTTGGGAGCTACGATGCCACAGACAGACACACTTATACACTGCAAAAAATATCTATGCTCTTAGAAAACATTTACAATAAACAGCTTCTGTCTACCCCAAAATAACGCTAACTCAGTAAATTGAAAGTCCCTTATCCGCCCAGAGATAATTGCCAACATACTTTACTTTTACATTCCACTAGATTACCAGCAAAGAAATAAAATTCTTCGCAATTCGTACAAAACTATGCAATCTTCATAAATACTAATAGGTGTACAGCACAATAACAACGACAGGTTACGGCCAAAGGTTATCTGCGGTCGAAGATGAGCCGACTTTCACTTGCCAAGCCTTTCTGCTTACCACCTTCATCATACCTAAAACCAAACAAAAATCTACCTTAATCTAATGTGGCAAGGTTCAAGCAACATGCAAATGTTCTTGGTAATTAAATAATCTGTTTTGTGCGATACTTTTGCCAATGAATTTTGGACTTTATGACTTTGTGTTAAAGGTCTCCAGTTTCAGTTTAATCAATTTTAAAATCGGGTTGTTGCACTTTTTAGGAAGTCGTATTAATATGAAACTATCTCCTCGACTTATTGGGGTGTGGGCCTGAGGGCACTTTTTATGTGCGCCTGAGCCTTTCAGGGTGTTGAAAATTGGGTGAAAGACGGATGGACGTTTCTTTCCTATTTGCATTTAAATTTAATTTAGGCCACGATGAGGACGTGCGTCGTGTTTGCCTTTTTTATTTATGCCCGGTTTACATTATTGTGGTCCGGCGGCGATCGTAACCAGCGCAGGAATGCCACTGAAAACATGTGAATCATTGGAATGCACTGGAGTGTACCCATTCCAGTGAAAAAATCAGTGCAGTGACTGGATTGATAGTTTACTTTTTTATTCCAACTGGCCAGAGTCACTGCTGTTTTGTCTGATCAAATAGAGCATAGGACTTCATGTCAAACTAATAGATTATTCAAGTGACTTTCTGTGCGCTCTCGTTCTTCTCGCTTCTTCAATGATCTGTGGGCCTAGTGTGAGTTTATTTTAACCGTCTCGAATTTACGCATCGACCGAGTTCGGCGCTCTGATTGGCCCCTGGCATTTGGAGCGCAACTTTCGATTGCTGAAGGGCCAATCGGAGCGACGAACGCGGTCGATGCGTAAATTCGAAATTTTTAAAAGAAACTCACACTAGGGCCTCTGGAACTAAACGACTTATCAAGAACCAACTACTATATTTAATAACACTCAAAGATTTGATTTGCCAAATTCATTACTGTTTTTTCGCCCAGCTTTGGGCATAAGGTTCAGTAATTGGTTACCTACGTTATAAGTTCTATATTCTTATATTAGTTTTTCAAAACAACTTGAAATCAATGACGTCACTCCGTCTATTATTTTTTCACATAAAAACACAAAAAAAAATCTAACGATTTATTTATTAACCTATCAGACAATTAATTGCGTCCATTTTCAAATACCACGAATATCAAAGTGAAAAGTGGAAAATATATCAACATCAGTGCGATGGTTACACTTTTAAATTAGCCTTGCATATGAAATTAATACTCAAAATTGCACCTTATTAACTTGAGGTAAGGTTGAGAGTTGGAAAAGAAAAGGGTGTAGTATAAATCAACGTAGGTATGCTGACGCTTACAATTTAGTAATTTAACTGTCGCCTTGATCTAGTCTCATTATCGATACGGTGCAATGTATGGGCGATAGCGAGAGCGGTTTTGAACTGTTAGAACACTTAAGACTGAACGAAAATAGCTGTCATACACTAACCTACATGTTTTGATCAATGTTGGTTTTCACATTGTGCAAACGATATTACAACAAAAAAATGCCAATTAATAAATGTTTTAAAATAAGTGTTAGACAAGGACAGAACGTATCGTAGAAGTGACGTCACAACTATGTAACTTCATACAAGCGCCGTACATTGTCCGTACCACGCGACAAGGATGGGAATATTCCCGTCCATTTTTTTTAAAACCCTGTACCTTCTTCATATTGACATTGATTAAACAGGTTTTTTCGATTATCGCATTTTTACCATTCCTTCTTTTAATTAAATAATTTTAACGATATTTTTAATATTATTCATCATCCCCATTATGTTAATATTTGACAGCAATTTGCGATGTATGTTTTGAATGTAGCGTACATTAAAAAAGTAATGAGACTGTGGAATCTCATTGTTTGTCCATCTAAAGTCAGGTTCTAGCGTTATTATGAAAAGCCTGTGATGTTCCACTGCCTTTTTTTTTTGGTTTCGGGTTGGAAAATCCTCATGGAATTCCCCCCCGGGAGGGCGGGGGGGTCTGTCGGACTCTTACCGACTAAAAGCCAACCCGGTGTTCCATCACTCACCTACGCCGGGGTCGCGGGAACACATAATTCTTCCGCAACCCTGGCTGGTGCCAACCCGCTTGCACGGGCCCCGTCTCGGGCGCGGGGAGTGAGGTGTACACCCCCCGCAACGTCTGTGGTCGGCGCGCGAGGAAAACTACGCGCGCCGCCTTCTCGGGTCCTGATGTTGGGGGGCGACGGATGTCCCCGAATCCGTCGCCCCTGGACCCATTTAGGGGGGCCGGAAGAGGGCGTTGTCCGCCATGCTCCGACGCCCGGTGCGTCTGCTGCGGGCCCGGTCAAGAGTCGAGATCTCTCTCTCTCCCTTTCCGCAGCCTCCTTCTGCGAGACGGTCATCTCGCGCCACCGCGTCCCAGGACTCGACGCTGCCGACCATCGAACTCACTACGGTCGGCAGCGACAGGTCACTGCCTACTTCTGAGATGAGGGCACGGCGCGGCTCCTCCCAAGCAGCACACTCTGCCAGCGTGTGCCACGCCGTGTCCTCCCGGCAGTCGACGCAGTGATGACACCGGGCGGCTCCCTGTTTATGCGACACAGGTACTTCCCGAAGCAACCATGCTCCGAGAGCACCTGCGTCGCCCGAAACATCAGGGAGCCGTGCCTTCTCCCGAGCCAGCGGTCGAGCACTGGCCGGATCGCCTCGATGGTGCTGAGGCCGGCGGTAGGGCGTGACAGCCTCACCCGCCCTTCCGCCACCAGGACCTCGTGGAGCTGCAACCGACGCTGCTCGATGTTGCTGCATCGGTCACTTGCCCCGCTCCCGCGCTGCCTCGCGCCACCGGTACAGTGACGCGAGCACCTTCGCCTCCAGGTCCCAGGGCAAGGATCCAGCCAGCGCACAACCCGCCTCGAAGGAGATCGTGCGATGCCCCCGAATGACTCTGACGGCCATCGCCCGCTGCGGCTTGCGCAGGACAGCAATGCTGCCGGCCGTCAGGTGCCCAGATGGGCGCTCCGTAGAGCGCCATGGATCGCACGATCCCCATATAGAGCCGCCTACAGGCGGCGCTCGGGCCCCCCAGATTGGGAAGCAGCGTTGCCAGCGCCCCGGCCGCGCCCAAGAACTTGGGCGCCAGCCGCCGGAAGTAGGGTCCGAAGTCCCACCGGCTGTCGAGCACCAATCCCAGATATTTCATGGTAGGCTGGACAGCGATCCGGACCCCCCCGACCACAATGTGTGATCCGACCGGCGGCGCCCGCCGGGGGCCATGAAACACCATGGCCTCCGACTTGTTGAGGGCCACCTCCAGGACGTGGCGCCGTATGCGGCTCAGCGTCAGTGAGACCGCCGCCGTCGCGAGCAACGCTGCCTCCCTGTGCGAACTCCCCCGGGCCGTGACCAGCGTGTCGTCAGCGTAACACGTCAGGTCCGCTCCGGGCTGAGGACCTCCCTCAACTTGGCGGCCAGAACGTCCGCCCTTTCGCGGCTTGAGGCACCGGACACCGGACACGTTTGTCATTCCGCCGCACTGCATCATGCAGATACGGGCGATCTTTTCGATCTCCGCATCCGCATGCGCAGGCGACGGCTGGACCGCCGGCGGAATCATGTCAGGAGAGACGCTTGCGGCGGCGGGAGCCGACCTCTGGGCAGCGAACTGCCGCTCGAGCTCCTCGAGCTTGGATCGGAGGCGGCCATTGTCCTCCTAGAGCCGTCCTCCCAACCCGCTCCCGCTCCCGCTCCGTCTCCGTAAGCCTCCGTCTCATCCGTGCTGGTGCGGTTCACGAGGAGCTCGACAGCCTCCTTCGCCGGCAAGTGGTTCCATCTCCACGCGCGGGAGCTTCAAAAGAAGCTCCGTTTCTCGCTGGTAACCGGCGGCAGCCACTCGAGGGCCCTCCAAACCATCGTTTAGCGGGTCCCCGAATGACTGCGACCGGGTTCCTCCTTTCCCGAGACAGTTGTTGCCCCCCCCCCAGAATACGAGGGGCATGACGCATCCGAAACCGGATGCGTGGCGGATTCTTCGTAGCAGTCGGTACCGCCCTGGGGTAAAATATTTTCAACTGACTTTTTCGTGGTTTTTAAATATGTTTTCTTCCTCTACTCCCACAAGACCACGCCCACACAACTCAATCTCTGAAAGCAGAGGGGGGGTGGGCGTACGACCTACTCCAACGACGGACTAGCCGTCCCTTCCCTAGCCCGTTTCCCTTCCACACCATTAAAGATGATCGGGAATGGATGTTCCACTGCCCTACCCTGTCTAGGATATGCATTAGAATTATTTAATTGACCGTTACCTAAAAAAAAATTGGACGACGAGACAGCCCAGTCTGGCAAAAGTGGTGCTTATTGGAAAGTAAAATGAATGTGGGTAAAATATTTACATTATATTTAGCGATATTTTTTTTTTTTCAAATATGTTGAGCAAGACTTTCTGTCTATAACCACCACGTTAGTGTAGGATGGTACAAAGCGTTATCAAAATTTAAGCTAATTTCTTGTACCAATACTTTGTAAAGTATTATAATATTTTAATTATTGTGAATGTGAAGGCAGTGTGGATTTGTTGTTTTTTTTTTATCTCAATCTATTTTTAATTTTTAAAATTAGTTTTAATCATGGTCTGGCAGTTTGAGCAATTTATGCGGCCTACCCAAATGTCCTTTCTTTGGTAATGTTCGTCGAATCGTTGAGCTCCATATGTGTTGTGTTGAGCTGCATGATTACTGACAAATGCGTGCACTGACTGGACAGGTCCACTCATTCTGTTTGGTTCTTTCCTCAAAAGACCATTTCAGACATCAATCCACATGGTCTTCACATGACCTGACCAAGATTATGTCTGGACTTTAAAAGAGACTGTGACCTCTGAGTTTGTTTTGGCGTTTCTTCTCAGAGTAGTCAGATAGGAAACGCCGATCTCATCTACTTTTAAAATAGTATTGACGTGTAAAAGTGTTTGTAAAAACCTACTTACAGAAATAAAATCATTTATCATTTATCAATAAAATATCAATCACGATGTCGATTTGCTGAGTAATCAATCCCAATAATAGTTTTTTAAATCATTTTCGCTTATGAAAACGCCTAACTCTTAACTCTTGCACAATTCGCCAACGTAAATTATTTACTGGAGTGAAGGAGTAAGTGATTAAAATAACGCTAAGGTCATTACCGATCCATATCCCCAGAGCATTGATTGTCACAATAATGGCGACAGTTCGTAGGGGAATACACACCTGTCCTTAAGTATTAACCTTCATGGTAGACGTTTAAAAAATAGTCAAGGTGTTTCGTATGATTTGCTGTGTTTAATGTTTGTAATCTTGCGGAACTCGATGTTCCGTGAAATTGTGACAATTGAAATGTTCAGTAGTGAAACAATCTTTTGAAAAAAAATACAAAGGTGTATGTAGTTTCAAAGTGTCTTCGAGTCACCATGTTTAAGAAAAAATCTGACCTATGACAAATTCACGTGACATTGGAAATTGGATCTAGTCCAAAAGAGATTTAATCTTGTGGAATCAGCCAGAAAGGGCCAGACCTTTCTTTGGTCAAGTCCTACCACAACTATCACTTGTCTCCACAAAACACATAATATAGAAAAATAAATTAGACAAAAATTTCACTCCATAAAAACTCATCATCGACTTATACCCATAAATCTTTAACCCCAGCTTAATACACCACCTGCCGTTCTGCCGACACCACAAATTGTAACGTCCATACAGAGAGGCATCTTCAATCTTGTTGCTCTTACTTTTATGGTGGATCTGTACTGATTTACAAGGCTGGCTGGTGACTAGCGGTGGCCTGCGGTTTTGCCTGGGAACATAGTTCGTTATGTTTGAGAGCCTAGAATATTACCTTTCATTTTTGTACTGTGTGATCCCAATGATAATTTTGTCATTGCCTGCCGTTTATCTCTAAACTGGATTTGCATGCACGGTTCCTTTATCCGAAACGAATTGTTTGCTACCAATCGTTACATTTGTAATGTCGTATAGTTTATTTATTCAAACATTTATGTAGACACATTTAAACAAACAAGAAGAAAGGAACAGAAAAAGAATTCCAAATGTGAATTGGTTCTTTCAAAAGCTTCTAAAATCGTTTCACTAAGGATGCCTATCAGACTGAATAAATTATCATGAAATACATTACCGTAATACGATTATAATCTACTGTCTTTGTTATCGAGCGACACCTGTAGAAACCCTACCTAATACATAGTACGTAGTCGTTGTTACGAATCACAGAAATTGTTGGGATAAAATTCAACTTAGTTTTGATCAAACTGCTTCCAAACAATCCATCATCGTTCTTCTCCTTCTACCAATTTTTTTGGGGTCATCAAAGATTTTTTCCACATGCCACAAACCTCCATTAAACGTCATATCACTTAGGCTTAGCCACCCCATTTTTTGCTATATCATTTTCAAAATCAGTCAATTGTTTCTTTGGTCTTCACTTACTCTTACAGCCATCCTAAAATCAATCGATATCGAGTATATTCTGACCTCTATAACCTTTTATAGAAACAAACAGACAGACAAAAATTAGCTCTTAATTCTTATCTAGGGATCACCCGCAGACATTTTGAATTAACAGCTTCTAGGCGATTCAATTCGAATGAGATGTACTATTAATTCTAGTGCTCATTAGGTTTCACGCTTTAGCCGACACCAGTGTGGTCGGTAGGGAGGCTAGGCGATTGGCATTTTGCAGGACATAGCCTTATATAAAATGGTATTTCGAACTTCAAATAATTCACATTTTGCTTTCCTGAAAATATGAAAATTGTTAAAACATTACAATTGTTTTAACATTTCAGTAATCCCTCTTTAAGTCATTCATAAATAAATCCAATTTTGGGTGACTAAAAATACTAAATAGCGAAGTTACTGAAACCAACTTGTATGTTACCGCGCGGTTGGTCACAGTTCTAACCTAACCTAACCCATTTGTCCAACCATCAGTAAGTTTTTAGAGAATCAGTTAAACATTTCCCCTATAAAATGCACGACGGTAAATTTTAACGGGTCTGATCGCAAACCAGAACACAGGAACTTTTGTTGGTAAAAGTTATTAAAAAATCTAAATTATTCGGTATGACAATGTACTTGCACAATGTAATATCTAACGGAAAGTTTTATTTTATTTTATTATAGCTGTAAAAAGTGTCAATCTCCCGTTTCGAGCGAGTAAATTTGTGCGAATCGACTAATAATCCTTAATAATATGTTGGTGGTTGATTTTGAAGGACTGTAAAAACTTTAAAAGAGCCGTCGCAGAATGCCGAAACTGAGGTTCTGCAAACCTTTAAAAACAGGTTTTATGGAATAATCCGATTACTTATTTACTTGGCAACAGAACGATGCAGACTGACAGGAACAACTTATTGGTCTAAAACAGAATAGGTGTCATCCTTACACAAAGGCACGGGAAAACCTCGTGAAAGTGTTGCATACAGTATTTCAAACACTAATGTCATTTTGTCTCAGATTTTCCTCCTTCAACATGTTGTCATCACAAGTCTATAGACACTCACTATGGTGTTATTAATTGCTATCGCCAACGCTATGGGGATTGATGGTTATCTCCCAACACCTTCGCGGTAGGTTTTTATGGGAACCTATAGTTCTGAGGCGAGAGATTTTATTTAACTCTGCTACGCGTATAATAACCAATGCGGCGCTAATGTGGGAAATATGGCCTGAAATGAAAGGTTTTTGCCGAAGAAAATTATGGAAACAAACAAAAAGCGAAGTGACAGAAGCGATGGAACTGCTACAATCTCATTTGTAATCGGAAATAAAATAAACACTAGTTTAATGTATTTATTTATGTGGTTTTTCGAGGACTTAGCATTTTATTCGCTGTAGAGAGGTAAATAGTTGTGCAAAGTTATTCTGCGTCTCGTACCGTTGAAACCCTCTCTACGCTCAGGATTCTATATTTGATTCACTCGCTTCACTCGTGGTTAAATCTTAGAATCCTTCACTTGTAATACAAGGCCTGCAATACAAGCACTCGCGTCAAAAAAACAAGTTTGCAACCTTGCATAACAAATAACGATTTGCAATATTATCATCTACTCATAGAAAACTATTTTCAACAGATTATATTCTTCAATTAAGCTTACAACTTCCGGGTCAGGTTGTGTTATTGTGTTTTCTCATATGGATTTTTTCAGTAGCAACCCGGAGACTGGATTTGTTGACATGTGACATACACCCCTGCCTATCCCTTCGAGGAATACAGTCGTGATGTTATGTCATGTTATATTCTCGTAGATTTTTTTTTATGTATGGCATCTCGTAGTTGACCTTGAGAGGTAGTGACTACTTAACCTGACTATCCTGTGGCTGCCTTAAGCGGACTCAAAGCCTCCAGCCAGGGGCTTAAAACTACTTACATTACTAAGCGAACGCTCGCTAAGGGCACGTCGCTGACGGGAGGACAGCAAGATGGGACAGGCTGGATCTGGATTATATTATTATTATCTGGGGAATTTAAAGCTACAGGCTCAGCTACGGCGCGGGCTGGCACTTCGTCGAGCAAGGGTCGGGGGGGACAGTTACGTCGGGATCTTCGCGAGGAACCTCGGCGGCGAGGTCGGAATGTCGGTCTGTGTTTGTGCACTGTACTGGTGGCCCTACTGCTCTCCTGAATGAGAGTTATGTGGTCGTAGGGGTCGGTGAGGATACGCTTGGGACGGCGGACATGACTGATGGAGGAGGGAATATAGCTAGCGGCCTTGACAACCAGAGGGTTGCGGTGATTCGCGGCGGTCTCGAAGAAACGCTTTGAAATGCGTTTCATGAACTGGCGGATAGTGGGAATCTTGAGGTCGACGTGGAGGATTTCGTTGCGAACGTACCAGGGGGAGCCTGTAATCCTACGGAGGAACTTGTTCTGGAGGGTCTGCATTCTATTGAAGCGATGGAGCTTGGCGTGTGCAAAGACTGCACTGGCTTATGTCATGATCGGGCGGATATTCTCGTAGACAGAGACTAGTGTGTTTTATACGAACTAGGTTCCTAGGCGAAATTGATTCAAGATCGTAATAACCAAAGAAGTTCGCTGAATATTTATACAGGGTGTCTTGTAATTTGACATATGCCTTCCAGGACGTGAGTGTGTTACCCATTACCAACAATTAAGCACCCCTTAAAGCCTAGGCGAAAATTCATATGATTCGAGTAAACCCGAATTTTATATATTTTTGAAAATTTCCCAGAACTTGTCCTTAAATATAACTTTTCTCTAAAGTCTCAAACGAATGCCCATCATTGCTATTCCTTTAGGTACATGATACTTTAATAATAAACCTTTCAATGTAACTTTATGAGGTGCTTCATTGTTGCAAATGGGTCACACTATCACGTCTTTGATGGTATACGTCAAATTACAAGTCACATTGTATACAACTAGCAGAGGTGCCGCCTCAGAATATTAACTTCATTAAAAAAGCGTGAATTTTCCGATGTTTTAATAGTTATTCTGGTATTTCGGGCAGAAAAAACTCCAATAAATCAATGATCATAAAATTCGGTGCAGCCGTTCTTGAGTTATAAAGGGCGTAACTAAACCGACTTTGTTTTATAAATACTAATAAAATTATTAAAACATTACATGGCATGGCATGGCAATAGGCTCGCCCCCATTACATGGGACTTAAGCGTAACTGGCGAAATCTGTGTGTACTATAGGTATCTCTGCCTAACCCTTCTGTGATTACAGGCGTGATGTTATGTATATATGAAAAACATGACATTTCCTAGACCTTCTTCATTAGCTACAGAACCATAAAAGAATAGTCCTGTATTTATCATTTCCATAAACAAACACAAATAAAGGCGATGTCATATAAATTCCAAGTACATTTTCATTTCTAGCTGACGCATTCATACAAACAGTACCTACACAAGAAGCCTACGAATCACAATAGTGAAGAGCAAACTCCAGTATTCCACAAGTTCATGTGAAATTCCTTAACCTAAATACATAACTTGCAGCGTATACTAGCAGTGCGAAATGCGCTGCGCACTGACACATCGCGGCAGCCATTCAGTCGTCACTCAACATTCAGCTTAAGTTTTGTTAGTCGCGCAGGTTGAGAATGGAAAACTTTTATCGTTTTTTAAAATTGTAAATAGGTAACACGCACAATTAAAAACTTGCCTACTTATATAATTATAAAATATTGGACAAAGTTAGAACGATCAACAGAAAATTGTGTACCTCTTTGCTAAGTTTCAAATGGATATTATCATGATCATCATCATCATCATTTCAGCCGTAAGACGTCCACTGCTGGCCATTGGCCACCCCCAAGCACCGCCACTTCGACCGGTCCTGTGCTTCCCGCATCGGTCCGCCTTGTGGGAGGCCTTCTAACACTACGTCTTTCGGTACGTGGTCGCCACTCGAGAACCTTTCAGCCCCATCGGCCATCTGTTATGTGTGTGCCCACTGCCGCAATTCTTCGGGCTATTTCAGTTACCTTGGTTTTCCTGCAAATCATCTAATTTCTGATTCAATCTCGTAGGGAAACTCCAAGCATAGCCCTCTCCATTGCCCTTTGGGTGACTTTGAGCCTTCAAATGAGGCCTATTATGAGCGACCACGTTTGATTAGATTTTTATTGTTATTATAGTTTCATTAGAATGCTACTGCTCATATTGTAATAGATAGTTGTGCCCGACAGGGTCCATGTGAACTGCAAAACCATACTACGACCTTGTAAACACATGTGATAAAGAATTGAATTTGTATTTGAATTCAGCGCCATGTGTCTCCACTAGCAACAAGCACCCTCTTGAGACACTGCGAAATGCTAATTATAATAGGATTTGTTTCATTTTATACGGTGATAACAGTCAATGCAGGTACAAAGGCGAGCTTTACTTAAATTTTAATTTTATTAAAATTCATCCAATTTACTTAATCAATAAGGGTAACCAACACCTAAGGGTGAAAAAACTTATATTGTGATTCATCATGATCATCAAAATATCTCTCCAGCCAAAAAGACGTCGTAAACATTCAAAGTCTCCGTTATCAGAGTCCAATATTAAAAGCTAAGTTATGTTTCTAAAATCAAAAGCTGCACTCGGTTATTAATTCGCAAGTAAACCAAGCTAAACCTCTCTCGTCTCGGCGACTGCGCAGCCTATTCAAAGGGCGGTCGATAGCTATCTTCAATGGGCTATGTCCCGCAAACGTACGCACCGTCCCATTCGGTGGAGATCGGTATGTCCCGGGGAGGCGGAAGACTACCTTCGTAGGGCTGCTAGACTGGTTGAGATGGTGTATCAGGTGCAACAGGTGCCTTTCTTTGATTTTGTCTAAGGTTGTTTTCAAAGTCAAGCAGTTTTTTCGAAAATTGAATATGAAATGAAAATGCAAAATGGTTTTTTAAATCTTACAAGTAAACCTTACCAAATAATGATTGGATCCTCCTTTTAAGTTAGATAAGGCTGTGTTAGGATACTCCACGAATATCCTCCAGGAGGAATATTATTTCCCAGTATAATCTTTCACAGGGAATACCAATTAACCCTCACTCTAATTCGCTTTGATCCTTAGTAAAAATGTAAAAGTGCCTTCTCGTATTAGATTAGAGATTCTATCTCTACTCTACCACTAGAAGACATGACCATTACCAAGCGAATCACTACACTTCTAGTGGTCACGATACGCTTGCAGCAAAAGTGCCAGCCCTGTCCAAGAGTGACATGTTTATATTTTAGCTGATTGTTTTAAAGGCTGTGTTCGGATGTTATCGCGCTGTGATGTAACTGGGAATTCGCGGTACGCTTTGACTGTTCCAGAGTTTTAGAGGGGCCAGTATTTTGGGATACGGTACTAGGATCTACAATACGGTTACTCTTAATTTTCGACTGCATGCATAATCAACCTATTGTGTTCCTACTGCTGGGACACAGGCCACCTCTGTGTGAGAGGGAGTGGGCCCTAATCCACCACGCGGGCCCAGTGCAGGTTGGTAGATATCACATGTCTTCGAATTTTTGGTTCCAAGACATGCCAGTTGCCTCACAATGTTTTCCTTCACCGTTTAGAGAGCAGTGGTGATGAAATAATTTACACAATATAAAGCGCCTGTCAGGGTTCGAACCTATGACCTACAACTCGTAAGTCACGGCCGTTACCACTGGGCCAACACGTTACCACTGGACCAACACTGCTCACTGGGCCACCACTGCTCACTGGGCCACCACTGCTCACTGGGCTACCACTGCTCACTGGGCCACCACTGCTCACTGGGCCACCACTGCTCACTGGGCCACCACTGCTCACTGGGCCACCACTGCTCACTGGGCCACTACTGCTCACTGGGCCACCACTGCTCACTGGGCTACCACTGCTCACTGGGCCACCACTGCTCACTGGGCCACCACTGCTCACTGGGCCACCACTGCTCACTGGGCCACCACTGCTCACTGGGACACCACTGCTCACTGGGAAACCACTGCTCTCTGGGCCACCACTGCTCCCTGGGTCACCACTGCTCACTGGGCCACCACTGCTCACTGGGCCACCACTGCTCACTGGGCCACCACTGCTCTTAATTCTCGACTGCTATGTTTTAATCCCGTGTCTTTTCTTTAGATGTGCGTGAAGTTACGGTTTTCTAGAAAAGAGGTTGCCACCACATAATGGCCGTCATGAAAATTATGGCAGTGGGGTTTGACTTTACGGTGTCAAAAAACGCTCTTTTACACAAATAACGTTTCAGTGACGTCATTCACAGTTGAATGGCAGACACTATGTTATGGCCACCGTTCTTCTTCGTAACCGTTGATTAAGATTCCATATCGTAGTTAATGTGACTGAACATTCTCTTTGTAAAGCGTGGAGTATGACACTCCACTAATTTGCGGCACTGTATCGAAAGAAGTAAAAATTACTGAAGACGCTGTGCAGTACCTGTATGGAATTGACTTGGTTATCATTGCTTATACAGATGCAAAATTTGCAAGGAAGAGTAAAAAGGCGTAAGTTGTTAGGAGAGGCTGAAACTTGGAAGTCGATGAGCTGTTAAAGATTGTGAATGCGATAGCTTCGTTTAATAAAAACCACAGAAAATGCCGTCTGTTTTAAATTAACAAATTGTAAAGTCAGACAACCAGACCGACCGCTACCTAATATAATGTGTTTACAACATAAACACGGCATAAAACATTATCCATCCGTTTCCCAATGAAGACAATACAAAAAACAATAAGAAAACAATAAAATAAAACAAGGAAATAGACGTTTTTACAACAAAAATAAAATTCCAATCGGATCATAAAGTTGGTCTTAAATTTTTACCCTCGACACTTTACATTGGTCGTTTTCGCCAAACGACATGATGTTCGCGCCAAAAACAAACAGAATTATATATTAAACAGCCAATAACAATAAGTATACGAGAGATGTGGCTGTGAATCGTTTTATACTAAAATACGTAAATTGGGGACCCGAAAGTTGTAAAAAAATTACGAATGGTGCTATAAAAATGTTGATTACATCTGCAGATGAGTACAATGTGTGTTTTGTGCAAGATGAAAGGAGGCGATAGCAAGCATTATTATTAAGAAAAATAACACAAAATACATAAACTCATGCCTTATTCCCATGGTGGTAGGCAGACACTACAGAACACCAACTGCTACCATCCTTACATTTCCTATTATCAGAGGGCCTAGACAAAGTAACATTCGTAACATTTGATTAGCGATGACGCTAGTAGAAAAGCCAAAAATGTCACGTGATCATAGGTCATAACGTAGTAGTAGTATCACAATGAAGCAATAGCTATTGCAGAAATAGAATCGCTCCGAAGCGAATGACATTTGTCTTGGCTCTCAGCACCCATATTGTGTAACACAATATCGTTTACAATCTAAATCATTTTGACGGATATTCCTAGTCCATAGCTTCATATGTGTGGAAAAAAAAACCGTTCATCAGCATAAATAACGCAATGAATGTTGTTAAGAGCCGGGCTACGTCTGAATTGTCCATACAAGCGTAATACCTAAACCATTTGCAATTTAAGCATATTTCCACCAAATTATGCTTATATTCGGATTAAGACAGTGTTTATCTAGGTTCCTACATCTTTTTTTTCCCAAAATACTTACCTAAAATGAAGTTTAAGCTAATTGCATTTCGCACTTGCATTTCGCACTTTTTTACAGCGTAAATGACATGTTTTCTTTTTTTTTTTTCTGAACTATAAACAACAATATCTGTTATGTTGTTGTATTAGAAACATAGCCTATATAATCTAGTAAGAAATAGTCGAAAAAAAAAGAAAAAAGATCAAGTTTGCATTAATTATTTTTGGTATTACGGAACTCATCAAAATTTATCACAATTTTTCAATAGCTCGTAGTGCTATCGCGTCAAGCAAATGTCAATGTGTGCGTAGTCGTACTCAATGTGTGCGTGCGTACACGCTCAGGGAAGTAGGTGTGTATCGCTCGGACAAGCACACACATTACCGCAACGTTTTGCTCGCTGGGGTGTTCCGTGTTTGTTGTCAGTGTTAGACGATTGCTTTATTGTCCTGGGCGTGCGTATTTATTTGCTTTCTAAATTGTATTGTAATATTTTTGACACTATTGACTTATAAATGCTGTGACACGGATTTAAATTTGCCTTATATTTGGTGTCGAGTAACCTAACCATTCTTACGAACTTTGGCTTTGCTTGCGGACTTATTATAAGTCCGTAAGACTTATTATTTACGTTTTTTTTTTTCGATTTGGTTTGGTTGCCGATATGGACTCCGAACGTTGGGATATATTTAACAGTTAATATTACCCAATGACATATTATAAGTGTTTTGCATAGACACCCCCAAGCAATAAGTCGGTAATCGTTTTTTTTAATATGTATCTTTTCAAAGAGTCGAAGAATTGCGTTCATTGATACATCAACTGAAAGCATTTTCTTTGTGTAATTCAATAACGATTTAAACATTAATTTATGTGTGAGAAATACTTAGCAATTTTAGAATATAAATATTACAAAAATAAAACAAGTTAATTGATTTAGTAATATACACATAATGCAGTAAATTTGATAAAAATGTTGATACGTAACATTACAATACGGACTTTTCTAACGTTATTTCTTACCAGCGTCCACCCGCGGCTTCACCCATGTGGAGTGTTGATGAAAAGTAGCCTTTGTACTTCCCAGGGTTCAAACACAGTTCAGCGGATTAGCCGTGAAACATCACAGCCCCGCTCCGCGCGCGGTGTCCGCCGTTCGGATAGTAGTAATTTTTGAAAAATCCTTCCAAATTAATACCTTTGATAAACTTTGCCTTTAACACTTATATTAAACTTTGTATTTTACACTTATATTAATAAGTGTAAAAGACAAAATTTATCTACATCAAACACCAAAAGCGATAAAAATATTAATTTTGATGAGAATTAACTAAGTACTCTAAAATGTGTATTGTAAAAACAAAAAGGCAATTCATTTATGGCTCACTATTTTGGATATTATAGCTTCCAAATAAAATGTAGATGTATGCTGTCGCGGACTTTTATTTAGAATTGTTTATGACAAACAATCCCACGATACATTATCATCGTGTACTACATCTACACGAATACCATACGGCGGCAGCGCATGACAAGATAGCTCTCAGAGGGCTGGATTTTTTCGACTTACTTTATACTTATCATTATATTATGTACTAGCACTCCGCCCGCTACTTCGTCCGCGTGGATTTCATAAAATATAAAAAATTTAAAAAAAAAGTAGCCTTATAAAATAAGTAGTTCATCAGACATAATTTCGAACAGGCTGAGCAGTAAGCCTGGCCTCCCTGTGTCGGTCAGTGGCGAGAGCGATCCCGTAGGCATTGCTGACCTGTTTAAGGAACATTTTAGAATTAAGTCGCCTCTGGGTCAATGCGTATCCGAGCTTGATGTTGTAGACCATGGTGACATTGGAACGAGATTCACAGCCAAGGACGTTAAACGTGTTATTAACAGCATGTCAAGAGGCAAGTCTCCAGATCACGATGGTCAGAGCATCGAGCACCACAAGTTCGCGGGCCCTCATTTACCAAGAGTGTTAGCGATGTTTAACAACTTTTGTGTTAGTCACGCGTATATGCCTTGTCATATGACTAAAACTATTGTAGTGCCCATTATTAAAAACAAAACGGGTGATATCGCGGACTTGAACAACTACAGGCCCATTTCTTTGACAACGGTGATCGCAAAAGTACTTGACAGCCTGCTTAACAGACAACTTAATAGCTTTTTTCAGGTGCACGACAATCAGTTCGGGTTTCGATCCGGACTATCAACTGAGAGTGCCATAATATGTCTAAAGTGGGCGGTGAGGTACTACTCGGATAGGAAAACCCCTACGTATGCTTACTTCCTCGACCTCTCCAAGGCTTTTGATCTGGTCGCATACAGTATCCTCTGGAGGAAGTTAAAGGAAGCTGGAGTTCCTCCAGAGTTGATAAATACTTTTAAATGCTGGTATGGGGGCCAGGTCAATCAGGTACGCTGGGCCGGGGCCTTTTCAGAGCCGTATAGGTAGGAGTGCGGGGTGAGGCAGGGGGGCTTGACCTCACCCACGCTCTTCAATCTGTATGTCAATGAGCTGATCGAGGCGCTCAGCAGAGAGCGGGCTGGCTGTTACATTGACGTAGTTTGTGTTAACAACATTAGTTACGCCGATGATATGGCGCTGCTGAGAGCCTCGGTTTGTGGTCTTAGGAGGTTGGTGGCCATCTGTGAAGAGTATGCGTTAGTTCACGGATTGGTTTACAACGTCACTGAAAGTGAAGTCATGGGCTTTGGTGTCAGCGGTCGATGTTCTGATACTATAGCTCCGGTCAAGTTGAACGGAATACCGCTGGTAAGGGTATATAAGGTGAAATACTTTGGACATCTTTTGACCGCTGACCTCAAAGACTTTGATGATATTGAAAGAGAAAGAAGGGCGCTGTTGGTCAGAGCTAATATGATCGCTCGCAGGTTTGCACGTTGTTCTAAAGAAGTGAAGAAAACCTTGTTTCGTGCATTTTGCACCTCATTTTACACGTGCAGCCTGCAGAACATCGTACAGCGCCCTTCGCATTCAATATAACAATGCGTTCCGGGTGTTGATGGGGCTGTTCCGCTTCTGTAGCGCATCAGGGATGTTTGCTGAAGCTCGTGTTGATTGCTTCTACGCTACGATGCGAAAAAGATGCGCATCCCTGGTGTGCCGGGTGCGGGCCAGCCCCAACATTACACTTCGTTGTATCGCGAGCAGACTGGACTGCTTGTGTGTGAATCGCTGCTGCAAGCTTTCCACATCGGTGTTGAGCTTGTAGCAGGTGTTCTCATTGATATATAGGGCAGTGTTAGGTTAAGTGTGTAGATTAGTATTACTAACATAGTTGTGAAATATTGTTACTAACATAATATTTGAGTCATGTTACTTGTTAAGTAATTATATAATAATAATAATAATAATTAATTAATAGCTGGCAACACCAACGTCAACACGTCTCGAAATTTGTTAAAATTATTTTCAATTACTTATATTCATTTTAGACACAGTTTTTATATTTTCATAGTACCCCTACAAGCCTGAAGTCCAAAAAACAATATAAAAAATATAATGAACCAGAATAAAACAGAATTTCACGCCATAAACTGCCGAATCGGAGGTGACATCTGTCATGTCACCTCGGAACATTTAAATAATTAATAAGTATGAAAATGAACAAATGTTGACGAGATCAGCCGCACGTCAAGCACGCCCACCACCTCCGGACTCTTCGCCCAGCTCCGCCTCGCCGCCGCCGGTATCCAGCCCCACCGTGAGTGCTGTGACGACACCGGCCGCGGTAGTTGCGTCGAGCTCGAGCGACGAGTATTTTTCCCCGCCGACGTCACCAACACCTGTTCGTCGGCAGGGGAGAGGCCGGCCACCGAGGAGCTTGGGACTTAGGGGCCATCCGGCCCCGAGCCGGGTCCCCGCTGCCGGTGGTTGTGTGCAGCGCATGAGATGGACTCAGTCTATGAACGAGAACGTCATGCGCGCATATTATGGGTCTACAGAGGGGGGAACTCACCTCACTGCGTACCGTGATAGGATGCTGTCTCTTTTTCAGGAACTAGAACCAACCGTCAGCGTCTCGGCCCAACGACTGTCGGATCAGGTGCGGGTCATCCAACGCAATCATAGGTTGGACGCTGCCGCACTTGATAGGCTGCGCTCAGAGATACTGAGCAACCTTATCGTCTCGACTCCGGCACAAACCGCGGTACAAGCGTCAACGATTGATCTACCGCGGTCCAATCATGGTGTTGAAGAGGAAGATGATAGGGTTACCACAGTAAGTAGCCAATACAACGACCGATTGAGGAGCGCACTGGAGGATGCGTTTCGCGAATATAGATCCACTCCGACCGAACTTAGACCACGATTACCACGCCTACCTATGCACAAAAAAAATAGGGCGCTGGTGTGTGCCCTGGACTCGCAACTTAAGAATGTGTTCGAGAGCAGCGAGGATCTCGTTGATACACACTCGATCCTGTATTGTGCGGCTGTTGCGGCATGTCGTTTAGCTAACGTCAAGTTTCCAAACTGTGACGGAGCTGCTCGACCAAAACCATCCGTACCAGCCTGGCAATACAGGATCGAGCGTCGTATCGATGAGGCCAGGGTACTCATAGGCAAACTATACTGTTTCAGGGAGGGCAATACAAGACCACGAGTGATGCGCTTTGTGAGGCGGGCATTTTCGGGGACTGAAGTAAGCCCTCGAGAATACATGTCCCGTGTCACAGAGCGCATCGACTTCCTGAAACAGAAAGTTTGTGCATGGGCGAGCCGTATTCGGCGGTATAAGCGGCGGGTTGATCGATACACGCAGAATCGCATGTTCCAGAGCGATGAAAGGTGGGTATATAGAGCTTGGGAGCGACCTGAACAAAATTTGACAGACGTGTGCCGCCCAGATGATGCCGCCACAAGTGCATTCTGGCGCAGCATCTGGACAGTACCCGTCTGTCACATTGAGGCTGACTGGATGCAGGATGTCGAGCGAGTGTGTGAAACTATACCAGAAATGGAAAAAGTCCTAATTACGCCATCAGACGTTGCCAGAGCAGTCCGTCCCTTACCGAACTGGAAATCGCCAGGGCCGGATGGATTGCACAACTTTTGGTTGAAATGGCTAATTAGTTCGCACACTAGCCTGGCATCTCAGTTCCAGTCAGCCTTAGAGTCTGGGTCGCTACCGCAGTTTCTATTAACAGGCGTTACCCACCTGCTCCATAAGTCAGGTAGTCCCACGGAACCCAAGAATTATAGACCGATCACGTGTTTGTCGACGATCTATAAACTTCTTACATCCATTTTGAGAGTAAAAATTAATACACACATTGACAGTAACTCTATTATGTCTGCCTCTCAAAATGGATGTAGGAACGGGTCCCGGGGTACTAAGGAGCTACTCCTCATCGACATGGCCATTAGCCAACAGGTTCGTCGCTCCCGCAAGGATCTGTCGACATGCTGGATAGATTATACGAAGGCCTACGACTCGGTGCCACATACATGGCTTGTGAGGGTGCTGGAGTTGTACAAGATAGATGCAACTCTACGCACCTTCCTTAGTTCCTGTATGGGGCAATGGAGGACAGTCCTTCGCTATCCGGGGTGTCAACAGATCCAGGGGAATGACGAGCCTGTCTGGATTAAACGGGGAATATTTCAGGGCGACAGTTTGAGTCCACTTTGGTTCTGCTTGGCTCTGAATCCTCTAAGCACACTGCTGGAGGATTCAGGTCTAGGCTATCGGTTGAAGAGAGGTGGTGAGGTCATATCTCACCTTCTGTTCATGGATGACTTGAAAATCTTTGCCCCCAACAAATTGCAACTGATGGAGCTACTGAAGGTAACTGAAACATTCAGTAGCGCCATCAGGATGGAATTTGGTGTGGACAAATGTGCAATCATGCATGTTAAGCGAGGTGAGATTATGGAATCCGAAGGTATTCAACTTTCGGATTCCATACACCTCAGATCCCTCTCTTCATCCGAAAGCTACAAGTATTTGGGTATGTCGGAAGCGTTAGGCATCAACGTTATTAACATGAAGCAATCGTTGAAGGAGCGCTTCTTTGGCCGCCTGAAGAAGGTATTAATTAGTCTTCTTTCGGGCGGAAACAAGGTGCGCGCCTTCAACGGTTGGGTCATGCCGATTTTGCTGTACTCTTTCGGCGTACTCAAATGGACCCAAACCGAACTCGACGCCCTGGATAGGCGGGTCCGTACACTTCTGACCGCAAATCGGATGCATCACCCACGATCATCGGTGATGAGATTGTACATCGCGCGAAAGTGCGGGGGTCGAGGTTTTTTAAATGCGAAGACCCTCCACAATCGCGAGGTGTGCAGTCTCAGGGAATATTTTTTAAAAACCGAAATGGGTATGCACCGTGATGTGGTCGCAGTGGACAAGGGGCTCACCCCGCTCTCCATGGCTAAAGAGAACTGGCACAAACCTGTAGTACTTACTTCCGATGACCGCAAGGCGGTATGGCAAAGCAAGGAGCTTCACGGGCGCTTCTATCGGGCTCTTCATGAGCCTGATGTAGATTTCCTAGCGTCCGTATCCTGGCTACGTTTTGGTGACCTTTTCGGGGAAACTGAAGGTTTCGTCTGCGCAATTATGGACGAAGTTATCTTGACGAATAACTACCGGAGACATATTATGAAGGACGGGACGGTTGACGTGTGTCGGGCATGCCACCGTCCAGGTGAGTCCATCAGACATATTATCTCTGGTTGTTCTCGTCTGGCTAACGGCGAGTACTTGCACAGGCATAACCAAGTAGCCAGGATTATTCACCAGCAACTTGCTTTGAAATATAAACTTGTGGATTCTGAGGTACCGTATTACAAGTATGTGCCCGACCCAGTTCTCGAAAATGACCTTGTCACGTTGTATTGGGATCGGTCTATCATTACTGACAGGACTATTATCGCTAATAAGCCTGACATAGTAGTGATAGATCGATTAGCGCGCCGCACAATGATTATCGATGTTACCATTCCACATGACGGGAACCTCGTGAAAGCTGAGAAAGAGAAACAAATTAAATATCTCGACTTAGCACACGAGGTTGTTGACATGTGGAATGTGAGCTCGGCTGTCATTGTGCCGATTGTCGTATCGGCCAATGGCCTGATGGCAAAAAGCCTCGACCAACATCTCTCGAGGCTTTCGTTAGGCGGTTGGATCAAGGGCCTGATTCAGAAGGCAGTACTCCTTGATACGGCCCGCATTGTGAGGAGGTTCCTGTCTCTGGAGCCCTAACCACCAGTAGCTTGGACCCTGCTCCCGCTACCGGCGGACCACTATTTTTTATATTTTTAAATGTTTTTTTTTAAGTTGTTTTATAAAAATATTTAAAAATATAGCAAAATAAGGATAAAAATAAATAAAAGGCATAATAATTAGTCTTCTCTCGGGCGGAAACAAGTTGCGCGCCTTCAACGGTTGGGTCATGCCGATTTTGATGTACTCTTTCGGCATACTCAAATTTACCCAAACCGAACTTGACGCCCTAGATAGGCGGGTCCGTACACTTCTGACCGCAAACCGGATGCATCACCCACGATCATCGGTGATGAGACTGTACATCCGAGGCTTTTTAAATGCGAAGACCCTCCACAACCGCGAGGTGTGCAGTCTCAGGGAATAGTTTTTAATAAACCGAATTGGGTATTCACCGTGATGTGGTCGCAAGGGGCTTACCCCGCTCTCCATGGCTAAAGAGAACTGGCACAAACCTGTAGTACTTACTACCGATGACCGCAAGGCGGTATGGCAAAGCAAGGAGCTTCACGGGCGCTTCTATCGGGCTCTTCATGGCCCTGGTGTAGATTTCCTAGCGTCCGTATCCTGGCTACGTTTTGGTGACCTTTTCGGGGAAACTGAAGGTTTCGTCTGTGCAATTATGGACGAAGTTATCTTGACGAATAACTACCGGAGACATATTATGAATGACGGGACGTTTGACGTGTGTCGGGCATGCCACCGTCCAGGTGAGTCCATCAGACATATTATCTCTGGTTGTTCTCGTCTGGCTAACGGCGAGTACTTGCACAGGCATAACCAAGTAGCCAGAATTGTTCACCAGCAACTTGCTTTGAAATATAAACTTGTGGATTCTGAGGTACCGTATTACAAGTCTGTGCCCGACCCAGTTCGCGAAAATGACCTTGTCACGTTGTACTGGGATCGGTCTATCATTTCTGACAGGACTATTATCGCAAATAAGTCTGACATAGTAGTGATAGATAGATTAGCGCGCCGCACAATGATTATCGATGTTACCATTCCGCATGACGAGAACCTCGTGAAAGCTGAGAAAGAGAAACAAATTAAATTTCTCGACTTAGCACACGAGGTTGTTGACATGTGGAATGTGAGCTCGGCTGTCATTGTGCCGATTGTCGTATCGGCCAATGGCCTAATGGCAAAAAGCCTCGACCAACATCTCTCGAGGCTTTCGTTAGGCGGTTGGATCAAGGGCCTGATTCAGAAGGCAGAACTCCTCGATGATGATGATGGTCTGGCTGTTTGAGTAATTTATGCGGCCTACCCAAATGTCCTTTCTTTGGTAATGTTCCCATTACATGGGACTTAAGCGTAACTGTCGAAATCTGTGTGGACTATAGGTATCTCTGCCTAACCTCTAAAGAGTCCTCATATGATCTGACCAAGTTTATTCTCGGATCTTTATACACTTTGACATACTATACAATGACATGAAAATTTACTTTTTAAAGTATTATAATATTGTAATTATTGTGAATGTGAAGGCAGTGTGGATTTGTTGTTTTTTTATATCTCAGTCTATAATTAGTTTTTAAAGTTAGTTTTAATCATGGTCTGGCAGTTTGAGTAATTAATGCGGCCTACCCAAATGTCCTTTCTTTGGTAATGTTCGTCGAATCGTTGAGCTCCTTAAGTTCTGTGTTGAGCTGCATGATTACTGACAAATGCGTGCACTGACTGGACAGGTCCACTCATTCTGTGTGGTTCTTTCCTCAAAAGACCATTTCAGATATCAATCCACATGGTCTTCACATGACCTGACCAAGATTATGTCTGGACTTTAAAAGAGACTGTGACCTCTGAGTTTGTTTCGGCGTTTCTTCTCAGAGTAGTCAGATAAGAAATGCCGATCTCACCTAGTTTTTAAAATATGATTGACGTGTAAAGTGTTTGTACAAACCTATTTACAGAAATAAAATCATTTATCATTTATCATTTACGGCTCGCATTGTGAGGAGGTTCCTGTCTCTGGAGCCCTAACCACCGATAGCTTGGACCCTACTCCCGCTACCGGCGGACCACAATTTTTTTATATTTTTAAATGTTTTTTTTAAGTTGTTTTATAAAAATATTTAAAAATGTAGCAAAATAAGCATAAAAATAAATAAACGACTTTATAATAATAATAATTGTAAAACAATTTTTCAAATCTGTCCAGTAGTTTCGGAGCCTATTCAATACAAACATACAATCAAATCTTTCCTCTTTATAATATTACACACAACATCACGCCTTGTTTCCCCGAAGGGTTGGGCAGAGGTATACCTATAGTACACCCACATTTCGCCTGTTATGTTTCGGTTAGGTGTTAATATTAGTACATACAAATCACACAATCTTAATAAATTATAGTCTGTGTTATTCTGATGTATAAGCTAAACTACTGTAAAGTTTATTGGTTTGAGTTTCACACTACTAATAAGGTAAATTATATTTTGTATAAATTAGCATTTACCTACCTATCCACCTACCTATGGAGCTTTGTTTGTTCCGTTTCATTAAACCATGTTCGCACGGACGTAAATATCTCGAGGCGGGATTTTATCGCGTAATGCATTTTCAACTCTCGGTGTTAAACCGAGCATTGAGTATTCCAACAGAGTGCTGCACAATGCTATTCACAAAAAATCAGAAGCCTTTACCAGGCCGTAGTTTTATAATGATACGTTGTGGTTACTAGACTAGGGAGGTAAATATTACCTAGAAAAATTGCTAACCGAACTGTGAAATCAAGCAAATCCTCACATTATATCCGGTGCAGAACTTATGCATTACGAATTTGTCTTTATCTGGTTAAAGAAATTGTATGCATCCATGAAGCGTCATTGACGTAAAACATATTTAACGAATTAAAAGTAAGTCCAATTCTTAGAATTTGGAAATAAAAAAAACTTTAAAAGGTGCAACGATACTATTTTTAAACGTCGAATAATGCATTCTTAATATTATTATTATCGAAGTTAAATTATATTGTTTATTGCGAAATCCTAATTATTTTGGTTAACCATTAGCATGAATAATGACATGCTTTATTAAAAAATAATAACAATACCAACAATTACAATAAATCCAATGATACACACATTTAATCAATATGAAATTACAAAAGTTAAACAATGCAATTATCGTTTAACACTTAAATGTAGAACATAATTTTGTTAAATTTTACGCTTAAAACAAACTTTTACACTATTAGCGTCAGATGATGTCGTGTACATTATAAAGATGTGTAATCCTGTCGTATATCGTTGAATTAAAGAACAGAAGGTCTACAAAAAATCAGAAAACAAAGATCCACAAACCAAGACTAATTGAAGTGTCCCAACGTATTTTTCTGCTTCCGCATCGTCGTGTAGAAACAGCAGTGCCGGGGCAACTCCAACAACACCCCAAACGCATTGTTATACTGAACACGGAGAGCGTTGTACTGCTTCTGGGCATATGACACCCACAGGCTGGCTGTGTACAGGGGCTTTTGACGGACCCCGAGCAACGAACAAACCTGCGGGCGATCATATTGACCCTCGCAGACAACGCCCTCCGCTCCCCATCGATGTCCGCATCGTCCCTAAGGTCACAAAATGCCCGAGGTATTTAAACTCATGAACTCTTTTTAGCTTGACACCGTTTAACCGAATAGGTGGAACAGAATCCGGGCAAATCCGAACCCTAGCCCGAAAGACTATGAATTCACTCTTTTTAACGTTATAGAGCAAACCATGATCATGCGAAATACCGAATTAAATTGAATTTTTATTTACCCAATTATTCAAATATCGCAAGTGGTAACGGCCTCGACGAGGGTACGAGGCACTTTACTTTATGTATTTAATTTCATCAGCATTGCTCTCAAATGGTGAAAGAAAACATCGCGAGGAAACCGACATGTCCTAGAACCAAAACTCCGAAGACAATCATGTGACATCTGGCAACTCTCACTGATTACATAGTTAACAGTCCATTCCCTCTCGAATAGAGGAGGCCTGTGTCAAGGCCAGCATAATATGTGCAAAAATTATATGGTGATTATGTATTGCAAAGTGTACATAAGTTAGAGTGATCATAATCATCATGATTAGGTATTTCTTTTAATTGGTACCTATCAAAATATAATACACGTACTTTTTTTATCATCTGAAACTCTTAAATGACAATAAGTGACATCTATCAGGTTTTGAGGCTATTCTGCTATTCGCAAAGCAGAGAATAGAATCAGAAACATTCTTAGATTTAAAAATCCTAGATTCATTCATTCACTGGCAGACCACCCTCAGTCAAAAACGCTAGGTCTAGAAACATGACATTTTGCACATATGTTGCTTAAATTCGAAAGTGAGCAGTAAAAATATATCAATATTGATAATACTAACTAATGTATGCCCTGTAATAAATGTACGTATTTATATCGACATTTGCACGCCACAAATATTAAGACTAATAAGATATATAAAAGATTTTTTTTAGTCAATTTAGCCGATGGAAATCCCATCAGACACGCGGCTTGTTCCTCAATAAAGTAGTACTTCTGAAAATTCATATTCCGAATTCAAATCAAAAGAATAAGTAATGAGTGTTCGATGTTAACGTCGATTTCAATCATGTTTCGATTATCGTTAAAACAAGGATCCTTGATGAGTCAGTAGCATTTAAAGGGTTGACTTTAAATTGGATTGCTCCTTTTTGGATTATCGGGAAGTGTCCGTGATTTGTGTAAATTATTAAAGAGTAAATTATTGTTTTTTACACCTGTGCAACATGCAATTAAGTCGCGTTTAATTTGTAGGAGTCCATATAAATATAGGTAGCTCTTTCTTGTGAGTTTATTAAGCGGGAAATTTTGCTTGCGTCATCCGATATTTAAGATTTATCAGTCAATTAACTCAGCATAACTATCTGTATCTAGTTAACTGCAATACTGCTTTATCTAATCTATTTTACCGACTTAATCGAAACGCTCAATCAAGACTCGTTCTCCAACAAGAGCGAGAACAGAAAGGCTTAACTTCCAAACATGCGAAATATTGTTTGTAAAAGGCCAGGCGACATGATGGCTCCCACCAAAGTAATTAATGTTGTACCCATCAAAATATACGCTTCATAACCATCAGTATCAAGATCATTATATTTAAATCGCAAAAATTTGAATTCGCTCGATTCTCTGCATATTTTATCACGATACATTCAAAATGATTTCTGTACACGATTTTTTTATTATTATCTTATTTCGGTGTGAAAGTTAATTTTGTATATGTCAATTGAATCGATTATAAAATCGATACTAAATGTTCTCGATTTACATTATCTTACGGTTTTTAATTGTGTCCATACATCTAAAACCACAGCGGGTATGACGCTTATTTTGTTTCTTTTAAAATTAAGTCAGTTTTTATGTTGCGATTTCGTAATTTAATTTTAAATGTTGGTTGAAATTAATTTTGTATTCAATTTGTTTGTGGTTTCGCGATTTTCTTTTGGTATTTATAAAAATAATTAGAAGTTACAAATGTTGCTTTAAAAAAGTAGTAGAAACATTCTCAAGACATACTAAACATGGCGTCGTTTTACTTTTTAAGTCATTGTTATTAACTACTTAGGTAATAATAATTTCAATTACATTAAAAAAAAAATATATAGAAACACAAAAATTATAAATATAATATTCTTCACCTAATCAGTATTCCTAAAGAACGGGTACCTTTGATAGCTCCAATTCTCAATACAAAAACACCTAAGTATAAAACGCAAAACAAACAAAGTCCCATCCACAAATAGAAACAAATCATTGTCCCCACATTATCTCTTACCATTCATGCCGCACCAAAGGAAACCAGAAAACAATGTTCATTAAACGAATACCAAAGTAAGAGTCCGCTCAAATAATTGCTGCCTACATTTAGACGCGCATATCCAATTCAATAGGAACAATTTGTCGGTCCACCCTTTGGTAGTCTGCTTTAGAAATTCAGACATTTCCAAAGGTCCGCACGGAGAGTTCTGATACCTCGTTAGTTATCTTGCGTTGCCACTAAATAATTGTAGCAGAACAACTCTAAGATAAAGCTGCAGAGAAATTCAAATTCAATCTTGAAGAGGATAGAATTGAAATTGTTGTGGGAGATAAAGACGATGAAGAGACTGCATTTAATAAAATTTCTAACTTAACAGTTGGCGATAGAATTGAAAATGGATCGAGCCGCTTGATTTTTTTATAATACAAATCTTGTGTTCAATACTGAAACTTAAATTGATGACACTATAGTTCTAAATGAAATAGGTTAAGTAATAGAGGTTGTTTTTGATCTGACTCAGCGCGGTACGGAAGCTAGAGTAATTTAACTGTCTACAGTCTTTATTTACTAGTATTGAGTGATATATTTACAGACAAATGTGATGTTTCATACAGCGGTTTTGTTATGAAAGATATTTCTGAACTATTTTCGCATTAAATACACACTGACGGGTGTCTTGTTGGTTGAGTTATCCCTCCGTTTAGATCCTTCGGTCGTGGAAAAATCATACAACAATAAATGATTTTATAGAAACATTATTCAGTAACAAATCTTTCATATTAAAATATCTAAAGAAAAATATACGAAGGAAAGATACTTGAGGCATGTTTAACATCTGCATTGTCGATGATATTAAGCATGATATGAATTTAAAAAAAAAACTTTTGCCCTTTGCTTCATCTATTAGATACTTTTCTCCACGAATAAACCCGTGGTATATTCCATAACTCTTTGTATGAATAACAAAAAAGAGCAGCATTTAAGGCATCAAAATAATCAACCATCCCAGTAAATAGAATATAACATTCACATTAAGACCGAAAAAGTCATTCAATCGATTATTACTGTGGCAAAAATAAACATAGGTAATTTCCCGCTATTTTATTTGTTGCTTTCAATTTGGATCTTATTGCACCAGTTCGTGTTGAATGATCTGAACACGTCATTAATCGATTTAAAAGACATGACAATCCAATTCTGTGTGTTTGGTAGTCCAATATTAAAACTTAATGAAGGTGAGACGAGATAACTGTAGAAAATTTTCCATTCTCACATACTTAAAAGAAATGCAAAGATTAAAATCTAATGGGAATGACCGTCACGTACCTAATCTAAAACATAATGCATTAGCCATGTGATCTATTCGCCGTTAATAGTTTTTTAAAGTGTTTAAACATTAAAAATCCTTGTTTCGGACACATTCAATGTACGCTTGAACTGTTAGAGTCTAGACGAAATGTGCATGCAGGTATAGTATCATTCATGCAAATAGAGCATGCACTCAAAGTAGTAGATTACTATAAACGAATGGCAATAGACGTTAAAGACGACGATGGTGATGATTTTAAACTAACTAAAGCCATTTAGCCTCCCTTACACAGCTACACACGTAGATACCAACAGTTGTTGAAACAAGCAAGAACCCGATACAAGCTACGAACGGATCGGTATATTACAAACAAAAAATTGTCTCACAGACAACAAAAATAAGACTTTAAATCATATTACTAGAAACTTTGAAGGTAATAAATTGTAATCAATACTACAGACGTTAATGACACCAATTAAATAATCGTAAAAAAACGATACTTATCTGTTATATCCAACGTTTATTTATTACCCGATTGCATGTTCTAGTATCGAGTTATTTATCGATTCCATATTAGCTTCTCAATAAGCACACAAATATATACCCAAAGGGAATTTCAAGATCATTTTTAATGATATTTTGAAAGTCCACGTCAGATTAAAAGGAATTATTGGTGTGTATTTAATGAGATTATTTATCGGATTATTTAAATTAGATACGTAGTTGGTTCAACTGGGATAATAGTGTCGCAATTTGAAATATGATCGAGTTGAAATACAAGCAATTTTTTTCGAGCCTGTTATGGGAAACATATGGAAGTCGATTTTTAAGTCTGTCTTAACTTAGCCTTAGATAGATATCACCTTAATGAAAAGAAAAACATTCACCCTGCTCAAAGAAGTACATTTTATGTTCTAAGAAACCCCAGAGCTGGAGAATATAGGCAAAGAAAATCCATCTAATTGTTATAACTAAAGATTTCTACAACAAGGTTAACGACGTTCCAATCTCCCAAAATAACTTGTCTTCCCAGATACCATAAGCTATCTAGAAATCACTTTTCACCAATAATATAAACGTCAATCAATTGCTACTAAAAACGTTAAAGCCATTAATAAGCACGACATTCTCTTGGCAAGCTTTCTTCAACATTGTTACCAGTTTCTTGAATTTCAAAGAAGACGTGAGATATGAATTAAATGGACAGATATCGGCCGAAGATCTCATCGTAATGGGTCCCTATATCTTTTTAATTGGAAACCTTTTTTGCCTGGACACATATCTTGTGGGGAAGCGTGGTGAGAAAAACACATGCCTATATGTATACCATTCATCTTGGTGAGAGGGGTGTGGGCCAATGAAAAAGCTTTGGGTGCCATTGTGGTGATAGGAAATGGTGAAAGAGAATTAGATGGGAATGTTGGTACTGTAAATAATGATGAATTATGCAAAACATGTAAATAAAATAATGCATGAGTAAGTCAGTCGTATGCATATCACAATAAAAAGTAAGTTTATCAATGGATATAGATAGATCTTAGCTGCTGCAAATGTAAGGCCATCTTTTAATTTTACTAGAGATTTAAACAGGATATTTTTATCGAAAGTCAAAACAAAACTTAATGTGTATGATCTATGTTGGCAGTGCCCTGACAGGATATGTACAAAACCGACAGTAATATGTGTAAAATGTGTGATGTGCATGAGAGCAAACAAATAAATAAATAAATAAAAAAAAGCTTCGAAGAGCCTACTTCTTTTTGTACGACTTCATGATCATCCATGTCATCTTTTGGTCTTATTTACATCACAGCAAATAAAACCACACGCTCCTTAGTAGGAGCGTGTAGTTATTAAAAGCGACTGATTTAGGTACTAACCTAAACCAGTCGCTTTTAATAAAGACATATCAACCCATGTCTTTCTTAAAAGTGACTGATTCTGATCTCCAAAGATCGCGTAAGGGTGAAATCATACTAACGGATTACACACACACACACATATAATAAGCATACATCTGTACCTCAATTTCTGCGTGTTAATTTGATTTACCCATATTCTTTGCATTTTCAAACCGCCTCCCGCTCATGTGTATAACTTGTCCCGCCCCCATCTGAAGCAGCGTAAGATATTAGTAAGTCCCAAGTGTCGATATTACCGTTTCTATACAAAATGGTGTGAGATTCCTAGGCGGTCGTTCAATATAAACTATTGCGATTTGTTCAGCTATTTGTAAGCTTCGCAGCCGCCATATAAATGGTCGCATGTGGCTTCAACTTGTTCGTTATCAACCTGTTTTTATAATGTTTCCTTTTGTTTATGTTTCCGCTGAAGTTTTTGTTGTTAATTGGCGTATTAGCGCTGTATTGTGCTTAAGTGATTATGATGAGCTATTATGTTGTTAGGTTGACGCTTGTTTTTTGTTACTAATTAGAACTTTAATTTATCTTCTTTTGCGTCTTGCATTTTATAGTTAGTTTGATATGGTTAGATTCTACTTATCTTGTTCTCTTAATCGTTATGAGCTACTAGTTCAAACTAAGCGATAATTGAATTCTGTCTTTATCATCTTCAAAAGCATCCTCACACAGCTTCTTTCGCAGAGCATCACTCAATAAACAAACACCGTTTGTGTTGTGGTAGAGTTAAATATAACAATACAGATCATGCTGATAATTTTGTGATCCCGAATAGTTCAATTGATTAGTTAGTTAGGTAGTTATGAAAAAAAAAACTTGCCTACTTTAGTCGATTAGATTTGAAACAGTTTAATAACAAACTATTTCGTTAAGATTCATCCCAAAGGATTCCAAAAAGCATCGACCTTCTAAATCGAAGCATCGATCTTTTTATTCAATCCATTAAGACAATATTTTACTCCACCAAAATTACGTTACTTTAATCAAAACCAAAGCAATCTCGGACCCGGTTTTATGCTTCCAATTAAAAGGGAATAAACTGGCACCTCCCATGTTGATATCAATATTATTCAATAAGCAAAGCCGTGAGAGATCCATTTGTATTTTTTCCTACCGCTGCGCATGTACCAGAGAATAAATATGGTGGGGAAAGGATTAATAAAACTTTGCTGTAATTAGGTTACTTTCGTAAAACCTGTGTACATGAACACCATAGAAACTGTGGCAACGACTGGCAAAATTACAGATTGTAGACATATTTCTAAGACACGGCATAAATGACGAATACAAAATAATGTCACTTTCAAAAGATAAACATACATTTCGTCTAATTTTGATAGAATTGGATAGAAGTGGAAGTGCTTCATGTGCTGATATAATTAGATTATATCATGAGAAGAGATAAAACAGTTGTACCAAGATGAGAACAGAGCGTGACCGATTCTTGTTCTTTATGGGCGGCTTATGTGCATGAACTTCTTACTGCTTCTTACTGATGATGTTGACGAGAATTTTCCAAGTTGGTTGTCTGTTGCGTAGCTTGGTGAGCAATACTATTAATACTAGTGAGGATGGCATGAAAGATAGAGGTATCACTGACAAGTTACAAGGGTACTCCATGATGTGTGCAGGTGGGTTTAAAGGAATCTATGGAACTTTAAATTGATGTTATAATAATATTATGGTCTTGCTACGTTAACCTTTGTATTAGACTACTAAGCAAAGTGTTCAAAGACTATTGTGTCGCATAATAGCGCATAGTGTTGCACTTTATGGTAATTGAGAATCATGGTAACGCGTTAATCTTTGCGTGCCATCGTTGGACAAGAAAGGACCCATTTCTTACGTTGTAAGTTCACGGTTGAATAAAATTAGTACATTAATTTGTTCTTCTTCAAGCATCTTTCTGATACACGTTGTATAAAGTACAACGTGTATCAGAAAGATGTGATCAAAATGGGTGTGGAAAAGACCATCAAACTGTACAACTTTCTCCAGGCGATCAACATTGTAATCCCGAAAAAATTATCAGCCGTTCCATCAAAGTCAAATTCATTTATTTCAAATAGGCAAATATAAGGCACTTTCGAAAGTAAACATTTACTTTAAAACAAAATTGATTCTAGTCGCCTCTTCCAAAAGGTACTTTCTTATGTAGAAGAATGGACAAGAAACTCCACTATTCTCTTTTAAAATGTTTTACAATACTTTGTACACATTAATTATATACTTATATGTGAAGATGATCCACCAAGAATAAAATTACTATTCCAAACTAAGTAAAAATAATTGATAATGAAGCAAAGACAGTTAAATTAATTATGTGATAGTAACATGGTGCTCTCATACATATTTTCAAACATTGTGAAAGTATATGGTTTTCCTAAAATATTAACAAGGAATAAGGCAGTGTGTATTAAGTGATAAAATAATGTAAATCAATGTCATAACAATAACAAATTATACAATTAAATTAGCAACCAGTTTTTTTTTCTAGAACATACATTGAAGTTTAGTATTTGTCTGTTGATGTTTTTTTACGATGTCGGTCCCATGGAGAAACTAGTTCAGTTTGACGGTCTGTATCGTGCTACAAATTTTACCATACCTTTCTGTACATACTGTATAATATTGGAATATGAATGTTTCAGTGCATTAATGAAATATCATCATAATTTGAATGGTTCTTCGCAGTCCCACCAACATTAGAGGCAATTCCCATATTTTTAAGAATATTCGCATTCTAATCTCAGTCTAAATCTATCAAAAATACTATACATTTTTGAGAAGTTTTGAAGTGTTTGACATCGATTGTCGCTGAGATGAGATTGCGACTTGAATTTGAACGTTTTTTAAGTAGGAGAATTGGGCTTCTGGTAAGTTCCAGTCTACATATTATTTCGCAAATAATTCCATAAGATTCCGTTCCAATTCCGAATTTATAATGGTGGATATGGCCTATCAAAACAGGTTCATATTCTTCTACAAATATTATGTTATATATGCTGAAGGTAGCTTCCAGCCTAACCAGTGATCTTCATAATCAATGATTTATTATTATACCTATTTGCACGTCTGTGTATTTGTTCAATGATTGTGTATTACTTACTACTGTGGCTGGGAATCAAAATATCCAGCCGGGTTCATAAATTTACAGAGAGCAATCGTTTCTGCTATTTGCTATATGATATATTTGTTGTTTGCCAATTACACAGTAGGTAGACGATTACAAATAAAAGATTCTGCAAATGTGGGAAAGAATAATATTTGGAGTTGGTAGCCTCCTAGCCACACAAATATCAGTGTAGTAAAAGTCGTCAATCTTCTGGGTAACAATCGTTTGGATATATAATACGGCTTGACCACCTAATCACTGTCAATAAGTACCAAATATTTTTACATAGATTAGTTTTTTTATTGAAGAGAGAATAGCCACAATGCATATATGTAGCCACAATATATACTATATGTGTATTGAATTAATTTCCCAACGGATCTAAAGTAAGGTTGATACTACGATGATGACTGCAATTTAATAAGTGGACTAAGAAATTACCACTGTAATCGCAGAGCTAAATTATACCACAGAATGTCAAGAAAAACATATATTAATCTACAAACCAAACTAAAAGAATTCACTTACACAACCCAGCTGGACATTAAAAAACACCTCATTAATATCACTAGAGCCCCATGTAGGAAGGTTAGCATATCTTGCAAGAGCACCAACATACGATCATAAATTGAAATCTGATATTGACATAAATAAAGGGATTCCATACGTGACGACGGACGACGTCGCATGTGTGATATTATCGTAGCAGCTATCCGAGCCCATATTTATTAGTGTTGATATTAATTGCAAATATGTCCACGATAGTTTTATGTACTGTCGGAATAAGAGATAAGTATGTAGGAAGTTCTTCAACACTGACTTTTTAACGGACGTTGAGCATATGAGACGATGCCAGTCATTTGTCAAAAATGTTTTATGAAGACAAAAGCCTGCTGATCCACAGACATCTATTTGTTTGAAATTTCTTTATGTTGTCATAAGCCAAACAGATAAATGACATTCAGATCTTATTCTAAAAGCATTTAACATTATGATTGGGTGTTTTGTGCAGACTATGGCGCCTATATAAAACATTTACGAATACAAATAGTAATGTTTAAACTTCTTACTTGTTATAAATCAGAGGTATCACAATTACTTACGTTAAATAAATATTGTACTATACAGCGCGATGATTAGACACAAACGCACTTTAATAACACTTAATAAACTAAAATATTGTTACAAGTAACATCGATATAATAAAAAATTACTTTGACATTAGTTATGTATTATCTAAAATGCAAATGAGCTTCGTGTATTGAGTGTGATTCGTTGCAAATCTACCTTACATTTCGAGCGAACGTAAAAAAAAGTCCGGTCATCGAGTCGCATCGCCTGACATCTATTAAGGGTCACTTGCATTCATTGACAACCCGTGGCCTTCACCAGGTCATCCTCAAACCTGCGGGCTAATTGCGTAAATCGCGGACAATCCCAAAGCCATTTATTTTGTTAATTCATCAATATCCGTTGACATTGCGTTACGTTGTCGAGCAGACGAATACTCAAACATTTGAAACAATGGGTTATGAGTGTGTTACGCAATTGGGATGCTGGGGCATCCAACACTCTACTTCTCATTTCGTGGACGTCCTTTCTTTGAGCTCTCAAGCTCCTGCGTTCTATGACCTGCTCGTTGCCATTCCTAACATATTATTACAAACACAGTGCAAAGATGTTTATTATTTTATTGCATACCAATGTCTTTTGTCGACTGTACCTATATGCAAGTTGGTACCAAATATATGTTGATGTTGAATATGGATGTTATCAAGGTCTAGGTTTAAGGTTGGTTTGTTTATGTTGTTACGTGTGTTGATATGGATGTGGATGATGTTTAACTGTGGATGTTGGATATAGTGTTAGTAATGTTTTGACTAAGGTCAAGGAATGATATATTGTAGGTAGATGTAAAAGTTACACATGACAAACGCTGGACATATCTTGGAATTATCATCTTCTTTAATATAATTGATCATGCCGCAGTGAGAAATTCTCTTTCTCACCTTCCTAATCTCACACTGCTGGGAACTGCGGCTCTATCACAATTTTCTCTCCATCTGCTACGATCAGTGACCTGGTGGAGTGCAGCGCAGATAGGTATCTCTAGTTGCTCGGATATTTGAATACCTACGGTTTAAAAGAATTTGTCAGCCTTGCTTTCTGCGACCAAAGCTCAAATAGTGTCAAAATGGTTTCGAAGTTTTTTTCCCAATTTGAACCGACCTCCATTTTGTAAGCTTGATATTTTAAAGCTCATCATCATTTCTCAATCTTAATTTTTATAAGACATCTATACTGGTTTTCTCGACCTCTCGAAAGCTTTTGGCCTGGTTTCATATGAATTGCTATGACAATACATACCAAGATGCCAGGTCAATAGTGTCAGATGGCCAGGGGTCAGATCTGACTCGTATGGGTTGGAGTGCGGGGTGAGACAAGGAGGGTTGACTTCGCCCACGCTCTTCAACCTGTGTGTGAAGGAGCTGATTGAGGAGCTCAGCAGCAACAGGGTTGGCTGCTATATAAATGGAGTGTGCCTTAAATGAAATAAGCTATGCGGACGACATGGTGCTGCTGAGTGCGTCGCCCTGTGGCCTCAGAGAGCTGTTTGGGATATGCAAGGGATTTACAAACATTGCGAAAGTAGTAAGTATATGATTTTCCTAAAAATTTACTAGGAATAAGTCAGTGTGAGAGTAAAGCAAAAGTAACAAATTATAAAATACAATAAGCAACTAGAATGATTTTTCCTAGCCTCTAGATTGTCCCATGGAGCAGGACCAGCATGTTTCCAAGCATTCTTATCTAGGATATAATCCTCCAATCTGTAATATGCCTTTTTACAAAGTGTTTTTTAACATGAGTTTTAAACTTTCTTTCATTTAATTGCAATATATCACAAGGTATTTTGTTGTAACATTTAACACAGTACCCCATAAAAGATGTATGTTCCTCTACAGCGAGTAAACCAATTCAAATAACTTAGGCATAATCTGACTGCCGACCTCAGAGATGTTAATGACATCGAACGGGAGTGAAGGGCGCTGTCTGTACGTGCCAACATGACAGCTTGCAGGTTTGCCCCCTGTACGAGTGAAGTCAAATTCGCATTATTCCGTGCATATTGTACTTCATTCTACGCGTGTAGCCAGTGGGCTCATTTTACACTTAAGGCGTACAGAGCCCTTTGAGTCCGATATAACAATGCGGTTAGGGTTTTTATGGGATTGCCGAGTTTTAGTAGTGCTTCAGGGGTGTTTGCTGAAGCCCGCGTAGATTGCTTTTATACAGTAATGAGTAAGAGATGCGTATATCTGGTACGCAGGGTGCGGAGCAACACCAACAGCATCCTAAAAATGAATTCTGGCCGACTGGATTGTGCGATCGTTAACCGGTGCTGCAAAATTTCTGCTGGACTTACAGCTTGAGGAACATGTTGTTTGTATTTAATTTAGTTTACTAACGTGGGTATAAATCAAATTGAATCCTTGGAACTACTTTACTGATTCCGAAAATTCTTTGACATGCAATGGGAAGCTACTGTATTGCCGAGAGTCATACATTATATTATATGTTAAAACGATAAATTCGCAGGCAGAAACTAGTTTAATTAATAAACCACCCAGTTTCCGACGCAGCCTTACATTCTTAGACCATTCCGTGCTCATAGCATATAAGCATTTGTCACTGTAACTAACAATGGTCTTAAGTTAAACAGGACATGCTTTGAGTCGCATCTGCGAATACAATAATTTCAATGAATGGGCCGAGTTTGTGGTGAAATGTGGCGGAGAAATTGTCTAGAATTATTTTAATAAAGCTTAATAAATAATTATCATTAATTGGGAGAATGAATGAATTGTTTTACTAAAAGGAATATGTTGCCATCTTTGAAAGTTAATTAATTCGATTTCTCGATCATATATTCTACTAAATAACGTTCGCACGGACGTAAAAATATCGCGACGGGATTTTTTTGCGCACTGGATCTTCAACGCACTGTTTAGCGCCGAGAGTTGAAAATCCAACAGTGTGTTCTTTCGACGCGCTGTTGATGGGACGCGATGGTCTCTGTTGGATTTTCAATGCTCTGTTTGACACATTTTTATGTGAACGTGATCATAGAACCTTTTTTTTAAAGCAAAATGTATGTTTTCACATACATAAAGAAGTCTAATACCTACCGTAAGAAAATAAATTCATCTTATTCTGACGATGAACATAGGCCAGGATTTACTAATATTGTGTACCTTTTAAAGTGTGCTATATAAATGTTGTGTCCTAAAGAAAAAGAAAAGACGCGTCTTTTTGCTATTCAGAAAAGGGTAGTACTCGTATTTGTATACATTATGTCTTTAATTTAACCCCGACTCTTTGTAGTTCTGACAATTTCAAACTTAGAGAAATAAAATTAAACCGCTTAGTCTTTTTGTAACAGTATAATTGGATGTTGCTGAATAAAAGATTTCACATGAAGCGACTGACGAGCTAATCTGACCTTCACAAAACAGTTCCTGGGTAACACGATACCCCTTGGTAAGACATCTGACTTCCCGTAACAACTGTTAAAGTCTACGAATGACAGCCGGTACCGACGGCACTTTCCGTCACCGTTTAGACAAAAAGAAACAACAAAAAACCTCCGATAACCATGAAAACTGACAACACAAGCTGTTAACCCAATAAATATCCGTCAAAAATATAATTGCGTTTAAAGACGAGAATTTCGCTTTTAGCTTAAAAAAGTTTTAATCAAAACATTGGGACAGCACCTTAAGGGGATAATTGTAGGCAAAGTGGCCGACGGTTTAACGAGGCAGGAGAGGACACTTTTTATTGTTCATCTTCCTTATGGCCTTCTATCACACATTACGTTATCATCGTGTTATTGTTCGGGGCTAAAATTAGATTTATTAAATAGATGTTTGTGGAAGCGGTAGTGGTATGAGCAACTTTGTCGGTTAGACTTGTTGCAGAGTTAATATTTGCCTTATGTCTACGCGGACATTGTAAAGTTGCGGTCTTGCGGCCCGTTTTCTCACAGGCCTGATCGTGCCTAACCGGGCAGACAGGCGGCCGTCGCATCCACTGAGACCTCCTGAGGCCTGTTGGTGCCGGTTGCGGCCTGTACTGTACCAATACTTTAAAAACCAGCGGCTGCTCACGCATACATGCGCTCCGTATCATTTGACGTGTTAGAATAGCGGCCAACAGGCCGCACTAGGCCGACACACGCCATGGGAATACTCGGCACGGGCCGCGACAGGAATTAACAGGCGTGGCAACGTCTGGCGCGGCCTGTCAGTTAATGGGTCGTGGGACCACCGCTTAAGATCGGAGTTAATGCACGTCCTGTTCCGCTTCAGGTTAGTCTCAATTTGAGAGATGATTAGAAATTACTAACAAATGATTATAGGTTTGATTCTCCCCAACACAAATGGAAACTAGGGAAACGAAAATAATTCCATGAAAGTAGGTATTGGTTTGTTTTTCCATTCAAGTCAAGTTATGTTACGCGTCTGTGTAAATGGCAGCCATTTATAATTCTCGCCTTCACATTATTGTAGGTGTCAAAGTATGCAAAATATGTCGATTCTCATTACGGTATCATCATTGTGGTGCGCTTATTATCTTATTAAACGATAATTAGGTTATTATTTATTCTGTGCACGTATATTTTCATCGAACAAAAAGTGCTATTCGAGAAAATCAATTGTCTTGTAGGTGGGTAATGTGTATTCATTTCAACTTCAACAAGCACAATTTGTTGAAATGAATACACATTACCCACCTATGGTAAGTTTTGATGAGTTGCTTATTTCATTTCGATCAAACCAAACTAACATTTATTTCAATTAAGGCGAAACCGTCAGGGTAGCTGGCGAAGTCCTATTTTTTGCGAGATCTGTATCAGATTTTATTTTGATCAAAGCATGATTCGCGACCGCTACAGGTAGGTACGTATTTACAGAATAATACAATTACCTAACAATTACAGGGACTATTATTGCACTACCAAAGAGTCGCTCAGTCAGAAACATAAAACTATTTGCGTATTCCGAAGCGTAGTAGGTTCCTTTGGAGAAGAACGGACTCTTTTAAATCAATTTAAATTTAATACGTTCATCTGTGCTCGATGTAACATTCATTAATTTATGCAAGGTGTAGCATATATTTACTCATTTTGTGAGATTTGAACAGTTTTATCGACTTGTTAGATTATATTTTTAATTAGATACCGGCAACTAGCTAAGCCCCCTTAAATCAAATTTAACTGATGTTAGGTGTATATGTTTTTGAATCAAAAACGTGTATATGTTTTTGAAACAAAAACCTGTTTATAAAATGGACCACTTTTTAATTAATTATGAGTTTGCAAAACAACAAAAAAATCAACCTTTCAAAACCAAAGACATCGATTTTTACTAAATTATAACACACACAAAAAAAAAACTACATCAAAATTACACTCGCAGTACTTTCTCGGTAATCCAAAGTTATAATACCTTTGCACATTCGCAATTGCGTCTCTTACCGGAACGTAATGTGTGTAATGAAGGATTGCACGTCCAAAATTGTATGTTAAAATAATAAATTTCCCGCGAAGTACCAGGTCTGGTACGATTATGACACATAATTGAAAAATTCGGTTATCGGGATCTGTTTTAAGTGCTTTCGTAGAAAAGCCCGCGCGCTCGCAGGGTTGACGTTTTGAGTTTTTAATTTTTCGTGGAGGCATAGGACGTTTGGTATACAGCCTACTTGGAATGTGTAGTGCTGCCAGTGTTATCATTTGTTGGTTACGTCCTTAGAACCTAAAAAATATTGTTAAATGCATGCAGTACAATTTCTTTATAAATGCTCCTCTAGTTTCATCATAATGCTAAGAACCGGTACTATGTCATTATTAAATTGGATAACTGTTTTTACATAAATTCATAACCAAAAAATCCTTCTGTTTATAGGTGCATGTGAACATGAAATGTTTATATAAACTCATCATCAATCTGACAATAAATTTACAAAATGGCCGCCGGCCAGCCCTATCAAGTAACCATCCTGTCTAAGTAATGGCCCTCGAATACCCCCTTTTAGTGGTCAGTGTAAACAAGAAAATTGATTTTGAAAGAACCTACGTGAGTTAATACAACCTTACGACTTCACGGAAACATTTATTTCAGTTAAGACCGTAGGCTGTATGAGTTGATTCCTTGGGACAGCAGATGGCAATTAAAAAAATACGCCTTGAAATACCGCCATGTTTTACAAAAAATAATGTTTGAACTCGCAGTTAAAAATTCGAAGAATTTTTTCGTTCATAGTAAAATTGCTGAAGTAAAGATTCTTAAAATTGTGTAGCGATATAAATGTTTATAATGTCAAATGCGAAATAATCTAATATTCTTAGTAGTAATGCCTAAATATTAAATATTTTCTGATTGTCTATAACAGTGCGACTGATATATATTCTGCAAAATGTCAACGATTATGTGAAACTCATTACACTTCTAAGAAAATAGCTTCTCAATTCCACCACGGTTCAAGCATAACTGGCAGCAGAGTCGAAAAAAAACACTGGGCTTGCCTCCCTACAAGAGGGCCAGGTTACATATTAATAAAAAGGTATCGATACCTATCATATAAATAAATGAGATCGATATTTTAATCGGAAACAACTCGACAGGTCATTTTGTAAGTCGAATTTAGGGCTCACTGTTTTCGACGTTCTGATTGCGATACTGGAATAAAAATAATTTCCATTGCTTACTGTATCTTTGAAGTAATTTTCCTATATTTTGCTTTTGCTAAGGTTGTTTTATGCTCATGGGTATCTATATTTTATGACCTACACATAATCGTTGTTCAAGTCTATTATGCCTTTATGTTTCGATCATTAATGTAGGACATTAATTGTTATTTTAAATTAAGCCATGAGATACATTATTCCTGAAAACATGTCACCATTCTCTGTGCATTTTATTCCTTTTTTTACATAACATCACGGCTGTAACCCCAGAAGGGTTAGGCAGAGGTGTACCTATACTACACCGATATTTCGCCGGTTATGCTAAAGTCACTCAACCGGCCACAAATCCAGACTCCGGGCTGCTAATGAGAAATTTTAGATAGAAAAACCCAATACCACTTTTCCCGACCTCGGAAACGAACCCAATGCTCAACATCATGCCTAGTAGTAGCTTTTGCGACCACTAGACCAACGATTCAGTCCTTTTTTTGTGGTGTAGGTTTCAGGAAACTCATTTTATTAGTACCCAATACTGTTGTTATAGGTTCTTGCAACACGTGTTGGACTTATGAATAAAGGCTCCGATGGAGACTAAAAATGTGGGAACAAAAAAGTTAGTATAATACGAATAAAATACTAAAGAAATCCCTTAAACTATCTCCTGTCAGTTATAACTAATCCCCTAATCAGAACCACCCATTCACACACAACGAGCGATTAATCTATAAAACTGAATAAATCGCGTTTAATCGCACGATACGAATCGCAACGCCTCATATTAACGCGGAGGACCACCGGCAGTGGCGGACAAAAATATTAAAATGACAAATGAACAATCGTTGGGCAATTATTGGCTGTTATATTTTTTAAATGCGTTCGAGAGCTGGGGTTCGATTTTTGATTTTGATTGGGCGTTGCGCATTTATGTTTTGGGACCGTTCGATTTTTATATGGGTTCTACGTCAAAGTTAGTTTATATAATATTTCATCTAAAGGCAACAGTTACTATGGCTACATCTCTGGAGATACTAGAGAGTCCTACATTTCTGAAAAGCACATTTTGCATGGAAAATAATTAATGAGCAGTTGTGGCCCAGTGCTATGTGCCCCAGGCACTTTATTTTGAGTATTTTATTTCATCGCCATTGCCCTTAAACGGGAAAGGAAAATATCTTGAGGAAACCGGCATGTCCTAGAACCAAAAACAGTCGAAGATTTTTGAAATCCACCAACCCGCACTGGACCTGCGTGGTGGATTATGGCTATGTCTCACTCCCTCTCACAGAGAGGAGGCCTGTGTCCCAGCAGTGGGAACATTTTAGGCTGATTATGCTATGAACATAATTACATATGGAGGAAGTGGGTTCAAGGTGGAATCTTTTAATCTCAAAATGAAGCATTAACTTAACTTAACATTATTAGCAATAGTATTTTTAATGCATATTTTTACTTATATCCGTGTTTGTTTGTATTAGTAATCATAACGTTTTACAATAAATACAGAATATAATGCAACAAAGTTCATTTCTAGCACACAACAAATCTAGAATACAATTCACGAAACCATAAACTCTGACCACAGATCTCATAAATCCCCAACAACAAAAAAACTAACTTCAAGCAGATTGAAGAAGAGACACTTCCTCCAGTGTTACCTAAGATCAATCTTAGCCAAACAATGGGCAGTTTAAGTGCACTCATTAAAAATACTGCTACAAATCAAGGGTGTTGGATGTCCAATAATTTCTTTGGACGTATGACTGGAAGTTCCAATTATAATGAAAACAATCATATCATTAAGGGACTCTGGGGCTCCATAAAATTGTTGGCCTCAACAATTGGAATATTGGGCCGATGTTGGAAGGGGTGGATGTGGTAGGTTGAGGCCAAAATAAGACACTAATTTGTACTTGGAATGAAGGACGTAATATTTATTTTTCAAAACAATTTATTTTTCCTAGTTTAAATATTGATTCAATTATTAAATTACCTCTGTACAGGAGCAGCTCAGTAATCCCTAACAATACTTGTCTTGATTTGACTTTGACTTTTGTCAAAGTCACATTCTAAGAAACAGTGAGATATTGATTACTTTTCATTGAATAGACCATTTAGTAGGAATCAATTTCGGAAAAGATTTCATTAAGCCGAAGGGTTTCTTTCATCTAAACAACTTTCCTTGCTACCTATCTTCAATCGTTTTCAAGCTTAGTCAACTCAATTTCTACAGCGTTTAACTTTTCGTCTTTCCCTTTCTAGACACAGGTACTTTTTATCTTGATCTTCTTAACAAAATACCACCTCCATAAGCACACATACTTTCCCAACTCCACAACACCTTAATGGACAATTATGCATTGTGTATTTAGAAGCGGTCCACTGTTAGATTTAGACTGATAGGCCAGTCTCGTTACGTTTCTGAGTTAGTAGCCATACATACATACCTGCACGCATGCAAATGTGTCCACCAACGGATTTATGACTCGGGTGATGGAAGATTAGTTCTAAATATACGATTCGTGTGACGATTGATGGGTTTAAAGGACAATGATTTAATTAATTTTGATTATTACTGTTAGTTATGGCTTCTCTGCCTGATTGACGAAGATTTGATGGCAGGTTGGGCCATCTCTTCTCATTTAATTTGCCATAAAATCTTAACTTGAGTTTGAGGAGCATCGTTTTGGTCAATGATTTAAACTAAACATTCATCTGTCTTAACAATGTAGCGTCTGAGTATTCATTAAGTTTCTTGCTGACTTTTCTCCATATGACTTACTTAATTTGTATTAGCAACCATACATCTTTTTGACTTGTTGGCTACGGCTTGTATTGGTTTGTATCCCAAATTCATTATCTGCGAGAGAGATTGAAGATCAAGTCAAATTCTGATAAGTTTGATAAGATATACGTTATACACTTATGATTTATATAACTATGACATTCATAAATCATAACCAGTAGCTGCGCCGCCTCTCTCCACAAAATCCCAAACATTGTCACTCTAAACCGGGAGACTACACGAAACTACCAATCCACCCAATACATATTCAATTTAAGCGATTTTAACAATCGATCGTGACCCAGCGAGATCTCGATATCGCGCCGTATTTATGAATAAATCGGCAGTAGAACGGATCATAGCTCATAAACGGAGACTGTGAGGAATAGATAAATATCTGGGAATTTTACTGTTTCACGTTTTGTTGTTTCTCACGGTTGTGTCTAGTTGACATTGCGGATGAGACGTGGTCATACTTCGTTGTGGTGTGAAGTTCACTTATTATTTTAGAAAAATGACTATCATCTCGTTAAAAGCGACCAATTAGTTCGTTATTTGAATAAAATTCTAGTTCAATAGAGTGTGGCGGCATCTACACCGTCACATGCGAACAAACACATCACACTGACGTCAGACAAATCCTGCATCGCGCAAGCAGAGTTTACCGCGCAGATAGCATTTATACAACTTCCCGACATCAAACGTTGGGCAGTTGCCCACCAGATACGACATCCATCTGGTCGGAAGATCCTCCCTTTTCCAACAGTATGAGTGAACTTTACACCCTGTTCCTCATATCTCTAAAAGAGTATACCAGAACCTAAAAGTTCTTCCTAAAGTTGTCCTTTTCTTCTATGTATTGTAGGTACCGGGATTAATTGTAACGATCCTAAATAATAGCAACAGTTGGAGACGAGGATATTAATAGATGAAGCAGGTGCATGGAAGTGCTTTATGTATTATGACTAGCTGTGCCTCGCGATTTCACCCGCATAAGTCCCGATTCCGTGAAAATATTGGGATCAAAAGTATCCTACATTTTAATCCAAGTTATGGTCTACCTTTTAGCCGTTTAAGCGTGAAAGCGTAACAAACAAATATACTCGTACAATAGTAGTTTAGATAAAGCTTATCAGCAACGTTTTTGGAGTCGTAAACCTCACTCAGTATGATCTCACCTTTATTGAAAAGAATGTCAAAGGTATTGCTTATGTTACTGCAGATGACACGAGTGACTTGATTTGATTAAGACAAAATGAAAAATGTGATTTCAAATATTATATTTTTGATACGGTAAGCGAGACTTGCCCTTCTACTCCACAACCGTTATTGCAATAAAGTACTAAAAGAATGAGGCTATAAACAATAAAAAACTTATTTTTAAGTTCTGAATTGTTTACAACTTTTAAATGCTTCCTCAACCTTGCCGGCAAATCTAGATAACTTAAAAATATCGGTGTAAAAAATATGTCAATAACAATAAACCATCACTTCAGTTTCTGCAGTTTCTTTCACATTTAGATGCTCATTATACTCGTCAACGAGCATATTATGCTGTTCTGACCTCTCTGAGGACAATCGCTTCGTACAATCACTGGTTAATACGCGAAATACATAAATTCTTGTTAAAAAGAAGAGAGGAGATTTATCTGACGACCTGATATCGCGAGAATGGCAGAGCTTTCGTTTTGAGATCATAATAAGTTAGCGCACCTATTATTACAATATTGCTTTTAATTGCTAACCTACAAATAAGAACACTATGATGATATCTAGCCAATTTTAACGATAGTTTTATTTGACTTCAGTCCGGGACTCAAATTGTAACCGTTACAAGTACTTATTGTTAACACTGTTTTTTAAAGCTGTTTCAAAAGAATCATACATGTAACAGATACTATAAGGTAACTGTATCAAAGTGTAACCATTTATATGTGTTAATAAATGTAACAGATACTATAAGGTAACTATAAGGTAAGTTAATAAATGTTAATATGTGTATCTGTTACATATACTAACATTTATTCACATTTATGCAGTGTTAGGTATAATTGCACGGTACCGCAACAACGCGCGGCGGACAGACAGACGCTGCGATTCTGTAATAGCCTTAATCCAGTCGGGATTGCAGCTATTTTGGCAAAGCCGCGTTTAGCTGTTTCACTTATTTACACTGTTAACACATATATCGGTTACAGATATATTACTGTTACACTTTTGCAAGTTAACTTTTGCGGTTAACACATTGAAAAACACATGTGTTACATATTTGATTCTCTCATCAATTCAAAATGTAACACTTATAATTCTGTAACATTTATAAAGGTGTTTTTAAGTCCCTGCTTTCAGTATCCTACAATACGTCATAGCCGTCTAAATAACTTAATTTGAGTCGCATTCTATCATGTCACCTTCCACGACGCTAGTCCAAAGTAACATGTAACAAAATCAATCTATTGGTGACTTGAGTTTGTAACACGTTACTATTGAATAGCTTCGTGGACGACGGCCTTAAAAGTTAAGTAAAAACGTTCAGAGTATATAAACCCACTTACTCAACCAAATAAAGTTAGTCAGGTCCATTGATTTCCTTTCCATATAAGTTACGTTCACTCATTAGTAAACGAACAGGTATTTCCTCAATCCAGATTAGCAGGTGATCTTCTGCCATATGTGTTAACTAATGGTTTACCTACACGTTTTATTTAGTTTCATCACCATTTTTGAGGAATCTATGTTGGAATGGCTTGTTGTTAAGATCAAAATCAAAATATTACAGGCACTTTTAAATTGTCAAGGTCGGTCGGTCATATATATGAATTTAGTTGGAAGCATGGAGAAGAACGGGCAAGAAACTCCACGGACACTCTTTTAAATCAAATTGTGGTTAAATAAGATTGGTTACATCATTCATGTTCAAATTATGCACGTGAGAACGATTCAGAACGTTATTTTTATTTCACAAAAAACTACATAAGCACTTATGAAACGTAAGAAGCTAGGTGCACGGTTAAGATTGTTCGTTTCCTACGGAGAAGATCCGGCAAGAAACTCCACGTTTACTCTTTTATAAATAATTGGCTTTTACACTGTTTTCAAATTACGGTGTTAATAGGCATGGGAGAACAGTGAAGGCCTGTCAAAAAGTACCAGGTACAAAATGATCATCTGAATACTTATTTACTTGTGAAAACAATATATTCCACAAGTCCTTACAGGTACTCTTTTCACGCGCTACCTCGAACCAGTCCTCTTTTGCTATGCAGTGGCATCGTTTAGGCAAAATAAACAATATGTCTAACATACATATAAATTTAAAGTCACTTTTCGTGTTTGAATGTGAGACCACTTATTTCTTTTAAACTATACTGTGAGATCTGGAACGCACTCATAAGATTACTTTACTCCCTCGCACATATATATCTCTCTCTTTCAATAGACGTATCTAACATGTCATGTGTAACTCTGTATTAAATAAATACTAATTAATTAATTTAGGTGTTTATTTGAGATACAACAAATTGGCGACGATAGAAGAACTCACAGTGCAGTGATTTCAAATATTATGAGAGAAAAATTATTGATTGAAAGACAAAATTTAACGAAAAAATAAAAAGACCGGGTGCGAAGTTGGCTACAGGACGCCGGTTTGCATCGAAAAAGACGCCATTGTGCGTTTTGAAAGCGCTAGGTACCAACTACACAGAAAAAGAAAAGATCCAACTTCACAGTTGTTTACATTTATGTCAGAAAAAGAAAATATTAGTTTCGAACAAAAGATTACCCTAATAAAGTCTGGAAAAAGAACCTTTATTTACCAATGCAATAAAGAAGAACTACATCTAATAATTCAGACAGAGGGGTTGAAATATCGTTATCAGGGAAATATCGACGAATTACGTAAATTATTGAGTACATATTACAAGACAAAAAAAATACTTAAACCAAAAGAATCAAAAATGTCGGTTTCCGGCGAAATAAAAGCTTTTGATGGTGAAAAATGGGAAGAAAGAAGGAATGAAATTGATGAAGATAAAAAAGTTCCACTGCTAATTACAAAATTGACCACAAAGGTGTTTGAAACATTAACATACATATGTTCGCCAGTAAAACCCATGAAAATATCTTTTGTTGAGCTGTGCAATAAATTAAAGGATAAGTATACCAAACCATTATCAACTCTCTTAGAAAGAGTAGAATTTAGAAAAAGAAACCAACTGCCAGACGAGAAGGTAGAAGATTATATGCTGGAATTAAGGAAATTAGCAGGTAAATGTAATTTTAAGGATGTGGAGGATCAATTAAAAGAAAAATTTATTGAAGGAGTAAGTTCCAAAACAATTAAGTTTGAATTGCTGAAAAGTGAAGCAGACAGTCATATCACTTGAAAGATGTGTGGAGGTAGCTCGCACAGTGGAAGCTGCTCTGATGCACACTAACATAACAAGTATCTACAGACTCTGAACAAGTTACTATCTGGTTAACATGACGTTTCCATCTTTGACCTTCCACATCAACTATAAAGTAACCCCTCGTATGGACTCTTCTAGAATTATTCCTAAAACCCATAGCGTTCTGCCTTTCCTGTAGTCTCTGACCATAACCTTTTGACCTATTTCCCATTTTATTTCCCCTCGTATGGACTCTTCTAGAATTATTCCTAAGAACTTGGCATCTGCTAAAAATTTAAGGCACTATGACCCACTGCTTCCACAAATTTTGACATGTGATGCATCTGAAACTGGTCTGGGAGCAGTTTTATCTAATAGAGATCAAAACGGTGTTGTAAAACCAATCTGTCATGCTAGCAAAAAACTGAGTGAAGTGGAACAGAAATATTCCACCATTGATAAAGAGGCAATGGCAATCATTTTTGGAATAACGAAATTTTATATTTAAATCTATGGGCGATTTTCTGAATTAGAGACTGATAATGCAGCTTTGGTACGAATTTTCGGCCCTAATAAAAGTATTCCAAAAATGGCTGCTAAGAGATTACAAAATTATGCTATATTTTTGTCAGCTTTTAATTATAAAGTAAGGCACATTAAAACTACTTCAAATCCAGCAGATTTTTTGTCCAGAACTGTGGAAGATAGTAAATAAAATTGTAAGGAAATTACACATGAGCCACTCAGTACTGACAAAGATTTCAGCTTTGATTGTTATATTAATGACTCTGAATGAGAAACAATAAATTGGATAGTTATAAAAAAAGGAATCGACAACAGACTTAATATTATCAAAAGTCATAAGGTACATAATAGATGGTTGGCCTAAAAAAAATAAGTTATCAATAGATAATATATTGCCATACTATAACCGTAAAGATGAAATAACAGTAGACAGAGGTTGCATATTTTGGGGATATCGCATAGTCATTCCACTAGTAATTAGAGAAGCTGTCTTATCTGAACTGCACAAAAATCATTTTGGAATAGTACGTCTGAAAGAAATAGCTCGTTCATATATCTGGTGGCCTAATCTAGACTCGGACATTGATAATGTTACAAAAAGGTGTTTAGTGTGTTTACAAAATAGTAAAACTCCTGCTTAAATTTGGAAACCATGGCCCACACCTCCCTCTTCATGGTATAGAATTCATGCAGATTTTCTTGGACCATTTTACAATAAAATGTATTTAGTAGTTGTTGATAGTTATTCAAAATGGCCTGAAGCTTTTGAAATGTGAAACATTACCAGTACTCGTACTATTGAAGTTTTTAAAAGTATATTTACACGATTTGGTTACCCAGCGCATTTAGTGAATGATAAAGGTCGAACATTTATAAGTTCCGAATTTGAGGAATTTTGTAAGACATTTCAAATTAAACATACATTCACTCCACCTTACCACCCTGCGACTAATGGTGCGGCAGAGAGGTTTGTGGAAACTTTGAAGTCAGGTGTAACTAAAATAAAAGAGTGGCGCTAGCCTGATTTCTGCCATCAACTTGTTTCTGTTTGATTATAGAAGTACACCACAGCGTACTACGGGGGTGTCTCCAGCACGGCTTATGATAGGGAGAGAAATCAGAAACAGGTTTAGTTTATTACGTCCACCTCCATTGTCCGACACTCTTCAGGAAGTAGTAGAGAAAAGAGATCAAGGAAATAGGGAAATTAAATGGGAAATAGGTCAAAAGTTTATGGGTCAGAGACTACAGGAAAGGCAGAAGCCCCGGGTTTTAGGAATAATTCTAGAAGAGTCCATATGAGGAGTTACTTATATACACTTGGGAGCAAATAAATCGAGCCACTACCTTTTTTCACGTAAAATGGTAAATATTATTGGGAATATGGAACGTATCAATTCGAACTATATATCGCCTAAAAGTTAAGTTAATAACCTTAACAATGAGCGTAAATTATTGAATAATAACCTTATTGAATGATAAATTATTGGCTCTGCAAGAAAAATGGTAATTTTGATAGAAAATTTAGTAGGGCTAAAACAGTCCATAAAAACAATAAAAAAACAAATTTATTGCAAAAAAAATATTCTTAATAACTGGTATTACCCCCCCCGTGCCCTGATGCATTCTTGTAGCCTATTAGTCATCGATCTGATCAGAGTTACGATGACATATTGTGGTATTTTCTCCCACTCTTCAAGCACAGCGACTTTAAGCTCGGGAATGGATGAAACAGCGGGAACCCTGGCTCAGACTCTCCGTTTTAGCTCGTCCCATAGGTGTTCGATCGGGTTCAAATCGGGACTTCGTGCTGGCCATACCATTTGTTGAATCCCGATCGCAGACAAGTATTCCGTAACGATCTGCGCGGTATGAGGTCTCGCATTGTCATGCATAAACAAGAAATTTTCTCCGACAAAACCAGCATACGGCATTACGTGGTCTTCAAGAATTTCAGTTATGTATCGGCCAGCTGTTATTCCACGTCTACCACTGCCATCGTTGGCGGGGTCGACGAAGACAAGTTCCGTTTTTCCGTCTAGAGAAATTCCTCCCCACACCATACAAGAACCACCACCAAAACTCACAGTTTCTCGAATGCAACATTGGGCAAATCTTTCACCAGGACGTCTATACACTCGGTTTCTCCCGTCATTGCTAAAAAGACAGATTCTTGACTCGTCAGAAAACAAAACTGACCTCCAGTCTTCTAACGTCCAATTAATGTGTTCTCGAGCAAACTCCAAGCGAGATCGGCGATGAGCTACAGTCAATTTTGGGCCAGTTGCTGGTTTGTGTGATGTTAAATTTCGTTCCTTTAGTCTTCGTCTCACTGTCCACCTACTGATTGCGACACCTCGAACGTCACGTAACGCTTGCTGTAGCTGAACAGCATTAAGTCCACGGTCGCGCAACAAATTGGTTGCAATAACGGGGCGACGTCCTCGGGGTCCTTAGTTAAGATGGGAGTGCCTGAAGGTTCAATCCTCGGCCCGTTCTTATTTCTAGTTTATATTAATGACCTTCCTTACATGATGGCTAACTTATCAGATATAATTTTATTCGCTGATGATACTTCTCTTATTTTTAAAATAGATAGAAAAGATACGGATGTCTTACATGTGAATGATAGTCTGGCTATTCTTTCGAAATGGTTTGCAGCTAATAATCTTTTACTCAATGCGAACAAAACTAAATTTCTTAAGTTCTCATTACCAAATGTACCCCAAGTGGGTTTAAATTTAAAACTTGATGGCAAGAAAGTGGATGCTATTACGGAAACTGTATTTCTAGGAATTACTTTAGATTCTAAATTGCAATGGGGCGCTCACATTAGAGCTCTTTCAGGTAAATTAAGTTCAGCTGCGTATGCAGTAAGAAAAATAAGGCAGTTGACCGATATAGCCACAGCTAGGTTGGTATACTTTGCTTATTTCCACAGTATTATGTCTTATGGCGTTCTGCTGTGGGGATCAGCAGCTGACGTAGATTCAATTTTCATTTTACAAAAGAGGGCAATCCGCGCGATCTATGAAATGGGTCCTCGCGAGTCTCTTAGAAACAAATTCAAAGAAATTGATATACTCACTCTGCCTTCCCTTTATATCTTAGAAAATATTTTGTATGTTCGCAAAAACTTAGAACTTTTTAAAATAAGAAGCGATTTCCATAATATAAATACACGTAGTAAAAATGAAATTGTTATACCCAAATTTAGATTAACTAAAACAAGCAAATCATTTCTGATAAACAGTATCCGCTTTTATAATAAGTTGCCTAAGTCGGTTACAGAACTTAGCGATGGAAAGTTCAAAGCCCACATTAAACGTGTCCTTATCAAAAAAGCGTACTATAAGATTAAAGACTACGTCGAAGACAAGAAAGTTTGGCAATAATTCCTTCTGCACATGTGGCTTCCCTGGTACCTCATGAACGGCATCACTATGTAAATTTCTAATAACTGCTCCCAAATAATGGTGTTTAATTTTTATTTTTTATTATTAGATATGGACTTTTACATATCTCTGACATAATTCTTTCATTATTTGACATTATATACCTAAAATTTTTAATTATTTTTTTATTTTACTTTATTAGATTATTTTATATTTTGTAAATGTGAGAACGTCGTAGGCCCTGTGGATTATAAATTATAGACAATTGTCTATTTGTTTAACATATGGTACCTGTTGACAGGCCTACACTGTCCTCCCATACCTGTTAATCACTGTAATTGGAAAACATTGTAAAAGACATATTTTTAAAAGAGTAACCATGGAGTTTCTTGCCGGCTCTTCTCCATGGGAAACGACCAATTGGAACCGTGCACCTAGAATCTGACGTTTCATAAGTGCCCATGTAGGTCTATGTGAAATAAAATATTTTGATTTTGATTTTTTGATTTTGATTTTGAATAAAGCGGTCGTCACGTTCTGTTGTTGCCCGTGGTCGGCCAGTTCCAGGTCGCCGAACAAAAGCACCAGTCTCCAGATACCTGCGGTATACCCGCTGTACCTTTGAACGACTCAAATGAAGTCTGCGTGGCACTTCACGTTGTCCGTGTCCAACCTCAAGTAAAGCTACAACTTGGGCAGCTTCCGTCGGTGTAGTATCCATTTTATCAGGTTATTTTGATTACACAGACACATATAAAGACAACATTATCAAGTAATATGGGTATGATTAACAAAAACCTCAAATTTAATCTTTTCTTAACAGAGTACAATAAAAATGTCATAAGCAAATTAAATGCGATAATTTTATTCTACCCTTTAAACCTTAATTAAAATGAAATTTTGACAACTAACTACCCTCATTGTAAACGTTATTAAATACCCTTTTAGGCGATATATGTTTCGAATCGATGCGTTCCATAATACCAAAAATAATAACCATAATGCGTGAAAAAGGAAGTGGCTCGATTTATTTGCTCCCAAGTGTAGTTGATGTGGAAGGTCAAAGATGGAAACGTCATGTTAACCAGATAGTAACTTGTTCAGAGTCTGTAGATACTTGTTATGTTGATTTATTAATTTAGTTTTTATATAGTTAACTTATTTTCTAACAAATATTATAAAAAATATGTGCGGGAGAGTGTGAGATCTGGAACGCACTCATAAGATTACTTTACTCCGTCGCACATATATATCTCTCTCTTTCAATAGACGTATCTAACATGTCATGTGTTACTCTGTATTAAATAAATACTAATTAATTAATTCAGGTGTTTATTTGAGATACAACATATACAATGGATCTTAAAATTTAATTCATCATCACCAAGACAATTTATTCCAGAAGGTATAAGCTACTGCTGAGCACGAAGTCCTCGGTTCGATTCCCAGGACGAGCAAATTGTTATTGGGTTTTTCTATCTAGAATTTCTCAGTAGCAGCCCAGATTCTGGATTTGTGCCCGGGTGATGGCAATAGGCTCGCCCCCTATTACATGGGACTTAAGCAAAACTGGCGAAATGTGGGTGTACTATAGATGCACCTCTGCCTAACCCTTCTGGAATTACAGGCGTGATGTTATGATGTTAAGTTATGACTCGATATATTATTATAATACGTACCAATTTAATACAAATATAAGAAATCTCGACATTTTGTCAAATCGTTTAAAGCCCTCAAATCAAGAATGAACAGGCATCTTCTGGGCACGCTCGTTCCATCAAGTCTTCATCCATTGCTTTTCAACAGGCGTGACCGAGATCAAGAGCAGGCCCATTTTGCAATACAAAAATAACCGTGGAAGCAGGGGCTGGTCGCTAGTAAACGACTAACTTAATTTCAATACCACAAATTAACTTACTGCACCACATATCAATATAATTCCCTCTAAATACCATAAAACCATATCAAAACGCCGATAAATTTTCTAGTTTTTAATCACCAGGAGGTGGCAAAGCAAGCTCCGCACTTCTTCCCCGCATATAAGGTAAGGTAGCTTCACAGGGAACTTTAATGGTCCCATTAGAACTGAAAAAGGCAATTATTGCCTCAGAAACAATTAGTGTACAGAAGAGTTAGCCACGCGGTTACTGACTCGCCAGTATTCTGCTTAAGGCGAGGCGAGGGTTATAAAAAATGCAGACGGTTTAATTGATCGATGCATCTAGTTGTGGGTATTAGGAGTTAATAGGGTTAATGTTGGACGTTTGTTTGTTTAGTCGTTGAGATTATGGATAAATTATTCGAACACAGTACAAAGAACAAATTGATGAAACGGAACAAAACGGAAATATGTAGACTATTTTGGAAATGTTTGAGCAGAGAAAAACGTCACAGTAGATTATGAATTCCACACGAGTTTTTTTATATGAAGGACCTCTTGCGACTGGTCATAAGCTAGTACTACGAGTATAGATATATGTAAGATAGAATACCTACTCTTTAAATATGCAGGTACGTCATTGTATCACTTTATTTGTATAAGTGTGGTTTTCTTTTTTGGATCATTGGCACCTTGTTTATATTTATTATTGTAATTTGTTATCATTTAATTGTGCTTTTGTGTGTAGTGTGTGTACACTGAATAAATTTTTGTTGTTAAAAAATCTTTATTTACTACAAATCTCACTTAGAAATATTTTTATTAATAATGATGACATCATGATCAGAGCTAGTATGACACGCACAAATATTAAAAGAAGACAACAATATTTAACGTACATAACAAGATATTGAAAGTAGCAGCAAAAGATTCATGCGAAACATCTAAATTTTGTGGGTAAATTAAAAAATCAGAGTTTTAAATATTTGTAAACTGTTTTGTCTATTTATCTATATAAATTACAGATAATGTAAATGTTACACAATGGGCGATCTCTTCGCTAAAAGCGATCCATTAAACACAACCTGAGGATGGATTAAAGGGAGATGAAGAGACAACACTGCTTATAGTCTGTGGTGAACCATTTACATTATTATATTACTATTACAAACTATCACAGATTCAAACAAAAACGTAGAACAGTATCTTAGAGAGACCACCCATTAATGTGAAGAGATATGAGGAACAGGGTGTAAAGTTCACTCGTACTCTTTAGAAAAGGGAGGTTCCTCCGACCAGATGGATGTCGTATCTGGTGGGCAACTGCCCGATGATTGTTGTCGGGAAGTTGTATAGATGCTATCTGCTTGCACGATGCAGGATTCGTCTGACGTCAGTGTGATGCGTTTGTTCGCATGTGACGGTGTAGATCCCGCCACGTCACTCCCCTCCGGAGACCGGAGGTCGATAGTGGGCTAAGTCTTGCATCTTGCGACGCTCTTTGCCACTGCCAGCTGAGGTTCCAGTGGGTCGGAATCGGGTGTCGCGTAGTTCGCGGTGACTCGGAACTGTCTGCGATGATGCCCCCAGTGAGTCGGGGTGGCGCTGCTTGTGCTCCAGTGGGTCGGATGTGGTACAGCGACGGGTTGTGGCTGGCTGCTGCTGTTTGACCAGGAGAGGCATTAAGGGCTCTGCTTGTGGACTGGCCGAATGTGTGCTGTGCCAAGTTTGCTGATGAGGCTGAGGGTGATGACAAGGTATGCGCTCGCGCTGCATGCTGATGGTCAGAATACCCGTTGAAGCCGTGGTTGCTGGCTGGCTGTGTGACTCGCCGCTCTAAAGCTTGCGGGAGTGATGATGATGACGTCACGCTGAAGTAGTTGCACGAAGGCTGCGCTGACGTTCATACTCGGGGTCAACAGTGAAGAGATATGAGGAACAGGGTGTAAAGTTTACTCGTACTCTTTAGAAAAGGGAGGATCCTCCGACCAGATGTATGTCGTATCTGGTGGGCAACTGCCCGATGATTGTTGTCGGGAAGTTGTATATATGCTATCTGCGCGGTAAACTCTGCTTGCACGATGCAGGATTCGTCTGACGTCAGTGTGATGCGTTTGTTCGCATGTGACGGTGTAGATGCCGCAACAAATGGAATAAGATAAAGTACTGCCATTCTCCATGCAAATATTCCAGCAAAAAATACAGGCAGAGCCAGGTAAAACTAAACACCTAGCCAATGGATTTGAAATGCAGATTCAATGAACATTTATCTAAAGGTATATGTATCATGTTTTTTACAATCAATTGAGTGCTAAAAGTTATTTTGCAACTGAACATATTGAGCCATGCCTGCATTTACTTACTGATTAATTAATTCGTTAAGTAATTACAGACTGAATTGAGATACCTAAATGGGAAGGAAGGGTTTAATCTGAGAGCAATCGCTGGTTGGACCAACGTTCTACTAGTTTCAACATGGTTGAAACTTGTAACAACCCTGTCTTTTGTTGGATATGGGCATTAGAGATAAACTCTTAAAGGAAAATTGCTTTTATAAGCATGGCAGATGGATTGGTGATTGTGGTTTCTTGTTAGTAGAAGGCAGGTGACTGATACTGCACAGTGCACATGCCCTTGGTTGTTTTCCTTCATACGGTTGACGTCATATTTTTTGCGTGCAAGATGGATCTTCAAACCGTTTACCTACCAAGAATAGTTCTATTGCTGTGACTCTATCCACATTACGATCATTGAGAGGACCGTGTAGTAGTTAATGTTTATGGAACTAAGGACCAGTTCTTGAGGGTTCCATAGACAAATGGCAATAACAAAATCCATATAATTTCTGTGTTACATTCTGGCGGACGGCCAGACATGAGTCTGGCCGTCCGCCAGAATGTAATTTTACTCGGAGACTATTAAGGCCCCCAAAAACAGCCGCGACGCGACTTCTCGTCTTGCCTGTCTGTGGGAGCCTTTAGTATATACACAATAAAAAAAAAACTGTCCAAAGCCGGAGTTAATGCCTGAGGCATGTTCTACCAGTCAACATTAGGGTAATGCAGAGACAAAACATGGCATGAATGAGACCATATCAACTGGCATATGAATTATCTTTTTTTTGTTATAATTTTTTATACAAAATATTTCCACAAAGTCACGATTATTAATGTAAAACACCCTTAAGTGAAACATGACAATGTCGCATTTTTATTGCTTTAAATATGAATGACTGGTTGGAATGAAAATGAATTAGGTACTCGTATTTATCAATGAAACTTAGATACCTAAGCACATATTATGATTGATTATATCTTGGAAACTATGCATTATTGAACCACATATTCTAGGACTTTTTGCATTATTTTTAGACCTTAAATATATGGCATATAAAAAAACGAAAATTAACTTTGTCAGGAGAAATAACGATAGGTAGAGGAGAAACGAATGGGATGATTCCGCTAACTTCTTACTAATACGTACTCGTGCCTTCAGTTTAAATGAAAAACGACTGATGGTCATCCTGATGTTCAGGGGGAGCGCATTCCTAAAAAAGACGGCCTGAACAAAGCAATAGTATTAGCAATATAACAATGAAAATTAGAAAAAAGGTGTATTCCGTGCACAATTAAACAATGGTGAAGTGAAATACCTAGAGCTGATAATTTCTACTTAAAATTCCTCAAATTGCTGGTGGATATCACCCTTAACCACCAGATCAGCAAAAGTTCACAGAATTGTATTTGCCGATAGCATCTTAGATCGACGCCTAACCCACTACCTAGATACCACGGCTTGAAGATTGACATGAAATGGGGCAAAAGAGTCACTTTGCCTGCAAGTGATTGACATTGCGTGTTAATGGTGGCAAGGATTGTTTTAAACGGTTTGTTTACCCCCTTTTGGGGAGGTGGGGATATATTTATATTGTAGCTTGTAACTCTGTTCCCTATTAATGTCTTGCTGTGTTGTTTGAAGTAGATTTGTGTAAACTAGTTGCTGTTGATTGCTGGACTGTGTGATAATAAGGGTTTGTAGACTTAACGGGGTATATCGTTCTGAAATTGGACGAAAGGAGTTAATTAGTATTCAGAAATACAGTGGGTACGTTAAGTGTTTTACTGTTTTCTACAGCATGAAGAACCAAATCGAATAACAAGATAATTAAGTAAAATATAGGCTATTTTTAACCGACTTCCAAAATGAGGATTGTTTTCCATTCGCCTGTTTGTTTTTCATTTTATTTACTTGTTACGCAATACCTCCGCAAATTGTGGATCGATTTCATCAATTCTGTTTTAATGGATTGGGTACGCTTCAGAGGTGGTCCTATATACATTTTATTAACTTTGATTTGGTAGTTTTTTGTATAACATGCTTAATCAGCCTATTCCATGTTACATGTCTTCGAATTTAAGGTTCTAAGACATGCCTCACGATGTTTTCCTTCACCGTTTGAGAGCGGTGGTGATGAAATAATTAACACAAAGTAAAACGCCTGTCTGGGTTCGAACCAACGACCTACAGCTCGTAAGTCGTGGCTGTAACCACTGGGCCACCACTGCTCTCCTTTTTGTGTTTAGCTTTATAGTTAGCAACAATAATACGTATTTTTCCACTTAGTTTATATTGATGATGTTTTAATAACATCCTGTCACTGTTCTGCTATTTACTTAGCAAGCAGGGGTAAACGAAATTGTGTGGGGTAAGTACCCCAACTATAAAAGTGAAAAATAAAAAGATTTTTTACAAAAAAAGCAACCGACTTCCAAAAAAACACACACAAAGTGAAAAGTAACTTTAACTTCGGAAGTCGGTGTATCATGTTTTGTTTTTTTTTTTTTTTTACCGACCGTGTTTTTCTTTTATTCAGACCTGCAATGATTAATTCATCGTTAAACAAATTAGAATCGAAGCACTTATTTCAAATAAACCAGTTACTGGCACTTTTGAATTGTAAAGGTCGGTCAGTCAGAAAAATCAAGCTAGTTGCCCATTCCAAAGCGTAATAGGTACCCATGCAGAAGAACGGGCAAGAAACTCCACGGACACTCTTTTAAATCAAATTATGTTTATAATATATTGGTTACATCATTCATGTTGAAATTATGCATGTGAGAACGATGCAGAACGTTAAAAGCGTCCGAAATATAAAGATGAAAACAAATAAAATACGCCGTGGCAGCTAAGAGATGACCAGTCCCTACTGACGCGGCGCCCGTTCACGAACATGACGCATAGATTAGCACCATTCAACTCAACCATTTTGAACAACAAACAAACAAACAAAAAACAGTGTCGTGCTTTCTAACTAAGTAATTAAAACGCCACCCACCCACACTACAACCATATCGTTTTTTATTGATACCGATAACCCTATACATCACATAAAAAGTAAATCACCTGCTGACAACCCACCAAGCGAGAAGCGTTAACTAGAAATATATTAAAGGTTTATTTTCTTAATGAATTGTCGTCAGCACGTTAACCCATAAAACGCCCACAGTAACCTCTGATGGGGTACTAAATCACCCCGATCACCTTTTAAGCTTAATGAGACAAAAGCATTATTCATATGATGCGATTTTTTCACCGTACAAAATAACTTACACTGACTGAACATTATCGGGCACTCTTATAGTCACAAAAGACTATAAATACGGACATCGACAACGTTACCTTTACACCTGAATTGAGGAATTTTAAGCTTTAGCGTTGGAAAAATAAGGTTGTTTACATGTTTAAAGTTAAGTTGGTGGTGACACAAAGTAGGAGACATTACACCATTGTTGCTCCAACTAAATTATTGTCAAGTTAACATTCGATCCGTTACGTTAATCGAATACGATTTTAAATTTCGAGATTTTTAAGGACGTCGTGTCGATCGCGCGCTTTTTTTTTTTCTTTTGTCTGATTTTTCGCAAATTAACTGGGTGATTTAACCTTATTGGGTGGACTACAAAAAATAATGATTATGGAGAAGTAATAGGGCTGTTTTAAGCTAGTTAGTGGGTATTGTATATTTATGGGAGGTATTACATTACTATAAATCAGGTTGGTATTTATGGCTCCTTGCAAACTCGATCGCCAAACCTTTTATTTTTGCTTCCACAACTTCAACCTGTAAACGTAAGTACGTTGAGTCTCTGACTCAAACTGTAAACGTAATAAGCATTTAAAACCGTTTTTAAAAGAAACACATTTATAAATGTAACAGATACAATAATGTTACAGTATCAAAGTGTAACCTTGTAGACGTGTTAATAAGTGTGAATGTGTTTAACAGAAATAAGCAGTTTAGGTATAATTGTGCGGTACCGCAACAACGCGCGGCGGACATACAGACGCGGCGATGCCAAAATAGTCTCTCTCTATATTAGTTTTTTATGGGTTTTGGGTTAACACATTGAAAAACACATATATAAGTGTTACATATTTGATTCTGTAATTCAAAATGCAAATCTTATAATTCTGTAACACTTGACGGTGTTTTTAAGTCCCTGACTTCAACACTTCTTGAGAGTTTGAACTTTTCTTGACTGGCATTCACAGCGAAGATACGATTTTCATGTTACGAGAAGTCTCCTGATACAAACTGGTTATCAGACAAAAAACGAAATAAGCTATCATTTTAACGGCACCCATCAGAAAATTATTGTTGAGTTACTTGCCAAATATCTGTACTTTCAAAATACCTATGGTCATTAGGTAATTTGGAAGTTGCACTGCCATAGGCATTACTCCTGATAGCACACAAGATGGTCCTTTGATCTTTTAGCCAGTTCTCTTAAACCGATAACCGCAAAACATTGCTCACGACAAAATAGGTAAACCCACTGAACTGTAACGGCACTTATAGTACCATTGACAGTTAAGTGTGAAACTATGTTGTATACTTCAAGTTAAGTGGTGCGGAAACATCAGTGTAAGGAAGCGCGCATGTTCCCTGACCTCACATACGTAGGCTTAGAAATGGACATGTTAGGTACGTGATTCTATTGTCTAGTGCTTTGAAAATTAAATTGATTTTTAAGTGCAAAATGTTATTATTCATAGTGCCCATAATATACCCACGTTTTGCCAGTATAATAAAATTAGTAGAACGAAAAACAAATTTTTTTTTACGTGTTTATGATTTGCTTACCTAATCTAGAAAGTATAATATAGATATAACGTTAGTTTTTATACTTATGTCATGGAGGTAAGTACATGCATCTGTAAAATTGACGATCAAAATGTGGGTGACGAGACAATCGATAATTATTTTTAAAGTTAAAAAATTAACTCGAAAACTTTCAATGCGGCACAAAATTTAATTTGGTCCTTTTAAACCAATTAATTGATATTCCAATTAATCAGTTTAAAAAGTATGAAATATTCAACGTGTCGGATAACTGTCGCCAAAGACAAGGAACAACATAATTAAGAATGACGTTAAAAAAAGAAACAAGGAATTAAAAAAAAAAAATCGCTGTCACCGCAGATGACCAATCAGATGCGTTTATTTTGCATTAAAACAAACTTATTGATGCTTTCTAAAAAAGAAACTGTCACACAAATTTGAACCCTAACTTAGTTCAAATACCGAAGATTCATAACGATTTTTTATTTTTTTGAAATGTGCAACAAAATTGTCACAGCATGCCCTACGTTCAAAAGAACCGCCATAACTTCTTTTGTTCCAATTTTTTAATTTCACGTCTGGCTTTATCAGAAACATGTGAAATGGAATGTCGTCTTTTATTTGCATAAATTATTTTGCCATTTTCGTTTATGCAAATGATTCATAATTACAGTTACTACTAATTATTAATTATTAAAATGCACAAAAATAAAACTAAAAGAACAGAATATTATTGCCAGAAAGCCTAAATACCTTCAAAGACTTTATTGAGGACAAGAAGGCTTGGGATTGAGCTGCTCCAATAAATTTACACGGAGAATGTTCATGTTTAATATTATTTTGTGAACTATTTAACTTTTTTTTCTATCCTTGTACCTTTTGTACATAAACTATGACATGAATATTTATTGTAAAAAGTATTACATTCACATTACTTTTTGTAAATGTGAGGACTATCTGGGGCATTGTATTTTCCTTTCAGTTAGTTTTAATGATGGTCTGGCAGTTTGAGTACTTTATGCGGCCTACCCAAATGTCCTTTCTTTTCTTCGTCGAATCGTTCAAAGTCTAAGTCCTCCTTAAGATCTGAGTTGAGCTGCATGATAACTGACAAATGCGTGCACTGACTGGACAGGTGCACTCAATCTGTGTTGATCTGACCAAGACTATATCTAGACTTTAGAGAGACTGTGAACTCTGAGTTTGTGTCGGCCTTTCTTATCAGAGTAGTCAAATAGGGAACGCCCATCTCATCTAGTTTTTAAAATATGATTGAAGTGTGTTTGTACACACCTACGTACAGGAAGACATAAATAAAATGTCATCACGCCCGTAATCCCAGAAGGGTTAGGCAGAGGTTTCCAGTTATGTTTAAGTCCCAGGTAATAGGGGGCGAGCCTATTGCGATCAATCGGGTACAAATCCACACTCCGGACTGCTACTGAGCAATTCTAGATAGAAAAACCCAATAACACTTTGCCCGACCTGGGAATCGAACCCAAGACCTCATGCTCAGCAGTAGCGAATAATAAAGATTGAAAGAATTTTTAAAAAGCATTTAAATCAATATGTTAAATGTTTTAGGCAGCTTTATTTTCATCCTATGCTGGACAGTATCACATTTTTCTACAAACCCCTGTAGGTACTAAATAAAATTGACCTGTAAATACAATTCACCAAGACATCTCAGGAATCCCGTATTTGGAAAAAAAAACATAACAGTATCTCGGTTCTAGCTAACATCAGTACTGATCACTAGTTTTCAAACTTGTAGCTTCGTTACTTCTATCCTAACATTACTGGCACGTTCAAAACTCCGCAATTGTAACTGTAAAAAAAGAAATCAAAGCTCGAATTCTCGCCATAAATTCGGTGGTACGTTGACAGCTGTCATTATTGGTGTCGTACAAAGAAAATTTCACTTAAAAACTTCATAATTTTAATACGATTCCGAAACGTGAGTTTAGCACCTCACGTCCACATTTATAGGGTGTTCCGATAAAGTCATTATGATTTTTATTGTAGTTTTTTTTTTCCACCGAATCAACGAGCGATATTACGAATGAATATTTTTTCCGTCGTATTTTTGACTGTAGGTGTTTGATTCGGATAATGGTATTGAGACTCAGTTCTGTTATTAACTATATGCGTTATTGATTAATAACGACCTAATGTTAAATAGAATAAAAAACGGATTGGAATTTTCATTCTGTTTTTTTTGGTAAAAAATATGATTACCAGTTAATTTTGTCGATGTCAGACTTTTTGGATTGACCTAACGGTAGATTTATATAAGCCGGAATTTCAACTCAGTCTTTCAATCAATTTAGATTTAAACACAGCTAAACCAATCTCTTTGGACAAAGTTACAAAAAGATTGAAAGACACATTACTCCAAAATCAAAACAGTAACACCCATTTTTATCACCCTAAAAACCTCAACCTGTACATCGATCAACCCGCCGGACGCCGAAGCGTGGGTACCTAATTGAAACTAAAGGGGCGTTCATACCCAGCAATATAGTAATGAGCGCGATATGAAACGGGTCTTATAAAATAACACGTCATCATTGCACCGCGATACAGATTCGGGTGTAATATCGTGGAAGCAGTAGTGGTTGATTGGTGGGTTCTGTTTTTGGCCATGTTTATTGCTGCGGAATTGAAGTGTGAACAGTAGGTTGGTACGCGTTATTTTTCAATGTTATTAATACCAATTCTTTTTTCCATAATATATTGATTATAAGAGAAGTAATTTCATGATTTACCACCCAAAAAAAAATTGTTAGGCAGATGAGTACAAGGTGTAAAAATACCCACCACACACACATAGCCGTAAACTACGCATTTTGTACATCAAACTAAGTTGCACGAGCATAATTACTGGAAAACGAATTAAATGTTTGGTGTGCAAATTATCTGTCTGCGGTAGTGCGCAATGTAACACACATAAAATATTGTGCTAATGGATGCATGCAAAGGAATAGGCATCGGAGGGGTACTTAAAGTGGTGTTATAACAATAAAAACGTCAGTAAAAGTTTGAATTTTGACCTACTATATCTCCGTAACGAGAAAGTTCCCAGTTCCAGTCCGGTTACAGTAGTCACGACCTCTCAAGGTCAACTACGAGATGCCATAAAAAAAAACCAGACATCCCTATGTTTTTTTGCAGATAGTCCAGTACAAAAAATTATTACAATGACTGGGAGTAAAAGTGACTCTCGGCTTCGATAAGGGTCTTTTTACTTCGTTTAGTGTCTTTCTAAACCCACATGTTCTAGTCTAAGGGGCGAGCCTATTGCCATTAACCGGGCACAAATCCAGACTCCAGGCTGCTCGCGGGTTGTTCGTTTAGTCACTAAAAAGTCTGACACGAAGTCGAAGGCGATGTCATTTTATGATTAGGAGCTCCGGGCGGACTGAGAAAATATCAGATGGAAAAGCCCATTATCACTTTACTCGACCCGGGAAATGAACCCAGGAGCTCATGTCAAACCAAGTCTAATTTAGAATCTTGCCAAAGACTTCTCTCTCCTCCATTTCCCACTCACTTCTGTCCGTCTATTGCGTGCCAGACCATTTGGTAGAAATCAACCTCGTCCTGCGTTGTCTACGATCAATAGAAACCAAGTTAGCTTTCCTAGGTAACTCCCGGGTCCCCGACTCATGGAAGAAGCCCAACATAACTGTTCTCCCCAGATGGAGGGTATCCATGAGAATTTCAACACGAAAAAATAAAGCTTAGCTTCCTTTATATTAAAATAGTAAAGTTTATCATAGGCATTAATAACTACCATTTACAATTTACGGGTACAACATCAAAGCACCAAGTGGAACGAACCAACCTGACCGCAGCGTAGGACGGTCATCAAGGCTCATTAAGGTTAATATCAAATTTTGAATGAATATCGATTTAAATGTATCGATGAAAGTATCGAATCGTAACGATTATGTCCATAAGGCCACGGTTACGTAAAAAATTTACTTAATGACGCGTTTAAAATGTAATAAATTATTACAGGCACGATTTTGGGTGCTTGGGCACGCCCCCTGAAAGTATTATTATGTTCCGTTTGAAATGAATATTATAGAAGTAAAGTTAACAAGTATTTTAGATTAACAAAAAAATTAAATGAAGACGTCTTTTTTTGCTCTCTTTTATTATATTGTTAAAAAGGCATTGCCTAAAACGTTGTGCGAAGTACAAACTGTAGTAGAAAAATCACTGACGTTGTGGACTAAAATCGACTGAAATATATTCGGGAAAAGTTTAGTGAAAATTCTTTATTATTCGCCTTTTGATATTTCTCCGGACTCTGGGGTCTCGTTAGACGTTTTTTAATTAAATAAGGCACCAACAGACGATTATCCCTGTTCGCACTATGCAAGTGCACCCAAGAACAACTCCCGATTATGGGATGATGGATCTGGCGATTATGGGTCTGGGTGGCTATAGTGAACTGGTTACCTAGGACTATGGAAAGACCCCTGTCTGACCAATGTTTTATATAAAATACACAGATAAAATGGCGTGGGGTGACCTCCCCGACCCTTGCTCGAACCAGCGCGCGCCGCTGAGCTTGTAGCTTTAAATTCGTCCATAAATAACACCAAATCTGATACAATCCTGTCCCTTGCTGCCCTCTTCCAGCGACGCCATGAGCCGAGGTACGTACCCCACAGGGGGTGCTCTAAGCGTGTAGTCGCTTAGTTTTTAAGTACTGGCTGGAGGCCTTAATTTATTAGGGAAATCACAGGCAAGTCCGCTTAAGCAGACGGCAACCTCATAGGTTAAACTGTGAGATGCCGTACCCAAAAAAAAACAAAGACGACTTGCACACCCAATGACGGGTCCCCGAAAACGGTCGCTAGCACATATTGACGCACGTTGCGACAAGGAGCCAACATGTCCTGAGGTGCTTCTGAGGAGTGGATTTCACGGCTATCAGGACAAGCCTGGAAGTATGGTCAAGATCCTTACAAGCATCTTACTAGAATACTTCCTTCTTCCGGGAGATAGGGTTCGTGGGGTTACTACTGCCAAACAGCTGGCTTCTGTATCTCGCTTGGTCTCGCTCCTCACCCTAGACCTGTTTCGGCAAAGTAAACTATACCGATACATACTTAGATATTATCTTAGGTATATGTGCTTGTTAACTGTGGTCTTAACTATGTTCTCGCTGGATCATAGCAACAATTTCTTTGTAGGTCTTATCAAAATTATTAGTACCCACGGAATTTCTCCGAGACACAAAAAGGACCACCCTCTAAGGCTCAAAATATTTTATTTCTGCCAATTTCGTTTTACAAATTCACACTTAAAACCTGTTCATATGTAAAACTGTATCAAAAAAATTAAACGTTCGCCGAGCATAGGTATATATATACGTAAGTTTATGGAAAGTCGAGCATTATCCACCTACATGATTTATTTGAATACTGCATTTCGAATGTTAGTAAAATTAACGGATTATCAACCTTATTTATTGGCACAAAGTTTACATTCCGCTACACTTGAATTATTTTATGACCTTTTAAACAGTGTCTGTTATCCTAAAATCAATTCTAAACTATGATCCTTAGAATTGGTTATCGATTGAATGGTATTAAAGAAGTATTTCTATTGTTTTAGTTGAAGATAGTACAGTACGTATATTAATGTTTATAGTACAAATTAAGTTCAGCTAGTTACAGCTAGTATAAAGAGCGTGTTATCTTATCTGTGGGACAGTTTCGTTTTACGATGGCTATGTTGGGATGTTTTGATTGTGTTTGGTGATAGGTAAAGGGCAAGCACAGTATAATAATTACTTAATAATAGTGTGGGGCAAGGTTTTTTGGGTGAATGATTCCAGGACTTGAATATTTTTGGGATAAACAATTTAAAAAAGGCCTATTAGTCTATTTGCATGGATTTCCTCGCCTAAAACGGGAAAATCGACACTTTTAAATAATTCTGTTTTTTGGTAAGGCGACTCGAACCGCACGTAGTTAATTTATTTGTGAAATTAGTAAATTAACAAGTTTTGAATTTTAACCAATAAACAATTCCAGTACGTAAAACATTATTCCTCCTTTTCAGTATATTCTTCATCTTAACACACCTAACATTTTAATTGGTCTGATTATCATTTTTAAACAAATTTCTCTCAGCAATTAAAAATAATTTTATTAACGCCACATGCCTTTACAGATGTTAACGGAACGGTAATTAATATTTATAATACAAAATACACATATACATTGATCCAAATTTCTGAACACTTTCTAAGTAACTGATCACTTGACGGATTTAAATAATTTTTTGTTGTTTTTATTTTATTTTATTACAACGTTTAATTGCCTCATTTACGTATCGTTGTCGTCTTTAAATTAAATTTATGATTTAACAAAAAATCGTACATATATTTAAATTGTTTTATTTTCCTTGCGTAGGTAGCCTCTCCACAAACGAATTGTATTTTAGTATTATTTAAAAAGGAGTTGGTGGCAATACAATTAATACATATAATTACGCGTCTCATAACACCATCACGTAATACGAATATGTACAATGAATAGTTAAAAGCATAAAAAATGACTTTTTTTTATTTGTTTTTAAATTCTTCCTCTCTCTCCTTTTTTAATCTAGTCATACTCTTGACTAATTTTTATGACTTACAAAACCATGAATTGTTTTTACTTTAACGCAAATGAAACCATTACTTAATTAAAAATTAAGTAATTATATAAAGTACAAAATAGAGTGTTAGTACCTACATTAAACAATTTTGATGTAATCTACTTTGAAACTAAACCACATAAAGACACACAAGTCATAGCACGCTCATAAATAAATCAAACGGGAACCGGTGAAAACTTGTAAAAACTGGTAACAGCCGCTTAGAACAGCCTTTTTCCGACCGCACGCGACTACATGCAATAATTACAGCATTTTAAATAGCTTTTATTACTAATTATGTCACTCTTGTAATAGCATGTAATTGTGACGTTAATAACTGATTAAAATTATGCTGTAAGCGGTAAGGTTTCGCTGTTTTTTGCCGAGAAATATCTCTGATAAATTGTGACAAATTGTTTGTCGTGAGACATAATTACGGTAGTAGGGAATAATTTTGCGTAATGAGTTTTCTAATTGGATTAAAGTTGTTGTTTATTCAACACGTGATAATTTGTGGTGAAGCACGTGCAAGTAACAGTAAACAGGAAAGGAAAAGTGTTCTCTTTGAGTATTTAATTTTCTTAATGAGACATTTTAGTACATATATACCTGACATCACGCCTGAATCCCCAGAAGGATTAGGCAGAGGTGCACCTATAGTACACCCACATTTCGCCAGTTATGCTTAAGTCCCAAGTAATAGGCACAAATCCAGACTCCGGGCTGCTACTGAGAAATTGTAGATAGAAAAACCCAAAACCACTTTGCCCGACCTGGCAATGGAAGCGACCACTAGAAGCAGTCAAGGCAGGAAACGAGGCGTTTTAGTAGACTTTTAAAAAGAATAAAGATTGCAGTGCAATCTCAGGTGCACATGCTTTATTGTACTTACAAAAATTTATAAAAGCCCAGTTACACAATAACCATAAATAATATTCGGAGTACAGCTGCGGTGATCTTATCGCTAATAGCGACAACCTGGGATAGACAGGGAGACGGGGTTAGTTCGTGGTGTGGGTACTGCAATTATTGTAAGAACACGTACTGGTATTGTGAATATATAAACATACAGAAGATGAATATTATAATAACTATTTTTCTTTTAGTTATTTGTTTAGCCTATGTTGTCCCACTGCAGGGCAAAAGCCTACTTTTCTCCTTTCCACTATTCAATGTCTACAAATAAAACAAAACAAAAAAAGTTCTGAAAATATTTATGGAAAACTGAGATGTAGACTCATTACTGTACATTTATTTGTTTCTGATCCTTTTTTGTGCTAGGCTAGTAACAACCTACCTACGCATTGCTTGAACTTGGATATGCATTCATCTAGCATGGTCACTATTGAAAGGTAATACATATGAATGAACGTACCTTATATGTCTATGGTAGGTATGTTCAGAAACAATCACTTCCTGAGCGTCATATTGAAAACAAATATAAAATAAGCAAGTTCTATTAACCTCAACAGAAAATTAGATTCGATGAGTCTCAAGTATAACATTGGCATTTATATCCATCATTTGCTTTGTCCATAAGTTCTGCTTCTAATTGAAAACCAGACATAACTTATCTTCATAATAAATCACAAGATTTACAGTGAAGACTAAAAACGTCATGTTTATTAAAACAATCATTTTATATTCAATTAAAATCTTATGATGGATCACCGAGCAGTAAATATCAGAGAACCTTCCGCAATGCTCTATATAGTGATTGATGATACCAGAACACGATTTGATGATGAATGATTATGGAATTATAATTTGAGATAACATGTTCTAACTTAGAGGCTCGTGGCTCAATCGTGTGTTGATAGAAGGTTAAGTTTGTCGCCATCGGTTGTTGGATGGGTGACCATCTTGACATACCAATACCCCGGGTAGTCAGAAGCTCAAATGTCTGACAACCAGTCTAACCAAAGGGTATCGTGTTAGTCAGTAACTAGGTTGTGGAGGTTACATAAACAGTCGCAGTATATATTATAGGTTTAGCGTCCTTCTAAAATTGGTGTACTCAGACAGAAACTAGTAGTGCTATTCTGTAACCATCTCACCGTGAAAACTCAGGTGAAGTGAGCGAGGAGTGAGCTGTCACTGATGGTTGAGATTGACCAAGATGGGATGACACTGACAGCTCACTCCACGCAAGTCTTCACGGTGAGATTTTTACAGAATCGACATGATGATGTAGTTCTTGGTAAAACATTACCACATCATCTAATAAATGGATTGACCTGTGTCTTAATTAAAAATCTATGCACCTGCTTAATAGAGATGACTAGTAATATTAAAAATGTTCGTAATATAATGTATTTCGAAGTAGGCATAGTAAAAATTTGATAATGGAAAAAATTTGTTTAATCAATGTTAAAATAAAGAAGAAATAGTCGCCGGCACGTAACTCGGCAAGAATCGTAAGATGTTTTTTTCCTTTCTTTAACTCTCTTCTAATATATGGTAAGAACCATAAAATAATGACAAGCAATATAAGTGCAAAAAAAAAGTTGTTGCACTAAGTGCACATGCGTGAACTTACTTCGACTACGCTAAAACCTTGCCAAGTTACGTGCCGGCTACTGTATACGCTTTAAAAGATTTTGGATTATTCCCGTCCTTGTCGCGCGGTACGGACAATGTACGACGCTAGTATGAAGTTACATAGTCGTGACGTCACTTCTACGATAGTTCTGTTCTTGTCTAACACTTATTATTAAACGTTTGTAATTTGGCAATTTTTTAAGCTTTTACACTTTTTGTATTATTATTTGCACCATTCCGAAAAAACTTTTTTTGAGATAAAAATAAAATAAAATGTCATCATCCCAATTAAAAGCGTTCATCTTGCATCCTGTAAAACCACACACATTGGAGAAAATGAAAAAGTGGTCATAAAACAAATACGCGTCAATGCACTGTTTGTATCAGGAAAGTTTTTAGTATGAATGTGGAAAAGATAATGGAAGAATGGTCTTCGGAGGGGAAGACCAAGGAACGATGGATTGACTGGGCGAATGATCTGTGATGATGATCTGTGTAGAAATGGGGTGACTACCGATATGACGACAAATTGAGAAGTAAGGAAGAAAAAAACTGTTTCTAATAAATTTGGAGAATGATGAATGATGTGTTAGACATTCAATATCGAAAAAGTGTTCAACGTGATGTGGATTCGTGTTGATTTTCTGTTAAAATACCATCCTATTTCTTATAAGTCTTTGTCCTTCTAGGATAATATTAAATATTTATTGATTCTTCACAACGACCAGCGTTAAAGGAAAGGCAAGTCTCCCAATATGAACACGTTCTATTTAAAAGTTAATTATTATATTTTTTCTTATTACGCCATCATTACGTACGAAGCTACCGTCAATTAAAAAGTAATAAAACCACGGATACGGCTCTATTTGCTTTTTCATCGTGACTCAAATGAACCATAAATAATTATAGATTGGTATGACTGGTTTTGTATGATCTTAATCAGATCATAGGACTGTCCGTGACTTTGTCTCTTGAACTTTATTCGTAGCATAGTATTGATTAAACTTTATTGTCGAAGTTGTTCCGTTGGTCTAGTGGTCGCCAGCGCTAACTGCTGAGCATGAGGTCCTGGGTTCGATTCCCAGGTCGGGCAAAGTGTTATTGTTTTTTCCATCTGGATTTTGTCAGTAGCAGTAAGAGAACCAAGGTTAAACACTTTTTTTTAGAAATGTTTTGGTTTTATCGTCTTCAAAGACAAAAAAAATGTCTATAAAAAAAAAACACAAGTATTAATGGATTATAAGCGACTATGTGGATTCACTTCTTTGCATTAATGAAATTACATCGCAATGCTCAATTTCACTCTCCGAAAAAGCAATCGTCAGTCTCTGCTTCCACAATTTTACTTTATATAATTAATAACTGATTATTTCGAAGGACATCAACACGATCAGTCAACAAGATACTTATAAAAATAATAAACATAAAAAATAATAGGCCCATCATGTTTATTATTTATAAGAAATATCGGCTCATTATCAAAATATTACAGTCGCTTTACAAAGATCTGACGATGTAATCTTCCTGTTCCATAAAAGGCTGGGCTCAAACGGTACAAATTAGAAATAGGTCAGTTTCAGTCAGCGGAGGTCTGATCTATACTTTAACCTTTGAGCGATACAAAAGGATAGTGGATGTTACTGGCAGCTAAGAAATGGAACTGATGTGACATCCCAATTTACCTTAAACGAATACTGGACTTACTTAATTTTTAAGCAGCCTGGATTTTGTATTTGTGCCCGATTGATGGTAATAAACTCGACCTTATTGCGTTAGACTTAAACGTTACTGGCGAGGTTTGGGTGTACTAGGAAACCTCTGTCTTACACTTTGAGGAAAACAGCAGGCGTGGCGTTAAATTATGTTATTTTAATTAATAAAAGTGGAGATTCAAATTACAAAGCGGCTGTCTTATGTGACTTGACCTCCGGATCTGAGGGGCAATTCTCGTATTTGAACGTTCGCATTCTATTCTGTCAAAAATCTATTTTCATACATTTTTGACATTGATTGTCTCTGAGATGAGATTGCGACTTGAATTTGAACGTTTTTTTAATTCCGAGAATTGGCCTTCTGATAAAATAGTGACTGTAATTTTCTGCTGTCACCAGCTCGATATAACGAACTTCTGGTAAAGAACCATACTATATCGTTTGATTGCCAGAAGCTAATTCTGAATTTATCATGGGAAACAGCAGTAATATGCTTGTTATTTTTAGGTCTGTTCTAGGGACGAGACAAGTTCAAAAACCGAGTCAGTTTTTCAACTTTTCCATTCCTACCTTTAACTGGATTAATTACTCCGAAACTTAAGGTAGACTTATCCTTTACTTCTCAGATCCTTGTGTCAGCCGTGAGAAATAGCGCGTTCGTGGTCCGTCCCATTCAGTTTAGTGAATCGGGCGATATCGCTCAAACGCTTATGATCGCCGATCGGCCGATCGCTGATTTATTCTCAATCGCCGCGAATGTCTCACGAACCCCGTGATTCTGTGGCACGACATTGTTTTTCGAGATTTAGTGCATTTTCTTGTAGTCGATTTTTGTATTGTATTTTTGACCATCTTGGGCATGGGAGTCAATACTTCACTCTGTACAATTGTGTAAATCCTTCTCAGTTCTCAAGTGGCCATTGCAACAACGAACTCAAATATTCTGACTAGTCTTTTTCCAACTAAACAGATGAAGATAAATAACAGGCAAACCTCAACAGACCCAGTTACTGGGTAAAACGATCCCTTTGGTAAGACTGGGTCGTCAGACTTGTACGAGTGACCGCCGCCGGGACAAACGGCTTAACGTGCTTTGCGAGGCACGGGAGGTATGTATATCTCGATAGATATGAGATGAGATGAGAATGGATGGTCACCCATCCAAGAACCGTCCGTGGTAAAACCGTAGCTTTACTTCCATCGACCCCTGAAGTAAATATCTTCAGATTAAAAAATAAATTATTTTTATTTCTGTAAGTAGGTTTGTACACGTCTATCGTATTTTGTTTAAGAAACTAGATGAGATCGGCGTTTCTTAACTGACTACTCTGAGAAGAAAGGATGAAACAAACTCAGAGGTCACAGTCTCTTTTAAAGTCCAGACATAATCTTGGTCAGGTCATGTGAAACCATGTAGATTGGTGTCTGACATGGTCTTTTAAGGAAAGAACCACACAGAATGAGTGGACCTGTCCAGTCAGTGCACGCATTTGTCTGTAATCATGCAGCTCAACACAGACCTAAGGAGCTCAACGATTCGACGAACATTAAAAAAAAAGGACATTTGGGTAGGCCGCATGCATTACTCAAAATGCCAGACCATGATTAAAACTAACTAAAACTAAAAACATTTAAAAAAAAACAACTAATCCACACTATCGTCACATTCACAATAATAAAATATTATAATACTTACTTTACAAAGTAAATTTTCGTGTCATTGTAGATAAATAAATGTATGTATGTTTTGTATTTCTCATGCCTTCATGTGCATGAGATCTGTCTGTATTCACCTTTCACTTCATGTTCGAAGTCCATTAAACTTAATCAGCGAAATCTTTCACAAATTAATATGGTAACCACATCCTAGCAATAACAATTCCGAATACATTAATACCCTTTTACAGCCAAACCCAATTTCAAAATGAAGCAATAAACTGAAGTACTACACTTGAAAACTTCACTCAATTTGTATAATGTACCCTACGTAACGATCTTGGACAATTATTAGTAACAATATCTTCGTTTACCAAAACCCATATGGGTTCGCGAGTGGTTATTTGGCCGAGAATAATGTCCCCTTAAATGTTACGGCTACAGTTAACATTTATGACACTTAATTTTGGCGGATAATATGCGATACATCGGTAGCGTAATAATAAAATCGTGTAACAATACGCTTGGGGTGTTGGTGTGTGCTTATGGTATAAGTGGAGAGCGGAGCGGATGAGGGAAGGGCAGGCAGCTGCAGATCACGGACGTACTTTATGAGCTATTTTCACATAGACCGAAGAAAAAAACAATAACAGCCAGCATCAGTCTGCTTTGGGATTATTTCTTTATTGGTTTCTTCAAATAGCTGCCCATACAAACACTGTGTTTTGATATGAGAGCTTTCGGAGCGAACATTAAAATACCTCTTTCAACTCACCACAAAAGCTATTCGGGCACAATTGATGACTTATTTCAAAGTTCCTAACTTTTCTGATTCTATTACTTATAGTTTTGCTTTTTATGTGACGTTGTTGCTGAGCTCAGTTCTCTTTAGACCTATTATGTTCTATCTTTAGTAAATACTGCCATCATACTCCTCTCTAAAACGCTACATCTTCCAACTTGTGCCACGTATCACACGAAAAATATAAAATTTTATGCTCTCCACCGCGATCGGACTGGACGTTTTAGTGCAATGCAAGTGTTATTGCTTAATTTCCCTATCGTATCAATCTCAGGTAGTCGGTTATCGTGTAAAGACTCTATATGTGGAGCGAATATGGAAAAGACGTTTGTAAGGTAATGAGATGGTCTTGGTATATTTTTAACTGGTAATCTTTTCCGCCCCTTTTTGCCTTTTTTGTAAAGCAATATACAAAAACAAAAAAAAAACGAATACGACGGGAGTTAATTTTGTATTTTTCATAAACTTGTATACATTCTTTGAGCAAATTACTGTTTTGTTACAATTATGGCCAGTCTTAAGAGGCCAGGGTTTTTAGAGGAACTTCAATTTGTGCAGTCCACATTTACACAAACCACTAATATAAACTGCAGTGGTACTTCACATAAACATAGATAATATTTATAGGTACCTACTTTGACATTTCCATCTTCTATTACAAAAAATAAATGGCCCCGCTATACCCATGTCAGTTTGACCGTTATTTTCGTACCGAAGTCATCAAGCCCCTGTGGCCTAATGGATAAGGCATCGGCCTCCTAAGCCGGGGATTGTGGGTTCGAGTCCCACCAGGGGTACAACAATATTTTGGCATTCGTTTTACTTTTATTTAAAGGTCTCTTGTTATTTTACCAGTAAGAGTTTTTATTGTGTTCATATTCTTTGAAAATAATTATACTTTCTTAATTGTTATTATAAGAAGGTTTTTGATGAAACTTCTTTTCTGCTTCGCCATGTAGGTCGTAGGTTCGAACCCAGCCAGGCGCTTTATTTTGTGTAAATTATTACATCACGTTCACCACTGCCTCCAATCGGTAAAAGAAAACATCGTGAGGAAATCGGCATGTCCCAGCCGCACTGGGCCCGTGGGTTGGATTACGGCACACTCACTCTCACAGGGAGGAAAGCTGTGACCCAACCAGGACGATTATAAGGCTGACCATACGTGCCTAGGCAGGCACGTATGATTCGCCATATAATCGTCCGCAAGAATACCTCCGCACGTATACCATGGCATGTAGGTACAGGTCTCCCTAAGACATTTCGAGGCCGGCAACCCATCTGGCTGCTGGCATTTCCAAGTACAAACGTTAAATTAAAAATTCGTTTACGCACATAATATTTATCATTCGATTTCATATCGTAAATCGTACCGAATCGAATTGGTACCAAAAACGATTCGATTCAATCGAGACATGATTGTGATATGTTATTGTTCGTTTGCATAATTTTCGGCGGCACTTTCATTGCAATAATTCTAGGGAATGTTTTGGCAATCGTTGTGCAACCTTCTATAAATAATGTTTCAGGAAAGGACGTTTTGCTACGCTTGCTTGATTTGGTCTTCTTTGTTAAGGCCAACCTCGAAAATTTTGACATTACGTCTGAGGTTGTCGTTCCAAAGGTTTTGTGGAGATATAGTTGCCATTTTAATGAATGCCATAACAAGTTTGCTGCTTATTATGGTAATATATTCTACCTTTCATAAAGCTACGAATAGTTGGGTTTGTAAGTGATTAGTGATACTAAACATACATAAAGAAAATAATAGACAAATAGGTATGTGTTAATAAACACATTTACTGAACGCAGAGATGGTCCACTGGTATCGGCCCCGACTTATGAAAGAGTACTTTTGTGTAATTTGTTTCATCAACACTACTCTCAAAACGGTGAAGGAAAATATCGTCATGTCCTAGAACCAAAACATTCGAAGATATGTTACATCCAGCAACCCGCACTTGGCCCGCGTGGTGGACTCCCTCTCACAGAGCAGAGGCCTGTGTCCGAGCAGTGGGAACGGTATAGGCTGATTATGCATATAGGGTAAGCTTATTTTCATCGACTTGATCCCTAACAATCTGCTCACACAAATTCATCAATCAGGACTATTCGTTATTATATTTTGGACTGATTGAATGAAATCTTTTAAAACGAATCCGTAATTTCTCATGATTTGTAAGCGTGTGAATATGACTCTAAGAGTTTGTTCCCTGCGTATATACATAAATTGGCTGTGAGGCTGCTCTTGAATAATTGATATGCGCGCGTGTTCCTTATATGATAAATATGTGGAAATGATTTAACCTAACTCTTTGGTTTACGCGGTTTACATTATACCCATACATATTTACATCGTTTAAAACAAAGTCACAGTAATCCGTTGGAGCAAGGTCCAGGGAGTATGGTTGGTGTCGGAGAAATTCCAATCGCAGCTTCTCTAATTTAGCTACCCTCTGGTGTGCAGTGGTCTAGCGTTGTCCTGATCAGTCTCGGTTGTTGACAATGCAGATCTGCCGTAATCGTTTTACAAGATCTTAGATACTTGTAGTGCATAACACGAGTGAGTTAAGCATTGGTCCACCAGACACTAATTATCAGCACATTTTTCTGAGTTAACTTTCCCTTCTAGCAGGATTTGGCTAGTTCTCCTGGGATCTAACATTGTGATGAGCGTAAATTTTATATAAATTCAAATTTGGAATTCCTAACCAAACACCAGATATTTGAGATCAAAGTGGCCAGTTCGACAAAATGCCAAATCTCGATGTATTGATACGTCACCATTGCACCCGTGCAAAGCAGGGATGGGTGCTAGTATGTAGATAATAATGTATGTCACTTCAAACCTTGGCAAATCCCCTACTAAACTAAATCACAGCCACTTCCGTTACATATACGGGTTCCGTACAAGTTTATTTGTCCGTCAAGCTTTTAAAGTATCAACATTAACATATTTTGTCACGTTTTATTGCCATTTCACGCCAGTTTTGCCTTACGGGGTAAAAGGAACTGCAGGTGCCGTCAATATGTATTTAATGGAAACTATATCAGTGCTACATGCTAGTTAAACGTTTATTTTTTACATTATTAGTTTTAACACTATCGTTATAAGTTTTTTTTTTGTAAACATATGAAATTATTTTTTTTTTTTGCAATAATGTCAAGTCAAACAGGTGTTTATATTTTTTGGAACAAAAAATGGTCCATTTAGGTTAAAATATGTAAAAAAAATTGAGCAGTGGTGGCCCATAAGTAACGGCCCCGACTAACGAGTTATAGGTCGTGGCTTTAAACATCGTAAGGAACACGGCATGTCCTACGACCACAAATTCGAAGAAATGTGACACCTACCAACCCACACTGGGTGACCCACTCCCTCTCATTATAGGTTGATTATGCTGTGCCTAATTTAAACTCATCAAAACAATTTTTTTCTAGAATGTATTATACAGTAGGGTTGGTAGCAATGCTTTTTTAGTTTTTTTTTATTGAGAAATCATCTTTCATCGCTCTGGGTGGAGCGGGAGGGCGTGTCAGACTTTTACTGAGAGTATGTCACGCTCACTCTAATGTCTCGCTGGTGGTGGCGTGTGTGTTGGATCATTAAGTTCCCTTCAAAATGGTTGAGCTGAATGGTGCTGGTCCATACGTCATGTTCGTGAACGGGCGCCGTCAGTGGGGACTGGTCATCTCTTGGCTGCCACGCCTTTTTGGCGCAGCCGTGAGGCACACTACCCTGCAAGTTTCATATTTCGCGCTGTACACTTTTTTATTATTATTTGTATGTTTTTTTTATTGTTTTTCTTATAATTTTTACCTGCTTTGTGTGCCTTTTAGTCTGTGCTAAATAAACGTTTTTTTCTTTTCTTTCTTTCTTCTTTTTGATTTTTTTTTTAATTTTTCTTTTCCGATTATTATGTTTTTTATTACGGGTCTTTCTACATCGTTCTCACATGTTTAATTTCAACAAGACTGATGTAACAAATTTTCTGTAACCATATTATTTAAAAGAGTGTCCATAGAGTTTCTTGCCCGTTCTTCTCCATAGGTACATACTTCGCTTTGGAATGGGCAACTAGCTTCATATTTCTGACTGACCGACCCCTTGACAATTCAAAAGTGCCTGTAATGGGTTTATTTGAAATAAATGCTTTGAGTTTGAGTTTGTGTTTGAGTTTTGAGTACTGACTAAAACCCACCCGTATTCCTTCAGTTGCCTGTGCCAGGGCCACGGTGACTCTTTTGAATTACCCGCGACCCTGAGGCGTCGGCCCTATCGGACCCCGTAATTTTGTGCTAACATCTCTTTGAGGCGCGCGTGGAACACAACGCGCCGTTGACCCGGGCCTGGTCCCCACCGGACGGCAAGCTACCCAATGCTCGCCGTCCGCAAGCACGCGCCTACGGTAGCCGGGAATCTGCAGGCGACTCCCGACGCCCAGGGCGTCTCCTGCGGTGACTAGGGGCGTGAGGGCGCAAGGCTCTCGCCCTCACGCGCTCCACCTCCTCCTTCGCGAGCATTACTGCTTCGCAGAAGGAGGTGACACTGCGGTGCTCCGCCCAAGCTGGGCAGACCTCCACAGTGTCCTCCGGGCGATCCACACAATGGTGACACCCGGGTGTTTCCTCCCGCCTTATTTGAAACAGGAACCTCCCGAAACAACCGTGTCCGGTGAGGACCTGTGTCAGGCGGAAGATGAAGACCTGTGTCAGGCGGAAGGTGAGGACGCCGTGGCGCCTCTCCAGCTACTCCTCAAAGAGGGGCCGCTATTGTGGCGTGCTCAGCACTGGGTTGCGACAATCACACCCTCCATGTAGCCGTGAGATGCCGCCAGAGCTCTGTTCGCTGTACCGTGATTTCTCGCGGCAGCGGTGTTACACCCCGGCGTTTTGCCTCCTCGCGCCACTCCCATAAGTGTGCGAGGGCTTTTACCTCCAGATCCCATGGCAGCAATCCGGCAAGGAGGCTCGCCGCGTCGCAGGAGACCGTGCGGTATCCCCGGACCAGCCGGACGGCCATGACCCTTTGGGACGCGTTCAACCGACGGTCTGGTCGGCGCCGGCGCCTCATTGGTAGCAATGCTGACTGGAATATTGAAACGTAGGGAAATCAAAAGTTATCGAAATAATATTAAAGTAAGTATGTATTTGAGACTCCCATATTTTTCCCTCGCAGTTTTAACGAGATGGTCCTGGCTAATATTAACCGTTTCTTCCATTATTAAGTTAATTTTGTTTAGTCAATGGTGTTTCTTGCCCATTCTTCTCGAATAAATAAATAAAAACATCTTTTGCTCGCGACTTCGTCTGCGTGTTATTTCTTGTTCCCCCGGCCCACCCCGTCACATCGCGTCACCTGCCTGCGCTACCACTTCATTTTCGCTTAGCGTTCTTTTGGCCATTTTTTTCGTCTCCTAAGGGTAATAGCGTGATGTTAAATAGCCTATAACCTTCCTCAAGAATTGTGCTATCATATACATATTCGTGTGAACAATGACACTATCACTGACCCAAAGGAAATTGCAGATGGTCTGGAAAAAATGCTACGTCATTGATACAAAAAAGGAAAGATTATTTTTTTCCGGCCCCATGATGACAATCGAGGTGTTTAAAATAATAAAAACATTAAAACATACCACGGTTACGATGGTCTGTCAACAATAGTTATAAAAATCAATAGCAGAAGAAATATCAGTGCATCTGAGCCATATAATTAATCTGTGCATAGAGACTGGTATCTTTCCTGATGAACTCAAGATATCTACCGTTAAACCTCTATTTAAAAGGGAAAATAAACAGCTTATGCAATTCACATACAGTATAGTGTCAAAAATATTTGAAAAGTATTTATAGTTGTATACGTATTTCCAAAAAGAAAATATACTCGCAAATAATAAACTTGGCGATATACGATTTTTTTAAATAATGTCATGCTAAAACTAGATGCGACCTGTATGCACGATATCTGCGACATGACACAGGCATTCGACCATGTCCATCACGATATACTGATTGAGAGATTAGAAGCATTTGGCTTAAGAGGGAATGTTTCAAGCCTTGTTCAATCCTATTTAAGCGACAGAAGACAATTTACAGACATTTTGGCAGTGAATAAAAGAAATAAACCTCAAGTCATGCAATAATCAAAAGAGCGTGTAGTAAAATTTGGCGTACCCCAAGGTACTATCGTAGGTCCACTCTTTTTAAACTTTATATTAATGACCTACCCAAAAGTTTCGACCACCCAATGACGCTTTTTGGTGATGATAGTTCTATAACAATTGCGTGTAAAAATGGAGACACATACGAAGCCGACATTAACAGTTCTGTAGAATCAATGATAAAATGGTTAGAAAACAACAATCTTAAGATAAATCTTGAAAAAACCAATATTATGCATTTTGGCCTAAGATTAACAATTCAAACTGTTAAAGTACACTATCGTGATAATAACATAGACAAAGTTAACTCAACCACATTTCTTGGACCACTGTCCATAGACAGTAAATTAGATTGGAAAGCACATACGGAAACCTTAAGCAAAAAAATGGTGATTCCACAAATGCTCTGTACAAATTAGCCCCGATGTTAAATGTTGATTCGCTGCTACTGCTTATCATGGCTTAGTGTCCTCTAACTTTCTTAAGTTCAACAATTAAGTGTCATTTTTAAAACCCATAAAATTGTGCCTTAGCTATGTTTGGACTTCATGTTCCTGACAGCTGCAAACCATTTTTGAAAAAAAAAAAATCTTACCTTTACATCCATGTACATTTTAGAGACCATTATGTTTGTCAAATCAAACCCACGCCTATTCCCCCTATTGTCAGATAAAGTAATTCGAAATAGACGCAACAATAGCAAACTTTGCATTCCTAGATATCGGAAAGCTCTAATGAGAAATAGTATATTCTGCATGGCACCAATTCTTTATAATACGTTGCCAAAATATTGGAGGGAAATACCAAAGAAAAATTAAGAAGTAGGTTAAAAAGCCTTCTGTTGGAGAAGGCCTATTACAGCACTGACGAATTTCTGACTGATCAATTATTCTGACTTGTGTGAAATATCTTAATTTTTGTTGCTATTGACATTGACATTAAATTGGCTATTTTATTATACATTTAACGAATGTTAATGTTAAATAAAAATTATGTTCATATACTTTTACATGTCAATAGTTGAAATTTGACTTAAGTCGATGATATTCTTTGTTGAATTTTATTATTGTATACGAAATTGTGATTTAAGAATACCTACTTGTTTATGTGCCGTCCTAATTTATTGACATATTAATAAGTATTAGTGTTTGGCATGAAATTGTGACATGTATTGACTTTTTTTTTTGTTTCTATTTTGTATTATTATTACCTTCTTTATTACATTAAAAACCTAATAAGTTACATTTTAAAATATTTTTCATAAATCTGAAAAAAAAAACTTTTAAAATATAAGAAATAATATCCCACCGGTATCGGGAACAGGGTCCAAGCTACCGGTGGTCAGGGCTCAAAGAGAGGAACCTCCTGGCAATGCGAGCCGGGTCCAGAAGTACCGATTTCTGAATCAAGCCCTTGATCCAGCTGCCCAACGAGAGCCTTCTCAGGTGTTTGTCGAGGCTCTTGGCTATAAAGCCATTGGCTGTCCCACATGTCGATAACCTCGCATGCCAAATCAAGATACTTGATTTCTTTATCTTTCTCGGTGTCATGCGGGACCGTTATGTCAACAAGCATTGTGCGCCGCTCTACTCGATCCACCACCACTATATCAGGCTTATTGGCAACAATAGTCCCGTCAGTGATGATGGATCGATCCCAGTACAATGTGATATTCCCATTTTCGAGAACTGGGTCGAGTACGTACCTGTAGTACGGCACTTCCGATTCCACAAGGCTGTATTTCAGAGCAAGTTGCTGATGGATAATCCTGGCTACAAGGTTGTGTCTATGCAAGTCCTCTTCGTTAGCTAGACGCGAACACCCGGAGATAATGTGTCTTATTGATTCCCTCGGACGTTGCCATGCCCGACAGATGTCAACCGTGCCGTCTTTCTCAATAAATCTCCGGAATTGTTCGTCATCGTAATTGCACAGACGAAACCTTCAGTTTCTCCAAAGAGGTCACCGAAACTCAGACAGGCTATGGACGCTATAAGATCTACATCGGGTCCATGTAGGGCCCGGAAAAAGCGTCGCTGAAGCTCCTTACTCTGCCATACTTCCATGCGATCATTAGTGTCAAGCACTACAGGTTTGCGCCAGTTCTCTTTAGCCAAGAAGAACGGAGTGAGGCCCTTGTCCACCGTGACCACATCACGATGCATCCCCACGTCGGCTTCTAGGAAATATTCCCTGAGACTGGATATCTCGCTATTGTGTAGGGTCTTAGCGTTTAATAAGCCTCGACCTCCACAATTTCGCGGGATATACAGTCTCATTACCGATGACCGCGGGTGATGCATTCGGTTTGCAGTCAGCAGTGTACGGACCCTCCTATCCAGGGCGTCGAGTTCGGTCTGAGTCCATTTGAGTATGCCAAAAGAGTACATCAAAACTGGCATGACCCAACCGTTAAAGGCGCGTACCTTGTTTCCGCCTGACAGAAGACTATTTAAGTGGGTATCTATATGTTTGTTAATTTTAGCTCTCAAAATGGATGTAAGCACTTTATAGACCGTCGGTAAACACGTGATCGGCCTATAATTCTTGGGTTCCGTGGGACTACCTGACTTATAGAGCAGATGCGCAAAGCCTGTTGATAGAACTGCGGTAGGGACCCAGACTCTAACGCTGACTGGAACTGAGATGCCAGGCTAGTATGCGAACTAATTAGCCATTTCAACCAAAAGTTGTGCAATCCATCCGGCCCTGGCGATTTCCAATTCGGTAACGGACGGACTGCTCTGGCAACGTCTGATGGCGTAATTAGGTCTGTTTCAATTTCTGGTATAGTTTCACACACTCGCTCGACATCCTGCATCCAGTCAGCTTTAGTGTGACAGACGGGTACTGACCAGATGCTGCGCCAGAATGCACTTGTGGCGGCATCATCTGGGTGGCACACGTCTGTCGTATTTGGTTCAGGTCGCTCTCAAGCGCTATATACCCACCTTTCATCGCTCTGGAACATACGATTCTGCGTGTATCGATCAACCGGCCGCTTATACCGCCGAATACGGCTCGCCCATGAACAAACTTTCTGCTTTCGCTCTGTGACACGGAACATGTATTCTCGAGGGCTTATTTCGGTCCCTGAAAATGCCCGCCTTACAAAGCGCATCACTCGTGGTCTTGTATTGCCCTCCCTGAAACAGTATAGTTTGCCTATGAGTACCCTGGCCCCATCGAGCACACACCAGCGCAGGAGACGCCCTGGGCGTCGGGAGTCGCCTGCAGATTCCCGGCCACCGTAGGCGCGGGTTTGCGGACGGCGAGCAATGGGTAGCTCGCCGTCCGGTAAGGACCATGCCCGGGTCGACGGCGCGTTGTGTTCCACGCGCGCCTCAAAGAGATGTCAGCACAAAGTGACGGGGTCCGATAGGGCTGACGCCTCAGGGTCGCGGGTTATTCTACAGAGAAAACCGTGGCCCTGGCACAGGCAACTGAAGGAACACGGGTGGGTTTTAGTCAGTAAAAGTCTGACACGCCCTCCCGCTCCACCCAGAGCGGAAGAAGTCATTTGATGATTTCCCACCCAAAAAAAAAAAGGGCACACACCAGCGCCCTATTTTTTTTGTGCTTAGGTAGGCGTGGTAATCGCGGTCTAAGTTCGGTCGGAGTGGATCTATACTCGCGAAACGCATCCTCCAGTGCAATCCTCAATTGGTCGTTGCACTGGCTACTTACTGTGGTAACCCTATCATCTTCTTCTTCAACACCATGATTGGACCGCGGTAGATCAATGGTTGACGCTTGTACCGCGGTTTGTGCCGGAGTCGAGACGATAAGGTTGCTCAGTATCTCTGAGCGCAGCCTATACCAGCCTATACCCAAGGTATATAAATAAAAACTGTATCTAAAATTAATATAAGTAATTGGAAATAATTTTAACAAATTTCGTGACGTTTTGACGTTGGTGTTGCCAATATTATTATTATTTTCTCCTTTATTACACTTAACAAACTTATAAATTACATTTTTAAATATTTTTTAAAAAAATCTGAAAAAAATAAAAAAAAAACATTTAAAAATATAAAAAATAGTATCCCACCGGTATCGGGAACAGGGTCCAAGCTACCGGCGGTCAGGGCTCCAGAGAGAGGAACCTCCTGACAATGCGAGCCGTGTCCAGAAGTACCGCTTTCTGAATCAAGCCCTTGATCCAGCCGCCCAACGAGAGCCTTCTCAGGTGTTTGTCGAGGCTCTTGGATATTAAGCCATTGGCTGTCACGACTATCGGCACAATGGTTGCTGAGTCCACATCCCACATGTCGACAACCTCGCGAGCCAAATCAAGATACTTGATTTCTTTATCTTTCTCGGTTTTCACGAGGTCACCGTCATGCGGGACCGCTATGATTATTATTATTATTATTATATTGACATTGTATGCTATTTAGAATGCCATTTGGCGGAAAATTGTAAGGACCCATATTTTCTTACCTAAAAACTGTATAATATTTCCCTATGTTCACAAAATGAATAAATATGAATACTCGTATGAAAAAGAATTTATCAAATCCTAACGGTAGTTCCAGAGATTACCCCCTCTATACATCACATTCACATATATATAAATTACAAACAAACTTGTACCTCTTTTTATTATTACTTGTTTACATTATTATAATAGTAATTCTTATAGTATTAACATGGAAAGATAATAAAATTAACGTGGTATTGAAATCAAGGAACAGCCTTTTCTTTGGTGTCCCCTTTAACCCTTTCTTTTAATAGGTATAAAATGAAACAGTCACTACATTTCATAGTTTATTCTCCGAAATATTAACGACAAAATATGTTACTTGGGTAAGTTAAATATGAAACAAAAAAAATCGAACGAATAATTCTGGGGGTCCATATTCCTCCACACTTTCTTAGTTCCACGTCCAATCCTAAGTATGGTTTTTACAAGTAAATTCTCTAGTAAAAATGTCGGTTTCTGAGCAAGGTGAGAAACTAATAAGTGTCGAGTATTTTCTCGTAATTACCCACCTTATTGCGCTAATATAGGGCGCAATGCACGTCAGTTAAGGGGTAGTTTCATAGATTTGAAACATAATTTCATTTTGATTAGGTATTTGACACTGTTTCTGTCTCACGTTTGTCAGCCAGTCGTCAGATCTGGGATACTTAGATTTAGAAATTTACTAAGTTACTGAACTAATAGACTTAATTAAACGTTGCCATTAATAGGCTCTGATTCCGATATATTGATTGCCACAATTACACTGGTCGCCAAATGTGTTGATTACAATTAACATTCCACAATTTGATTATAAATTTGTCGGATCAGGGGTGGCCGAGATGCGAAACATCGGGTCTTCGTCACGATCCGACACATTTTAGTGTGGGCACTGTAGTGGGTACTCGAACGAAAAATAATTCGAATTAAAAATAACTTTAATAACTAAAAATGATTTATTTCGTTAGCCAGTGTCTAACGAAATAAACACGTGCAACGGAAACAGACAGGTGCGTTGGTACTGAGCGTTTGCCAAGACTGTCCAAGCTCGACCGTTTTCCATGATCATTCGTTTATGAGTCAAATTGTTAGATGGCGCTGTCCACTGTACTGTCGCGCCATACGTCCACAACACGGCCATCCCTGACTAGCACCCGTCCTAGGGTGTAGCACCTGTTGACAAAATATGCTCAGAGAGTAAAATAGCTCGGCTATCCTGCCAATACCTAATAACTAAGGTAGCTTGGCTATCCTGCCAATACCTTATCACTAAGGTAGCTCGGCTATCCTGCCATACAATCTTAAAACTAACAAAATTAAGATCGTAAAACTTAAAATCATTACAAATTCAACAGTCTTACTAGGGCTTACAAACAAAATCATCAGGTCAAGTCGCAACGATTAACAGGTTCAAGTTTTAAGTCACGTTATACATGGGATCTCTGATAAGTCAGTCAGTCAATCGATTGAATTTTAAGCCCGTCTGTCCATCGACTAGCCATTCTATTTAGAAAACGCAAGTCCTTCGGCGAGTGCCAGTACTTCGGCGAGTGCCAGTCCTTCGGCGAGAGCCAGTCCATCGGCTTCGTAGCAACTTATCAGCATAGGCTTACCATCACAGCTGCGCAAGTGCTACCCCTCGCAAAGGGTATACTGCGCATAAAAAGCAGTTCACATGCACCTCTTACAAGCTCCGGTACAATATGAAATAGTATCTCTAAGCGCAGATTGTTAATTGTAACCTCAGATAAAACTTGTAAGGTACTTTGCACACTACCGTGACCAATGTCCATTAAGTTTACAATATAATTTACACGCTTGCCACTGAACTTTGACGCAACACCATCCTTGATGAGAGAGCATTCGGCACCAGAATCGTAATAAAATGGATGTGACTCACCAGTATTCATCAGTGACCCGCGAAGAAGCAATCCTAGCGATTGCTTACATAGCAAACTTCAACGCGTCGTTCGCTTCTCGCCGCTGCTGCAGGCGCTGGCCCGGAACCGCCTGGTTCCCCAGTCGTGCTGGTGCCTCCCCCACTGCTTCGTGGCCATCTCGAAGAAAAATGTCCGCTGTAGTATACCAGGCACGTGCGTCTACATCCGGCGGACCCTTGATGGCGTCTATGAGGGACATCATATTCAGATTTTGAACCGTCAGCAGCTTACGAAGTAAATTCTCGTCACACCTTGACGTCATCGCTGCATTCTCCATATTTTCTTCAGCTCGAGTGTATCCCAATTCTGATGTCGGATCAGGGGTGGCCGAGATGCGAAACTGTGGGCACTGTAGTGGATACTCGAACGTCCGGGATCTGTTAGATCACAATATAAAAATCTAATGTCTACAGGTAGGTATAAAACATCATTATTTAGAAAAAGCTTTCTGTCAATGGGGCCCATCATCTATAATAAATTACCTCATGCCTATAAAGAAGAATTATTAAGTGTATTTAAAAAGAGGCTAACATCCTTACTAATAGATAAATGCTACTATTCCATACAAGATTTTTTGAATGATAAGATTTTATAATGTTACATTATTTTTGTTTCAAATTTCATTATACACCTAGTTCTTCGTGTTTGTTTTTGTTGTTATTGTAAGTAAAATAATTTAATCAATCTTTTAGGTGGTATATAATTAAGATTGTTGTTTTTGCTGTTTATTTTATGTAGGAAGGCCGCAACAGCTCCTCATAACTGTATTTTTTTTTGTTTTTTTAAATGGTTGTTTTAGTGGATAAAATATTGTTATTTTTACTTTTGCGTGCCGTAAGGTAGAGTGTGTTGGAACTGCTTTTACAATGTCTACATCTTATTTTGTACCCACATTCATTGCAAAATAAATGATTTCTGATTCTGATTCTGAACTAAGAGATAATTCGAATTAAAAATAACATTAATACACTGGCTAACGAAATAAACACGTGCAACGGAAACAGACACGTGCGTTGGTACCGAGCGTTTGCCAAGACTGTCCAAGCGCGACCGTTTTCTGTTGACTGTCGCAACACTCAGTCTCTCCGCCAGTTCTCACTGCATCCCCTCCACCGACGATCGTGTCCAAGCGGTAGGGCTCGCTTGCGTTTTCGATCACATGATCATTCGTTTATGAATCAAATTGTTAGATGGCGCTGTCCGCTGTACTGTGGCGCCATCCATCCATGACATATCTAATAGTCAAAAAACAGAAACCAAAAACAAAAATTATTGACTTCAAACTCACACAAGCACATGCTAAAATCAAACAACCGGAGTTGGTGTGTTTTAGAGACTTTATATGTGACGGCAGCCATCCATGTCCTTTTCCCTACACTTTGTGCTAGTAAGAGCAGGAAAGGTATAGTTATACTGGCAATATTTTGTATTTTATTCGACCCTCATAAGTTTTAACTATTGAATGACTGTAAGAACGTGAACGAGCAAGTACCTAAATCCCATAATCTGCCCATAACGTTCCCACTGCTGGGACACAGGCCTTCTCTCTGTGAGATGGATTTTACCGTAGTCCACCACGCGGGCCCAGTGTGTCTTGATAGATGTCACATGTCTTCATATTTTTAGTTCTAGGACATGACATTTACACAAAGTAAAGCGCCTACCTACATCCACTGTGAGGATTTTCATTGCTTCAGGTTGCAGCCAAAACGGTTACACTGGTATTAACAAAAAGATACCGTGGCCCTGGCACAGGCAACTGCAGGAACACACGTCTGACACGCACTTCCGCTCTACCCAGAGCGGGAGAAGTCATTTGATGATTACCCACCTAAAAAAAGGCCTCTTCTAGTGAACGCCACTGTGCCCGATCTTCGGCTCCCCTTATCCAGTCTCTGCTAGCCGCCTCTCGCAAGTCATCACTCCACCTCTTAAACGCGGTCTCCACTCTAGAACTCGTTTTCCGCAACGATTGTCGGTTCTGCTAGAGATGTGACCAGACCATTGTCATTTCGGCATGCTTAGGGATTATTCCAGGGGTGTGAGTTCTTAAATATTCGGTACCGTGCTGCGTTTCCTGGACACAGAGAAACTATTGAATTCACCTCTGTCTTTTGTGATTTAGACAGGTTTTTACAAAAGAAGGTATCTTTATCTTTTGGCATCACGGATCATGGGAGAGTTTTCCCCATCAACTTCCCCTTAACTCGGAGAATTTATTACTCGAATAAAATAAAGGTGAGAACTGTCTCACTCCCATTTAGTTTTCTACGTGATCCAAGTAAATTGATCGTTCTACATACACGGTAAATAAATGGAGCATGATAAAAAATATTAATCCCATTACTGCTCTCCTTATGGTAATATTCATTTTGATTCGGTAAGCTTTTGCATTTTGCCCGTAGGTTTGGGTAAAATATTGAGAGGGAAAATGTCAGCTGGTTGCGTTGTATGGACTGATATCTGTAGTATGTTAGTAATTTACCTATTAATTAAGAATTATTGTGTGTTATTTCTTCTGGAGTTACTAAAGGTGTAGAATTGTAGGGTGGTGGCTTTACCAGTACATCTGACTTTTTACCGACTTCCAAAAGGTGAACATTCTCAATTCGTCACTTTTTATATTTTATTATGTATTTTTGTTACGCGATATCTCTTATTTCTGATACACGACGATCGTTGGACCTATGATCTTAAAAACTATGTTAGTACCTAATATCCAAGAGGGACTTAGACCTCTGGGTGAGGTTCCACACCAGTGGACTGTCCAACTTATTGCCTATTACATACAGGATGTTGTTACTGCTCCCACGCAATCTGCTATGCTTTAGGTTTGCTCCCATATAAATTTCATAAGTTTTGCCTGTTTAATTTTTCAATAATACGTATTTTTTCACTTGATGATGATGTTATAATAACTTCCTGCCACTGTTATTTACATGGAAAGAAAGAAAGAAAAACTTGTGTATATTGTGACATAGCAAGTAGTGCTATGTACATTTTTGTGGGGTAAGTAAAAAAACTTTTTACACAAAAAAACAACCAGAAATTTTGAAATTCGGTTGTTTTCTTTTAAAGACAGTTAAAAAAAAAACTTTTTAAAGACTCTCTTTTAAAGACTATATATTTGAGATGTAATTTATACCCTGTATCAATGCAATCATAATAACATTGATAGTTTAATCAACACAAAGTGATGTTGGAATTGTTTGCAAATCTGGAAACTGAGAAATATTTTCCAGGAGGATAGGCTGTAACCAGGGACTTCAAAAAACCTTCAAAAAGGTTACAGAATTATGAGTGTTACATTTTGAATTGATAACAGAATTAAGTAACACTTTTAAATGTTTTTTTCAATGTGTTAACTCAAAACAATTGCAAAAGTGTAACAGTTATATATCTGTAATGGATATCATCAATCAAACAATCAATCAATCAACAGTCTTTATTTGTTAACAAATTTTACAACAGTTTGCAAGATGTTACAATATTATTGAAAAAAATGTAATAGAGTTAATAAGTGTAAAAAACCTCCTTCCCGACTGGATTAAGGCTATTTAGGCAATGTCTCGTCTGTCTGTCCGCCGCACGTTGTTGCGGTATAGTGCTATTATACCAATAACTGCTTATTTCTGATACACATATTAAAACTTATGAAGTCAAAGTCAAAGCATTTATTTCAAATACTACATGGTAGGCGATAAAGGCACTGTTGAACGTCAAACCATATAAAAGGTTACACTTTCTCATTGTAACATTATAATCTCTGTTACATTTATAAAGCTTTTTTAAACAGTTTCAAAAAACAGTGTTAAAACACTTATTTATTTAACGATTTATGAACACACATTTATACAGACAAGAAAAATAAAGACAAAAGAAAAGTACGTACAAAGATCACAGTTGAAGTTCCTGGCAAAAACTACATTGATATGACATGTGATACGATTCTTTCATACTCCTTTTGTTTCGTCTAAGTTCATAGGTCATTGCTACGTTGCCACTACTCCCCATCTTTCAATAAAAACCTACATTGTATCCTAGTTAATACCTTACGAAGGCAGTAACAAAATACAGGTCCACGCCTCATCTCAGGCAACAACGAGATGCCATATTATAAAGAGATCAAGAGCGTCGTAATTAAATCAGTTAGGAAGCGTGACTGTGCGTTCTGCGGTGCCTTTGGAACAGTTTTTATGGTTTAGACATCCCATCATTATTGGGTTATTAAGATGTACTGGTAGGTAGGTACATTTGAGATTGAACGAGTTTTACATTGTAGATTTGTTTGGATTATAGGTAAGTTACAGTATTTTTCGCGCACTGGATTTTCAACTCTCGGGGTTGAAACGAGTATTGAGAATCCAACAGAGTGCAGTGGAATAAACACACTGTTGGACTTTCAACTCTCGGCGCTAAGCAGTGCGTTGAAGATCCAGTGCACGAAAAAATCCTCCACGATATTTTTCGCGCCCTGGATCTTGAACCTGGATCTAGGTCCGTGCGAACGTGGTCTTACTTAGTCAAAATCACAGAGTTCATTAAATGTCAACGTCCTTTCATATTTTTTCCATGTAGATTTTAACTGTTTCTTATCGACTGTTCCTTACCGCCCTAACTGGTCACTGACGCCAAATGTAGACGAAGCTTAGTGAGTAGAACCTCACGAAATAATTAATAGTGTAATGTATTAATAAACGATAGAATGGGCGTTAACAAAACAAGATAATTTTTGATTTCAAGCTCACACGACCAGCGGACAAACCCACGTCAAAAAGATAGTTTATTACAGTAAAGCTTCGGTATCTAATAATATTAGAGCAATCTAGTTTATTTCTAGATGACTGATCTAATCGAGTCAAAGGCCAGACTGGAGCGTAATAACCGGTAATCAATTATTATCTTTATGTAATTTGTTATTGTTCTATGAGATTTTATGGGGTTGTCTGTCCGTACTTTACAGAAATTGAGTAGAACCTAGGTATACTAGAAAATACAGGGTGGCTGGGGGACATCGACACGCAAACTAGATCCTCTAGCGTAGAAATTTATCGTCGGTTTTCAAAACTGTTGTGCTGATTCATAGAAAAGTGCAATACCTACGCGGAATCCAGATATTGCGCGTCAATGTATGGATATATATATGTATACTGAGGAAAGAGAAGTAGTCTGGGTCGCTGTCGCCGGATACGGTGCAGAGGACTAGATATATACGATATATATAGCATAAATATATCTAGACGTGCATGGCCCCAACCTCAAAAAAAAAAAAATTATTATACTTTGATGTTCTAAATGGTTGTGATCCCTTCGATTAAGGACTTTCGTCTAATTTAGTCCAGAGTGATCTACTTATTTCGCTGGCTGGCTCATCACTACCGTGCACAGGCCTGAAAATGATTCGTTTGACGATGATAAAAGAAAAATCGATTGGTACAAGGTTATCAGGATATCTTAATTATGATTTGCTGTCGCATTCTAATTCTCGCAGACCTGTTGCTATAAAAAAAATATATATGCAGTTATGCAGCTAGAAATAAAACCTTGGTCGGTATTCCTAATTTTATTCACAAGCATCGCCAGTAACATAACTTAGTACCCGACAAAATGTGCATGAAACAAAAATAAATGATTATATTCTCATGGCAACGTGCATTATACTCGAGTTTTAGCAAAAAGGTGCGTAAATTGAATCAACCGACATTAATATTAACGACAGATACAGTTCGCGGGGCGAGCGGAGAGACGGCCTTGAGAGAGAAGGTCTTGTAATCAAGTGCTATCGTTAGGTTCATTAAACACGATTTGCATGCCCATGACGGTAGAACATGGAGCACTATTAAAAACAGAAAACATCTACATACTAATTACCGATGTTAGCAAACTAATAAATGATTTGATTTTGATTTGATTTAGGTTCAATGGAAGGAGGGCTGATGATCTTTAGGCAGGAACTAGAAATCTAAGTGTATTAATAAACTTCTATGAACGTGTCTACACCCTTTTTTTATTTATTTTTCATATTTTTTTCTTTCTTTAATTGTGTGTCTAAATCATTGGAATGAATACGATAAAAACTGTGGATAATTATCTCTAGCTGGTTTATATTAAAACATCACAAAGTGTATTCAAGTGCGATCATGGGGCTATGATTCGAACAACTTGGGAACGCACAATTTAAACAAAACCATATCTAACTGTAGTTTAAGCATTTTTTTTACTAGCCTACACTGTCCCGCTCCTGGACAAAGGCCTCACTCCACTCTTTCCATCTTTCGCGAGACCGCAAGTCCTTCTTTCAGTTTTCACGGATCCTATCCAGCTCGTCCCGCCATGGTGTACCGCGACCCCAAATCACTGTTCTGTGTTATGTAGTCCCACAGTTTGTCATACTGCTAACATGTCCTACCCAGTCCCGCTTAAGTTAAACAGCGTTTTGAGCCACGTCAGCTGTCGGAGCGCAGAATTGTGAGTATACAATAAGTTCCTAAATATTATAAATAAATTCCTTTCCAAGTTAATTTAAATACCATCGAGGGATTGGTCCCATTGGAATTCATAAAAAATTACATAATTTAAATGGAAACTAATCTATAACATACGAAAAACCTATCAAAACTCAACTGTCCTCAAACTAATTTTCCCATAGCACATCACATAGCTAAGCTATTCAAACTAATCCAACTTGAATGATAGAATCCAACTCACCGAGACCATTCACTTCAAAGCTTTTGAATTTATATTAAGATTAATGCCTTTACTTATTCCCTAAGTGTAGAATCTAAATTAAACTTGCATATCAATTGGCGCATTCACACAAGATTGATTAAAAAACGTCAAACTGTTTTCTGTATTTACGGAGATAATTTAATCGCTTCGGAACCGAAAACTGTTAAAGATTCTCTTTTTCTGACAGTTTTTGAAATAAATTGCAACAAGTACCCATTCAGAAAAATATTTTTTTTATCTATAGCTTCAAAATTTGGGTAATGTTTTTAATCGCACATCCTATCATAAATTATATCACACTACTCTCATCAGTCATCCTACAACAAATGTCGTTGTCTGTTCAACACTAGTTATAGTATTTTCTTGCCCGTTCCTCTCCTTAGAGATCTTCGTTTTGGAACATGCAAATACTTACATCTTTCTGACTGGCCAACTCCTGGACAGTTCAAAAGCACCTGCAAATTGTATAAATGAAATAAATGCTTTAAGTTTGAGTTGTATTTTAATGATACTATAATCACAAAATAACTTGAATAATTTCTTAGGGCTTTTATACTCCTTGTCATTCATTTACACACCCACTAAGACACTAGATGTCTGCAAAAGATCATGTTTTCTACAATTACCAATAGTTTGGTTTCATTCAGCCTGCCTTGCAACCTTTCAGTACAATTAGATGTAACAAAGTTCTCTTAAATGCCCTTCCAAATAACGCTTTCTCTCGCTGATGTTTTTATTTCGACCCAAATGTCTTCTACTCGAAGAGTGATGTGCAAACATTATTTATTAAAAAACAAGTGCGTAACTTAATTCCTTAACATTTACAAGTATGCGGGCAGAACGCCCTATAACATTTTGTACCTCGGTTAATATCGGTCATATATCATACGGATGGATACCTCACAATATTTTACATGCTCGTTATGATTTCGGGTGCAATAACCGTTATGGTTGAAAATTATGTTAAAAATGGCGGGCAGTTTAAGATTTATTTTGGTGTGGGTTCAGCATGTTATTTGAAAGAGTTTTCATTACTTAAGGGAGGAAAATTCTTACGTTGTCATGTAAGACAGTGTCTGACATCAACCTTGTCTAAACATAGAGCTTGTTTAAAAACAAGAAACTGCTGTCTTCCATCTACATAATGTCTACTGGTTACGCATTCTCCTCTGACCTACGACGGTCTGTGAAGCTGTTTGAACTTACGTTTTTCTTTTAAAAATAAATTGTTACTAATGCGAATCTCGCGAATTATCATACAAAAGTTCAAATTCTATTCCTATTGCTTCATATGTCTTGCTTCAGCGTTCTCAACAAATTATTCGGTGATTTTTTCTGCTAAACAAAAGTTCTGCATTTTCCAATTCTTTTGGCATTTCCAAACCTTTTTGTTCCAACAATTTAGTAGTATTCTGTGCCTTAACGTAGCGGAAACTTTTAGTTATGTACCATTTTATAAATGCACCTGCATTGTTGGCAAATAAATAAATCTGAATCTTACCTACACAGATTTCAGAAATCTCCAACCCAAACAAAAAAGAAAAAATCTGTAACCTTTAATCAGAACCTCGGCGATCTTTACCAGCGGGCTCCTAAAACCATCGCAGCGCTGATGATGTTAACAATCAAGGCTAATGCGGTTCCCTTGGCGTCGTATCACGCATCTGCGAAATATTTTATGCCTTCATCCTTGAATTAAATACTAGTGGGTAGGTTGTGGTGCAATTATGATTTTCTTTTAGTGATAATTCGGATGATGGTATTACCGTGTCCCGAGAGTCTGAGAGGCACCAAACACATAACATCACTTCTGTAATCCCCCGGGAGTTAGGCAGAAAAGCAGTAAACTAGAACAGTTTTATGCACTTTAACTACTAATATAGAAAATTCTCGTGTCGCAATGTTTGTTACCAAATTCCTCCAAAACGGATGGACCGATTTGTATGAAATTGTGTGTGCATATCGGGTCACAGTCTCTTTTAATGTTCAGACATAATCTTGGTCAGATCATGTTAAGACCATGTAGACTGGTGTCTGAAATGGTCTTTCGAGGAAAGAACCACACAGATTTGAGTGCACGTGTCCAGTCAATGCACGCATTTGTCAACCCAGTACTAGTAGAGTATTTGTCGAATCGTTGAATTCGACGAATAATACAAAAAAAAGACATTTGGCTAGGCCGCATAAAGTACTCAAAGTGCCACACTATCATTAAAACTAACTGAAAAAAAAACACAATAACACATATAGTTCTCAGATTCTCAAAAAAATAAGTAATATAATATTTATTGATAAAGTAAATATACATGTCATTGTTTATGTAAAAGGGATACAGGTAGTGAAAAAAAAAGTTAAGTGACAAAACAATATTAAACACTACCATACTCCGTGTAAATTTTAGAGCATATTAACATTTTCCCAAGCCTTTTTGTCCTCAATATAGTCTTTGACAGCATATTAGGCTTACTGGCAGAATTTCCGCTTTTTAAAAGATATCAATTTATTAATTATTCGTTCTTGAATGTGGCTATGAAGTTTATTATAAAAAACGTATACATCGGCATTCAAAAGAAGTAATCATAAATATACTAGTATATATAGGTATAGGGAACAGGGTAGTCCTGTAACCTGTCAAGATATGGTTAGATAAGTCACTGATTAGCGAAGCAACATTACTGACATGAACGCATTCCTAGTTCAAGAATTTTATTTATTTCAGTTGAATGTCATCGTCATCATTGTCATTCCGCCGAAAGTAGTCCACTGCTGGACTAAGAAAAAGCCTCCAGCAGTCATCGCTAGGAGCAGTTGTGGCTCAAGGGTACTGTTATCAAAACGGTTAAGGAAAACATCTTGAGGAAACCGGCATGTCTTAGAACCAAAAATCGAAGACATGTGACGTCTACCATCCCGCACTGGGCCCGCGTGGTGGATTACGGCCCACTCCCTCTCGAATAGAGGAGGCATGTATCCCAGCAAAGTTAACCTTATACACTCATTATGCTTACGCTTATTCTACGCATCGCCACATCAACCGTTCCTGCTTCTCGCATCCAGCTGATTCACATGAACTTTACCAGATAATTCCAATAAAATGTATGTATTACAGTCAACCGCATATAACCCGCACACTTTAATGTCGTAGAACTAAGGGAGGTTTCCTTGTTCACTGTACGTGCCATGTGCAGAATATACATCAAAGTAAGTGCCCACAAAAATCTCGACCATTTTAAAAACAACAATTAAATCAGAATACCAACTTACAATTCGTGCCATTATAAATATTTTCACCTATTCTTTCGATGTGGGTCAAACAAAACATCTCAAAAACGTTTCTCAGACAATTCTGTTGCTGGAAACCTGCATAAACTGGCGACCAGCAGTCAGGAGGTCAAATGCATAACTCTCGGCACCTCGAGCGCTCGCGCATGTAAATAAGGGCATATTTCAAACGTACTAGCACCGACCGCAGTGTTGGGTTGCTTCTCCAAACTGTTCGGGCCGGAATTGATTTACGCGAGCATTTTATAGTCGATTTAGTCAACATATGTAAATATGGAAATCACTGACCACTAAGTGCCGATTTCACCAATGAAAATGAACGCGATCAGCACTTTTAAACTCAGTACAAATCCTATTAGTGTCAATTTATAACAATTTTGACACTCACAGCCAATCAATGCGGTTTAGATGTACTGCACGCGTTCAGTTTCATTGGTGAAATTCGCCCTAAGTGTTTCTTTTCAGATTTTTTTATTTCTACACTGTAGATTAATACATGACTTTCAATGCCATTATCTTGTTTCCAAGACTTGAATCGATATTACGAAGTTCCCTTTAAATTGAGATGAGATTTACGCTTGCCTAGATCGGCAGTGTGTAATGTGTCCGACGTTAGAAAACAATTTCGTGATGAAAACTGCTTATCTATTCTGTGAAAATCTCTCCGTGAAAACTTGGGTGAAGTAAACTTTGAGTACTTAACCGGTCTGCACCGATGTTTTCAGTGATATTTTTACAGAAAATACTGGTTGGATCATGTAGGCCTTAACGAATAAAATCAACATTTCAAAATCAAATCATTTTATTTTACATAAATCTACATGGGCACTTATGCAACGTCAGAAGCTAGGTGCGCGGTTCCAATTGGTCGTTTCATATGGAGAAGAGCCGGCAAAAACCTACACGGTTACTCTTTAAAAAATAATGGACTTTTACAATGTTTTCAAATTACGGTATTATTAAGTATGAGATGTCCAGTATAGGCCTGTCAACAAGATGCATATGCTTTACAAATAGACAATGGTCTATAAATCTACAGTCTACAAGGCCTACAACGATCTCACGTTCACAAAATATAGAAAGAAAGTAATAAAATAAAAATAAAAGACCTATTTAAATCAAATGAAAAATATTGTAATTTCAACTGTAACAAATATGAATTAATATCATGTTCACAAAAGTCACAAATAAAGAGTTGAAATTAAAATTGTAGATCTATAATCTATGGTAATGTATGTATGGTAATGGTATAAGGTATGTAAAAATGAAATATTTAATAGTATAAAATTATTTATTTTAATTTTATACTATTAAATATTTATTTTTTATTAGACCGTAATTTGGGAGCAGTTAATAGAAATTTTCATTGTGATGCCATTTATGAGGTACCAGAAAAGCCACGTGTGCAGAACGAATTATTGCCAAACCTCCTTGACTTCCACGTAGTATTAAACCTTAAAATTGCTTTTTTGATAAGGACACGTTTGATGTGGGTTTTGAACTTTCCATCGCTAAGTTCTGTAACCTACTTTAGCAACTTGTAATATGCGATGCTCATCGGCGACATATTTGGATTCTCGCTTTCAGCTCACGATCTTCCTTCAACGTATTTCAAACTTCGTTTTACTAATCCAACTATTGTGGTAGTTGAATTACCCAATCATAAAATTCTTCGACTAGACAAAATACTCAAACGAACACTCCAGCGAGTCAAAAACACTTAGACGAACACGCCACCATGCTCGCGTAAATCAGCCAGCATCCTTACAATCACCATACACGTTAGACAGGAATGTGTGAATGCGATTCATAAATAAATCGATCCAAACAACATCAGTGCTTCCGTGCGCTTATTGATATGGTAATCGTGTACTTAATGTATAGAATTGTACGTACTTACTGTCGGTGATGATGGTTGCCGTAAATGTTGGCGGTGCGGCAGCAGCCGATCAATTCTTAAAAAAACTCACCGTCAAAACGTACGTGAAGTGAGCTGTCAATAATGTCTAGGGATTGACACTGAAACGCGAGTGAGATTTAACAGAATAGCACTGCTAACTTCTCTGGGATTCATCGACCCCTGAAAAGCAGAGAGGATTTTGAGATGAGATATTGGTGTAGAAAATAAACAAAAATAGTTTTTATTCGCAAAAATATTTCTTACAAATTACCTCTGCCAAACTGAAAAGCAGATTGTTAGCGTACGTACGTAGATCCTTTTTTTTACATTTGTACTTACTTATAACACTTTTTCACCTGTACGTGTCTACGCTAAACTAACTATAGTACATTGCAGTATTATATATGACTATTAAGCATTCCTTAAATTTTATCCTGCAACAGACATACAAGTTTCACAAGTGTTCTAAATATTTTCTACAAGTGAGACTTTGACAAAACAAATTTAAAGTCAAAGTCAAAGATTTATTTGCAGATAAATATGGTTACAAAAGTTCTCAATATGGTAGTGTTATAGTAACATATTTAATCATAACATTATGACAGGCAAATTTTGGTACAGGTACAATTAGTTCATTTAGATTTAAACTGAAAGAAATCTTTTAAAGCATAGAAGGGATTCTGAATTACCTTCTGAAGCGGACCATTGGAAGTTCTTTGATTTGGTTAGGAATCTTGTTATATATTTGAATACACATAGGATAGCAACTTCGCCTACATAGCTCCGAGCGAAAGCGAAGCAAGCGATAAATATGTATTTTATTTTTTAAAGATGGTTTTTGTGACAAAATTGTTTATATCGTAGACTTGAATAATTTTGCGACTAGCTTCTGCCCGAGTGAAACTTCATGTTGTAACATAAAATATCTTGACATGAGGTAATACTGTAGCTTCCATTTAGTGAAAGAATTTTTGGTATCAGATCAGAACTTCCAAAGATCACGGTTAGTAATTTGTGTGTTTGCATGTCCCTACATGCCAATAATGTCTAGGGATTGACACTGAAACGCGAGTGAGATTTAACAGAATAGCACTGCTAACTTCTCTGGGATTCATCGACCCCTGAAAAGCAGAGAGGATTTTGAGATGAGATATTGGTGTAGAAAATAAACAAAAATAGTTTTTATTCGCAAAAATATTTCTTACAAATTACCTCTGCCAAACTGAAAAGCAGATTGTTAGCGTACGTACGTAGATCCTTTTTTTTACATTTGTACTTACTTATAACACTTTTTCACCTGTACGTGTCTACGCTAAACTAACTATAGTACATTGCAGTATTATATATGACTATTAAGCATTCCTTAAATTTTATCCTGCAACAGACATACAAGTTTCACAAGTGTTCTAAATATTTTCTACAAGTGAGACTTTGACAAAACAAATTTAAAGTCAAAGTCAAAGATTTATTTGCAGATAAATATGGTTACAAAAGTTCTCAATATGGTAGTGTTATAGTAACATATTTAATCATAACATTATGACAGGCAAATTTTGGTACAGGTACAATTAGTTCATTTAGATTTAAACTGAAAGAAATCTTTTAAAGCATAGAAGGGATTCTGAATTACCTTCTGAAGCGGACCATTGGAAGTTCTTTGATTTGGTTAGGAATCTTGTTATATATTTGAATACACATAGGATAGCAACTTCGCCTACATAGCTCCGAGCGAAAGCGAAGCAAGCGATAAATATGTATTTTATTTTTTAAAGATGGTTTTTGTGACAAAATTGTTTATATCGTAGACTTGAATAATTTTGCGACTAGCTTCTGCCCGAGTGAAACTTCATGTTGTAACATAAAATATCTTGACATGAGGTAATACTGTAGCTTCCATTTAGTGAAAGAATTTTTGGTATCAGATCAGAACTTCCAAAGATCACGGTTAGTAATTTGTGTGTTTGCATGTAGGGGACATGCAAACACACAAATTTCACCTCTTTACCTCTTTCTTTTAATACAATATTTTGTTCGTCAGCATTTTTTTACTCACCACCGAGCAAAAAGACGTTTTCACGTCAATATAATCCAAGGACAATGTGGTATACTAGTTGAGACTGCGAAGAATGGGACTCAATAATGAATTAAATACGGACGTGTATATTAATAAAGTGTTATTGCGACACAATTTAGATTTTAGGTAATTTCCAAAAACCATGCCTTCTTTTTCAGGATATTTTAAGGAGACTTTAGGACCTAAACACAAGTTTCATAATGCTTAAAAGTATATGATCTACTACAATAAACAGAATAAGTTAAAGTTATGATATTCTTCAGGATATCATAATTTTTAGTTCAGCTAGTTAGATAATGTGTTAAAAACATAATACAACTAATTTGATTCGATAGAAAAAAAAACACGAAGGGACGTCAAAAAATAAATTTTTACGTCTAAAAAACATACTAATTTACATGCAATCATTCATATTTTTGTCAGATTCAGTTCTAGTTTTTAGTCCAATCAATACATTTTTTGTAAATAGATAATTGCTTGAATTTTTACACTAAATTACCAGCGTTGCATTATCGCGCTTCTTTTTGTTTCTATGTCTGTTAATGGCCGCGCTTTAGGTATTGTCAGCCGCTTAAAATACTAACATTCGAAAATCGTCCAAAATTGTATTTAGAATGAAACAATAAGTACTGGGATTGCTACATGTGGTTGTGTGTAATAGTAGGTACTTATATCTTTCGAAGCCACGAGAATTTAGTAGTTATGAAATACCTTATTAAGATGGTCAGATTGACATCCATACTTTCGAGAGATTCCAGTAATTTGATTTCAATACAAATCTACAAAAATGTTATAAAAATATAATCCAACAGCAGACCGAACTAAAAATAGATTTACATACAAAACGTCTGTTACTTTGTAGTACTAGTAGTCAAGTTTCCAAGCATTCTCACAGTAACCCGCCACACTAATGTAGTTTACGATCGACCTAGAATCGAGTCGTTCATTCGAGCGCATTCGATTGTCGATTCAAACCGAATCGATGCGCCCCGCACTGTCCCTCTTTACGTCAAATAAATATAGAGCTTTAGTTCCAAACTCAAACTCAAATCATCTAATTCAATTAAACCATTTACAGGCACTTTTGAATTGTCAAGGAGTCCGTCAGTCAGAAATATGAAGCTAGTTGCCCATTCCAAAGCGCAGTAGGTACCTATGGAGAAGAACGGGCAAGAAACTCCATGGACATACTTTTAAATAATATTGTTGTTACAAATATATTAGTTACATCGATTAATGTTGACACTATAAGTGAGAACGATGTACAAAAACCGTACACGTTAAAAGCGTTCAGAGTGTAGCAAAACATAATTATACATATATAGAAAGAAAAGAAAGAAAGAAAGAAAAAACGTTTATTTAGCACAGACTAAAAGGCACACAAAGCAGGTAAAAATTATAAAAAAAACAATAAAAAAAACATACAAATAATAATAAAAAATTGTACAGCGCGAAGTATGAAACATGCAGAGTAGTGTGCCTCACGGCTGCGCCAAAGAGAGATGACCAGTCCCAACTGACGGCGCCCGTTCACGAACATGACACATGGGTCAGCACCATTCAACTCAACCATTTTGAAGGGAGCTAAATGATCCGACACACGCGCCACCGTCAGCGAGACATTTGAGTGAGCATGACATACTATCAGCTGCTAGGGCACATTCAAGTCAATCTATGACATTACCAGGTAAATGGTAGCTCTATAGTACAAAGTATTTACATCTGTGCAATGCATCTATATAATAAATAACGACACAAGTATGTCAATGGCGCTAGTATAGATTAGTAATGTTCATTTGTGATAATACGTATGCGTAACCAGATTTTGATTGTAATGCAAGATTCGTTCGATTCCATTAACTATAAATGCACTGATCTGGGACGCTTTGGATGCCATGCAATACATAGAATAGGAATGTTTACGTTTGCAGTTTTAGAGAAAAAAAACCCAGTGTGTTTTTTTTCTAACTAGCACTGCAATACTTTTTTACCTCGCTACAATTTTACTGTTATTCATGAAGTTTTAACATATCTACTCCTGTTTTATAGTCCACATACCATAATCGGGCAAGGTAAGTCTATCCACATCGACAACATCCATCACTATGAATGACACTATGAAACATCTCAGCCTGCCCTGGAAAGAATGATTTAAAGCATCAGTCACCAATAAAAGGGTTCTTACTCCAATAAAATTTATTACCCTAGCAACATTTTTTCATACGGAAAAACGAAACAAACATAGATACGGTCAATTCATTAAAAATCATTGACTTGTTTGAATTTTTTCACTTCAGCATGGACTGACAAGCTGGTCTGACAAACGACGACAAATGACTGACAAAACAGGTGGATGCTGAATGATGTTTATCTGCAAGATTAGTATCCGATCCCACGTGCATTAGAATTTCAGATAGGACCATGTTTAATAATGTATTGACCAGGGATGTATGACGTGTAGACGGTATGACAATAGTTATGCAATGATATGCATTGTGTTTGTTAGCTTCTTGATTTTAATTTATTAAAAGTAGCTATGCTAATGATAGGTTTGCTTTGTCTTTGAGGTTCCCGACATCCAATGAAATTGAACAAACGAAGCCATCTTTAGCATTGCGTATTGTTAGTAATCTTCTAAATGGAGCACGTGAACATTGACTAATTTTCCGTGAGGTACTGATGTCCTAGTATCTTTAGCTTTGTGGACTAGTAGGTACTTATTTAAACTAACAGCTCGATGGTATACTTATTCATTTATTTATTTAATACTTTATTGCCATATGTGAACACACTTAATACAAAATAGGACAACACTTAAAAAAACTATAATATTGTTCAATGGGCGGCCTTATCGCACAAGGCGATCTCTCGACTGATAATCTCGTATCGTTGGACCTGTTGTATTATTTATTTATGTATTTAGAACACAAGCACACCAGCAGCACAGTCACTAACAATTCAAAATAAATAACATTTAAAATTGTCATTTCAGAAACCACGCAAATAACAGGTATGCATGAGATTGACTTTATGAGTTTATGAGACAAAGAGAAAAATTAAGTGTGTCTAGAACACTGCAAAAAAAAAACAATTTGAGCAACATGGACGTGCACTGTTCGCACTTTTTAAATAGAACAAGAAGCGAAACATGTTATAGATATGCTTTGACTTTATTGGGACATTAGAACTAGAGATTAATAGATTTTTCTATCTCCAAGTACGCCGAAATTGGTGTTAGATACGTTATTGGGTTCGGCCGTTAGTGATTATTAAACCTACAAATTAAAAAAAAAACATACTACGCTTTGTAAATGTTTTTTGTGCATAGGTAGTTTTATAATTAAATTTGTTTTGTTCATAGGATAATTAGTTTTTTTTTAAACACAAATATCTAAAACCAAACTACTGGGTACATACCTACTGTTTTCTTGAACAATTCTTACAATGAATTTAGGTGTAGGTATTTTTAGGTGGATGTAGGCAATTCAAAAATACGATGATGAATTGATGAGGGGCTGAACCAAAAGTTAACATAGTTAACCAAGTTGCAATTTATTAGTTATAACAAGAGCTTGATCCATATGAGAACTATACAGATAATTATGTAAGTGTAAGAATAAAAGACTGCCTCGTTGGTCTAGTGGTCGCAAGAGCTAATGCTGAGCATGGTCGTGGGTTCGATTCCCAGGTCGAGCAATTTGTTATTAAACCCAATAACAAATTGCTCGACCTGGGAATCGAACCCTATCTATCTAGAATTTCTCAGTAGCAGCCCGGAGTGTGGATATGTGCCCGGTTGAGGGCAATAGGTGCTGCTGCTGCTCGGTTGCTTAAGCATAACTGGCGAAATGCAGGTGTACTATAGGTACACCTCTGCCTAACCCTTCTGGGATTACATGCATGATGTTACGGTATGTAATAAAAATCACAGAAAATTGGAACAGGAAGTTACAGTTTTAAAAAGTACCAGAATCATAAAAAATCTTCTTCTCATATACTCACCACAATTTACGACCTTAAAAACACATCAGTCACAAGAATTTCACCACAATCTTTATTGTTTCTTCACACGAATAAAGAATGTCTTATATACGTGACTGTAAGGTATTCCATAAGCTACGAAGGTAGCCTAGTACATGATGGTACCTATGCGTCATGAGGAAAAAGGTGTAGCAGAGATATGCATCTGCATTTTTGGTTTTTATTGTACGTGCTAGGATACGAGATTTCTACACTATGTCTCATTTCTCTCAAGTCCTAAATGAGTACGATGGGTGAAAACTGTAAAAAGCTCAATTACAATGCGCTCGTCCGTTTGATACAAACGTTACCACAGACAGGCTGACAAAGGCTTTAAGCTTGTAGGGATATTCTTTATGAGAATAATGGTTGTCCATGAGAAAAGTAGGTTTAGTACGTTTCTATTGCACATGATACGATTTTGAACTAGGTCAATGGGGAAATATTTCATGAGAAACTTTTTTATTTTTTGTTTTTATTATCAATTATCTCTATCCTCAGTCCAGTGCCCCAATTTATTATTAACTTAATATTGTTTATAATACGTGAGAACGTAGGTTTAGTGAGCTGTTAATAGTATCAATCCCAATCATCAGCATGTCGATTCTGTAAAAAACTCACTTCGGTGGAGTGAGCTGTCAGTGTCGTCCCGTCTAGGTGAATCCCTAACATTATTTGCACTGACAGCTCACTCCACGTTCACTTCACCTTAGTTTTTACGGTGAGAAATTTACAGAATGGACCGGCAGGATCGCTGTCTGTTTTTTAAAGTACCAAAGGCCTTTTTTTTTTAAGCTTTCACACTGTCTTACTGCTGAACAAAGGCTGTATGGACGGCGCCGCCGAGGCCAGCCTAGGAAGATATGGCGTACCGCAAGGATTGGGTCCAAGTGGCTCTGGAAAAGAATGCCTTGCAGGATTTGGGGGAAAGCCAAATAAAGTGTAAAAATCATTTAACTCTTCAAAGATGTCTGTTCCAAACACGGTTCTATAAGATTGATCTAACCTAGACTCAAACTAACAGTACCTCATTCTTCCAATCCCAGTAGCCTTATCAACATAGTTCCTATATCAAATTGCAGATATTATTAAAGCTATCTAGTTATTAGACAGACGTCTAAGTAAACAGCTCATTAGTGCGTCCTGCGCGCGCGCACGTATGCTATTACACTGGCGGTGACCAGATGACTAGTCGTGATGGTATTTGTTGTAAGGGTTGGCAGTTTGAGGAGCCTAAAATGTAGGTATTATTATTGTGGTCAATATTGGCTAGTAGAGATATCTTAACTTACATTATAAATACGAAAGTAAGTTTATTTGTTTGTTACGCTTCTACATTAAAACGGCTGAACGGAGTAGGATGAAATTTCGAAAGTAGGAGAAGGACATCGGCTTCTTTTTATCCTGGCTCGCAGACAAAGTCGCGGGAAACAGCTTGTTACTAATTTAAAGGATATTTTCTTTTGTGAACGTCATCGCAACAGTGCGGGTTTCAACGGCGAAAAGCGATCAGCACATAAACTACGTTTAAGACCGTCAGTGTCATTATTTTCTATGGAATATAGACACTGACAGATCTTGAACGGGTCTTAGATATGCTGAACGAGTTTAGTAACATTGGTGAAATTGGCGCTAAGTTGTTGATGGGTATGACTTTTGCGAATTATCTATTGCGGTTTTCTTTGTATATATATTCTTGTCGTAAGTAAATGAGCTACTTGCTTTTAGTTCTAGTTTCTCATAAACCAGTTATTGCGTGAACAAATAGCCGCCGGCACATCTGATACATTTTATTTAAACTGAACGCATTTTTTTTAAATTACCTTCTGGATCATTGGAAAATTGAACGATTTGGATGATTAATGTTGGCAATGTTTCCAAAGCCAATCCAATCTAGATTTAAGCTCAATTCTTAACCATCCAAGAAACCCCAGATATTCGCTCTCCCTATCAACTGACACTCCTAGAGACGACACGATAACAAGCAGATCACCCCCTGGAGAGTTTGATAGGCTGTCGAGGATCCTTGGCACTCGATATACATTCTACGTCACAGCTGTAGTTCACGTTAATCGTGACAGGGGGCGATGGTTGTAATTCTTCGAGTAACGTGGTGGTTTACATTTAAATTGTAAACCTGTGATGTTTTAAACAAGATCATTTTTTTGTTATATAAAGCACCTGTTCGTTGTATGTGATGGTAATTACCTATTATGATGATTTACAAGCTAGTTTGTAAATAACCTCTTCAACTTTATTCTTCATGAGAATAGACATTTTCTCTGAATGTTAAAGTAGGTAACTAAAACCACCAAATATCGCAAGAATATAAGAAGAAGATTGCAGAAGAGATTGCATATAAGATAAGTATCTCAAGAATTGTTTTCATAAGGCTGAATGAGGCCTTTCATCTTTCATTAGTCTCTGGATAAGCAATATTCACCGAAGGAATGTGGAATAAGTTTACCCAAACGTATTTGGAATCCAATGGGAATGAGGACAATTATTTTTTATTATTTCAATTTATTTTGTATCCAAACAATCGTCACGACTATGTAACTTCATACTAGCGCCATACAATGTCCGTATCGCGCGACAAGGATGGGAATAATCCCATCCAAAAACTTTAAAAGCGTGTAGCTTCTTCATATTTACATCGATTTAACTGTTTTTTTCGGTTATCTAATTTTTGCTATTCCTTCTTTGAAGTTACATATTTTTCGAACATTTATAAATATTTAGTCATACCCTATCCGTCATTGATAATTCTCCTGCCCCTATACAAATTTATTTTAGGTCGGTGTCTTCTATGTCTTTTTGTCTTTGTCTACCTTACTTCTCCATTAGACTTCGATTTCTTCCCTCTTCCTAGCCATATCATCTCTCACACAGTCTATCCATCGTTCCCCTCACTCTTAAAGCCATCGAGAAAAGAAAATTTGAAAGTAGAGCAAACATGATAAAACATTTCCTTAAAAACTTTCTAAAAGTGATGACCCTACACCGCATATTAGTATCGATACAGATTAATATGTTTTGCTATTTTCCGCGTAATTATAATTAGTGATAAAGATGTACTTACTAGATGCTTTTTGTATGATATCACTTACATTCATCGGGCGCCGGCAGAAGTGTCACAAAAAGGGTTTGAAAAAGGTATGGAATGGGTAAGTTAAACTGTTCCAAGGATTTCTTGAACGGACTCTAGGATTAAACGGTATTGATAATATATTACTATGGACGAGAATCTGCTGGTTCAGACTGCATGGTGAATGTACCATAATATCCTGAGATTGTTCATGGTAACAGTCTATAGAAGAAGTCCATATTCAGTTATCTTTGCTAGGTATTGTCTGTCATAAAACAAATATTTACTGATGTGGATAGAAAAAAACGGGAAATTCTTTTTTTGTCGGTTAAAAATATAGGTAAACAATAATGAATCACAAAATACTGTTTAGATTTAATTGCACGATGGTTTTTTTTATACTTCAAAGTAATCGATAGCACATTGCCAACATTTTGATTCCACCAGGTTTCCTTACCTGCGCCACAGATAATATAATACTACGAACAGATACCCAATCCCATACAAAGAAATGAATCCTCCCTAAGTCTGGCAATTGAGCTGGCAATTTTTCTTCGTCTAATTTTTCAACAGATGGCAGCGTCAGCGACTCACTAATTGATAGAGACTGTAGTTTTACAACGCCATCTAGGCCATCGACCTACTTTTAAAACGATTCGTGCAATCCTTTTAGATAAAGTTTTATAGTTCCGGATTCAGACAATCATGTTATTAGATTTCTTTAATATTTCTATGTAAAACAAAATGTAAAAACAAAGTTGTTTGATTTAAGTAAGTAACATTATAGGAAACTGTAAGTGACAGGACCAATTAAGTAAAACGCCATCTGTTGCAAAAAGCTCTTAACAAAATGATTAACAGGTGGCTACTTTTATCATTCAAAGGATTCGAATTGAAGTCTAAGGCTTCATTTTTATTTTATTTTTAAAATACGTTCATTATAACTTGTAATACATAAATCAGCACTAAACAAGGAAGTTTTGACTTTAACCAATCATAAAACAGCAACAATTCTGCCGTATAACGCTTTTTAATGATTGTTAATTTCATAATAGTTACCTATGCTGCCATCTATGATATTTTTTCAAGACAAATTATAATTTGTTCGAGTTGAGACCACATGCCTGCGCCCTAATTACATAACACCTTTCAATCACAATCTATATCATTTTGAAGGATATTCCTAATCCATTGCTTCGTATATTCGAAAAATGTGTCTGCTCATCAACGTAAATAACGCAATGAATGTTATTTAACTGTCAAAATGAAAGTCATTACTACTGATAATATGTTACGTAATTACCCCGCTGTCTTCACAGGTAACTAAACCAGTATAAGCTGGACTTGTATTCTATTGAAGCTCCGTACTAGGCTAGGTCAACGCAAAGTGAGCGTGTTGCTACTGGAGTGTGGCTTGCTGTACCTACATTTTGAAGACATCTGTGATGAAATCAATACCTTGAGGAAGAGTAAAGTTAGAATAAAAACTCCGATAAGCAATGTTCAAAATGATAAATACTCGGTCGTTATTGCTTTAGGAAGCTTTCAAATTGCGGTGGGACTGTACAAAAAACAAAACAAGCCACCATTAACCCAGCTTATCCACCAAGTGGAGCGGCGTGAACATCAACATAGCGACGAAATAAACCCGTCAATTCTGAAAAACAATTATGCCGACTAATTACGACATTTCGCTTGCGAATAAACGACAATGTGCGCCCGACTTTATTTCTGGTTGATGGGAGTTGTGCACCTATACTTAAATTATGTTACTAAGTGGTTCCGTATGGTATCGAAATCATTTAAGCTTGTTTTAATAGTTTCAGTCTTTAAAATAATGGTTGAAGTGGATGAAGTTTTGTTTTTTCTGAATACAAAGCTCGTTATTTTATTTTATTTTAATTTATTTATTCACAAAAAAACGCCCGTCATTAACGCTCGTATGTCAAAGTCAAATAATTTATGTTAATGAGGGACAGAAAAGCAGTTTAGAATATAACAATTTATGAAATAATAGAATTAGTTCTATTTGCCTCCCTTCCAAAAAGTAGTTTCGTATGGAAAATAATATAGAGAACTCCAATATTACTCTTTAAAATGAAGCACTCATTCCATTCCTCGCATTATAATTCATAAACGTAGTCAGGAATTAATTGGTGTTTGTTCATCTACCTAAGTGGTGGTGGTGGAGGTGTGCTGGTCAAAGAACAGCCAGTTTGAATTAAAATACTGCGATCTGGTTTTCGAGTTCGATGTCGAAAAAAATGATTTTATTCACAAAATTATAGACGGATCTCCAAACAAATTCCACTCCAAAAGTTATAACAATGCGCCCAGTGAACATAGTTCGCATGTTACTATATAATAATCTCATTTACTTATTGTTTTCAGAAACCAGAGCACTGTGCGATGTGTTCACTAGACTGGCGATACTTAATGTTAAGAAAATCTGTGTTTTGCAAACTATTTTGAACTATGCTTAGGTTTCCAGGACTCAGGGCAAAAAAATGTCTTTACGTCTTCATTTTCGTTTTGTACTTTCAAACATTTCTAAAATAACTCTAGATCTTGATAACTCTAGATCCACAAAAATGAGGAGTTAAATTATATAACTCAGCTTGTATAACTTTAATAGATGATTAATATTTTAATCACAGTTATGACAGCAAGTATGGCTGAAACCCGGATTTAATTTCGATCCAGCGTCAATAGGTATTGACATTTGACCTGATATTATTTTTAAAAATTATTTATGAGTCAATGCATCAACACCTTAAGCATCGAATTTCCCGTACAACTTTCAGTTTTACTAAAAAGGTTTTATATTTATGGGTTCGGTTTAAATTAAGAATAAAGGGCGATCCCATTGGCCCGATAGACGCGAAACTCTCGTTTTAATGTCTGCTCGTCAGTTTTAATGGGACCACACCTTAATACGGTTTATGTAATAAAATGATTCGCAAAAACTGATTGATTGCTGTTTCTGTGATGTAATTTTGGTGTGAAATTCATTTTAAAGTGCCATATAAATCTTAATGTTTATTATAATTTGTTTTTTGCCACATTAAGACAAACATCCCTAGGGTTATTTCTTGAAAATTCGGTTTATTGTAACGACAAAATATTTTTTGTTGTAATAGCTTTGAGACCGAATGTTATTTTGCTATTTTTGTTAGGCAAATTCTTGCTTTGGCTTCTCTGGTTTACTTCTAATTTTACTTATATGTTAAGCAGAGTTAGTATTTTCAGTTTGATAATGGCCCCCTCTTAATTTTACTGTAACCATAATTCCTATTCAAAGTCAAAGTTATACATTCATCACTTATAATATCAACGTCATCTGATCATTATTTCAAGTTTCTAATCTCAATAATTATTTACGGCCGCCAATAAGACGCTAACTTATGTTAATGGCCGCAGAAGACATTCCAATAATACAATTTTTAAAATATAATATATTTAATATCTCTCCCTAACGCGCTCCGCTTCCTCCTTCGCGAGCATTACTGCTTCGCAGAAGGAGGTGACGGCTGGCTTCCCATTCGCTCTCGCTCCGTACCACCGATTAGGACCTGGACCAGGTCCGATTAGGACCTGTGTCAGGCGGAAGGTGAGAACATCGTGGCGCCTCTCCAACCACTCCTCAAAGGGGGTACTTGGTGAGGTCGGCACGCAGCACCCTGTGGTAACCGATATCCCACAGAAGCAGCCCCAGGACCGATCCCTGTGGGACACCACACGCCATCTCTCGCCGGTTCCACTCTCCCCGGTGACCGGGGTAAACGACGGCCCTGTCCGTCAAATAGGCCTCGACCACGCGCAGAGGTAAGTCCAGTGATACCGAAATGCCTCCCTGGTGCAACTCCAGGCATCGACGATGAAGTACCTGGGACTCGTCCTCAACAGCCGGTGGAACTTCTTGGAACATTTCCGACGTTTGGCTCCCAACTGGAGTGGGCTGGGGCTGCCATGAAGCGGCTCCGGCCCAATCTAGAGGGTCCAAACGTCTCCTACCGGAGGCTTTACGCGGGTGTCGTGCGGTCCAATGCCCTTGACGGGGCACTGGTGTGGGCACGTTCTTTGAGGCGCCGATCAGCCAGCCGGTTGTACGTGTCCCAAAGGGGTATGGCCATCCGGCTGGTCCGGCACTGTCTCGTGCGAGGCGGTGAGCCTCCTTGCCGGATTGCTACTATGGGATCTGGTGACAAAAGCCATCGCGCACGTATTGGAGTGGCGCAAGGAGGCAAAACGCCGGGGTGTAACTCCGCTGCCGCGAGAAATCACGGTAAAGCGGACAGAAACCAACATTCGCTAAAGAACACATCAAAGATCTTCCATCTGCACGATTGTTAACGTGTTTCAGTATCTTCATAGTATTAGTATAAGAGCAGATCACCGCATAATTACTATATGAATACAATTAACTTAACATAACATCACGACAGTGTTCTACGAGGGTTTAGTCAGGGGTTCATCTACAACACACCCACATTTCGCCAGTTTTTTTAAGCCCCAGGTAATAGGGGGCGAGAATATAAAATATAACTATAAAATGGCTACATGCTACTGTCATTAGGTAATATTATATAATAATGAAATAATATTATTAAAGGAGTTGGGAAAATATGATTGTGTATGTGGTGTAATTGCCCTACTGGATTAATTAAATCTGTTTGAATTAGGTTTAAACTTAATCTTTAATTTCCTGTTAATAGATTACTTAAGATACAATAACATAATTAATCAGTATATATCAGGATGTTGGGCAGTACCTATCCTGCATTTTATCATTATTTACAAAAAGGCGTCTTATAACCAATTTCCGATGCTAACACCCAGTTGGTGTAACAGACTGTTTATGAGAAAGATGAGCAAATTAAACAGTATTTCGAACAACTTCACATGTGTGGTCTTGGTCAAAAGTTTCGTCAGTGAGTTGATTGAGTCAGTCAGCTGGGTCAGTACCTGAACTTACGTATCATTCTAGCTCGTGCTACACAGTTGTATCCATGCTGTCTAGGTTATCATTAACGTCTGGGATGCTATAGCCAGGATACAAGAGAGCATTGGTGGCTCAGTGGTAACGGCCGGGACTTACGACTTGTTGGTCGTAATTTCGAACCTAGACACAAAGGTAAGCGCCTGGCTTTACTTTGTGTAAATTCTTTCATCACCTCTGCTCTTAAACCACGGTCCTCGTTTCCACGGTTAAGGAAAACATCTTGAGGAAACCGGCATGACCTAGAAACAAAATTCGAAGACATGTGAAATATTCCAACTCGCACTGGGCTCGCGTGGTGGATTACGGCTCGCTCCCTCGCACAGAATGCAGGCATGTGTCCCAGCAGTGGGAACATTATAGGCAGATTATGAAATGATATAGACCTACAAAGATGAGTTATACCTATTCATATTCCTCTTCTATTGACAAAATCTTTAAATCATAGCTAGGCGACCTAAAAACATTTTAAAGTTTTTCCTCAGTAATTACATGATTATCAAATCCAAACAATTTATCAACGGATATACTAACAATAGACCGTCGATATGGTACGAATCCGTAATAAAAATAAACATCAACAAATCGTTACAAATTACAAGCTCTCCTAATCGGGCTCTTCAATAAATCGATTAATTTATTCACATCACTAATCTCATTAGTATAACTAAGGTTGGGCGTACACTCTCGTATAACGAAGTTACCATACTAATAATATCAATAACAGCAAAAAATTATGTCATAGATTTTTCGAGTGCAACTTGAAAAGTCGTCATTTAACCACTTTCTTTATAAGGTCACTGATACTTCTGTAGCAGAGTAGCTGTGCTGGTAGCATTCCGTCGGACGATCACGATCACGTTAGACGAGAAGTTACAATGGGGACCTCGTATAACATCTCTTGTCTCATAAAACAGTTAATAGATGTAGAAACCGCAAGTTTGTTTAATTTTAGCTACTCTTCCACAGAATTATGTCATATGGCATTTTAGAAGAGAGAGCTGACAGAGCCATTTACAATCTGCGTCGGCGCGAATCTCTTAGGGAACTGTTTAAGAATTTCTTCCAAAGTTTAATTCTTTCATAAAATCCACAACCAATTTTTCTATTCTGGATAATAATAGGCAATAATCCAAAATCCTGTAAGGATGATTGCCCATTTTTATCCAGGACAAAAACACTGTTTTGGTTGTATCGGTAGCCTGTATTTTTGGAACCAAATCGTAGGTTGTATTCATATATTTTTTTCTAATTTTGTTTAATTTAATCTAATTTTGTCTAGTTCTACGTAAGTAATTAATTAACTACATACTCTATTAATTAACTTAATGTGTGGTGAAAACTGTAAAAATAAGTTAGTTATTAATACTTTGTATGTAACATAAGCTTTGGAATAAAAGAAAAGGAATGATAACTTCACTGAAGGAAAATGTGGTACAGTCACAGTGTAGTCTGTAGTTTATATCAACCTGCAGAACCAAATCCGATTATAGGGGATTGATTTACAATCGTCCGTCCTTAATATTTGCTGTTTTGGTACAATTTTATTATTGGACTTGCGGGTCTAGTTATCATTGCTTAAAATATGAATAAATATCATAAATCATAGTCTTATTATTTAGACTTATGTTTGACTGTGGGATTGCCTTGTTATTGGTTTATTTATATGAAACTTTTGTTTGACATAATTTATTAAGTAGTCTTTTTCCGCATTTACATTTTCTTTCACATATTTATTTTCATTTTGCATAAAAATCTTAAATAATTGGCACTGCACATAAAACTCAGTAGGTATTGCCAAAACAACAAATTTAAAACACAAAAATTGCTTGTCTGTTCCGTAAGATTGTATTCTGGTACTGATTAAAATTCATCAAAACGTCACCCAAATATATTATCCCGACAGGCCAACACTCAACCCAGATAAGAAAAAATAAATTAATCTCCAAAAACATATTGTAAAAATATTTATATAAGAGAACACAGATGCCCTTATTGTTAGTAGATATAAAGCAACCAGTAAGTCCCATTCTGTCGGCCATAAAATATCGATGTCTCAATTTTTGGACCTCGTTCCAAATGATTTATTAAAGCCGTAACATGATGTATGAAAGTGCCAATATTTTGGTCAATAGCATTGTGCAAGGTATGCCATACTTATGGGCTGTGGAACTAAATTAAGGCATCCTTTTGAAGTTTGAGGCTAATATTTTTGGGCCATAAAATGGAGGTAGTTGTGGATTTTTATGACGCTTAAATATGGAGTTGTAGTCTAACAGGATGATGTTTTAACTAACTAGGTCTCGCTGCAGCTGCACCACCGAAATGGCAGATATATCAAAAACAGTGTATAATGTTTTAGATTTCAATACTGTTAAATTAGAAATCCTAATACTTACTAATATTATAAATGCGATAGTAAGTTTGTTTGTTTGTAACGCTTTCACGCTAAAACGGCTGAACGGATTTGGGTGAAATTTGGCACACAGATAGACCATAACCGAAGTCCCGACTGTCAGTTCTGTCACAAATAAAACATGGCGGAATAACGAAACGAAATTTGTTAGTTGTGACAATGAAGTCTTACCGTGTATTTACAAGTACAATCGATTGAATACACTTAAACACATAATGGTGTGTGGTTATTTTACGTCAATGTGTCATAATAATAAAGGAATTACAGAAAAAAAAAACTCTTTGAAAGTCCCGAGAATTTATAAAATCTCTGTAACTGACACAGGATCTACAATACAATCTTTTGTACGTTTCTTGAGCGAAATAATAGTCGGATGGCTTGTCCTCATCAGCGGTTAGCCAGTCCGGATGAATGACTTAGTTTTTATTATTTTATGATACCTAATGGTGTTGCGAGTCGTTCGAGAAGAGTTACGTAGAAACTAATTTATATTTTAGTGGAACGCGGTGTCGTTATATGCCGTGAAGTTTTAAGAGTAGTTAGTTTAGTATCCTAGATTCTAGTACTACAATATTGAAATCTCGTGACCGTTAAAAATCTCGTCGTGAAAAATTAATGAAACCAAAAAGTATTTTGACAGATTGGGACTGAGATTAGAATGCGAAAGTTCTTAAAAATACGAGAATTGACGCTCAGTTTAAAAAACGAGTGTTAAACTGAGCTTTTTTATAATTATAGCTATATACATAATAGTTAAATATTTAAAGAATTTAAAAATGTCATTTCATTATCAAAAAAACTGAATACCCAAAAAAATATACAACCAAAAAACAAAAGAAACATGCATCATAATTTTCCCGCAACATTTTTTCGCCTCCCAATTATTTGTAGCGTCGAAACAGATAAGTTGCGGCGGTTTTAAGTGCGCGTAAGCATCGAACATCGTAAATATGATCGTGATCAGCTGCATTATGTTAAGGACGCGGGACGGAACGAGATCAACCTTACCCTTAAAGGATCCAGCGTGGGTGGATACGGACAGAAATTGTGTAGCAATCTGCTCACTATTTTTGCGTAGCTGTGCAAGGTTGTTGGCCTTAAGGTTTTTGGTTTTGAGGAAGGGAATCTTTGTTTTTTTTTTATTGTTAAGGTCCTCGTATTGAAGACATAAGTTCCACTATTGTTTACTCTTCTTTTGAAGTAAAGAGAGACTCGAAGAAGCCATTTAACGCAAATTGTTGAAGATAAGTATTTTGTGGAGTTTTGTTTGTACTGAAAAATAATGAATTTAAACATTTGCAAACAACATTGGCCGCCAAAGTATTAAATTTGCCTACTTACAATAAAATAAATTACATTATAATTGACTGAAAATCGAATGTAGATATTACTTGGATAGGTTAAATATAACACACAACACGTTTAGTGGGTTAGGTTAGGTTCTGGAATATAATTGATAGACAATAATTAGTTAAAAGAAAATTCTTTGCTCCTCTGTTCATTTCTTCGTACTGGCACAACACATTTAGTAGTTATTACAAAAACTACTCAACGAATGGTACTTTCTTTTGTAATAAATTACTTATCCAGCACAACGAATCTTTGACGCTACACTTACGAAACTCGACCCAATATTTTAGAATAAAGAAAAACGAAGAGAGCGTTCAACTTTATAACTGAATGGACAAATAAATTCAGTTAAGTCGAACCTCATACGAGATAATAACGTGTCTTGTTTAAATTGTGGAAACAACAATATATTGGAGGTACAATTGTACTTTGTAATGTTGTGTTGATAGCACACGTGAGGTATTTTGGCCATGCGGAGATTTTTTACTCATTTGTTCGAATTATCTGACAGGTGCTAATTATGTACTTAATTAGATAAACACAACAGGAATGCTTTGAAAAGATATTTTATTAATGCTAGGACACACAAAGTTATAGTAAGAGAAGAAACTTTCCGTCTTATCCATAATAAAACCATTTGCTTGATAGACCTATTTTATCTATTGAACTATTTTGTTAACTTGACAGAAAGGGACAAAACGGCTTTGTTCTGAATAAGACGTGCATTTTTTTTTAGAGAATCTCTATATAAGTAACATTATTATAATATTGGATCACTGACCCTTCCTCGAGCCAGCCCACGCCGCTTAGCCTGTAGCTTTAAATTCGTCCCAAAATCACTCAAATCCTGATCCAGCTAGTCCCTTGCTGCCCTCTTCCAGTGACGCCCTAAGCCGAGGTTCGTACCCCACAGGGGGTGCCCTTAGCGTGTAGTCGCTTAGTTTTTAGTTAGTATTAAAGTTTAAGTCCTGGCTGGAGGCCTTAATTTATTAGGGCAACCATAGGCAAGTCCGCTTAAGCAGACGACAACCTAATAGGTTGACTTGCGAGATGACATACCCAACAAAAAATGATCTCAAAAACATAAATTGTTAGTGTGTTAGTGACAAAAATTGTAAGCAGCCGTCGATTGTGCTCAGCATTGGCAGCTCATGCGGCAGCAACGACGTCTCCTGCATTGCTACTATATCAGCTTGCTTACATAGTGGCTTGACACCTTCTGTCGATCTCTTGATAAACTTGCAGTTGTAGCTAATTAGTTGACTGTCACTGTTATCCATTAAGCTTGTTATCAGTTATAGCCAGACGCTCCTTATTAACCCTCCTTTCTTGAAAGTTTATGAAAGTTTTCTCCGTCTAAACGAGATCCCTAACGGCCACAAATTATCGTCTAAGAATAAGTCTAATGCACTGCATTGTAGTCTTTTCCTTTCTCATAATTATTTTTACTAAAGATATTGTTTTGCCTGTACTTTTTGTAAACATATTCGGTAACGTCTTTTTCCAAAACATCTTTGTGCACATTTGATATGAACAAAGCAGTCTTAGTATCGGCAGCTTTAAACTTTTCGGGTTTCTCTGGTTCTGCAACTGCATTACCTTTTAGTGTAGAACTTATTCTTAACTTATGCTTATAGTTTCCGTCATCGGTGCGGACGTTTTTTTTTTGTATAGTTTAAAGGAAATCTGCGATAAACCTGTACAAGGCTGACATACCTATATTTAGAATCCCAGATTGCCCATTGTAAATGTTAGTAAGTAGGTAGATTAAACAGGTCTTTCCAATTTAATGATTTCATATAGTTAATTGGGAATTCAGGATGTCTTAAACATCCTACGTCAATTATTATCCTAACTTCCTAACTCATATTATATACGCGAAAGTAACCTTTGTTGTTTGTTGGTTACGCTATCTCGTCAAAACGGCTGAGCGGATTTGGGTGAATTTGGCACACAGATAGACCCTGACCTAGTTGAGGACAAAGGCTACTTTTCATCCTGGATTGCAGACTACGTCGCGGGAAACAGCTAGTAAGAAATAATAACCCAAATGAATCGAAAGAAGATGCGTTTATCGACCGTCTACACCCATCTTTAAAAATTACAACAAAAATGGTTTTTATTCATGTCTTCTCGATACCGCCTCCGACCTTTGTAATGATTTATACAGTCTAGTGACATTACGTAGCCAATAAATAATATTTTAATTCTTCTTTTATACTTTTAAATACGGTCTCAAAATGATATGAACCTGATGGTCGCAGTTTAATTTCTTGAGATTCTTTATATCCGTGATCGGAAATCGAGACAATAATCAAAAAGTGTTAATGACGCGGGACATCTCTGACACTATAATTATTACATTGTATAGCTTGTAATTTACAGGTGTTAATTAATAATATATTAATTTTGAAATATGCTTGCTACTTCTTATTTATTGTTTAATTTTATTTTGTCTAGTTTTATTGTTTGTTTTATTTCGTTTTTAAGTATTTTAGTTTTTAATTACATTGTACCTAATATTTGTACGCCTTCACGGCAAAACATAGCGCGCAAATAATGTGTTAACCTAACACCTTTATGTAAATACCTGTGTTTTACAAATAAATATTCTGATTCTGATTCTGATACTATTTTGTCCTCCTCAGTGATCATGTAGGCAACATAACTTAAAATCATAATGTTTTTCTACGTAACCAGCAAAGGATAATTCCCACCATAGTATTCAATCTGACGTGGTCAATCGATCAACCGAATTTCAGATTAACGAAACGGCTCAACTTGAGTTAGTAGGACTGTAGTCTCTGCTGTTAAAACTTATAGAATTCAGGAATCTTTCTGCTTAACGGCTTTAGGCCAGAGTCTACCAATGATTTGATAGTCCCACACAAAATATTTATAACACATAAATCATTTTAAAGGCACCTACATATTTTTTTTTACAGTAAGGTGCAACCACTTATTGGAGCGTTAAAAAGTTAAAGTTATTGTTATTTATTGTTCTTGTTACCAACATTTATCATGTACAAATTGACGCCTTCACAAATGTAACGAGTAGTGTTGCCGACAAAGTGGCCTGATAAGTATTGTTGTAGTGTAAATGGACCCGTAGAGAGGTTTTGTTGTATCATTTTTGAGGTGACCCAGTTCAAAGACCCACGACAAAATCGGGATGCCATTCCGGACAAAAGTAATTATTTTATAAAATAAAAAATCCCATTATGGTATTGCTAACTCAATTATTAGGTGGAAGCTTAGTTTAGCTTCCATCGTGCTATCTAGCTCATATTTTTCTTTTGAATCATCATCATTCAGATGTCAACTCCCGGACATGAGCTTGACATCCTAAAGCATCGTCTCAACGACCAGCCTTGTACTTCTTGCATCCCAGCAGTTTCCCGGATTGATTTAAATAATGGTGGTCATTTTTTTATAAGAAACTAGTGCGACAATATACAAATTAGGGTTATCCGAGCTACGAAAATGATGAATGCAGAGAAAGAAATAAAATTAAAGTCGAATAAGAATAATGGCTTCAAAGCAGCCATTGTAACTTCATTTCACAACCTGGGACTGAACCCAAAACTCTTACATCTCGTATATCACAGAAAGATAACATCGCCATATATATACACGAATTAAAATACTTCAAGCCTTATTTACGAGTGCAACAATTTCAACCGAGCTAATTTGTAATAATTGTACCGGCAGTGATAACAAATCAGTATTAGTGTGGCTACTGGAACTGGAGACGTCTGTAAAAATCTTAAGTTTTCGGAAGACTACTTTCATGATTGACACATATTTAACTTACACTGAAGTTCATAAAGTTATTTTGTAAGTAAATAAGCAAATTTGCATAACAGCCTATTATATTATATTATAAGATATGCCGGTTTCCTCACGATGTATTCCTTCACCATTTTGAGAGCAGTGGTGATGAAATAATTCACACAAAGCCAAGTGCCAGTCTGGGTTTGAACCTACGACCTACAACACGTAAGTCGCGGCCGTTACCACTGGGCCACAACTGCTCTAATCAAATGTAGTTTGGTTCTATTCAGCCAGAAACCATATTTTGTTAGACACAAATCAAGTTTTACCTCATTAGACTTTGAAAAATTAATCTTCTGCTTTACAAAAAGAAGTCTTAGGAAGCCCGCGCCTAATTACCACACCGACCGAAAAAAGGAGAAACTTCTCAATTTATTTGACCTTAATTTTTGACTGCAGCCTAGGAATCTTGTGCGCGCTAAAGAATGAACCCAGTACGTGAGTATGTTTTCAACCATAAAATAGCACAGCAGTTGAAAACTTCATTACGTCATTCAATATGGTGAAAAATGGCCCTTATTGATTCTGATGTTGTTTCCCTGGCCTTCTTTATACTTTAAGTTCACAGCATATGCAGTCAAACCAATAACTTACATACATATTTATCATATATCGCTTACTTACATATTTATCAGTACTTTCGCGGAAGGAGTTAAATCGTGTCAAAATGCAGATTGCTAGGAAACGTATGTCTTAACACGTCGAGTTCAGAGTAATTGTCGGTTTTTTATTTATTTTATAATGTACGCACTTTGTATAGCTAAAATTATGATGCTAAAAGTACGAATGACCGAATATTTCATAAATTTTTGATGGAACCTCAGTTGAAACAAAGCGGTGAAATGAGACCATTTTGTTAAAAAAAGGGGACCAAAGTAAATGAAGCACAACGTTGTGACTACCACTTGTACAAATAGAAATACTTCAATAAGATAGAAAATGGAAAAAATATACTGTTCACAAATTGTTAAACCGCCGTACCTACATACATACCTACTATTAAAGAGAACCCACACTGTGGCTTGTCGGAGAGATCACTACTGAACATCTTTCTCTAAGTGAGTTAAAAAATAACCCATATTATAAGCATTGATTTCATGTGTCCCTAATACACGGTGAAATTTTAAAAGTTATCCCGCGGCAGAACGATTTGCCTTCAGTAGTGGATTTAAAAATATGCATTAACTTGAAAGCGTGAGAAACTGTAGTAATCCACTAGACGTAATGTAGGTTCAAAACAAAATAAGCTTTGTTTTGCAAAATTATAAACTTTCTGTGTGCTTTGTACTAATGTGAGGAATATGTGGGTCATTGCTACTTTTTTTTCCAGTTAGTTTTTATCATGATCTGGCAGTTAGAGTAATGTATGCGGCCTACCCAAATGTCCTTTCCTTGATATTGTTCGTCGAATCGTTAAGCTCCTTAAGTTCTGAGTTGAGCTGCACGTATTTGACAGGATGGTTCCACTCAATCTGTGTGGTTCTTTACTTAGAAGACGATATCGGACACCGATCTACATTATCTTCACACGATCTGACCAAGATTATGTTTGGACTTTCAAAGAGACTGTGACCTCTGAGTTTGTTTCGGATTTTCTTCTCAGAGTAGTCAGATAGGAAACGCCCACCTCATATAGTTAAAAAATTTGATTGACATGTAAAAGCGTTTGTACAACCTATCATTTCGCTGCGAGATAACAACCACTACAATTTCAGCGTGTATAGTTTCCCAAAAACTAAGAAAAACTCCAGTCTCAGTGTAACAGAGGCTAAAATTCCCATTAATCATACTTACTCCCGAAAATGACAGTGAATGCGACCACCAATAACCTCAAGACTTCTTAAACGGTAAAAAATTGATGCAAGCAAGAAAATTATAAACGCTTGATCTGGTTGAAACGGTTCCCTGAAATAGGTAATTTATTTTTCAATGCGATGAACATTAACTGTAATTAAATGATAATTCTACTTGAATTATGTTTTATTGATTTTGTAGTCGCTTTTAAGAGAGACGAGCTTATTTTTTTACCTTAGTTATTTATAATTAACAGAATGTAAGTTTATTGCATGAATTGCATCATGAATTCATGATGCATTTTTTCTTTTGTTAATCTTGTAAGAAAATATGCAGGGTGTTATTCAAAACACAAAAAACCTCATAAGGTGTACTCACCATTACGAACAAGTTTTACTATGGGACTGATGTCGCGGAAAAAAAACACCAGTTCCCTACATTTTAACGAGTTATGCAAACACACCTAAATGTAGTGAACAGCTGATTTAATTTTCGGGATTCCAGGCTTCACCAATAACCTTGAGTGAGGGAGAACATCGTGAGGCAACCGGCACGATCTAGTACCAAAAATTCGAAGACATGTGATATCTACAAACCCGCACTGGCCCCGTGTGGTGGATGACGGTCCGCTTCCTCTCTCAGAGAGGAGGCCTGTGTCCCAGCACAGGGAACATTATAGGCTTGTTATGCAGTAACCCTGTATAAAAAAATGATAACAATAAACACTCTGTCGTTCAGGGAATGTTTAACTGCGGGGTATTTGCTTAGCCAATGGCCATGCCTTTAATTTCGACTGTTCAATCACACTCATTGCATAATTCACGTTGCTGAGCAGACGTATTTATGAAAAATGTAGCAGTGATTCAATCAGTATGTTACGGTTACGCAATCCGAGCACTGTTTTATTATTAAGAAATAAAAGGAGACGAAAAAGGGTGGTACACTTTTACCTGCACATGAAGCATGAACACCATAGGAACAGGTTTGGTCGACGGAAGAATAGACTGGTTGTAGATAGATTTCTAAAGACATCTATAATTTTGTCAATTCTATCAGTACTGGGTATTAGGATGATTTAAATACTTAAACAGTTTCACCATAATGCATCTCTTAAGCAAGACATTATACATCACCTCACCCCACATATCATACAAATGGACACTCCTCGCATACGCCACACGAAAATAATAAATAATATTGATAACCTCGCAAATTGTATTTACGACCGTACCAAAACGTTCATAATTGAATTTTCGGAAACGCCCACAAATTATTGGTGAAGTAATACCATTGAGGTTTCTACCGGGTATTCGGGGATGTTGTTTTTATACCCACGCTTTTTATGGAGAAATTAAAGAGATAATATTTGTTTAACAAGGATATCGGATTACAGCTGTTGTAGTTTGTCTTAATGATCCAGCTCTCTCTTGTCTTCTTGGGAACTGTTGATAACGGAGCTGACTGTACAACACGTGCTATTCTTTCTTCGACTAATATCTTTACTTATGGTCGACTAACCTCCCTAAACATGTAAACAGCTTACTTCCTATTTATCTTTATCTTTCCAGATAAAAGGCCTCCTTAAGATCCAATAGACACTTTCCCATTTGGTTTTCGCCCAATTTCTGTGTCTTAATTTATTGGTTCGGTCTTGAGGAACGCACGAGGACCATGAGTAAATCAATTGGTCAATTTGGTCATTTTGGTAAAAAAACAATCAAAACGGAAAAAAACAATTCAACGAATTCCAATCAGAACTAGAAAAAAAATGAAATTCCTAGCTCCCAAGCCTACAACGGTAAACTATATAATCCAATTAGCAAGTCACGGTAGCTGGCAGTGGTGGCAGTGTATAATAAAGTCATAAGCAACACTGGTAGCCGGTAGGGCGCTACATTAATCACAGATTACTGCGCGCTTAGATGCACTATCTCTTTGTCCTGAACTCCCAGGGAGGGGCAAAGAGTAGGGGAGATGTCTTAGATGGAGGTTTGTGCCAATTAGTTGGTGCTTTCTTGGAGGTTAGGAGGACGTTGACATGGATGATTAGGAATTTGTTTTTAGTAAAGAACCGTTTGTGGGCTCTCGGTATTAAAGTTTGCCCATAATAATAATAATAATTCAGACCCAGTTCTCGAAAATGGAAATATCACATTGTACTGGGAACGATCCATCATCACTGACAGGACTATTGTTGCCAATAAGCCTGATATAGTGGTGGTGGATCGAGTGGAGCGGCGAACAATGATTGTTGACATAACGGTCCCGCATGACGGTAACCTCGTGAAAGCCGAGAAAGATAAGGAAATCAAGTATCTTGATTTGGCTCGCGAGGTTGTCGACATGTGGGATGTGGACTCAGCAATCATTGTGCCGATAGTCGTGACAGCCAATGGCTTAATAGCCAAGAGCCTCGACAAACACCTGAGGAGACTCTCGTTGGGCAGCTGGATCAAGGGCTTGATTCAGAAAGCGGTACTTCTGGACACGGCTCGCATTGTCAGGAGGTTCCTCTCTCTGGAGCCCTGACCGCAGGTAGCTTGGACCCTGTTCCCGATACCGGTGGGATACAATTTTTTATATTTTTAAATGTTTTTTAATTTTTTTCAGATTTTTAAAAAAATATTTAAACATGTAATTTATAAGTTTGTAAAATATAATAAAGGAGATAATAATAATAATAATATATTAAGGCAACACAAACGTCAACACGTCACGAAATTTGTTAAAATTATTTTCAATTACTTATATTAATTTTAGACAGTTTTTATATTTTCTGAGTACAACAAGCCTGAAGTCCAAAAAACAACATAAAAAGTATAATGAACCAGAATAACACAGAATTTCACGCCATAAACTGCCGAATGGGAAGTGAAATCTGTCATGTCACCTCGGAACATGTAAATAATGAATAAGTATGATGATTAACAAATGTTGACGAGATCAGCCGCACGTCAAGCCCACCACCTCCGGACTCTTCGCCCAGCTCCGCCTCGCCGCCGCCGGTATCCAGCCCCACCATGAGTGCTGTGACGACACCGGCCGCGGTAGTTGCGTCGAGCTCGAGCGACGAGTTTTTTTCCCCGCCGACGTCGCCAACACCTGTTCGTCGGCAGGGGAGAGGCCGTCCAACGAGGAGCTTGGGACTTAGGGGCCATCCGGCCCCGAACCGGGTCCCCGCTGCCGGTGGTTGTGTGCAGCGCATGAGATGGACTCAGTCTATGAACGAGAACGTCATGCACGCATATTATGGGTCTACAGAGGGGGGGAACTCACCTCACTGCGTACCGTGATAGGATGCTGTCTCTTTTTCAGGACCTAGAACCAACCGTCAGCGTCTCGGCCCAACGACTGTCGGATCAGGTGAGGGTCATCCAACGCAATCATAGGTTGGACGATGACGCACTTGATAGGCTGCGCTCAGAGATACTGAGCAACCTTATCGTCTCGACTCCGGCACTAACCGCGGTACAAGCGTCAACCATTGATCTACCGCAGTCCAATCATGGCGTTGAAGAAGAAGATGATAGGCCACAGTAAGTAGCCAATGCAACGACCGATTGAGGAGCGCACTTGAGAATGCGTTTCGCGAGTATAGATCCACTCCGACCGAACTTAGACCGCGATTACCACGCCTACCTATGCACAAAAAAAATAGGGCGCTGGTGCGTGCCCTGGACTCTCAACTTAAGAATGTGTTCGAGAGCAGTGAGAATCTCGTTGATACACACTCGATCCAGTATAGCGCGGCTGTTGCGGCATGTCGTTTAGCTAACGTCAAGTTTCCAAACTGTGACGGAGCTGCTCGACCAAAACCATCCGTACCAGCCTGGCAATGCAGGATCGAGCGTCATATCGATGGAGCCAGGGTACTCATAGGCAAACTATACTGTTTCAGGGAGGGCAGTCGTGACCCCGAGGCAACAAGACCACGAGTGATGCGCTATGTGAGGCGGGCATTTTCGGGGACTGAAATAAGCCCTCGAGAATACATGTTCCGTGTCACAGAGCGCATCGACTTCGATTATCTCTGGTTGTTCTCGTCTGGCTAACGGCGAGTACTTGCACCTATAACCAAGTAGCCAGGATTATTCTCCAGCAACTTGCTTTGAAATATAAAAATGTGGATTCTGAGGTACCGTATTACAAGTATGTGCCCGACCCAGTTCTCGAAAATGACCTTGTCACGTTGTACTGGGATCCGTCTATCATTACTGAGAGGACTATTATCGCTAATAAGCCTGACATAGTAGTGATAGATCGATTAGCGCGCCGCACAATGATTATCGAAGAGATACAAATTAAATATCTCGACTTAGCACACGAGGTTGTTGACATGTGGAATGTAAGGTCGGCTGTCATTGTGCCTATTGTCGTATCGGCCAATGGCCTGATTGGCAAAAACCCTCGACCAATATCTCTCGAGGCTTTCGTTAGGCGGTTGCATCAAGGGCCTGATTCAGAAGGCAGCACTCCTCGACACGGCTCGCATTGTGAGGAGGTTCCTGTCTCTGGAGCCCTAACCACCAGTAGCTTGGACCCTGCTCCCGGTACCGGAGGACCACTATTTTTTATATATTGAAATGTTTTTTTTAAGTTGTTTTATAAAAAATATTTAAAAATGTAGCAAAATAAGGATAAAAATAAATAAACGACATAATAATAATAATTAGTTGTTTATTTCTCCTCACAGTGGCAAACTTATTCTAGGTTTGACATATATTTTTTTATTCCCTTTTTTAGCAATGTGAGAAGCTGGTGTCTGAGTTAGGCGTTAAATGTCTGTATTACAAATCACCAGGTCCCCACCCCACGGAAGAACAGAAAGTTTTACTTAAAAATACAAAACAAAACAAAAAAATTGATACGTATCTTACGTTATAATTATAGAGATTTAAGACTAAAACTTAAGTGATTAAAATTTTGGGGGTAGAAGTTAAAAAGAAACAAATAAAAAGTTTGTATTAATTAATTAGCCGACTATTTATGACCTGTGTTCGTTAACATAAATCTGCTTTGATTTTATGTTTTGTAGTCGAGTCTTTTTTGAATGCACGTGTTTCTGTGACAAATAAATCAATTTTTTTCTTTCTTTCTTTTCTATGTACTGTTTTGAGCCTATATAAGTCCCACTGCAAGACAAAGGTTTCTCTTCCGTCTTTCCATTGATCTCTGACTATTGAAATGTGAGCCCAATCTATTGTCTACCTCGTCTCGTCTATCATGGCATTAAATATGTCTGGTAAACCTACGTTCCAGGTTGACATTGTGGATACATGCAATGAGCATTAAAATCTCTGAGTGTTCGTTGAAGTGCTACAGTTGTCATTGGGTACAAAATAACATTAAATAGAAGGCCTTTCATGATGATAAAGAACGGATCCGTTGCAAAGGACACATTACGTGGGGCGCAAAAAAAAACTGATATGAATGAGAAAAAAATACTATGAACGGTCAAGAGTTAATTTATTGTTTCTTAAAATATAGTTAGCATAAATGCACTTTTGCATACGAATAAACTAATTTTGAAAACATTTATACCATCTCTCCGTGCAAAGCCTCAGTCAAATTGTGGGAGATCCATCGCGAACACAGCGGTTCATACCCAAATGTCTGTAATTGCAGGATTGATTGTATCCAATCTCATGGTAGGTCTGATGCCTGTCTGTTTCGACCATAAGGCGCACAGCATCGATGTTTTGTTGTTCACAACGGTGGACAGGCGACTATCACGAAATTCGTCACTGAAATTGACACAACCACGCTTCAATTCTGCAAACCAGCTATAAATAGTCGGCATGGTGGTTCATCGCCTTCCAAAATAACATTAATCCTGATCCATCTCGTCCCTTGCTGTCCTCTTCCAGCGACGCCCTAAGCCGAGGTCCGTACCTCACAGGTGGTGCCCTTAGCGTGTAGTCGCGTAGTTTTGAAGTTGCCTGGCTGGAGGCCTTAATTTATTAGGGCAACCACAGGTCAGTCCAGTTAAGCAGTCGACAACCTCCTAGGTTGACCTGCGAGAAGCCATTTATAAAATAAAAATAAAAGTGCTTCATCACCAAAAGTAGTTCGAAGCTGAGTGAAACTCGGCTGAGCTTTCAAATTACACGTTAAATCGTAGAAAATCATACTACGAAAACTTTCACACGTTCATGATGATGAAGTCAACCAACTTTTAATATGACGTCACAATGTAAAAACAATTGACAGATGGATCAAACGAACTGTATTCTATAGAATACAGTTCGTTTCTGAAGCTCTTCGGCTATAGCCGAAGAGCTTGGGCTTTTAAATATTGTTTAAGTAAGTGGCCATCGGGAAACTTACAGTGCGCCCTACTTAAGGTACTGAAACGCATCTTCAAACTGTCGCATCTACAAAAAACACAATAATAATCTCTGTCCATTATTACGCTAAATAATATATGAGACGATTTATCTTAACCGAATAAGTAGTAGGTAATATTTTATACCGTGTATTGTGTCGCTAAACTTACGACTTCCGGTCAACGGCGGCAGCTCTGTCTGAATGTGGCTTATCTTAAGATGAGATATTACTATTGTTATCTTGGGTTTACTGTGGGAATATTTAGAACGTTCTGGAATGAGGATTCGTATCGAGTGGAGTGAATTATGCCGGTTGGTCCTTGAATGGGTCACCTCATTTCTTGCGGGCTGGATTCTGTCTGTCTTTGTCGTCTCCTGCTTACTGATGATTACCTATCATATTATTTTATTTTATTTGATTAATTTTAAGAAAACTTACAGCTAACAAATCAAGTATTCAGAAGCAATATGTAGAAGAACGCCAATTACAAGTTTCCACTTATATAAACTTATGTATATAATTTATAAATTGGTAAAAACAACGTAACAAATAACCATAGAAAAAACTAAAGATAACGAAAGAAAACAAAAATGATCGGGGGGCACGGCAGTGCCCCCGCCAAGTCGAGCGCGAAGCAAACACTGCCGTACCATCCTTTACTGAAACCATTTCGCCGCATTTTCAGGCCCCTATTTGAGAACCTCTGGATAAAACCAGAACGCAGAAATTTTCGTCATCCAGTAAGCTATAATCACATACTTAAAATCCAAAATTCAGACAGCTGAAATTTGGTACAGAGTTAGGGTTTAATGGCCACATAAAGGGAAAACTATAAAAACTAGGATAATCGAAGATCTGGAGTACCTGGTGACCCTGATTAGAAAACACACGAGCCCAACCAAACTATTAGAGATCGACATACCGCCTTTAAAAAAAAAAAAACAACTTGGTGGGCCGCTTCATTTGTTGTCAAAAATCGAAGGTCTGAAGTATCTAATGAAGAACCCTCAGCTAGTCTCAGCTGTATTAGAGATATGGTAATGCCCCCTTCTACAATTGGTACATAAAAAAAAATCGACTGTCATTGCAAAAACCCAGCGCAGTGGGACACATCTTCAAATTTAATCTAGCCTATAGCGTCCCACTGCTGGGCGAATGCCTCCCCTTCTGCTTTGCCTACGTTTCTACAAAAAGAAGTGATCACTTCGAACTCGTTTAACAAACATAGGTACTTACAACAGATATAATATTACGTGTAACAAAATTGACTTGTACCCACTAATGTATACAGAATGTTCAACGGCTAAGTCACACAACATTACGGCACGACTTTGTCTAGATTTCATTACTTTTTAGAGGTAACAAGCAGCTCCATCGACACTTGGCTAGATTTTTACAGAATGTTTTTGGTGGTATACATTACACAATAAAGAAAATGTTACTTAATGTTTTTGTTTTTATTTCTGGACACTATTTGTGAACAAATCCAAATCAACATCCCGGCACACCATATTAAACATTCGACATGCTCTTAAAAAATATGAATTTTGCCTATAGATTGTTTTCACAATAGGCACATGAAGGAGATGAGGTCTCCGAAGAAACACAGACGGTACACGAAGTCCAATCTTGGCCACGAGTTCAGAGACGTCAGTCGACCCATTCATAATACTAAATAGGAAAGCAAGATCTGCAATTTTTCTCCGCTCGTGTTTCCTTTAGGAAGAATATGACATTTCTTACACCGACTAGTATAGTTAGGAAGATTAGTATTTGAACGATATTAAGTGTATCTTAAAAATCGCCTTTGAATACTTTCAAGGCGATTAATATAAACATTGTAATTAGGATTCCAAACTAGAGAAGCATATTCAAGATGGCTACGGACAAAAGCACAGTATAGAATTTTCATGGTTTTGATATTCTTAAACTCAGAGGAGAACCTAAAAATAAAACACAAAGCTTTAGAAGCCTTGTTGACTATATTGTCAATGTGCTCATCAAACAAAAGCTTTGAGTCAAAAGTTACCCCAAGATCCTTGCTGACGTCGACTCTGGCAATTGAGGTATTTGATAATTTGGAATCATACTTCATAGGGTTTGGCTTACGAGTAAAATTATATATATTATAAGGTCAAGATCATTATAACTTTGTCCTCTCGACGCTGGTGACGCTCAAAGAAAGGTATTTCACAGAGCGGTTTATTTAACACCAAAGCATGAATTGAAACAATATTTAGGATGAAGTTGGGCATTTGAAAGAAAATTATACAGTTTAAAGACAAAAGTGTAGTTTGTTCAAAAGTGTAATTGTTTATGCCATTGGTGCCGTCTGATCGGATGTTGCTTTGATGTACAATAGTATCGTTTGTAGTATCTTAGAAAACTGCAGTACAATTTGGAGACCTCATTACGCCACGCACACCCTTCGACTGGAGCGATTGCAAAAGAATTCCTCTGGCATCTGCCCTGTGTCAGTGGATATGCAAAAAGGATACGATCATATGAAACCCGACTTTGTCGTTCCTTGTCTTTGCAAACTGTTAAATAGCTCCTCTTGTTGACGTGCAGTTTGACTCATATGCCAAGTTTCGTAGAACAACTACTAGTAATGTTTGAATTAAAAACGATGTATTTTGCTGTGTCCCTGTTTGTTTTGTTCCATTGAATTTTACTTATATTCCATCACGTAATGTTAAATAATACTTGTAAGTTTTATTAATGATGTATTTATTTTATAGTTTAGTGCTTGCACACACCTAATATGTTTATGGGGCTTGCGGTGCTAACCTGTAAGAAATTGTTACACTAACCTTAGATTATGGTGGATATTACTTAAACTATTTACCTACAGTGTTAATAATTGTTGGTTGGCCCATAAAGAAAAAATAAATTGTGAAACTTCAAAAGCCCTGATTCTAGCCAGTTTATTTTATTTGACCTTGTATGGTTCAAATCAAATAGAATCAAATAGAATCAGTATAAAATTCTGGTTTACTCACTTGGTTCAGATTGTTTGATTCGTTCACTTAGGTACCGACCTATCTGAAATATAAAAGTACCTACAAAAAAAGGTTCTCTTTGTAGTGTCAAATTTACAAGAAAAAAAACAAATCTGTCTGTCTGTTTGTTCCGTCTAATCTCCACAACGGCTGGATCGATTTTATGTATGGAAATACTTTGAACCCTAGAAAAGGACACCGGCGACTTTTATCGAAATACCACGCGGGCGAAGACGCGGGCAGATGCTAGTCTTTTATAAATTTACTCTCACCCAAATTTCCCTTTCTCATCGAGCAGTATCAACGTTATGAGGTATCGTTAACTAATTATAGGTTTGTCTGACAGTATCACAACAACTTGTATATCAAATCTAACTGGAACTGAACCAATAATTAACTATGATCTAATTAATAACCATAAGGCTATGATTAGAATCAATGTGAGCGTTCTCACGTTAGTTTTAATTGTTATGATTAATCTATATACTGACGTGTAGAATAGTTTGTGAGATATGTGCGAGAGGCTGGCTAGATGAAGAAGGAGAAAGCTTAACCATTTGCTATGCTTTATGCAGTGGTGCATCATGAGAACTATTTTGATCCATAAGGTGAAGGTACCATTGGTCCTACTGTCTCGCAACTGTCTGCAGGACCAATAAAGACCAACCAACGTTATAGTAGTAAGTATCCTGATGATTGTCCGATTCATCAGGTCATTGGAATAATAATTAATCGCACAAAACAGTTCAACTGAGACACCTGTCCTACCGCCGACGATTGGCTAAAAAGGAGTAGAGCTAGCAACTAACAACGATATAGATTAACTATGATATGTTTCTCTTTAATTGACACGGAAGCCTTTTGTCTATTTCTTGAGGGAGAAAACAGTCGATAGCTAGCCGCTTCTTCGTCAGGGATGGGACAGGTGCCTTATGTTGTACGATTGTATTAATATGTATTTGACATTTCTCGGGTCCCTGAGTCCTGATTTTTTAAGGCGTACGGAGGCCGAAGCCAACTCGCAGAGGCCAGTAAGATTTCAATGAAATGAGGTACCAACCGAAGATTATCCCTATACCCCTACAAGAAAAAGGACTATTGCAAGATGGTTGGTCGTTGGCGGAGGGCGGGTAACGCCCTCTTCCAGCCCCTATAAATGGGTCCAGGGACGGGAGACTCGGAGACCTCCGCCGCCCCCCATACATCAGGACCTGAAGTGGCGGCGCGTAGTGTTCCACGTGCACCCCTCTTAGACCTTGTGGGGGAGTCAAACACCTCACTTCCCCTCCCAACACGAGGAGGCCGAGGCGGGCCGGCACCAGTCTGGGTTGTGGAAGAATAATATGTTTCCGCTACTCCGACGTAGGTGTGAGATGGAACACCGGCGTGGTTTTTTGTCAGTAAGATTCTGACAGACCCCTCCTCCCGCCCCAGGGCGGAGGACATCCATGAGGATTTTCCATCCCGAAACAAAAAAAAACAAAAAATAGGACTATCACAGGATATGGAAACGAAGGTATTGAACTATGGAAGGATTATGGCCCCTACATGACCATTGTAATTATTTAAACATGCAATATACGTATCAAATGGCAGGTAGTGACTAACAACGTGACTAACAACGGCCGCTAACCGTGACGTGAGGGTGAGCAACAAGGAGGCAAAATATCTTGAGATGCTTGAGGAGTGTACCTCTCGGTATTCCACGGCTATGAGGACAATCCCGGAAATACGGTCAAAATCCCATACCACCATCTTACTGGACAGCAGTCAAGGATACTTCCTTATCAGTATATTCACTTTGTTGTGATCTTGCTCTTGTAAACTGTCTATACTTAGTCTTTATTTATTTCGGTTTCTTATATATATTTCGGACGTATGTATTTATGTATCTATTCGTTAGGATATGTTAATTTGTATATATCTGTGTATCTATTTAAGTGTAATGTATACTCATTTCTTGCACCACCGACCATAATATATCCAAACAAATAACTGCCCATTCTAAGGTTGCCTGGAAGAGATCGCAGAAACCGCCCATTGTATGTTTTGTAGTTTTTTTGTTTTGTAATTTTGTGGTGTACAATAAAGTATATATATATAAATATTCAGTTGTGAAATATTGGTAAGTACTGCGTCAGGATTTATCCAAGCCTTATTAAAAAGGCAGTAATATAAATGTGGACGCTACAAAAATTCTCGTCAAAAACTCCATAGCAAGTATCCAACCATTAGATGTTGCTCAGACAATTTAGCAAGGAGTAGTGATGAATAAACTCTAAAGCCCCAAATATTTTTCATTGCAAATATTTTGTTCAGTGTCAACGCCCCACAATCAATAAGTTTATAAACTTTCACTACAAAATCACAATCAGTATTTATTTTACAGTTATTTGGTATAAACAAAACTTTCCTTGAAAAATGTCCGTAATTTTTCTTTCCGCACCTCAATTAAGCTAACGTACTGTATGAACATGTGATTAATACAAAACATATAGATAAACAATACTCTATATTCCGGGGCGGTACACTTGAAATAAATCAAACTGTGTGCGTAGGTGGCCAGCGCAGGCGCAACCCGCAATTACCAATTAACCTCGCGTTATATTCATGTTCGAAATTCAAAATTCAAATTCATTCGGTCATACCCCGCCGAACGAGACACAAGTCTAAAATGGTGGCGTGAAATCGGTGCGCCAATTTTTTCGTAATATTAATTTCAGATTGGTACGATCGTGCACAAGAGTTCCAATATTCAAGATGGAGAAAATAATAAACAAAGTTGATCCAACAATACTTTTTAATAAAATCGTTAATTTTCCAAAATAAAATTTTGGACCTAAAAATAACTATACACTTCTGAATATTCCTTACTACGAGTACATAATGTTTTCTAAAACGATATCCATAAATTACATTTAGGCTCGATCTCCACGTTATCTAATACAGCTAGACATACAATATGGTTTAATAATTCAGGTCTTATATTTCTGTATATCTAAGACCATGTTTTCACGAGCTAGAAATCTTGATAAACATCGAATACTGTAAGATAGCAGCTTGATAGTGGACACAGTAATGTGAGTCGTATCGCGATTACGATTCGAGATTTGTTGCAAATGTAAACGTCCGCTAACAGCAATATTTAAGTACTTACCTAAATGGTAGGTAGGTACATGCAGATTATAAATATTTCATCAAATATTTTATGAGAGTTTGCGCTGCCGAAAATGTTGATTATAATAATGAGCATATTATCTATATCTAGGTATTTATAACAACAACATGTAGGATTACAATATAAATACGTCTAATTTACATAAGAGGCCATCGAAAACTGATTTTTATTAAAAATACTAAATAAACTTAGGTTTACAAAAAAATCCAACAAAAATATTGACATTTCCATTTATTTATTTATTTGTATTACCAAAATTACAGTCGCCTAAATTGGTGGGATATGCATTTTTCTTTCTATTTTTAATCTAACACAGATTTAGCACCATAACACTAAAGAGTATTTAAATCAACAACAATCATGGAACTTAAAATTATGGTATTCTTATTAAATGCAAATTAAAAACTAATTATTAGGAGTCATGCATTTGTGTCATGTTAAATAATAATAATTCTCTGGTTTATCACACTTTAAACTATACAACACTAACAATATGTTTCAAACATAAATTATAATTTATTTATTTAAATATTTACAAAAATCGAATTAAAGATAAAATAATTTATGTCATATTCCTCTTAGAAATATGTAATGCACTTTCTACTTACTAAGTCTATGAATGAAAATTTTGCAAATATTTTTTTTTTGTCAAAATTATTTATATAATAAAAATATTATGATACAGTATTTTGCTTTTTTCTTGTTGTTTTGGCTGAAAAAAATCACAACTGTGTGATCACATTCAGCAACCCACACGTGTAAAACATTGCTTATTTTTATCAGGCGTTTCGTTTGTTCTGCGAAAGGATGACTGTATATTTTATTAAACTATTGTGAAGTAAAAATTTTTAGACATACAAAAATTTATTCATATGTTTATGTTATACCATAGTAATGTTTATTGACAAAATATACAGAAACAGACTATTCAGCTATTGGTAATTATAAAACATGGTTTTATTATTGATTTAGGCCTAACAATTACAATAATACCGTCTCCTTTTTTTGATTAATTTCATATTATGATATAAAATATTCTTGACTTTTAAAAGTATTTTTTTATTGGCTAAGGTAAGGTGGTTTTGGTAATGCTGCTAAATATGCATATCAGCACGGTGTCACAATACAGAATGATGGGGTATAGAATGATCTTAACCAAAAATAAGTTCATCCAAATTTCTCTACCTATTTATTATAAATTAACAATTTTTTATTGTTTATCATCACGAGCATCTGTTCCAGTCGTAAATCTTCATACTTCATTTTCGAATCAATCGCAATTACTTATTTCTTTGTTTATTAGGATTATTTTAATATTCAAAACTTAATTTAAGTTGTATTTCAATTTTATGATCTTGTTTCAAAATATAATATTTTCTTTACCATTTTCATAAAACTTTCCCTGATCAGATCACACCATCAATATTTGTGTCCTTTTTCCTTGAACATTCATAAAGACCCTGATTTTTCGATGCTCTCTTTCTCATCATCCACCCTTCCGTCCTTTTCCTCAACTTTCTGATGTTGACCGTTGCTGTCCCCAGTGACGTTTCTAGGTTTTCAATCTGCCATCAGGTCACTGTGATCACAAGTCAACTGACCGTGCTTAAATTCCTCCACCAACGTTGGGTGTTTTCACAAAATATGTTGTTAATGTGCCCTTGCCTTTGACGTATGTGGGACCCCGACATTCGCAAGTGTAGCCCGCATTCATTAGTACCCTTTAAAAGAAAATAGTTATTAATAATACCAGTCTATTATTGCCCGCTGCATGTCAAAGGCCATCTCTTCTTATACAGAGAAGGCACGAGCATTCATCACCATACTTGCTCAAGACTTGTTGGAAATTTCAGACTCATATTTTAACGTACAGTCTAGATTTTCTCACTTTACTCTATAAACTCAAAAAGTACATATGAATTGAAAATATCACATTGGTACTTGTCCACATTTGAACCCACAACCGGCCTTAACCACTGGGCTATCACGACATCAAAAATCATCAAAATATTTATTACTGCTCATAATATACTGCGGCAATTGCGGTAGATAATTGAACTAGCCACTTTTTAGCCAAGAGAGGAATATTCCTGTTTGTATCTTAAATCACATAAACTGTATCGATCGTCTTGTTTAAAACTACGCGCCCCTCCATTCCATGTCCGTAAATACACATACAGCCAGCATCAGATGACATGTTGAAGACATCAACAAGAATAAATTTGATTTTTTCACATCTCTGTTCCACAATATTATGTAGATTACTGTAGCAATTAAGTATCCAATTTATACTAAATGTTTTGTCTCTTTATGGCTGACTGTACATTATTTTATTAGAGTAATTGTTAGATTTTGATCCTTCCAGTAGATTATCCCTTCGAGTCAATCTATTTATTTTGGTCATTCGAATCAGATCCTACTTATTTAGGGCCTTCAAATCGAACATATGTTTTGGTCCTACGAGTCGAACTTTATCTATTGTAAACATAATTTGATTTAAAAGAGTGTCCGTGGAGTTTCTTGCCCGTTCTTCTCCATAGGTACCTACTACGCTTTGGAATGGGCAACTAGCTTCATTTTTCTGACCGACCGACCTTGACAATTCAAAAGTGCCTGTAATTGGTTTATTTGAAATAAATGCTTTGAGTTTGAGTTTGAGTTTATTTTGATCCTTCAAGACGGATACTAATCATTTTGCTTCTTTCAGTCGGATGCCATTTACTTTTAATAATATAAAAAAGTCACAATATGCTTACTTAGCTGTATCTTCGGTGACCTGTATCCTGCCCATTATCCCGGTGGAGTCCATTCTAGAGGCCACATTGACGGTGTTGCCCCAAATGTCGTACTGTGGCTTTTGAGCACCCACCACGCCTGCTATCACGGGACCATGGTTCAGTCCTAAAGTGTCAATGACAAAATTATTTGTTAAAATACACGGTGGCTTATTTTAAATGACATAAGTGACATAAATGACATAAATTTAAAAAATAAATTGGACGGTTTAAAAAAAACGGTATAAAAAAACGTGCTATTTCATAGAAAAGTGAGTGATGTACGATACGAGGTCTAAATGTATGAGAACAGGTTTTTTTATAACCGATAAAAACCTTTGAACGTAGGGGGCTCTCAGCACTAAGTGACGGGGTCCATTAGGGCCGATGCCTGCCAGGGTCGAAGGTTTTTAAAAGAGATACTGCGGCCCTGGTACAGGCAACTGAAGGAATACAGGTGGGTTTAAGCCAGTAAAAGTCTGACACGCCCAGTGCGGGAGGTCATTTGAACATTTCCCGCCACACGTTCACAAAAGCCACTAATAAAGAGTTTAAATTATAATTGTAGCCAGAACAATGTACTAAACCATGCTATCAGGTTGTGCTTCGGTGTGCCTGCTACCGTGTATACAATAGTTAATTATTAAAACACTAACTATTAATTTTAAGAACTCAATCAATCTGCCTAGACTTTTCCCAAATAAAAAGTTCCGGTTGGCTTCCAATCTAACCAGATAAAGCAGCCATGCATGTCAATCAGTATATGACATGCAGAGACTCCATGTCACTGTAAGGACTGGTTTCTGTGGCATTTACACTAAAATCCTAAAATAATTCTCTACATTATTATTTTTAAATTTAAAGAACCAACCATTTCTTTCGGTTCTTTACTTAGCGCCGGGTTGTGGTCTTAAACTAGTCTTTAGATACTACTCTATCATTAGGGAGTAGTGAATACCTAGTTCAAAATTCTGACAACCTTATTTTTATCAAGAGCGTCTTTGTTTTGGAAAAGAAATCTCTGTTAATCTTTGACAATGGTATGAAATGGCTACACCACGGAAAATTGACCTATTACTCGTACGCCGTAAACCCTTTTCAATGCATTTACTGATTAAGGTTGTGTACTTTGTGTGCAACCGCTAGCGCCATCTGTTGCGGACGAGACGAAACGGAAACAAAACGAGGAAACCTTTCGTCTCCAAAGTTCGAAAGTAAAACGTCTTGGCGCTTATGGTTAATAATATTTTATTTACTGTTGTTGAACTTCCTTTGGCAAACAAACCTTTGAGTCATAAATTCCTCAATTTTAATGAAAAGGTTCATTTTGAAAGGCTAGTTACAAGCAGATACGTTGAGAACTGAAAAAAAAAGTTACTAAAAGCTCTACGAGATGTCGCTGTGAGTTGGACATGAAACTTTTCCGAGAATTGACGTATTTTTTTCTAACCCTGCAACATTATTCTCACATGTATAAATAATTTAAACATAACTGATGCAACATTTTTTTATTCATTTAAAAGAGAGTCCATGGAGTTTCTTGCCCGTTCTTCTCCATTGGTACCTACTACGCTTTGGAATGGGAAACTAGTTTCATCTTTTTGACTGACCTACCCCTTGACAATTCAAAAGTGCCTGTAATTGGATTATTGGAAATAAATGTTTTGAGTTTGAGTTTGAATATTTGCTTACCTATCCTAAGTTTGAACCTCTGGAAGGATTCTCTGTTGATCTGGTCCAGTATTGTCATCAAAGCGATCGCGAACTCCACTAGGATAGCTACCGTATGCTCCTCTTTACTTGTTGCATCCTGAAAATAAAATCGTCCCTACATTACAAACATTTACAATTGAATATGAGCACAATTTAGTCCTGAAACTAACTTTATATTAAAAAAGAATCATATGGTTTCTGGCGTCTGACTGCGCGTAACGACTGATCGCGAACGACAATCCGTGACTGACAGCCGGGACCAGCCGATTCATGTGCTCGATATGTGAAGATGGTCACCTATCAACGGACTGGCCTCTGCAAGCGTAGCCTAACCTGATCTCTCTGATCTCAATTTTTTTTTAATGATATGACTTCTACCGCTCTGGGTGGAGCGGGAGAGCGTGAGATTTTTACTGGCTAAAACCCACCCGTGTTCCTTCAGTTACCTGTGCCAGGGCCACGGTTTCTCTTTCGAATTTCCCGCGACCCTGAGGCGATCAATCGACCCCTGAGGCTGTAATTACTTAGGCGTGAACTCCAAGGTCGAAGGTTGAATACTTTTTGCACACTGTAGTAGATTGGTCACTTACGTTTTGTTCCTCCTTTCCTGGTCTCAATCCTGAAGCAATCATGTATGTGCTTCCTATTGTCTTTATTTTCTCTATACAGCTGAACTTGGGCTTCAGAAGCAGCTGAAAAATACAAAATGTAAACTGTTATTGCACCAATATTTTTCTGTTGTACAATGAAATCTCATTTATAGCAATACGTGTTTCTAATTATCTTAAAGTTGTCCCACAATAGCTTGACAATTAAATATTATTTCTACAGTAATCGAATTGCATTCAATTACATCAGTTATAGACTACATACGGTCAGGGAAATTAATTGTTTTATCAAATTGACAGATTACGTCAATAGCCATTTCATATAACAGTCATAAAATTACAGACGTGGTGTTGAATAGACGGACAATTTAAGTCGGTAGTCAATTAAATAAACAATTTCCCCACTATACAAACTCACCTACCTACCTACGTCAATGTTTATAAATCAAAGGTTGTTTACCTTATCAAAATCACAAATAATTTCATTGAGCAGTCGCAAACACTCCAAGCCTTGTTTGTTGACGTCAGTCTCATCGTAGAACTCTTTGTAGTTCGGTATCGATGCAAACATTACGGCAATGGTTGAGTATCTTTCGTGGTATAACTCTGCCTGAAAGCAAAACAAGTTTGTTTGTAAGTTATAAAGTTGAGCTACACGATTACTTACAATTGTGTGAACAGATTCAACAGGGCCACTCAAATCTGTGTGGCTCTTTCCTTAGAAGACCATTTCAAACACTAATCTACATGGTCTGGGCTTTTAAAAGAGACTGTGACCTCTGAATTTCTTTCGGTTTTTCTTCTCAGAGTAGTCGGATATGAAACACCGACCTCCTTAGCTATCACAGGATGGTTGTGGTAGCTAAGCAGGTTATCGTATCGAAAACTATACATTTCGATCCCCTGATTTGCCTTACCCCAGCAAACAACCGTCGAAAGAATTGCGGTCAACGATTTGATTAAAACTGACAAGTTTTTCGTGTTTTGGACTTGTGAACAGTGTTTAGAAACTCCTACGATAACATTGATTGATTTTTCGAATCGGTACGGAAGCGTATCGAAAATAGCTATGCTGAACTAGTTTAAAAAAAAAACATTGACTCGTAATGGTATTTGCACAAACATATAGAAATAATACTACATTGTGATACAAGTGTGCTCTTTTGGTCAGTACCCTATACTACTGGGATCAAAGCCAACGCGTGTCACACGACGTTTTTCAACACACTTGCGAGGAAAAATACAGACTCGTATTGTTATTATCTGTAATTATTGAAACAATTAGTGAAAGTACAATTCTCAAAATGATTCCGAACACTTTTTGTTGGTATTGTTACAGTTTGTGTAATTGTATTGGTATTATTAATAATTTCGTTGTTTTCATTTTCTTGGGTATATGTCGGAGATGATAAAAAATTCATTGTATTTAGACATAAAAACTCTTTATGGAGATGAAAGAAAAAAATAATATAAAACACGAGTAAAGGTAGGTAATGTAAAGTAAAAAGCACGCGTGTTTAATACATTGAATTATGAACCTAAAACCGGTGTGATAAGAGCCACTTTATGAGCTACTGTGTTGAAAAATTATTTAGAGGTAGTTGGAATGAAAACATTAGTTCAATTGTGACACTTACTTCAGATGCAACATTAGTAAGGAAATGCTCAGCAACGTGAGCCGGTAGTATGTTTTCTAGAAGAATCTGGAATAAAGAAAAAAAAATGCTATTATCATGGAGTATTTTAGAAATAATCCAGGGATTATATTCCAAAAGCACCCATACCTTATCTTTGAAACCAAAGCACTGTCTTTTGCAATATTGTTTGGCTTAGTTAAAAGACACTACTCATTTCAACAGATTTCAACATTTGTTTGAGTTTAAATCTACTTAATAAAAATCTTTAATTCAATGACACATTACGTGAATCCTAAGCCGCTAGGTCTATAAGCATGAAATTTTACAAAAGAGATCCTTGTTTATCGATGGTTTTTGAACATCTAATTATATTTTTATTCCTAAAGGGGATGAAAGTTTGTATCGAAGTCATTATCAACCCCCGACGGGTGTTTTATGTACAGCGTGTGTATCTTTGGTCTGTCTGCGGCATCGTAACTCCCAAACGTTTGAACGTTTTTTTTTTAAAGAAAGGAAGAAGATAATCTGTCCAGCCGCTTTAAAGGTCTTTAATTGCAACGGGAGTTTTTTTTAATTTCAAATTTAACTTTTATTGTAGATGGTAAATCCCGTCGGACAAAAGGCTTGTAAATTAATAAATGAACAGCGTCAAGACTTGACATTAGTCCAACCCACCTTATTGATCCCTCGCATAGTTTCCACCTCTTCCTGTTCAAACTTGAGCTTGTCCTTCCATAAGAAGTCAGTGCGTGATGTAAACTCTATCTGTCTGTCCAGGATGTGCAGTAACGCTGCCAGGAATACCAACACCATACCGGCTTTTGTGGCGTAAGCCAGCATTGTGAATCTAGAAGAATTTGAAGTTTTTTTAAAATGTTGTTCAAATATGTTAGGTATGCTTATATATTTTATAGCACTGTGTGACCTAAACCTGCACTTCAGTCACGCTTTTCTGTGACCTTAGTAGTCCATTTTTACAACATGCGAAAACTTCACAGATGCGTAAACATATAAACAACAAAAGATAATAATAAATGATTGACACTTAGAAATTCACAGCACATAAATGTCAAAAGATGATGTTCGTCATATAGCAGTTACATTCTGTATAAAAAGTGACAACGCAATTTCAGAAACGCTTACCGACCACTTATAGGTTTGGTTTTCAGTTCGTAATATTAGCTTAAACCAGTTTGTTGTTGAGAGTGGTGCCCTTGTCCCAGAAGCAATTAGAGAAATGTTACATTTAATTTGTTGCATAATAAATCTAAAATTTAGCATACATTAGCTGAAAACACATTTTATCATTAATTCATAATCATTAATTCTTTTTTCATTTTTTTTTTCGTTTCTTTTCTTCAAAGGTTTATATCACACGAGTTATATAATCGTATAAATAGCACGATACGTGTGACTTAAGTAAGTCTATTAATGCACGCGGTGATTTCACGCCGTTAAATAATGGACTACTTAAGTCACATCAACTATAATGGAATAATGGATACAATAAGAAATGAATATACAAGAGTAGGTCTGAAGGTGGCACCGTTGACTGAAAAGTTGTGTGGAAATCGGTTGTCATGGTATGGACATCTGATGCGAAGGAGTGAGGAAAATGTGAAGGCTTTATGAAGTAGGGGAAGACCAAAGACACAATGGATGGACTGTGTGAAAGATGATATGGCGAGAAAGGAGTCGACTACCAAGATGAAGACTAAGGAGTGATTTCACCAATAGAACTGAACGCGATTAGCACATTAACTACGTTTGAGAGATGCCAATGTCATTATTTTTGATGCTATGTTGACAGCTCTTGACCGCGTTATAGATGTGCTAAACGCGTTCAGTTTCACTGGTAAAATACACACAGAGTTTTTTTTAGAAAAATACGTGTTGCGCCGGCTTAAGTAATCGGCGCAACAGTTTAATTATAAATAATAAAAATTGCGTAAATTGGGTAATTATGATATATTATGCTTATGCCTTGATGATTATTATAATACAAGAGATATTCTAGTCCAACTACCAACATTCAAAAAAACTTCAAATTGACATACATAGTATGGTGCATTCTGTAAGAAAAATAAACATTTTGAACTAAAGCGACATTTTATAAACTGTCGTGCAACATTATTCGCAACAAAGTTACTTTTGATCAGCAAAACCTGATATATATGAATTACATAACATCACGCCTTGTTTCCCCGAAGGGTTGGGCAGAGGTGTACCTGTACACCCACATTTCGCCAGTTATGTTTAAGTCCCATTTAATAGGGGACCACACGCCCATATTAACAACCTGACTTTGACAGTGCCTTTATTTTGTACAAGCAAGAGCAGTTTTCGAACAAAAGTTTTACTATAGACTTGCTGTTGACCATACCACACCAGTTTCGTATTCAGTTTGGCTTGTTCTTCTTCATTCCAAGGCGTTGTTTCTCTTTGGTTTCTTATAGAACATTCATTATAATAATAATATTATAAATGCCTCTTCTCATACAATAAATGCGCGAGCAGCATTGATCACCACGCTTGCACTAAACCGCACCAAACCGTCTTGAGGTTTGGCGATTTCAGACTTATAACTATAAGACCAGGCTTCTTCACGGTGATTTTCTTTGCCGATGTCAGTGATGTCAGGATTTCTTATATACACACTTAGAAAGTACATAAAGTTGATTCCTCCATAGTACAAAATAAAAGTTACACTCACTCATTCTCCAAATCCTTCTTCTGGTATTCATAGAAGAGCTCGGCGGACGCAAACAGCGTGATATGGGACACCAACGTCACAAGCATCAGCACCAGTTTGAGTACAAAGCCAACTCGAAGGAACACCGATATTGAGGCTAAAGTTAGTACCGAGCTGTAGAGGTAACTCTGAAAAAATAAAAAATAAAACACGATGGAAAAAATTGTTTTTGTCTTTTAATTTCTTGATATTCTTGCCCTTATTATTTTAATTTTTTGTTCAACTTAACAGTGTTTCGGGCTTTTGCTAGGATGATCTATGCCACGAAAATATCGTTCGTTCTATTCAGACAGTCAATGCGTTTACGTGCTGCATTCGATCCGAATTAGAATTCAACATTCGAGTTTTCAAATTGGCAATGTTCTAAATTGGAACGAAAAATCTAGTTCGCGACTCCCCACACAAATATTAAAGTGCACTGTAGTAAGGTAACACCAGTTATTCGCGATTTGGGGAATGTTCCAATATACAAGAAATTAAGGAGCCTCTCCTAACAGTCATAACACAGACAGGGGAAGGACATAAGTTAGCATTTTGTACAGCTAGCACGATCCAGTGGGATAGTTTAATAGTTTAATAGTTTACGGGCAGAAGCTAGTATTTCATTATTAAGTCGTTTAACAGAATTGTGTGGAATCATCGTCGAAGTATCGGAGTGTGCGGACGTATGTCTAAAACTTACTAAATAAATATCTTTAAAGTATAAAAAGAGCTAAAGCTTTACTTAATCAACTTCTGTGCTGCTACAAATAAAGTGTATTTTATAAAAGACTACATAAATCACACAAACACATTGTCTACGGTCGAGAAAGATAAGAAGCCATAACCGGTTCTATGAGCGTAGTTCGAGAGCTAGGTAGTATGAATTTACCGCGAACTCCAACAAAGACACAAATGTTTGGCGGGAGTGTGAGTGGTGGATCCACCTCTAATTTGTCGAATTTTGAGGATGATGAAGATCGAGTTAACAAAGACTCAAGAAAGAGAAGACCACACACTCTGGAATACGATTTCAAAAGAGATTTAGCCCAATTTCGTAGCGAAATAATGGGCTGTATAAAGGAAGCGATGAACGAACAAATTGATTTTATTACACAAATGCGGAACGAAATTAGGAAAGATATTCCAGATCTGAAATTAACAACTGATAACCTAACAGAAGAATATAAGAAACTGCATAAATCCGTGGAAAGCATTACAGGCGAACATAAAATTACTCAAAGTAAAATTATAGACATTGAGGATGAGCTACACCAACTTAAAAATGAAAACCGAAAACCCGAATTAAATTTTGGAGCACAGCATGAGTTTTTTGTTGAAATGCAAGGTAGACTTAAAAGAGACAAGAACATAATATTGGTGGGTCTGAATTAGCAAGATGTCCACGATCTCTCCACAGGTAACAATTGCGACACTGAAGAAGTTCACAAGATCCTAACACAAGCCTGTCAAGATTGTCCTAAGCCCTTAATGTCTACAAGATTGGGCAAATATAATGCAAATAAACCCCGCTCTGTAAAAATTGTATTTGATACTCCTGACACACCAAAACATTTACTGAAGAATCGCTCGAAACTGCCTAAGACTATAAAAATATATTCGGACCAAACACCAGCTCAAAGAACTTATCTACAAAATCTACAAACTGAGTTCAAAGAGCGCGAGCAAAAAGGGGAAACAAATCTAATAATTAAATATATCAAAGGAATACCTACTATAAGCAAAAACAACTACAACTCAAAAAACTAACCAAGGCTAACACCAGTTGTTCCTATAATGTTAGCCCAGGAAGTATTACATACCAAAGAATCCACAAGTATAAAGATTTGCCCTCAAAGTCATCATTCCTCAAAACCTTCTATGCTAATGTAAGAAGTATCCGCACTCCAGGAAAACTTGAAGAACTACAGTGCATCCTTAAAGCAATTCCTTCTACAATACATGTCGTAATTCTAACTGAGACGTGGATAACATCAGAACAGGATGCATAATTATACGATCTACCTAACTACAAACATATTTACAATTATAGACATGACAGTAAGGGAGGGGGAGTGTCTATCTACATTCACGAAGGCATTCCCTTTGAGGTAACAGAGGACACCTACAAGGATGGCAACCACTACTTATGGATATATCTTCCCAAATATGCGCTGCATATTGGAGGTATCTACAAACCAGGCCATTCGAATATTAAAGAGTTTCTCGAAAGATATACCTTGCAACTCGAAGCTAGAAAGAGATCGATCGTGTTTGGTGATTTTTACTTGGACCTACTGAATCCCAACACATGTGTAACTCAATATCTATCAGAACTCCAAGAAAGTGGCTACGATATTTTAAATAAAATAGATAGGAAATACTCCACCAGACAAACGGAAACAACAAACACCATCTTAGATCATGTTGCAACAGACCTACAAAAACAGTCCTTCCATTTTGTTATTCTGGAATCTGCTATGTCTGACCATAAACAGATTTATGTGGAAATGTTTAAATACAAGCCAAAAATTAAACAAAAGATACAATATTGGGCAATAGACTATGAAAACTTATGCAAAACTATTAGCAAAGCTTGTTATGCATCGGCATAGATGATAATTACGAATGTCTTTATAACGTCACACATACTGCAAAACAAGAAGCTAAAATCAAAAATAATGAATTTACCAAAGGACGACTGGATTAACAAAGAAGTTATTAAGATGATCGATAACAGAAATACCCTTTGGCAACAGTAAAAAAATGAAGAAGCAAATATTATCTTGAAAAGAAAGTTTTTATCGAAACGAAATAAAGTAATTAAGAAGATAAACAATGATAAAAACAAATACTACTACAACAAGTTTCAAAGATGTAACAATAATCCGAAGAAGATGTGGAAAACTATAAGTTCTTTAGCTATGAATAAGACTAAAGCAAATATTTTGCCTCCAAAGGTAATAGTAAATTCACAAAGTGTAACAGAGTTAGATTGGTACAGAGTTGGCTAATGGGATACCATCGGAATATCATATAAATTCAGGTAACACACTTATGTACAAAGACGGACATAAACACACACAAACGCTAACTCAATTTAGACCTTGTACAATTGAGGAAGTTACTAAACTTATCGATAATTTGGATGCTGATACTAGCACAGGTGTGGACGGAATTAGCACAAAAGCATTAAAATGTATTAAGAATATTATAACTCCACCCTTAGTTAGTTGAGTTAATAAATGTCTTGACCATGGTACGTTCCCTGATAGCCTGAAGGTGGCCAAAGTTTCTCCTATCTTCAAGTCGGGTACGAAAACGGATCCGAGCAATTATAGGAGCTTTTTCTGTGCTCCAGTAATATCTAAAATTTTTGAGAAAGTTATATACAACCGCTTAATAGAATACTTAAATGAGAAAAGCTTCCTTATAGACCAACAATATGGTTTCAGATCAAAATCAAACACCTTGTCAGCAACCATTGACCTAGTAACGAATATAAAAACGAATTTTCATTGATTTGAAAAAGGCGTTTGATACTGTTTCACATGCAAAACTATTACAAAAACTAATTAACTTAGGTATCACTGGAACAGCTTACAACTTATTCGAATCTTGTTTATCAAACAGATGCCAAATTGTTAAAATTGATAACTATAAGAGTATACCCCAAGAAATGACACGTGGAGTCCCACAAGGATCTACTCTGGGACCACCACTATTCCTAATTTATGTAAACAACATAAATCAGATAGGGCTAACAGGATATCTAACACTTTACGCAGATGATACTAGTTTATTATACTTCGGTCAATCCATACACGATATCATTAGTGAGGCGCAAAACGACTTAAATATAATAAGTGAGTGGTTTCTGCGTAACTAACTTACCATTAATACTTCGAAAACATCTTACATGATATTTGCAGCTAAAAACAAAAAGGTTCCACCCCACTCCCCTTTGATTATTAACAACCTAACTATCAAGCAGTCCAGTACAGAAAAGTATCTTGGTCTGCTATTAGATGACAAGCTGTCATGGAAACCCCATATTGAGCACGTTAGAGCCAAACTTGTGTCACTTTCTGGAGCGCTTCGCAGAATGGGAAACTGTGTACCACCTAAGATAAAACGCACTATCTACAACTCATTAGTACAACCTAATCTAGAATACCTGATTGAGATTTGGGGATCAGCATCCAAGACTAGCCTCAATTACATACAGAGGACCCAAAACAAAATTATAAAACGATAATATTGTTATGACTTCCTAACACCTACTAAACAACTATATGAAAAAACTAAATTTTTCAATCTCCGTCAACTGTACAACTACAATACTTGCATATTAGTAAAGAAGTTTTTAAAAAACGCTACACAAACCAACATTAAACTAACAAAAAAGACATACACACATAACCTAAGAAATAGAAACGAAGTAGTTCTGCGATTTCCTAGGACAGTTAAATATGGAAAAAAGAACTTTTTATATGAAGGGGTTCAATTATATAATAAATAGCCAAATGAAATGAAATCAAAGAGTGCAAAAGTATTAACCTTTATAAAAGAAAACTAAAGGATTATATTATGCAAAAACCAATTTCTACATAAATACCCTAAAAACACAATACAAAATACTTACATATAAACTACACTTAAAAAACACAAAATAAAAAACACATTGCCACAATACGTACGTGATAATCAAAATTACGATCTCACAATTACAAATAATCAGCGGTCTCCGAGACTATACTTGTCGCACACAAGCAATCAAATATGTGCACGCACTATACTAGCACACACCAACACGTTCACACAGTAGTTAGCATCCTAATAATCGTTTGTTTGTGTTCCCCACAAAGTGAAAAATTAGTACTTATGAGGGTACCTTGGTGTCAAATTGGCCAGCTGTTTTAACTCTTTTATATGTAACTACCTACACTTTTGCTTTGTTAGCTATTGTTCTCGTATGTTGTTGTTATAGTTTTACTTATCTTACATTTGCATGCTTTGTCATTAGACGACGATTATATATATGTTAAAAGTTAAATCTCATTTAAGTGAACTGTATAATGTTCTTATGAGAAATAAAGATTCTTTAAACCTAATTGAGATACCTGTATTCTTATCTGATCTAGTCGTCGAAAAACCGGTTTTACATAATCAGCTTATTATGTTCCCACTGCTGGGACACAGGCCTCCTCTCTGTGAGAGGGAGTGGGCCGTAATCCACCACGAGGCCCCAGTTCGGGTTGGTAGATGTCACATGTCTTCGAATTTTTGGTTCTAAGACATGCCGATTTCCTCACAATGTTTTCCTTCACCGTTTTGGGAGCAGTGGTGATGAAATAATTACACAAAGTAAAGCGTCTGTCTGGGTTCAAACCTACGACCTACAACTCGTAAGTTGCAGCCGTTACCACTGGGCCACCACTGCTCTTTCACTCACTGTAAAACCGGTTTTGCCTCATGTTAATTTTAAGTAAAAGAAGTGACATTGCAGAATCTCCATAAACCCAATTAAAGTAAAATATGCTTCTAACTAAAGGATTGATTAAGTTGGTTTAATGAGGGTAGATCGGCACCTGCGCATTTTACATATACGTAACAAGAATAGACAACTCCATCCATTCTGAAAACTCTACGCTACCTCTAGCTAGAGTCCCAAAGGTTATTTTTCTGAGAAAATAGATGACAAGAGCAGTAGAGCTCTTTGTGAACGAGCTCGTCTATGGAAGGTGATAGTACCACTACTAGTATTTTGATTACTTAACACACACGCTGACTTATTCCTTGATTATATTTTAGGAAAATCGTATAACATATGTGAGCAAAACGTATCTATCACATAGTTATTTTAATTGTCTTTGCTGAAGACATTTTAATTCATTTTAAGTATTGTGGTAAAGTAGTTTTATTCCTGGTGCATCGTCTTCAAATATTATATAATTAATGTACCGATACAAAATATTATAAAACATTTTAAAAGAGCAACGGTGGAGTTTTTGCCCATTATTCTCCATATGAAACTACCTTTCGACAATCAATTCTATTTTAATGTAAATGTAGCCGTTGAAAAGTGCCTATTTGAAATAAATGCGTTGATTTTGACTTCGACTTTAGTACCGATTTCAGCGGAGTAGCTGAGACCCGGTTAGAATGGTATCGGTGCCGGGGAAATTACAGACACATCAATTCTGTCTCGTCAAGGGACATAATTTGAATCTTCTCTCTGAGAAATCAACGCATCTGCGGTACTTCTGGTATCTCAGATCTCAGGTTAATGCTCACCATCAGTTAGATTCCATGCTTTTTCTGAGAAAATACATGACCTTTATTAATGCAAAAGCTGAAGTTCAGTATTGTATTAACTAGTAACTGGCTTATGTAGGTCAGAAAGGCAGGCTCCATGTAAACTAGACTGGAAGCCGCAAAGTTAGCAAAAGGCTTGGCAGCTGATGATGATGACATGATAATGATTTGAATATAGAATGCTGAACACCAGATGCATCAGTGCCTAGGTCACTTTCTTTCCGACGACCTTAAGGACCATGTAGGTATAGAGAGTTGGCTCGTAGATTTTCTCGGTGTACGGACCTAGTAAAAAAAACTGTTTTCAAGGCTTACTGCCAGAGTCTGTACACGAGTAATCTATAGGCCAATTACACTAGAAGTTTGCTGGATATCCTGCGCGTCCAGGATAATAATGGTTTTGGGATGTTGTTGAGACTTTCACGCTACTGTAGCGCGGCGGAAATGTTTGCGCAAGCTCGTACCGACGGATATCATGAGCACATGCGCAAGAAAACAGCTTCACTACTGAGGAGAGTGAGAGACAGTCGCAACCGCATCCTGAGAACTATAGCGGAGAGATTCAGCTCTGCAATTGCAAAGCAGTTTGTGAGGAGGGTGATTTGTACTAACACTAGATAATAAGTTCTTTTGTGTATAATATGTTCCTAACACTGCGGATTCTTTGTTCTGAAATAAAAATCATTTATTTATCAGTTCTGAATTTGGCTACGCGCCAAAAGCTCCTTGTACAGTTATCCGGAATTTGATAAACAATTTTAATTCCTCCGACTTAACCAATCTACAACGGCTGCAGCTTTTGACCGATATTTCTGAGACTCGGAAAGAATGCAGTGTGCAAACTCTCCTAGGTTAGTCTTGACATTTTAAGTTACCGTGTTATGATGAATTCACCTTGTTAGCATTAACTTTGTTCTAAACTACTTCACTTACAAAAGAACTTACAGGAGCAGAATCAACATCGTTGTGGATGTGAAAGCCTCCCATGCCGTTGTTTTCAGTGAAGTTGTACTCAGTCCAGTTCAAGCTGCCGTTACTGCGCAGGTACATTGGGTAGTCTATTATTACGAACGACTGGAACTGGAAAAGATAAATAATATTCGTGGTTTTAAAGGGACTTTATTACCGACTTCTACTTGACTGTGTATTTTTTAAAGGAAACAAATTCTTCTGAAAGCTTTAAATACATTTATGGTACTTGTGTAGAAGAAGAATACTCTTAAAGAAAACTAAATCATGATTATAGACATTTACGTGAACACATCTAGATACTCACGTGATTTCAGACACAGGTTAGACACTCACGTAATTGCAGACACTGACATGATAGACCCTCACGAGATCACACGTAGACAACATAACGTGGAATGGCAATTATTTTATACTTATAGTAACATGAAATTTCTTACCAAATTAATAACTGCACATGCACCTATGAGTAGCACAGACACTGTAAACATCGTCAGCCTTATAAATCTATTATTGGCCACCACCTGAAAAAATATTTATCAAAATCTTAGACAGCCATTTTTTCTCACCTTCACTTAAATAAAAGGTGGAATGGAATTTTCACCTCTAACATCTCCGTAATCAGAAGGTTTCCAGGTATGGTTACAAAAAATAAATACAATTACGGAGAGTGCAAGTGATTCTCGGCTTCGTTAAGTGTCTATTTATATCCGGTAAAGGAAAATGTTTTTTTGAATTCATAAAAAAAAAAAAGTTGAGGATACATAGGTGCCTAAATAAGGTTCATATTTTTTACAAAAAAAAACAGAATATTTGAAAATCTAACAAACCTGTCCAGGCTTAGTGCAGTTGTCAGCATACAAGTCGTCAGGCACATCAGATATCGGCCGCAGACCTCGCGACCTCATGCTGCCATCGTACCAGGATAGGTATACGAATACCAGTAGAGTGAAGAGTGTGGGGCCGAAGGATGCGTATAGGACGACGCCTCTGGAAAAGAAAATGGTTCATAGATTAGCATTTTTGTTTCTCAAGGTCAAAGAATTTCTTATTTATTTAGTTATTGAGTTACTAGAAAAGTGGTCCTTAGTGCGCAGTCGACCTCAGTTTTGCATAGCGGCCAAACCCATTAACCTATTACAGATCACTACTGATGACAGACACTACAATTATATCTGTACCTGTCAAACAAATTTTTGATACCACGTTATTGGGTCGCATACTTTGGCTTTTCTCCAGTACGTCAAAGTTGGAGATAGATACGTTATTGGGTTCGGCCGTAAAAAGTTTTACCTTAGTGAAGTTCCAAACAAGGGAGACGTGAATTTAAATTTCCTTACGTTTTTTCAGTTTATACTATGATTGAACTAAATATGATTCGCGATCGTAACAAGTATGTTTTTACTGAATTATAATAATTAAAATCATCATTAAGTAAGTTCATATCATAATCAGCCTATAATGTTCCCACTGCCGGGACTCGACCTCCTCCGTGTGAGAGGGTGTCCACCACGCGGGCCCAGTGATGGCTGGTAGACGTCACGTGTCTTCGAATTTTTGGTTCTAGGACATGCCGGTTTCCACACGACGTTTTCTTTCACCGTTGCGAGAGCAGTGGTGACGAAATAATTTACACAAAAGCGCCAGTCTAGGTTCGAAGCTACAACCTTCAACTCGTAAGTCTCGCCCGCTACCATTGGGCCACCACTGCTCTTTGTTCAAAGTTTATAAAATCCCATTGAACGACTTGTTCATTAAATGGTCGTTCAATGGGATTACCCTTGTGCCTCCACCTTAACTGAGAATGCTTTACAAAAGCGGCAAATCAACTGTATGCAATCACAATAATATTACCAGATATATGTAATAATTTTGTTTTAACATTCTCTGAAGGTCGAATCGGTGGAACGCACCGTTGCGTGTTCCATTTACCCGTACGAATTACAGGCAAAATTAGTTTATAGTGCGTGCCATTAGACATGTATAAACAGCATGATTTTGATCTTTTCATATCAGTTGTGTCCTCGGACAGAAAGTGCCTGAGCCTGTTAATGAGCTTTTTAATTAGTTTTTTTGTTGTTTTTTTTTTTGGTTGCTGTGATTCTTGTTCTTGCCGCTTGCAGCTTGTTCACACTCTTTCTTTTCAATTTGTTTTTAGAATTGAAGACTTTTCTAATTTGGCTGTTAATTTCACATACTATTTATTATTCTGTTTATTTTAGCTGTAAGTCATCCATCTACACTAATATTATAAAGAGGAGAGATTTGATTGTTTTTTTTTGTCTGTATTGAATAGGCTCCGAAAGTACTGGACCGATTTGAAAATTGTTTTTCGAGTAGGAGCCGAAATTATGTCTGATGAACATAGGCAACTTTTTTTTCTAAATCCAAGCGGACGAAGTCACGGGCGAAGTGCTAGTAGTTCATAAATTAATATCAGTATGATGTAAACTTACTTAGGAACTGTCAGAAGCTGTATAAACGCCAATAAAGCGAAAAGTGCAGCTGCGCAGGCAACGTTATACTTGAACTGTGCGTCAGCCTGGTTGCGGTACTGACGCTCCTGAGTACTGCTCTTGAACCAAAGAGTTACGCTATTCATGCCTTCTGAGTTGGAACTGAAAACCACAAAATATTTACACGTTAGGTGATGACTGTCAATTACCGTTCAGGCTTTGGAAAACAGAAAATATTATTTTAGAATTCATCTTGTAGGTACTGCTGATAGATGGAATCTTTTCGGTAATTTCAGAAATAAATAAAAATAATTGCTAACCTGCAATCACAGCACGTTGTCCTTTGTGGAAGAAGATTTTGTTCTATCATAGCTAGACTCTGAAATAAAGATAAACATTATAAACTATTGGCAACAGAATACGAAGGACAGCAAACAAAACGGGCGATGGATACGAAAGATATGGTGTCGTTTCTCAATGTATTTAATTAACCGTGCGTACATAAATTACATCCTAACTTTAATATTAATAATATATATAGCATAATCAGCCTATTATTTTCCCACTGCTGGGACACAGGCCTCCTCTCTGTGAGAGAGAGTGGGCCGTAATCCACCACGCGGGCCCAGTGCGGGTCGGTAGATGTCACATGTCTTCGAATTTTCGGTTCTAAGACATGCCGGTTTCCTCACGATGTTTTCCTTCACCGATTTGAGAGCAGTGGTGATGAAATAATTAACACAAAGTATAGCGCCTGTCTGGGTTCGAACCTCCGACTTACAACCCTTAACTCGCGGCCGTTACCACTGGGCCACCACTGCTCTCAATATAATATGTACATATTATAATTAATATATATTATGTTAATATTATAAATGCGAAAGTAAGTTTGTTACGCTTTCCACGTCAAAGCAGCTGAACGGATTTGGATGAAATTTGGCGCACAGATACGGATCTGGGTAAGGGCAGAGGCAGTTTTTCATCCTAGATTGCAGACAAAATCGCGGACAGTAGCTAGTTATAAAATAATAAAAAGGAAAAAAAATAGGAAGAAAAAAGTTAAACTAAACAATATTAAATTTATAAGAAAAGTGTAAAGAGAAAGTAAAGTGCCAATATACTTACAGAAATGCCAATGTTCTTGGCAAGAGTTGAATCGGTAATGTTGGCAAAAGGTTTGTCTGCGCCCCAACACTCAACGTATTTAGTCATTTTGCTTGAAGGACGAGACCTCGATGGTACTCCAGGCGTTGCTGGAAAAGGCAATAGTAGTAATTAACCACGATAAAAAAATTGATGATGTACTCGATACAAATAGAACTATGATTTAGACTAAAATGATCCCTCCATTATAAACATTTAATTTTTAAACACATGATTGAGTAACAATAAAATAATTCAGGATCTTACATGCGTAGGTATCTAATGACAACTAGAGACTAAAGAATCGTTTTTTAAAAGAGACTCCACATATATGACCACACCGTTACAAATGAGATTAACCCGAAAAAATTATATTTTTAGGGTTTATGTAGAAATGGATGACAGGTATAATATTGCCTGGTTTATTGTGACGAATTTCATGGTATCCTTTGAACCTCATGATGTAAAAGTCACAAAGACAGTTGATAAACTTGAACACTATAAAATTCGTGTAGGTACAAACATAAATAGACTAAAACCTATTGCCAAGTTAGAATGGGACTCGAAACTGTTAGCCACGAAGGCAAAAATCTGAAATCTAAAGACACTAACATAGTGATTCTGTCGACATTGCACTCATCATCCTAAGGAATAAAGGTGCTAAAAGCTCAGTGGGCGTCAACAAATCAGTAGGCGTCAATGGCTCAGTCGGCGTTAATGCCCCAGTCGGTGTCAACGCCCCAGTAAACATCATTGCCCGAGATGGCGTCATATTTCCAGAAGGCGTCAAAGCGCCAGATGGTGTTGAAGCTTCGGTAGGAGTTCGTTGATCACTGTGGCTACTAGAATCTTCTAGATAAAACGGTAGAGAGATTAATTTCTGCACTTCAAAGAAAGATTTACATTCAAATTGTGAATACGTTGCATGATTTCTTGTAGGTATTGGTTGTTTTTTTTTTGGAAAAAAACATTAATAAAACCGAAATTATTTTAGTTTTACTAAATTAGTAAAACTCAAATAATTTTGATTTTGTCACACTCCACCGAAATGTGAATTCTTCGTTTAAACGATGTTAGATATAATTATTTATGAACATCCTGGATTAAACTTTCAGCATAAGTAGAGAGTATTGTTTTATTGTTATTTTGCAGAATACGTTGTGTGCTTTTTAGTCTGTGACAAATAAATATAATATCTTTATTTTAGTTGTATAACATCGTTAAAGATCCACTTACCTGTACCCATAATAGGACTGATGGCTCCAATGATTGATCCACTGCGACTCTTTGGTTTAGTAGTGACCACAGTTCCGTTGCCAAGTCCTTCACCAGGACTTGTCGCCTGATTGCTGTCGAAAGCAACTACTTTCATTGATGTTCTTCTACTAAGATCTGAAAAATCATTTTTAATAGATTTTTATAAGTTATAAGTTTAAATTAAAATTCGTTGTCGTTTTTTATTTATAATTATTGCTTTGAAGAAATACATGCCTGTATACTATATAGGCCCTTTGTACACACGTTTTTCTTGCCGTGAAAAGCTACGGTTTGTTAGCCGTGTGTAGACACGGTCGTCAATGCTGTGTGGATCACTATGGAAGCTTGTTTACAAATAAGGCGGCACTACGGCATGGTGTCGTCGCCGTATGCGCGGCGTGATTCACATCAGTGTTGTTTGGCAGACGGGCTATGGGTGTCTGCCGATAGCACCAGTTGTTTTCGTAGCGGCTATTATTTTTGTGACGGCTTACGTACGCTGATTTCGATTTAAATTATAGATAAATAAAGACTTATTAATAATAATAATATGTAATATGAGAGACCAAGTTCCTCCGTTTTTATGTAAAATCGGATGAATCTAATATCTTCCTTTCCTTTTTTTTTCGTTTTTGATTTTTCTATAGACGGATTCATGAATATGGATTCATGAAGCACGTCCGCAGCTTGGCACAGAAAAAAACACAATTAAGCCGTACCTAGCCGTTGTCACGTACGGTTGTTTGCCGTGTCATATACAATTTCATGATTTTTCTATGGCGCAGTAAATACGCCGTCCCGTGTACAAAGGGATTAAAGAGATAGGCAAGGGTGTTTAGTAGATCCACATTTAGAAAAAATAAAGAAAAGTATTTATTGTGACTCGCATTTCATAGTTATCTGAAAACTTCCTAATGGCGAGAAATTGTTTAAAACCGAACAAATCGTAATTAAAATGGGTAGAATTTCTTGATGGAAAAACACAATACTAGTATAGTGACACACGAAAGGATAGCAAGAAGAACAATTTTTTTTATTTTTTATAAATGGCATCTCGCAGGTCAACCTATGAGGTTGTCGTCTGCTAAGACGGACTTGCCTGTGGTTGCCCTAATAAATTAAGGCCTCCAGCCAGGACTTATACTTATGTACTAACTTAAAAATTAAGCGACAACGCTAAGGGCACCCCCTGTGGGGTACGAACCTCGGCTTAGGGCGTCGATGGATGAGGGCTGCAAGGGACTAGCTGGATCAGGATTTGAGTGATTTAGGGACGAATTTAAAGCTACAGGCTCAGCGGCGCGGGCTGGCTCGAGCAAGGGTCGGGAGGGGCGTTAATTAGGGCGTCGCGGCGGGCCTCGGCGGCGAGGACGGTAGTACGGCGATCGGGTTTTGGGCTTATGTAGTGTGCTGGTGGCCTTACTACTCTCCTGGAGGAGGGTAGTGGCGTCGTCGGGGGCGATTAAAGTATGCCTTGGTCGGCGAATACTGCTAATGCGGGAGGGAGTGTAGCGGGCGGCCGCTGAGATCAAGGGGTTGGAGTGTTTAATGCCACAGTCAAAGAAGCGATTCGATAAGCGTTTCATGAACTGGTTTATGGTAGGCATTTTAAGATCGATGTGGAGATTTATATTACGGACATAGAAGGGGGCACCCATGACCTTTCTGAGGAAACGGTTCTGGAGGGTCTGCATCTTATGGAGATGACGTGGGTGAGCGTGCGCAAATACAACGCAGACATTGGTCATGATGGGACGGATGACGGCGGTGTAGATGCGCAGCTTGCATTTAAGTGACAGTTTACTACGGGCTGTCAGTACAAAGTGGAGCCTGCTAAGAGCGAAGGAGGCGCGCGCGCGAACCGCCTTAATATGAGCCTTAAAGGTAAGGTTTTCATCGAGGATCACGCCTAGGTATTTGGCTTGCTTGTCCCAGGGGATCGGCTTACCGTACATAGTGATCGGGCTGGCAAGAAGAACTACGTAATCAGCCTACGTATATACTAAAAGCTTTTTGATCAATCCGGGGATGGAACCGAGGGTCCTGTGCAGTCTCGTGATTTGGGTTTATCCTCCGTTTGCTTATTTTTATTTTTTTACTATTTGAGTTCATTATTTAAGTACTGGTTGCTGAAGAAAGATTCATGTGCAACTATAACTATGTTTTTGATCATAGTTTGAATTACTTATCCACTAATTTGTTAAGATTTTTTTAAATTATTGATATCTTTTGAAATACTGAAAGTGCAGGATGCTTGAATAGATCAATATTTAGTAGACTTGTCTAATAAATATCTATGCTATCGTTATCCAGTTTTCATCAATGATTTCCATATATTTTTTTAAGACCGTCAGGACTGAGGAGTCACTATTTTATTGTTATACTACAAATTAGAATAAATTTAAACTCAAATTCAGCCATACGATATCCATCGGCTAGTTTGTGAGTTATAAGGTGGATCCCCAGTCCAGCCGTCTAAATTAAGGAGCCACCTTATAAGTCCTGTAATTTTTTACGGGGTTTACTACAGATCCCAGGATCGGGCCTACAAAATTGGATATTTTACTGCTAAATAATGGTAGTGATGCCGCTTCTCTTGTACACCGAACTAAACTAACTAAAATTACAAACTAAAACTATCACTAAAATTCTAAAATATTTACTATGAGAATCTTGAAGCTATTCTGCGAAAAAAAATTCTCTAAATTTAAAAATAATTTTGACATAACTATAATCGAATTTGACAATAGCGAGTCCACGTGTTTGTTTTTTCTTTTGGTTTTGCTACGTCTTTGTTTGAGCCGGAGGCAGCCTGGGCAGACTCGACGTGTTTTCTATGGAAGTTTTTACTTTTTGGATGGAAAATATTTAATAAAAATATCTACATATAGAGATTTGGAGGTTACAGGGTTTCAATGGGGGTCAACATTTTCATTATTTTTGTGATAGGACACACCATTTTCGAGATATGAGCAAAAAAAAAAAGTTAAAGTACCGTTCTTGCACGTCTGAAGTCGAGGTGTTGAGGTGTGAATTTTAGTTCACGCCAACTAATTTTAGTCCACACTTTTTTAATCGCGATTAAAAATAGTCAGATTCATGTTCAGATTTACTTAGACTATCAAATTTTTTGGTGAAAAACGTAAAATTCAGAATAGCAAAATTTCCTTTTCACTAAACGAATAACTCAGTGCCACCTTACTGCTGTCAAACAAAAATATAGTTAAGTTGTGACACTTTAGTCAATTTCAGAAGGGAAAATCGTCATTTGACAGGATTAAACCCATTTGTGACAAGAGAATCGGCAACAATATCTACTTTTAAATTTGAGACATGGCTCCTCAATCGTTACGGACACAAAATTGTGTGCCACTTTATGATAATACTTTACATAACATAACGCCTGTAATCCCCGAAGGGTTGGACAGAGGTGTACCCAGACTTCACCCACATTTCGCCAGTTAAGTTTGAGTCCTATGTAACAGGGGGCGAGCCTGTTGCCACCATAGGGCACAAATTCTGGGCTGCTACTGAGATATTCCAGATGGAAAAGTCCAATATCACTTTCCTGATAACACCTATTTCATCGTTTTGATAACACAATTTTCATAAATCGAGCATTATTTTGATGTCTTCTACATTATTGCAAAATAACGTCTTTTCATATGGTGGTGCCTCTCCAATTAATGTGGGCCATCGAAACGAATACTGCAACCACAAGACAAATGTTGCTATCTTCAACCAGTTTGGAAACTTACCTCCAGTAGTCCTAAGAGATTCAGTCCTCAACACTCTGGTAGGGAAGGTTTCCATTTCGTTGAAGCTGTTCTGTGACGGTGCAGGGCTGATGTTATCTCTTGGCTTGGTAGGAGAAATGTCCTGGTATAGTGAAGATGCGATGCTTGCTTTTCGGTCCACTGTGCAGACTGAGAGGCGTCCGTTTTCTGAAGGTTTCTGCAATCAAAATCAAATAATTATTTTTACTGAAACTTAACGGAGCAAAGGACCAAATTAATTAAAGAAGATAACGTAGCTAGGCATATGAAAATTAATTTGTAAAACTAGAATACTTGAATATTTACTAGTAAGAAGAAATTAATGTTAAAAACCTGTACGGTTACCAGTACCTTACACTTACACATGATTCAGAAGCGATTATATCCTAAATTATTGATTAGTTGTCAATTGTTGCAGCGGCTGACAACAGAGGCATTTACGAACGTAATAATAAGAACCGATGCGAAGCCGAGGCACATATACGGGATTCTATTAATGCCTGGTTGCGGCCAAGGCTTGTACGTATATAATAATGTATAAATATTACTTTTCTCAAATAATGCACGGTGATACAAACCAAGTGAATTCAAAATCAAAATATTTTATTTCACATAGACCTACATGGGCACTTATGAAACGTCAGATTCTAGGTGCACGGTTCCAATTGGTCGTTTCCCATGGAGAAGAGCCGGCAAGAAACTCCATGGTTACTCTTTTAAAAATATGTCTTTTACAATGTTTTCCAATTACAGTGTTAACAGGTATGGGAGGACAGTGTAGGCCTGTCAACAAGTACCATATGTTAAACAAATAGACAATTGTCTATAAATTTACAATCCACAGGGCCCACGACGTTCTCACATTTACAAAATATAAAATAATCTAATAAAGTAACATCAAAAACTAATTAAAAATTGTAGGTATATAATTTTAGGTTAAATTAATTATAAATTCCAAAATAAATGAAAACGAGTACTTTCATTATACGAAATATGTTAATTTGTTTCTTATTAAGTTAAACAGCTCTATTTGCTAACCCAGTTCGAGATTTAAAATAAATTATTTGATTAGACTCTTCCATGAATCGAAATAAAAAGTTCATTCCATTTTTAAATTACACGGCAGCTATGAGTTTTCATAGTAATTTATTCGGCCGCTAAACATGACAGATATAGATTTTCAAACTAATATTGCCGGCCGTTGCTCGCATATATTTGACCAGTACAGCATTTTCGATTTATCTCGATGAATGTTGTCAAAATAATACTCGAATTTCCAAGCATGTTTGAGAAAACATATTTTATGCTGTTAAGAACATAGTGCTATCAAAAGTAGCCGCCTGCAATTTGTACCCGATGGTAGCAATAGGGTCGCGCCTATTACATGGGACTTAAATGGCGAAATAATGGTGCACTATGGGTACCCCACTGCCTTACCCTTCGCGGAAACCAGGCGGGATGTTATGTTAAGTATTTTCATAAAGCGGCTATTTTTATTTCAAGAGAAACAAGCTTATGAATTTTCTGTAACTGTAAGGTATTTTAATCTGAGGGCCAAAATAATCTAACATGTCAACTTATCTTGACAACAGTTTAATGGAAATACAGTATAATGTACTGAAGTCCGTTCACAGTTATTCTACCTCTGAATTTGCATCACTGTCAAAACCAAAGTGATCTTTATTTTCATTTTAGTAAGGTTGTAGTTAGGTTGCGCTTGTGAGAAGTCAAATAGCTCTGAAAGGACTGTACATGCATGCATAATTAGCCTATAATGTCCCCGCTGCTGACCCTATCTCTGAGAGGGAGTGGGCTGTTATCCACCACCTGAACCTAGTGCGGGTTGGTAGATGTAACATTTCTTCGAATTTTGGTTCTAGGACATGCCGGTTCCCGCACGATGTTTACTTTCACCGTTTTGAGAACAGTGGTGATAAAATAAATTACACAAAGTAAAGCGCCTGTCTGGATTCGAACCCACGACCTACAACTCGTAAGTCGGTAATCGGTAAGTCGGTAATCAATATTGAAATTTTTAATGACGCAGCAATAACAGAGGGTGACAAGGAAAATTATGTAAAATAAAGATTTGTTTTTCTAGTGTGTTATAATTCTTCCATAACTATGTTGCCCTATCCAATATAACAAACAGCACTATTTGAAGTCCTGTGTTTGCGAACCATTAAAAAAGTAGAGCACAGTCGTTCACTAAGGTTCAAATAAACCTTTTCAACATTTCCAAGACCTCATTCCAACCTAATATTTATGTTATATTGAAACCAATTTGAATTAAGAACAAACATAATTAGGTTCCTTACCTCAAGACAAGACAAACAATATTAATCTCTAAAACTAACAAGAGACCTAAAAGTCTCTTGTTAGTTTTAGAGATAAATATTGTTTTAATAATATATATAGTTTTAATAACAGCAGGAAAAGACACCCAAATAACATTCCTTTAAAGAACATATTTGTAAAGTAAAAAGATAGAATCTAGCTCAAATAGCTATAGGATTTAATCTGATATAACAAAAAACTTTATTTTCGTCCTTGATCCATATGTTGTTAGTAATACACACTACTAATATGCGATATTAGTAACAAAAGTGATACAAAACATCCTTTGGCACTGACCTGACACACCAGGAACATTCACAAAGACATGCACCCAATTCGCTATAAGAGTGCAACTAGGCTTATCATATCACTGACGAGCTTCAGGATGTCGTTCGATGAACGATCCCACGCACTCTGCGCATCATGGACGCATTTCGCAGGATGGTATTTAAACCGTCAGTATGTGCTTCGGCAAACATTCCTGATGCACTAAAGTAACGTGTACGCCCCAACAACATTCTGAAAGCAACTCTGAGGGCATTGTATGCCCTTTGCGTATGTCGAACCCACAGAGTATAATGTTATATTACAATGAATACATTCATCTCACTACCATTGTTAAGCGCACTTCTAAGTCCTACTTCGGATTATCGAAACAAAAACGAAATGATTAATCACTTCATCCACATCACCTGCATCATGAAGTGTACATGAAGCGACTGCCTATCTGACCACTACAACCCAGTTACTGGGTAAAACGATACCCCTGAGCACGACTGATCTACAAATGTCAGTAATGATTAAATCTCTGGTCAAAATGAGCCTAAACCCGCGCGGGATGCGGTACGAAATTCGCTCATGCCATTTGTGTCAACTAACTTGGATGGAGTTGTTTGAACTGGAGCGTATTGTCGTGCGACTTCCTAATCATTAAAACAATCAACAGTCGCATCCCGCGTCTCGCGTAGAATTCGATTCAAATTCAGTTTTAAATTAAAAACAGTCGTAAAAACAACAACGATGAACAAAGATAAAGACAAAAGCAATCTCGACTCTCATCAGAAGTGAGATTAGAACTGCAATCAACAGTAATCCTTCAATTCAACTTCCGACGTTATCTCATGTCTGCTTAGAACTTTTCGATTAGACGCTAAAACTGTTTGAAAATTGTTGGATTATGGACTTATTTCTCTAGATTTGTCACTCAATTTTCATTATTCTAGCCCGATCGAATCTAAACATTATTTGCGCCTAATTTAAGAAAGGCTCAGGCTAGTTGCGTGATCTTCGCAAGATGAAACTGCTATAAGATGCTGTAAACTGCTATAAGGCTGATGATAATAAACCACTTTACTTTATTTTAGTATCTGAATCGGTATATAATTATGCAATCTCTTCATCAATATCGAACAGTCGGAAATTGTAAATGGGTGTTGTCTGAATTCCACTAAAAGTTTTGAAGTTAATTTTGGAGCCCTTTTGCAAATGCTGTTAATTTTACCATTATGTAATCCTTTAGCAATAGTCGATTAGCCCCACTGAGTGGATTGAGGTATCATCTGTAAAGGATTAGCTCTCCGATCTAGAACCTGGTTCAGTGATTTGACAATTGGCTTTGTGTGCCAGACGTCGCTCGTCTTAAGTCAAGTGGCTTACATCATTAGACACGCTTGAATTATATTCATGTTAACGTCTCTGGAAATAGCATTACTCTTAGTTTCGACATCAAATTGTCCTTTCCATTTTTTTACATCTTTGAAGCGATAAATGTGATGTTTATATATTTGTGTGAAAATTAAACTTAGATTCAGCCTGGGGCTAGTAACTGTTTACAGGGACTAACACGCAATCTGAATCTTGACGAAAATAATACTAATCCGAAAGTGGAGCAAGTGTCCACTAATTAAGTTTATCACTGTAGTTTTCTAGTTTCAATCACTGCTGTCCCTGGAGGCTGGAACTTTCAAGTAATTGTTGATGATAAAACAATTTCAGGTTGTGTGACTAAGTTACAGAAGTTGGCTCAGATTTTATTAGTCACACGTAATTTTGTTCATTTGTTGTCAATTCAATATAGCCTTTTGTACGTAGTATCTTCTATGATGAGATGCGTTTTGGAGCTGTCGTTCATAGCCAAGATGTTAATAGAACACTTATTTTATTGGAAGTTTGTTAGATACGGTCAGCTCTTGGTAAATCATGAATTTAAGGGACCTTTAATTTTATAACCTGTTTTTGTTTTATAAAATATGTAGTATTACTAATAACCCTTAAGATGAAGATATGCCTCCGGGTAGTATAAACGTTTCCAATAACTTAGTAGACAAAGTTCACGTTCCAGGTAAATGTTATCTCAAGAAACATTTCAAGTGATATTTCAAGTGATCGCTGACAGCAGAAAAACCAGCAAAATAGGGGCGTGAATGTTTTAATTTGGAAAACAAAACCAAAACCCGGCCTCGCGCCTAAGGCTAACAATTACAGTACGGCAAAAAAAACGTATTATTCAGTCATTTTGGTACGTGAAAGCCTTTACTCAGAATTGTACAAAATAATTAATAAGGTAGTTAATTTTGAAGTGAACATAATGAATCTGTAATTAATAGTAATGATCGAGATAGTTAATTTTACATTCAAATACTAATTACGAGTTTGTAAATATGTGAGCACGATGTAAAGTAGCCTACTTATCAAGTGATAAACATAGATGTCTTTGCTTTATTTTAAATTCTTTTTAGCTATTGCGGTATAGTATTTTTGTTCTTGGTGCATCGTCTTTACATATAGAAATATAATTAATATATCCAAAATATTGTAAAACATCATATTAAAAGAGTAACGGTGGAGTTTCTTGCCCCTTCTTCTCCATACGAAACTACCTTTTGGAAGGGGCGTCTAGAATCAATTCTATTTCAATGTAAATGTGGACGTTCAAGTGCCTTTTATGTGCCTATTTGAAATAAATGCCATGACTCTGAATTTGAAAAGGAGATCAGCCATGTTAGACCCAAAATCCAAAATTTAAAAGCCAACGAAAATATGGTTCTTACCTAAGTCGGGAATGTCCGACCCCAAGCATTTTTCACTACGGCACCGAATCTCTACGTCCCTTTCTTACAGCTGTTTTCTTTAAGTCTACTTTACGTACGCCATGTAAGCCAAGGTTCGTACCCCACAGGACGGTCCGTTAGCGTGTGGTCACATAGTTTATAAGTTTTGTGCCCCGCCTGGAGGCCCGAGCAGCCGTTAACATCCTTGTTTGAGATGCGAGAAGCCATTAAAAATAAAAAGAATTAGTTCGGTGTAGGAGCGCCTCGTCCGGGCCAAAACCATTTTGTCCATATGACTAAAAATAAGTTATAGGAACACTCGCAGAGGATTGTTGCCATAGCAGTTTCATATTTCATAAAAATATACAACTAGATTGTATATTTGAACTTTAAAAAAGCAGGTGAAGGTCGTTTAGATTTGGCGCAATAGTAAAAAAAATATTAGCTGGACTTTCTCGACCCACGATCACTTTTTTTTGTGTTTAACCTGTCTGGTCTCCTTTCACGGAAATTGTTCTAGAAGAATCGCGTCGCACCGTTCATCGCATCGTACCTGTCTGCGTGAACCTTTACTGGTTTATTGACTGTAAACGTAGCATTGGCCATTCGCTATGATATATGGGTTCGATTTCCAGAAATGGTACAATAACGCCCTTTTTTTTTTGACAGCCGCAACCTTTTTAATTAAAATGGGTCGCGTCATTAGATACAGCATATTTAACTACTTTTTTGCAAAGGTCTCAACACATTTTCCACACCGCAATTTTCCGTACAGTAGAGTCATCATAGCGACCTTCACAGAGATTTAGTAATTATTACTGTGTCGATTATTACTGCCTCATTGGTCTTATGGTCGGAAGTGTTCCGTCTTGTATTTCACTTTAGCAGCCCAGAGTCTAAATTTGTGCCAGGTTGATAGCAAAAGGCCCCATAATTATTTATTTATTTAAACTTTTCGAACCCAAAGAGGTACAAAGGCGGACTTAATGCCTTAGGCATTCTCTACCAGTCAAACAAGGGTGGTGAAGAGATTAGATGGCAGGTGCTTTAATTGAAGCATAACTTAAAAAAAATATATAAATGTGATGTGTGTTGTATAATAGATATTGTGTAACTTATAATACACATACATACATATTAAAAAAGTTTATACTTACAATACATATATATATATAAATTTAATGGTGAAAGGTGTTGAGCCGACTCTACGCTATTTGTTATGAAAATAACTCTGCAATTTCCGCTTAAATGCATACCGACTGGTGGCCGTCCTGATATCAAGAGGAAGCGCATTCCAAAGAAGAATGGACTGAATATGAAAGGAAGAATGAACAAAGTCAGAAGTATGAGAAGGACAAAGCAGGAGAAGATTGTTGGAAGAACGCAGTTTCTTCTTAGCGTGAGATGAACATAGATATTGGAAGTGAGACATAAGATAAGAAGGAGGAGTGGGAGAGTTGAGAAGAGAGAAAAGTGTAGTCAAAGCGCGCAAACTTCTTCTTTGGCGAATGGACATCCATTTGAGCTCAGACCTATAGCTCGACACATGGTCATATTTTCTGAGGTTGAATATGAACCTGATACAATTGTTGAGCAATCTGTCGAGCCGCATTCAAGTCAAAGTAGCACACGTCACCATAGTCGATGATAGGGAAAACCAAAGTCTGCACAAGCATGGTTTTCGTCTTACCGGGTAAAAAGTTTCTCAGACGATACAGGGATCGCAGAGTACCGTTTACCCTTTTGGCTAACACTAGAGACCTGGCGTTGCCAGCTTAGTGTCGAGTCAAGATGCAAACCGAGATCTTTCACAGTAGGGGTAATGGGAATGGCGATACCATTAAAAATAAGAGGAGGAAGAGAACTGAGCGCCACCCTACCCATCATGCGTGAGCTTCCAATTAGAATGGCCTGACACTTTGAGGGGTTTACTAACACCCCAAAACGATCAGACCACTCCTTGATAGCATCTAAGTCTCGATTTAAATCTACTATATCGTCCGACAATCTTTGCACCCGCTCAGCTGTATACAATTGAAGGTCATCAGCATCCCCTATCATATGGGCCTAAAACAGAACTGGCGAAATAAGGGTGAAGTCACCTCACTGCCTAACCCTTTGGGGAATATAGCCGTGATGTTATGTTACTGTATCGATTATTTCTAAAATAACAGCCCCAATTACAGTATTCATAACATGAAACAATAACATTCGCTTGATCCCATTTGCAGTGATACACAGATATTGGCAATATTAAACACCAATGACATATGAACATGCCTGATTGAACTATGCACACGATGGGAGAGATATCATGTAACGTAATTGAGTTGGAGTTGATACAGCGATTGGTAGCAGTTGCATTGCTTCTGTTTGTTGAAAACGCGTGAAAAGGATGTAGATTTTGTAAGGATGGAAATATCGTAAATACTTAGACGTAGATAAAGACATTAAGTACCGTCAAACGGGGTGAGTAGAGATGCAGGGGACAATCAGTTTGTTGCTAACAAGGGCACTTAATCGTTCATTATAATACAATCAACACATTATATGGCAACAATCGATTTTATTTCAACGTTAAAATCCCTTTTAAAGTTTCGTCCCGATTCACCTTTATATCCCAATTAACCCCGTTTGACCCAACACTGTCTTTAATCAACATCATGGTGGCATATAATCTGCTGCGTTGAATAAAATCAAAACCAGCTATTCATCACATACTTTAAATTAATTAATGAATCGACAAACTAAGGATCGGAATCAGAAATGAAATAGGTTTTGTTCATATCAAAAACATGTTTCATTCAACATTCGATGCTTTCACAATAACTTATTAAATAAAAAATACGAAATGATAACCCTCAGTATCTCAAACTGCATATTTTTTAAACTAATTTAAACAAGAAAGATGCACTCGTTTACCAAAGCAATACATTTTCAAACAAGATCATCTTGATTTTATTAAACCCACTGAACTGAAAGCGACTGATTTAAAATTCAATGAAACTGCGACTATTTCCGTTTGCATGATTGAGTTCAGCCATGAATAGTTCGTTAGGGAACCAATCATTTTTCAAACTTTTTTGATGAAGGATGAATTAGAACTGTAATTGGAGCGATCTAGTGACAGGAATCAATAAATTGTTACTGAATTCACGACTGATTGATTTGTGTAAGAATTGCGACATTTTTTAATGAAAGACAGAAACGTTTTTAGATTAAGACAATTTCATCGATAATATTATTCGTTGATGAAGGATCGTTTTCTTTGTTCATTCATTTGAGTAATTTTTCTGATCTTACGAAATTGAAACTTTGCTGCTACTGCTTTATTAGGGAATGGGAGAGAAGTTTATTATCGATCGCAAAATATTTTTATTTGTCTAGAATTTACACATTTCTGTATAAACGGTGGCACCCCACATCGCATTGTGACCGAACTTTACTTTAAAACTAATGATCTCTAATTTCCGACTTTAAAAATACTAGAAAAAGGACTGCAAGTTTAAAAACTCAAATATGATAACAAAGAGCAAGCCTTAGGAAGATTTAAAAAGTATCTAAAAATATATTAGTTCAAAAATGCTATTACTCCGGATCAGATTTTTTAGTAACAAGGCTATTTAATTTAGGTACAGTGTTCACATTATAAATAATTGTAGTACAAGTTAATAAAAAATTGCGTGCCATGAGGCAGAATGTTTATGGATTCAAAATTATTGTAACACCAAATTTTATTAATTACCTACATTGTGTGAAAATAAATAAATTTGACCACCAGTAGGGTTAACATGACAGACGCGACAATTACTCACCCTCGCGTTTTCTCGTCGCGTCTATAACGTCACTTAACTCGTATGCTGACAGCGCTGCCATTCAAAATATTCGACTCGTTATGTCAAACTTGATGTTTTCTCGTTAACCTACATGCCACCTATGTTATCTCGCATTTTCACAACTCTGATTTTCTCTGATTTAGTCGTCCACGATTTTGACGACGAGAAGAGTAGACAACATTATGATACAATAAAATAAAATAAAACTATATTTCAGTCATTATTGTATAAAACATAGTAATAATAAAATTACTTATACTACTACTACGAGTACATTGGAACGAAGTTCCTTTCGGCGGCCGCGAGAAAAACTGTGGCGCAGGGTAGTACTATTACATAGATGAGCATCACGTGCAGTAATTGGTGTCAATTCATTTACGGAACCAAAGAAGCATCAACGCTGAATGGTATACTACGAAATGCTGTGCAGAAGTTTTCTCTCTTGTGAGCAGCACGCGACCAAATGAACTGTAATTTTATATTTTATTTATTCTATCAACCCATACTAATTTATCTTTAATTAATTATTATATTTTTCTTTTTATTTAAATCCTAGTTTGTTGGCCATACTGTTTCGCTTAATTTAATTAAGAATTGTAAATTTATCACTTTTAAATTGTTGATGAAATGTATGAAATTCTAATGTAATTTATTTTAGTGATATCAGGTACTGTAATTGTGTAATTTAAGTTGATTGAGTAATGTAATTTAATTGTTATTTTTATTTTATTATTATTCATTCTATTGGATCCTGGATAGCCTTCTCTCTCCGATTACCCATATTATCAACTTTTCTCTTGATTCCGGACAATTCCCTTCCCTGTGACGTATGGCCTATGTCCTCCCTCTCCCAAAAATTTCAAATCCCTCCCTTCCCAGTCTATTTCGACCCATTTCCATTCTCCCATTCTTGTCTAAATTGCTTGAGGCCTGCGTACACAAGCATTTTACGGGGTTTATTCACCGGAATAATCTTGTTAGCTCTTTTCAGTCTGGATTCAGACCAGGGCACAGTACAGCCTCCGCTCTCCTTAAAGTGACTGGTGACATTAGAGAAGTTATGGAGGATACCAAGGTTACCGTTTTGGTGTTAATTGATTTCTCCAATGCCTTTAATGCCGTCAGCCTCGATATCCTCCTTTCTATCCTCTCTTATCTTATAGTTTCGTTCGAGGCTTTGGAATGGTTCTCTTCTTATCTTCGGGGACGTCAGCAGTCGGTTCGCGTTGATGAGAGCTCGTCGAGTTGGCATGACCTGAATGCTGGTGTTCCACAAGGCGGTATTATTTCTCCTTTGCTATTTTCCATCTTCATTAATTTTATAACTCACTGTCTTCGGTGTTCGTATCATCTCTATGCTGATGACCTTCAATTGTATACAGCTGAGCGGGTGGAAAGTTTGTCGGACGCCATAGTAGATGTAAATCGAGACTTAGATGCTATCAAAGAGTGGTCTGATCGTTTTGGAGTTTTAGTAAACCCCTCAAAGTGTCAGGCCATTCGAATTGGAAGCTCACGCATTTATTTATTTATTGTTAAGGCACTTCAACGACCTACTCACTAAAACATACACAAACAAAAATCACATACAGTTTTAGGTATAGTGAATACGTCACTTACAGAAGTGCACAGCACTAGCAAAGACTTGTTAGTTGTAATGGTTACAGGTTGTAAAATGAGTTATGTTCACAAATACTTACGATAGGAAATACAGATAAATTTAGCAAAAAGTAACAAACAAGGAAATGGAAGTTGATACAATTAATAAAGATATATATAATAATGTGCGGCTCACTTTGCACAGACGTCTTGAGAATCCGAGCTGGTTAAAAGTCTCGTACGGAATTGACGGAATGTATTAGAGAAAATGTCGATGCTGTTGGTTCGAGTAGCGATTTTATTATAGTTTCCCATTAAACGGTTCACGGGTGCGGTGCTGCCAAGGTTAGAACGACTTGCAGTTGTGGCAAAGGTAACGGTTTCGCGACCAGATCTAATCTTTGTTTGTCGAGGTACAGCTATACGTAATTCTGAGAGAAGATCGGGAACATTTAGCAGGCCGTTAACGATTTTATAAAGAAAGATTTGGTCTGTCACTTCTCTTCGGTGTTCAAGTGAACACATTTTAAAATGACTGAGCCTTTCACCATAAGAAGAATCACGTGGACAGCTAGGGCTTCTAAAACGAAGATATCTGGTGAAGCTTCTTTGGATACGTTCAATTCTGTTTACGTGAACACGGTAAGTAGGGTTCCAAACCGGAGATGCATAGTCCAGTAGACTTCTCACAAGAGTGTTGAATAGCACCTTCAGGGTAGAGATGGACTGGAAATCCCTACAAATTCTTTTTATAAAGCCAGACATTTTTGCAGCTTTGGCAGTGATATTGTCAATGTGGTTGACGAATGTAAGTTTAGAATCAAGCTGGACACCTAGGTCACGAATCGTCTCAACTGTTTGTAGCGTTACCCCATTTAATGAGTAAGACGTAGGTAAGGATTTCAGTTTTTTGGTAAATGTAATGTGGCAGCACTTTTGCACATTGAGGGACATGCGGTTTTTTAGGCACCAATCGTTAACCGCGTCGAGGTCAGCTTGGAGTAAATGGACGTCGACGGGTGAGTTTATTTCTTTATAGATCTTCAAGTCGTCAGCGAAAAAAGAGCAAATGCTGTATTTTACTGAGAAAACCACGTCATTGACGAACATTAAAAAGAGAAATGGGCCCAGATGAGAACCTTTGGGAACTCCAGAAGAGGAGACATAGAATGGTGACTCGTAGCCCTTTACAACAACTCTTTGTTTTCTATCTGTGAGATACGATTCAAACCAAAGAAGTAACTGTCCAAATATGCCGAATTCTACAAGCTTCTTTAACAGGATTTTATGTTCCACCTTATCGAACGCACTGCTGAAATCAGTGTAAATTGAGTCAACCTGGGCACGAGAGTCAATCAATTTGCTTACTTCATTGACGTAGTGGACCTAATTAGTAGTCGTGGATTTGCAAACACAGAAACCATGTTGTTGGGGTCCTAACTGAGGATTAATAAGTGAAGTAAGTAAGGGACATTGCAGGGATTCAAAGAGTTTCGCGAAAACTGAGAGGAGTGAAATGGGACGGTAGTTCTGCACGTCATTGGAGACTCGACATTTGCCCTTTTCCATTCAGTCGGAAACTGTGATGTCGCAATTGAATGGTTGAAAATTATTTTGAGCGGTAGAGTTAAACTAGTTGCACACTTCTTTATGAATACCGGCGGCAAACCATCAGGCCCTGGCCCCTTGCAGATGTTAAGTTTTTTTAGTGCTTTCATTACATCTTGTTCCGTAAATACAACTCTACCTAATGCATGTTGATGACACTTGGGTCCTATTTGAGCTGCAGCAGGTGAACCAGTAGAGTGAGTAAAATTAGAGGAGAAAAGCTTAGCAAATAGGTTGTAGACTTCAACACCAGTAGATGCTGTTTCATTTCCTAAACACAACTCCGAGGGAATGTCGTTACATTTGGACTTCTTCGATTTGACGAAGGACCAAAAGAGTTTAGGATTATTTCTAATACTCTTTTCAGTGAAGCTCATATAGTTTTTGTAACAGCTGTTCATCATGGTTTAAGATCTTCTCTCCAATTGTCTATATTCAAAGAAGTCCCTTGGGTTGTTATACCTCTTATAACGTGTTCTGAGTTTTTCTTTTTCATTTAGGAGTCTTACGAGAGGCTTAGAGAACCAGGGGGGATACTTATCGCTCGGTTTTTTTGACTTCGGAACGTGCTCGTCAACTACATCGTTCAGGTACTCATACAGGTTGTTTACCATAGCATCAACATCGCGTAAGTCTGAGAATACATGGGTCCAGTCAATACCCCTGATCTTGGCATTGATTAATGTATAATTGCCTTTTTTAAAGTTGTATCTAACGGGAATCTTACTCTTTAATAGTGCGGGGGGCGTGTCTTTTATTACAATTTCGAGGGACGGGTGATAGACATCTACTGTTGACAGGGGGTTATTGCATACACTAACAATTCCTCCAAAGAAGTAACATAATATTAAATCTAGGGTTTTGTGATAACAATTTTTAACTGAATTTAATTGTTCCATGTTACATAGAGACATGAAGTCTATCAGTGAGTAGCCCAATGCGTTACAATAGTTATAGGCTGTGTTACAGGAAGTGTGTAAATGAGTTGTGTCTATTTCCCAGTTGATGAAACTCAGATTAAAGTCTCCAGCTATCAAGGTTTCGTCGCCAGTGGTGTCAATAACAGAGGCGACACTGTCGAGGAACGAGTCAAGGGTATGATGTTGAACTGGAGGTGGAAGATAGGCTGCGCAGATATTTAAGTAATTACATGTTTCACATTGGACAGTTTGAGCCTGATCCATAGGTTTTCTAGTACATTTTAAAGTTTTGTGTTTTATTTATATTCATCGCAAATTTTTGATTCAAAGTTATTTTTTGTTTACCATTATGTCTCTCATTTAGTAGCTTGCTATAATAATTATTATGTACATATTTAACACGTGCTATAAGTCAACCTTTTATGACGGGGATTGGAACTGTTTCTCCTAATCACAGGCTATTTTGTAACTTATATAGGAGAATAGTACGGCACCCATTAACTAGATTTGTAAGTTTATGCTTGTGCTTTATAATACTTTCTTGCTATGTAATCTAGTCCTACTTGAAAAATAAATCTTTACTTTACTTTGAATAGGTTTAATTATAAAAACATTTTAACAGGTTAGATCCGTGGGATAGGGCCCACGGATCTAACCTGTTTAATGGATTCAGTACATGATGCTGAATCTGTTTAAAAATTTCGTCTGTTTCGCCTTTTAATAGCCTGATTTTTCTGTCTGTACTAATAAAACATTATAAAAATATTCATGAACGCGCAACCAAGTTAAAACGTCATGCTCGATATCCGAGCAAGAAAGATTCAGACAGTTGATCACCATGAACATATTTTGGTAAAGCGGAAAATCTCGGATATCAGACGCCTTGGCGGTTTCTTGTTAATTTTAACGAATATATTGAGCAGTGAGCCGGAAAGTAAAATCGGAAAAATGGCGTAAATGATAGATGGATTATATCAAAACTTGTTGATGATGAGCAGCTACAATAAATTGTCAGAACCATCAAAATCAAAATATTTTATTTCACATAGACCTACATGGGCACTTATGAAACGTCAGATTCTAGGTGCACGGTTCCAATTTGTCGTTTCCCATGGAGAAGAGCCGGCAAGAAACTCCATGGTTACTCTTTTAAAAATATGTCTTTTACAATGTTTTCCAATTACAGTGATTAACAGGTATGGGAGGACAGTGTAGGCCTGTCAACAGTTATATGTTAAACAAATAGACAATTGTCTATAATTTATAATCCACAGGGCCTACGACGTTCTCACATTTACAAAATATAAAATAATCTAATAAAGTAAAATCAAAAACTAATTAAAAATTGTAGGTATATAATGTCAAATAAAATTATGTCAGAGATATGTAAAAGTCCATATCTAATAATAAAAAATAAAAATTAAACACCATTATTTGGGAGCAGTTAGTAGAAATTTACATAGTGATGCCGTTTATGAGGTACCAGGGAAGCCACATGTGCAGAAGGAATTATTGCCAAACTTTCTTGTCTTCGACGTAGTCTTTAATCTTATAGTACGCTTTTTTGATAAGGACACGTTTAATGTGGGCTTTGAACTTTCCATCGCTAAGTTCTGTAACCGATCATCGTGTCATATCATCATGTTTTAAGATATTTTATTACATCTGGCTTTTTTGAAGTTGTTTTGCTTGCTGAGACATTTTTACCAATATAAAAGTAACTTCTCTTTTTGCTACAAAAGATCTAGACGAACGAGCCTTACAAGTGTTTATGCATTTTTTTAGCATTTTAAAATACCTAAGGTGATTCAGGGATAAGAAACCGTTTTTTTTTAATTCCTACGTTACTTCGATGCATTCAATGCAGACAAAACCAATCACAAATCACACAGAAAAAGGACCAAAAGAGAAATTATCACACTTAGTTTCAAATAACAATCAGGGCGTTGAAAAGAAGCGATTCATCATCTTTCATAAAGGCGCTAATACTTAGCACTAGACTCAAGAGCATTGTTCAATGCTGTCATCAATCTTCGGCAAAGACACCTTTTAGGGACTCTGAAGACGTTTTCAGGAATGTTTTTGTGAAGTATGAAGGTTCTACGTGGATTAGTTATATCATTATGAGCGCTGCTTACCGTGGATTAACAAGGGATGTTACTGGCTGAACTGAGGGAGAACTTGCAATGTTATGTCTTGGAATGTATCTTCGTGTCACAGTGTCAGTACTTACTGAATAATTGATGAACTATACTGACGGGTTAAGAGTTGATATAAGTAATCAATTAAGGATGTTCCTAATTCTATATACATTATAAACTAGCTTCTGTTGGCGACTTCGTGCATGTGAACCCAGTCGCATCGCATCGTTTGCCCACGCTATTACTTCGTTTCGGCTTCCTAGCGTTTTTTTTAAATTAAATTTGTTCGAAAACTAAGAGTCTTATCTTGATGTTAAATAGCCTAGAGCCTCGAGAATTGTGCTATCAATGCAAAAGATTTTTTCAAATTCAATTGTTATCACCAGATACAAGTGCGTTCAAACATACAAACCCTCTGCAGATTTATTATTAGAATAGATTGTATAATAATCCTAATCCTTTGCTAACTAATGTTCCCTTTTCACGCCTAAACTAATGTACCGAACATCATGCAATTTTGAATATACTTTATCAGGGATACATAAAAGGACATAGGGTGGGTACCTTTCATTCAGAAAAAAAGTACAGTTCCCGAAGGAAAGAACAATAACTTTAGACGGTCACAATTGCTTTAAGACGCTAGATGGCGCTACGTGTCTTTTGAATAATGATTGCATTATATTATTAGAAACTGGAGTAGTGATCTAAGAGGTAATTGATTAAATGTAAGTAATGCATTTTGTGAGTTTATAACCTGGATTAACTTAAAAGATACTTTTTATTCCGGTAGTACCTACGTTTCCGTGGGATAATTTTCAACCTCCACGCGGGCAACACCGCGGTCAAAAGCTAGTAATAAATAAAAAATAACGCAACAGATTAGATCGGGTTTATGCCGTTATTTGGAAAGTTTATTCTGGAAGGTTTATGTGCAGAATACATTTATATTGAACTTACCTACATAATTAAGAAATCTGCATGTTGCATTAGAATATGCTATCATGTTTCATCTGCATTAAAAATTGCAACGAATTAATCATTCTAAGCTTCCACTGAACTTTAATTATTTAGTCCAACTGATTATTACCTAAGGCTTTAATTACTAACGTCCGATTCCAATAACGTATCTATCACCAACTACTTTTTGCCCGCGGCTTCGCTCGCGTCGATGTCGGAAGTTATGACAAAAACTTGCCTATGTCCTTCTCCAGAATGCCATCTGTTTCCTTGCAAAGTTTTATTGAAACCCGTTCAGTAGTGTAGGCGTGAAAACGTGACGTGCAGCAAGAGTTTCTTTCGAATTTATGATATGAAGTATGGATTTTGGCGTACTGCAGATAGAAAAACCTATCAATCTTTGGTTCGATAAAATAAGAAAACATAAGATTTTTCATTTGCTTAAAACATGGTATACAAGGTAAAAAACAGTTTTTTTAGATCGAACATGTTTTGCTTTGTACTAAAGTTTGCAAACTTATTTATTATATTCTCACATCTAGGTTTGTTATCGTACACGTTATTATTTCACAAGATTCAATAGTTATTCTACGATATACAATTGTTTGCTAAGTTTGCTTGGACCGTATTAAAACATGCTGGCACATAGATTCACTCGTTGTACTGTAGACGTTAAATTGACGCTATTTAATCTTACTGTCAAAGTTTTTACACGAGTGGTCTATGGGTTAAGTACACACAAAGTGCCTATAATGCTCTCCGAATACAGTATAATAACATTTTCAGGGCACTGTTGCGGCTCCCCCGTTCCTGTAATGCATCAGGTATGTTTGCTGACGCCCATATAGATGATTTCTACGCAATTATGCGGAAGAAAACCGCGTCAGTCTTGAAAGCTGTGCGGGGGAGTAGAAATGGCATCCTGAAAATGATAGCAGATAGGTTGGACGCGCCTGTGTTCAATCGATTTATCAATCTGCATGTGAGAGGTGCTGGTTGATGAATCGACTTTATTTTTCCACTTTTTATTTTTGTACCTACTAACGTATTTTTTAAGTTTTTATACTTAACACTTGTCTGAGAATATAACATTTTTTTTTTTTTTTTTTTTTTTTTTTTAATTTGTGGATAACGATGCTGGTTGCGTGATTACTTATGTCCTTTGTTAAAATATCTGTACTTAAATATTATGCAATATTGCGCAATTGTTTGTTATCCTGAAGAAATAAAAATAAAACTTACTTACTAAAGATACGCTATGACATTGAAATATATTACATAGAATTCGTATTCAAAAAAAACAAAAAATCATGAATGCTATAGAAATTGTTATTAATGAGCCATTTATATAATTGGATTTTAAATCATTTACAATTTAATGTTTTAAACATTTTTGGTAATTTATTATAGAGACGTACACACATAGCCAGAGAGTTTTTATTATATTTCGCTGATCGAGGCAGCACATCCAGCACAAGTCTGTATTGGTCACGCCGACTTCGAGAGCTTACTTCCTCTGCTCTTTTGAATAGTTCCTTGTGTTTTTGAACGAACACGCATGCTTCATAAACATCTAATGAAGGTAACGGTAGCAAACCAAACTCTTTCACTCAAAATATTGGTCGACATGATTCGTCAAATGGAATCTCGTATAGATCTCGTAAACATTTCTTTTGGGCGACAAATGCTCTATTGTGGTCGGTACTATTTCCCCACATCATTAGTCCATACCGTAGTAGGACTCAACATATGCGCGATATGACATCATCATTTTCATATTAGTGACTTTTTTATTTGTCTCAAAGCATACACAAATTTATTTATTTTATTACTAACAGCATGAACCTGTGCTTTCCAGTCTAAATGGTCGTCAATTACTACTCCTAAAAACTTAGTTCGTGCCACTTGTTTAATTTTCGGCATATCCATTTTATAAATAAATGTATTATTATAAGATTGATTAAATTGTACATATTTTGATTTGTTAAGATTAATAGATAAATTGTTATTCTTCAACCAGTTAATTAGATCGTCCATTGTTTTATTTATGTCCGCTTCATGATCCGTATTTGATTTATATTTTTTATCGGTACTCACAATTATGGAAATTTCATCAGCAAAAAGAAAGCATTTATGATTGGTAACATTAACAATGTCGTTTATGTAGAGTATAAATATTATAGGGCTCAATATGCTACCCTGGGGGACGCCGCATGTAATACTTATATAATCAGACGAATATCTGTCATGTCCCAACTTTCATTAAGTTTAGTGACAGTGACTCTCTGTTGTCTGTTAGTTAAATACGACGATATTCACTGAAGCGGCAGTCCTCTAATACCAATAGTCTCTAGTTTTTGTAATAATATGTCATGTGAAACCAAATCAAATGCCTTTTGCAAATCAAAGAATAGCCCTGTGGTTAGCTGTTTGTTGTTAATATTGGTCAATAATTCTTTCAAAAGTGAAAAGATGGCCAAGGATGTGACTTATGTTTTTGAAAGCCGAATTGCTCTTTTTTTATAATATTAAACTTCTCACAGTAGTTAACTATTTTTTAAACATGCATTTCTCATAGATTTTTGACATGATGGGTATCAGTGTTATGGGGCGATAATTATTCATGTCGCATTTTTCACCCTTGAATATCGGTTTGACAAGAGATATTTCGGTTATCGTCGGGTATCGTCAAAATAAAGCCAATGTATGCGTCCCTATAACATGTTGACAGCTCTTTGTTCGACAGGGACAGACAGAATTATACTGCCTCTCTACCTTTCACTGATAATAGGGTATTGGGATCGGCCGTTAGACAAGTACCATTATTATCCCACTAGTTGTAATCATAATTTATTCCATCCTACCACTTTTAATCTTTGGAAATACAGGTTTACAAGAAAATGTTTCTGTAAGTAGTCGGAAAAATTCCCGCATGTAATGAAAACGTTAGTGTTGACTTGACGGCCAGTCCGCCTATCGTATCTAACGTGACGTGTAACGAATCGAATGGAGTTTTTATGTAGAGAGACAATTTCACTGAAACGTGACACCTGACAATTCTTTTTGTTTTGGTTTCCAAGACTTGATTAACAAACAATCTCAAGATGTTACTCTAGGTGTACAGTTGTTTTAGGTCGAGGGAAAAATCGGTACTAATGCTGTCATCTTGTTTTTAGGGTTCCGTACCTAAAAAGTGCCAACCGCACAAGCCTCCGCTGTCCGTCCGTCCGTCTGTCTGTCAGCGGGCATCTCATGATACGTGATGGGTAGACAGTTGAAATTTTCAGTGTGTATTTCTATTGCCGCTCAAAAAAAAATAAGGTCCCCATACAAATAACCTGGTTCTTTGGAACGATGTTGTTTTACGCAGATTAGGGTAGGGAAAAAAAATGTTTTATGCAAAAAGCCTGCTTTTCGAGGTTAAAGAAGCTAATTGTGAGAGTGTCAAAATGAAAATCTAAGATGATGATATGAATGTTCGCGAGTCCGACTCGCACTGGGCCAGTAATTTTTTTACAAACATTTCGACAAAACAAATGCTTACCACCAGCGCACCCCTGGCAAACCTGTCATTCGAGCGCCAAGAGATTTTTGTAGCAGTGTAGTTTAGTTCATTGCAGAAACAAAGGCTCTAATATTGCAATTTTTGTAAATAAGTCAATTTGTTTTACAGACCCGTTTCTTCGTTGATGGACTTGGAGAATAGACCCACAGAGGTAGAATCTCAATTTCTGAACATATGAACTAGCGGGCTAATGGCCGAAACCAATAACGTATCTATCTCCAATTTTGTCGTACTGGAGATGAAACATCTATCAATATTTGGTTTTAACGTCCCAATAAAGCCAACGATTGCGACCCTATAACGTGTTGTTGTTTGACAGAGACAGATAGAATGGTACTGTCTATAATCAGAAGCGGTCTGTCTTAGGTTATTGCGTTTGACCGTTAGACGAAGTGACATTCTACTTAACATCATAACATAACATCACGCCTTGTTTCCCCGAAGGGTTGGGCAGAGGTGTACCTGTACACCCACATTTCGCCAGTTATGTTTAAGTCCCATGTAATAGGGGGCGAGCCTATTGCCATCAACCGGGCACAAATCCAGACTCCGGGCTGCTATTGAGAAATTCCATATAGAAAAACCCAATAACACTTTGCCCGACCTGGGAATCGAACCCAGGACCTCATGCTCAGCAGTAGCGATTGCGACCACTAGACCAACGAGGCAGTTTTCTTCTACTTATTAAGTGATAAACTACTTAAAGAACTCTTGTCAATTCTGTTGAAAATAGTTGTAGAAAAACGAAATATTTTAAAGCGCTTGTCACTTGTCTATAGTCACAGACAGTAGATACCCAAGAGCAACCTTATTATAACGATCACTGTGATTTTGACAGATTTCTTAATAGCAGCAACAAAACAGCAACCTTATTAGAAAGAAAATAAAGATCTGTGATTTTGACAGTGATGCAAATCGGAAGTAAAATGAACGTTCGCATTTCAATCTCAGTCAAAAGACATATTAAATGTCAAAAATACCTCTAATTTCCCTAAATTATTGACAAGTTTTTGAAATTGATGGTCGCTGAGATGCCATTTCGACTAAGTTTTGAATGATTTTGATTAATAATTATCAGTAATGCATGGTTGTCAAATAATTAGTACCGTAAGTAAAAAAAACATGTAACATACCCTCGGTGGTACTATGAGGTAGGTCTCCACTTTGTGATCAGCCAAGTATCCTTCCCTCGAGCCGCCGTCTCCTGGCTCCACATCGAATCTCCCACCCAGTTGTAGTAACGTAGGTTTGGTGATGTGCACTCGTCTGAAAATTAAGGATTTCAGGTTTTATTATTAGGAAGCTTGAAACATTGCTCAGCAGTGGGGCAGGACAAATATTATTATAATATATATAAAGAGTATTATTAAAAAAACGGGTGAATTTAGCCCTATTTCATTTAAAAGTAATGGTTTAGCGTTGAATCAAAATCTAAGAAATTACTACGATTTTCCTCAAAAGATTAAGTTTTGGTACTGAAAGTCGATGCTTGTGAAGCAAAATCTAAGAAATTACTACGATTTTAATCAAAAGATTAAGTTTTGGTACTGAAAGTCGATGCTTCACAGTCACGAATGTTGTCATCATCTTAGGCGCTTTTACTTTACGCCGTCGTGGTGGATTACGTTCCACTATCTAAATGCCCAGTGGGAACATTATAGGTTGATTATGCAGGAGTTATAACACCTACCTAAACTCAAACAATATTTTTCACAGATGCAGACTTTTTTTTTACTAATAATGATGAAAAAGGGTCTTTCTTCCAACGTTTGTCCGAAACTTTCAAAAGGTCACCATCCAATTTTAAGTTTCATGAAGTGGAATATTGTCCCGAAAGTTATTTAATACTTTAATTTCATTTAAAGTTTGATACCTCCAGACCTTTCTTGTTTGACTTTTGGTTTCGTTTGAACTTTTTAATAAGTTTGACCTTATAATACCAGTCACTTTAACTTTTTTGTTAGCACGTCTGTGGTAACAACCTCAGTTTATGCAAGCATCTTATTCTATTAAAACTCCGTACTACGCTAGGTCCTATTTTAACCTAGTACTTTCTAGGCCAGCTCTATTGGCTTAATTGAATCTAGTCATTTACTTGTGGTTCACAAATGGTTTAGGTACTGAATATTTGACTACCATTAAAGAAAGCAAAAGCTATATAGCAGCTGTTTACAGCGTATTGTCAGTCGTTCTGTACATGCAATCTGTGGGTCAACTAAACGCGTTTAATACAATAATGCATTCAGGGTTTAGATGAGGTTGCCACGCTACTGCAGTGCTTCCGGCATGTTCGCAAGGGCGGGAATCTATGGCATTCATGCCATCATGCGTAAACGATGCGCCTTCATCATGAGCAGGGTACGCGTCAGCCCCAACAGCATCCTGAATGCTACAGCAGATAGGTGGGATATGTGAGTGCATTGTAAACTGGGTAATTTCCAATGCACACACATGCATGTGCAGTATTGTACATGTCATGGCGTTATAATAACTAAGCTTTGTGTTGACAGTAACGAATACCTAATTATACATAACATCACGCCTGTAATCCAAGGGTTAGGCAGAGGTGTACTTATAGTACCTACATTGCGCCAGTTATGTTTAAGTCCCATGTAATAGGGGGCGAGCCTATTGCCATCAACCGGGCACAAATCCAGACTCCGGACTGCTACTGAGAAATTCTAGATAGAAAAACCCAATAACACTATGCCCGACCTGGGAATCGAACCCAGGACCTCATGCTCAGCAGTAGCTCTTGCAACCACTGGACCAACGAGGCAGTCCCTAATACCAGTACCTAATAATAAGTCCAGTACCTAATTATATTAATACTAATTCATATATTGGACTACTTGTGAATCACAAATCTTAAATTTTATTGCACTTAGTTGTATAAGAATGACATCTGAGTATTTGTACACCCCCATCCGCCGTACGCGATTTTCGTCCACGACGGATTCCGCGTACATACCGCGCGCAACCAAATCGCGCGACTTATCCGCGTTCACTAAAACTACGATATCTCAGAATCAGCATCAGCATCGTAGCTCGACAAACCCTACGTTTGTATAGAACTTGTAAAAATATTAACACCATAATTTGTAAAACTACATTCTTAATATATTCTGATTCTGATTGATTACATGGTAGATGTTAGTACTAACACGAGTTTCTAAGTCGTTTGTACTGAACAAATGAACGATATGGGTCTGAAATTAAAGAGTGTATTTTATTTTTTTAAATATCGAAACGTATAAAAAATTAAACTCTTCTCAAAGATTGTTAGAAAAAACAGATTATAGTTTTATTTCATTTTATTAAAGGTGGCCTTTAATAAAATGGCAGACGCTATGGTGCGATGCGATTCTAGTAGAACAATTTCCATGAAGGTTTATAGAAATTGTTCTAATAAAGTCGCCTCAAGCCTGTCTGCAGGAGCCTTTGTGCCAATCTATAAGTAACCTTCGTTGGCGTCACTAATGTGTAAGCTGCGATAAATCCTTGTTAAAATAATATTAAATGTGGATTCTTTCAGCATTTTCTTTACACTTCAACTGAGCCTATTGGCAAACAATCACACCAGCTATTTCTTTTCCGCTTGTAAAAATATTAACTTCAAAGTAACATTGTTCATCTCTAACTTCGTTGAAAAATTATGAAAAACGTAGAAAAAAACAATGCAGAAAAAGCAATTAGTGGATATTGCTGCTATTTTATAATAAAACATTCTTGCTTGGTTTGCAAGCCGGTAAAAGCTTAAATGAAGTCAGTGGTTCACAAAAGAGGAGCAGAAAGTAGTTTAAAGCTTCGGAAACAATTGAATTAATCCTGTAATATTCTGCTCAGTATTAAGTAAAAGAGGATCCAGGAAAATGGTACATATTCCCATATACGAAAGATCGATGAACGATACTGGAGGTTTTAAAAGGGAAATGGATCAAAAATCACACCAAAATATCAGACAAAAATTATGAAATTAATTAAAAGTCCATTGTATCCTACCTAAATATGTTTAAATTTTAAACCAACAATGTTTCGCATTGACACAATCCTATTCGAGTTTTTTGTTCAAGTAAGTGTAGCATTCGTAGACGAAATGTGCTACGACATAGCAAAGCTACGATAGCTACGTTGATAATCAATCCGCGTAGCATTGAGTCTTTTTTTTACGTTAATACGCTGTGGTAGCCGATCTACTACGCATCAATTTTATAAGTTTAATAGTTGGACTTTTGACGCTAGTTGCTTTTAGTTTTTTGATGGTACCACTCAGTCTCCACTCATCTTTTTCTTGTATTAAACAAAGGTTCACCGAATCTTTGTACATCAGCCTGCTAAATTGGAAAATGTTAAACACCTCACGGATTGGTGATTGCAGTATTTATAAGAACATAGCATTCTCCATAGGTACCTACTACGCTTTGGAATGGGCAACTAGCTCTATCTTTCTGATTGACCGATCCCTTGACAATTCAAAAGTGCCTGGTTTATGGTTTACAATTGGTTTATTAATAAATGGTTTATTTCAAATAAATGCTTTCGAGTTTGAGTTTGAAGTATTTTTAGGTCAGCTTTGTTAGAAACTTGTATAAAATATCTTATTTAGTTTTCGATAGCAGATTTTAACGAACACATTTATTCATTGATTTACTCACCCAGCAATACCACCGGACTCCATATGGTTGGCTAGCGTGACGTCATCACTCCAGACATCGAACTGCCACTTGCGCAGCCCGAGCACACCGCACAACACATTACCCGTGTGGATGCCTATGCGCATGTCTACGTTGAACCCAGTGGCTTCGCGGACAAACCTGAGAAAATGAGAGCCATAAAGATTGAAATTGACAATGTTAACCTCTAAACATCTAAAATCGATTGATACCAAGAACATTGAGTTGCACATAAACAACTCAACTCAGATTTTAAATAAACTTGACTTTGACTTTGACTATAGCTTATAAGTTTTAAAATTTTGTTGCTGTTTTAAATTATGAGCCGAACAATTTTCGTTGCAAAATGGTTTCCTAAGCAGTCTTGTTTAACAATGGACATAATTCTAACCGTATGGCATCGATCATCTGTAGGCCCATGTTGACGCAGTTGTAGGCATGGTTGGGCCTGGAGACTGGCAGACCAGACACGCAGTAGTAGCAGTCACCCAGGATCTTGATACGCATGCACTGGTTCTCCTGGAACAAATAAACTTATCAAGAAAAACATAATACCACGCCAGTTATCCCCGTAGCTTTTGACAGCGCTGTGTAGTTCACCCACATCTCGCCAAATAAGTTAAGAAAGAAAAAAAAAACGTTCAATTGCGGTAAACATGACGCAAAAAAAAGAACACAAAAGCAAAAAGGTTGGGGGAAACAAAAAAAGGGTAAAAGTGAAAAAAAATAAGTGACGGTGGGTGGTGGTGGTGGAACTGAAAAGTGTAAAAGTTCCTAGTAATATGGGGTGAGCCTACTGCCATCAACCGGGCACTAATTATGGTGGAGCAGTGTTGGTACAGAGGTAACGGCCGCGATTGTAAGTTGTAGGTCGTGGGTTCGAACCCAGTCAAACACTTTACTATTTGTATGTTATTTCATCACCACTGCTCTGTAAACCAAAAGTTCAAGTGAGAACGTTAAAGGCTGATTATGGGCACTAATTAAGATTCCGGAATCTCTGACGGAAAAATCTAATTAAACTTTGCCCGACCTGGGGATCCAGCCCAGGCCCTCATGCTCAGCAGAAGCGCTTGCGACTAATGGACACGAGTAAAACATCACATTTATATAAGGAAATTTGGCGTATTCATTAACTATGTAAAAAGAACCAATATTTATAGCTGTTAGTTTACCATATTTTGGAAACCACCGTAACAGCAACACTTGCCGTAACCTACAACATTATAATATGTATATCAGAAATCTTTTAAAAGAAGAGCACTGTATTCTGGGGAAATAAATAAATTCATTTGCAAAAAAAGCCGGCAGCGTAAGATTAAAGTCAGTAGAAGCGCCTTTAAGAGGGCATTATTACATTACGTTTCTCAGTAGCAGAGCTGCAATAGAATTTAAACCATTTTCCTTCAAACGAAAGGACCGACTTTCTTCATCAACGTTAACGTTGTTAGCGCAACGGACTGAATTTTGCACAAAACATTTAAATTGAGATACTTTTTAAGTATTCTGAGTAAAACTTTAGCACAAGAACAAACATCACGAGAACATTTTCAAGATGAGGCCAACTTAAAGTGTTACTAAATAGATTTTTGTAGAGAGCCATTACTAGTTTTTTTTTTATCCAAGGGAAACATAAAAACAGTGACATATAAAATGCTGAAAAAAAAACGCCATAGCTTTAAATCTAAATATTATTTAAGGATCTGGTGGGCATGCAATCGCTTTCAGTAGAACGATTATACTGTTTTTTACTAATAGAAAAGAAAAAACAAAGTAACCCCTTTTCGTAATGTTTAATGAATCTGATAGCTACAAAACAAACGTTTTTTCTTATTTTTAAATAAACAAAGAAGGTGGTAAGATTGTTTAGCACAATTTGCTGTGTCTTGATAAATTTATAAAAATTATAACTATGTTAAAAACTTTTTTTTTTATACCTACCAAATGCGCGCAACTACTCGCGAACCTTCGGTACATCTTTCAATACGTAGGTACATCATTCTAGAGCTGTTATTTTCTTCGTGACTTCTCAAAAAGCTTAGCATTTGGCGTTAAACACATTTTGTGACAGAAATCTTTCTAACAGTAACTTATAATACAAACAATGCACTTCACGATTGGCATGTCGACAGTAATCGATAAAGACCTTGAACGTGCTCCATCAATCACTAAGCTACTTCAACTAAGTTTAAAACTATCCATCGATTATATAAGCCGAAGTTTCTCAAAGTTAAATGTGGCGAAAAGGGTGTCAAATATCTGGAAACAAAAAAAGGTAAATTTTGTAGAAAAAGTTGACGTAAAACTTCGCGTTGTGCTTTTTGTATAGGTTATTATGTAGAGGGTATCTGTGTTATTTTCTGTTGTAATAATAATAAGAACTTATAACTTAAAACCCCACCGCCGTACCTCTACGTTTACGTGCTGGTCTCCAGAACTTTCTTTTGCTGCAACAGGTGAGGCCAGACCAAGAGAGAAACGTCAAGCTGCAGGGTATGTGGCGAGCTGTTGGGCATTAGCTACCCCATGGAAACCTGAACCTGCCTTTATTGGCCGGCCGAAGTGAACACTGACGAGCAACGAGAGCTTAGACCTCTTTTTTACTTTCACTGGCCGCCTTGAGTGGAGATTCGCAAGAGCAAACGTGCTCGTAGGAAGAAAGTGCTCCACTAAGATGCTGGTAGGGATCTTGACCGTACATCCGGCACTGTCCTGATTGGCGTGGAATACCTCTCCACTCCTCAAGCACTTCCGAAAGTGTTGCCTCCCTATTCCTACGTCACTATGTGCTAGCCACCGTTTTCGTGGGCCCATAATTGAGTGTGTAAGTCGCCCTTCTACCGCTCTGGGTGGAGCGGGAGGGCGTGTCAGGCTTTCACTGACTAAAACCCACCCGTGTTCCTTCAGTTGCCTGTGCGAGGGCCACGGTTTCTCTTCCGAATTTCCCGTGACGGCCCTATTGGACCCCGTCATTTTGTGCTGACATCTCTTTGAGGCGACTAGAGGGAGCGTGAGGGCACAAGGCTCTCTCCATCATGCGTTCTGCCTCCTCCTCCGCGAGCATTACTGCTTCGCAGAAGGAGGTTACGGCTTTCCATTCCCTCTCGCTCCGTACCATGGCCGGGACCAGGGCCGGACGCGAGAGATCGCCGCCATCGATTGCCTCTGCGAGGACACGGCGGTGCTCCACCCAAGCTGGGCAGACCTCCACCGTATGCTCCACCGTGTCCTCCAGGCGATCCACACAATGATGACACCCGGGCGGTTCCTCCCGCCTAATGGGAAACAGGAACCTCCCAAAACAACCGTGTCCTGTGAGGACCTGTGTCAGGCGGATGGTGAGGACGCCGTGGCGACTCTCCAACCACTCCTCAAAGAGGGCACTTACCGCCGCTATTGTGACGTGCCCAGTGTAAGTCGCCCCCTGCGATTTTATCCGTGTATAACATAACATTGATCAGGCAGGGGACATCGTTCTTCCATAGTTCTAGGTTACCAATCCACTATAGCCACCCAAACCCATAGCATAATATGTTTTGTTACCATGTTCTGGAATACTCCTGCACCAACCGGGGTTTGACCTTGGGTGCACTTGCATCCGGGAGGACACGGCGTGGCACACGCTGGCAGAGTGTGCCGCTTGGGAGGAGCCACGCCGTGCCCTCATCACCGAAGTAGGCAACGACCTGTCGCTGCCGGCCGTCGTGAACGCGATGGTCGGCGGCGCAGAGTCCTGGGACGCAGTGGTCTCCTTTTGCGAAACGGTCATCTCGCAGAAGAAGGCTGCGGAAAGGGAGAGAGAGATTTCGACTCTCGACCCGGCCCGCAGCACTCGCACCGGGCGTTGGAGGAGGGCGGACAACGCCCTCTTCCGGCCCCCCTAAATGGGTCCAGGGGCGACGGATTCGGGGACATCCATCGCCCCCCAACATCAGGACCCGAGAAGGCGGCGCGCGTAGTGCTCCGCGCGCGCCGCTCACAGATGTTGCGGGGGAGTGCGCCTCACTCCCCCCGCCCGAGACGGGGCCCGCGTAAGTGGGCCGGCACCAGCTGGGGTTGCGGAAGAATCATGTCATGTGGTATTTTGTTATTACTTTATTACCAAAATCACATCTTATTATCTATTTATCTATTTAACACCTGAGGAGCTGTTGTGCACAGCAATTCTTTCTATGATTCAGTACCTACTAAAGTCTTTATGAAAATTGTATGACACTCATTTAACTTACATTTGTTTATCTGAAAATTGTTGTACTACTGAAAAGCAAACCTTTAGCTACCTCTGTCTATTTTCCACATCCAGTTATCTCATTTCATGTGATCTCTTATTATTTTCCTTTTATTGAATGTTGGGACATTTTGTATCTAACATTGTCATCTGTCAGTTTTTCTTTTTCTATGGTATAGAGCTAAGAGGTCGTCTATTTTATTGTAAAGGTATCGTAAAACTAGTGTTAAGCCAGGTTCTCACTGTAAGCCATCTTTATTGTTCCTGGCCAATAACCAATTAAGAAGTATTTGATTTAAAACTAAAAAGTCACTTCTAGAACGCCCGGCCAGGGACTATAAAAGGCAACCGTTAGTTTTTACCCGGTTCCTTCCTTTTCCTCCTATCGTTTTACTTGACCATTCTTTGCTGCTTAAATATAAATAATTTTATTTCTGAATTCTGATTGATTTATAGTTTCGGTGAATTAAAAGATTTATAAGCTAAACTCAGTGAATTTATTCTTATAATTGAATTTATGCTTATAACTCAGTTATTTTTATCTTGTGTGCGTGAAGGTGTTCGAGCTCTCCCGATCACCTCCGACCCTCCCACTTGAGTCTGCAAGTTCGAGACGTCTTTGAGAAATCCAATAGAAATCAAATAACGTAGCGTGTGACGCCGCCGCTAGTACACTGGGACTAGAGGTCCTGACGTCAAATAACGTGGCGTGTGACGCCGCCGCTAGTACACTGGGACCTAAAAATGGGTGCACTTGAATAGTGCATACATGAATAATCGTCTGTTGCAAGTCTAAGCGGCCTCTGCGAGTTGTCTTCGGGCCCTCGTACGCCGTCCAAAGGTCCGGGTCCCTAGGGTTCGGAGATACGTTAAAGGCTTTTAAAAATAATAATTAGAACTTTTAGCAATACTTAGCGTTATTATAATGGCATTACGCAGCAGAATTCCTGGCTCATCATTAGATCACACTCTAATTTAAATAAACTATCCTTACTTAATTAATTGAAAACTATTTAGCTGGGCGTTTATTGATAGGTTTATCCACCGACATTCTCCTTAGTTATCCGCTAAAAGATTGAGAGCCACAATAGCAAGACATCAATATCTTTGAACGATGAGAAGCCTTACGCCAAAGATGTTATTCCTTTCACTGATGTAAAACTTGTGTGCTAACAGTTTCAGCTTACACAGCATTATCAGTTATCACACAAAGAGAATAATATTTATGTAAGAAAGACAGTAGGTTCTTTTAAACAATCTTACTGGATTCTACTGTCTAACTATCTGACTGACGGAAAAATATTGTATCCAAATTTTTCATTCTCGTAATCAACAAAGCAGCAATGTAGTCTAATGAAGATTATAATAATGGCAACCATTTCTTTTGCTCACCCATCAAATAAGAGTGTATCCTGTCTTTGGGCTTTAAAATACGAGTAAATTAAAACAAAAAAAACTACTGTGACTATTCCTGTGCGTTGTAAGTAACCATACTTACTATCATTATAAATTTGAAAGTACCTCTGTCTGTGTGTTACCTTTTTACACCTAAAACACTAAACAGATTTCGATAAAATTTGGCAAGGAGATAGATGGCACCCTAAGAAAAGATAAAGGTGACTTTTTGATCACGTTCCCGTAGGACAATTATCCACGTGAGCGAACCCGCGGTCAGAAGCTAGTAATAATATAAAACAAGAATATTATTTGGAAAATAAGTATTCATAGATAAATCCATGACTCTACCACATGGTAAAATACTCGTACTAAACACCCTTTCGAGTTACAAAGAATAATTTATCATCACAGCTTTACGAAACCGGCACTTGAAGCTTTCAAAGTTAGTATTACGTTTGTATATATAGAGTAGTACCCGTAGTAGTGCAGAGTCGAGGTGTAGCGAAATGTCAAAATCTCAACAACGTAACGCGCTCGCACCAATCAGCGCTTGCGTGCCTGTTCTGTAGAATGCGCTCTAAAATAAGCGTGCAAATTCGCGCGTCTTTTTCTACCTCGATAGAAATATGTGCATTACTTTTCTTAAGAGTGAATTTAAATATGCTATCTTTCAGATTGACGCTTCGCTGCGCTACGACTCTGCGCTAGGATGAATCGACTTTTGTGAAAAAAAAACGGATGAAATTTAGGTGTGTTTCGTTTCTACGTGACTACGTGTTTCCTGTTTATTTTTCACAGACACAAAGCTAAGAAAGCGGGTCGGTAACAAAAACCTCAATAACTTCCAAAACATTTGAGCTAACTTTTAGAAATAAAGACTGTATTTTAATTAATTTTATAGTGCTAAAATCAAACGATCAAGACTATGGTAAAAGTAAAATTTTCTCTAGATTTCGAAAAATGTACTATGGTATCAAATATGCAATTTTTACATATTTTAGCATTTTGTATTGCCACCACGAGCAGTTAATACAGCTGTTATATGGTTTGGCATACTATCCACTAGATTTCTAAGCCGATGCTGAGGAATATTCTCCTATTCCTGTATCAGTGCTTCTCTCCGTTCAAGAAGCGTGGTTGGAGGGGAATTTCACTGGGGTACACGTCGTCCCAGTTCGTCCCAGGCATGCACGGTGGGGTTCAAGTCTGGTCTGCGTGTTGGTCACTCCATGAGTGTGAAAGTGACATCGTCAAGGTAGTCAAACACTACCCGAGCTGTATGGGACGACCGTGGGAGGGCCACCATACTCATTTAACATTTCATTCACGTATCTTTCTGCAGTAACAGTGCCATTTTCTATCATCAGTAGCACGGTGCAGTTTTCGGAAGAAATTCCAGTCCACACGTGTATGGAGCCTCCGCCAAACGCCACTTTCTGTTCAGTGCAAGCTTGGTTATAGCGCTCTCCTGGTATTCTGTAGACTCTTTGCCTCCAATCGTGCGTGTATAGCACTAACCCCGACTCGACCGAAAAAATTACTCTTGACCAGTCATCCAGAGTCCAATGTATGTGTTTTCGAGTTTTGGACCATTTGCACCTCTAAATCGCTTCAATTTTGCTTCAGCAAGACGCTGCCTCACCGTATACGTGCTCGGATTGCTACCTCCAGCACGTAAAAGCTTAAGTTCAACAGCTGTTTGGAAGTTTTCATCGCAGCGCATATGATAATGCAAGCTTCTGCTTCTTTGGATCAGTATTTCCGAAGATTACCGACATACAACTTACAAAGAACAATAGCAGCTTCCCAAACGTTGATTTGTTTGAAACTAAAAGACTGCGTCTTTAAATGAAAAATATCCGATTAAACTCAGAGTCATTATCTGAGCTAGTTAGTGCAAAAAAAAACGGATTTTACTAGATATTTAGGGCTGATTTGACCAATGAAAATGAACGCGGTCAGCACACATTTTTGCCATCATTGCTATTTTCCTATAACTTCAATACTTAACGAGCGTAAAACATATACTTGTTTAACTATAAACAATAACTTTCAGTGACGCCAAGTGAAAATGTTCAGTTATACTCGTATTCAGCTCACTTTGGACATAAACTTCTCTATTTGTAGTTCAGCTCGTAAAACTTAGTTGTTTGCATACGTAATCAGTGAGGTTCGTGCTGCATATGTATGATCATAATGCATGGCTGCTGATGTGAAACGATAAAGAGTTATAGCCCATAATAGTCTGAAGATACATATTGTTTATGAAACATTAACTGCTTGTTTTATTGTTGGTGAAATGGTTGCCGGGATTTTGACGTTAAACACTTAAGACGTTAAGATAAGTATTACAAATATGGGAAGAAAGAAAACCTTTATATTTTTTATTTGTGATTATATTTAAAACCATAAATAAAACTTTTAAGACGATTTAAATAATTTGAACATCTTTGAAACCATTTGTTTTACTTTCTAACCACTCGCCTTATCAGTAACTTATTAGCACTATTGTTTGTGAAACGGTGAATTCTAAGAATTGCATTGTTTTTGAGTGGTGTTTGTGACATGGATTTCCAAGATCAAGGCATGTTATTACTAATTTGTTATATTTTAAATTTAATTTGACTTATAATGACGTGTTTTTACGTGTTCCGCCACACAGTATTTCAACCAAACATTTATCTTATAGTTGACTTCACATAGACTTACAACTAATTTCAACCGTAGTCAAATACTCTCACTTATCTTAAATTAAAGATTGAACTTTGTTGCACCTTGTAACTCAACACGTGTTGAGAACTATTCCAGCTTCACTGGATGAGGTCTAAAATCTATACATTGGGAACTTAGATAGTAAGATACTCAGTTTATGTAAAACCCTTGATAGATTTTGGAAAATTGTGTCTAGGAATAAATCTAAATTTTTGCATGAGTACTCAGTTTGGTTAAATGACATTGAATGTTTCGAATTAGTAAGGGGTAATGAGAAGTGGATTCAAGAAAACGCGAACCAGCCCGGGCCATGTTGCGAACGCGGACACCCCAGGAAAGATTTTTCAGAATTGTCTAAGCTCTTGAAACGTAGAAGAGAGGCAGAATTATCTCAAGTAGATGACTCTGCTGTGAGTGCACTACTCAATACTTCTTTTACAGCTCAGACCCATTAATTACTAGTCTTCGAAAACTTCCTCGTAGGAAAAAGAGCGTTATGTCGAGGCAGGTTCTAGATTTATTACGAATTTAGTTTTTAATTGAAATTAGGTTCGTTGTTGTAGTTATTTTAACTTAGTTGTGGTTATGATGACATTTGTTAATAAATTTTAGTTTTAGTTTTCTTGCTCTTTGTTGTATATAATATGTATAATATATAAAAAGTACATATTTAATGATTACTTACCCCTTCGTAAAAAGCTTTAAGATCATATCATATTCAGATGTATTTCCGAAAGAGGGACAATAAATCTCACATATTGGCTATTTAAATTTATATATAAATAAAGCATTCATGTACATTTATGAAGTTTTTTTTTTCCCTTCAGAAGAAAGTCCATTTAGTAAATTTAATAAAGTAAGGTATTTATGACCGCGCTTTTAGGGCGCTTGTACCACCGTGCCCTGAAGAGATTACCAGAATTCTGACAATGCTTGCAAATGATAAGACTGGGGCAGTCAGCGTTATACAGCGACAACTGTGTGTCGCTATCAACCGTTCAAAGAGTGTTCCAGCGATTTGATTAGAGTGGATCCAATATTCGCAGTTCAGAAACACGCCGAGCGAGATGCACAACAGCGCGGGGGGATCGATATAATATATCGATTAAACATAAGTTATATAACTTATATATAATTTATGTTAAAACAATAAATTTCACGCAGACGAAGTTCAATTCAATTCAATTCAATTTTATTCACTAACAAATTACATTGTGTTTGAAATAATTCTACATAATAAACATAAAATACACTCGTAGAAATAAAAATAATAATAATAATAACAACACAACTCCCATCATCTAAAACACATATTATCCAATGTCAACTCGTTAAATTTAGGAATCACCAAAAAAAAAAGAAAAATCATTCGTTGACAGGAGAAAATTATATATTATTACAAGTCGTCAACGGAGTAGAGACACTTATCTATTAGGAATGCTTGAAGATTTGTTTTTAATGCAGATGTATAAATCAAGCTTTTTAAGTGTTGTGGTAACTTGTTAAAAATTTGAACTGCTTGATATTGTGGACTGTGCTTCACTATGTTGAAATGAGGACTTATCTTATTTCTCAAATCTACGTGTGCTCTCCCTAACCAGTCTTTCCTCATCTGTCTCATATTCATGCATGTACTTCTAAAGATTAGTCAGTAGTACTAAAACGTAGAGACTAGGTACTGTGAGGATGTTTAAATCCAAGAAATGTGGGCGACAGCTCTCTCTTTGTGAAATACGGACGATAGTACGTATAGCTCTTTTTTGAAGGACAAAAGCTCTTTGGCAGTTGTAATTATAGCTATTCCCCCAAAACTGTATGCTATACCTTAATTTAGACTCAACTAGCGCGTAGTATACTATTTTTAATCTTTTTATGTCAATTACGTCTCGAAGGGTTCTTAGCGCATAACACGCAGATGACACGGATGTATCTATGGCGGCTAGTTCCTTCTTCCAATTCAATAAGTCATCTATGTATATGCACCCCCAAGAATTTAGCTTCTGTCACGAGTTCAATTTTGTCATCATTTAGTCTTATTTCCATGGTGTCATTATTACGAGCAGTTGTTTTGAATAACACTATATTGGTCTTGGTATTATTAATTTTTAGTTTATTTACAGTAAACCATGAATTATGGTAACTTAGAACTGCATTAACTTTTTCCGTGAGTTCTTTAATGTAATTTGCCCCAATAATGGCATTCGTGTCATCAGCAAAAACCACAAGCTGTGTGTCGGGAAGTATTTTGTTTATATAATTTATTAAGTCATTGGTGAACAAAATGAATAAAATGGGCCCCCATATAGATCCTTGCGGAACACCGGCAATAATATTAAAAAAATGTGATTTATAATGTTGTCTGTGTCCATCTTGCATCTCACTGATTTCTACAAACATTTTTCTGTTTTTTAAATAGGATAACAAAAGTTGAGATGCTTTGCCACTCACTCCGTAGTGATTTAGTTTAGCTATGAGTAAATCGTGATCAACAGTGTCAAATGCTGAGCTCAAGTCCAAAAATACACCAGCTACTCTGATTTTATCATTTATTTTATTGATTACATCATTAACCAGAGTATATATAGCGTCTCCTGTGCCAATTTTTTTTGATATCCAAATTGTCTCCTATGCAAGACTTTGTTTAAGTTTATATGAAGTACAAGCCGAGATTTAATAATTTTTTCAAAAATCTTTGAAAGCGTTGGCAGCAAAGAGATTGGCCTGTAATTTTTAGGATCGGTCTTTGTGCCTTTTTGTGAATCGGTATGATCTTGGCTATTTTTAGCTGTTCAGGGAATATTCCATCAGTAATACACTTATTAAACAAACAAGAAAGTGGTTCAGCAAGAATATTTAAATGATCTTTAATCACAGAGATAGGCATCTCGTCATATCCACAAGAACGTTTATTGTCCATCTTTCTGACTATTTTAGAAATTTCATTTGGAGTGGTAGGAGTAAAACAAATTTCGTTTTCGACCCGTTGTGTACTCTGCTGCAGTAACAAAATCGCTTCCTCATTTTTGTTTAAACTGGTAAGAGATTTGTTATCAAAATGTTTTGCTAGGGTATTAACTACTTCATCGGGTTCATCAACTATTTTGTCGTCAATTTTAAGTAATAGATGATCCATAGGCATAACTTTAGATCCTTTTGTGCAGTTGTTAACAATTTGCCAGATTTCTTTGCTAGAGTTTGTTGAATTTTCAATTTTTTCCCTTACTGTTATTTTTTTAGCATTCGTAATAACCCTTCTATAAATTCTGATGTATTTATTTTTGTAATTCAGAACACTAGTTTCAAGATTATTACTACCATTATTTGCGCACAAAAAGCGTTTCATTTTACTAGAGATTTTCACACCTTTGGTGACCCATTTCATTTTAGTACTCTTTATAAGGCTATTTAAACGCTTCTTTTTTTTGTAACTTTTCTTAAAAATCTCTTATTTATAATAACATGCTGTTTGTTATTTCGTGACTTGCTTGTCAGAGATTCCAACCGAAAATTACCTAAAAGATCCTCCATGCCCATCAGCCAGACCATTATGGTCTACTTCACATTCCTTTATATAATATTCGGGCAGATTAGTTAAGATATTGTCGATACACGAATATGAGTCATTTCGAATAAAAGTTGCAGTGTTAACAAGATGCCTAAAATTGTAACATGTTAATAAGCCGACAAATTCAGTACGTTTTTTACTATCTAAAAGTAAATCTATATTAAAGTCTCCACATATTATGCATTTCCTATTAAATAAATGTTCCAGCAATTTTTCCATGCGTGTCATGAAAAGTTCAAAATTCTTGTCATAAGGACTACGATAACAACAACATATGTATCGACCATTATAGATATCTTTAATACAACATATTTCAAAGCTGTCCATCTTATAAAGTTTGTTAATTACATCTATATTCTCTACTTTTCTATCAACATGTCCCAGGATCAAACTGCCACCTCTAGTCTTTTCAAATTAATGACGATCTTGTCGTTTAAAAAAAATGTTCACTTATGCATATGAAGTCTACTCTGATTCCAAGAGATTGTATATAAACTTCCAATTCATTCTTCTTATTACTTACACCACACAGATTCTGGTGAAATATGTTGATACTTTGTAAACTAGGTGTGAGTATTTTATTCTGATTACGGTTACTACTACTGGCCTGCAAACTAGAATCCACCATTTTACTACCCCCGAAAAAAAGCATCAGCTTGCTGTGTTGCATTGGCACAAGTTTGACTACACGAAGGCTCTGAAATAATATTTGGCATTGATCTAGGAACTAATTGGAAGTAATATTGTATAGTGCCTTTTTTTGGAATATTTTTAGTACTACTAGTAGAGTTACATTTTTCGGTCTTCCAAGAAGTTAAGTTTTTGCGCACTATGTCGTTACAGTATTTCATATAGTTGTTTCGATACTGAATTCGTAAAATTTCTCTTAAAAATAGCCGTGACTTTATTATTGTATTTTGTTTATATCCACTGTCAATAAATTCTACATGCTTGAAATTATCACATATACTAAGAATAGAATTGATTTTTGACGTGTTGATGTATCTTGCATTGTGTATATTTCCAACTAGTACATTTGTATGTGAGATATTATATAAGTTATAATGTAAGAAGGATTGCAAAGTAATCGAATTGTCATCGTTTGTGCCTGTCAATATTATTACAAAGTCTCTTTTATCAAAGTTTTTACATAAAGAAATGCATGAGTTTACTATTTCATTCGTAGGTGCATTCGGTTTTATTATAGACAGTACCTTATAGTCAGCTCCTAAGTCGCGCCGTAGCAAACTACCTATATCACCATCCTGTTCATCAGCAAGAATTAGAACGTTGGATTTCCTAGATTTGGGGTTGTGTTCCTGTATTTTAGTTGGTTCTGGCTTATCTGCACACTTTTTATATCCGATGACAGATGTTCTCTGTAGCATAGTCTGTTTAGGTACAGAATTACTGTGTAAATTAGCACTAGACAAGGGTTGCTCAGTTTTAGATTCGGCTTCAGGTATGGCGGTAACAGGTTTTCCTTCTTCGGTGTTAGTAATGTCGTTAGGTTTCAGAGGAGAAGCACAGAAACTGTTTGTCAGCCGACGTCGCACACTCTTTTTAGAGCTTGATGACATGCTATGATTACAGGCAGTCAACGGGCTTCTACACAATTGTTTCAGTACGCCGAGCTCCTGATTCATATTCGATACTAATATCTTTAAGTCTAGGTTTTCAAGAACAATATTTTCCATTTCACTTTATGTACTTTCTAGTTGAGATTTTAATTCCTTTATTTCTGCCTTTAGTTCCAACATGTACGTTGAACAAATATTTGACGAGAGATCTAAGCTTTTGCCTAGTATTTCATCGCAAGACATTATACTTGTGTCGATTAAGCTGCGTTCAAGAGACTCCATGGATCGTGATTTAATTTTTATCAATGGTTGCTGTTTCCTTGTAGTGATATTATTCACATGTTCCATTTTGTTTTAAATGTTGGAATAATTAAGATTATAATTATAATAATACAAAAAGTCAATCCTTCGGTGGGGATCCAACTTACGCCACCTATGTTGTAGGTCCGGGCACGCTCTAAACGTGCTACTGTGACAATTAAACTTTCAAATCAAAAAGGTCTTCAGTTCCTCGCAGTTGAATGTCAATAACGGTTGATTTTAAATAGATCTTAGAAGAGTGGGTAGTCGATGCCGATGTTCAGTTGTATGTTTGCACTAGTAAATTAGGTTTGTACGTTTATTTATGCACTGTTTTATAAGCATGATCCGTGTACTCACTGCGTTTTATTGTATTGAAGCTACGCGGACGAAGTTGCGGGCAGAAGCTAGTATTATCATATGCGCTGCGATGAAAACTATAGTCAGTTTGGTAGAATGGTTACACTGAATTTAAATCTCGTCATGTTAAAGCTCATTCTTCTAACCACACTCAGAAAAAGGCAAGACCCCCCAAGCGTAGAAATTTTTCGTCAGTTATCAAAAAACACATCTGCTTTCCTAGAAATGTGACGTCCTGTAGTTTCTGCCTACCCAATGGGAAGAAGCTGTGAGTTTATGAATGAATGTATTATAAATATCTTTATTTTCATTGCTTCGTGCTCATTATCTTCAAACAAAAACAGGATCTAAACCACGCTAATCCGCATGCAAACTTCTAAGTATAACTTGTAAAGTAGACGCGTAATAAACAAAACATGTAAACAAAAGTAAAGGGTCACTCAGAGGAGTTTGTTTAATTACTGGAAACTTTGTTTACTTTGTATTGTGAAGTCACTTGTGGAGCCTGATCTCTCTGCGATCGTGTCGGATTACCGTCTCATCGGACTATGAGAGTGAGGGAAGAGTGAGCGCACCTGTGCCTGCACACACACTTGTGTACTATAATATATCCCTGTGATATATCCCGCCTTGTAGGCTAGTCTCCGCTGAGATTGAACTTTAATTTAGTGTAACGTCATTTATTAAAGAACGGTGTTTTTTTCATTTACAGGATGTTGAATGACTTTATTTACAGATAAACCTTACATTTTTTTTTCGTTCCGGGGTGGAAAATCCTCATGGATGTCCTCCGCCCTGGGGCGGGCGAAGGGGTCTGTCAGACTCTTACTGACTAAAAACCACCCCGGTGTTCCATCTCACACCTATGTGCCGGCCTGCCTCAGTGGGCCTCCTCGTGTTGGGGGGGGGAGTGAGGTGTTTGACTCCCACCGGAACGTCTAAGAGTGGCGCGCGTAGAACACTACGCGCCGCCACCTCGGGTCCTGATGTATGGGGGCGGTGGACGTCCCCGAGTCTGCTCTCCCTGGACCCATTTAGAGGGGCTGGAAGAGAGCATTGTCCGCCCTCCGCCTACGACCAACCCCTTGCCCCTGGCGACGAGTCTGGTGAATGGCCCCGTCGCCTACCATTTTTCGGCGACAGAGGAAACGGAGAGCGGCCAACGACATACGACATACCGACACTCGCCTTCCCCTGCGGCCCCACCGCGTCAGCCATCAAACGGGGCAACCCCGTTAAGGCCGCAGAAGGTAGGGAGAGCGGCGCACCGTAATACCGGCACTTTTCTTCCGCTGCGGCCTCACCTCAGTTGCGATGTCGCCCAACGACACCGCAACCTTGGCCGCTACGTCGTCGGCTTATCGGCAAAAGCCCTGACGAGCGGCCCCTCCTCGGGTTCCTCTTAGCTTCACCTTGGTGCCCAAGCCACGGTTACTGAGCCCCCTCGCCTCCTCAATGCGGGAACCCACTGGGGGGGAAGATATACCTAACCTAACCCTTCAATGTAGACCAAGGTTTTCGTCGTACGTATGATTTCTATTGCTCAAACGCGACGAAGGCGAAGCGCCTAAGTGGCGTCAATACGACGTCAACCAATCTCAAAACTATAGAGGATCACAATCTTTAGGCACCTGAATTATGTTGACAGAGGCGAGTTGTTGGAACATTATAATTGTGAAATTGTAACAGAAATTTAATTTGCAAAACAAGATGGCGACGTTGGCTCCATTAGTTTTGCCACAAGATCTTTGTATACAACGTGTCGATTTGCATCCTCGTCAAATTTCAGGAGGCTGTTACGCATATATAATGAAATAAAACTACGATACTTGCTCAATAATTAATACATACTTGTTTTTTTAGTTATTTAAGTTTGACAGTTTTTCAGAATAAACCAAATCAATGAACAGAATCGCCCCCCTGCGTATGCGGTAGGCAATTTCGCACGGATATATCGCATTAAAGGGCAGTTACAGTGTGGTATCACACGGCCCGCGTTTTAACATGCGCGTTCCACACAAGTCGATTTCCGAAAATTAGAAAAAAACAAAAAAAAAACTTATTTTATCATTGATTCCTGTCGAGAATTAGCATGGTAACCTCCTTGAATTTGACGAGGATGCAAAAAGTATTATTCTAACAGGAGTAGTCGCTGCATGGGATGTTCATTTAAGGAAGAATTCCAAAATTAAAATCTTCAGTCATCTTTTCCAAAGATTTGTCAACGAATAATACCTGTAGCAAATTATTTTTGTAACGTCTACTTTACCTTAGAATCTACTTTAGAATACGTCCATAACTTTTTAAACTTATCCTAACAAATCATAATTATCCCAACAATTCCTTACTAATAACGAATCTTAGCTATTCTAACTAACAAAAATATTATTAGCATTTATTTTAGTATTTCATTTATCCTAACACAAACTCAACACACACACACACACACATGTATGTCGTTAAAACGGACACACACTTCTCTGTGTTTTAGTATTCTGGCGTATGGCACTCGTGGGTTGCAGCTGAAAACCAGCGTCAAATGTCACCTTGTGTTGTCATCTGACATTATGCTGAGCTGAGGCCCTTTTGGCATTACTTTATTTGTTTTCTGTTTTTTTTAGTTTTAAGGTGTAATTGTTTTGGGTTGTAAACGCATTTTTTTTCTTTTCTTTCTTTCTTTCAAAATAAATGTGAAAGTTAGTTTTTATGTTTGCGCTTTCACGACCAAACAGCTAAACGGATTTGGATGAAATTTAGCACGCAGATAGACCATGACTGGGGTAAGGACATAGGCGACTTTACCTAACTTTAATAATATGCGAAAGTAAGTTTGTTTGTTTTGTACGCTTTTACGCCAAAACGGCTTAACAGATTTAAATTAAATTTAGCACACAGATAGACCATGACCTGAGGAAGGAAATATGCTTTTTTCTTGGACCACAGACGAAGACGCGGGCTACAGCTAATAATTGTATAAAATTCTACCTACAATAATATTTGCAACTACTTATAAAACCTAATATCTTTGCCCTTTCAGTCCTAACAAACTAACAAAAACAAAATAATCTTTTATTTTGTTTGAAAACGTGTTTTCTCCGTACCTACCTATATAGAATGAGCGAAATGAACATAGCTTACCTACACAAAGAACAGTCTGCACTATGAATCTCGTAAAACTAAAAGTTGTTTATTTTTACGAGTACAATCACCTCACAGGTTATACGATTATTAGTGAAATGGAAATTGTATTTTCATAGTGATTTAAGCTTGTTTTCATGGAAATTTGATGTAAGAGTATTTTAAAACATAGGAGTTTATTCGCATTAGTTATGTATTTGTTGCTTCAATTATTTTCCTAAGTAACAACATTGTACCTATTAAAACCAGAGCTTCTCTCGTGTATATATGCTTAGGAGAGCCACCGTATGGTTGTTTAGTGTAGGCGAACGACATACTTAAAATACCACAGAGTTTCTCGAGTTGGAAAACATCATAGAATTTTCTAATGACAAAAACATATCGTGTGCGGTCGGTAACGCGGGGGTACACACACACTCGTTTATAATCGACATAGAGAGAGACATAAGGTGTACAAATAAATAAGCCTTTTTAAATACAGCGTTTCTCACAAAATTGTCACCATCTTGGATTTTCGTTTTGACCTTGCTATCGGCTTTATCACCCCCATAAACCATGAAAACGACACCAATTACAGCAAAAATATGAAAGTTTTGGCAGCTCCATCTTGGACTTTCATTTTGACCTCACTTTAAATTCGCTTCAGCTCTATCGAGAACCATGAAAACCACGCCGATGGTGATATTTAAATAGGTGGTGATACTTTTCTTGGATTTTCTTTTTGGATTCAGCACCCCCGAAAACCATGAAATTTTTGCTCACAACCTGAATTCAGAGAAATTTTATAAACATCCCTTCCTGAATCTGTGGTATAGATGAAACCAAACTTTAGCCGACGCTTCTATAGAAATGCACTAACAATTCCTTCACAACGAGTAGCCACTGTAGAGGTTTTGTCCGGATGGCTGTGATAACCGATCTCCTCGAATATTTTATAAGTTGATAGCATGTATAATAATCTAAACACTATTTCATTGTTAAAATAGATAGAAAAAAGAATATAGGGCTATCTTATGGTGAAATAATTATGATATACATATTTTACCAAGTAATTACGCCTTTTATTGACAATCCAGGTAGAAAACTTTCAAACAAAAAAAGTCGAATAAAAACTATCCAATAATCTGTTGAATAATTTCGATTCTGAGCTCAAAGCCCTACATAATTTCAATATCCTCTCAACGGTTGTGCGAGAAATGATAAAAACAATTGAGATACGTAAAAAGATAAACAAAGTAACATCGACTGATTAGACAAAGTGCAATTACTAATTGGCAGTATTGATAATGCGCATAACTTGTGTTATTTTAAGCAATGTTGTGAAATTGATAACGAAGGCTTAACGTACAGTCCACCTCTAACCTAACCTGTTAGAGGTGGACTGTACGTTGAACCTGATTTCAGTGTTATCTTGTTTAATGGGAGCTGATTTAAATGAAACATTAATAAAAATAACATCACGCCTATAAACCCTGAAGGGTTAGGCGGAGGGTGCACCAATATAAAACTAACATTTCGCCAGTTATGTTTAAGTCCCCTGTAATAGGGGCGAGCCTATTGCCATCAACCGGGCACAAAAAAACTTGTAATAACAATACAGAAGCATTGTTTACTATTGTTGTACATGAAATATTTGTTGCTAGGAATAACAACTATTTAAATAGGTACATGTTTAGATTAAACAATAAATAAACTATTTTAGTTTTGATATTATGAACGCTTTGCACCATACTATTTAGTAAGTAGGAACTTAATTATTTAGCAAGTAAATGTACACATAAAACAACAGGCAACAAATAATAGTCAATTTATTTTTAAAGCAGTATTTCCCTACTGTCAATAGCTGATCAAACAATTCAACTTTTCTACGAAGTTTCTGAATACATACTAAACCAACTCTCAAAATCAAAATTCATGTCACTCTCTTTCAGTTTATTAGTGGCCATTCATTTTCCAACCTTGCAAAAATTTCAATGATACGAGTATATGCAAGGAATTTGATTTCTATCCATTCAAAATTAGTGGGGATTTGGCAGGAGGTGCTTGCCTCAATTTTTTTATGTAGCGGAGGGTGATATTGTTTTGTTTTTGTATTTTTTTTGGTTCAGTCATATTATTGTAAAACTAGTTTTACATGTATATAGTTTCTTACTATACTCAAACTCAAACTCAATTCATTTATTTCAATTAAACCATTTACAGGCACTTTTGAATTGTCAAGGTATCGGTCAGTCAGAAATATGAAGCTAGTTGCCCATTCCAAAGCGCAGTAGTTACCTTTGGAGAAGAACGGGCAAGAAACTCCATGGACAATCTTTTAAATAATATAGTTGTTATAAATATATTAGTTACATCGATTAATGTTGACACTATAAGTGAGAACGATGTACAAAAACCGTACACGTTAAAAGCGTCCAGAGTGCAGAAAAACAAAACTAAAAATAATCCAAAAAAATAATTATTAAAATAAGGCAGCTAAGAGATGAACTGTCCCAACTGACGACGCCCGTTCACGAACATGACGCATGGATCAGCACCATTCAGCTCAACCATTTTGAAGGGAGCTAAATGATCCGACACACGCGCCACCGTCAGCGAGACATTTGAGTGAGCATAACATACTATCAGCCGCCAGGGCACATTCACGTCAATCTATGACATTACCCGGTAAATGGTAGCTCTATAGTACAAAGTACTCACATCTGTGCAATGCATCGATATAATAAAAACGAGATTTAGTTTATATAATGCAAAAATATTCTTACAATCTTCAGCAGCTTCAACAGTATTTCATATGTCAATTAATTAGTTGTATAAATAAGGCGATGTGAATTGGCGAAATGTGGGTGTACTGTACTATAGGTACACCTCTACGTTACCCTTCTGGGATTACAGGCGTGATGTTATGTTATGTTGTTTTTGTGCTCACACCATAAATTCGATATTTTTCGTTTCCCGAAATACACGGCTACGAAAGACACCAAAATTTGTATAAAATTGTTCCGCCTGGCCACAGATAATATAATACTACGTACAGATACCCAATCCCATACAAAGAAATGAAACCTCCCTAAGTCTGGCTATTGAGCTGGCAATTTTACTTTGTCAAATTTTTCAACAGATGGCAGCATCAGCGACTCACTAATTGCCAGAGACTGTGGTTTTACCACGCCATCTAGGCGTCGACCTACTTTTAAAACGTTTTGTGCAATGTTTTTTTATATAAAGTTTAATAGTTCCGGGTTCAGAAAAACATGTTAATTGATTTATTTTACATTTCTATGTAAAGTAATAGATAAAAAAATAAAGTTGTTTGAGTTTAATTGGTAACGATAAAGGCTACTCTGATCTGTTTAAATTGAGTGAAGCGACATCTATTGCAAAGTGCTCTTAACGAAATGATTAACAGATCATCATTTTATGGGTTCGTTTAAGGCGTTCATTCATGTTTTTCTTGAAAACACGGAGTGTAAATAGATAAATCAGCATTAAAAAGAAAGTTTTAATTTTATTTTTTTAAGAAAGTTTTTAATTTTTGCGTTAAACGCCTTTTATTCATTGTTAATTTCATAATGGTTACCTATGTTGTCATCAATTCTGTTTCAATTATGTTTTTTCAAGACTAATTATAATTTGTTCGAGTTGAGACCCCATGGCCTGGCTAATATTGGTCGCTGAAAGCCGGAGAGTGACTTCATCTAGTTAGTACGCAGAGCGGCCTTTCAAACGACACACAAATTCAAGTAACAAGCCTTTGTGTTTTGAAAGCAACAGAAACCAAAGCATGGGGTAGTAGTGCGTGTTTAAAAATGCATTGTAACATGTTTTCATATCTATGGTGGTCAGCAGAGCCCCACTTTGAAGTCACATAATGTAAACAATGGTTCACCTGAAATTTTACGTATATAGCATAGAAAAACACAATCCAACTTTCGAAAACTGTTACCATCCATCTCAAATTTCTATTCAGCCCTTTCACACTACATTCATAATATGTATATTCAATGGCTGGAAATCAAAATACACTCTATATTCATGTTTTTTCCAGTTTTTACCTCGTATTTGCTTACTACCCTCTGGACATTCAATTTCCTTCGTTCTCCGAAATACAAGGGTAGTTCGGATAGTCACCAAAATATGTTCGAAATTGCCTGACCAATATTGGTAGCTGAAAGCCGGAGAGTGATTGCACTGGAGACTGTTAGTAGTCAGAGCGTCTCATCAAACTACTGACAAATTCCTGAAAACCAATAGGGTGGAAGAGCGACCCTTAAAATACATGGTAAACTGTTTTAATTGCTTGTCTCCCACTTCGATTAAAAAAGGGTTAACTAAAAGTTTTAATGTTGGGTTGTTGAAAAACAACCCAACTTTCAGGAAGTGTGCCATATCTTCCCTAATATAAAGACACGGTATGGTCCGACAGCAATGCATTTTAACTACACTCCACCATCAACATCATTTACATGTTCAGACTCAAAAAAAACATTCAAAATCCCAAAAACACACTGAGTGTAATGAGGGGTGCTACACAATACACGTATGTGCGGGTCGGTCTGCTTCAGCACCAATTATATGAAATTAAATTGTTTCGTAAATTGGATATCGGAATCACTTTTATATGACACATAAAAAAATGCTAGATGGAATCGACAGCTGAGCGTAAAATAGAGTAGGTTTAATTATGTAGAAATATTATAATGTTCGCTCGGCTTAGCTCGATATGTGCCAAGCTGACTAGAACATGACAGCCAGGATGCCCGAACAAAGTTTTCCGATCAGCACAAGCCGAATGAAAGACAAATATGTGCAGCAAATGCTTCGGGTTGGCTTTGCATTTCAACAAATAGGTAATGCCGAGTCGAATGTGCCGACCCAAATACGTATCACCCCTGAACTAGCTTAAACATTTATTTCGCCGTTTAGTGCACATACAGAGCCTCTATGAATTGCATCGCAACCAAACTCAACCGTCCGTCCACACAAGACGTTAGCCAAACATTGTTAGATACATACAAATAAAAATCCAACAGCAGACACGCTCCGCCAACCGATTGCATCCTCAAGACGAAATGAGAGGGTGTTTAAATATTTGTGTACAACACATAAGTAACGCTTTCTGCCAGGGTTCGACAGCGATTGTGTTTTCCTGCCGTACCATGCCACTCTATGGCGATAAATTGAATTCAGTGTCTCAACCACAGCATATGATAATACAGAATACTCACACAGTAGATTGCAAAGCGCCGCACCACGACAAATGCAAGCTTCTGGGGCCCTATTATGAACTCTTATTTCCAGGCAGTTTACGGCGTAAACAGAACTGCCTTGCAATTTCGTATTATGAACTCGTCAAACAAGCCAGTCAGCGGTCACGTGACACCCTGGCCGACTTCTGGCCGAATACTGCCTGGCAATACCGTATTACGAACGTTCGTTTGACATTTCGTTCCGTATTAGAACTGTCAAAAAGTAACCTCACAATCCATTCAGTTTACGCTGCTTCAGAGGAGCTTTTATTGAATTGTTTAGGGTTTATTTCGAAATTATTGGAGTGTTTTCTTTAAAAAATCAGAAAATATAATCATGTGTGACGAAAATGAACTGTTTGAGTTCCTGGAAAGTGATTCTTCTCGGCAAACTTGTTAATCAACTAATAAAAGGAGACGACTTCGTGACCAATCTAATGCGTTCGACATGGATGATGTGCAGTTCACGACTTGGGACTGAATCTTTGTGAGCAGCTGAGGCCTCACATGTCATGAGACGTGTGATCGCACGCAAGGCTAAGAATAGTAAAATACACTTTCCACTAAATAAATAAAAGGATAATAAACGTATTATTGAAATCCTAACAACGGCCTTTCCTTTTGGTGTTCACCTTTAACCCATAACGGGCTTACAAAATCCACGGATTTATCCGTGAAGACTAAGGTAGTTGTTTTTATTAAGTATGAACTTTACGTAAAGTTTTAACTAAACATTATTCTCATTTTAGGTTTTGGTTGCATTATCATAGTATGCTACTGGCTCCTACCAACGCCCCACTGGTGATATAGGCTCTCATTCAATGTCCCAGCCAACATTTTCTGTAGTAGATGCAAATCACTGAGATTTCTTCAGACTTCTTGGAAGTAGTATAAAAACTCCAACAATCTTTCCAACTGAACATAAGTTAGGTAACGCGCCGACGAGGCGAGGGCGAGAACGCTCGTCCACTAATAAAATAAAACTTACAATAATATTATATCATGTTAAAAACATGAATATTAATTGAAATACTCAATAACACTTCGCCATCTTTTTGTTTATACTCGTACTCCGTAAATCTTAGAATGGATGCTTCCATTAAACAAACAATACGATAGTGTTCTTTCATAATGTTATTGTTATTAAATAATGTTTGTCAAACAATACTTTCATTGAAGTTGTCGAATTCCCCGCTGACCTTCAAGTGGAATACGTTCGGAAACCTCGCGTTACAATTTGCAAACAGGAAATATTATATAAATTATTATAATCTAGAATAGCACAATATAAATTTCGTTCATATTTTCACCTACTATACTAGACTAACTAGTTTAATATATGGTATTTATTATTTTTATAATAAAATACGTGATTTAAACAAAACCGTAACTTCCCTATAAATATATAATTGGGTTTCTGAACGTTACGTCATAGAATTACAAGCCGGCCATAGACAAACTACCCAGCGTGAAGTCGCTCAGAACTAGGAATGTCATAATACGAAATTTAACCAGCCCGTGAAATGAATTGCCTGGAACATGCCTGGTTTTTTTAAAGTTCGTAATAGACCCGTGGTCATTTCTTATCGGCCACAGCTTATTTTAATTTAATTGAACATTTGAATTGTTTCCATCTTTTTATTACGAACGCTTTTAACGTTCTGCTTCGTTGACATATGCATAATTTCAACATGAATTATGTATTTTGTAAACATATTTTGATTTAAAAAAGTGTCGGTGGCGTTTCTTCCCCGTTCTCCTTAAGTACCTACTACGCTTTGGAATCGACAACTAGCGTCATCTTTCTGACCGACCAACCTTAAAAAGTGAAAAGTGCTCGTAATTGCTTTATTTCAGATAAATGCTTTGAGTTTGAGCTTTTTGTTAAGACTTTACTATGTTTATAACGTTTGATCATAAATTAATCCTGGGATTTGTTGTGGACAGATACTCTGTTTTTATCGGGGATCTGAGGATGCCTTACCCCTTGAAAAATTAACATTGTTAGCTCTGTTCTCCTAGTAATAATAGGATAAGCAAAAATAAAGTTTTCAATTTCTGTACGAGTTAGAATTTTGCCTATAAAACTCGTTCCAGCTTCATGAATTTACTCAGTCACCGTTTTAACTTTATCTTCTGCGCCTACTATCTGGGTTCCAACTGTCTCCAGGCTTCTTTATGTCGATATATTTATTACAAATGGTTAACACTCTAGTGAACTGCTATGAGATTGTTTTAAAATGTCTGAAGTTCTCTGAATGTTGAGGAGTTTATGATTGCGGGAGAGGTCGCCTTGTTCATAAGCTTCGTGTGGTTGAGTTGCGGTAACTCCTTATAAACTCACCATAATATACTATTAAAATATATTGTAAACTCAGGTGTAAAGAAAACCGACTTCAAAAAAAGTAAGATGTTCTCAATTAGTTTTTTTTATGTGTCTTACCTCAGAACACCGTTATTTATTAACCGATTTGAAAAATTCTTCTTTTGTTTGATAGGGTATACTTACAGTAGTTCCATATAAATTTGGTAATGTTCTGATGAGTGGTTTTTTAGTTAGCTTCAATAATGAAAAATACGTATTTCTGACAGTTAATGATATTATAATAACTCCCCGTCACTTATATTTACTTAGAAAGTGAAGGTATACAAATTTGTGTGGGGTAGGTACCACAACAAAAAAGTGGAAAATAAAAACACAAAAAGTCGGTGTCTTTGGTTTTGTATTTTCGTTTTTTGCCACAGACTTATACGTTATATTGTTTTTTTTTGGAAGTTGGTTGTTATTTGTTACAATAGGGGGCACTCCTTTGAGTGCCTCTCTAGCTCTTTAGCTTCCATAGGTGACGATACTCGAATACACCCTGCCCACACTAACCGTGGTGACAGCTAATCTCTTCATCATTGGCCTTCCTCGTTTAAGTCGATCGGACACAAGAGATGAGCAGTATTTATATACGTATTTGCAAAAGATTAACATCATTATTCATTAGACCAGGTATACTTAAGATCCTCTATTACCTTCTGCTGTGTTTTCATAATAGTTGCTTAGGTATCTACATGGTTGCTAAAAATATATCATTGATGAAAATAAAAGCAATTTCTTACATATCCTCACTGCGTGAAAAAGGTTTAGAAAAAATCAAATAAAGTCAAGACAATGATATTCGCAAATATTTTAGATTGAATAAAGCAAAAATCACGCCTATAGAAATAACATTTCTTGCAAAAGACAATACCCTGTGAGGGCTTATCCTATTTACCTTACAAGGAGAATGTCACAAAATATAACAAGGATAGCGAAATTCTCACTGTACTACAAAACATAATTCGATTTACACGTTTACACGCAAATTTAAATCTACACTTACGTGTTGATTGAATTTTCTACGGAGTGTTAGCAATGCTCTAGAATTGTGACCGCCGTTTCGCGTTCGGTAAATAAAATTGTTAGGAGCTGTCACTAACTTTGGAGCTCACCGTGAAAGCTTTGGTGAAGTGATCTTGGAGTGAGGTGTCATTCCACTTGATGCTAACGATTGACCCTATTGACGGCTGTCTTCAAGTTACTTCACCGAAGTTTTTACTGTGAGATTACTACATAATACATCAGCTGTCATTCCATCTGATGCTAGGGAGTGACACTATTTACGCTCACTTCACCTACGTTTTCGCGGTGAGATCTTTACAGAATTGATCAGCAGGATAGGGAAAACCAGCCAATGAAGGGTTCCGTAGTTCCGTATACCAAGAACAAACTTAATATTGTAGTTGAAAAACATGTTCTCCCATACATTCCAACTGCAAATGTAAGTTGGTCGACTAATTGTCGTTAACTTGTAAAGCCTACTTAGCGGTGGTATTCTTTTTAACTTCGTTATATATTCTACTGCTGTGAATTTTTTCACATAACCAAAAACAACCATCTAGTTGGCAGGTGGGGTGTACACCTGACTCTAACAAAAATTAGCACTTTAAAGCTTAATTAATACTTCGCAAATGGATCCCTGAAGCGAAAAATAGTTTTCATTTACCCGCTTTATTTTGAACGATCTTTACAACGATACCCCACACCATGGGATAGAGATTTAAACACATCCCCACTACGTGTAGGGGAGGTGCCCTAAAAAAGTTTTTATTTAACTTCTTTATCGGCTTGACTAATATGTATATCCATGCCAAATTACAGCTTTCTAGTACTATGAGTCTCTGAGCTAAGCGCGAACAGACGGACGGACGAACATGGCAAAACCACAAGAGTTGGATACGGAACCCAAAAATGCAACATTATTTGGGACGCATTCAACATAAATACACTCTTCAAAAGAATACATTTTAGGTGGTTAAGTCTTCAATTTCACGGAATACATATTTGATGGTAAGGTTGTAATTCCATACTTTATTTTGTAAAAGGTTGAGTTAAAATACCGACTAGTTTGTCTGCCATTTTTTCTTCCGTTTTTCCGATTGAAAGGGAAAACATCAAGCGTAGCTTGACCGCTATAGAAAGGAATTTTGTCGACGAAAGAATAGACAAAAATGGTAAATGAATAAAAGAATGCTGTAATTTTGTCTATTCTTTCGTAAATAAAAGTTGGTCTTGCTACGCCTGTTGGGAGGCAAAAGATTTACATACTAACTTATTATTTTCCTCTACAACAGAACATTACAAAACTAATTAAAAAGTTAAACAACTCCTAACTAACTAGTAACTATCAAGCTGAGTTGTAAACAAAATTGGAGAATATTTTGTTAAGCCATGTTGTATTCATGTTTACGGGAAGTTGATAAATTAGTGTTTTAACTAATAACACACTTTTATAATGAAGCTCATGTAAGCACGATAAAATAAACATGTGCATTATGCTTGCATGAAAATTTTTGGATCACGAAATTATTTACAGCAACGGTAAAGCTTTTAACTTTCATAATTTGAAATGTCCTCAAATAATAATTAGGTACAGCTAAAAAGGTTGGTTGTGGATTACGGCCCACTCCCCCTCACAGAAAGTAGGCCTGTGACCCAGTAGAGGGAACATAATAGACTTATGCATTTTGTAAAAAGATTTAAAACACCTTCTCGATTAAGGATACTTACTATAAAAAGGTGCATCTTGTCCAAATTGAGAAGTCTGTGCCGCTAGCAACCTTGTCAGTTAGCCAAATGACATGGCCGGATTCTGCCCCCATAAGCCATTCAGAATACATAAATGTACAGTAATTATTAATAATATATGAAAATTACTTTTTAAATTTACTGAAATAAATCGCAACAATTACATTTCTTTAGAATGGCGACAAAAATGCCAATAAAATTTGTGTGGTAATTGATTTTGTCCGGTTTTTATTTCGACATAATTTCGGTCTATGGATTGTGTGCGAACGTTTAGTGGCAAGGCAGATGTAATAACATTACCGGAGACTTGGTTACTTCCACATGATATCCCACTGCTGGGCACAATAAGTGACGATTATACATATATTGGCAAATCTTCAGTTGATACGGCAAGTGGATGTTTGAAAGGAAGACCTTATGGCGGATTGGCTATTCTATGGCGAAAGAAATCGTTTGTGTCCGTCACTCCTGTAGATTGCAGTAGTGATCGGTTAGCAGCGTGTAAAGTAGTGGTGAATAGCGATTGTGCGGTATTAAATGTTTGTGTTTATATGCCTGTTGAGTCCAGAGATAATCTTATCGAGTTCACGGAATGCTTGAGCGAAATATGTGCTATAATAGACAGTAGTAGCGTAGAATCAGTGTTCGTACTCGGTGATTTTAATGCCCACCCTGGCGGTCTCTTCTATAACGAACACACACACATAACATCACGCCTGTAATCCCAGAAGGGTTAGGCAGAGGTGTACCTATAGTACACCCACATTTCGCCAGTTATGTTTAAGTCCCATGTAATAGGGGGCGAGTCTATTGCCATCAACCGGGCACAAAACCAGACTCCGGGCTGCTACTGACGCAGGTGACTATACGTTTATTAGTGATGTTCATGGCTCCTGTCGGTGGTTGGACCATTGTGTTAGTACTGAGATGGGTTTTAAAATTATGTCGAATGTTAAAATTCATTGTAATGTATTTTGGTCTGATCACTTTCCTGTTGAAATAGAGTGCAATTATAATAATGTTGTAAGACATAGGAAAGTGACTTCAGATTGTGTACCTAACAAAATAGTTTGGGGAAGTAGGACTCTTGAACAAATTCAGCTGTATCATGAAATTTGCAATAATGGTCTTAAATGTATCGACTTTCCGCAAGAATTGCAGTTATGCGCTGATAAATATTGTAAGGATTTAGAGCATCATAGAAGCATAGAATTAATGTATAAAAGTATAATAAAAACACTACGTGAGGCGAGTATAGAGAGTTGTGATATTGTTGCTCATCGTTGTTATCGAAATAAAAAATCTGTACCTGGCTGGAATAAGCACATAAAGAAGGCACATGAGGAGGCAAAAAATATTTTTTACAATTGGGTCTGGCATGGGAAACCCTCATATGGATGCATTTATGACGCTATGTGTAAAAGTAAGAAAATTTTCAAATCACGACTTAAGTGGTGTCAAGACAACGCAGAACAAATTGAAATGGACACTTTGGCATCTCATTGTTCTAAAAACGACTTTAAAAATGTCTGCCAATGTACTAATAAACTAAATAAAAAGCAGAATCAAGCTGAATGCATTATCTCCGAAAGGGAGCCTCGTAACATTGCTAATACATTTAAATCGAATTTTAAGGTGAGCCCACTTGTGTCGTCAGTAGCGACGCAATTCAGTCTCGAGCCAGATATTTCGAACATTATACAGATAAGACCTAAAGATGTAAAGAGTATTATTGACTGTTTGACTCGGGGTAGATCACCTGGACGTGAAAGCTTGAGCGTTGAACATTTACGGCATGCGGGCTGTCATTTACCCAGAGTATTGGCCATGATTTACTCCCTATGCATGAGTCATTCATAGGAATCTCCCTCAGGACCTCATGAGAACAGTAGTCATACCAACAGTTAAATGTAAAACAGCAGATATTTGCGATAAAAGTAACTATCGTCCCATCTCCCTGGCTAAAATTCTGGCTAAGGTAATGGATGGTCTGATTAACAGGCATTTAAGAAGGAACCTGAACCTGCATCATGCGCAATTTGGCTTCCAACCTGGCCTTTCCACTGAGAGTGCTATTCTCTGTATGAAGCACACAGTTAGGTATTATTTGGATCGTAGGACACCTGTTTATGCTTGTTTTTTAGATCTATCCAAAGCCTTTGACCTAGTTTGTTATGAGGTCCTGTGGGATAAACTGCGTAAACAAAATGAACCTACGGAACTGGTGGAAATTTTGAAATTTTGGTATGACAATCAATTAAATGTCGTTAAGTGGGCGGATTGTTTGTCTGAGGAGTACAAGCTTGAGTGTGGCGTGAGGCAGGGGGGGATTTCCTCGCCCACCATTTTTAATGTATATATGGATAGCCTGATTGGCGAGCTCAGTAGCAAGCATGTAGGTTGTCACATTGATGGAGTCGCTGTCAATCATATAAGTTATGCCAACGACATGGTGCTGCTGCGCCCGTCAATTATGGCCCATCGTCATCTGCTTAGACTTTGTGAGCAGTATGCTGAGAGTCATGGTCTCAAGTACAATGTTGCTAAGAGCGAGTGTATGTTCTTTGGTCTTGGTGATAAATCCACTCATGAACCTCCACCTGTTTTTCTGAACGGCTCTCCTCTCACTAGAGTGAAGAAGTTTAAATATTTAGGGCTCGTTGTCACCGATGATCTAAGGGACAACGAGGACATTGAACGTGAACGCAGAGCGCTGGCGGGCCGGGGTAATATGTTGGCTCGCAGGTTTGCTCGTTGCTCAGCTGAAGTCAAGTAAGCGCTATTCAAAGCATATTGCCCATCCTTTTACACGAGCAGCCTGTGGGTTAATTATACTCCAAAGGCATACAGCGCTCTGCGGGTACAATACAATAACGTCTTCAGGATGTTGTTGCGGTTGCCGCGGTTCTGCAGTGCGTCCGCGATGTTAGCCGAAGCGCGTACGGATGACTTTTATGCAATAAGACGAAAGCGTGTGTCGTCGCTGTTGGGCAGATTACGAGGCAGCAGCAACAGCATTCAGACGATAGTTGCGAACAAGTATCAGTTTCCGATGCACTCGCTCTGGGTAAGCATTGTGGTTGGGACGGTAAAATAAATAAGTTAATATTTAAATTATTTACCCACTAACATAGTTTATAAGCTCCTGTTGTTACTAACCATATTGGATCATGTTATCTGACAAATAAATAATAATAATAATAATCATTTGCAAATCAACACAACTGCGTTTGCGTTTGGATACACGCGTATGACAAGCACTGTATCTGTTGTACGCCTGAAGGTAAGAATCAAATATATAACAACCACAACTGCCAGAACCGTAAGGCTAAGGTAAAAAAACCTATAAAAGTCAAAGATTTCACGATTATCACAGTCACCATTTTTCGAGCTACCGTTCGTCATAATGCCGATCACGTTACGTATTATGAATCGACAATATATTCAAGAGTGTGTATCTGAACATCCTAGTTATTTTGACGTTTCTGAACTGCGCGTGCTCCCGCTGTTCTGTCTGTCCATGTATATGTCTCGTCTGTCACCTGTCACTCTGTCTTGATCTCTCGGTAGAGAGTAGTTATATTCTTTGGTCTTGATCTTCTCACGACATAGTAACAAAAACACAACACAGCTTACTGTGTTGTGCAATAACACTTATGTTGTGCAGCAGCCTTTGGTTTCTCGAAAGAAAGTACATAGCAGAGTCCTGAGCTACCCAATAGTGAATATTGGTCGTGGATGCTCTGTTATGGGAAGGCGTCACTCAGTGCGATACCACGCCGTTGATGAAAATATTCAATCAATCGATATTTTCTTGTCGTGGAATACCCACAATCAGGTAAGTGTGTGCTGTTGAGCTTATATTTTTTGTCAACTATCTTGCCCTAGCTGCTGTTAATTGTTATTGTATTAATCCCATGATGAAGCAAATTCCTCATAATTAATAAGTATGGGTGCAGTCTCGACTAGCATATAGCTACAACTATTTGCGTGTGTGCATAGTGTGACCGTTCTATTTAAAATAGTATTGGGACGCTAACACACAAACAGTCAGCCGTAAATTATACGCCAAGTGAGATTGCGCCCTAATAATTACCAGTTATTATTAATACTATTATACTAACCAAAATGTCAAACATTGTTACGGGGTCGGAACACAAATCTGCAAGCATGTCATCCCTGTGATGCGAAATAATCGGCACTTCGTACTAAATATACACAGACAGGTTGAAGAAATGAACCTAGATTTCCCGAACCACCTCCACTCCCACCACTTGCTAATCCACCTCCACAAGCTGATAATCCTGCTGAAGCACGAAGGATTGACCAAATGAATTTTCTGCCTAGTTACATCTGCTAGACATTTCGTACCCTTGATAAGGTAATGTTGCTAAAATAACGCAATTATGACATTCCCATTAGTTACCGAATATGCGTGATACATTGATTTGCTAATGAGTGGCATTTATTACCATAAATGGATGCAATAATGTTTTTCATAAAATGTCTCTAAAAAAAGTGGAAGTAGATCTTTTTTTTTTATAAGCAAATGTGTAGGATATACATTTGCTTATAAAAAAAACCTGCTTAATTAGATACCTAAGTAAATAAAAATTCAAGTGCTACTTATTTTAGTGTTTTATTGTCCATATTTTATATTAACCAACTGTATTTTTTTTATTTTTGCAAAGTCGCTATTTCCATAAATATCTAGACTACAAGCTCTCCGCTAGCGCGGCCTGCCTATGACGACGTTTGAAAGTGATAGGCCTATTACTAATTCAGGGTCGCGGGTTATTCCACAGAGAAAACCGTGGCCCTGGCACAGGCAACTGAAGGAACACGGGTGGGTTTTAGTCAGTAAAAGTCTGACACGCCCTCCCGCTCCACCCAGAGCGGGAGAAGTCATTTGATGATTTCCCACCCAAAAAAAAAAAGGCCTATTACTAATACAAGATGAAATTGAAAACTTACGCCACCTCGAAATAGGAGGTTCAGTCACGGTTACATCGTCATTTCCCAAATCAAAGTAATACATTTTTTAATTTGGCGCACCTATGTGATGAATCAGTTTTAGTCCGTATTTTGTAGATTTTTGACTTATTTAAAATGTATGGAACACCAACATTGAGAGTATTTCATACATTTTCATAGAATTAGAAATTCACTGATATCGGTGTGAATGAACACACACTGTCGACGACAATTTCGTCAATAGATATTATCCATTGACGATCTTGTATTGTTTCGTCTATAAAACTCGGAATTGTTGATCATTGCTATTAAAAATGTTTAGGCACTTTTTTTGTATCCTGTTTCTAGTATCTCGCGCTTCAGCTCTGATCAGAAAACTTAAACTATTGTAAAGTCATACCTGTTAGCTTTAATTTGACGTTTTGTATGCCAATGTACATGAATATTTTTGTGAGACCACAGCTCTAATGAAATTCCAACCGTGTTCTTTGAGCAGTCCGTGCCGTTAGCAACCTTCTTAGTAACCTAAATTTGACCAGGCCGTGCTGCTAGCAACCTTGTTTGTTAGCAAAATTTGAGCAGGCTGTGCCTCTAGCAATCTTGTTAGTCAGCTAAACAACGAAAAATAAATTTAAGTTCGTTTGGGCATACAGCGTGGAGCAAAACAACATCACGTCTGTATGTCTCGAAGGGTTAAGCAGAGTGTTAGATGTACCTATAGTACACTCACATTTCGCCAGTTATGTTTAAGTGTCGTCATCAACCGGGCACAACTCCAGACTTGATTGAAAGCATTAAATAATACCTCACCCGACCTGAGAATTGAAACCAGGACCAGGACTTAAAAACACCTTCATAACTGTTACAGAATTATATATGTTACATTTTGAATTGATGGCCAAAACCAAATATGAAACACTTTTAAATGTGTGTTTCTATGTGTTAACCCCAAACACTTACAAAAGTGTAACAGTAATATATCTGTTATCGATATAAAAAATTTAACAATGTTAATAAGTGTAACAGGTAAACGAAGCGTTGTTGCGGTCCCGAGCAATTATACCTAAACTGCTTATTTTTTTTACACAATATCACATATTAAATGTTGCTCTGTGAAACTGTAACTTTTTTTTTTCTTTGTAATGGGATCTCGCAGGTCAACCTATGAGGTTGTCGTCTGCTCAGACGGACTTGCCTGTGGTTGCCCTAATAAATTAAGGCCTCCAGCCAGGACTTAAACTTAAATACTAACTAAAAACTAAGCGACTACACGCTAAGGGCACCCCCTGTGGGGTACGAACCTCGGCTTAGGGCGTCGCTGGAAGAGGGCAGCAAATGACTAGCTGGATCAGGAATGATATTATTTAGGGACGGTTTTAAAGCTACAGGCTCAGCGGCGCGGGCTGGCTCGAGCAAGGGTCGGGAGGGGCGTAGATTTGGGCGTCGCGGCGGGCCTCGGCGGCGAGGACGTTAGGATGGCGATCGGGTTTTGGGCTTATGAAGCGTGCTGGTGGCCTTACTACTCTCCTGGAGGAGGGTAGTGGCGTCGTCGGGGGCGATTAAGGTATGCCTTGGTCGGCAAAAACTACTAATACGGGAGGGAGTGTAGCGGGCGGCCGCTGAGATCAAGGGGTTGGGGTGTTTTATGCCACAGTCAAAGAAACGCTTCGATAAGCGTTTCATGAACTGGTTTATGGTAGGCATTTTTAGGTCTACGTGGAGATCTATATTTCGGACATAGTAGGGGGCACCCGTGACCTTTCTAAGGAAACGGTTTTGGAGGGTCTGCATCTTATGGAGATGACGTGGGTGAGCGTGCGCGAATACAACGCAGGCATAGGTCATGATGGGACGGATGACTGCGGTGTAGATGCGCAGTTTGTATTTAAGTGACAGTTTGCAACGGGCTGTCAGAATAAAGTGGAGTCTACCAAGAGCGAAAGCGGCGCGCGCGCGAACAGCCTTAATGTGCTGTTTAAACGTTAAGTTTTGATCAAGGATCACGCCTAGATATTTGGCTTGCTTCTCCCAAGGGATTGGCTTGCCGTACATAGTGATCGGGCTGGGAAGGGGGGGTGGGACTCGACGACGTCTCGAGAAGAGAACCGCCTGACTCTTATCGGGGTTGACCTCAATTCTCCATTTCCGGAACCAAGCGCCTAAGACGTTTGCGGAGGTTTGGAGAGTACGAGCTATAGCGTTGGGACAATAACCGGTATAGTAAACGACAGTGTCGTCGGCGAAGAGAGCCAACTGAGCCTTTTTACTCTGTGGGATATCGCTAGTAAACAGCGTGAAGACTAGAGGAGATATAACGGAACCCTGAGGGACAACGGCGCGAATAGGGTGAGGGGACGAGAGTGTACCCTCGATGCGATAGCGGAAGGTGCGATTCGACAAAAAGTCTCGTAAGATAAGCACGAGACGATCTGGCACTCCTAGTTGGTACAGCTTGTATATCAAGCCGTTGTGCCAGACTTTGTCGAAGGCTTTCGCTATGTCGAAGAATAGCAAGCCCGTCGTCGCATAACGCTGCAAACCAGCGCATAAGTGCTCTACTATACGGTGGACCTGGTGGATACTCGAGGGTTGGGGACGGAAACCGAACTGCTCGTTGGGAATGAGGCTCTATGCTTCGGCGTAGTCTTTGAGACGCTTATAAATAAGTCTCTCGTAGATTTTGCCGAGAACATTGAGTAAGCTAATAGGGCGGTAGCTGGAGGGCTCAGACTTTGGCTTGCCTGGCTTTGGGATACCGATGACGGTGGCTTCTTTCCATGCTTGTGGGAAGATGTTGTTGCTCAAAGCACCATTGAAGATGGCGGTCATAAGCATTATGAGCGGGGCAGGAAGGAGTTTGTATACCTTATTGGTAATACCATCCGAACCGGGGGCCTTACGAGCGTGGAGCCCCTTAATGATGTCGTGCACTTCGTCTGGAGTGACGAGAGGCAGAGGATCATCAGGGTCTTCGACGGGAGGGAGGGAGGCTCTCCGTTCGACTTCAGCGTCGACCTTGTTCAGGTGAGCTTGGTCTACTAGTTGTGAGCTGGGAGAACATTGGGACTCTAGGCTGTCAGCAAGACATTCAGCCTTGTCGGGACTGTCGAAAGCGACACTATTGTCGGGGCGGATGAGAGGAGGCATAGAGACCTCTTCTGAGGAACGCAATTTCCTCTGTAATTGCCAGAAGGCTTGATGAGTGGGCTGGAGTTCACTGAGCATCTTGTTCCAGCCCTCAGAGCGAACCTCCCCTATGCGTTTCTTTACAGCACGCTGTAAATGGCGCATGTGGGCTTTGTTCGCATCACAAGGGAAGGAGTCGTAGGCACGAATGGCCGCGTTCTTCTCGGTTATCAGGTCACGTACGTCAGTAGGTAGTTTCCAGCGATGATCTTCCATCACCGGAACTTCCCGTGAACAATCCGTCAATACGGATTGTACGTGCTCTGTAAACGAGTCGATTGCGGCCGTCGTGTCGGCGACTGACACTAAGTGATCGGGGATGGTGTCCAGGTGAGGCGACGTGGTGGATTTCAGTCTTTCGCTTACTTTCCTCCAGTCGGTTATCATCTGGGTCTGAGGGGGGCGGTTGGGGTCGATAGGGCCCGAGTAGGGTCCAAGATGCATGACTACTGGGCGGTGGTCAGAGTTAAGCTCGTGGAACGTCTCTATCGAATGCAAACGAAGGTTCACATTCTTGAGCAGCGCTACATCGAGAACATCGGGAAGGTGATTGGGATTTCCTGGGAAATGCGTCGGGCTCATTGGAGCGATGACGTCAAAGTTAAGGGATTCGCCTAACTTGAAAACTATCCTACCTCTGGTTGAAGTTGTGCTACTATTCCACGCCGGGTGCTTGGCATTAAGATCCCCCGCCAAGATGACGGAGTCACTCATACCGAAGAGGGCAGTGAAGTCCTTTTGGAGCGAGATGGGATCCTCCGGACCATTGTCGGGTGGGATATAAGCGGAGATGATGGTGATCGGTTGGTGGCCGGTCATGCCGAGCCGACAGATAGAGGTCTCCAGATGGGAGAAGAGAGGAGGTGGGTCTATAGGGATACAATACAAAGATTTCCTAAAGTATATGAGTGTGCCACCCTTGTGGCATCGAGACCTGTCATTGCGAACTAGTTTAAAGTTGGCAATATTCGGGTTTCGGTGATGAGGTTTTAAAAAGGTTTCCTTTATGAGGAGGATGTCAAGCTGATGGTCGCGGAGGAAAGCAGCGATCTTATCGCGTTGACCTGAAACGCCATTTGCGTTGAAGAAGCCTAATTTAAGGGATCGGGGTTTGTTACTATTTACTCTCGTATTATCCATTGAGAATTATTATTTGAGTGAGTGTAGAACTTGCGCGATCTCGGGATACGCGCTGAGGATTTCCATGAGGCGAATTGCGTTGCCGTTTGCAGCAACGATTTCTTCCGCCATTTTATCCGCGGCGGTGGTGAAGAGAGCCGCGTATGTACTTAGAATAATTTGGGCGCTGTTTCGGCCCTGGGTTCCCTGAGGTGCTGCTGGAGAGGCCGTAGGGGGTGCGGGGGCTACCAAGGCGCTGAGATGGCGGAAGCCATCAGCGCTGGAAGTTGCGCGGATTGCGCTGGTTGCGCGGGTTTGGAGGGCACCGAAGCTGCGGAAGCTTTTTGGTGGTTTAGGTTTGCCCAGGGAGAGGGCCTCTGCGGACTAAGCCGTTCCGGCATCTGCGTGGAAGGAAGCTTACCCCAGGGGCTTTCCCTGTGCTGGCGCGAGTTTCGGAGATGAGGACTTCAGGGCCTTAGGACAGCCCCGGTAATTTGCCGGGTGTCCCGCTTGGCCGCAGAGTACGCAGCTGGGAGGCTCTGAGCATAGTTCCCTATCTTTAGGGCGGGTACAGTCGACGGTACCATGCTCTCCTAGACACTTGACGCATCTAGGGGTCTCATAGCAGTTGGACTGCGAGTGTCCGTACAATTGGCAGCGATGGCACTGACCAATTAAGTTGGCTCGGTAGGGCTTCTCAATAGAAATGCCTGAGAGCGAGCAAACCGACTTCACTTTGAAGATCGGGTGGTGACCGTCTGTGGGGTCACAGATTACCAGGACCATGTCGTAGACTAGGCCCTGTCTCGCTTTATGTAAGCGATGGACGGCGGAAACCGGAATGCCTTGAGCGACAAGGTCGGTCTTAATCTCCTCGGTGGAGATTTCTTGAGGTACGCGCCTAATAACGACTCGAGTGGGGGTTTCCTCCAGAAGGGAGTACGTGTGAAAGGAATAGTTCCTTTCACGCAGGGCGCGGGAGAGATCCCTAAAATCCGCAGACGTGGGGACGGTAACTTTGATCCCCTGGAGGGTGGATCGGGCGTTTGTGTAGTTGATCTTGCGATCAACACACATCCTAGAGATTTCTGTCCATTTTAACTTGTCCTGGACGTAGATCGGGGGAGGGGGCTTTTGCTTCCTCGCGGTAGGAGCGGGTGGGCAAGCCTTAGGGCTGGCGGGGCGACTGGCCCGCGGACTAGGGGCGGAAGTAGAGCTGGACGGTAAGGTGTTCTGCTTCTGGGCCTTGGTGACCGGGCCAGCGGGGGCGGAGGAATTAGCCTTCCTCTTGCCTCCTTTAACGACGACTTGGAAGTCGTCGTCGCTGGAGAAGGAGGTGCGGGCTTCGTCCTCTGAGAGTGGGACTGACGTGTCCATGCTCTCCGGTTCCGGAAGTTCGCGAGTGCGCCCTGGGACGGAGTGGGGGTGGAGCGATGACATAGCTTGTCGCCATATCTCGCTAGGAAATCGGGGTCCTTAAAAAGGACCTCTCTGAAGAACGCCAAAATATAGGCTTCTTCCATGGTCGGAGGGGAAGCTAGTTTAGGGAGGGAATGGTGGAAAATTATTTCCACGTAGACTCAACCCTATACCTAACTCCCCGGGTAGATTGGCCCGGGGATGAGTTCCCTCCCTGTCGGGTGCAGACAGGGAGGTGTGTACCTATTGGTGAGCCCTAAGCTTGTATACCCGTCGCCAGTCTTATTGTGCGAACGGGGCCCTGACCAGTCTAGCGCGAAGGGTGTAGACACACCCTAAAGACACTAGGTGAGTAGCTGGAAAGCAAAACTGTCACCAGAGCCGACTAGGAGATCCCCCAAGGCCGGTTATCTGGGACCCGTCCAACTAACTGCCTCGCCCTGAAGGGGTTCGGCGGGTGTGAATTGGGTCAACACCCCACTCGGCTTCGTTGACACCGTAAGGTTTCAACCGAGGACCACGAAACTGTGGTTTTACCCAGAAGGGGCCTAGTGAAGCTACTCACAAAACTCGCGAATAAGAAATAAGATTTGCCTTGAAAAAGGCACTTTTTGTGATGTGAAAAAAGATAAGCCGAACCTGAGCCAAAGAAAAGAAAATTTTGTGCCTTTTGTCCATCAAAAATTAGAAGGATGCAATGAAGCAAAAATACCATTTGTGGAAAGCACAAGTCCAGCTCATGTCTTAAGTGCCTTCGAGGTCAAAATGAATAAAAATTGTTATTTACTTACGTTTTTTTTATGTTATAGAGATTACAAAAAGTTGATTTTGAAAAGTATACACAGTAAATTATAAGACTGACGGAGAGTTTCCTAAATGTTTAAGTTTTGTAAAGGAAGAAGTACCTTGTAATAAACTCTAGTTTTTTTCATTAACTCACAATAAAATTACATACATTAATACATAATATCACATTCATAAACCTAGTATTTACATTATCCAATATATGCTCACTCAAACATTCGCACGTCGAGTCGACGCAGTACAGTGAAATATGGTTATCTATCTAGGGTTAAAAACTTATTACGGTAACAGTTTGAGTCCCTGGCTTGCACCTCATCATCTGCGCTTGCGAGAACAAGGCTAACGAGGCAGTCAAAGTAATTAATACTTTTATTACATTACCTATTTAAACCTATTTACAGAAAATAAAATCATTTATTTATCAATCATTAAAACCTGCCAAAAGATTCAGATTCATCAATCAATGACTTAATCAGGCTTTCAGAAGCCTCCATCAATTCTAATGCTTCGTAAACGATCAAAACCTTACAAACATTAAACTTTGATTCATCATACAAGGTAGCTAGAGCATTACACGCAGTCTGTATGCATGAAACTTGTTAAATTTCCGACGTGTCAGGTAGCAGCACTAGTTGGCATGCATGGCGGTCGGTTTCGTTATTAGAACGGTGCTGTCACTTTTGTAACGAGTTATTTGTTTTATCTATAGATGGTTTCAGGTTTTTCATTTGCTATTTGCTGTTCTATCGTGTGTGCCATGAGTATTAATGTATTCAACCATACTACACCATACCACACCACAACAGAAAGTTGGCTCTTGTGATGCAAGAAAATAAATAGATTATTAATATTATTCACCCACACCATACTGCCCTGGTACCCACAACCTTCAATAATAAGTTTAATTTTGTATCTTTTTCTTTCTTATTTTTTTTTGCTGTGTTACCATATCAAAGTTTAAAATAACTTATTTATATCATTTTGAAGATTTAATACTCAAAAAATGTTTTTGGGGCGGCTGATAATCTATGTGGCAGGTTTTTATAGTGCAGATACCAGTATCCAACGAAGGATTTATCAGATGTTTTAATATTGTGTTGTAATCTTCATAATTTTAAGGTGCCATTGTGGAAGAGAAATAAAATGTTAATTTATTTATTAATAGCTGCTCCCCGTAGTTTCACCCGCATAAATCTTGATCCCGTGGGAGTATCGATATAAAAAGTACTCTATGTGTTAATCCAGGTTATAAAGTATAAGAGTAACAAACATCCATACATACTCACAAACTTTCGCGTTTATAATATTAGTAGGATATTATTGAAGCTCACTTATCCTAAGTTTTAATTTCTCTTTTCGCGAGTTTAAAATCCATTTATTTTTTTGGAAATTGTGATTTTAGTTCAAGTGCAATAACAGTGCGTGCTTACGCAAATTCTAACAACTTTTTGATAACGATACTGAATCTCAAATGACCAACTTTATCATAGAACTTACCTGAGCAATCTGATCAAACCGCCCAAACAGTTCATTGAGCGTCTTGACCAAATCAGAAGCGCTGAGCCGCTCGGACAGCGGCGTGAAGTTGACGATGTCAGCGTACAGGATGCTGACGTTGTTGTGTCTCTGCACGTGCATCTCGTGGAAACGGGTCTGCTTCGAGGCGTCGGCGCACGCGTCTGCCATCTTGAGCATTATTGAGCGTTTTACCTGGAACAAGAAAAAGAGGTTATGAGTTATGAGCAAAAGATGTTTTTTTTCTATTGTGCAAAAGGTTACATAAATTACCTTTGGTCTATGCAGCCATAGCCATGTTCATATAGATAATTTTACTACACATGAAAAAAACTGCCAAAGAAGTTGTGAAGAGCTTTTTTGAGCGCTGACAGATTTAGGCTGTGTAGAAATGCGTAGCGTACCGAGTAAGTATATAAAATGTTGGAAAATCAAACTACAATCCATATTTATGTTAATATGACATAACATCACGCTTTTAATCCTCGAAGGGTTGGGCAGAGGTGTACCTATAGTTCACCCACATTTCGCCAGTTATGTTTAAGTCCCATGTAAAAGGGGCGAGCCTATTGCCATCTACCGGGCACAAATCCAGACTCCGGGCTGCTCCTGAGGATTTCCAGATAGAAAAACTCAATAACACGTTTCCCGACCTGAGAATCGAACCCAGGACCTCATGGTCAGCAGTAGTGATTGCGACCAAAAGACTGAAGATCGTTAGACCGACGAGGCAGTCTTTTTCTTTCAGTCTTTTGTTCTGTTTTTATGAAATAATTTAAAACTACTGTGCGAGTTTAGAGGGCAACCCCGGTACCCCGCTGACATCATGACTGCATTCATTGGTCCCTGCTGCTCCCCGGTTCGGCGTAGCATATATTTCATCTAACCCCAAATAACTCCCATTTCGATTACCTAAAAATATGAATGGACATAAAAAACAATAAATATGCCTTTATATAATACAATAAATGTACCTACTTCTGTGATCCTGAAGTAATTTTCGTTTTGGCGTCCGATAAAATATTTTGATTTGATTTGGGAAAAGGCCAGAACGTATAAATGATGATCATTTATTTAAAAAAAAAATCTTTATTCGAAGATCAAAAAGTTTTAAGAGACTCATTAAAAAAACTGTTATCATTTGAATACAAATAAGTACAGGATGTTTTTTTTTCATTTAGAAAGAATGGTTAAAACGTATTATTTTTACCACCACGTGCAGGCACTTACAACAGAGTATTATTGTGAAAATAAAGCCGACACCACAAAATTTAATTAAACAACAAAGCAAATTGAACTGTACGGGAGTCTTAATAGTCTATTTACTTAAAATAGAATCGAAACTACGCGAAAAATCCTCAAACAATTATTTACGAGTAAACACTGTTTTATTAAACACTTAATTCATTGTTATTTGGGGCCGTTTACTTTAGACAAAACTAAATTATTATGCAAGATTTTAGCTCACGAATTCCTTTAGTAAAATTAATATTCAGGTCTGCGAGCAACGGTAATTAGAAGGTGAATCTTATCGTTACTGGTATTAATTAAAAGACACAATCAGACTTGTAACTGTCGCGTTTAATTCATTGCAACATTACTACACTTTCCTGTATTTTCCTTAGTTAAACCTGTTACCCATGTGAAATTTAAAATTTATGTAAAATGTAAAATTTAAACATATAGTGCATGTGGTGTTAGCCTGCAATTAATTGTTACACTTAAAAATGGATATCGTGTACTTTTAAATGTAATGTAATGTGGAAGCAATTGTAGGCTAACCTATTATTATAAATAAATAAAAATAAATAAACACATATTTACGGTGAAGGAATAGATCTTAAGGAAACTGTGGGGTCATTACAGTTCAACAACATTATAGCGTTTTTTACGTTGTCGAGCAGACATTTGAAACTAACGAAGCAATGCATCATGAATTTCCTTCAAAATTCATTGGATTGTGATAGATAGGACATCCAGCATGTCGATTCTGTAAAGGTCTCACCGTGAAGACTTGCGTGGAGTGAACTGTCAGTGTCATCCCGTCTTGGCCAATCCTTAGCATCAGTGACAGCTCACTCCGCGCTCACTTCAGCTAAGTTTTCACGGTGAGATGGTCACAGAATATCAATGCTGTTCTTTTATTAGAAATTAATCAGTACCACAGCGCGGCTGTGAGGTGTTCAGGTCTGCTGATCATAGTACCTGTGTTCTTCGCTTGGAGCACAGAAGTCCCTTAAGTACAGGCATCGCCAGTATTAGGTAATAATTAATTTTTAGTAATCTACCATTCGATTTATTATTGGTTAGCTTGGTAACGCGGAAGTTAATTTTGTGCTTGCGTGTTGGATACTAAAGAATGCCTGACTACCTAATATGAAAAGTTTTCTGTGACGTGAATGACGTAGGTATTATACGAAGACAAAACGCTCGTTTTATTAATACCCCAGCACGCAGGTAACATTTTCCTGCAGCCTTCATTGATTTAATAAGGTCACTGATTTATTTATTTCGGGTACGTATTTTGCTCCGATACAAATCACACACGTACAATTTTTAATACCCAGTTCAGTATCTACCAAGGGTAGGCAATACAAGAATGCTTATTAGATTCCATGTGAAGGTCTTATCTGTGCCTCGTATAATATATAACACAAAACAAATCGAATATATTCACTCCAGTAATCGGGTGTTCAAATTAGGTTTTTCTGGTTGAACAAATACACACCCGTCTAGAGTCCTTATTGAATTTCCAAAACCTGATGACTTATATGTGCGTCACAACCACGCAAAATGGCCATCGCTCAGCATAATGCTACGACCCTATGCGAGACAGAGCGCTGGTTTTCAGTGACAGCGGGCGTTGACGTAATGACGTAACCGGCAGCGTACGAAAAGATAATAAAAAAACGAAATAAGAAATAAAGTCAAAGTCAAAGCATTTATTTAAATAGGCACATAAAAGGCACTTTTGAACGTCAACATTTACATTAAAATAGAATTGATTCTAGGCGCCACTTCCAAAAGGTAGTTTCGTATGGAGAAGAATGGGCAAGAAACTCCACCGTTACTCTTTTAAAATGTTTTACAATATCGAATACATGCACTATATCTAGTTCTAAATGTTGATCTTAACGAAATATTTATGATAATTATTAGTTAAAAAAAACACTAAAAAAACACGCTTTAATAGCAAACGAACAAAAAAGTATTAAAAAAAAAGTAAAAGTAAAAAAGCGTGGGGTGCTTAATTATCTTTTATAATTATTCTGTTATTGCGAACAGTAACTACTAAAATGATCATGACATTTCGATTTCAAGCTTTTTCACTTTAACTTTAACTTTTAAAATATTTTTTTCTACTTTTTGTTTCGTTTGCTACTAATGCGTGTTTTTTAGTTATTTTAAACTCTTATTTATTTTCTGTTTTTTTTTACAAATTTATGAGATTATTGTATTGTCATCGGCTCTTGGCCCCTGTGCAAATTTTCAAGTTAATCAGACTTCTAGAAGTAGGTGAAAATGAAGTTAAAAGATTTCGTTATACACATATATACAGGTCAAGCTAATAAAAGCTTGTTAAAAACAGTGCTTTCCTGTCAGATTAATAACTCAGTCACTCATTGCTCTAGTAGGATAAAAAAAATAGAGATGTATCAAATCAAAACAAAATAAGATAATAAAAGAAATAATAAAGAAATAAATAGTTATTATGATGTATATCTCCACTAATTAGTATCATAAGCCACTAAGTCAATTAAGGCAGCAGACTATTAAGCAACCTAAAAGTACAACTGTTTACGTGTTATTTCTATCTATGGTGTAATATTCCACTTATTACTAATTATTTCTTCATCCCGGTCAGTTACACCATTAGTAAACCTGATAATCGTAATATTTCGTTTTCTAGCTCCTGACATAATTATCGTAGCAAAAACTTTTCTTTTTCTTTTTTCACAAAGTTATAAGGCGTTTCAGCACTGTAGGAAAATTGATTATAATTATGTATAGCACTAAACCACATATATACCACACTACCCATTCGTTTTGGTGGGGTCGGCGTCCGCAAAATTTCCAGTGTAAGCCTACCGGCGTTCCTGTCCTCGGTCCATAGCACCGAAAAGTTAACCACAAGAATCTTAGCCCGTTCTCAGGTTGACTCTGAAGTGCCGTGTTTGACCGATGCAGTGCACGCCTGGAAAGTGGCTTGCCCGGACACGGTTCTGCCCGAGAACCCGTCTTCCCAGAGACAGTGGGATGAGCCGCTCTGCAGGTTGGTACGGAATAATCTTATTAATACGTCCACCAATACTGCCGAGCGTGCCCGCCTGCTGGCTGTGGGTGAATGGGAGTCGGGCCTCTGGCTTCAGCCGCTACCGTCATCCAACATAGGCACTTTGCTCTGTGACTCCACATTCCGGCTCGCTACTTGTTTGCGTCTGGGCGCTCCTTGCGGGGCTCCGCATCGCTGTCAATGCGGTGAAGCAGTCAACTGCCTCGGACACCATGGCCTTTCCTGCAGCAAGAGCGCTGGTCGTATGGCACGGCACGCCAGCATTAATGACATCATCCGTCGGGCTCTTGTCACCGCCGGGGTGCCAGCTGTTTTAGAACCCAATGGCTTGGCACGTGACGATGGGAAGAGGCCAGATGGAATGACCATAATGCCTTGGAAGTTGGGTAGGCCTTTGGTGTGGGATGCAACCTATGTCGACACCCTCGCGCCATCCCATCTTCCTAGCACGGCGGGCTGTGCCGGGGCGGCTGCTGCAGGAGCAGAAAACCTCAAACGGCGCAAATATAACAACCTTATTGGGAGCTATATGTTTGAACCGTTTGGGGTTGAAACACTAGGTCCTTGGGGTCAGAGTGCTCATCAGTTATTTCGGGACATCGCCAAACGCTTGGTCGACACTTCTCGTGACCAGAGGGCTGGCCAATTTTTTGCCGAGCGATGCGGACGTATTTTTTGATGCCCTATGAGCTCTATCCCTCTTTTTTTTGTATACATTTGTACATTACATATTTATTTTAGTGTTAGCTTGTATATTGTAATTTAGATTTTTTTGTTACATCAAAAACAATTGACTTAAATAAAAAAATCGCTTATTTTATTGTATTAGAATGTAGGTATTTCTTGTAACCTATGTAATCTTATAACTAAATGAATGATTCATTTGTGAATTACAATGTCTTATTAAATACAATTTTATGCATGGTTATCTAGGACTGTGAAGGACGAGATTGCAAATTTCAAATGTCTTTTTCGTTGCAGCGGTCTGTAGACCAGCAGGTTTTTCCTCATCATTATAAGCAGGTAACAAAAACATTGCTAATGTGAAAAACATGACTGTGCTATCTAGAACACACACAGGGTCACAGACTCATAGTCATACTCATGTCATCACTGCAAAAGTTCATGACACACTTGACATTGACTGACACTTGGGTCAGACAGTCAGGTGGGGTTTTTTCAATAACCAAGAAGAAATTACGAATTAGTGGAAAAAGTTATTAACATTAACATCATTATTCAATGATGTCTCGGAAAGACTTTTCAAAATTAACATTCATTCGGCCTTCACACTCATTCGATACTGCTGTTTTGGACCAAAATTTATATATAATCTTCGCTCCTCCCATCTGTGGAAACATCCACAACTTTTAGAAAAAGTAGACCAAGTTATTAGAAACACACTAACTTCGATCCTAAATGTGGCCCTGGACGACCGAGCGTGGCAGCAAGCCACACTTCCCATTCGCCTAGGTGGTCTCGGCGTCCGCAAAATTTCAAGTATAAGTTTACCGGCCTTCCTCTCCTCGGTCCACAGTACTGATAAATTAACCAGGAATATTTTATCTTCTTCACTGGTCGATTTTGAAGTACCGTGTTTGACCGATGCGTTGAACGCTTGGAAAATGGCTTGTCCCAATACGGTTTTCCCCGACAACCCGTCCTCCCAGAGACGGTGGGACGTGCCGCTCTGCAGTATTATACGGAATACCCTAATTAACACGTCACCTAATACTGTTGAGCGTGCCCGTCTGCTGGCTGTGGGAGAATGGGAGTCAGGCTTGTGGCTTCAGGCGCTCCCGTCATCCACCATAGGCACTATGATGGATGACTCTTCGTTTCGGCTCGCTACATGTCTCCGCTTGGGTGCACCTTGTGTTGCTCCGCATCGGTGTCACTGCGGTGAAGCTGTCGACAGTCTTGGGCACCATGGCCTGTCCTGTTACAGGAGCGCAGGTCGCATAGCACGGCACGCTAGCATCAACGATATTATTCGTCGAGCCCTTGTCACCGCCGGCGTACCTGCGGTTTTAGAACCAAACGGCTTGGTACGTGACGATGGAAAGAGACCAGACGGTATGACGTTGTTGCCTTGGAAGGTGGGTAGGCCTCTGGTGTGGGACGCAACCTGTGTCGATACCCTTGCTCCATCTCATGTTCCTAGCACGGCGAACTGTGCTGGCGCTGCTGCTGCGGCTGCTGAGACCCTCAAGCGGCGCAAATACTGTAACCTTATGGGTAACTACAGTTTTGAGCCGTTTGGGGTCGAAACGCTTGGGTCATGGGGCCCGAGTGCGCATCTAATTTTTAAACAAATTTCTCACCGACTAGTCGACACTTCACGTGACCAGAGGGCTGGGTTGTTCTTTGGACAAAGAATTAGCATTGCCATTCAGCGTGGCAATGCTGCCAGTCTTCTGGGCACTTTTCCAGATGACAGCGATGCGGACGAGTACTTCGACGCCTGAGTATTTTTTATATTAATTTGTATAGGTAGTTAGTTAGTTGTTTAGTAATTTAATTTAGTTATAAATATGTTGTTATATTAAATACAAATTATTACCAACATAATTGTTAGTATCGATTAACATGTGAACTAGATATTCCATGTATGTGATATCTCTATTGGCCAATAATATACCTACTGCAAATGAAAATTGTTCAACAACTATTTATTTCATAGTAGAATAATATCGGTAATGTGGACTAATTCACTAGATATCGTTGGTCATGAGGTCGTGTTTCGCACCTCGGAAATAAACATAAATCTCCTGAAACATCGGGTGACGTTGCAAGAGTTTATACAATTCAAATATAGTAGTGAAAAGTTTGTAAATGTTGCCATGAAAATTAAATAATTATTTATGCTCCTATACTAATATTATTCTTTTACTAATGGGATGTAACATTATTGCCGATAGATTTGGGGCTAGATAAATACCAAAACAATAATAAATTAGAAAATTTTGTAAGCATTTTTCCTCAAGGTGAGAATTTCCTACGCATAATGGTCGACATATGGAAACACTGAGTAAATTATTTATCCCTCTATAACTAAGTCAACACGAAAAAAAGACGGCGATCTAAGCGACATATTTTGATTCTCGCAAATAAATCAAATCCTGTACGGGTACTTAGCACTAGCACTTAGCACGTAAGATAAAAGAGACATTAATAAAGAGGAAAGTAAAAAAAAAAACAAATGACTACTGTTTCATCGAAATGCAACATAAGTTTTGTTTTCTAAGAAACGTAATGAATAAGAAGGGAATCACCTTCGTGGGCGTGGTGTTTGTCATTATGTCGTGGGAATGACGTCACGTGTCAGTATGAATAGGGCTAATCAGACAAATGTTTTGAGGTAAAAGTGTTTTAGTATGAGGACAGGAAAGGAATCCGCTGGATGCGGGAAGCTCAGCCTCGGTCGAAGTGGCGGTTATTGGGGGAGGCCAATGTCCAGCAGTGGCCATATTTCGGCTGAAATGATGATTTAAAACTTAGCAAAGTTGTATACAATTTTCTGACGATTAAAATATTTCACAAATGTTTATCAACAACGGCCCCCGTCAATGTTATTCAGGCGGCAAAATATCCTTGTAATACTCTTTCTATATCTATACATATTGGGAATGTAATCTCGATAACGCGAGATCTCGAGGCTTTTTTCGAGGCACATTCGAGTGGGGAGACAATCTCGTACTTGAAATCTCTGTAATCTATAGATTTTGAGACTGAACCTGACTTTATGCTTCTTGGGAAGCTATTTTCAATATACCTAATAGTAATTATTCATGGATTTATAATGTATGTGATGTGTGAGCTGATTTTGAGCGTTATGTAGGTATGCGTAGTGCAGATGATTATTACTGAAATAAACGTAGATTTTATGTTTCGAGATTCGACTAATCTTTGTTATTTACGAAAAATTTAAAGATTTTCCAAAATAGTTGTTCGTAGTTTTCTTTTTCATTAATAATATATTAAGGTCTCGCCTGATTGCCGAGCGATATCTCGAATGGCTAAACTCGAAACCAGACAGCAAGCGAGATCTCGAGTTGCCAATCTCGGCTCTAGGTTGCATCCCCTTTTAACGTTGTATCATTACTATCATTAAAATGACAGCAATTAAATGTCAAGTCAAATCACAGACGTCATAGGTTAATAAAACACAACATAAATTAGCTGTCAAATTTTAATTAGTCTTGAAAAGACATCATTAATGGCAGATTATGTAACCATTGTGAAATTAACAATCATTAGAAAGCGGATAAACGACAGAATTTTGTCGAAGTAAGATTAGTAAAAATTAAAACTTCCTTGTTTAATGCTGATTTATTTATTTACACTGCACGTTTTTTCAACAAAAACACTTAAATGAACTCTTTATCTTCAATTCGAACTCTTATAATGATAAAAGTAGCCATCTGTTTTAATCATTTTGTTAAGAGCTCTTTGCAATAGATGGCGTGCTACTCAATTTGCCCAGTCATCTCAGTAATCACTTTATCGTTACTAATTTAATCAAACCACTGTTTTATCTATTTTACATTTAATTAAAAAAGAAATCTATTAACATGATTTTCTGAACCCGGAACTATAAAACTTTAAAAAAGTCCTAGAAGGCGTTGTAAAACTACAGTTTCTGGCAATAAATGAGTAGCTGTAGCTGATGCTGCCATCTGTTGAAAATTTGGTCGCATTAAACAGTCAGCTCAATAGCCAGACTAAGGGAGGTGCCATTTCGTTGTATGGGATTGGGTATCTGTACGTAGTATTAAATTATCTATGTCCGAACATATGAAGAGGACACATATCTACGAGCGCGACTATAGATACTTATTTAGTATAAAACAAAGTCGCTTTTCGTGTCTGCCAGTGAGACCGCTTGAACTACAAAATGGGTTTTGATTCGCTTTTAACCATCATTTGCAGCATTTATTCCGAAACGTTAATATTTGTGACCTACATTTAAAGTGGTGAAATTGTTTGCTTGTCTTAAGGCGTGACCAACCTTATCACAGACGACGAAGATAGACACATCTGAGGGTGTAGTTAGAAATTGTGTCCGCACGCCTTGAAAACGATTTTTAAAGTGCGTTACAATCGATTTGAAAACAGTTTTTATCGACGTACTAGAGCATTTGATCTTATACTTTTAAAGAGGGGAAATTTTCGTAAGGCTTCTCCAGTGTTCTATACTGTAAAGCCCAATAACCTAAGACGATAGACAGTACAATTCTATCTGTCCCCGTCAAACAAAAAGCGGTCAACACGTTACAGGGTTCACTTTATTGTCAGGGTTTTTTATTCGGGATCAATCTCTGTTGTTAACGTCCCAATAATTGGCAGTATTGGGACGTTAACACCAGAGATTGATCCAGTACGCCACAATTGGATATATATACTATACAGGGTTCGGCCGTAAGGGTTTAGATATCGATACCCATCACATCTGCGGAGGTTCGCTATCTAAATTATTTGACCCTTTAAACTAGTCACGCGGTAAACTCTGCTTGCGCGATACAGAATTTTCCCATATATTTTAGCATATTTTCCCCCAACTAGTTATTTTTGGTGTTTGTGTTCAATCACTGCGTCATGTTTACCGCAAATAAACGTTTTTTCTTTCTTTCGTCTTTCATTTTGTGTGACGTCAGTATGATGTGTAGTTCAAACGTGGCGATGTAGCATAAGCATAGCATAATCAGCCTATTATGTTCCCACTGCTGGGACACAGGCCTCCTCTATGTAAGAGGGAGTGGACCGTAATCCAGCACGCAGGCCCAGTGCGGGTTGGTAGATGTCACATGTCTTCGAATTATTCGTTCTAAGACATGCGGTTTCCTCACGATGTTTTCCTTCACCGTTTTGAGAGCAGTGGTGATGAAATAATTAACACAAAGTAAAGCGCCTGTCTGGGTTCGAACCTACGAGCTACAACTCGTAAGTCGCGGCCGTTACCACTGGGCCACCACTGCTCACATGGCGATGTAGATGCCACCAAAATGTAGCCAAATCCCTCCGTGTGTGACCATTTACAGTACCTGTCACTAGAAGGAAGTGGCAAGCCGTGGAAATTTATGGTGATTTATTGAGGTTAATGACGCTCTAAGAAAAACGTCATGTTGACGTCAAAATAAAGGTAACAGTAATGTAAGTAACTGTTAATTTTTTGCAGGAAATATACGTTTGCGGTACTGATGTGCTAAAATATTCCTACGCTGTTGGTAGGTATGCAATTATTATTTTGCATTCATTGTTCAATTCCCCCATATGAAACCATTAATTAACGTTAATTATTTTACCGATGTTAACTTGTTGACTAATATTGATGCTTATCAAATAACTCTACGACAGTCCAAAATACAACAGGTAACTTCGAGAAATTAGCTGGAAAGGACTTCAAGATTCCTTTCATATCGTTCATTTCATTCACGATTTCTTTGCGTACCTTGACAAGGATATTCTGAATATTTTTTATTCTATCAACTCTACTCATTCAATTAAGGAAAACAGTACTTATCACTGAATATTTAATTCCGGCACCCACTTGTCATGCCGAACTATTATCTGTATCGACATGACGTCAAATGTATAGGTCACGTTCGACACGTTCCGCTTTCACATCCTTATGGTTTACAAGTGATAATTGGAAAACATTCCGAATTTAGAGTGAAGGACATGTTTTTACTTGACTTGAAAAATTCATCTGTTCTATGATCCATTTCAGTTATGTTCTTTTCGTGGTCAAATTGATGGAAGCAAACTGTTCTTGTTGCTTAGTTTAAATAACATTAGCTGTATTTAAGCTTTATGGACCAACACATACCAGCCTGATGTTTGTTCTATTTAATTCATTCATCTTTCTAATGTTTTTGATGTATGTGTCAATTTTAGGTTATTTAATTAGTCCTTATCGTAGTCATACACACTCACAAATGCTCTTAATAAAGCCCAAATATTACCGCACAGAACAAAGAAAAATGGCATGATATTGACACTCAAATTATGACATGAGTATCCAATAGTAGGAAAATAAAAGGACATTGAGAATTTCCCGTATACCAATTTCATTAGAAACAATTAAGTTGACCGGTTTTATTTTTTGTCATAAAAGATCTTCGATAACCTACGTGCTTTGAAGCATGGTGGCGCCTACGAATGTGCGTAACGTTCTCAAAACAGTTGACAACCATTTCGGATCGCTGACGTTCAGAAGTAGACGTATTGAGTGCCGAGAATGGACCATGAACAGTTGTCAAGTCACCATTGTTTTTGTGGAGAAAAACGTCATGGTTTGAGGCTTTACGGGAGCTAGGTTCTACGTTTACTGGAAATATATTAGGTTGGGGAAAAAGTCTTTTCGCATTATAGTATGTATGAACTTGTAATAAAATCTCTTTGGCTATACTATTTGTATCTGGCTAATTTTGGTATCATTGAAAGTTTAAATTTTAAAGAACATAATTCCAAATTCAAATTAGGAAAATGTGTGATTTTTATTTGTTTTACGTACTGCCAAGATGAGTGAATCTAATGAAGAAAATCGATAGATCTTAAAATTTTACTACAAAAAAAGTAAAAATGCAATGCAGACCGCGAAAAAAAATTGCGATGTTTATGGACCTAGTGCAGTGTCTGTCAGAGTAGCACAAATTTGGTTTAAGCGTTTTCAATCCGGAAATTTTGATGTCAAAGATGCACGTCGCTCTGGTCGCCCTATTACGGATAAAATGGAAGCCATTTTTGAAAAAGTGGATTATGATCGGCATATCAGTAGTTACGAAGTAGCTGAAGAACTGGGAATTGACCACAAAACAGTTTTGGCGCATTTGAAAAAAACTGAAGACACAATAAAGCTCGATATTTGGGTACCTCACGAGCTCACTGAAAGAAACCTAATGAACCGTGTACTCATTTGTGATTCTTTATTACGACGCAATGAAACCGAACCATTTTTGAAGAAGCTGATAACTGGTGACGAAAAGTGGATCACGTACGACAAGAACGTGCGAAAAAGGTCGTGGTCAAAGGCCGGTCAGGCTTCACAGACTGTGGCGAAACCCGGGTTAACTCGCAACAAGGTGATGCTGTGTGTGAGGTGGGATTGGATGGGCATTATTCATTATGAGCTGTTACCACCAGGCAGGACCATCGATTCTGAACTCTACTGAGAACAACTGATGAGATTAAAGCAAGAACTTGAGACTTTTTCCCCAACCTATTATCAGGGATTTTACGAATTATCATAGGATTTCTTAATAAGTATCATTGTGGCTAGGCGTAGTATTTTTTTGATGAGTAACAGTACATGCTACGACTTCTCTAGTTTTATTGCGAGCTATTCAAGTATAGCTCATGTCTAAGACGGGCATTACAGAACCTAACTATAGACTAAAGAACTAGTTTCAACCAATCAAATGGTTTCGAACTAGTTTTTAGTAGGTAATTTGAGTGTGTCAGTGAGGTTGGTTCTATAATACGTTCCTCAGTGTCCTCAGTGTATATAACAAAATTATACATGTATAGACCAATCTCATGGTCTTCACATGATCTGACCAAGATTATGTCTGGACTTTAAAACAGACTGTGACCTCTGTGTTTGTTTCGGCCTTTCTTCTCAGAGTAGTCAGGAAACCGGTGTTTCCTGATGATCAAAACTGTATATCGGTACCTCATCCAGTTTTTAAAATATAATTGCCGTGTAAAAGTGTTTGTACAAACCCACTTAATTACATTATTTATCATTAATAGAGAAAATATCGTGCATAAAACTATCCTATAGTTTACTGCTTTTCTTCCTAAACCCTCGGGGATTACATACTTAATGTTATTTGTGTGTGTTTCTCAAGCTCTCTGGACACGGTAATACCATTATCCGAATTATCACTGACTGTGACCTCTGAGTTTGTTTTGGACTTTCTTCTCAGAGTAGTCAGACAGAAAACGCCGACCTCATCTAGTTTAATTGATGTGTAATTGTGACTTTGTAAAACCTACTTACATAAATAAAATCAAAAGTATGTGTCATAGTGTCACTTTATTTATTTAAATATGTTTATACGTAAAAAAAAACGTGAGTGAAAGTTGGAATTTTGACCTTCAATACCTCCGTAACCAAAACTGGGAACGTTTTGGTCCAATAAAAAAAATACAATGATTTGGAGTACAAGTGACTCTCGGCTTCGTTAAGTGTCTTTTTACATCCGTTAGATAGACCTTCCCACCTGCTTTCACTTCTCTGAGTGTTTTTTGTATGCTGATGATCGCATCTAATCGAATCTACTAGTGATATGGCGCTCTAACAAAATGATCTAAATATGCTAATCGAATGGTGTAAAAACAACAAAATGGAATTAAATTTAAAAAAATGTTACCACCTGTTTCGATTAAGGCTCATCCTATACAGTCAGAGTACCTAATATATGAGTACAACAAAAAATACAACAGGTCGATAGTAGTATTTGATAAGAAAATCACTTTTGTCCCTCACCTCGACAATATTATTAAAAAAGCCTCCAAAATGTTGGGGTTCGTGCATAGAACTACAAAGGATTTCAAAATGGTTGGCACTAAAATAATGCTGTACAATAGTCTTGTGCGAAGCGTCTTCGAATATTGCAGTATCGTATGGAGACCACACTACGCCACGCATAAGTTACTCAGAGAAAGAGTCCAAAAACGGTTCCTATGGCAGCTTGCTTTTTCTAAAGGGAACGCAAACAGCTACCCTCCTACAATACACGGTTGAAACGCTTCAGGATGCACTCTTTATCAACTCGTAGAGATATAATTGATAGCTTTTTTCTTTATGAACTCCTTTGAAATATAATCGACTGCCCTAAGCTCTTGAGTCTCCTACAGTTTCGGGCCCCTTCTCGACATCCACGAAGCCCCATCATACAGCTACACCCACCACAACGCAGAACGGTTCTGGGTGCAAATGCTCCGATCCCACGCTTTTGTAGAATGCTTAACAGTTGCAGTGACCTGATATATTACATCACGATAAACTGAGCACATTTCGTACAGTCATTGTCCAGCACTATTCTCGTATTTAGATTAGGTATTTGATTTGGAAATGCGCAATTTTGTTTTGCAATTATATTTGAAATTTAATAAAAAATATTTTAACTATAGCCTATATATATAATGTATTTAAATGCTTTGATGTACTTATTTCCCTTAATAATTAATTAATTGCTTTGTAATAATGATTTTTATTTTATTTTTTTATTTTATGTGTTAATTTATTTAGATTAATTTTATTTATTCCATACAAATGTTATTCTGTTTATGAACTTGTTGTTAATATTAATTGTGTGTATAATGATATATATAGTGAATGTGGTGTTAGCCTGTAAGTAATTGTTACACTTATAATTTTAGGTTTAACAAATTAACTTTTTGTAAACGCATTGTGTAAACAATTGTTGGCTAACCTAAAATAAATATACTTTTTTGTACACCGAAGTTGCTATGCTTCTGTTTTCAAGGACACGTACCACCTACGTTACCTCAATATTCTTAACTATAATACTTTGTTAGAAGACAGTTAGAGGAAAAACGGAATGTTTCTAGAGAATCAACTACATAGTTACTTATTATTCTGAGCAAATTGTCCAATGATCCCTAGTGGCTTAGACAGAGGTTTAACCAAAGTCATTGTTTGCTCAAGTTGGTGTTATAAGGTCTCCCAGTAGATTTAAGGTGGAGTGCTAAGATATTAGTTAAACTAAAAAGTTCCTCTTGTATTCGTAAAAGGATGACCCAAAACAAAACTAACCAGCGGAACCGGTAAATGCGTAGGCAGGTGTGACTATCGCTAAAATAAGGTTATCTTTGCACTTAACAAAATAAAAATACAAACACATAATCTATGACTTAACATAATCTTACTGCAATCTTAATTACATGCTTAACACACAATCTTATGTATACAAGGAAATATCAGCACAATACTGAACAAAACCTGGCAGCTTTTCTCCTAAAAGCGTTCCAAAATTTTGTCAAAAATGGAAGACAAACAAAAAAATTATCATATTCTTATCTGTTGACCTTAAATTCTATATTGACCTTATATTCTTCTGTGATACTGATATATCAGAAATAGGTCAGCGACGTGACAAGCCTACATTTGAGGATATAACAAGGCTGTGCTGTATTTTTGCATTGCTTTTTGAATGTTGAGTTTGTTTCCTTAAGTGGTGTACTTATCTTGGAAGAATTTGAGATAAAGTTAAATCGTAACATGAGTGTTAGTTACATCTAGACTGTAGGCTAGAAAAAACATTTTTTGTTATTAATTCTTAATTTATTTATAAAGTCTTTTGATGGACACTCGGTTTTGGTCCTAAACATGCATGACATGCATAATCAGCCTATAATGTTTCCACTGGTAGAACCCAGGCCTTCACTCTGTGAGAGGAAGTAGGCCGAAATCCACGCAGGTCCAGTGCGGGATGGTGGATGTCACATGTTTTCAATTTTTGTTATTGTAATACATGCCGCCGGGTTATTGTAATACATGCCGCCGGGTTCTTCACGATGGTTTCCTTCACCGTTGTGAGGGTTGAGGAGATGAAATTCTATTCTGCCAGATAGAGTGAGGGAACCCGAGTTTGTGAATTTCACATGTTTAATTGCTTAAATTGTAGTTGTAGTTTCTTCACAATTTTTTCCTTCACAATTTTGAGAACAGTGGTGATGAAATAACGCACACAAACTAAACTGCCTGCCTCGGTTTGAACGTACAACCTTAAACAACTCGTATGATGCGGTCGTTTTCACTGGGCCACCACTGCTTGAATTCGATACACAACATAACAATGGTTGTCAGACCAGTTGCTTGCTTTGGCTGCTTGCCTAAAGCCAGCGCTGATTAGTAAATCTGTAAAATCTCACTTTGATTTGTAGTTCGGAAAAACAACAACCAATCACATTCGAGTAAGTTAAAATAAAACATTAGATGACATTCAATAGAAGAGAAACCGAAGGTGAGCGCCAAGATCACTTTAGCCATTTACCTCTATAAGATAGTTTCGACGAACAACCAATCATTGGCATATATCAATGTAAGTTTTTATATGACTCCGGGGTACGATAAAAGAGTCTCCAACATTCAAAATAAGTCGCATGACACTGAAGACTGTATTACAGAATCTCACTCACTGACACATTCACATTACCTACTAAAAACTAGTTCAAAACATTTGTTTGGTAAAATAACATTTTACTTCAATTAAAACAAAAAATTTAATAATGGTGCCGAATTTTAAGAATTGGCACCATTATGAAAATGTTTGTTTACTAAACTAGACAAAAAATCACTAAATCCTGTCAAACGACGATTTCCCATTCTGAAATTGACTAAATTGACACTACTTAACTATATTTTAGTTTGACAGCACTGAGATAATACTGAGTATTTTTTTTTTGCAGAACGTAGCTTAAATATTGTCATTGTCAAAAGTAAAGAGTTTTAGTTATAGTTAAGTTAGTTTGATTCGGTGTACAAAAGAATCTGCACAATTTTGTATTAAAAAGTTAATATGTTATGCTTCAAAGGTTAGTGACGGAATCGCTGCAAAACCGACTCCACGTAATCTTGTCTGCCCTACCCCTAGAGTGTAATTTAAGCCCGCGTAGGCACGGAGGGGCGAAGCGGAAGCTCGCGTGGGACCGCCGGAGCCCCGCAGCGCCGCGCTGGAGCCGTGACAGAAATCATGCCAGCTGCATGTCGCATGCTTAATTGCATGGTGTATGCATGTTTGCATCTTTGCAATGTGATAGATGAGTCTTTCAATTATTTTGAATATGAAATGTATGCCAAAAGATGATTCTAACTGTAAACTCTCTGAGATATGATAGTTCTGCGTTTTAATCACTATCGATATGAAGTGTAAGCCAAAATACTAATCTGCCTGTGAACTTTCTACGATATGATGGTTCTACTTTTTAATTATTATAGATAATAAATTTATGCCTGAAGATGATTCTGACTTACTAAATTATGGGTTTTGAATGTATGATAAATGATTACTGCCAAAGAATTTTCAGCTAAATGAAGTTTATGCTATCCGCTGCCATGCAAAATAATATTATGACATAATAAGTTCTGCTATAAAAGGTAGACCCCCACCAACCCACACTAGACCAGTGTAGATTACAGCCCACTTCCTCTCACAGAAAGAAGGCCTGTGTCCTAGCATGCAGTGGAAACATAAGACGTATAAGCTAATTATGAATGTTATGCACATTTAGGACCAAAGCCAAGTGTCCATCAATGTAATTTTTAATTATATTATGGATTAGTTAGAAAACTGAGTTTTATAGCCTAAAGCATAGATGTCACTCATGTTACAATTTAGCTTTATCTCAAATTCTTCCTAGATAAGTACACCACTCAAGGAAACAAACTCAAAATTCAAAAAGCATTGCAAAAATACTGCACAGACTTGTTATATCCTCAAATGTAGGCTTGTCACGTCGCTGACCTACTTCTGATAACAGTATCACAGCATTTGTGAGAGCATTATGTTTGCGTTAGAGAAATTATAGAATTTAAGGTCAACCGAGAATACGATAATTATTTTGTTTGTTCTTCCATTTTTTTTTTACCTTTTTGGAACGCTTTAAGAAGAAAAACTGCCAGGTTTTGTTCAGTATTGTGTAGTTATTTCCTTTTTGAAATCGATTGTTCGTTAATTAGGCGTTTATTTTTGTACAATACAATGTATTGATAAGATTGTGTGTCAATTATGTTATTTAGATTGCAGTAAGATTATGTTTAAACATAGATTGTGTTATTTAGGCGATAGTCACACCTCCCTACGCATTTACCGGTTCCGATGGTTAGTTTTGTTTTTGCTTATCTTCTACTTTAAAAATATCTTATCACTCCATCTTAAATCTACTGGGAGACCTAATACCACCATTATGAGCAAACAATGAATGACTTTGGTTAAACCTCTGTCTAAGCCACTGATCCCTATTGGACTATTTCTTGAGAATAACACGTAACTATGTAGTTGATTCTCTAGAAACATATCGTTTTTCTTCTAACTGTCTTCTAACAAAGTATTATACTCATGAGTATTGAGGTTATGTAGGTGAACATGTCCTTGAAAACAGAAGCATAGCAACTTCGGTGTACAAAAAAGTATTTTCTATTTAACGGATGTAAAAAGACACGAAGCCGAGAGTCAGTTGTTCTCTCCGTCATTGTAATATTTTTTTATGTACTGGACGCTACATAAGAACGTTTTGGTTATGGAGGATTTGAAGGTCAAAACTCCAACTATTACTGACATTTTTACACCTTCTTTAATACCCCCACAATCCCTGTACCCTTGCATGCACCTGAAGCACATTTCGCGCGCATTACATTTCGCACTACCGCCAAATAGCAAATTTTCACACGAAAAAGTTGAAGAAGAAAAAACTGTTAACTATGATGACTTGACCTATCACCCGACTCCGGCTTGATGTCATCTTCTGGGAAAACCTGTATATTCATATTATTTGTTTTCATTTAATTGTGCTTTTGTGTGAGGTGCTATGTCATTTGTATGCTCTACTCTTCGATCAATAATAGTATCGTGGAGTGCAGTGAATAATAGGTTTATCCATTTATCTTATCTTTCATCTATATAATAAGTATTATTTCATGTGAAGTAAACTTGTTTTGTATCGTGGACTAAAATAATGGCATAAATAAAAAAAACAGTCAACACAGTACCTTATGTGTTGACCGGGGTTTCTTTTTTTAATTTGCAATTTAATCACATAGATTTAATTTAAATTTAATCAATACCAGAACAATTATTGTATGTTTTTTTTTCTCATTAAAATAAATGTAGATAAAAATTATGTTGTATAAAAATTACAACTTGCGGAAAAAAGGAAACAAAACGCTCTATGCTTAGATACATAGTAAAAAAAACTGCGAATAATCCGATTATTTGTATAAACGCCGTTCACAATAAAAGATAGAAAGATAATTGATAATGAAAGATAATGATAACCAGGACAAATTACCGGAGCAAATATGTCAGATGTATGTGGCAGGCATCCAGTTTTTTTGTGGTGAAAATCGTCATGGCGTGAGGCTGTATTGAAGCTTGGATCCAATTTTATTGGAAATATTTCAGGGATTTTATGAAATGTCTTAAGATTTCTTAACAATTATGGTTATGGCTAGGTGTAGTATTTTTTGATGAGTAACGGTTCACGCTACGACTGCTCTAGTTTTATGTCGAGCTATTCAAGTATAACTCAGGTCTAAGACGAGCATTACAGAACCTGACTTAAGACTACATATCTAGTTTCAACCAATCAAATGGTTGTGAACTAGTTTTTAGTAATGTGAGTATGTCAGTGGGGAGGTTCTGTAATACGGTCTTCAGTATCATGTGACTTATCGAATGTTGGATACTCTTTTATCGTACCCCGGAGTCACATAAAAACTTACATTGATATATGCGAATAATTGGTTGTTCGCCGAAACTTTCTTAAAGAGGAAAATGGCTAAAGTGATCTTGGCACTGACCTTCGGCTTCTCTCCTATTGAATGTCATCTAATATCTTATGTTAACTTACGCGAATGTGATTGGTTGTTGTTTTTCCGAAATCAAAATGAGGTTTTTACTGTTTCACTAATCAGCGCTGGCTTTAGACAAGCAGCCAAAGCAAGCAACTGGTCTCACAACCATTGTTATTTCAATAGTTTTTTTTTTGTTTTGTGAATGGCATCTCGCAGGTCAACCTGCCGGGTTACAAAACAAAATTATGGGTTTTGAATGTATGATAAATGATAACTGCCAAACGATTTTCAGCGAAATGAAGTTTATGCTATCCACTGCCATGCAAAATAATATTATGACATAGTTCTGCTATAAAAGGTAGACCCCCACCAACACACACTAGACCAGTGTGGATTACAGCCCACTTCCTCTCACAGAAAGAAGGCCTGTGTCCTAGCATAAAGTGGAAACATAATACGTATATGCTAATTATGAATGTTATGCACATTTAGGACCAAAGCCAAGTGTCCATCTTTTTTTTTTGTATTTTGTTTTGGTTTGTTTGGCATCTCGCAGGTTAACCTATTGGGTTGTCGTCTGCTTAGACGGACTTGCCTGTGGTTGCCCTAATAAATTAAGGCCTCCAGCCAGGACTTAAACTTATGTACTAACTTAAAAACTAAGCGACAACGCTAAGGGCACCCCCTGTGGGGTACGAACCTCGGCTTAGGGCGTCGCTGGAAGAGGGCAGCAAGGGACTAGCTGGATCAGGATTTGAGTGATTTAGGGACGAATTTACAGCTACAGGCTCAGCGGCGCGGGTTGGCTCGAGTAAGGGTCGGGAGGGGCGTGGATTTGGGCGTCGCGGCGGGCCTCGGCGGCGAGGACGGTAGGACGGCGTTCGGGTTTTGGGCTTATGTAGTGTGCTGGCTGGCCTTACTACTCTCCTGGAGGAGGGTAGTGGCGTCGTCGGGGGCGATTAAAGTATGCCTTGGTCGGCGAATACTGCTAATGCGGGAGGGAGTGTAGCGGGCGGCCGCTGAGATCAAGGGGTTGGAGTGTTTAATGCCACAGTCAAAGAAGCGCTTCGATAAGCGTTTCATGAACTGGTTTATGGTAGGCATTTTAAGGTCGATGTGGAGATTTATATTACGGACATAGAAGGGCACCCGTGACCTTTCTGAGGAAACGGTTCTAGAGGGTCTGCATCTTATGGAGATGACGAGGGTGAGCGTGCGCAAATACAACGCAGGCATAGGTCATGATGGGACGGATGACTGCAGTGTAGATGCGCAGCTTGCATTTAAGTGACAGTTTACTACGGGCTGTCAGTACAAAGTGGAGCCTGCTAAGAGCGAAGGAGGCGCGCGCGCGAACCGCCTTAATATGAGCCTTAAAGGTAAGGTTTTCATCGAGGATCAAGCCTAGGTATTTGGCTTGCTTCTCCCAGGGGATCGGCTTACCGTACATAGTGATCGGGCTGGACCCCAATAGTTTAATTATAAGCAATTATATATATACCAATCAGTGGTGGCCCAGTGGAAACGACCATGTCTTCTGAGCTGTATTTGGTTGTAGGTTCAAACCGAGGCAGGCACTTTAGTTTGTTAACGTTATTTCATCAACACTGCTCTCAAAACGGTGAAGGAAAACCTCGTGAAGAAACTACTACAATAAAATATAAAATAAATATGTGATATCCACCAACTCCTGGACTCGCGTGGTATACGGCCCACTTCCTCTCACAGAGAGAAGACCGTATACGAATAGGCTTATTTTGCATTTTATGCATATTTAGGAACAAGTCCGTCAATGGACTTTTGAATTATATTACGGATTAGTTAGAAAAATGATTTTTCTAGCCTACAGCATAGATGCCACACTCATATTACAATCTAATTTTATTTCAAACTCTTAGACAAGTAAACTACCTAGATAAGTACACCACTCAAGGAAACAAACTCAAAATTCAAAAAGCTTTGCAAAAATACTGAACAGCTTTGTTCTATCCTCAAATGTAGTCTTGTCACGACACTGACCTACTTCTGATAACAGCATCACAGCATTTGTGAGAGCATTATGTTTGTGTTAGAGAAATTATAGAATTTAAGGTCAACAGAGAATATGATAATGATATTGTTTGTCTTCCATTTTTTTAACATTCTGGAACGCTTTAAGAAGAAAAACTGCCAGGTTTGGTTCAGTATTGTGCTGTTATGTCCTTTTTGAAATAGCTTTTGTTCGTTGATAAAGCGTTTATTTTCGTACAATACAATGTATTGATAAGATTGTGTGTCAAGTATGTTACTTGATTGCAGTAAGGTAATGTTAAGTCATAGATAATGTTTGTATTTTTACTTTGTTAATTGCAAACATAATCTTATTTCTCACACCTTCCTACGTATATACCAGTTCCGCTGGGTAGTTTTGGCTTTACTCATCTTCTACTTTTACGAATTCAAGAGGTTTTTTTTGTTTTAACTAATATCTTATCACTTCATCTTAAATCTACTGGGAGACCTAATACCACCATTATGAGCAAACAATCAACGACTTTGGTTAAGCCTCTGTCTAAGCCACTAGGCATCATTGGCGTGACTATTTGTTCTGAATAACAAGTAACTATGTAGTTGATTCCCTAGATACATTCCGTTTTTCCTCGTAACTGTTTTCTAACAAAGTGTTATACTTAAGAGGATTGAGGATATGTAGGTGGACGTGTCCTTGAAAACAGAAACATAGCAACTTCGGTGTACAAAAAAGCATATTCTATCTAACGGATGTAAGAAGACACTTAACGAAGCCGAGCGTCTCTTGTACTCCCAGTTATTTTAATCTTTTTTTATTGGACCATACCTGAGAACGTTTTGGTTACGGAGGTATTGCAGGTCAAAACTCCTATACTCCTACTATTACTGACGTTTTTGTACGAAAACAAGTTTTAAATTTTATATCACATCTTGAATACTCCCACAACCCCTGTACCCTTGCATGCACCCAAAAGCACATTTCGCGTGCGTTACATTTCGCATTACCGCAAACAGCAAATTTTCACACGAACAATAAATGTAGTTTCTCAGAAAGTATTTCTGTGCAAAGTTACTTAGTTTGATGTACAGGAATGCGTAGTTGACGGGCTGTGATGCGATGGCTCTTTTTACACCCTGAATACAGGGTGTCCCAGAAGTCGACGTCAAGCCAGAGTTGGGTGATAGGTTGGGTCATAATAGTTAAAAGAAAAAAAATGTTAAAATTTGTAGCAACAGGAGTTAAAAGACCGTCGTACTTGGATTGTATTTTTAAATACGTTATTTTTATTTTAACTACTATGACTTGACCTTTCACCCGATTCCGGCTTGACGTCGACTTACAGGACACCCTGTATAGAGGTCTTCCACCATTGACCAGATGGTTTAATATATGATGATGATAGTATGTTATAAGGATTCATATAAAAAGGCATGATCCTAATGGCGTTCATTGTCCCAATGCAAAACTACGGACTACCATTGAGAATATCTCGGCAAAAATCGCTGCATCGAACCCATCCAAGACTTAGGCATTTGGAAATTAAAAACATAATTCGACCATAAATCGTCTACAGACGCCATAAGAGTCTACGTGACTCGATGCAAGTCCGAACCGTGCTGCAAGCAATATAAACAAGAAATATGAGAAGAAAACCGGCTTTAAAATTATGTCATAATAAAGTGTATGATTGTTCGTAAAGGTTAAAAGTAGCCAATAAGTTGATGATGTTTGCGTCAGCTGCTAAATATTTGCATTGAAGTTTGGCATGAAGGAAATTCCTCCTTGTGGTGTCTGCCTTACCCGAATCAAAGCATTTAATTTGAGACAATCTTAGACATTTAATAACGTCTGTAACGTATTTTCTTTCTTGTACTTAAACTCTTTCAAAGTAAGCAACTGATTCTCGCAACCTTATCTTTCATTTAAATAATAAGTATTATTTCATGTGAAGCAAAATTCTTTTGTATCATGGAATAAAAAGCTTGGCGTTAAAAAAAACCCAGTCAACACATGTATACCTTATGTGTTGATCGGGGTTTCTTTTGCTATTTAACCATGTTAATGTGTATTTCATTTAAATTTAATCTATACCAGGACAATTATTGTATGTTTTCCTTTCTCATTAAAATTAAAGTAGGAACAAATTATGTTGTATCGAAACGCTCTATAATTAGATGCGATAATGAGATTATATGTATTAACGCCGTTCACAATAAAAGATAGAAAGATAATTGATATAAAAGATAATGATAACCAGGACAAATCACCGGTGCAAGTGTGTCACATGTGGCAGGCATCCAACAAAATTAGACATTATTCAATACTGGAATAAACCAGCTGACTGCAGGCAGAATTGTTGAGGTCAAACGTCTGCTAAGCTAGAAAATTACCTCGTGGATTACGTGTTTTAAGAACCTTACGCGCGATTGCATTGCACGAGTTATAAATACAATGTAGACTTAGGTGTTAAACATTTTTTTTTAAACAATATTGTTGGATCCTGTCGGGCACAGCAAAAGATATGTGAAGAGGACTTAATATTTCAGTCTCTTACTGCCACACTCAGAGTCGCCTAATGGTTACTTAAAGGGATCCTTAGTAAAAGTTAAAAAAGGTGCATCCTCAGAGTCAGTTAACGGTTCATTAGCGACCCTTAATGACAATTAAAGTTAAGTACAGCAAAACCTTTACTTAACTTATTAACGATTGATTTTGACATTTACGTTTGGGGTTATATTTTACAAGTAATTTCGCTTTCGCAATAATAACAGCAATAATGTTTGATTTGGTAGACTTTATTGAATTTGTGGAGAAGATATAGAGAAATAGGACCGGGGCGATATTTACGAGATGCTTCTGATCCCTTTAGCAAATACTCAATTCAAGAATTTCATGCACGACATAGATTTTATACACCTGAAATTGTAAACATTTTAATATTACCGTTGCTGGCACCCGACCTCAGGAAACCAACTCAAAGAGGATAGCCATTTGCATCGGGAATAAAGTTGCTAATAACAATACGCTCCTTCGCTAAATTTAAACAGAAATATGAATGGAATTTAACACAAGGTGTGTCGTTTAATTGTTATCACATTTTCACTGAAAGAACATATATACTGCCAAACTTATCATTATTTAAATTAATAACTATAAAATTAAAACACAACAAAAATCTCTCCCCGAGATTGAATCACAAAAACATCAAATTATTCCTTGATTTGACATTGACAGTTCACAGTGATGCCATAGGAAAAAAATGTAGCAATCACTTTACCTTATTTAAATGAAAATAGCTGTTTCGCTTTGTATTTTAGTAAAAACTGACATTTAAAGAATATTCATATTACTACGAATAATAGTTTTCAACGTGTATAAATAAACTTTTTTGTTATTTAGTATTAACAGTTTTCAAATGTGGCTGTGTGACACCAAGGCTTTATCGTTATGCAATCGATATGATGATTTGATGATGCTTCGCTCTATGGATACTTAATACTGTCATTAGCTAATGAACCCTTAAATCATGTCCCTGGGATGTACCGTTCATTAACGGGTTTAATGCTCATTAGGTAAGTACTAATTAAGACTAATTTAATGAAACTTTCTAAGTGCGGCTGTTAATATCTAAATTATTCTAAAAACATGGACATTAACATTATTATAAACATTATTTTTCGAGTTTCAAGGATTTATCATTTAAATACTCGTTGACACTGTAGTAACATTTGCTCAATAATAACTTTTTACACTTATTCGTGAATACTTAAACAGTTTTTTTTCATTTCTTATTGATTCGGGTAACATATTTTATATTTTTATTGACATATCCAGAGGACTTGTTGAATGTATTTTTAAGCGGGATGATGGTAGGTTGAGTCGTGTTTTGTGTCGGAGTGTGTATCTTGTTCGTATGTCTTCTCGTTTAGTGTAAAAGTCTGGGTGTTTGTGAGCGAATTTGCATATTTCAAGTATGTATATACAAGGCAGCGTTAAGATGTTGAGTTCCATAAAGTGGGGTTTGCAGCAATATATCTATTGTATATTTACCAGGATACGGATAAGTTTTTTGTGAACAGTGAACAGTGCTAGTGCATCTGTACTGTATCCCCACATTATAATGCCGTAGCTAAGCCATGCATACGCATAGGCATAGTATGTAACTAGGGCAGTCTCTAAATTTGTGTTTTTTTTTTACTTCGCGAAAAGCGTATAAAAATGATGAAAGTTTAGATTTTATGTTTTGTACGTGTGACTTCCAATTTATGTTTTTGTCTATAGTTATACATAATTATTTGAATTCATTGACTGTTTCTATTGTATGGTTTATTATAAGAAAAGAGTACATTTAGAGGATTTTTTTGGTGGGGATGGAAAGTTATGAGTTTAGTCTTCGAAAAGTTGAGATCAAGAAGCTAAGTAAAGTAATTAGGGTAATTTTACTTGTCTAAATGTAAGTACCTACCTATCTAATTTTCATGACGGATGTCTTTCGAATGAAAACACAGCAACATAACTAGGCGGTTGACAAAAACAAATACGATAACGTAAGTAGGTATCCACTCCTTTGGAAGAATTCTTTCACAACGAACTAGATTAAGTAATATTCGAAAATCCACTGTAATAAGCTATCTAAACTAGTTAACTAAACGCCATTTAATCCCTAATACTTAACTAATTATATCAATGATTAAATGTCAATTAGTTTATTAATAAACTAATTTTCCTAAACGACAAACTAATGGTTTTAGTATAACCCAAACTTGGTATCGTAATCGGGATAATTTGATGGAGTGGCGATATGGCGCCTATTAAGCTATGATTTCGTAGAAGAGCGCTGGCCGCGCATAAAAGTAACGGCTGTCATGAAAATGATGACAGCGGGATTTGACATTATGGTGTCAGAAAACGCTCTCTACAAAAACACACCAACTTACTTTCCTAGATAACGTTTCAGTGACGTCATACGCCGGTTAATTGCGGACGTTATATGGCAGCCACCGCTCTTTTAGAAAACCGTAGCTTTAAGACACTTTGACGTTTTCTTAATAACTGATTGAGCTACATTTCTGCAACATTATGAATATCTAAATAACATAAGGCTGATATTTGCGTTATCTAAGAGATAACTAAAGACTCTGACCGGGTTACACTGGATAATCTAGTTATCATAAATTGTTGACTTAATACGCTGGGGGTGATAGATACGTGGTTTTAAAACATGCGATGACTGTTATCTAAGATTTGTTTTTTTAGAACGAAGTTCTTTATCGTGGCTTACGGTAGGAGTAAAATTTTACAAAGAATTTAGAAATTGTCGCGTAACGGAAAAACGTTATGCGCCATCTTGGATTGAAATAATGGAAATGAAAAAGCAAGATGCGCCTCCATGCGACTTTTTATTAAATATTAGAAAGAGAAAGAGGGAGATAATTTTCATGGTTTTCGAGGGTATTGAAGCCAAATAGTGAAGTCAACATTAAAATCCAAGCATAATCCAAGATGGCGGCTGCGATTTTTGTAAATAATTATATCATCGGTATCGGTTTCATGGTTCTCGAGGGTGCTATAGTCGATGGTGAAGTCAACTACATTCGGAGTTCAAGAAAAAGCGAAAGTTTATTCGTTCCTAACGGGGTACCCCGAACCCTCTCGGTTTTTTTTATTATTAGTTCCTTATAGCATATAGCAGTAACAAGGAATGTCTCGTAAACAACAATCGTTAACTTTTAGGTGAAATGCGAAAATAACGCAGTCCTAGGAATTGTCCTAGACATTTCTACTTTCTTTTTATATGTATATGTTTATTATCTTTCTAGCCATTTTCAACTATATCGGGGTTGGATTCTAGTCTTACCGGATACAGCTGATTACCAGGTACCTATATTTCTGCAAAAGGGAAAAAAAACTCTGGCGTTAACCTTTTTGTCTAGGCTTGTCAAATAAGCATAGTCCTTTTCAGAACGGCATTTTTGTAAAACTGATTCTCTGAACTTTCCCGAAAAACAAAAGTAGGCTATGCAGTTTTTGCTATATGTATGGGCGGATCCAGGGGGGGGGGGGGAGGGTGGCAAGGGGTCTGCCTTTGGCTATACGGATTAATAAAAAATATGGATTGCGCTTAGTTACAGAAAACAAAGCGTTAAAACTGACATTCATTGCGTTCGTATGATATGAGATTTATGGAAAACCCACCAGCACGTACCTACGGCACTTATAATATTCCATCCAGTATATTGTAACTCAAAAATTTGTTTGACGCATTAAAGCAAAAAGTTTAAGTAAGGAAATAATAACTTCAGATGCTATTTGCGTCATTGGTCGGTAGGGGTTAAGATAAAATCGACCAAGATGCGGTCCGACGCCTCTGGCAAGTACTTAGTTTATGACAGCGTAAGGTTAATGGGGTTTTTTGGGCAAAGAACACGAAAATTATAAATGTTTTTTTTTTTTTCCAAACACATAATTTATGTAGGGATGTATGTTATGATTGACACGTATTTGTTTTATCCTAGATGTAAATTAAACACAGTGTGTCCACTGTGTTTAATTTACATCAATTGGACAAGACTTCAAAAGCTCTTAGCAACAAATATTTTCGTGGTTATTGTTTAAATATTTATAAAATAAATCATAACAATCTAAGGGGCCATTCAGGTAATTACTTAATATATTCAATGAATAAAGAAATGCATCATTACATAGGTGGCAAACGACACAAGGTGGCGTACATTTTTAAGCTTATTGAAGGCTATATTGTCAAACAGACCGATCGACCGAAGACTATCGTCATCTGTGGTTGCCTGCAACACCATGGAGCTGAAATTAAGATGGACTAATGACCCTCTTAAAAAAACAAAAAGAAACTCGGGCTAAGCCTTATTGTCAAATTGGAGCATTAATGGTGTAGGTAGAAATTGGTAAAGCATTTGGTAACAAATTCTTCCTCAAAGTACTCTATCAATTTGTAACGTATACATTTTAATGTAGTAAACATTTAATAAGATACATCAAATTAACGACATCCAAAACTATTTCATAAATTCGTTTTATTTATTTATTGAAAAGTAACTTGGCCTCCACTAGTCTAAACCTAAACCTAATCGTAACAATTATTATAAATACGAAAGTAAGTTTGTTCCCTTTTCACCCCTCCCGACCCTTGCTCGAACCAGCCCGCGCCGCTGAGCCTGTAGCTTTAAATTCGTCCCTAATTAATACCAATCCTGATCCAGCTAGTCATTTGCTGCCCTCTTCCAGCGACGCCCTAAGCCGAGGTTCGTACCCCACAGGGGGTGCCATTAGCGTTGTCGCTTAGTTTTAGTTAGTATATAAGTTTAGTCCTGGCTGGAGGCCTTAATTTATTAGGGAATCCACAGGCAAGTCCGCTTAAGCAGACGACAACCGCATAGGTTGACCTGCGAGATGCCAAACAAACAAACAAAAGTTCCCTTTTCACACCTAAACCACTGAACCGATCATCATGAAATTTTGCATTTACGTTGTCAGGGGTACAGAAAAGGACATATAGGGTACCTTTCATCCAGTAAAATAGTACTAACCGAGGGTAAGAACAAAAAATATCGACGGTCCCAATTGCTTTCGGACGCTAGATGGCGCTACGTGTATTTTGAATTATAATTGAATTTTAGTATTATAATTTTAGTGTTAAAGAGTTTAGTATTCTTATAAAATAAATAATACATTTTGTAAGTAGTGTCGATAAATTATTTTTTCATCCTCATATCTAATATTGCAATGGGTAAAAATGATTGGCAAAATCTAAATTAACGCGGGCAGAATAAACAGCTTTTTTCCACCAGAAATAACACCTTACTCATTTGTGACTACATGTTTTGAAAGATGCATGACAATACCTACAGTTGAAAAGAACGTGTAACAGATTCCAAAGGAAATACCTCACTATACATATATGTTAACTTCTTATTTAGAAACAATGACAGAGACCTAAAATTACAGCTAACCTTATCTCATTTCACGAATTCGAATTCAGGTTACGTCGAAGATAAAATGTATGTTTACTTAATGACTAGATTGATGCTGTTAAGCATAACGATGTTATGACTAACGCTATTCGTAGAACTGACTAACGAAATTCTGCGGTAAGAAATGCAATGGCATCGCATTCAGGAAGTTGTTATTGGTATTGTAAACAGCTGATAGAAAGTGACGTCAATGTGAATAAACAGTTGTAAATAGCGATGTAATATGGGTCTTATGATTGGAACTGGAATAGGTGAGGTTGCTATTGGGTGCCAAAATTCTAAGAAAGTTGGTGAACAATTATTAAAGACGCCTCGTGGTTACTTCAAGTTTTGCAAATGCTGTTTGAGGGCCTAAAACCTGAAATTTACGTACTATTTTATATAAATCAATTCCTAAACATCAGTGGTGATTAATGGAAATTTAGAGCGCCTTTATGTCGTAGACGTAAGATTTTTTTTCGTAGTCATACAACTGATTTGCTGTTGACGATACCTACCTACGTAACTACGAAAAATATGAACCAAAGTTGCACGAGGAAACCTGGACAGGTCTAAACTGGTCTGATGTTTTCGTTAACACGTAGTGATCAAGCAGGTGATCAATATTCTTGTCAGGAATAGTAGGCTGTGATAAGAAAAATAACAGGAAATTTAAACTAAAGGCTGTCAATGTTGCAATTAGTTGCGACACTTATTACTTAACCCGACACTTATTACTATTTATGTGGAAGACTATTAGTCTCCTTAACAATTACTAATTTGCTTCCACCTAAAAACTCCGCAGTGAATATCAAACAGCTAATTAGAAGTTTTAAGGCTACTTTGAAGGAACCCTTTATGAGGTCGGAGATATTGAAATTGGCGGAAGTCATACCGACACGAATAATGAATATCAATGGCCTGATCAAGCACACTGGACATGAAATGTTAAGTAACTTGTCATCTGAGATTTAGAACTTGTTTTTAGAGAGTTTTTGTTAAGTACTGAAGGTATATAATTATAACACATGTATCTAAAACTAAAAGTTTTTCTAGTTTGCCGTTTCATAAATCATAAGTCCCACAAAGATCTATAATTTATTTAATCACGGCTGTTAACCCCGAATGGTTAGGCAGAGGTACCTTTTGTACGGACACATTTCGCATCGTTTCGCTTTATTAACAGTTATGCGTAAAACAATATTTAAAGTATATTTTTCATCCAAGACTCACCTATAACTATCACTGTTTCCATATTCACGTGCCTTTTCAAACCTACTTGTTTTGTGAACAAGAACAGAATCCTATCATTCTCCCTCGCTGCCACGTAGGCAATGCAATCGTTTGGCAAGCAATAGATAGATTGCTTCAGAACTAGGAAAGTGAAGTGTCGTTATACAGGGTGGTGAAGGTTAAGTCACCTGCATCCGTCTACAGGGTGATTCTACTTATAATTTCAAACTCTTTTTCGATTCGTGAAACCAGCCCGATCACTATGTACGGTAAGCCGATCCCCTGGGAGAAGCAAGCCAAATACCTAGGCGTGATCCTCGATGAAAACCTTACCTTTAAGGCTCATATTAAGGCGGTTCGCGCGCGCGCCTCCTTCGCTCTTAGCAGGCTCCACTTTGTACTGACAGCCCGTAGTAAACTGTCACTTAAATGCAAGCTGCGAATCTACACCGCAGTCATCCGTCCCATCATGACCTATGCCTGCGTTGTATTTGCGCACGCTCACCCACGTCATCTCCATAAGATGCAGACCCTCCAGAACCGTTTCCTCAGAAAGGTCACGGGTGCCCCCTTCTATGTCCGCAATATAAATCTCCACATCGACCTTAAAATGCCTACCATAAACCAGTTCATGAAACGCTTATCGAAGCGTTTCTTTGACTGTGGCATCAAACACTCCAACCCCTTGATCTCAGCGGCCGCCCGCTACTCTCCCTCCCGCATTAGTAGTATTCGCCGACCAAGGCATACTTTAATCGCCCCCGACGACGCCACTACCCTCCTCCAGGAGAGTAGTTAGGCCACCAGCACACTACATAAGACCAAAACCCGATCGCCGTCCTACCGTCCTCGCCGCCGAGGCCCGCCGCGACGCCCAAATACACGCCCCTCCCGACCCTTGCTCGAGCCAGCCCGCGCCGCTGAGCCTGTAGCTTTAAATTCGTCCCCAAATCAAAGAAATCCTGATCCAGCTAGTCCCTTGCTGCCCTCTTCCAGCGACGCCCTAAGCCGAGGTCCGTACCCCACAGGGGGTGCCCTTAGCGTTGTCGCTTAGTTTTAGTTAGTATTTAAGTTTAAGTCCTGGCTGGAGGCCTTAATTTATTAGGGCAACCACAGGCAAGTCCGTTTAAGCAGACGACAACCTCATTGGTTGACCTGCGAGATGCCATTCCCAAAAAAATCGATTCGTGAAAAAATACCAAATTCCTACACAGCGGTAGACAGTATTTCGATGTTTCTTTTTTACAATTTAGGTCTGAGTTTCATAGTGACGTGTAGAATCACCCCCTTAACGAATGCAGGTGGCTAAATCGCCAAACGGCATAATGTTCGGTTGTTTTTTGAGAGCAGAGACAAAATTTCAACAGACTAGTCTTGTCATTGTAATTACATACTTGATAAGCCTGCTGAATGATAGAATCCGGATAAATAAGCCTTATTTTCTAACACTTTGAGGAACTAAATTTGATTATGGCTTGTGATCATCGTGTGGCTATTAAAAGAGCTACACGATGATCACAAGCCAATTTACCAAGAAGGATGATCATGGCAATTATCTGTCAGGGCTGTATATATTAAATAGTACCCACATTATATTTGAAGACCTATAATTAGCCATAATAATCAGCAGTGGATGGTAACGGGATCACCTACAAACTCAATGAAAGATTGTACATTATTAAAAAATGGCACAGCGCCGGCGAGGGCGCCGGTCCCTCTACAAGGTGGACCGACGACCAGAAGGTCCTGTACCTAGTAAAAACGTTCAAAATATAGTCGTCACATCTCAGCAATAGATAGATTATCTCATTATTATGTACACGTTATAAATTCACGTTACATCTTATCTGTCGATCTTTGACAGACAACGTTTGGATGGATTAAAGAGAGAAGGAGAGACAATACTGCGATAATCAATGTCAAAAACTTTTCAAAATTTGAAGTCTCTTGAAAGATTGAGACCGAGATACTAAAACTACGAGAATTGCCGCTCAGGTAAAGGTAGAAAAGGAAGACAGGAGCGAGAGAGGAACGGGACCGCTTGTTTGTTTCGATGATTGGACAAAGACTACGTCCAGCAGTGGACGTCATCAGATGAATGTTAATGATACTAACATCATAACAACAAGCCCATTTATTCATAAAATGCAGTTCTTTCCCGTTCTAGTTACTTCGTTCCAATAACAAATAACAACCAACTAACAACAATTCTAATAACTCGAACAACATCAGACTAACAGATTAACTATAGAAAATCACAGCTATTTGCATATAATTATCATTATCAGTTGTCAATTTACGAACATTTACAAATTAATCATTATTGATATCATTTTGTTTGAAAAGGCCTTCAGTGTTTGGACGGGCGCTTGTTTTAGTCAAGATAAAGGGGTTGTGAACATTTTTTTAATTGCGGTGAGAAATTAATTGGAAATAATTTCGCCATTCGTGAAAGAGTTTGAAATTCAGAACTTCAATTATAAATACATTTAAAAAAGGGTACTGTAATGTAACGTAGGTTTTATAAACCTTATACAATTAAAAAACTCTTGAACAATATCATTCCAAAATCTTCAAAAAAATATAAAATAATATTGACTGTTAATACACAACATCACTACAAAATCCTTAAAAGTATTTTTTTTAATCCCCCCCTGCCGCAGTCAGATAGTTCTTAAAGAAAAAATCAGTTCTGGTTTTTGACACTAACTTGCGCTCTCGCCATCAGCTGATCGTTACCAACACCGATTTAACTCAAAACCAATAACCTCCACACAAAACGTCTAAACATAAATAAATCCTCGTAAACAAAGAAAAACTGCGAACCGTAAGTGGAGCTGAAAAGTATTTAAAAAAACTTGTATTACAATGAACAGGTAAACAAAGATATCTACCCCCTCTCCGTAACACATACATGTATGAATCATCGTATCGTACGCAAGAGTTTAGTTAGAGTGTGTCGGCTTCACAAACTCGCGAACGCTCGACGAATCCACTCGCGCGCAGGTTTTAATATACAGGGTGACAAACTCCGAAAATTATTATTTAAACTTTTCCTTAAGATGATATTGCAAGCATTCTGTTTGTGATAGTGAGTGTTTTTAATAGTGCTTTGTGTTGAAGTGCTGTGTTTTTTTAAGTTACAAAAATGTTTCCTAGGATTCAAGGCTTGGTGAGTAATTTTGTAAGTTTTATAAACTGTTTTGGGTTGAGGCTAGACTAACTTGTTATACATATTTGAGTAAAAAGTAGTTCTGTAGCGTGTTAAATTTGAATTGATCGTAGAAGGAATCAGTTTGTTATTCTACATACATTTAAATAAATCTCTTTAAACATTTTGTTACTATAACTCTACATTCATATATTCCAAATTTGAAACTATTGTTAAAACATGTTGATCTCTATTGATTATAAATATAAAGACAACATGAGAAAGTTCATTCACACTAAGGTTAATTACCGAAAACAATGTTTTAATACCACGTGTGACGCCCGGAGACCCTAAACGAGTCCAGACAACTTACTTCTATAAAACGTGTTTGAATTTCTCCGACATGTCTGTCACTAAAAAGATTCCTTATTTATTCAACGTGAAAATTGACTAGGTTAAAACCAAGGTCATTAGACCAGACGAAAGATGTGCATGTCAGGCCATGGCCATATGGCAAACGGGATGCACATGCAATGCATATGGTCGATTAAACAAGTCTTAAGTGGCCATATTGCAAATTACTTATAGTTTTATGGTTATGAAGCAGAGGATATTTTTATTTTTTATGTCATTGTGCAAGAAAGAATGTCGGATTATTGTTACAAATGAAATAGAACCGAAGACCAAGACCGGTAGACTTTTTAAGTGAAGATGAATACATAAATATTAAAGCAGGATTAAGTACCCAAAAAGCATTTAATAACAGACAGGTTAATGAAGCTCCAGTTAGTAGTTAAAAACCTTTTGTTCTAAAATTTCCCCGTAAAATAATGACACAAAGCTCAGTAATGTCTTCGTTGAAGCCATTTTCCTGTCCATTGTCACAGTCAACCTCATTAAAAAGAAAGGAAGCACCAAATAAGTCAACTAGAAAGTGAACACCCAAGTGAATCATAGCAATTTAAATAGATTATCGTACGAGAAATTGACCTATTTAATAACATCGATCTTGCAAATTAGCGTCGGGGAATTTCGATCACGTTCCGACGATTTCACCTTAGTAAACGGTTGAACGAAACACCACGTGCGTTTTGCACGTAAGCAGATATTTACAATAACACCACACTTACCCCAGAAATACTTGATATACCATGAGGCAATGGGTTTATTAAACCAGTCGTGATAGGAAGCGTAACAGTAGCGGTTTTGACCAATAAAGTCAAAGTCAAAGCATTGATTTCAAATACGCACAAACGAGGCACTTTTGAATGCCAACATTGACATTTAAATAGAATTGATTCTAGGCGCCCCATCCAAAAGGTAGTTTCGTATCTAGAAGAATGGGAAAAAATCCACCATTACTCTTTTAAAATGTGTAAAATATTTTGCATACATTAATTCTATTTTGTATGTGAAGACGATGCACCAAGAATAAAATTTCTATACCGCGGTGGTAACGAAATTTAAAATGAAGGAAAAACAGATAAATCAATTACGTGATAGGAACATGGTATATAATTTTCCTAAAATATTAAGAAGCAATAATTCGGTGTATAAGTAAAGTAATTAAATAATCTAAATCAATATCACATAACAAGTAACAATAATTTAAATGTAACTGATAGGGTAATAAAGAGTTAGGTCAAGTTTGATGCTATTTATGTTATGTAAGAAGAAGAAGGTTGAAGTAAAATTACAGATGAAAAAATAAAATTGATTCAACTGCAAATTCAATTCAATTAGCAAATAAATTAATAAAATTAAAATATACAAGCATTGGTTATCAGTACCAAAAATTTATTAAATAGTTTGAAGTTCCGACCAGAGATAACCTCGAATTAGACATACCAAGGCAACTGTGTGAAACCCTCGAACCTGACATTGACATTATAAAACATTATCTAGAGACTTCCGATTTGAATCCGATGACGATTACATACAAGACAATGTAATGATCAATTACAACAATCCAACACATAACATTAATCGATTCCTTTTGTCTTCTTGGATAATCAGAAAATCCCAACATTTATCGAGTTAAAGAACAAGATGTAGCAACAAATCAATGCATTGAATCTAATCAATTTTCCTCTTATAATAATTGGTCGTGACGTCTCTGAAGAATTGTTTATTCGAACGTGTAGAATTTAACCGACCCATAAAGACGTAAAAAAAATATGAATTGTAGTTATAGATTACTAACCGAATGTAGAACTGAAAAGTCACAGAAAAATGTTTTATGACAATACACTATCGATATTCCAGGCATTTGTGGAATTCATATTTTAAATGAAGAAGCCAAGTTTAGTAACTTGACATTTAAAAACTTTTTGGGTAATATCACGAGTTCTAACACTTTTCTTAACCTTTTGAAAAATAAGTAAAGTTCTTATTTGATTTAATTCAGTTATAAGGAAACATGGAACAGCTCATGTAGAAAACTGAACCAAATAATACCAGTCCTCTAATCATATAAATGCGAATGTATCCCAATCCATGTTGAAAGGAATCTTTAATAACCCCAGAAAATTTAGGGATAGCTCGCCACTTAGTCACAAAGTACTGAGTCATTGCTTGAGTGACTCAAATATCTTCTAAATGTTTTATGAGAAGACGGTATTAACTGGATGTCGTCGCGACGGTACTTAGTTTTATGATGCGATCAGTCTTAAAGTTTTAACCTTCAATATAAATCGATTTCACAGGAACTGTAGAACCCTATATTCTTCTAATGAAATAAAATCTCATTAAACTGGTCCAAAGGCAAAATTAAGACTATACTTCCATTTCACATTTGAATGATTGTTATCTTATGGATCAATTTTAAGGAGAAAACTTGCAAATCGAATGTGTGGCTTATTACGTATCATTTATGTCATGTTTTCATTATTACATTTGAGCGTTTGAAGATACTTTTTTGTGATACCTGACACTCATTTCTTATGTCGTCCAACAGTAATCTAGATCCATGTCAATTCAGCATGTAGGTCACTAGTTGGAGTAAAACATCACAAAGAGAATTTCTCTTTGTGTTTAGGATAAAGATTGCTCCTGTTTTTATTAAGCCGTGTGTTGTTCTTAGTGATCAAAATTCTAATGAAAATGTTGAAATGTACAAATGTAGTTCATTTGTCGCTGCTAAAAGAATCCAAAATACTAATGTTTCAAATGAACTTTCTCATTGAAAAATGTGGCTTTATTGATTATTTTTCCCAAGAATAGATGAAGTACGTTCAAACCTAAGCATGTGTTTTGCCTATTTGTTGATTAGTAGTTTTTGTTAGTTTTTTTTTCGCATCCGCATCGCAATTATTTGTAGACCAACACATAACAGCTTTTATGTTTTACAAACAATATATACGTGAAGGTTAAGAATTACAATGACGGAAGAATGTATTGATCACACAAAGTTTGATCAGAGACCTCTTTAATTTGGTATTGACACGAAATGCGTAGTTGTCACCAGTTTTTGAAGGTAATGCATACAATTTATCTTTGGGAAATAACATTAGAGCCACCTCCCTCAAATTCTACGTCCATGAAGTGACTCTACATACTCCATTTTGATCAATATATCGTGTATTGTATCCAAAACAAGCAATTTTCTTGCAGGAAATCCATTCGAGTTGATGTTTCGTTTTATTCGTTTCAGAATGAATTAACTTTAATAGCCATTACAATTCTTTGTGAGAAAAAGTTAATCGGTCGTTATTCCTTCTGTTTAAATAAAGAAACACTATGTTATATTAATATTCGGGAAATGATCTTGATACTGACTTCTACGGCGTGCTGTCGTTTTATGTGTTTCTTGGTGATATTTATTAGTCATCAAATGTTAATTAGTACCTCAGAAAGTATACGTAATGGCTGAAATTAAATATGATTTTTCATTAGAATTCCTTATTTATTGTGTTGATATTGTCGCCTTTCTCATACTTCTTTGCAGAGTTACAGTATTTTCTTCATCTATGATTCCATGTGTCCAATTGACTACCGTACTTACAATTAAATCGTATTCTGTGTTTATTCAGTTTTCTGCAAGATTTTACAAAAATCTATGCAAGGAATATTTTTTTATACAGTGTCTAGCTAAGCGCTAAACAAAATAATATTATGATTGTCAATACAGTTTTATTTGGCTTGATCTGCTCTGACTCGACAAAGTCACGAAAAACAACGTAAGCAGTCAAACCTTTTTGCTTATTCTTTCCACTTGATAAAAATAAAGTGTAAGTGTCATAAAAACTCAATCTATTGGATTCTTTTATCCGAAACAAAATCATTATTATTTATAAAAATAAAAAAATTAAATTGAAAATACAATTAACTTGTTTTTTCTATTTGACATAGACTACATTGAGCAAATAACTTCTATGAAGACCGGCAAAAGAAATAACGAATTTCAAAATATAGATCTGTACTTACAATCAATGCAATGCAAACCAGTTATTAATCAACCTACTTTAAATACGACATACACAAGTAAGATCACGTTACATAATCTATATGAACGAAGCATAGTCATGCAATAACAAAAATCAGCTGTGTTCAGTGCTCAACTGGTTCAGTATTTACGCCATAGTAATTATATGTGTGTGTAATTGCTATTAAAGATGTATGGGATTAAGTAAGCGGAGTGGGAGTAGGTTCACGCATGTGCACTTAGTGCAACAATTTTTTTTTTTCACTTATATTGCTTGTCATTATTTTATGGTTTTTGTTTTTTAAATTCATTTTTTAAACATCTGTTTAGAAAAGAGTTAAAGAAAGGAAAAACGCATCTAACGAATCTTGCCCAGTTACGTGCCGGCAACTATATTGCGTTTAATAAAGTTACTGAAGATATAACGTAAAGGGTTAATATTTTTTTATAATCAGACTGATAGAAATAGACAAATTAGCATTTTGTGTAGTAACCGTTAACATCTAGTCACCGGAGATGGTATTCACTCAGTTAAGACTGACATAACGAACCTGTTGCTCTAAATTCCGATCTCTGTACTACAGCTCAGCTGTGCTTGCTTGCCATTTCCGTCATCAATTGCGACTTAGATTCATCATCATTCTCGTAGATTCTTCGTAGCCATCTTCACACAAACCATCCATAATTACAATATTGTTTCAGCTTTATAATTATTATTACTAGATCAATGTTGTACCTATTTAATAATACAGATGTGCACAGTTTTCCACTAACATCATGTGAAACATATATTCAATATATTTGTCTGTTGTCATAAGATGTTAATAACGTGGATAGTCAATAAAATCAAAGTATTAATTTGTTACGAGTGAGTAGATGATTGAATATTAATAGTCTGCTATCTTAATTATAGTATCAATAGTACTTAATAAGCAAAATGAGGTTCTAATAGTGTCATGCATTGTGGCTTTTGTGGTGAAGCCTCTAAATATTATGGCAGGTTATTTTTTTCTTTTGTTTTTTATAGTCAACACGTTATCGGATTTTGTTATTGGTTGTCATTGATGTCATCAAAGTTGAAAACTATTAACTATATTAATTGTGGTAAAGATCTTTCGTATTCACCTAAATCCTCTGAAATTGTTTAAATTTGAAACACAGAATTTCGGCATGTCCCAGAAACAAAAATAAAATCGCCAACCCACACTAGGCCCGCGTAGTGGATTACGGCCCAGTCCCTCGACGAGAGGAATCTGTGTCCCTGGCCTATGCTATAGCGTGATGAGCAAACCAAGTTATATCATGCGTTACCTGCCGATATAGATATAGATATTTACATTATAAGAAGCAATACTAGGGCATCGTGTCACAGATCTATCTTCTACCGCAATCAATCCCTTAACAATAATAAAATGATATTTACACACCATTAAAACTCGCTCCATAAAATCACGGTATTACAAAAACGCGAGTGATGTGAATGCATTCGTGCGTCATTGCTGTCCTTGTAATATAATATAAGTAGGCTTGATATTGGATAACTTAGCATGTTGCCTTTTAGTAAAATATGTTTGATACTGTGCCGGTAGACGTAACTAAAGTAAAAGGTATTGAAATAATAGAAACAGCAAAGGATATGATGGAAGAAGAAACTAATTCATAGAACAATGAAGGTTCTGGATAAAATCAACAATAATTTATTCACGACCAGATATTGTAAAAGGTTCTTTAAAAGATGAACGACACACAAAGCTTAGGTGGTCATGTCTCTCCAAAAACACATGAAGATATAATCAAACCTAAACCTTTTTCTTTCGACCAGTTCTAAAAATGAAATTTTATTAGACAAATGTCTCTATATTATTAACTTTTCTTACATACATACATACATAAACTCACACCTTCTTCCCATGGGGGTAGGCAGAAACCACAGAACGCCAACTGCTACGTTCCTTACAAACTCCTTTTGCCTCGTTTACGTTCATACATCTGGTCATACACGAGCGCCGGTTGAGAGTACTTCGCACCTGACCTTTCTGAAGAACATCACCAATAAGGTCACTATATGTCTTCCTAGGGCGTCCCCTCCCGGCGTTTCCACTCACATCTGCCTTGTAAATACCTTTTGTTAGTCTCCTTTCATATAACTTTTCTTATTTTCAAAAATCTTCCCAATTTACGTAGATGTAAAGCAAAACTTTTAATTAAAACAAGTTTCTGAACGTTGAGGCAGGAGTGAGAACCTCATTTTTATTTTAACCTGTGCCTATCGAGTTTTGATGTTATCCACAAAAATCGTTGTTTGAATACAAAATGCTGTTACTAAACTAGAAAAATAAGATCTGACACAGCCTTTATGCTAATAGTTCAAGGCGCTGTGGGTTAATAAATGCAATGACTTTGACTTTAAATACTTTGAATATAACTGACCTAATGCTAACCAATCGATTTCCTCCTATGTATATTACTTCCTTTTATCCGGAATACTAAATAGTTTCCTTGAATATTTCACTAATGACCATTAGTCTTTAGCAAATGTTCAATATGTCTTCATTTACTGAATTCATCGTTAGAATCAATAATAAATCGATATAAGATCATTGGTAAGAACATTGTTTATTTTGTTAATTAATTCACCTTACTTCCTGCTTTAAATGATTATTATAAAAAGCGTTTTATTTACCTAAAACTGTATCTAGTAGGAGTAGTAAGCATTGTTTATTTAAAAAAATCTTTGGTTTCCACTACTTGTTGAAAATTGTCCCATGTATTTAGTAGGTCGGAAAGAAGTAATATATCGCAGCACACGTTTCCTATTGTTTTTTAAACGTCTCATTCGGATCCCACAGTGTAATTCTATCAGTACTGGTAACTTATATCTTCAAAAGGAAGTGTGGTAACCGCATCCTGACAGTTATGGCTTCAATATATTTACTAACTAGCTTTTAATCACTGTACAAACAATAATATTGCAAATAAAACATCACGCTGTTCCAATGCCATTCATTTTAAACATTTCGTCTTGTTGTTAAACATTCGATAAATATCCAAAATATTTTAATTATGTTTTAAAACGTTTATTTCTTTTGAAATACTTGGCTTGGGTGTATGTTGACTTGTCTGATGCTTTTAGAATATTACTTACATCTTCTGATTTATCTAAGCCTTAAGTCCCAAAAAGTTCTTGAACAAATACTTCAGAGTCTACCATAGAATCATTAACAACTCAACAACATTATTCTTTTACTATCACTGGCAAATTAAATACCATTAAAACCAACATTACTTCTAGTACCAACTTAACAACTGATCACTAAATTCCAATGTTAACACCCAAAATAATTCCAATCGCATTAAATTTGAATTGTACATCACCATCAATCAGCAGTGAATGTTCTGTAATGTAAACCAGTAAACAAGCTCATGCAATTAAATTGGGCAAAACAATTGTGAATGGACATGGTTTTTAATTGAACTTATCTCTTTTTGAATGTTCATTTGTTTTTGCTCCGTTCATCTGGTCTGAAGTGTATTCAGGAAATTGATTGCAAGGTTAGTAGTGGTTCAAGCAAAAGTGTCTTTAATTTTCTCATTCAGCACGTTTTGCAACAATTTAACTGTAACATCTCGATTCCAGAGTCTTTTTCAAATATCACAAAATGCATGAAATTTTTGTTATCACTTAGTTACAATCTGTCTGCAATAATAAAAATATAAGAATATTATAGGTTTATAACTGATAATGATATAAATTATACTTTAAGTCATTAAAGTAATTAATGAGCCAGCTTTCAAAATTGATTCATCATTGATTTGTCTGTGACCTTTATAAGTCTGAAATATACTTTTGAACTTGCAATTGGTTGAATAATGTGTTTTTTTTTTTAAAGAAATCTATGAAACTTTACTGTGTTCTCTAAGTGAATAGTAAATGAGTATAACAGCTTGATCGCCGAAGATGTGTAATTTTATTAAAAGTTATCCATATGCGACGCAGATACATCGCGCTTTGTTAATTACTCCTGTCCTATCGGAGACCGGGACAGGTGGCATATGATCTCAGGTTTGTTTGTTTTAAAACATAAACCAAAAAAGACGAGGCATTTTTTTGACCTGATCGAAAATTCGTAAGACGATAACTTTTTTAGCGGCGTTGTACAATTTTTTTGTAATGGGTAAAAAAAATTAAAATCGCGTCAGGACACGTGACCTGATCGAAAATTCGTAAGACGGATGATTGTTGCTTTTTGATTTTTATTGATTGATTTTTCTGAGAGATAAACTTTTTAAAGTTATATAAATTGTCGTTTGTGTACGATAGCGCAATAAATAAATATTGTATTCTACCACATAAATGATAGTACTTTTATACTGATAATTAAAGCAATTCGTGCAAAATTATTCCCTAACCATTCCAAAATATCAAAAATGCGTAACGTTAATATTCAAGTTTTCACTTCTGCCGGCACTCCCGGAGTGCAACCCGTCGTTTTTTTTTTTGCAGCGTGGCTTGCCATGTGTTGTGGGTTTTGGTCCACAAAATTAATATTTATTTGAAACCTTTCAAATTCATGTTTTAAAATAAAATAAAAGATTACCACATGTCACCAGAAACGACAGCAAACCGTGCCGGCTCCCGATCCAGTAATCGAGCATAAGCCGGACCGCCTCGATGGTGACGAGGCCGGCGGTGGTAGGGCGTGAGAGCCTGTCCCGCCATTCCGCCACCAGAATATTTAAGCGATTTTGACATTAAAACCCCAATCACATTTAGTGAACCTGGAAATCGGATCAAACTCACAAAACTTGTCTACTCATCATAATAACTAGCTATGATATAGGAATACGATGCAAACATATCAAATCTAAAGGTTTCATAGTGTGTTTAAGCATAGCATAGATTCAAGACAGGCTTGTGTCGACTTTTTTTTTCAACTCAACTCAAAATAGTCGGTAGATATCTACCTAAAAATTTTGACATCACTTAAGTAGCCGTATTTGTCACAATAAATAATACTATTTGCTCAAGAATTCAAAACGCAATTTCAAAATGGTCTGAAGTGGCATTTTCTTAACTTTTTTTTTAAGATGGCGACCGAGTAACGAAAATAATTTAACATTATTTAAATAAGGATACAAAAAATGAAAGATTTTTTTGTTATATCCTCTTCATACACAATCTAAACATCAAAGAAAATCTAAAACAACTTGGAGTAGACCTATTTATTGGATTATCATATATACGACTCAAATATTATTTGTATAATTCCTACTTTTATGCCGAAGCACTTTATTCGAAATTCTTTCAGTGATCGAATTATATTTAAAGTCGGGAGAAAGCATTTTATTAAATTATGTTGGGGTTCTTATTTATTTTAATCCTTAGTAATAAATCATATTTACTTATTTAGTACCTGCAGAGCAAAAGCATTAATCAAATAATTTAATAGAATTTGAAAGGATTTAATATTATATTCTATTTAATCATTAGTTATCATTCGTGATAGTATTTTTATAAAATTATGCAAAACAATTTGATTGGCTAAACTTTATTTATCACTCCATTATTAAATTTATATCATCCAAGTTACAAAATACAATTTTGGCATTAGTTTGGTAACAAAATATAGGTTGCGCTTAGCTACAAAACAGATTATTTTTTCATAACTAATCCATAAAGGACCTCAGCCTAACAAAACCAAACCAACAATTCTATTACTCATCTCAAAACAATTAATTGACATTCGATAAGCGACGAATGCATGTACACAGTGCTGTTTCGTAACACACTTCCTTCTTCGCGACTTGAATCTAACAGAGAAGACCTTGTCAGTGGCATTGGGTTCTCACAAGTTATAACAGTGTACATAAAAATCAAACAAATGAACCTTCGATGTATTTGCATTCGGATATCTTTCAAATATATGCGGAAAATTGGTGATGTTATGTTACGGTAACATTTTATTTATGTGTACGTAAAGTCTTTGTTTAAAACATAACTGTTGAGCGTGAGATCTCCAGAGGTTTAAACAAAGGCGTTCCTTCTGCAATTTAAAGTACAGTACGACCACAGAGTATTCACTTGCTCCCAGTAGTTCAACTATTATGACGTTGACAGAAAGTTTTGAAATTGTAATTATCAATTTTAAGAAACGTAAGGAATTATGTCTAGAAATCCAGTAATGGCTAAAATTATCCCAAAAACTTCTATTGTTGGTGGAATTAAACCTAATTTTGTGATAGCAACAAAACGTTTTTTTAATTATTTCAATTGGAAATTGAAATTGTTTATTGTTTGACAAATTACATTCAAATGCGTTGATTCCTGGAACTCACACTAGGATTCCCTGTGTGGACATACAAAAATGTACTCAATTTAAATTTCGTATACGAATAACTCCAAATAAATAAATAGAATGGTTTAATTAAACGAACTTAATAAAAACCTTGGCAATAAAACCGGGTTGAAGGTAAGTCAACTCGAAGTGATAGTCGAAAGTATTCGCCTTGAAGTTAAGAAGTTGTTACAGATGAATAGCAAGGATAATTAAAGCCGTAGATTTCTGTGTTATGTCCGTATTGTTCACTGCAGACTGGCTATTATTAGCAGTTTAAAGGATGTTTATGTGTGTGAATCTACCGAATAATACGAGTATCGTCTAGGGTGAAAACAAAAGAAATACCATATTCCACCTTACACGGCTTTTCTGGCGTAGTATGTCGATAACAAGAACAAAGTATCCAAATACCAAATTTCATCAAAATAGATGCAACCGTTTAGCCGTGAGAGCGTAACAAAGAAACAAACTCACATTCGCATTTATATACTAGCACTTGGCCCGCGACTTTATCCGCGTGCATTTCGAAAAACAAAGGAGCCTAGTTATGTTCATCAAACATATTTTCGGCTTAAAGTGGTAAAACATTTTTTTCAAATCGGTAAAACAATGTTTCGGAGCCTATTCAATACAAACAAACAATCAAATCTTTCCTCTTTATAAAAGTTTGGAATTTGCGAGCCTTCTGCAAAAAATCGATGCATTATTTTTTGTTGAAACGGATTCTACATCGTAGTTATAATATTATTTAGTGAAGATTTATCTGAAAATTATAGCTGTTGAAAAACCATAGAACTAAGATAAGTCAATTAAAACAAACTCGCTTTGTAACAAAATATTAAATAAATGTAAATAGTATGCAAGCATACTATATAACCCGACATTGCACGTAGAATCAGCATAGTCCGGTTAAGTAGTCACGACCTCTCAAGGTCAACTACGAGATGCCATACAAAAAAAAAAAAAAAAAAAATCAGCATTCTGAAGTGGAAGTGGGCTGTCTGCCATGTCTGTAGACGGACAGACGGTCGATGGAGCAGATATGTGCTAGAGTGAAGACCGCTTTTGGGTAAACGTAGTGTGGGACGCCCTACGGCACGATGGGTCGATGATTTGAAGAAGGCGGCTGGCAGCAGATGAATGTGGACTGCTCAGGACTGGTATGGTTGGCGCTCTTTGGGGGAGGCTTACGTTCAGCAGTGGACGGCAATTGGCTGATGATGATGATACTATATAAAGATATAAAATATTTTATATAGTTCTCTTAAGCCAGCCTAATGTAGCAGGAAGAATAAAAACGGTTATCAACTTTCACCCAAAAACCCAATTCTACAACGCTATACAATCACATGTCACATTTCTGGAACATCGCGGAAATGAACCAGACACTAAAATAAAATATGATAACATTCTCAATTTCATAACAATTGATAAGAAAAAAGTATGTAACAGTGAATTATTATCACTTCCCTTGCTGTGCCATACGATAGGAGAAACATGACATCCATATGATACTAGGAAATATTTAAAATGCGAAAGTAAAGTCTCCCGCAAACAGGCGCGACGCACCGCACCGGTCGAGCCTTCCCCGTCTGTCTGAACAACCTTTTCAGACTTGAACTACTGAACTGATCATTATGAAATTTGACAGATAGGTAGCCTGGGACCTGGAGAAGGAAATAGTTTTTTTTTTTCAGGATATTTGTATTAAACACTAGATTCTGTCCGCAACTTCGTCCGAATGAAATCTCTTGTCGCCCCACCCCACCCCGCCGCATCGCCCGCCCGTTCGTTATACTTCGTTTTCGCTCAGCGGTGTTTCTGACTTTATTTGTTTTTGTTCTGCTGCTATGAGCATTACAGTGATGTTACAGCCATAAAGCCTTTCTCGAAAATTGTGCTATCAAATACAAATCCGACTGTTTGTTAGAACAAGAAGCTGACGATCCGGCCACATCCCATCGAAGAAGTTTAGGTTCCATATGGGTATCACACCTTCACCTAATGGGGATGATGACAATTTTTTTATTTTTATTTCAAAAAAAAAATTATTTCCAAATAGTCCAAATAGTATTACAAAAAGTGTAAAATCTTAAAAAACTGCCAAGTTATAAACGTTTTAAAGTAAGTGTAAGACTAGGACAGCACTATCGTAGAAGTGACGTCACGACTACGTAACTTCATACTAGCGCCGTACATTGTCCGTACCGCGCGACAAGGACAGGAATAATCCCCTCCAAAAACGTTTAAAGCGTGTATCTTCTTCATTTTTACATCGATTTAACAGATTTTTTCGATTATCTAATTTTGACTATGCCTTCTTTGTAATTTCATTATTTTTACGAACATTTTTAATAGTAGTCATCATCCCAAAATAATCGTGGACGTACTCAGGAGAAATCTGTTTGATTCCCAAAATATGTTTGGTACTTTAAAAAGCGTTTTAGCTAAGCCCATGTTGGACGAGGCTAGAACTCTGTACGAAATATAATACAATCATATTAAATAGTTTGAAATTGCTCAATGGCTATTATGTAGGGACATAGTCAGTAATGTGACAAAGCTCCTTATTAAAGAGAAAAAAAAACAACTTGTTCATAAAAATGCTACTAAAAGGATGACATTGTGTCAGTGCTGCTCCGTGTATTTGCGTCATTGGTTCGTATTAACGTTTAAACGAGTTTCTGCAAAACTTGTTTCATTAAGTTTTGCGTCATAGATAGACTAGGTATTGTAATACTGTAGTTTTAATTGCTGTATTTAGAAAGAGTAGAATATCTTACGGGTTTAAGTTACTTCTTTTATATTGAACTTTTTCTTCTTCGAATCATGTTTAAAGTTTTGATTGTGTTATAAGATCTTATTAATTTACCTCGGTGTCTACTTATATGATTGGATGTTGTTGTGTTTACCAACTGATCACATCACACTGTTCACTGTTTACAGCAGATCTGTTGATTATGACCTCAGGTTTTAGAGAACTGACGGTTAGTTTTTGTATCCCTTAATGTCTCCTATCTAGTTTATGCTGAGAATTATGCATCTCTAATGCATTAGTGCATGATCAGATTCTATGAAACGGCAAAACAATCTTGTTATCTGCCCTATCCTTTGCAACTGTTCTCTATCTTCAATAAGACGATTTGTTCTACCTGCCTTTCGTGATGGAGAGGCACGTAGAACAAATCGCCTTATGGTTGTTGTATTTTAATATTATTAGTTTAGTCTCCACATGGCTTGGGGTGGCTATTATCAACCACAAAAAACTTGCTACATAAAGGACATAATAATACATATTTATGAGCCACGGGCAGTGAATTAATAAGCAAGAAATTACCATACCACAATATAAAATGACAAAGAAATGGAGAGAAATTCCTCTCTACTGACTCATGTTGATATTTAACAAGTAACTTTTGTTTATACTCGAACTTGTTGCAATCCTGCGCATCTCTACTGAACGTCATAATAGATTGTAATAATGATGGTCGTGTCTTCTCATTTTACTTACCTGTTGTTTTTGTCCTCATGTTTTTTTATGACTTAAGATTGGATTACCTTCTGTACTGGTCCAGGTAATTTGCGTTAGAAAACCACCTGTTTGGCAATGTGCATTTTGTATGGATCTTGAACTTGAAAGCTCCTGTGGGGTACTTCAAGTCCCTTGATTCTTTTATATTGAATATTTTACCTGTAACTGACCATTCTTCCTGCATTTCGATTATTAAAACTAGAGAAAATGCCCATGAATACTTGGAGTTTCTAGCTAGTAGCAAAATATAGAGAAAAGTACCTTAGTTCCCTTTTTGTTTTTTCTTTTATTTATGTCTTTAATAATTACCTGAATGTATAGTACCTACTTACCCACCTACATAATTTATGAAACTGAACTATTCAGACATATCAAGAGTTTCGTAGCTTCTTCCAAATTACACCATCCAAATGGCTATTTGCTAGTTATACTACAAGAACGTTTAATGGCAATAAGATGACATGGTTCGCACTCCCAAAAATGCGATTAACACAATAGTTTGTCCGGTAGTCCGGGATCTACGTAACATTTAGAATACGTTATTATAGGTAAACTCACGTGATGACACAATCATCCGGGGTGACTCATGCGTCGGGCGTTTGTTCCCGAAATAGTCCGTCTGTCTGTGCATTGCTACATACAGAACTTGGGTTTATTACGGTTTTATGACAAATTAGCTTCTTTTTTTGATGTTCACCACGTGCTTGTGATTTATTGATTAGTTTTCTGTGATGTCTGAAGAATACATTGTTGTTTAGAAGAAACAATCGGAAGTTTTAATGGAATCTAAAATGCGGCGCACATCTGGGCATTATGACCTATTTCAAAAATTACTTCATGAAAAATTTGGAAGTCCATGCAATTCATTTGCATGGACTTCCAAAGAAGCAAATGTAGACAATAAATACTAAAAATGTACAACTTATACAAATGATTTAAAACCTTACAAGCAACATAATAATAAAAAAACTGGACAAGTGCGAGGCGGACTCAAAATTCGAAAAATCTACATCCTGTATTTTATTTATCATTTTCACTAGATTGGTACTGATGAGTCCTTGCGTAAGACATGATATTTATGGTTGTTTATTGGGTGTGTTGAAGATAACTATTTTTATAATATCATGTAACAAAAAAAAACTCTTTTCGCAATTTTTCCTCTATCTGTGCTGTAAACCGTTGCTTCGGATCAAAATTTCAAGATTCTGAGATCACGGGAAGTACCCGAAAGTGTCGAAAATTTGAAGAAATTTGCGGCATAAACGGCTGTATCTTTTGATTACGTTGGCATAGAAGTTTGATTTTTTCACAGCTTCAAGGGACAGTAGACTTAAATTTTTGATATAAATTCCAGCTTGATACCTCCACGCGTTCTTGTGAAAAAGGGTCTTGACAGACATACAGACGGGCGGACAACAAAGTGATCCTATAAGGGTTCCGTTTTTTCCTTTCGAGGTACGGAACCCTAAAAACAATAATAATAATGATTCAGGCATTAAATAAAACAATATGAATTATGGTGGAACTGGTTATTCCAGTTTCACAGTCATGTGTTTTCCACAGTAGGTACTTACGTAACACGGATCTGATAAGAAAACCGGCTTCAGTGTCACTGGGAGAATCACGAAAAAAAATACAAGAACGCTTTTAAAATGGTCACCGAGTAGTTAATTATTTACACTGAATTCTTTGCTAATTCAACTCCATTCACCTGTGATTTCTTGGAATAAACAAAAACGTAAGTATACGTAATTTCATAATAATAACTGCATTTCTACTTCAATGGCCATGGCGTCCCTAGAATCCCGGCAAAGAATAATAATGTGAGTTTTGTAGAACTGAGCTCAGCTAAAATCAAGTGGATAGTCCTTGTCTTTTGAATAAAAAAACAAATTACGATCAATAATATTCTATTTATTCAATTGTTTCGTTGATTCCAAAGGCATATACATTATGACATTCAATACCTCCGTAACCAGAAGGTTCCCAACAACGACGGGGAATACAATTGACTCTCGGCTTCGTTAAGTGTCTTTTTACATCGGTTAAACTACAGACCGGCAGTCAAGAGCATACGTTCTTGACACCAGACAGTTTCATACAAACAAACACGTGTTTTGCGAATTTGATCTTTATTAGTAACTAGAATTGCAGCACCGACAGTTGTCAGAAACGCATTTTGTCGACGCCGACGGCCGGACTGCTTGTAAGAGATACAACACAAGCGACAAAACTATTCCTTACATGAATCAAATATAAAATGTCTAACATTAAGGATCTTCAGGAGGCAGCGAAGACATTGATATAGAAATGGCACCCCCCATTTCTAGGGAAAAATATAAAAATAAAACAATGCCCATATTTGTATTATGTTTTCAACTACTATATATAGTTCAAGTTAGTGGAAGTTTCCGGACGGACATAATATTTGGTATATTTAGTTCCTACAATCATATTGACCCACAACTTGAACTTACTACTGATACCGGTAGATACCTACTCCTTCACCCTTTATAACGGATATGAAGATAAGATATTTAATTAATGATTAAAAGGTCTCATAGGCTGTATTTGGATTACCGGCTCGGTATCATCATCATCATTTCAGCCCGGAATCACCCACTGCTGGGTACGGGCTTCCCCTTTCTTCTGCCATACTTCCTGGTTCCGTGCGTCCCTCATTCAGGTGCTACCCGCGACTTCAATACCGTACTTTAAAATCTTGTCAGAAAATGACTTTTAAAAAGGAAATCAATAGTAATGTCATTTTATTCTTCCACATTATCATAAAAAATAGACAAGGTTTGTCAGTGACGCAAATGCACGTCAATGGTCATAGACATTGCATAACGTGCAAGGGGGAAGTTGAGTGCATTGCCAACCTATTGAGCACTATATAGACACGCAATAGATTTGTGCAAACCTCGTGTAAATCTCTACAATTTTCTTTCACTTTATCATCATTTTTAATGATACATTTCGTAATATGCATCATTGACAACAATACGTAAGTTAATACGCTTCCTTAACGACATCAGCGATAAGGTCAGGGTGCCAATATGTCCTTGTCACTCTTGGCAACATGTCCTGGACATCCCCATCTGTCACTCTTTCTACAAAGAAAATAGTTTTCTTTTGTTTTTCTGTTCACCTAGATATCGTTCCTTGCTTGCCAGTTGAAATATTTTAGGGTCATTTTAAAAGAGGTTTTTCTACAAACTTAGCACTGCATGTTCAATCCACAAGTATCTAGATACTTAGAAGCTTCTCTTAGGTATATCACTTTCAAGGATTACTGCGAGTCCAATCCTTACCTACAGTTCTTTATAATGCGCAGTACAGTTCCCACGATATGGACTTAAGAGTATAATCAACTTTATCAAAGGTAGCATTAAATATTTGTTCTTGTTATCACGCTCTATGTTCTACATTGTCTGCTGCGTCTGACAGACATATTGTTATCTTATTAACCTAATTTAGCAAGACTGATGTGTTTGATAAAGAAAGAGGACGAGGCAGATAGCTTGTGAATTTGTGATGATTGTAATCGCGATTTGATTATGCTGATAGGTATTGATTGTCGTTTTTGTTTTTCCGGTTTTGTTAACAAATATCGTCCGATTTTTGCGAAATAAAATTTTAAATTCATCATCATTATCATTAGAAAAGTCTTAATTTTTCAATCGAAGTGAGTTATCATGAAAATTATGAAATATCCAATTTCAAGAACTTGGTGCTATCAAATTCCCATACACGTGCATCTAATATTATTTGATGTTTAGCTAAAATTGGTGTCACTGTCATCAATCGTGTCATTGGTGGTGTAATAATTATCAATAAACCTCACTGAGTTCAAATCCCTTTGCTAGACTTCATATTTGCTAAGTAATTAGGCAACATGTTACAATACAGTGTTGCAACACGCTCTCTCGAACTTTTGCGAAATATTTAAATACCATGTTTACGACGCAATCACTGGCGTCCTCTTTATTAGCGATGTAGTAAACTTTAAAGCACTTGCATTAACACCAATAAGCAAAACTTCACTTTATCATAAGCAAGCGACCCGACCCTGCTTCGCATGGTTTTACGACTTGATAAAACATAATGATTTCTTTATTAGGTATCCTATGTTAGCTAGTATCATTGTATGTGATTTTAATAACGTGCGGTGCCCCACAGGAATCGGTCCTGGGGCCGCTTCTGGGGGATATCGGTTACGGCTAGGTGTTCGAAAGACATACCGTGGCCCTGGCAAAGGCAACTGAAGAAACACGGGTGGAGTTTAGTCAGTGAAAGTCTGACACGCCCTCCCGCTGCGCCCAGAGCGGGAGAAGTCATTTGATGATTTCCCAACACAAAAAACGGCAAGATTTCAAAATAATGTTAACAGACAGTCAATGATCCACCTTCTAACATGACCGAATCTTATAAATATTTTGTTAATAAGAAATTATTAAAGAACCTACTTATTATTGGACCTCCTACATTACGAACGGGAAAAAGAAGGTTTTTTTTTAGAAATATATAATTTTATGACTATACAAAATAGAATACAATAGATTTCTCTTTATTAAGGACACCATAAAAATTACAGATATAAATGTAGAAATTGCTTCAATGTAACACTCAACTTTTCTAAAGTAAGGTAAAATATTTTATTACCAATATATAATATAATATACAAGCCTATAATCTTATCACAAGTCAACATGATTACTGATAGCCTAAAATATCAGAGTGTAAACATGAAATAATGCTAGTTGCATATTGACACACATCTCAGTGATAACAATATGGATATATAGATAACGACTTTTATCGATAATTGACGCTGTATTATCATGTACTTGCACTTAGAGATCCTTGTGCGAAGGTTGGTGTGAATGCACTGACTTTAGAAAAAGCAAGCTTCTGCTCGCGACTTCGTCCGCGTGGAATTTCTTGTTTTAACATAAAATTTGAGGTTTGATGTGCATTTGCAGTGATTTGATGAACGATTACAACTTCCTCTTTTTTAGATTTTAAATGGGTTCTACGCAAGCCTTTATCTTTAGGACAGTGTAGGACCAACAACGCAATCAACAACGCAACGCTAACTTCAGCAATAGATAAGTACCAATTGAGGGGAAAAAAATGTTTTGTATAAATTTTGAAGTATTTTGGTGTATTACAAAAAAAAACATATGATAATAATAATCAGATTTGCCACCGTACAAAATTGTGTCGTAAAATTGCTGATAAAGTAGAAAAATATTGACTAAAATAACATGTAGAACCGTTGTGTAGTCTCATTTGTTATTTTTATGCTTTGAGGTCATTCAACTCATTTTCTATCGGTCTTCTTTGATAGTAAGTGTTTCCTTCATTTTTATTGCACGTGTAACAAAATATTTACATCGTGTGCAGTACCGTGATTGTTTAATTTAAGAAAAGGCTTAGACTTCAATATTTACTTTGTGTTGGACATAGTTTTATAAATTAAATAAATTCAAAATTATTTTGTAACAGTTTACTGTGTAATTATAATTAAACGTGGTAGGTACGTACAGTGAAGTGAAAAATTACCTTCGTTGGAACCTAATGTTTCCCGTCAATTATAATAAATTGAATACAAAATGAAAAATTATGGAATGCATAACCAAAGAAATGCGAGCAGAAGATATTATTTTTCGCTTAATTAATTATATCTTTAGATAACAGCAATTAAATAATACTGATAGTATCCAATCGACTAAGAATCGATTTTTGATTATGTTTCATGGTGCAACAAAGAAGATTGCTCATCAATAATTAGACCGGAGGGCGCCGTATTGGCACGGAAGACGTGCCCTCAGGATAGGGAAGGATTGTGAGCTGTACTACCGTATACCAGAGTTGGCTTCATTGGTGAATCTATTGGCGAGGTTCAACTACTTTCTCGGCTATTTTCTATGTCATTGCTCTGCTGTGTTAAATGTTGCTGTTTTCAATATCTTCGTCTGAGGTCTCACTATTCTCCGTGTCTGGTTTTTGTAAATTCTCACAGTCCAAAAAATTATACCCTTGTCAAAGTATTTTATTTAAAGGCAAAATTAATTTATTTTGTAACAAAATAATAATATTTCATTATCTTACATAACACATAATCAATGGTATCGGTATAATGTTCCCACTGCTGGGGCACAAGCCCCCACTCGGTGAGAAGGAGTAGGTAGTATCCACCACGCGGGTCCAGTGCGGGTTGGTAGATGTCACGTTTCATCGATTTTTTTATTCTAGGACATGCCGGTTTCCTCACTATGTTTTCTTTCACCGTTTTGAAAGAAGTCGTGAAGAAATAATATACAAAGTAAAGCGCCTGTCTGGGTTCAAACCTACGACCTGCAACTCGTAAATCGCGGCCGTACCACTGCGACACCATTGCTTTTATTATATTATGTTGTAAATTCCGAACAAACTAAAATAAAATAAAAAACTACAGAAAATATTTTTAAAAGTAGGAAAAACTCTATAGAACTTTATAGAATTATTATTTCCATAAAAAATGTGAATCACTATGATCATGTTTACTGTATATGTATCAATTACAGCTTTAGGGCTCCCACAAATAGGCGCGACGCCACGGCGTGACACAAAGGCACCGCTCGTCGCGCGACACACGGTGCCTTTGTGGCGTCGCGCTAGTGTGTACGAACCTTTAAGCGGTCCTGTCCAAGGTGTAAAAAAACCTTTGAAAGTTGACCAGTTTAATTAAAAATATCATACGATAACTTGTGTCAATGTACTCTAGTGACGTCAATAATGCAATAATGGCTTTTCTTCTTTTTTTATCACGAACCTTTTTTGGTCTTGCTGCCTTTATTCTTGTATTTGGTCAAAATAATTACATTATTGGAAGAGCCATAAATGTTAAGTATTTATAAACTGTGAAAATTTTCATGTATCTAATGTAAAGGATTAAGTAAGAGATGACAGAGGATCAAACTCTTTTATAATAGAATAAATAAGACTAATTGTACCGCATTGCTGTGGATTATTTAGGCATGCTTTAGGTGATAACGAAAACTATAAATAGCTTAACGTAATGTTTAAACAGAAAATGCCTGATAAAACTAATCTTGCCAATTTGAATACTGATTATGAATTAATCAGTATTCAAATTGGCAAGATTAGTTAGTTAGTACAGTATTTGAAACAGTCGTGGAACGTGGACGCTGTTTTAGAGAGAATTTGAATAAAAACGTACTTTTATGTTCCTCTCTTTGTGACTGTTGGCACATAAATAGTTAAATAAAGAAATGTTCTTCGTTTGGGGCCGTCGTCGGTTAAAAATCAAATTCGCTACAGAAGTGCAACCATATTTACTAACTCACAGTCAAATCCAAATTGTTGAATGAAAACCTCAGGAAGTGTCGTACTATTGTTTCAACAACAACCAAAATAAACCAAACTTAGAAGGAAGCAAAAAACGTTAACAAAGTCACTTCAGATACTTTTACAATCGCTTGTCAGTTTACTGAGATTGTGACAATTGGTTGGACGTTTGAGTTGGATTTTTCGTGAAAAGAAAAAACACTCCAGATTTATTCTTAACTTAAATAATACCTTCAGTTTGATATTATTGTGTTCTAAAATTAAATTAAATTTATTGTTAACTTATAGGACATTCTAAATCATATTTTTCTATCCCGAATAAAAAAAAGCCGGTTACAAACTTCGGTTGTTTCCGTTCGAAGGTGAAGTGGCTTGAGACACAATTGTGATTAAAATGCGCCGACACGCTTACCACACGACATGTTCAGAAGAAGAAAACGATAGTTTTAACGATGTCAGAAATTTTAGGCGACTGAGGCGGGAATCAAAAATTGTTATTCTCAGGCGTTCGGTAAGTTTTATACTTACGCTTTTATTTTTAAAACTTATTTAATAAAGTCCACACGTGTAAGAAATAAATGCATAACAGAAATACATTTAGGAATAATATAGAATTAATAAATCTGCTCTCTATAGGCGTCGGCTGTTTTGCATAGCAGGTAATTTTAATTTAGAATTGACAGTTTATGTTGTCTGAATTAACCATTTACAAACACGAAAAGACTAATTAAATAAATAAGAATAGAATGGAATAGTCTTTATTACGTTCACCATATAAATTAAAGATATAAAAATAGAAATTTTATATGGGTTGACACGATGGGTAAATACTTAAATGTCTTCTGTACCTAATGTATGAATAGTTATTAATACTTTAGAATTTTAATATGATCCGCGAGGTAATTGCGTAACACACACTATCAGTAGCAATGGCTTTCATTTTGACAGATCAACAACGTTCATTGCGTTATTTACGTTGTTGAGCAGATTTGAAATCGAAAAGGATTGAGATTGACTGTGTGTTACGGTACTATTTTTATGGAACCCACTTACCTAACTATTGCACCACTCCAGTTGCCTTTTGCCTCATATGAAATTAGACATAACAAAAATAAATTAATTAACGGTTATAAAAGCTAATCGTCAATAACTTTAAATTATAAGACGGCTAGACAAAAATAAGACAGTCAAAAAACAAAAGGATGGATACCAATAATACTGATATGAATCTTAAACACTAAAATTCAATGAATAACAAAGTTTCGGTAAACATGAATTATCTAGTCATAAATTATTCATACCAGCCTATGATTGTCCCACTGCAGGGCAAATGCCTCTTCGCATACAGAGAAGGCACAAGCATTGATCGCTTGCTCCAGACGGTTTGGCGATTTCAAACTTTTGCGATATAGATGCTTATATAATACATATAAAATATGTGTATGTGTGAAAATATTATAAGTGTTACTTATGAATAGATGAACAATAATGAACTTGACGTGTTGGCTAACGGAAAATAATAATAATTGGAAAAATACTCAAAATAAAGAAGGCGAAACAATCTCGGATGGACAGTTGACGTGACCAAAGATGACCGCAGCTCCGAAGTAGAAAATTCTTTGAAGCAACCATTTATTTTGTGTGCTTCATTTTCCGACATATTTTCCGAGAATTTGTGGATGTAATGTAAGTGACAGATGTCAGTGTAAAAGAATCTGCCAAACAAATTGACAAGTGATTGGTTGTCAGAATTTTTGATCCCAGACGTATTCGGTGTTCTATTTGTTGCAATAACAGCCAAGATGAAGGAAGGACCTATCTGTTAAGAGTTGTTTCTTGTTATAACTGAAGTAATCCTTAATTTCATTGGAAAAGGTACCCTTCATCCAATTTACTAAAAGGACACTTTAGAAAAAAAACTCAATTCGTCACCCTTATCTTCATCAGAATGTATATAATGGGTAAATTGTTAGGCCAACACTTGTGCTATAACTCGTTTTCAGTTTTAGTTAATGAAAATAATACTTTTAGGCATATTAAATATCCATTGTGTAATTATGAGCCATTTAATTGTTGTTTTCCTTGTAACTGTTTTTACTAGTTTAATTGTTTGTAAACTGTGTTTAATTTTTTTTGTTCATATAAAACTGTCAAATTAATTATATACGCTTTGGATATTTTCTGTACAGTGCCCCGCGGTCTACTCCTTGATATGCAATGGTATTTGTAGCACCATGAAGCATGAGGCTTCAGGGACTAGTGCAAATCTTGGGGTTCATTCGATTAATCGAGTCTGGTCAAACCACGCTGGGGTCGGTGCATTTCATTCATTCATTCATTCATATAAAACTGTCAAATTAATTATATACGCTTTGCATAGTTTGGACCTAGTACCAATTTACTTTATTTATAAAGATTGACATGACCTATACCGACACATTTTGTATTCGCATGATTTTGTAACCTAACCCAGGTAAGACGCAGCGAACATCTCCACTAACGTTTTGGGCAATACAGGCACAATGTACCTAAATGTTTTAAATTTTAATCCAAGATCATGCACCTAATAGTCTGGTTCAACTTAATTTCGTTTGCCAGACCGGACAGCGAGTCGGTCAGTAACAACCTAACTTAAAAGTGAATGCCCACTGTGACCTTGCGTCTGATTCGGCCGGTTACGATATTACTGTCTTATTTTGTAACGTCACTGTGCGTGCCGTGAAATTTTATGAACTTCTTATATTGAAGGAGGCAGACGTTAAATTAGTGTAACAATGTCTAAAGAGTCCATCTTTGTTTTGCAAATAAGAAAAAAGTAGCGGGAAAAGTTTTGTCAAAAGTTGAATGCACGTAAATGTACTCACTTAATTTAGTCATCTGACTAATTACACTGAGTAAGCTAAACACAAAGCCTTAATGATGTCTGCAGCAACAGTTATTTCTTAGTCATAACTTCATAAGTAGGTGCTAAATATTTGACAGATTGTTAATCTTAAAATTGAAGTAAGGGCTGATTTTTCAATTGTCAGAAAACTTTGTTCAAAGGAATAAATGTTGTGGTTTGACAGCTTTTGTATATATAATATGTCAAACTGTCAGATTTATTCTTCAGATAAAAGTTATCAGACTATTGAAAAATCAGCCCTAAATTAAGTAAAATCATTGAGATAGAGTTGGTTTAAAAAAACACAAAACATCACAACTGGGGGATGCCTCCAATAGCAGTTTTGAATACTCGTAATAATAAAAAATCTTGGCAATGATTAGGTTGAACTTCAATCACTACTATTTTTTTTGTTAAACAGAGTATCTATCTACTATTTAAGAAAAAACGTGATATCTTAACTAGCCTAATCCTAACTTTATTATAAATGCGTGACAAAGAAATGATCTTTCATTCGTGTGTGTGTCTTTCACGCCAAAACGGCTGAACGGATTTGCATGAAATTTGGCACACATTTACATATACCAAGACCTAAGTGAAGACATAGTCTACTTTACATACTGGATCACAGACGAAGTCGCGAGCAACAGCTAATAATAAATAAGACAGAAGACACGTTCGTTTTTTTTAATGACTTGTTTATTATTTTAATTCACATTTTTGTATCCCATCTTTCCATGCACTAAAGTACGTTTAAGAATTAACAGCAATAAATATAATTCTATTCCTATATTTTCACCTATAACTGATACATTACATAAAGCTAATGTAACTCTAAGTAACACTACACGTCTCGAAGGTTCTGTCATGCTTCAATCGCGTGGACTAAGTAAATGTAAACTGTTAACTAGTATATTACAGCAAATATTAGTATATGATAAGTGTAATAACTCGTTGAACTGAGGCAATGGGGATGATGACATTTTTTTTTAATTTTTATCTCAATAAAATGTTTATTTCCAAATAGTGCAAATAGCATTACAAAAAGTGCAAAAGCTTAAAAAACTGCAAAGTTATGAACGTTTTAAATTAAGTGTTAGACTAGGACAGCACTATCGTAGAAGTGACGTCACGACTACGTAACTTCATACTAGCGCCGTGCATTGTCCGTACCGCGCGACAAGGACAGGAATAATCCCTTCCAAAAACTTTTAAAGCGTGTATCTTCTTTATTTTTACATCGATTTAACAGATTTTTTCGATGATCCCATTTTTATTATGCCTTCTTTGAAATTACATTATTTTGACGATCATTTTTAATAGTCATCATCCTAATTAGCACCTGTAATAAACGGGTAGTCTAAGATTAAGTTAAAATTTGGTGCTGGGTTCCGCATGTCTATTTGGTTCTTTAAAAGCGTAATAAGTTTCTCTAAGTGAATACTTAGAGAAACTTATTACGCTTTTAAAAAGATGAAAAATTTATCTCAAGTAAATATGACTTTATTATTGATACTGAAAATGATTGAATCATTATCGGTATCAATAAAGTCATATTTACTTTCGACCTGTCCTAACTACAATGATGTTATAAATATGAAAGTAAGTTCGTTTGTATGTTACGCTTTCACGCCAATACGGCTGTACGGATATGGATGAAATTTGGCACATAGATAGACCATGACCTTGGTAAGGACGTAAGCATTACTTTTTATCCTGGACCGCAGACGAAATCGCGGACAAAAGCTAGTAATTATGATAAATGAATACGGCACTTAAAATATGTTTCGGTCACAGGAATACTGCATAAGTTCGTCATTATAAAATCTCGTAATCAAACCCAAGAAACCAGCTTGATAGGCACACTGGAGACTCCTCGACTAAGTTACAGTAATTCAACATCTATCATATATAAAGAAAAATATCGTTAATTATCAAGACTACCCAATATTTAAACACGCAGCAATCACGCTTAAACATAGTGGGAAAAAAGTTTCCAAATGTCACAAAAAAACTGTGTATCGTGACTTAAAAGATTAGAGCAATCTGAAGGAAATTATCACATAATTAAATACTATAATCACTTATCTTTATTACGTTTACGAAATCTGGCGGAAACCGGTTTCATAGTGATATTATTCTTTGAGCGAAGGCCGTTACGAAATACAGGGTGTCACCAGAGTTGCGGGTTGTTCAAAAGAGATACATACCGTGCCTCCTGGCACAGGAAAGTGAAGGAACACGGGTGGGATTTCATCAGTAAATGTCTGATACGTCCAGCTCCGCCCAGAGCGGGAGAATTATTTCGAACAGAAATTGTAACCATGAATTCAGCGTCATGATTGTGGAGCCCTAGCGTAGAAACTTTTCGTCGGTTCTAAAAAAGAAACTGCTGTTTCATAAAATTTTCAAAATTTATGGAACATTTTTTATGCGACTTTAGTGACGATGTCTATGCCAGCCTGTATATTGTCACGTGTCGGTTATAAATCAAATGAATTTAAGATAGAATCTACATTATAAAAGTGCCGGTTTTGAATAAGACAAAAAAATTGCTGTCAAATGATTTGATGTATTATACTACTCGTAACTGGATAAAAACAGAACCAGTTAAGGTACAATTATTTTTTGTTAAATAAACTTAGTAAATATCTTATAATAGGTACTTACCCAACAGTTTTGGAGACATAAATAGTTGGTTTTAGTTTTTTTCTTTAACTAATGCTCGGTTCCTATAAACAAAAACGAATCGTTTTGCTTACCAATGGTAAGTAGCATATTTTTTTGCGAAACTTTTTGCGAAGCATTTGAAGAGATTCGTAAGATAATTTCACCTGTGATAGCTACTTCCATATGGGAGGGTCTACTATGTGAAGCTGGGAGTTTGTCGGTTCATTATTGGTAAAGATACACTAAGAGTTAATTTTAACTAAAAAACGGTCCGTAAATTATAGGAATCGGCCATACGTATATCAAATTAGTAAATCTTATTTCAGTATCCAACCTTATTCTAAATAAACCGTTTTATGCATTGTTTATAAATCATACTTTTATCCAATTTCCGTTCTGTAATTCCCGTCGTCATCATCATTTTACAGACAAAATCTTAAACCACCATCCTCATTAATACCAACATACCGTATTTCATCATAATGCCATCATAATAAACGCGGAAGAAGTTACCTACAGAACAGCGGTATTACTGAATTTACTCCACAAGGTGCAAAAACCACCGGCTTGTTCAACCGTTCTCTTTTCCTACTGAGATGTTTCAAAACAAAGTGAAAACCACCTTCCAGGGTAAGATAGGCGGTACGAAGCGAGAAGTTATCGCTTTTATGCAATTACTATTAGTCATAGGCAGGTTTTTTTTTTCTAAATGGCTATCTCTCAGGTCAACCTAGGAGGGTATCGGCTGCATAACTGTGCTATCTTAGCCTCCAGCTAGGTCATACTACTTATAAACTGATCGATTTCACGCAAATGGCGTCGCTTGGGGAGGGCAGCAAGAGACAGCCGGGATCGGATCACATGCGTTGGAAAATATAGCAATAAGACAAAAATCTTAATAGATTATCAAAAACAGACGAAACGCAATAACTCATTTATGACACCATTGTAAATTATTAATGAGATGAGCATAATTAGAGGATGAAGTCAACTGTCGTGAGATGTTTCGTATTATAATGCAAATGCTACGCATATCGAACTTGTTTTCGTATGATAACAAATGTTATGTCATGTTTGCTATGTATACTTATAGAGCCGGTTTATATTGTACTATAAGAGTTTTAGCATCATGGAGTATTGTTTTACCCCGTAACTGTGTGTAGGTCAGAGCAGTCGCTCAATGTAAAAAACTGGTTTTTAACTGAATTTGGTCAGACTGGAAGCTGAATTCAACATAATTAGGAAAAGGCTAGGCGGATTATTTTTTCCTTCCCGATGTTCTCGATGTAGCGCTGCTCAAGAATGTGAACCTCCGTTTGCAATCGATTGAGACGTTCCACGAGCTAAACTCTGACCACCGCCCTGTAGTCATGCATCTTGCACCCTACTCGGGCCCGATCGACCCCAACCGCCCCCCCCAGACCCAGACGATAACCGACTGGAGGAAAGTAAGCGAAAGACTGAAATCCACCACGTCGCCTCACTTAGACACCATCCCCGATCACTTAGTGTCAGTCGCCGACACGACGGCCGCAATCGACTCGTTTACAGAGCACGTACAATCCGTATTGACGGATTGTTCACGGGAAGTTCCGGTGATGGAAGACCATCGCTGGAAACTACCTACTGTCGTACGTGACCTGATAACCGAGAAGAACGCGGCCATCCGTGCCTACGACTCCTTCCCTTGTGACGCGAACAAAGCCCACATGCGCCATTTACAGCGTGCTGTAAAGAAACGCATAGGGGAGGTTCGCTCTGAGGGCTGGAACAAAATGCTCAGCGAACTTGAGCCCACTCATCAAGCCTTCTGGCAATTACAGAGGAAATTGCGTTCCTCAGAAGTGGTCTCTATGCCTCCTCTCATCCGCCCCGACAATAGTGTCGCTTTCGACAGTCCCGATAAGGCTGAATGTCTTGCCGGCAGCCTAGAGTCCCAATGTTCTCCCAGCTCCCAACCAGTAGACCAAGCTCACCTGAACAAGGTCGACGCTGAAGTCGAACGAAGAGCCTCCCTCCCTCCCGTCGAAGACCCTGACGATCCTCTGCCTCCCGTCACTCCAGACGAAGTGCACGACATCATTAAAGGGCTCCACGCTCGTAAGGCCCCCGGTTCGGATGGTATTACCAATAAGGTATACAAACTCCTTCCTACCCCGCTAATAATGCTTATGACCGCCATCTTCAATGGCGCCTTGAGCAACAACATCTTCCCACAAGCATGGAAAGAAGCCACCGTCATCGGTATCCCAAAGCCAGGCAAGCCAAAGTCTGAGCCCTCCAGCTACCGCCCTATTAGCTTACTCAATGTCCTCGGCAAAATCTACGAGAGGCTTATTTATAAGCGTCTCAAAGACTATGCCGAAGCAAAGAGCCTCATACCCAACGAGCAGTTTGTATTCCGTAGCCAACACTCGGGCACCCAACAGGTCCACCGTATCGTAGAGCACTTATGCGCTGGTCTGCAGCGTAACGCGACGACGGGTGTGCTATTCTTCGACATAGCGAAGGCCTTCGACAAAGTCTGGCACAACGGCTTGATATACAAGCTCTACCAACTAGGAGTGCCAGATCGTCTCGTGCTCATCTTACGAGACTTTTTGTCGAACCGGACCTTTCGCTATCGCGTCGAGGGAGCACTCTCGTCCCCTCATCCTATTCGCGCCGGTGTCCCTCAGAGTTCCGTACTATCTCCTCTCGCCTTCACGCTGTTCACTAGCGATATCCCAAAAAGTAAAAAGGCTCAGTTGGCTCTCTTCGCCGACGACACTGCCGTTTACTATACCGGTCACTGTTCCAACGCTATAGCTCGTACTCTCCAAACCTCCGCAAACTTCTTAGGCGCTTGGTTCCGGAAATGGAGAATCGAGGTCAACCCCGATAAGAGTCAGGCGGTTCTCTTCTCGAGACGTCGTCGACTCCCTCCCCCACTTCCCAGCCCGATCACTATGTACGGCAAGCCAATCCCTTGGGAGAAGCAAGCCAAATACCTAGGCGTGATCCTCGATGAGAACCTTACCTTTAAGGCTCATATTAAGGCGGTTCGCGCGCGCGCCTCCTTCGCTCTTAGCAGGCTCCAATTCGTACTGACAGCCCGTAGTAAACTGTCCCTCAAATGAAAGCTCCGCATCTATACCGCAGTCATCCGTCCCATCATGACCTATGCCTGCGTTGTATTTGCGCACGCTCACCCACGTCATCTCCATAAGATGCAGACCCTCCAAAACCGTTTCCTCAGAAGGGTCACGGGTGCCCCCTTCTATGTCCGTAATATAGATCTTCACGTCGACCTCAAAATGCCAACAATAAAACAGTTCATGAAACGCTTATCAAAGCGTTTCTTCGACTGCGGCATCAAACATTCTAACCCCCTGATTACAGCGGCCGCCCGCTACACTCCCTCTCGCATTAGCAGTATTCGCCGACCAAGGCATACTTTAATCGACCCCGACGACGCCACTACCCTCCTCCAGGAGAGTAGTAAGGCCACTAGCACGCTACATAAGCCCAAAACCCGATCGCCGTCCTACCGCCCTCGCCGCCGAGGCCCGCCGCGACGCCCAAATCGACGCCCCTCCCGACCCTTGCTCGAGCCAGCCCGCGCCGCTGAGCCTGTAGCTTTAAATTCGTCCGTAAATAATACCAATCCTGATCCAGCTAGTCATTTGCTGCCCTCTTCCAGCGACGCCCTAAGCCGAGGTTCGTACCCCACAGGGGGTGCCCTTAGCGTTGTCGCTTAGTTTTAGTTAGTATATAAGTTTAAGTCCTGGCTGGAGGCCTTAATTTATTAGGGAATCCACAGGCAAGTCCGCTTAAGCAGACGACAACCGCATAGGTTGACCTGCGAGATGCCAAACAAAAAAAAAAAAAAAAACGGATTATTTTTTGGTATTATGGACTCCTTGAGTCCCAAAAAATCATGCGAAATAATAAAAAAAAAACGTTGTCACAAGTTTAGTTAAAATAAAATATCTCAAATATATTAACAGTATCTCTTAAAGTAGACAGCCATCTTTTACCTCATTGCGCAACAGTTCAATGACTGCTTCAAATGGCAACCGATCGAGGTTCAATTCCCGATTCAAGCAGTAAGTAAAACGTTTTGGTTCACAACTTTAACAGTGTTAAACCCAAGTGGTTATACCTTTTTGTGATGTGTGTCATGGCCGGCTGGTTCCAAGTTAAGTTGCCGTTTTAGTAAGTGACAACACTGTGAGAAACTTGTCTCATTGTAAAAACGTTCATGACATAACATCGACTTTTAAAGTGAGACATTTGTCATTGATATTAACTAAGGCATTTTAGGTCTGGGGCGTGACCTCACACAATAGCGTTTTGTAGGTCGTAGTGACTAAGGGGCTACCGAGGACTTTTTCCTTAAATGTTTGCACATACCTAAATTTCTCACATAAGTCAACTAAGCGATTAGAATGAAAAAAAAAAAAAAAGGAGCTGTTGGAAGCATGGTTTTCATATGTATAAACAATCGCTAAGCTCCAACTTAATTGCAAATTAAAAAGAAAATTGACGGTGTAAAAACAAAAGGAAACGCAGTATCCTTTTTTGAGGTAGAACTAATAAAAACAAAAGAAAACACGTTTTTTTTCTTAATATGAAATACAATAGCAATATCACCAACAAAGCAACTTGTATGTCAGATACAGTGAGTAGACTCACTGTACAGGTGCAAAAAAAGCCTCCTACAATTGTAACAAAACTGGGTTTCATGGAATATTCCACAGATTATTTTCAAAACATGTTTCACGTCGATTGTTAAAACTGGTATAATAAGCCGTAACGAAAAGGTTGCTTATCGGGGTTTTGAAATTCATGCATTCGAATGGTTGGTTTTGTAATGCCTTGAAAAATGGGACTGTGAAACATGGAAGAATGGCTGAACAATTAGAGATTAAGGCAAAATACCTGAATATGGTCAATACAAGATTGACACCATAGGAAGTAGGTAACAGCAACCTTCCAAGAGGAAAACATAGGTGTTGAAGATGATCATAAAAACTAAAACAAGTCTGATCACTTCAGTGAAAAACATCTTTTAGTTAGTTAGTTCTACACACAGACAACCTTTAGACAAAATCGCCTTAGTATGTAGTAATAAGCTTAGTAACATTGTCATGTCATCATGTAATGTAATGATAATTATTGTCAATACAATAAGGAAATTAACCATTCATGTTCAAAGAAATTATCTTTAAGTCAAATTCAATTAAAGCCTGTACGTATATATACAATTATGCATGACTGGAACAATTAAGAAGTTGCACTGATTTTATTGCTACAGCTACCAATTTAGCATAAAAGGAGTTTCTTTTAGAACAAGTACTTTTCAAGGGTTACTTTCTTTGATTTAAAGGGCAGATTTTTCATAAGTCAGACGACTTTTATCTGAAGAATAAATACGGCGGTTCGACTGTCATTCTTCAGATAGAGTTTATATGACGAAAGAGAAAAATCAGCCCTAAATGAACTTAAATCAACCTTCGTTTGTTTCTATAAATCGTTTATCAGCAGAGAGCAAATTGATATTTATTGTTTGTCATTTATACAGGCTATATAGCTTACAAATCAGTATACAATAACACCCTCATTGACTGATTCGCGATAGTCATTACAATTTTTAACACATAACATTTCGAGATAGATAGAATCTACCTTCTAACACACATATAATATCACACCTGTATTCTTAAAGATATATGAAGTAGTTTACCTAAAGAACCCCACATCTACTTTATAGGACATCTTTATACTAACTTTACAAATCTTTTTGTCCACAGTTCCACTCGGTGACAGACAAGAGGTCACATAACAATGAGTTTGGAGAGAACAGCCTCACTATAGTCCCGGAGAAGAAGATAGAAGATGACTCGTCAGACTCTTCGAGTGGCGAGAATGTGCAGATTGAAGGTATGTCACATGTCTTTATATGTAAATTAGTAATGATACAAACCTTCCTCGTCCTCTTTTACTCTTTTTAGTTAACATTATCAAAGCTCATGTAAGTATATGACTTACCCATACAGCGTTACCTTGTGAGGTGATTACGATACTTACCTATGACGTCAGTTTTAGCATTGGAAGTTATTTCAATGAATCACACCATTTCTTTTGCCTTGAATTGAATGCAAGTTCTTGAGTTCAGGCAGTTGATCGATCGAATTTTTATTGGTTGATGTAAGAGGCTCTGGGGCTTTGAATTTCTGGAGGTGATTCTTCTGCATTATATTTATAACCCGTTTTCACTGGTTACATTGGAAGCTAACTGTTTGATCAGACATAATTAGTTAGGAAAATAAATTCCTTGCCTATTCCAAAATATGTTGAAGTGAGTGTGTTTCGTGTGAGTGTGTGTAGTGTTATCATCTGACAATGCATTAGTGAAAATTACATCGAGTGTCAGATAGAGCGAAATTGATAATCTCTAAAGTAATTTTTTAAATACCTATGAGTCCAAGATCAACAGTTATAACATTCAGAAAGCTTAGACATAAACAAACCACCGAACATTTGAACTTCAAACACATGCGTAAAAAAACAATGTCATGACCAGTTCAATACGCCTCTCCTTAGATAACGGTAAAAAGTTGCGTGTACGCACATTGATTGATCACAGATTATATACGTGCGCCATACTTTTGGTAAATTTTAATTCTCTGGATAACGGTAGGGAAAGATAGTTTTTATCGAACGTTTACGTGTCATTTATGTTTTTGTCAATAGATTATGAATTGCTGTGGTTTTTTGGTTCAGTTGTACTTTTAGCTATTACTTCTCAATATTAAAATAATTAGTTGAATAATAAAAAATATAAAAGCTCCCGACTTATTTTAATAAAATGAAAAAATAAAAACAAGACTCAAGTGTTTGTATAATACAAGATTTGATTTGAAATTCACAAAACTATCGATGATTTTAGAATTTAACAAGGAAAATGCTTCGAAATAGACATGGCAATAGTCTAGACATAATAATAAGTATCTATTATTTATTTATATATAGTAGCAAAAACAAAAAAAGTCAGGCCAACAAAAGACCTAATGATCCACGTAAAGAGAATAAGTTATGAACTTTCCAGATGAATTTTCACCCGTTCAAGCAAGCAATGCTTCAGCTGAAACTTTACTTAGCAATTCTTTGTGACTACAACTTCTTTGCGATTATATGTGTCACTGCAGCAAACAATTTAACAAAAGATCCCCTTGTTAACTTTATGACAGTTTTGTACAAAACACAGAGGAACAGTAAACGGAAAACTTAGTAAAAAATTATGTAGCGTTAGTTTTTGTATACATCGATATGGCATTTTCTATTCCTGAATGCAAGGCTGGCTTTTCAGGTGGTCGTTGTAGAAGGGACTACAGAGTCAAACATTTTTACAGCAATTTGCTGTAAACATGTCTACTCCGTGTATCATGCTATTTTGTCATAAAAAAGGTACGTTTTTGTTAACACTACCAGAACTTTTATTAAGTTTTCATTTGTCAATTAAAGCATTTAGTGAAAAAATGTAAAAAAAAATACCTCCCCAGAATCCAGAAAGGTCGGGCCTTTAGCCATTCCCAGACTTATACATTTCTACATTAATAAGTTTATTTCCATCATTCCAAAGAAAAAAAAAACTGCACCAATTTAACTCCAAAAGTTGTTTATCCCGTTATTTTCACCTCAAAACCTGTTGCAATAAAAATCACAACACAACCGGTTGCTTTTGTGTGAGTTCAGATTTTGTAATCAGTACAACATGTCACGTGTCAACTGGCCTTCCCAAAATATTGGTATAACGATCTTGAGGGAATAATACTAAAACCTGAAACCCTTGATTTATAATGGCTCGTGCAGTTCTGAAATTTGTGAAGGTTTAGCTACTATTATTTTATTTATATAGATTGTCTTCATTGACTGGCTGTATAGAAGTTTTCCTTCAGGATTTTCTTGCTAACAGCCCGCAGTCTGGATTTGTGTTGCTCGCCCCCTGTAACGGTACTTAAACATAACTACAGGCGTAATATGGGTGTACTATATAGGTACACCTCTGACAAACCCGTCGGGGAATACCATTAGACGTGACGTTTTGGTGTTATGTGTAGATTGGCACCAACACGTTTTGGACAAGGGGAAATAGAAACCCGTTTTGATGGGATCCGAAAATAACTTTGCCACTTTCAAAAAAGTACTTTTGAGATACTGATATTGTACATTATTGATATACATATATTACATGTAAATGAAATGAGGAGTAATCAAGTAGTAAACTTACTAATAACACTCTTCGTCGGTTTCAGGGTAACGTGAAGTACTTATCACGCGGCTAGTTGATCATCGATACAGCTAAACACGAACGATATCGTATATACAGTTACACCGATATTTTGTGCAACTGTATGTCGTAGGCTTACCGTGTTACAAGACAATTAAAAGTAGTAATAGGCGTGCTATATTGAATTAGCACGCATATCGATAAATTGCAGAAAATAGTTCAACGACCCGTTGAAGTTATGTTGCTAGTTCATAAACCTCATTACCTAACGTTGCATGAGTCAAAATACTTTACGTCTATGTTATGCCTCGTTATTACACAAATATATGTATAAGTCCACACAGCAGTATTTTCTTACGTATGCTCGAATACCTAGATTTCATCGTGACTGCCAACATAAGCCTAGTTAGTGTTTGCCTGTTCAAGTTACCTTCATCAACTTTCTATCTTTTCCTAATCCTAGGACAGTTTCTAGGCCAAAGAAATAAATGTGGATAAACAGCGGTATCTTAACAACGAAACTTTCATCTGATCTTCAGAACCCAATATGTAGGGGTCAAACAAATGTGCATACGGTGAAGGTAAAACATCTTGAAAAAACCTAGACTTATTAATGGTCTGAAATCACTCAAGGAGTAAAGCTACGGTGGTCTAGGTTAAGAGCGGTGGCCGCCACAAGAATGGCAGCGGGGTTTGATTTAACTGTGTCAAAGAAAAGCTCTGTAGGAAAACACATCAACTTACTTTTATAACTTTTCAGTGACGTCATTCGCCGGTAGTGGCCACCGCACTTCTAGGTAAACTGTAGCTAAAGTGTGGTGATTAATGCTCATTCGTTATCTGTATGATAAGAGGCCTTTTCCCTGTAAAGGCAAAAAGCCAAAGTTACTTGAGATTATAATACTTATTTTACCTCCAGCTTATCAAAAATATTGAAATCAGTTTATAAAAAAAAAAGTTAAAATATTAAACTGTGGCCTTAACCTTCATTACAGAAGTAAAACCGTAAAGATAATAATTTATCGTAAACTGCATAAGGTGCCAACAATGGTATGGTATTTTAATAATACAAACGAATAAAAATATTGTTGACTAGCATTTCGCCCGCCACTTCGTCCGCGTGGATTTTGAAAAAAAAAAAAGTTGCCCATGTTCATTAGACATAATTTCGGCTTCTAATGGTAAAACAGTTTTTCAAACCGGTCCAGTAGTTTCGGAGCCTATTCAATACAAACAAACTATCTAATCATTCCTCTTTATAATATTAGTGTAGATTTAATGAACCAACGCAACATTATTGATAGAGTAACTGACTCATACATTGTCTTTGGAAATCCTTAACAATATAAATAGTATTTTTCTTTAAAGGACAATCACACCTCTTCATTTAATTTGTCAAAAAACAGTTACATTACGATAACTATTTATCTATAAAATTAGCAATTTTACACTTTTCTAATAAGATTACAAATCACGTGAAAATCTCGTGACACGTCATCTCACACCGGTTCGTGAATCAACGTTTAGATCATTATCAGAGAAGTCATGATCTGTGTTATATGTTCAAAAAAAAAACGTCATTATACTGAGAAGATACGTTGTTGTCAGAATGCGTCAAATACCTGTTAGTGTACATTTAAAGATTTTTTTTTATCTTTTAGGCTTAGTTTTTTCGTTTATTAATATGACTAATGGTAAATAACAAAGAGTGTATATGGCTCATTATAATGATGTCACAGAAATCAGATCATGGTGACAAAATTGTTTTCAGAATTAGAATTCACTTCAGTAACGTAAATAGATAATTGAAACTGACAATCAAACTATTTAATTTGTTCTCGATGTGGTATTTTTTTTATTCAGATTTCTATTGCATATTTTTGGCCACTGTTCAGGCACAAAAATGTCAGCTTTGTCTTTAGGCTAGCTAATCTCTACTAACTTGATTGGCAAAATAAGTATGCAATTACATTAACCTAATTAGAAACTTATTCAAATTACTTTCAAATCTTTTTACTAAGTGTAGTTTATAGAAAACAATTAAATTATTTATACAGAAATCCTTGAAAATTTATAAACATACGCTTTCCAACATCGTAACTTGTAACTTATTTCAGCGTAATTTCGTTTCGTAATTACGCACCTAACTAATTACCTACAATAAAGTAATAAACAGTTTGTTTTAACACTGTTTTCCTGTTAGTGTTATGCAAATACTAACTTACTGGCGCTTTTTCCCAACTCAAATGACTTTTACTTACTCATAAAACCGCAGTATATGACGTTAACGCATTAAAAAAATTTGCTTAATAATAAAAATACAACATACAGCCATATTGGCTTAAAATTAACCAAGGTACGGTCATTAAAAAAGGTCATTAAAAAATTTCTCTGTCGTAAAGTAAATTTAAACGATGTATACAAGCATAAAATTTAGAACCTACTGATTAGGAGAAGACAAAAGGCTCTTGTAATACAGGGTTTTATTACCTAGCTCAGGAGTCAGAGCTTCACTTTGTCTGTACACATTTTTTACGTAACATAACATCACGCCTTGTTTCCCCGAAGGGTGGGGCAGAGGTGTAACTATAGTACACCCACACTGTTAAAGTCCCATGTAATAGGTGGCGAGCCTAATTTTTTTATGCCAATTAAATAATTTCAATTTTCAATTTTCGGACTGTACATCGCTTTGTATTTTGGAATTGGTTTTCAATTCCAAAATACAAAGCGATGTACAGTCCGCGAGGCCTAAGCTTTGCATTTGTGCGAGTGAACCAAACCAATCGCACCAACAATGTGATCGCGCTATGGACCCACACCGCCTCAGGCGGATTGTCCGATTGGCCAATTGCGAAGCAAAGGACCCGTCGGTATGTGCACTCACACGAATGCAAAGTTCAGCTTAGGCCACGCGGACTGTATCATCCTATCGAAAAAATACGGCTGAATTTGAAAGGAAAAGTAACCACTGATGGTTACTGGACCAATTTATGAGGTGAAATTAAGTTAAATCTACGTCTAGCAGTTTTCTGGGTTAGGCAGAGTTTACAATAATATCGTGCCTGTATTCTGCAGACGTGTAAAGGCAAGCGACGGTGCAACGCGATACTGTTGAAACAATCTCCATGGAGTTTTCATAGAAATAGTTCTACTAAAGTCGCGTTGTGCTGTCTGTTGTCGCGCGTGTCTGCCGGAGCCTTGAGAAGGCCAGGTTTGATAAGGGGTATAGACCCGGATCGCTTTGCTACTGAAAATTGAGTCTGAGTTTACATGTAGATACGACACCCTGTTTCAGGAATTCGTTATGTTTTCAAAGATCGTAAAGCCCTATATGAACGAGACTGTTCTTTCAAACCTTGTTTCAAACAAACAATTGCAGGAATCAAAGGTTCTATTTCTATCTTTAACTCAACATAATTACTCGTTAGAACATTCATGATGATTGGTCGTAATGATTCTATGTTAAGAAGAATTTAAATTAACTGGGGCTTTGACTTCTGATTTCAACAAGTTAGGGTGAGAAACTATCAAGGTGATCAAGGAATCACGGAACAAAAAGTGCAACGTGTGTATGTAAAGCTTAAACTTGTACGACTTTTATCATTGAAACCATAATAAAGTTAATTATAATATAAAACCCTTGCTTCATCTCTACATTCTGATCAAGAATGAATCGTGGTGGCATTTTTCATCAATACATATTAAAACTATTTTGATCTACTTATTATTTGGAAAAAAGTACTAAGTTAATGTGCAAAAAAAAACACCCAACTTTCAGTTTTTATTTCTTTCCTTAAAGTTTTTAATAATTCTGCTCATTTTTCCATATTATTGAATTTGACTATCGAAAACATATTTCATTTTATTAGCCTTCCATATAAAAATCACATTCATGACGAATTTACCCTTGACATAAATTCATAATATACAGATAAAATGACGTTGGTGAATCCCATTCACGTTATGACTCGAATTTCAGTCTCGAGTGCTGATTCATTACATATATGTATGTAGGTAAGCAGTGACATATTTGGCTACTGCTCCTACTGACTATTCTTTTGAATTTGATCATTTTATATGAGCCATTCTTGCTATTACAAACTTCGCCGTTGGGGCCAAAAATAAAACTGTTACAATAAATGTGATCATAGTGTCATGACTTTACAATTTATTAAACTAAGTTCCGATTTTACCAATCAAACTGAACGTGTTCAGTAGATCTAAAACGCGTTCATGAGCTGTGAGTGTCAACATTGTTTTGGAATATTGACACTCACACAGCTCTTTAACTGGTTTTAAAAGTGCTGATCTCGTTCAGTTTCATTGGTGAAATCCAGCCTAAACGTAGCCTTCTGTTTTTCATTCAAACTTACATGATTCGTGAATATGCACAAGTTATAATAAAGAATCACGCGAGGCCCCAGACTATTATTTTATCACTTCAAAATTCGCATCACGTTTCTCTATGTGGTTATCAAAAAAGACATGACCTTTGTTAGTTTCAGTGACTTTCCACTAAAACTATCAAAATATCGACACATCGTAGTGTTTTTTTTTTTTGGGAAACTGCTACATTCGTCTTCTTCTACTCGTCGTTCCCTCAATGCTGAGTATCGCGAGAACATACGAAGCGTCTCCAAGTTACGCATTCTTCTGCAGTATGGACCGCTCGGTATGTGCTGCCTCCAATATATATCTTGGTGTTCTGCGTTGAGCGCGTTTTCCTTCCACCCGGCCCAGTATCATAATCGCTACATACTCAACATGAATTATTTCAACTGCAAAGAAAAAAAAATCCATCAATTGAATTTTTCCAACAATTCCTCATAGCACAATTTCTTGCACCACATTAAATTACAGTTATCAAAGAATTTGCAACAGTTTCCAACATTTTTTGTTACCTCAAAAATATTTCTAAGATAGCTGCTTTTCTTTTGTAACTATTCAAATACCGTTCGGATGGCGCAAAAAATGATAATAGGCGTTTGACCTAGTAGCTCACACATTATGATGTAATTATTAGTTAGCCTTGACTGCTGTGGTATTAAACGATGTAATGGATATGGTAATAATCTGCTTGGCCTGTTTAGTATCGGATAGGTAAGCTAGGTTGTTCGTCATCAAATCAGTCAGAGGATGTTCACAATCGTTATTAGACTGTAAGGGTTTCCACAAGGAACGGTGTCGTGCCCCATTCCCTTAATAGTAATGAGTTAGTGCTTTTAGCTGTTAGTAGTTCGACTAGTCTTTAATTATGTTCAACATATCAAAACACGTGAATCCATCAGACTATTAATGCAAATCTATGACAAATTGCATTTTTTCCTTACTTACATAAACGTTCAAACGTTACCAAGTAGAATCTAATACAATTCAACACAAGTTCTTTCATGGTTGTAGGTATACTTCTTACATGTCATTCAGAATTTATTTTTGTATTTATTCCTGGGGAAATATTTTAATAAAATAAAGGCAAACGTCTATAGCCCAGGCGTTTATTATATATACCAGGCGTATATTTAAATAGTCAGCCTTTTATTCATTAAATTATTTTTATTCAAGTATCTTGGCATTCAAGGGTTAGAAAATAATTCACGTTCACTACATTATGCTTTATAACATTTATAACCTTCACGTGTTATATGAATATTTTATTACATAATAACATGTTTATCTCACGCCTATAAAACTAAGGACTTTTTGTATGGCTTTTATACATCCGATGTCAGACAACTTTAGAATTTTAAAATATACATAAAATATTTTCATTACTTTTTGACATCAAAAATACAAGGTGGAGACGACGATTTAAAAATAATTTAAACTTCGTATATCTAATGATGTTCTCAAAATGTGTACAAAAATGGATTTAAATATATCCAATAGCTAATTAAACGGCAAATTCCATAGATAGCCCAGACTTGTTTGAAAAAATCACTTTACTAATTTTGATGATAGGATATATTTGATAGTTCCAAAATACTCTTACGCATTTTCAGTGCGTTCATTTATTTTCGTAGTGTTCCTACTCTCAACATTCGAAGTTAATTTAAAAAAAATAGGTCGCAAGCGATTCGTATAATATTCTCACTATGCTATGCATTTTAATATTAGCAATATCTCCCAGGATCGTTCGTAACAGTTGTCTTTGCATGAGACTAAATATACCACTAAAATAAGTTGTCAGCATCATGACAATGATCTTCTTCCTCAAAATAAAACATTGTTTCATTATACCCTTTTCCGTAATCATCTGTAACAGTACTTTGAATTCGTTTATTGTCGTTTAAGTAACATCATTGTCGATTCTTCCTTATTATTACATTATGTTTTAAATACTACCTCGTGCTTGTATTGTACTTTTACGTCACACGTTATGTTACAGTGTTGTTTAATTCTGTGTTCGGTTTTGTTATGTCAATATTGTAACTGATTGTAGGTTACTTCGTTGAGCTGGTCATAATTAACGTTGTCAAGAAACAGTATTGTTTAACTAGAAATCTGGTTATAAGTGGATTTGTTCTAAAGTGTAATTAATTCGAAAGTTTTAAGACTTCAATTATGAAATTTCATGGTATTCAACAACCCGTTGCATTAACGTCTACAACCAATCTTACTTTGCAAAATGAATAATTTTTTTAATGTAAAATTTGAAGGGAGAATCTAGAACCTTCATCATAACATAAAATCATATCGCGCTTAATTTCCCTGAAGGGTTCGGCAGGGGTGAACCTATTACAGGTATACCCACATTTAATAATTTCAATGACAAAATATCTCCGACAGACCTTCAGTGGGTTTCCTAATCGCCTTGATTTTCATCGAGACTCGGTTAGCGTCCTTTCTCTTTCGACTGACATAGTTAACTGTTGCTTCATGTCTTCATTTTGCGTTTACCTGCTAGTGTTGGGAATAGTAATAATTTTTAAAGCTAAATGATGTATTCAGAAAAGCCACATGCCGTTCCATCTAATTCCTGACACAACTAATTATAAATTTTGGAATTCTTAATCACAGCATGATATTCCTAAGATATTTGATAAATTTCTACCTTTTTTAAGGTCTAAAACTAAAACCTTCCCACCTACGGAACGTTTGCAGATGTCTGTGGAAGAATGAGCCCTATTGTATAACATAGAATGACCTTACGATGTTGATATCATCGGAATCTTATCAACAGTGCGTGAGCGCAGATTATGAGCTCATTGACATCTAGTACTTGTGAATCATCCCTTTACGAGGTTCTTGGGAACACAATACATCAACAATTATTAAAAAGCTTTGTCTATATCAGCTCCTAAACAATGGTCATTATGATCGTAACGTCGATTCAAATGTCTGTATTTTAACGAGAAAACTTTTCTTTTTTTAATGTTGATCATGCCTATGTTATTGTTACTAAAGACAGTTATTTTAAAAGTCCCATTAAACAAACCTCATTTCTAAGATTTATTTGCAGTTAAATTTGTCACAAGCAAAACAATATTGTTATGTGACTTTAATTTAAAACACTTTCCGTACATGTTGTAGTAGCTCAGAATTCAAATAGGTTAAATGGTCACTTAAGTTAACGCTACTCATTAGTAAAAGAGCAGAGATTTACCGAATAAAAAAGGACACACTTACTTATTTACTAAGCAATCTTATAAGCATTTCTCTTGAATTCGTTACTGATTAGAAGTTTTCTGAGAAAGAAAATTTATTTTATAGAAAAGTAATTTGAATATATTGACTTTGAAGGTACTTTTTTCCTTTTTTTTACAACCATTACTCACAACTACAGAATCAAATTCAACATTATGCAAACCATATTATTTGTTGTACCTGCAGCTGTTTTGTTTCATTTCAGTCGAGTATATTTCGACCACAATCGCCCCACTATCAAGATAGAAATAATCGATATAATTAATACTCTTAGAATTATTATTGATTATTTTCTGTGCTAGCACTAACGTAACAAGAACAATGCAACTGCAATGTATATTTGAAATTTGCGTCATCGAATCGAATTGAATAACGTATCTATAATAAGCTATTATCGCTGCCAATCGTAATGTAATTAAAGATATAGATACTTCAAATTATCTACCGTGAGATGAATCATTGTCAGACATTACACCCACAACAACCACTTCAGATAAACTTAGTTACTGAGTAAAGCTCGTAAACACTGCTATTCTTAACGTTATACAAATATTTGAATAAAATCAGAATATCGGTTAAAGTTTAATTTATTGGAATTTGCATTCTCTAATAGTAGGTAAATTGATCCTACTATCGATTTACCAAAATAATGCAAATGTTATTTTTTTCTTAATCTCCACAGATTAAGATTTAAAAAAACAAAGAGCTCACAATTGTATTTAATATTAGAATCAGGAACCACATGTAAAAGCCTCTCTCTTTCCTAACAAGACTCTTAATAATTCCACTGCCTCATATCATCACATAAAGTTTCAGTACGCACAAGTACTTGCTCGCACGAGCGCAAGCAACGCAGTAACGCAAAGCAGTAACGTTATTATATAAGCAGAATACTCTATTTAGACTTGCAGTAATAAATATAGCGGTCCAGACAAATGGAAGATTGTTATGCATGTTAATCGTTATATAAATAATAATAGTGACTGTAATAGCCAAGTTCACGTTAGAAAATATTCCAGCGATGAGCGTTAGAAGAATATGCTGAGACTTTGACCTGATTATAGATAGACTGCTTACTACATGATTCTTGTAACTTTAATGGTCGTTGATAAGGTTAAAATGTATACAATCATAATATCTTAAACTTAACCAACATTTTGAGACATTTTAAACAGTATGATGACAAAATATTAAATGATAAATCTTCTAAGAACTGACACGTCACGGAAAAGATAGCCACACCCACAGTTACCACCACTATTTTAAGATACCAGATATACCATCAAGTCATCGATGTAAATCATAATCCTTTTCAACAAAATTATCGAAGCTAAGAACAACAAAGAGAATAATTCTAATTAGTCAAACAACAAAAGTTACGATTATAATGTTTTGCATAAATAAATACTAGTGTTAGTCATTTGTCAGCTTTAACTATCAAGCTGACAAATGACTAACAAACGAGAACTTGTAAGAAACCGTCCAATGGATCCAAAATGTATACGCCAAACGAACCGAAAAAATTATACTTTTTGTAAATGTTCTTTTGATTTTATGTCTTTTTTGTGGTATCAAATGCTGATGATGATAGGTTGTTTAAATAATAACAAACCCTTTTATGTTGTCCACAGATAAATCATTGCCACTGGTCCAGCCATCATCACTGGAAGCACCAGAAGAAGGTCATGCAGCTCAGTGTACCTGCCCTAACTGTGATGAACTGCTATCACGATTCTCAGAATGCAGTATATGCTTGGAGCCTTTACAGGTAAGGATAAATACGTACACTTCTAAAGCATGATAAGTTTATTGTTGATCTTGAATTTGTCAGGGCAAAGTTCAAGGGGCTGTATACTCCAACTATGACGTTTGAATCGGTTTTGATCAGCCAAAAAGTAATCGAAGGTGAGATCTTCGTTCCGCCGTTAGAAGACTCTTGACTGCGACAGGCGTCTTCACTTTAGGTACTACGTGAATGAAATTGGGTTTTATATTGGATCCCTAATAATAACTTAATCCAAACCTTACATAATGACTATCAGATAAAAGTTCGAACCTATGCTAATTCAATGATCTATACTTTTTTTTAGATATTTGTTTTATGAATGATCACGAGCACTTCTCTCAGCTTATATTTTTACTTCACTATCTTTGTTTGAAGATTAAAATTAATGGATTCTTTTCCTCGCTAAGCTATGAACACAGAAAAAAACATGCATGGATTTCTAAATCCTTATATCTCAGCTAAAGAGCGTTCATTTAATATTCATCTATGAGACTAAAAGACTAACCGTACTCTGTTTAAAAATGAGCTAAGATTCTGTTAATTTGAGCCCTTCTTGCCCGTTGCTACGGATCCCTTTTTAACAATAGTTCAACCATATGAATGAGAGTCGTCATCATAATCATCCAACCTTGAACTTCATTCACTGAACTTGTAAGTTCTTCCTAACAGTATTATTATCTTCTTGTTTTTGCAGGCGTGGTTATAAAATGGTCAGTTATTGTAAGCTTCTACAGTCTAGTAGTTTCATGCAATATTCGTACTACATAAACTCAAACTGACTTTCGTTATTAAGAAATTCAGTTTCATATGAAAGTCCGAAATTGAGGCCTTTAAATGCCGAATACATGAAAGTTTGCCTCCAGGACAGCTAAAACATTTTTTTAATTGCACATTATGGGTTGCTTACCTTCTTCAGGAATATACGAGGGAGCCAAACAGTTTGCCTAGCTAATTTAAAGATATTCTGTTCCGCTTACATGGAACCTAATGTTAATATCACGACAAAGGAGCTAGGGAGAGAATCTTAATTACTGATAATATAGGACCACGTGTGCTAGGCTTGTTAAGTGCGGGCTCGCAAAATAAGGCAAATTTGAAAGTTTTGAAAATAACTTTTTAAGTGTAAGCTTTTGTAGAACTAGTTAGTAGTGACTAAACTATTACGGAATGTAATTTATGACTTAATACATTCTAAACACAAGCAGTTGAATAAATAAAGAATTAAATAACGTTTATGTCAGTCAGGTGTGCAAAAGTCGTAACAACCGTTTTCTTATGGTGACACCATAATTTTTAGAGTTTTTTTCAGTGATAAAACTATAAATTAATAAAATAATTTTATAAAAATACGACAAAACCAGACAACGCAGTCGTTAGGTATTGTTTTTTTTTTATCCTGATTAGAGAATCTCGTAAAATTTGTGCATTTATAATTGTTTTAAAATTAAAATAAACTATTGAATAGAACAATACTGATTGATATTTGACCAGTATAAAGTAAGATGAAAGTTATTTTCTTTCTTCCTTCATTTTATTTTAAAACAGAAAACCTAATCATATCATGAAGCATCTACCAGTCATTACGGATCATCAGTTGGCTTATATTAAATATTGTGAACTTTTAATAGTTACATTGTTGTAACTAACTATTTCAAATATCTTTTTATCATTATTTAATTTAATATCAATAATTTCAAATTTGCAGTAATAGTCGTCCCACATTTAAAGGAATTCGTTGCTCACAGACCGCATCGCTTACCCAACTGTATGCAAGTTATTGTGAGGTGATTACACGACTACCGCGCACAAGTTACGTCTTCTAATAGTTCATTATGTCTAAGTTAAGCAAAGTTAGTACGTTACGCCATGTTTCATGTATACCTAACCTAAGTCTTGATTTTCAAACAATCTTCGCCATGCGATTCCTTTGCAAAGCGGAATGTTTGCGTGTTCAAAGAATTATGAACTCTAAGAAGGTTTTTCACACTACAAAGTCTTGTAAAATTCCAAAGTGTAAATATAATGTGAATAAGGAAATGTTCATTAAATTTTGAAAGATTTTAGTTAGTAAAACTTGTTATTAAATAGGTAGGTACTATCATTTTTTTGCTTGTGAAGGTACTAGGTAGTCTCAAAATTAGCCTAATAGGTATCTTTAACGTTATGTCATCGACGTTCTGGTTTAAAACCAGGTAAAACACAAAAAAATAACTCAGTATTGCTAACATTCACCCGGCGTTAGTCAGTGCGATATTTTAACGTTTAATAAATATTTTGGGATGATTTTTGGGACATGTCGTTTTTTTTTCTTTTTAAACAGAATGACCAGTGGGATATTGACGAACGCTCCCAAAATTGAACGGTAAAATATCGTCCAGTACAGCGTTCTGTGATTGGCTGATATAGATAGCCGATCTAGCGCTTCATTTAGATTTTGCCGTTTCTAATGATGATTTCTCCCTTTTTCCAGTGTTGCGGCCCTTGCGTGTGTCCGTGGTGCGGCGGTGTTTGGTGCGGGCGGTGTTCGCGACGCATGTCAAGGTGTGCTTGGTGTAGAGGTGCCCTTAGAGCCCCCGCAGCGCCCTGCCTGGCGTTACAGCGGCTCATCAACGATCTCATGCTGCCGTGTCGGAATTATAGGTAGGTTTTCAATTTATCACTTATCAAAATACAGTTCAAGATCAAAAATCAAGTTTTATTATAAATAAAAATTTGGCTGAGAATGCGGCAGCACTTTTTGAACGTCAAAAACTGTCTGTCCCCGAAAACCCTTGCTAGTCAAAGTGACATTCTATCAGCGTTATAAAACGATGGAAAAAACAAAAATGTTGTTTGATTGATATACGTTACCGAAAAGCTTAGGCCAATCCTGTTAAAAGTCGTTCTACAACGACTTTACGAAATGCTATTGATAATGCTTGGTTATTCTGGATACCAATCACGACAGCTTGTGAATCGACGACCGTTCCACAGATAGGTGTGTCTGCTAGTCTTGCTGGAGTATCAAGTTTGACCCAAAACCCATAAACATCTTTAAGAATCGATATAACGGGAATGATTCATTTAAGTCCCGAAACCAGTTAAAAAACATACTGCGTTCACTTACAACATATTGATTACATGAAGAGTCTAGTCTATCTAATTGGAGATGATGCTTTGTATTCTAACAGAATCATGTAAAATTAGATGGCCTAATATAGCCGTCTTTGTAGCATTCCATGGGGAAGTCCATTACAGCTATGGATGTCTATTTCAACACCATAGGTTTGCAGCTGCCTGTAATACAATGAATCATTTTTCGGGTGACAGCTTTAGCCAGAACAAATGATATTATATTAGCAATATACCGCCTACTGCACTTTGAAGAAGAGTTACGTCAGTGTCTAGGAATACTATCAGAAATACTTAGGAAGTGTAGCGAATGTACTCGAGACTTGATAGTAGGTATTTCCTGCCATGCAATAGTGTTGAGTTGGTCTGGGTATGTCGCATTGGTTTTGATGACGATACTGTTTCAAAGGAGACTGCCAAGCTTAGATCGCACTTAGAAACTAATATCTGCAAGTATTTCTATGTTGAAGTGGCTTATCGTTTTTGGTATTACTGTATCTGTATGGAGGATACCTTCAATTGATTCTTAACTATGGAAGCATTTAGGGTACTGTGTTGTGCCTTTACATTTAAAAGCAGCTAAAATAATAGAGCATCTTAGCTACTTTTTCAATTTACATTTATAAACTCATAAATCATTAGTCGATAGCTCCCGGAAAAGTAAATCTGATTATGTTTAAGGACTCATTAATCTAGCGGATCCTAAACCATAGAGAATTAATGTTTAACAAACAACATGAACAACCTGCATGATGCTATTTTCAATAACCTACTAACGTAGCAATATGAACACCTAGTAACAATCCGCCTGCAATAAGCCAACTTGATTAACTGACCTTTGAAGCACAGCAAAAGCCGGCTCAAACCATTAAAATTAAATACCTACGTACCAATCGATAACTAATCAAATCACTTTCCCACCGAGAATCGTAAACGCCACATAAAAGTGGTCAATAACCGTAACTAATAAGAACACTTGTTTGGCGAATAAACCGCAACTGGTACATTAAAGTTACGATTTTATTGCTTAGGGGCTGCACCTACCAGGCGTTTTTTGGCATCTTGAGGTTAAAAGCAAATTAAATTAAGTCGTGTTCGTCCATTCGTCATCTTTCAAATAATACTACCTACTTATATATATTTTTTCGTCGCATTCCATTTAGTTTTTCTTTTTGACCTCGATCTCTCCTAGTTTTTCTAGTATCGAAATCTTAACCTTTTTGCTTGCAAATTGAGTGTAGACAAACGGCATTATTTTGGCTATTCGGCCACAGAATTGGCAAATAAAACTAAATCTTAGCGAGTTTTTTATTAATTATTTACCGTGGAAAACAGAAAAAAGACGGAACTACAAATTAATATAATGCACATATGGGGCTTATTGGTTGATTCGCGAGAATTCTAAATGTGCCTTTTGCCTAATAAATATTTCTAGAGTTGTCGATTCGCATTTCGCGCAAGTAAATTCGTGGTACCAAAACTCACCTGTGCAAGCTCAATGTTATGTCATCATCTTTTGAAAAATAAGTTTATCTGCCTTTCCACACCATTTGAGGTCAGTTTACAGTCTAAATACAGAATACAGCTGAATACCAGTATTGTCATACACATATGACTGCCTCGTTGGTCTAGTGGTCGCAAGAGCTACTGCTGAGCATGAGGTCCTGTGTTCGATTCCCAGGTCGGGCAAAGTGTTATTGGGCTTTTCTTTTTAGAATTTCTCATTAGCATCCCGGAGTCTGGATTTGTGCCCGCTTGATTACAATAGGCTCGCCGCCTATTACATGGGACTTAAGCATTACTGGCGAAATGTGGGTGTACAATAGGTACACCTCTGCCTAACCCTTCTGGGATTATAGGCGTGATGTTATGTTATATTATGTTATATAAATTTCAGGCGATAAATAACCGCAGCAGTGACACGACAAATCTGTAAACTGGCCCTTACACGTTCCGCCTCTGTTTTTATTGTGATGTCAATTTTTTTTTCCTAAGACCAATTTTATTAGGCCTACGTTTACGAGAACACTTAATATCAGTGGTACCTACTTTATTTGTTATCCTTCTTCATTATTATGATATTCTAGGAGGCTTATATAGTCCTTTTTATAATAAATTTAAATATAAAAGTGCATGCAGATTAATTATCAACTCGATTGTACCTAGAAATCGTGACAAGTAACAAATATTTGTCATTTTCCGTGAATAATGAAAACCTTTAGACATTTCCTGGTGCTTTTAATAAGATAGTGACACGATGTTATTGAATTTTCTGTGTACAAAAATAGTTGATATGATATAATAATGATTCCGGGATTTCACACCCACTCGCATGGATGTGGGTTTTAAAGTATAACAATATCGTATTAAAACAATTGAAATTCTATTTATAATATTAACTATTCTCGTTTATAAAGTTAATATTCATATATTTTCGAGGAAATGAGTGAGCAGGGAGGGCATTCCATTGACTTTATAATGTATTCCATAATAATTTTATGAGATATTTCAGGGATGTTTCTATTAGTTACGATGTTTGCAAAATGGCGATACTTATTTGCATATATGATACTTACGTGCATTAATTTGATAACATGCACGCGATTCAATTAGGGGACAAAAAATACACGATAATCGTGTTCTAGCTAATTTATTTACTTTTTGTACTCGATTTAATAACATGAGATGTTAAAATTCCCTGCTACTAATAATTGACATGCAGTTTTTTATAACATGCACACAAACTTGTGAGAATATAAAAAAATGTTAGGACGTTTTATAATGTGATGAAATTAAATGTTCCTTCAGTATCATGAAATAATAGAGTCACTATAACTAAATACAGTTTATAAACAATAACTAAGATTAGGATAATTATAAATGACACAAATAGGTCAAACAATTAAGCATGACGTAAACCAACGTTTAACCACCATCCAAACACAGTAACTTTCACAATCTAATATTATTTTTTCTTTGTTCACAGACGCGGATGCACAGAGCTCCTCACAGCAGTGACGAGAGTAAAGCACGAAGAAGACTGCAAATATGACACCATGATCTGTCCTATCACAGCCAACTGCTGCTCAGTAACCTTCGAAGAACTGTCATCGCATTTACAAAACAACCACAACATCATCGCGGTGTACTCACAGAAGATAAAGATCTTAATAGAAAACTTCCAAACAAAACTGAAGAAGACCGCGTGCTGCAGAACAAAATACAAGATTATCTTGTTACACCAAAAAAGCGCTTTCATCATCAAAGTATGCATCTACAACTACCACGTAAGAGTAGAAGTCATGAGGCGGAAACTGGGATACATAGCCGATGTTAAATCAGAGACGAAAAGAAGCGATTACAGCGCTTTGATAGAATTCCAAAGCAAAGCGCTTTGCACAAAATCGGCTATTCTGATAGAAAACGAAGCTTATGGCAAGAAGGCTGAAGTACAATGGAACGATGTGGTTATGAAGTCTGAGAATGATGAAGCTATCACAATTCATGTTAATATCGGCAAATCAGACTCCGATTTGATGAGAAAAGATTATGCGGAGCCTTGAGTAACGAATCACAAATGGAATGAGGATGTTCTTCAATTTCCAACAGCATCATCTGCCCAAGGGCATGCAACGATGCTGAGAAAATCGAGTGTGAAACATCGTGGCAAATAGTTCTCAATGCAGTGCAGACAATTTTTAACAATTCACAATTATCATTCCGATTAGATATGCATTTAAATGTAAAAATGTTTCATTTATATAAAACGATGACGTATATTTTAAGAAGTTTGGAATAAGTTATGCTGTTGGTGATATTCACGAACTCAAGTGAGAAAGTAGTCTTGACAATATTGAAAAGCTTGCTGAATTGAATGATAATGGTATTGCTATTATTTTTGTAAATAATGATCTGGATAACATTATATTTAAGTAAAAAGCTGGTGTAGAGTTATACGGGGATATGAAAGACTGGTTTTAAACTTTAATTTTTAGTGTGTGACATTCGAAACTTACCTCGTATCTTACCTTCAAAATAATGATGTATTAAAAATAATTTGCCTCGCTAGACCAGTCTATATCCTTGAGTTCGAGAATTACCTCCAATTGTGACTGATGTAGCCTTAATATTAGAATAATTTAGTGTTTAAGAATACGGATATGTAAGATAAATATAAACCTTTAGATTTTTTAATATTTGCATTTAATTTCTGGCTTCCCCTTGTGATTAATGGATAGCAATAAAATTAAAAAATTCCGAGGATATCCAGCAATAAATCAAGGGATATCAAGGTTTTTCGTATAATATCCGGAAGCTCACACAGCGTCATACATTCGTTGAATAAATGCAAACCTGTACCCTAATTGCGTACTACACAATCGGAATCTGAATCGTTATGAAACAGATTGCTAATCCATTGCTTCATAAGTTCTATAAAAAAATCTGCTCAACAATGTAAATAACGCAATGAACGTTGTTGAACTGTCAAAATCAAACAGATTAGTCGTAATCGTTAACGAAAATGTGTTACGCAATTAGGCTGCGGGAAATGATGAATAAATTTTGGAATTAGCTAACCAACATAATTTAGATCCATAATATATATCAGTCTAAGGTTATCGCACATACAGCGACACACATCGCTCATAGCTTGGGAGAGATCAGACACAAGACCAACGGCTTTACGTACTTTCCGAGGCGGGGGTATTAGACCACCGACTTCAAAACTCGAAAATTCCTAATAAAACCCCGTTAACACTTCGCCTAACCTAGGAATCAAAACCAGTTCACTTAGCTCGGCAGTCGGGGCAGTTATTTAAGATTATTCTTTGGGATTTTTATGAAAACTCATCAAGGTTAGACCTTGATGAGTTTGAAGCATTTCAAAACAAAGGACTTTTAAAGGTTAATGAATATTGACTCAGCAAATGAGCTGCCAAGAGTTGTGTGACAACGTGTATGCTTCCTTACAGTGATGAGTTAGCAAGCATAATTAAAAACAGATTACTCATACTGAACTTATTGTGGAAGTTTGTTGACTTCTTCAGTAGATCCACTTCTAGTAAGCTATTTAAGAGAAATGCGGGTATCAACATTTAGATAATGAACGAATTGAACATATGTAGAGAACCGCCTCCGATTAGGGGCAGTTAAAAAAGAAAAAAAAACAGGACAATAATTCTTAGCAGGAACATAAATTACAAGAAGTATTGGGGAATTAAAAATTACACTGAAGGTTATTATGGGCATCCAACAACCTGTTATCCTCTGATAACGGGTAATGGATGAAATACAAAATCAAACTATCGGGATATATACTTGCGAGCACGAATCCAAAAACACAAGAGATATCATATTACATAATTTACTTACTTCTATTAAAAGAAAACTTTGTCAACGTAACACTGCCATTTCCCATTTTCTCAGGCTTGGCGCTTGTTAGCCGAGTCAATTGAGAGAATCACGTCATTATGATATCCAGAACGAAAGGTTAACAACAACCTCTCATTAGGTAGGCAAGGTTTGTGCAGAATAACACATAAGAGTTTTCTACAAGACTATGCTCAGAGAGAATGAGACAGACAAAAGTGGAACAATAAATGAATTTGACCTATCGTGGAACCTGTAACACTATTGGTACACCCACACTTCGCCATTTATGTTGAAGTCCCATGTAATAGGGCGCGAGCCTTTTGCTATCAACCGGGCACAATTCTAGCCTTCGGGCTGCTACTGAGAAATTTCTGATGAAAAGTCCAATAACACTTTGCCCGACCCCTAGGACCTTATGATCCTCAGCATACAGGGCTGGCGACCCTTAGACCATCGAGGCAGTGTGGTGTACCATGTTCAGCTGAGAGCCTTTACTGTTATCCAAAATAGTACTAACAGGCTGGAAGATACTGTCACAGTTTGACTGTTGAACGTACGATCAAGATCCAAAAAATTTCCTGTACAAGATGAACAAGATAGCTTTCGCTTGCTCATGACATTTTATAAATTAATATACGTATGTGAAGTAGGCCAGGATATTAACATGGCGGCCTTAATACAGACCGACGGAATAACAGTCACTTGTTTGTAATGCGACGCACGGAGTTGTGTGCTTGTTCACTGTTGGGACGCGGACGATACGATTAAAAGCGAAAATGCGCTTAAATTCTGTAAAGTATTTTCATGGCGTTTGAAGTGTTACTCAGTATAAAGGTCTTAGGTTTATTTGTTAATTATTAATTTGGGACAACAAACATCAGTGTATTAATAAATAAAATAGGTTATAACTTAATAAAAGAAGTAACAAACACACTACTCACAATGTTATCCACCGATTACTAAACAAATCTACTAGTTGTTAGTAACAACATCATAAAAATAAAAAGAATAAACTAAACATCACTTAATTATTAGGGTTCACTTAAGATAGTAAAAACTTCTTACAAAACAAAATATCTGTTGAGCCAAACAGTCCATTGTAGGTGTCAACTAATCGATGCAGCGGTGAGCGTACGCCTGTTGCAGAAAATAGTTGCAAGTAGTTTTGTTTTCGATTGGGCAACTTGCTTTGGCTTTCTGTCTGACCGACTTCTTTGACAATTCAAAAGTGCCTGTAAATGGATCTATATATTTTATACAAATAATAAATCTGTGGACGAGGCGTTTCTGTACATTGAAAAAAAATTGTTGGCGTGTTAAATGATAACCAACAAATGCCATTTCAAATCATTTTTGTCTGTTTGGATGTGAGAGATTAATTAGATCAAGTATCAAGTAAAAAGTACGAAACCAATATGGTTAATTTTTAAATCAAAATTGTGCATAACTTGGAGTCATTATAATTAGTTTTTGTTTCATCGCACTCGCTTCGGTCTATAAAAGATAAGACGCCAAATGGGACTAACGAATATAATTATGTGAAAACAATATATAACGTCATTATAGGTAACTGTGTTTATTAGAAACCTAATGTTAATTATTAACATCATAACATCACGTTTGTAATCCCAGAGGGGTTAGGGATTTTGGATTTTCAGAGAAATATTCAGAAGCTGAGCCGACCGCAGCGTGTTTCACCGCTATTGATAGGAAGAATGAGAGAACTCAATCACGAAATAAAGTAGAAAAAACCGATAGTAAAAGCTTATGGTGCGACAAAACTTCACACACTAGCTCAGAATGCCTTCTTGCCATAAAGAAAACGCTAGAGGTACGAAAGGACTTTGTAAGGAATTAAAAAGTTTGTTTTATTTGGTTGATTAAGTGGAATCAGTACAAAAAAAAAAACAACATAGGAAGAATGGTTAGCTGGTGCTTAAAGTTCCGTAATAACTGTAGATTAAGTATGAAGAAGTAACACAGAAGTGGAGAGATTTATCAGCAGAGGAGTACATACAAGCGGAAAATCACTTACTCGCTATACTTCAATGAGAATGTTTAGCAGATTTTTCTAAAACCAATAAGAAGTTATAAACCTTTTTAACGATAAAGGACTGGTATATGTTAAGATTCGTTTAACAATGAGCAATGACAGCGAAGGTGTCATGTCACTTAGATTACTAATATTATTGTTGAGAGAATTGTACAATATTTTCACGTAAAATACCTTCATGCGGGATCACAAACGTTAATTAGCAAACTTCGTGAAAGATATTGGATTACAAGCATGTTACGCGATAGTGTAATAGAAGGCCCGATGAGACTACGCGGAGCCTAGACGGTGTGATAGACGGACAGGTCGGCCACCATATCAGTTACACCAGACCGCGGACGCAGCATATTTCGTGTGAACCAAACGTATGACCGATGTGCAGTCCTCGTTCCAAAAATAGCATACTTGTTTCAACCATCAAACAATTACCACCTCCATTGTCAATTTTATATTAATTATACTCATTATTGAGGAAAAATTTTTTTTATTTACATCCTCCGGCTTCAGCCTTCGTAATTAGCATACGTCGTCATGCTAAAACTGTTTGTTTTCCTTAATAAATAAAATGAAAAGGTAGCGCGGCAATGTCTCGTTTGCAAGCGTTTTAGCAGCAAGAGTTGTACAGTACCCTCCGCACCATTACCTACACACAGAATATATTTGCATTGTATAAACTCAATCTCATTTTTGTTATATAGATGCATTGCACAGGTGTGAGTACTTTGTACTATAGAGCTACCATTTACCGGGTAAAGTGATAGATTGATTTGAATGTGCCCTGGCGGCTGATAGTATATGTCATGCTCACTCAAATGTTTCGCTGACGGTGGCGCGTGTGTTGGATCATTTAGCTCCCTTCAAAATGGTTGAGCTGAATGGTGCTGAACCATGCGTCATGTTCGTGAACGGGCGCCGTCAGTTGGGGCTGGTCATCTCTTAACTGCCACGGCTTATTTTGATAATTTATTTTTTGGATTGTTTTTAATTATGTTTTGCTTGGACGCTTTTAACGTGTACGGTTTTTATACATTGTTCTCAATCCAAAGAACCAACTAATACATTTGTAACAACAATATTATTTAAAAGAGTGTCAATGGAGTTTCTTGTCCGTTCTTCTCCATAGGTACCTACTACGCTTTCGAATGGGCAATCAGCTTCATATTTCTGACTGACCGACTCCTTGACAATTCAAAAGTGCCTGTAAATGGTTTAATTGAAATAAATGCTTTGAGTTTGAGATAAAATATGGCAGTCCATTTGAGGCAACCGGTATAGACTTGGCTGGGCACAGTGGCCCGATATTTAAATACAGGAGAAAAGTGCTGGATCGTTTTATTCACATGCGCTACGTACCGTGCAGTCCATTTAGACTCATGTTCTTCACTGTCTACATAAGATATGTTAACGTTCCGCCGATTTGTGGCAAGAAGAGGTTTTGTAAGGACAACATATACAGGTAATAGAACCAATTTTCGTGGAGCAAGTTCGATACTTAAGAACATCAAGTGGTATGAAATAGCACAAGGAGACCTCAACGCAAAGATTGAATGGCGCTTAATACCTCCGTCAGCGCCATGGTGGGGAGGATTTTGGAAAAGTATGGTACGGACGGTTGAAGAAATACTTAGGAGAGTGCTTGCAAGGGCAGCACTTAACTATAATGAACTATTGACTGTGTTGTGTGAAACCGAAGCGATGATTAATTCTCGGCCGCTAAACTTTATAGCAGAATATTTAGAAACTACGGAAGTTCGTCGAATCGAAAGGTCGTTCAAAGAATTGTTAGAAGTTAATCAGACCTCTACAGCGCCCCTTTCCTTTAGAGGTTCGTCAGAGGGATGTGCCAACCATTGCAGCTGCACAGCAGCTGCCCACTAAAGTGCATGTCATTTATTTATTGTTATCTCCGAACAGTGTATTAGTTTTGTGTAGATTTCTGCCGCTTTCTCGCGGGGCCGGAGGATGTTGTAATTGTCTTTGGTACTTATTTAAAAAAGATATAGTCTTTTGTAATAAGAACTGTAAATATCAAAAAAAAAGTTGAAAATATATGAAAGTCTACATTTAATTCTGTGTTCCTTTTATTTTATAAGTAAATCGTTGTACTATCAAAATTGAAGTTATTTGCACTTTGTGGCGTTTTTTCTTTATAGCAGTCGGTTGTTTTGTAACAAGTTTTATTTAACAGTGGATACATTAATATCTACTGTATTATTTCTAAAGTGAGGGTGTAATTATGGTTTTTTCGGGTGTAAAAAGAGACAATGTTTTCGTCATGGGTGTCATCTTTATCTTTTTGAGGGCGTCGGTGCCGAAAATCAGAAATCAAAATCTAAAATGACAGCCAAAACCAGAGGTGGATCTTAGTAAATGGGTTAGCTATTCACAAGGACAACTGTATGTAGGAGGTCTTTCGAGGGGCAAGTAGATGTTATCTTTATTTATTCTCAAAAATCAAAGTGACATTCGTCGCATTGGCATTATAAACCCTGAGGACTCAGTGACTGCATTCGAAAGGACTGTGGGAGAGAACCCCAGGTAGCGCTTCCCGTCAAGCAAAATCAAAATATTCTTCCTTTAGATAAACCTTCTCTACATAGGCGACTCATATTTTTTTTTCGACATGCACGCAAATGAAGTCGCGGGCACGGCTAGAATGTATTTATGTAAATGGTTTGAGTTTGAGCTTAATGATACGCGAAATGTTAAATGATAATGATAAATGATTTTATTCCTGTAAGTAGGTTTTTACAAACACTTTTACACGTAAATACAAACACTTTTATACGTCAATGCAAAACTCATTATACGACACTCTCGCCAATAAAAGATATCGTAACGTACAATAACGGAAACCAACACAAGATTAAATATTTACAAAAAAAAATGGTCTTCATTATATTTAATCTTCACTAGTAATTACATTTCACGAAACAACAAAGTTTTTTCTTTGAAGAATAAGAAGCCAAGGTTGTTACGTTTGGAAACATAATTTTCGGGTACAAGGAAATTGTAGCTTTCGGTATTAATTAAGTAATTAGGAGTGAAATTGTACCCTTAAATTATTAATTGTTACTTTATTACTTAATTTAAAAAAGAAATTAAAAGGGTGTTCATTCTGTGCAATATAAAGCTCAGCAGCTTTCAACCAAGATCTGCAGTTGTGGCCAGATCAAAGACATCCGATCCTAAAAAATGGCTTGCTCTTTTTCTATGTATTTTGATTTGTAAGGAACTTAAAGGTCGAGACAGCATATCGATTCTGTAAAAACCTCACCGTGAAGACTTGCGTGGAGTGAGCTGTGCAGTGTCATCGCGTCTTTGTCAACCACTGACAGCTCACTCCACCTAAGTTTTCACGGTGGGATAGTTACAGAATAGCACTACAGGTCTAGATAAAGATGGCGTGATAGCTAAGGCATTTAGGATTCATTTACATCTGAACGGAGAAGTCAACAGAGAGACAGAGAGAGAGAGATCTGGAAAACTATTGGACGGAACTAATCCCAGCGGTTGTTTACAATACAGGGTTAGTTTCCAAAGACCTGCCAAATTTAAGGCTGTGGTACAGACCATCAAACAGCACCCTAATTGCGTGACACAGTGTTAATCAAAATCTGTATCACCTTGAAGGATATTGCTAAATCATTGCTTCTTAAGTTCGAAAAATTTGTCTGCGGCAATGAGTGTTGTTGAACTTTCTCCATGGAAACATAATCGTTCTTGCGAACAAAAACTGCCGTCTCATACTTTAAGGTCGAGGTCTTTTTACCCCATAAAAACAGTTGATATTTTTTTCGCGATTACCCATGTCAGTTTTTTTAAGTAGTAGTAATAGTGATTTATTTCCAAATCTTCAGCACACGTTACATCAGTGAGGACTCATCTTGAGGTCTCGACCCCTGAATTAGGACATCCTGTATGACAGGGGTCGAGGTTTCTCCAGCTTAATGCATCAGCATGAGAAGGCTTACGATGGATCACCAATGAAACTGAACGCAATCAGCACATAAACGAGGCATAAGGGCTGTTAGTGTCATTATTTTCTATTGAATATAGACACTGACTGCTCTAGAACGTGTTTTAGATGTGCTGCTCGAGTTCAGTTTCATTGGTATAATTGGTACATAGACTAAATACAATTTAGCGATTTCTGTAACAGTGAAAAAAAAAGTTAAATATAAAAACAATTGTACAAAAAAAGTTAAAAATATTGTTACTTCTAAAACATTATCATTCTGTTTTAGTATAGAATGGGGGTAGCATTCGTATGGTGAGATGTGTTAGTTTGAGGGTCTGCGCACTCTTAAATTTGACAGGTCTTTGAAAAGTAACCCTGTATAAGTTGAGCGTATGTAGCATACGTTTTTGGAGCTAATGGGGTGGTTATTCTATAAGTGTGTATAAAGCTACAGTGTTACTTCACGTACCGGTCATGAAGATCAGTAGGCTCTATTTGAGTCATACATAAAACTAAGTGGCCGTTTGTTTTCTTTACACTAACATATAGCTGTGAGTTTCTTAACACTTATGGTTCGACCCTTCCCTTTTCATGTTCCTTCGATATTAAACCTTTGCAATCTCAAGGGAATGTTACGATTTTTGTAGTGTCTGAAGTGAGTGGAAGTTGCTGTTCGTGTTGGATTAACAGCCTTTCATGATGCCTTTGGGAAGAGGTGGAGAAGTGTGATATAGGATGGATAAGAACATAATGGGAGCTATCTTTTTTTGCGAATATAAAATGGCATGCAACAGAACGTGTTTTGTTTTCTAAGTAAATGTGTGCTGTGTTATGTAACGGCAATGAGGTGGAAGACACTAAGTTTGATGTGAACTAGAAGGTGTAGCAGTTGTATAGACTAGATCAAACTGGTTGCTTATTGAATTGTATAATTTTTCATTCCACATTGATTCATTTCTTCTGACAATGATTCACACACAACATTGTTGCTTGTTAATTTTTTATGGAAATTGTCTACTTTTACAATTTTGTAAATATGTGAGCACCGTGTATCTATCACATAGTTAATTTACCAGCCATGGCTATTTTTTAAATTAATTTTACCTATGATGGTAAAGTAATTTATTCTGGGTGCATCGTCTTCAAATAACATTAAATAATACATGTATAAGTACAAAATAGTGTAAAACATTTTAAAAGAGTAACGGTGGAGTTTCTTGCCACTTCTCCTCCATACGAAACTACCTTTTGGAAGAGGCAAAAAGTTATTTTTTTTGTATTTGTTGACGTTTAAAAGTGCCATTTATGTGCCTATTTGAAATAAACTATTTGAATTTGTATATAAAATCTAGGTACCGATAATTTTTTTATAAGTCATAATTTTATCAATAGTTTCATCATATTGTAATACTTGGCGTAAAATGGGAGTTGAATCTACTATGAATGAATAGAAAAAACGCTGCGCTGTTTAGGAAGTATGTTCTCCTTACATTCCGAAATGCAATTTATTAAGAAAAGCACATTATTATAGCAGAGAGTATAGTTAGGAACCATAACATAACGATATTGCATGTTTTACCAAAACTTTGTGTTTATGCTTTTCATATTAAAATAATAAAAACCTTTACTCGGTGATAAAAGGTCTAAGGAACAAAAAATACTTACCTGCTTGCAATATTTTGTTTAAAACAAAAAGCTTATTACAAGTTGACATTTTCCATCATCAATTTTAAATCTTAACCCGTCAAGTTTGGGTATAAATTACGTTTGACTCATATTATAAGTTAAAAAAACCAAAATAATTTGTTCAGTCAACAAGTTATATAAAACTAAGTTAAAAGTTCTACACTAAAACCTACCTAATAAAGTTGAAAATTGTATGACTTTCGTTGTCAAATCTTTGTAAGTCGTGACAACCACATTTCCATGTGCTGTAAAGTGTGAATTCAGTTATTAAGTTAAATAGGTGACCAAGTGAACTGGATTCTGAAGGTTTCAGTCACGAATTTGTCATATACTACTTACCTTCTTTGATTAACACACACATTGATGTGAGATATACACAATGCAAGGCCGTGCAGGGTTGGGCCCTAAAGATGGCTAAGCTTAAAAATGCTGATACTGCATTCAACTAGAAGCCGAGCTCCGCTACTGGGTTGATAAAATACTTTAAAAAAAGTTTTTTCAGAGAGAAAACACTGTAAAACACACCTTGTAATAATATTGTTAACAATAAATATCGTAAAATCAATAAGCCTGATATTGTGGTGATAGATAGATGAGAGCGCCGTGCAATGATTGTTGATATCGCTGTCCCTCATGACGAGAATCTCGTGAAAGATGAGAAAGATATAAATAAAAAAAAACAAGTAGCTTAACTTAGCACACGAGGTTGTCGACATGTGGAACGTCGACTCTGCAATCATTGTACCAATAATCATTACAGTAAATAGGCTTATAGCGGAGAGCCTCGACCAACACCTCAGGAGGCTCTCATTGCGCGGATGGGTCAAGGGCTTGATTCAGAAAGCAGTACTGCTGGACACGGCACGCATAATGAGGAGGTTCCTCTCTATAGAGCTCTGACCACTGGCAGCTTGGACCCAGTTCCTGATGCCGATCTGCCACATTTTTTATATTTTTTGTAAAAGTATTTAAAAATGTATTTTAGTAAGAAAATGAATAAACGAAATATAGTACTTACAGGAAAACAGAATTAAATATGGAAAAAATCTTGTCAGTAAGATTTAAAATTATATGTTGAAATGACGTCACGCTCGCAAAACCTCAATACGAAAACAGATTCCAGCCCCCACACAACAAAAATTATGCCGTCAATGGACAGGTTAACTCCTAAAAATAATTTATCAAGTCTTATTTTTATCACGGTCCCCACAATAACTTCATTATTTATACCCTAACATCTCCGAAATGAACCCATAAAGTCTCCTTTCACTACACCATGCCGTGACGTGACCGAAAAAGGGTCGTACAGATAGGTGCGTCAAGGCTTTGAAGGTTAATACACAGGCGAGACGTGACAGCGCGACACTAAGGAACCGCTCGTCGCGCGGCACGCGATTTCTTTGCGTCGTGGTCTCGCATCCCGCCTGCCTACGAGCCTTCCAAGGGACGTAGGAGCGGTTAAGTAGTTATGACTTACTACATAAATAGACTATTTGACTATATTTTTTTAATGTGATTTTTCGAAACCTAGAAAAATATTAAGCCACAATTAAATAAATGTGTAAATATCTTTAAAAAAGTTCTATGCGCTTAAATGTCGATGCTAGACAGATACAGCATTGTTAGCATCAGACTTCACAACACATGAACGCCATTTCAGCGACATTCAGTACAATGTTCGTTTTGCGTGACAAGAATGGGGGAATAATTGCAGAATTGGGTAACTTCAAAAAATTTCGTCAAGAATATTATGTTTGCAAATCGTCTTTTTTGTAATAACTTGAACTTAAACTCGATAGCAAGTAAGTCGACGGGGTGAGAAACTAGAGCCTGCCATTCTATTATGAAAAAATTACAAAGTGAAATTTTTTGTGAACTGAGATGACAATAATGTCGATCTCATTTCACCAACGTTTTCAGGCTGTTTTTTTTTCAGAATAGACCGGTTGTATTTAAAAAGAGTTTCAGTTTAAGAGAATTTAAGTTTCCAATTTATGTTGCTAATAATTAAGGAGCAGTGTAGCGACAATAGTGTCGATCTCATTTCACCAACGTTTTCAGGCTGTTTTTTTTTCAGAATAGACCGGTTGTATTTAAAAAGAGTTTCAGTTTAAGAGAATTTAAGTTTCCAATTTATGTTGCTAATAATTAAGGAGCAGTGGTAGCCCAGTGGTATCGGCCCCAACTTACGACTTGTAGGTCGTGAGTTCGTACCCAGACAGGCACTTTACTGTGTGTATTTTATTTCAACACCACTGTTCTATAAACGGTGAAGAAAAACATGAAACCAAAACATTCAAAGACATGTGAGAACTACCAACCTACACTGGCCCGCGTGCTGGATTATGGCCCACTCTTTATCACAGAGAAGAGGCCTGTGTGCCAGCATAACATCATAACATCACGCCCTGTTTCCCCGAAGGGTTGGGCAGAGGCGTACCTATAGTACACCCACATTTCGCCAGTTATGTTTAAGTCCCATGTAATAGGGGGCGAACCTATTGCCATCTACCGGGCACAAATCCAGACTTCAGGCTGCTGCTGAGAAATTCCAGATGGAAAAACCCAATAACACGTTGCCCGACCTGGGAATCGAACCCAGGACCTCATGCTCAGCAGTAGCGATTGCGACCACTAGACCAACGAGGCAGTGTGTGCCAGCAGTAGGAACATTATAGGCTGATTGTGATAATTAAGAAGCGTTGTTGTAACAGCATGTTGTTTAAACAGGTGTTTCATTACATTTGTGGTTCCGTTCTCAGCATCCACGTTAAAACACACGGTTTATTAATAATCCCTTAAGGCATTCTATTCTCAGCAACACGAAACGATCAAGCTTGGCTGCTTGGTATTGGACAAACAAACTAATTGGATACGTGGGTAGGTAGGTAAATAAAGTACCTATTAGATGAAGCCACTATAAGGTTTTAGAAGACGTTTAAAGTTTAAACTGTCTTCTGATAGGTGTGCTATGCTTTCTTTAGATTTTGAATTTTAGTCTCCCTATCACTCCCTAGAGCAATTTAATGATGTTTAATCTGTATATAGTTAAACACCTTCCTACCTAGGACTTGAAAAACAAAAGACTTGTCTTCATAAGTTTTCCTACGTGTATAAAAAATAACCCGTTTCGTGAAAAAATATCAGTTGACAACTGAAAGAAATAACAGTAATAAATAAAATAAATATTTTTTTTATTTTTTCGAATAAGTTTCAGACGAAAAATACGTATGTAGTTTAAAACAAACGATTGGATTTTTTTTTATTAATGACATTTTAACTTTAATTGAAACGATTTGACATTACTTAGTTTTTTTTCTGTATTTTGTATTATTATAATTTCATAATTCTTATTTAAAATAAGAATGTCTTTTAAATTTGTGTACATTAAACACGATTTGCATGCCCATGACGGTAGAACATGGAGCACTATTATAAAAAGAAAACATCTATGTACTAATTACCCATGTTTGCAAAGGAATAAAAAAACAAAAAAAAAAAGATAAAGATGTGTAACAACTGGTTGGCAGAAGAGTAAAGACAGGTACATTACGTAACTATTCTGTAACCACACGGTCTGTACATGAAATGGGTGAGCCCTGCCTCTTAAAATTCACGAAATATGAGGATATTTTGATTAAAACAGAAACTATTTCCTTTCAATTTTTTTCTTTCATAATAGTCGCTTATCTTGTGCTTACCGCGTCAATGTGGACGACCCTTAGGTAACGTTGGCCTCAAACTTATCTATAATTGATAGATTTTCGTTTCCACACAACTGAGCATCAATGAAGTTCGGCTTCCATTAGATTGTCTGCCTGGCCGACACCAAGGTAAGTCTTTTAAAGTTGTAATGAGGTTTTTGAAGGTTTTGTTTCTTAAGGTTTAAAGATTTTAGAAATCGTTTAGAGCCCTTTAATGAAATTAGGTATTTAACCCAAGCAGTTTTCATGCCGTAGGTACTTATTTCGTTAAATGGAACCGGTGTAAAATATCTTAGATTGTGCTTCATTAACAAGAAGAAAGACTGTTAATAGTGTGCACTGTTAAATACTTTCTTAATTAATTCACCACCTACAAATATTCGTATACCTACCTACTGAAGAACTACACTTACTGAAAGTCCGAACATAGAAAAAATTAAAAGAAAGAAGAAAAATGCGTTTATTGGCATTACAGAGCAAAAAAAAAATGACACCTTAAAACTATAAAAAACAGAATACAAAGATATAATATTAAAAGGGCCTCAGCTCAGCATAAATAATGTCAGATGACACAAGGTGTACCATCTGACGCTGCTTTTCAGCTGCAACCCATGAGTGCCATACGCTAGAACATACACAGAGAAGAGTACACATGTAATCAAATGGTTTATTTATACGTAAACGTTACCGTTGAAACCTCAAAAAATGAAATTTTAGTCTTAGCTACAATAAAAGTATAAAGAAACCACCACGTTTGTGAGTTTGTATTTCACAGGACGGTGTAGACACTTTTTACTGTGATGCAGTCCTCATTTGAGAAGTCGTAAGGTTCCGACTCCCACCGCCTACTTCTTTCATCTTAAAGTGATGGACGAACGTGGTAATCGCTATCAATCAAAAGTCACTTACCTCAGCAGCAATATAAGCAGGTATGACAGAGAGGAGCAGCCTCTCTTGCTGCTCCCTCTCACACTCGAGCTTCACTCTCTGCTCCAGGCAGGTTCTGGTGCCAGCGAAGGTGTTCCTATGGGCCCTCTCTGTGAGGGCTCGGTAGTAGAGGCCAATACCGCTAGCAGAGATGAGGAGGGATAGCTCGCAGATTAGCTGTGGAAGAGAAGGGAGCATATATGAATGGAGCGAGTGTTTGGCTTTTAAAGACAAATGTAGATAATTTAACATCGTACCCACTCCTCGAAGGGATTCGCAGAGGGTAACCTAGTACGTACACCCGAATTATGCCAGTTATATTTTCGTCTCATGTGACATTGTGAGCTGAGCATAAATCCAGACTCCGGGATTCAGAAATGTGTGATATCGGTAAGTAAATAAATTAGGTATTTCCATATGCTGCGCTGCGGCTGATGATGCAGGAGCTTGGAAAATTAATGCTAGTCAAGTAGTGTGGTGCCATTTACGATGAGAACGGTTTGCAATCTAGTTCATGGCTAAGTAAGTTAAGGTAAGATCCCGATTCATTTATTTGACTTTTGTGCAAATGCGTCATTAATTGGCGCAAAGCCGGTAGGATCTCACCAACGCACGATATAACAATACATTCAACAAATTTTATTTTCAAGGCAGAAATGAAAGAAACACACATTCCAAGCGTTAATGGGGATTAACGTAATAACAATACAATATTTTACACAATATGAAACCACCGTCATAGTCACCATACAAGCTTTGACTTTTATATTAGAAAGGGCACGTGCACCTATTAAAACAGTGAAAAGCGAAAGCTTGACTTATTCACACGGTGGCTGTCCTCAACCGCTGTGTGCTACCGTAGGTTCCGTAACTCCGGGGTCTGTCGGAGTCAAACTCAAAGCATTTATTTCAAATAAAACAATTACAGACGCATTTGAATTGTCAAGGAGTCGGTCACTCAGAAAGATGAAGCTAGTTGCCCATTCCAAAGCGTAGTAGGTACCTAAAGAAAGGGCAAGAAACTCGACGGACACTCTTTTAAAATAAATAAATAAATGTTACATGAAATTTGTTACATCAGTCATGTTAAAATTATAGATTGTATTACTCCTTTGGCAAATCTGAAATGACTTTATATCCCCCAAAGTAATTTAGCATCCATTGATGCCTTCCAAAGAGTGAAATCTATTTGCTAAGTGCAAATGCAGTGTGCTGCTGCATTGCTGTTATTGTTTAACAATGAACAATTGAAAATGAGGTATTACTACGGTACTATATCAATGTTTTTTTTTGTTTTTTCAATGTAAAATTTCACAGTAGCAGCCCGGAGTCTAGATAAATGCCCGGTTGATAGCAGTAGGCTCGTCCCCTATTACATGGGACCTATTATTGGGTCAGTCATTTGTTAATTGATTAGTGTTTGGGTTTCACTACATTTGTATATTTTTCATCAATACACACACACACGATAAAAATACGAGTAATTATGGAATATGAGTTCCGTCGCAGTAGCAATGCCACACAAATGGCTCGCAACATTAATAACGTGTACGGAGTGAACACTACAAACGAACGCACTACTCGTTACTGGTTAATCGCTCGTCCCCGCTGCTCCAACACGAGATCGCTCGACCTCATACGGCACAACAGACGGACTCTACGCTACAAGAGCTTGAGTTGGAAGTTTTGCGACATCCACCGTACTCACCAGACCTTGCGCCGACAGACTTCTACTTTTTCAAAAATTTGGACAACTTCTTGGAAGGGAAAAAATTCAATACCCGCAAGGCAGTTCAAAATGCCTTTGAAGAGTTTGTTGGCTCACGTACACCTGACTTGTTCAAGAAGAGCATTGAAAAACTACCACTGCGCTGGCAGAGATGCATCGATAGCATGGTTGCATGTTTTGATTGATACATATAAAAATATTTATATAAAAATTACTTTATCTTTCTGTATGCTAAACGGCAATTTCATAGGTCAGACAGACCTCTTATAACTGGCGAAATGTGGTTGTACCTCTGACTAACCCTTCAGGGAATACTTGCCTGAAGTTGTGACATGTGTGAATTACTTGAAAAGAAGTTTTGCACTGATTGTGTATGTTTGCAGTAACCTTATAGTGTGAACCTCTGCTCGCTAATTTAATATCGTTATTACACTGTAAGCACCTTTTATGTTACTCATTAAGGGTGGATTTCACCAATGAAACTGAACGCGATCAGCACAAAAAATAGGTACAAGAGCTGTCAGTGTCATTATTTTCTATGGAATATTGACACTGACAGCTCTTGAACGCGTTTGATGTGCTGATCGCGTTCAGTTTCACTGGTAAAATCGGCACATAGTGTTTTTTTTTACAAATTTATATTGATTTATAAATATTCTTTAATTAACAATAAATGCGCTCTACAACCCTAGGCATACCTAGACGTTTTTCAAAATATTGCTATGCTTTTTTATTCTTCATTCAAGTTCTTATGCTTGTGTGGGAAAAGCTCCTGTTTCATTCATGAAGGTTTCAGCGTTTTCCTTGGAAGTATAATTTGTATGCTAGCTTTTGTGTTGGAGAAACAGTCATGAAGTCGTAAAAGTTAGGCTATTCCAGTATGATTCACATTGATAGAAGAGAATCACTGAAGTAACAAACCCTGAAGTACTAGCGAAACGAAAACAACCTTTATTAAATACGGGAACAAAATACCCATTAATTTGTATGGACTTTAACAACGTGGTATATTTATTTAGTGTCTGCCAAAACAGCCACGATATAGCTAGATTCTGATGAAAAATCCTATTTTTCCTATTTTTTTTGTCAAGTTTACCAAGCCTAGTACCGTAACAAATAGACATACACATAAAATCTTCCCCTGCGCCTATCATGGAAAATGTCGCCATTGCTATCTACGGGAAACAATGGGAAAAGAGCCGGCCACAGAGTTCTTAGAAAGGCCAACGGTAGTAAGTTGTAACCAATTGATAAGATTGCCAGGAAATCGGAAATTTTAGTTAGTTTACCCTTTAAAGAATGTTTTGAGGGCAAGTTCTTTTGAGTAGTAAATATATATTGGAGTCAAATCAAATCAAAATATTTTATTTCACATAAACCTACATGGGCACTTAAGAAACGTGAGATTCTAGGTGCACGGTTCCAATTGGTCGTTTCCTATGGAGAAGAGCCGGCAAGAAACTCCATAGTTACTCTTTTAAAAATATTTGTCTTTTACAATGTTTTTTAATTACAGTGTTAATAGGTATGGGAGGACAGTCTATAGTAGGCCTTTCGATAAGTACCATATGTAAAACAAATTGACAATGGTATATAAATTTACAATCCGCAAGGCCTACGACGTTCTCACATTTACAAAATATAAAATAATCTAATAAAGTAAAATAAAAAACTAATTAAAAATTTTAGGTATATAATGTAATGAGGATTTAGGAGTGAATGAGTAATCTCGTTGGTTGGTAGGTAACTAACCGTTTACTGCAGAAATGAAACGATGTTTATTGCTGTGAGTAGATCTTCTATAACAGGAAACAGGACGAATCACGCACTCACTAGGCCTTATTAACCCATATTGCCGTAATTAACAAGCTACCGATGCAAATCAGCATAAGAAGTATAAATAAACAAACAAAAATAAAAGTTAATGAAGTCAGAAATACCACCGAGCACACGATTTCTTGTTACACAGTTACTTCAATGGCGTTTAGTCACACGAGGTCTTACCATTAATTAAACCATGATTTGAAGTTTAAACATGGTAACATGTATGTCCCTTCAGGTTCTATTTAGAATAGTTGTAACTGTGAGAAAAAAAAGAAACCATGTCATATAATGTTACCTTTTGGAACGAAGTTCTTTCATGATATAATATATCCATAATATAAATACTAGGAACAAACACACATTTTTTTCCTAATACTAGGCCAAAGAAAATAGGTGGCTCATTTAAATGTCAATGTATACGTTTTAATAATAAACTTCCTAGCCACATTCAAGAACTAAGCTAGAAAGCCTAATAAACTGTCAAGGACTATTTTGAGGACAAAAAGGCTTGGGATTGAGCTGCATCAATAAATTCACAGAGATATTGTTGATGTTTTTTTGCCTACTGTTTTCTCTATTTGTACCTTTATAGAAAAACATATATATTTGCTGTATAAAGTACTCGACTAGACTATGCGGGTCACTGTATTTTTCTTTTTTTCTTTCAGTTAGTTTTAATTCTCGCAGTTTGAGTACTTTATGCGACCTACCCAAATGTCCTTTCTTTTGTTTTGTTCGTCGAATCGTTGAGCTCCTTAGTTCTGAGTTGAGCTGCACGATTATTGACAAATGCGCGCAAGACTGGCCAGTTCCACTCAAATGGGTGTGGTTCTTACCTCAAAAGACCATTTCAGACACCAGTCTACATGGTCCTCGAATGATCTGAACAATTTTTTTTCAGATTTTTAAATACACTGTGCCATTGATGGACTTTATATTACAATGACATGAAAATTTACTTTGTTTAGTGTTATAATATTTTAATTATTGTGAATGTGAAGTCAGTGTGGATTTGCTGTTTTCATTAAACAGTTTTTTTTAAGTTAGTTTTAATCATGGTCTGGCAGTTTGAGTAATTTATGCGGCCTACCCAAATGTCTTTTCTTTGCTAATGTTCGTCGAATCGTTGAGCTCCTTAAGTTCTATGTTGAGCTGCATGATTACTGACAAATGCGTGCACTGACTGGACAGATCCACTCATTCTGTGTGGTTCTTTCCTCAAAAGAGACCATTTGAGACACCAATCTACATGGTCTTCACATGAGCTGACCAAGATTATTTCTGGAATTTACAAGAGCCTGTGACCTCTTAGTTTGTTTCGGCCTTTCTTCTCAGAGTACTCAGATAGGAAACGTGGATCACGTCTAGTTTTTAAAATATGATTGACGTGTAAAAGTGTTTGTAGAACTTACAGAAATAAAATCATTTATCAGTAACGCAGTTTGCAAACTTGTAGAAATATTTAAGATATCGTCACGGAACGAAAAAGCATTATGCCCCCTCCATGCGAATTTTTACTATATAAAACAAAGAGACGGAGAAAGAGAGACATTATCATTTTCGAGGACGCGCGCTGTGAATTTTTTCATAGTTTTCGAAACTTCGTTGCTGACGGAGGCCCCCCGAGCACACGCGTATTTTTTTGGTAGGCACACTTTTTCACTTATTGTAAATTTATTCTGTTATATTACCCCCTTTGAGCAGATCATTTACGGTATGAAACGAAGAGAATGTGTAACCTTTGGTGTAATATGAAGTCATAAGGAAAACTTTTCTTTTTCATATCCTCAGACGGCGGGATTTTACGAAAGCCGTGGAAAGTATGAATAAAGTATTGTGTTAGGTAGATAATTAATTTATATTTTCTTTTCACATCTCACCTACACCTAATCAAATTATTAAGATTTTGAAAATATCATTGTCTGTATATATCTTGATGCTGAAAATACCTTTGATGTACCTACTGACAAGTTAAGGCTAAGAACAAAACACAAAATCAAAAGTCATTTATTCAAATTAGGCTAAGAATCAGTACTTTTCGGACGTCAAAATTACATATGACAGTCCCCCAAAACGCCTTCCGTTCACCACTACCTAGTACTTTAGCTGGGAAGAAGAAGTGGAGCAACAAACTCCCCAGCAGCACAGATGTCTGATGATTCGGTCTGTCTACATGATTTCAGTTATATAAACTTAGTATAAATTGAAGTCACTTTGCGTGTCTGTGTGAACCGCGTTGTTCTTCTGAATTCCTCACGGATTTTGATGCAGGTTTCGCCATCACAGAATTTATTCCTGAAGATGTATAATGCGTTCATATTCAAATCACATATTTAATAATAAGAATGAAGAAATCTCGACGTTTTGCCAAGTCGATAAAACCATGCGAAGACACATGACATTACTGACATTTGTGACATTACCTGTGCAGGTATTATGTTTTTAGGGAAATTATTATAATATGTGTTATTTGATATCAAGCTTGTATAAATTTTGAGAAACTACTTACTCACTGTTTTATTTGTTTTAATTTATTATGTACTTATTTTCATCCAATTTATTGAATCCATTGGTTTCCGTACGTTGTTTTTGGGTGGCCATTGAAAATCAGCGCTGTGCTGTCAGTCCCCTATAGCACAGCATCATGCTGAGTGGAAGCCTTCTTGTCACAGTCACGGCGTGCAGCTGCCGACTATTTATGTTCTGTGTTCGTAAGAATAGATCTGTTTTGTTTTTTTTAGTATTATTTTGCATGCACGTTTTCTGTGACAAATAAATCTATTTTTCTTTCTAATAATAGGGGAGATTTGATTGGATGTCACTGCATCAGAAGGCGTCACGACACGATACAACTCAGTAATGTGAAACCGGCTTAAGGCGCTTTGATCCGACCGATACCGCGCTTGCTAGGTTTTTTTTCCATGGGAGACAGAAAAAAACCGTGTTATTAAATTCTGAAGAAAAAAAAACTTATTTATGAATCTGGCAGATATGGCATTGCTTTTAATAACAAATTAACTTAGCTGGATGGAAAAAATCCCAATATGTAAATGAAACGGTAGTAAGATTGTTTAGCACAGTTGTCTGACGATGTCTCTATAAAATAATTAGTATGTTTACATATTATCATAGGGCCTCAAGGGGACCACAGGACCTAAACGCAAGTTTGGTCTAATGCCTAAAAGTATACGATCCACTGCTGCTAAACAAAATCAGAAATAAATATGATGTAGTGTGTTGAAAACATAATAAAACAAATTTGATCAAAATGAAATAATCACGAAGACACATCAAAAAATTTATTTATACGATTATAACCATAATAATATTTTTAACGTGGTCGGAATAAAATGTCACGGTTAAATGGCTGAAGATACAACCATGTGGAAAACAAATCGGATGGTTTAGAGAGCTTACAATACAAATAACATTACACTTTAGGGTTTAATTGTTTCTTTACGTTTTCCTGATGTGACTACATCGGTGTTAAGAGCATAGCCAAGTAATGTTAGTTTCATTCATGGAATTAGACAAGGTAAACGTCTATTAAGCACAGGAAAATAAGTTTTAAACACAAATCTGCAAAATAAATCCCAGTGAAGGTTTATTACTGGGATAATCTTATTCATATTCAAACGATAGAAAAACAGTGTGAAAAGTCCATTAAGACACCTAGTGCGAAAAATAAAAAAAAACGCATGTTTTGCTGAAAATATCTTATTTTCATAGGCTAATGTCAAGCTTCCAAGAGTATCTATCTAATTCATGTAGTCAATGACTTAGCACAAGTACAGTTATTACAAGTTGATAAGTACACACATGGCCGAATAGCGAGATGCTTGAATATTAAATGGAGTTTGCCATATTAAATCCCAGAAGCTCTTAATTCCATATTGAACTGAACTAACAACGTTGGGTGATTGACTCGTGTCTAAGTACTCTACCTACGCGTTTAGGAAAGTGTGTAGCGTGTGTGTGTGCGTGTACGATTCCAATTACTATGTAAAATGTTACAGTTCGTGTATTCAATATTTGAAATAAAAACAAATCATCTAGCTAGGGCTGAGTCTCAACGGATTGTAGCAGTACTACTCTACCGAGCACAATACCCCGCCATGAACGTAAGTTGCTATTACACTATAACTATGTAAAAGTATTGGGCTTACAGTTCGTGTATTAAATAATTGCAAAAAAAAAAAACGAATCATCTAGCTAGGGCTGAGTCTCAACGGATTGTAGCAGTACTACTCTACCGAGCACAACACCCCGCCAGGAACGTAAGTCGTCTACAGACTATTCCGAGCCCCGACATCGAACTGAGGTAAATTCGGACCTTCGGAGCCGTGATGCACGCGTTACACGGTCAGCATCGATCTCCGCGATCCAAATGGGCTTTCGACGTCGCACCTCACGTGGCGAAGCGCGACTAGAATAGTCACATTGTTTAGAGCCTCTCGACTCTCGGGGCTCCACAGTGATATCCTTGCCGGATTTGACTAGATAGGTTTCACCCTTAGTGGCGATCAGGGTTTCTCTCTGCGGATGATAGCTTCGCACCACCGGCCGTTCGACCGAGTGCATGAACCAAATGTCCGACACCGTGGTTATTGTAGGATTAAACGGTATTACTATCGCAACGACATGCCATCAGTAGGGTAAAACTGACCTGTCTCACGACGGTCTAAACCCAGCTCACGTTCCCTGTTAGTGGGTGAACAATCCAACACTTTGCAATTTTGACTTCACAATGATAGGAAGAGCCGACATCGAGGGATCAAAAAGCAACGTCGCTGCGGTCGCTCGGCTGCCACAAACCAGTTATCCCTGTGGTAACTTTTCTGACACTTCTTGCTAAAAACTCTTTATACAAGAAGATCGATAGGCCGTGCTTTCGCAGTCCCTATGCGTACTGAACATCTGGATCAAGCCAGCTTTTGCCCTTTTGCTCCACGCGAGGTTTCTGTCCTCGCTGAGCTGGCCTTAGGACACCTGCGTTATTATTTGACAGGTGTACCGCCCCAGTCAAACTCCCCGCCTGGCAGTGTCCTCGAACCGGATCACGCGGAAGTAAAGTTGTACTCTGCACGCTTGAATCACAAAGACCGCACGCCTGCCGATGTTATCGACAGCGCACCGTTTCCGCTCAACCGAGTAAGTAAGGTGACAATGAAAGTAGTGGTTTCTCAGCGACGATCGCGCGAACGATCTCCCACTTATGCTTCACCTTTCATGTCTCCTTACAATGCCAGACTAGAGTCAAGCTCAACAGGGTCTTCTTTCCCCGCTGATTCTCCCAAGCCCTTTCCCTTGGCTGTGGTTTCGCTAGATAGCAGATAGGGACAGTGGGAATCTCGTTAATCCATTCATGCGCGTCACTAATTAGATGACGAGGCATTTGGCTACCTTTGAAGAGTCATAGTTACTCTTGCCGTTTACCCGCGCTTGCTTGAATTTCTTCATGTTGACATTCAAAGCACTGGGCAGAAATCACATTGCGTCAACACCCGCGAGGGTCATCGCAATGCTGTGTTTTAATTAGACAGTCGGATTCCCCTTGTCCGTGCCAGTTCTGAGCTGACCGTTGAACGGCGGTCGTACAAAACCGCGCCGATCGCGCAAGAGACGAAATCGACACGTTCCGTTAAGGTAGGAAAATCATCAAAAGGCTGGAGCATCGACCTAGAGACCGCACTTGCGCGCGTCGACCAGGCACAACAACAGCTGCCTTTGCTTCATGTCCCACGCCAACCACCCCGGTCCTCAGAGCCAATCCTTATTCCGAAGTTACGGATCCAATTTGCCGACTTCCCTTACCTACATTTTTCTATCGACTAGAGGCTCTTCACCTTGGAGACCTGCTGCGGATATGGGTACGAACCGGCGCGACATCTCCACGTAAATCCCTCACCTGAATTTTCAAGGTCCGCAGAGAGTATCCGGACACCGCCGCAGATGCGGTGCTCTTCGCGTTCCGAACCATATCTCCCTTCTATAGGATTCCATGGAACTCGAACGCTCAGGCAGAAAAGAAAACTCTTCCCAGACCTCTCGGCGGCGTCTTCAGGCCACTTTGGGTTACCCCGTCGAACACTCGCTGTTAAAACGAAGGAACGATTATTGAAACGGTTCCGCTGCCGGGTTCCGGAATAAGAACCGGATTCCCTTTCGCTCAAAGGGCGTTATTTATCATTGAACATAACAAGATGATTTATTATATCCTTTTGAAAAAACACGCCACATCGACATAAGATTTCTCCTTGAGCTTAGGATCGACTGACTCGCGAGCAACTACTGTTCACGCGAAACCCTTCTCCACGTCAGTCCTCCAGGGCCTCGCTGGAGTATTTGCTACTACCACCAAGATCTGCACCGACGGAGGCTCCAAGCGGGCTCACGCCCAGACCCTTCTGCGCTCTCCGCCGCGCACGTCCTACTCGTTACGACTTAATGACGTCACAGGGAACGTCGCATATGCCCGTAACGGTAGTGTATAGGCAAAACACTTAAGCGCCATCCATTTTCAGCGCAAGACATCAATAATTAGGTGAGTTGTTACACACTCCTTAGCGGATTCCGACATCCGTGGCTACCGTCCTATTGTCTCTAGTGCCTTACGTCTTTTTGGTAACTTTGAGTGTTTTTTGGGCGCCTTAACACTACGTTTGGTTCATCCCACAGCGCCAGTTCTGCTTACCAAAATTGGCCCACTTGGCACCGTCATCAGATCTCCGGCTTCATCGTTCAAGTAAGCCGGAGTACTCACCCATTTAAAGTTTGAGAATAGGTCGAGGTCGTTTCGGCCCCAATGCCTCTAATCATTCGCTTTACCGGATGAGACTGTTGAAATCGACGCCAGCTATCCTGAGGGAAACTTCGGACGGAACCAGCTACTAGATGGTTCGATTAGTCTTTCGCCCCTATACCCAGTTCCGACGATCGATTTGCACGTCAGAATCGCTACGGTCCTCCATCAAGGTTTCCCATGACTTCGACCTGACCAGGCATAGTTCACCATCTTTCGGGTCCCAGCATTTATGCTCAGAGCGCGCCTGCATTCACGGTCTGGAAACGAGACGCCTCGGGAGTGCGAGAGCTCGACCTAGATCGATGATCCATCCTCCCTGAGCGCGCGTCGAGCGCGCGCCTTCACTTTCGTTACGCCTTTAAGTTTTACTATCTTAATGACTCGCATACATGCTAGACTCCTTGGTCCGTGTTTCAAGACGGGTCCTGCGAGTGCCCGAAACCGAATCATCGCAGACAGAGACGCGCACAGTCCGAGACATCACAGCGGCGACAGCAGACGCGCCGCACCTGCGTCCGCACTGAGGCGTAGACATAGGATACGACGTTGAATTGCGTCGGGCCGGACGCGACTAAAACGCGTGCGCGATTCGTCAATTTACCATCCGACAGCCGGTCGGCCACCGTCGCGATCCCACTATCCCCATGGAAGGGGAACGGGGCTCCCGTCCGGCGCTTAGACCGACATCGAATGGGTCGCGATGTATTTACTAAGAGAGAAGTGCACGCCGTCCGCGGACGTCGATGGACGCGCTCCGCGCCTACCGACCTGAGCCGACAGCATTGAGGCGCGCGTACGTACGACGCGAAATGACGATGAATCTCTCAGTTCGTTCGTTCGAGTTTCGCAGGTTTACCCCTGAACGGTTTCACGTACTCTTGAACTCTCTCTTCAAAGTTCTTTTCAACTTTCCCTCACGGTACTTGTTCGCTATCGGTCTCGCGGTAATATTTAGCCTTAGATGGAGTTTACCACCCACTTAGGGCTGCACTCTCAAGCAACCCGACTCTAAGGAGAGTCCCTCTCGCCGCGATCCTCCGTCGCTACGGGCCTGGCACCCTCTACGGGAAAACGGCCCCGTTCAAGACGAACTTGAACAGGAGTGATCGCGACGACAAAGCGGAACCTCCCGAACACCACATCTCCCGCCGCCTGAACGACAGCGGGATTCAGTGCTGGGCTTTTTTCCTGTTCGCTCGCCGCTACTAAGGAAATCCTGGTTAGTTTCTTTTCCTCCGCTTACTAATATGCTTAAATTCAGCGGGTGATCCTCCCTGATCTGAGGCCAACGTTTACTAAAGAAGAGACAAGTACATCTAGCCTTCTTACTTGTTACATACAAATAGACAACCAACGTAAAGAAAGTAGAACAAAGCGGTGTGAAATTCGCGGCCCTCAGGTTCGTGTCATTATAACTGACCAAAGAGTCCCGCGTACGTGTGTTAAGCAAGACGCCAGCGCCTGTCCTCACTGTCATGATGGCGACAAGACGCGTCGGAGATCGCTCTGCACTCACACCGCTTCGACTACGCCACATTGTATGACTATCGTCGTATTGTATGTACTCAGTTACATTTTTTAACGGACTGAAACGAGGACGCAGGCGTCCTGCGTCATAGAACCGTCAATTGCAGTTCCGCGTGCTCAGTTATCTCAAACCTTGTTACAGGAAGAAACGTTTGTGCACGTTTAGAATCGCAATGTGGAATTTGTTTGTTTTACAGCCGGCCCTCAGACAGGAGTGGTCCTGGATGTGTCTCCATGGACCGCAATGTGCGTTCAAAATGTCGATGTTCAAATGTGTCCTGCAGTTCACACAATGACGCGCAGTTGACTGCGTTCTTCATCGACCCGCGAGCCAAGTGATCCACCGCTCAGGGTAATAGTTTTACATTTTCGTAATTGTTACATAAATAAAACAGAAGTGGTCCCATTTTTTTTTTCAGGTCGGTGTCCATTGTCTGGCTGACAAATGTATGCCCCATATACATTTTGACAAGTCGTTAGGTTACTGTTACTCGTCGTATTTTTGGATTAGAAAAGTCTTGATTTGAACAGGCCAGTTTTATATATACATCAGAATTTGTAAGCATGCCCACTTCACGCAAACAATTTTGCCGCCGAACTCACAGCGCTATACGAAGTTATAGCGATGATAGCGGTCGACTGATTCACCCACTTGTATATGTGAAGCTTCAAAACGATGGTATCGGTGTTTTGTTGAACCAGGCGCGAAGTAAAACAGAAAAAAGCAATTCTCTCCACTAATTAATATTTATATTTTAAATCTAACTATATTGTTTAGATTACTGTTTGAAGCAACAAATAATAATCCGAGGCATTTTATTTATATCTATAATCAAGGAGGAATATTATTCAAGTAAATACTGAATGTTCATCATCATTATTGAAGGGGTCCAAGTTTGTCTACGTTTATTTGCTTAAACATTCCTAAGAAATCACACATTACTGTTTGTTTACTTTTTCTTGTGACTGCCTAAGTATATAGGTGCCTACACTAATTTCACTTAACAACATAACACTACCTACGTCTGTTTGCCTTCATATGTACCCATGTAGGTTTATATAAAATAAAATATTTTGGATGTGAAAACATATATACAACCATTGCCAGTAACCGGGCCCAAATCCAGACTTAAGGCTGTTGAAACACTGCCGATCCTAGGACCGAAACTGAGGCTTGCCATAATAAGACCATTATTTATTACCAACGTGAGAAGTGAATCTAGAAACGTAAACAACCTTGAACTGTTGCGTCACTTCGTCAAATTTATCTAGTAGGTAGCTACACGAGTAATCGATGAGTCAGCACAGTTTGCTATCAGGGTTCTATTCACATGTCGGGCAAAATGTTATTGTGTTTCAGGGATTTAAATAGATAAGATTAAAACTAGATAAATGTAGATTAAAACTCAAATTATCCGAAGCCGAATTGAAACGAAAATTTGAATTCCACAAACATAAATAGGTACAAAATTATCGAAGTAACTAATACGGCTTTCCAAAGAACAGTTTGTGCTTCGGGATTTCGGGAATCATCGTCTATCTTCGGAATTCCTTGCAACCATATAAATACTTGCATACGCCATGTTGTTAAAAAGGGCGATCCCCCGACCAAACGACCTTGAGTATTCGGTCCTTCTCAATACCGCTGCTAAGTCTCGCTATTTCCCGTTTCCTGTGCACGCCCTTTTATATATATTTTTTATTATAAAAAAAAAAGAGTGGCGATTTTTTATATAAAACGAAACGTGGATTATTGTGATTTAATTATCTATTCATTATTGAAATCATCAAATTATTTGAACATCACCTTTTGCAACAGATGCATGTAATCAATAATTTAAGACACATTTTTACAAGGAGATTTTAAATGTATTTATAACACATAAAAACAATTAATAACGTCCAATGTGATGATATGATATCGAACATGTGCTTTCGCGATGTGCTTTTAAATGCAGTTGATTACTCTTAATTAATGAGTTAATAGTCTCTGAATAACGCACTATTGCAAGGTTTTGCTGGGGGTAGCGCCTTAACAACTCTATTCAGTTCTTGGGTTACAACTAAATGATGATCTGAGACCGGAGTAGGTATCCCGACATAGAAGCAGTGCCTCTCGTGGGGGATCATTCTGTGCCACGACGTTTCTTCGTGCTAATTTTGAAACTCGAATATTACCGAAGCGAATACTTTTTCTGGTTTACCATTACCACGTATTATTTGGACGACGATGCTCCAGATTTAGCCCCAGCGTGCCCTTTTGAGCCCAATACAGGCACAGCACAGTAGTCCGGTTTCGAACAAAGACGTTTCGCCTGCATCTTCAGACCTTCGTGCATCGGTTTTGCGAAGGGATGCATTTCATCGCTGAAGTACAGCCTATTGAGAAAAACATTATGTGAAGGTGCAACCAGACTGCGGGCGATTGATGACGTCAAGCGTTTAGTCCCAACAATTGTTACGGGTAGCAACTTAGAGATTAACAACTCTATGCAATTCTAAAAAACTTTTAAATACAATTTGGGTGACAGATGACGATCTACGACCGGACTGAAGCTGCATTCAGCATAATTTCCAGTGCTTTAGTGTTCTAAAATATTTATCAGTTCAAAACTGCTACAAACATTTAGTGACCAAATCAAGTGTTGTTTTTTGTGTGTGCGCGCATTGTATTCTTAGATATTTCAAGGGTGCAATCCGAGTTAGACACTAATCGCTAACAGCGCTCCTCCATTTAGCGAGTCCTCAATATTTATCTACCAGTGTTGTCAATTCAGAAATAAAGTCAAGGGTAAAACGGCAGTTTGTTAGACACTGTCTGGTGTCAAGGATGCCACGTCCATGAAAACAAATAATAACCTTTATTGACCACAGACACGGAATAGCGATGTCTTTTTGTTGTGGGTAACCATTTGTTTTGGTGAAAATACTCGTACTGAAGGGACGTTTTTACGGTATTATATGTCACTGCTTTTCTTTGTTGATATTAATTTTTATGTACTTTCTTTTGTTACAATAGCTTAATGATATTAATCTAATACTGTCTGTAACAAAGCTTAAATGTATTTTTAAAAGGCAGATTTGGTAAAAAATTAAGATAATGGTCACGTTGATTACAATAACAAACTTATGTTACTGCATGAACCTCATTTATCAATAAGATGAAGATCCCATGAAAATCAACATACGTAGTAAATGTTTAGTTTGTTATTGACACACCACACCTTAATTCTGAAACCTGAATATTACCTACACGCTGCACGGAAAATGAACCAAGATTTTAAGTACACCCTCATAATAAAAAGCCTTACACAAAGTTCAGAATATCTATAAATTCTACCTTAATAACGCTGGAGTATGAAAACTCGCAGCACATAATTTACTTACTTAATTAAATAAGGAGGGTCATAAGTTTTATCTATTGCTGTAGAAATAAATATTTTTAATTATGAAAACAATTCTAATGAATTTAAAAATGATATTACCACTTGGGAAACTGTTACCAAATGATTAAATTAATACGAACACTATTTTTTTTAATAAATAAAACTCAATAGCAATCAGCGCCTGCAATTATATTGCTAGCAACGTACACAATTAGCAAACAGAGTTATTGCTTATCACAAACTGTCAGGCGCTTTCGCTCTCGACTATTCAATAAAAGAACATTTTGCATTGAAACACGCCTCAAGGCTTCAATGACATGAATAGGGAAATTAAACAAAAGAAGTTGTAACTATTGTCTTTTGTTTTTAGTTGAGTATTTGTTTTGCAATGGTTCAAAAACTTAGTCAGAAGCTTAAAGCACATCAGTATTTACTTTTTGACTGTACAAACTCTGAATATACCTACGTAGTATCTTTCAGATTTTTCAGTTAGTCACATTCAAGTCTTAGGAAGGTACTTAGACGTACCTACTACAAGACTTATCTGTTTCTGAGAAGCAAAGTTAGGACCCTTCTTAATAAAAATTAATTAATGACTTTACAGACATTTATAATGGACAACCTCTATTAGAGATAGAGGAAACTACTTTTCTGGGAGTTGTATTGGACCGCTACTTCTCCTGGAAGCCAAATGTAGAAAACATATGCAACAAATTAAACAAATTCGTTTATGTTCTCTACACACTGCGAAAGACCTTGTCGCAGAGTACGATTATAACTGCATATCACGGCTGCGTTGCGTCGACTCTACAATACGGCATTATACTATGGGGTAACTCAACAGACGCAGATAAAGCCTTTAGGGTACAATAAAAATGCATTCGAGCCATTTGTGGCATTCCACCATTTGAATCTTGTTGTTTTTTAAATTAAAACTCCTTACATTACCCAGTATGTATATTTTAGAATGTGCGAAATTCGTCCGACAGCTCTTTGACCTGTTTAAAAAGGCTAAAGACCGTTGCCCTCGAAAAGTTAGAGATCCGGATAGAATAGTTCTGCCTAGGGCACCAAGGACTTCTCTGTATAAAAAGAACTGTTATCATATGAGTGGACTTATATAAAACAAATTACCAAAGAACTTTAAAGAGTTACCCAATAATTTATTTATACTATTAATGAATTTATAAATGAAAATAAAATTATCTGTTTTAAATTAATGTGACGATTATTAATATTGAATGTATTATGGTAAAATTAATCAATAATAAACTAGCATTTAAAGCATGCCATTGGACATAAATATTATATTATATTAAATGTATTGATTATCGATAATGTTTTGCATGTCAAATGACTCACTATGTATTAGGCAACTTAATAGCTAACTTTAAGACCAACACTGTACCAATACCTATTGCAAATAAATGATTATGATTAAGATTATGATTAATTTTATTCAAGTTGTATTCTCAACAAGAACAATAATATTATGAAACAGCGGCATGGATTATAACATAATCAGATTGAACGGAAACAAGCGCCTATTCACTTGGCAACGGATACAACTTGTTACATAACTTTGTTTGTGTTGATAATGAACTAGGTATAGTAGGTCACTCGTAGTAAGTTAGCAACTAACAACTATGTTGAACGTAACGTTGCAACGGCTGACTGTGACTGCCAGAAGTCTTATTTTGACTTTATTTTTATGTTTCGCTTTTAATTCATTCCATTCTTGTTTTTTCCTGAAATGTGTGATATTTTATTTTGAGTTTTTTTAACGGTTTTGTTACCCGGACTGCTTAATGTAGATTTAAATTCTTCTGTTTTAATAACGTAACCGGCAGGAGGACTAGATTCATACGGTTTATTTTAATTAGTTGGTTTTTAAATATTTGTGTATCATTATTTTTATGTAATCTTTCTTATTTAGTATATAAATATGTCTATCGATGTAAGTAGCGATAATAGTAGTTTTTTTCTCTATTACAAGCAACGACGACAGTTTCGTAAGCATTCCTTCTCTTGCTGACAGTCTTGCAGCGCAGTTTTCTGATGTTCCTAAGAATTTTAACGTTATACATATTAACACTCAGAGCATTCCGGCTCATTTCCACGATATGCTGGCAAACTTTGACTGTAAGAACGTACATGCTATTCTTATTTCGGAGTCATGGCTTAAACCTTGTCTCCCTTCAACGAGTTACTCTCTTCCCGGCTTACAACTTATAAGAAACGACCGGTCCGTTGGTTCTGGTGGAGGTGTTGCCATATATCTCCGCACGCATATTCCCCACTCTATTGTCAATGTGTCAACGCAGCCACCGCCATCAAATGCTGGTGAGCATCTCTTCCTTGAAGTCGAACTACGCCATTCAAAATTACTTCTTGGCATCTATTATTGTCCCTCTCTACGCGTTAATTTCTTTTCATCTTTTGAAAATCTTTTAGAAATGCTGGTACCTTCTTACAGTCATATTATAGTCATGGGTCACTTTAATACTTGTCTTCTGAAAAAAGACCATCGCTCTTCTTCTCTGACTAACATTTTAGCTTCTAGTAATCGAATGTCCATTCTGACTCTGAGTGCCACTCACCATTTTCCTAACTCTACTCCTTCAAATCTTGAATTGATTTTTGTCCCTTCCCTTGATCACGTAGCTAAGCATGGCCAATGTTCAGCCGATGCCTTTTCCTATCATGACCTAACCTTTCTGTTCCCACCTAAGGCTAAAGCTAAGATTCTCATACAACGCAATTTTGGTGAAATGAACGTAGACAATCTTTGCAAGGATGCCAGCAATATAGACTGGTCTGGTCTGTATGCCTCTCCATCAGTCGATGAGCAAGTTAATATTTTTACGAATAAAATGATCGAGTTTTATCATCACGCACCTGTTCGAGCAGTTAAGGTTAGACATTTGCCGGCGCCGTGGCTTACAAATGAGATTAAAACGCTTATGAACAAAAAAGTTACGGCAAAGTCTAAATATAAGCGTAGGGCTAATGACGCTAACAGGGAAGGATACCTCTCTATCCGTAATCATTGCAATAAGGTGTGTAGGAATGCTAATCGCCACCACATTCATACTTCTGTCCAAAATGGGGACGTATCCATAGTTTGGAAATTTCTTAGATCATTGGGGGTAGGTAAAACTCGACAAGAGACAATCCCAAAAGACATAGACGTTGATGCAATGAATAATCATTTTTCTGCTTCGTCCAATTTTGATAGGACTATAAAACTTTCACTACACTAAATTATCTTTCTTCTCTTCCGACTCCCAGTTATTCCCCATTTGTTTTTGGTCAATTCTCCGCATGTGATGTTAAGAAGAGCATACTTTCGATTACTTCCAATGCAGTAGGAAGTGACTGTATCAGCCGTAATATTTTAGTCCTTGTGCTAGATCTTATCCTTCCTGCCATTAGTCAATTCCTAATTTTTTTCTGCATCTAGTGGTCTTTCCATGCTCATGGAAAGATTCTCAAATAATTCCTTTACCTAAAAAGTCTAATCCAAAGTCCTTGAAGGGTTAATTCACAATCAAATAAGCACTTTCCTCTCTAAAAATAGTCTCCTCAACCCCTTCCAGTCTGGCTTCCGTCCTGGTCATAGCACCACCACAGCGCTTCTGAACATTACGGATGATATAAGGTCAGCCATGGAAGACGGTAATCTAACGGTCTTAGCTTTGCTATATTTCAGTAACGCTTTTAATACTGTTGATTTTGATGTTTTGCTTGGCATTCTTTGCTCTCTTAACATATCTCCATCGGTATTTGACTGGTTTCGTAGTTACCTGTTCGGTCGGCGGCAACGTATTTGCATTGGAGAGACCTTGTCTTCCTGATGTAGTACTTCTGCCGGTGTACCTCAGGGTGGTGTTCTATCCCCTTTACTTTTCGCAGTTTTTATTAACTCCATCTCCGACGAACTAATTTCTTCCTACCATCTTTATGCTGATGATCTACAAATTTACTCGCGAGCTCCTCTCGCAAATCTATCCGAGGCTATCGTAACGATTAATCGTGATCTAGCACGAATATGCGACTGGGCTAAGAGATACGGACTTATCGTTAACCCCATAAAGACGCAGGTTGTGGTAGTAGGCAGTACAAGGACGGTCTCAAGGATCGACTGGACGACTCTTCCTCAAGTTTCATTTGACAACTCAGTTGTTCCCCTCAGTGAGAAAGTTAAAAACTTTAGGGATATTCATTGATAAGAACTTCTCTTGGACTGCCCAGCTACAGGAAGTTAGCCGCAAGCTATTTAAAAAAAACTAATACTTAAAAATGTAAAAATAAAAAAGCAGCCAAGAGCGAGTCTGACTCGCCCATGAAGGGTTCCGTAGCAGCAAGTAACATAATATAAAAGTTCTTGTAGTTCATTGTAACTTTGATCGATGTTGAATAATAGTGTTTATTTTCAAATTGCAGTTTTCGATTTATGACGTATTAAAAAAAACGACGTGACGTATTTAAAACTACTTAGGTACTAGATCTCGTTCAAAACAATTTTTGGTGGAAGTTTGCATGGTAATGTACATCATATTTTTTTTTAGTTTTATCATTCTATTATTTTAGAAGTTACAGGGGGGGGGGGGCACATTTTACCACTTTGGAAGTGTCTCTCGCGGAAACTATTCAGTTTAGAAAAAAAAAAATTAAAAACCTAAATATCATTTTTGAAGACCTATCCATAGATACCACGTATGGGGTTGAGGAAAAAAAAATGAGTTTCAGTTCTAAGTATGGGGAACCCCCAAAATTATTTTTATTTTTCTGTGAAAATCTTAATGCAGTTCACTGAATACATCTACTTACCAAGTTTCAACAGTATAGTTCTTATAGTTTCGGAAAAAAGTGGCTGTGACTACGGACGGACAGACAGACAGACAGACATGACGAATCCATAAGGGTTCCGTTTTTTGCCATTTGGCTACGGAACCCTAAAAACGACACATTCATTTGTTAAAGTTAGTATTCTAACATGTCTAATAGGCCTAGTTAAAACTTCACAACAATAAAATCATAAAGTAATAAACCTAATGAAAACTTATTAACCATATATATCTGTTTTCGCTACTGCTGAGCATGAGGTCCTGGGTTCGATTCCCAGGTCGGGAAAAGTGTTATTGGGTTTTTCTATCTGGAATTTCTCAATAGCAGCCCGGAGTCTGGATTTGTGCCCGGTTGATGGCAATAGGCTCGCCCCCTATTACATGGGACTTAAACATAACTGGCGAAATGTGGGTGTACAGGTACACCTCTGCCCAACCCTTCGGGGAAACAAGGCGTGATGTTATGTTATGTTATTTAAAATCAATAAGCCATATAAGCAGTGCGTTTTAAAGTGTCTAAGAGGAGAGTTTCCTTATTTCTTTTGGAATATTGTTGAATGTTTTAATTGCTGTGATAAAGCTATTTTAGGCATAATGTGGTATGATGTGAAGGAAATCTTAGACGTTTAGGGTTTCGACGGGTATACCTATTTGGAATTCAATTCACATGCTATAAAAAAATCCACTAAAACACCAGCTTGCATAATGAAGACCAGTAGTACTATTCTGTAACCATATCACCGTGGAAACTTAGTTGAAGTGAGCGTGGAGTCAGCTATCAGTGCCACTCGTGCTAGGGATTGGACCATGACGGGATGACACTGACATCGCACTCCATGCAAATAGTCACGGTAAGATTTTTACAGAATCGACATGCTGTTAATGTTCTGTCAGTTTAATTTTATTTAAATAGAGGTCTGCAGGATCTTAGGCATTTTTTCTGTACAAGGAGTTCTTCATTTAAGAACTTTGAAGATAATGTCGAGAAAGTAGTGTAGAGAAATACTGAAGAACAGACTTTTTAAATGGAGCGGATTGCTAGGTTGAAAAAGTATATTTTTGGGAAAAATTATTAGTCTGAAATTGCCTTCAAACTCAGATAAGTTAAGTTGTTTGGTTGAAGTAAAAGTTTATGTGATTCCAGAAGCCTACCGTGATTTAGTTTATATATTAAATTAGGTTAATTATAAGTGACGTGAGTAACGCGGGCCGTGGCGAGGAACCAACTGTTTGTCGTCGATTTCTGTCCATGTCTCTCTTTTAAACTCAAAATAAACCAATTACAGGCACTTTTGAATTGTCAAGGTCGGTCGGTCAGAAAAATGAAGCTAGTTGCCCATTCCAAAGCGTAGTAGGTACCTATGGAGAAGAACGGGCAAGAAACTCCACGGACACTCTTTTAAATCAAATTATGTTTACAATAGATTGGTTACATCATTCATGTTGAAATTATGCATGTGAGAACGATGCAGAACGTTAAAAGCGTCCGTTATTTAAATATGAAAACAATTCGAAAATAAAATTTTATTAAAATACGCCGTGGCAGCTAAGAGATGACCAGTCTCAACTGACGGCGCCCGTTCACGAACATGACGCATGGATAAGCACCATTCAACTCAACCATTTTGAAGGGAGCTAAATGATCCAACACACGCGCCACCATCAGCGAAACATTAAAGTGAGCATGACATACTCTCAGCCGCCAGGACACATTCAAGTCAATGAAAGACGTACCCTGTAAATGGTAGCTTTAAAGCATGTACATAGTACTCACATAATATGGCATATAGCAAATATACAGTATAAAAAAATTGAGTTTAAATCATGTATTATAATATTTTCCATAAATATCATATTTTTAGGGTTCCGTACCTCAAAAGGAAAAAAATCTGAACCTTTATAGGATCACTTCGTTGTTCGTCCGCCTGTCAAGACCTTTTCTCAGGTACACACGACGACACATCAAGCTATACATTTCCCCATTTGACCTCACATTGTATAGGCTTTCAATGAGAAGTCAGCTTATACTGGCAATTTATAGTTTGATATCCCACGCGTACGCACGATGTAAACGTGTATTTGTAAATGTGTATTTGATTTTAATTTCAACATGATAATGTCGAAAGGGAATCAAAACCTATAGGGTACTTCCTAGAATCATGAAATTTGGCAAAAAGCACGGTCTCATAGCACAGCACTCAGTAAAGGAAAAAGTCCGAAAATCGTAAATTTGTAATGATAAATGACAAATGATTTAATTTCTGTTAATAGGTTTATGCAAACACTTTCACACGTCAATCCTATTTTGAAACTTAATGAGATTGGCGTTTCCTATCTGACTACTCTGAGAAGAAAGACTGAAACAAACTCAGATGTCACAGTCGTTTTTAAAGTCCAGACATAATCTTGTCCAGACATAGTCAGATCATATGAAGACCATGTAGATTGGTGTCTAAAATGGTCGTTTGAGGAAAGAACCACACATATATTATAGTGGACCTGTCCAGTCAGTGAAGTTTTTTTTTTGGGATGACGCACTTACATTTGCAGCTGGAGAATTGACCGTGACGTATATCGATATATGGGAGAATATTTTTCAACTACAATGTTAAGTTTATTTTTTGGTATTAATATATATCCCATCTACGGAACCCTTCATTGTGCGTGGTCTAACACGCACTTGGCCGTTTTTGTCTCATCTCATAATTTCTGTAGACCTTCTTTGAAAATCATTATTCAAAGATTATCCTACTCATCATTTCATCAGTTTTACGAACGAAGGTAAACATCAGCTACATAATCCTATTAATCTCGTCTCCTCTCCAATTTTGTAAGGAGCTTTAATCATATGAGACGACACAGCGTGCTTCCTATGTAATCTAAGTAAACTTGACGTAATTATGATGTGCCTCACGTAAGGGGTTGAATGTTGGATGCCTCTCACTATATCAGAATGGTGGATTGATTCATCATTGTTGTCATTCGTTATTTGGATGAAACGTGAATACCTGTTAAATATTTTAATACATCTAATTATGTTGTGTTCACTGTCATCGCTATCCGATATCGATTTATAATAGTTTTAGGATTGAAACCGACATAAATAAAGTTTATTGGGTTATAAGTTTAATGGCAGTGGCAGATCGGAGAGATGTGGTTTCTAGGTGAAGGTGGTAAATCATGCATTCTGCTCTCACTGCTTTGTTTTCTAGTTTCCGCTCTGATTTCTTGCAACATTCGAGGTCTCAATCCAACAACGGAATGTGGTGTAAACTCAAAGTTCTGAATTATCAAGACAGTCAGTCAGAAAGTTGTAGTTGCTAGTAGATAGATTCCTTTGGAGAACAACTTCACTGATCACTATAGTACTGCAGAACACTCAAGTCTTTTATATCTTCGTCAGTTTTCAAATCTTTTATCAAGTCAGGGCAATCTGCTACAGATTATTGCTAAAACTATCTTTCATTATATGATTACGAAGATTTTAAAAAATTGCATGTTTTGACCAATATCAAGTTCACATCATCCTAAAACCTTTTTAGTGGCCAGGCCAATTTGTGAAACATAAATCGTTGCTTTTTTGGTAGGAATTGACTGGTAAAAATCGTCACGTAAAAGCTTTAAGCCTACTCTATGCGAGTTTTTCTCTCTCTCTGTCTCTTTCGAATACATACGAATGTGAGTGCGTGCGAGTATCAAAATTGAAGCAGACGAGCATTGTGCGCGGCCGGTTGTAAAACCTCGGAACTTTGTTTCCTTATTGTTATTATTTATAATTTATTAATTTATATTATATTATTGTCTTTGTCGTTGGTCTAGTGGTCGCAAGAGCTACTGCTGAGTATGAGCTCCTGGGTTCGATTGCCAGGTCGGGTTAAGTTTATTGGGTTTTTCTATCTAGAATTTCTCAGTAGCAGCCCGGAGCCTGGATTTGTGCCCGGTTGATGGCAATAGACTCGCCCCCTACATGGGACTTAAGCATAACTGGCGAAGTGTACTATAGCTACACCTCTGCCTAATCCTTCGGGGATTACAGGCGAGATGTTATGTTATGTATATAATTTTACCTATACTAGTTCTACCAAAAACCAGGACTAACTATGGCAAAAAAATGCTTACATTTGAAGGAGCACAGCTATACAATAAGATACCCTCCCCTCACGCATAAGAAACCTACACTCATTTAATGCATACAAAATTCAGCTTAGCCTGTATTTAATTACAAACTTCATTTTTCAAATAATGAGGACATTATTTGAAAAATTAATGCATTGGCTGGGTCGAGTTTCGGGTAGTTCTAATTAGTTTGAGACGGTTATTGTCGAACCTAATATTAGTATCTATTTAAGAAATAGTTATTGTTCTCAAGTAAGCGACATGATATTTTATTTATCTAAAATAAAACGTTTTTGTATTTGTCAGAGACCGCCTGTCTCCGATTCTTTCGTGCAATGAGCAGATCAAAATAACCCTTTTGATGACGAACATATTTTGGATGTTACTGTTTCGTGACTGTATGTACCTGCTGATAGAACTGCGACTCCTCGCCGGCAGGCCGGACTCCCAAAGCCAGCCCGACGTACGCCAGTGTCAGGACCGCAGACATGGCCAGAGCTATAGGACGGGCTATCGGCATCATTGTGTGTACCATCTAAAGCAGAAAAGAAACAAATAATAGTAATTTAAACTAGACAATATCTCTTACAAACTAGGTTTAAAAGTCTTAGGAATAAGTTTAATCAGCCTATGAGTTTCTCACTGCTGAGACACAAGCTTCACCGAGAGGGAGTGGTCTGTAATCTATTACGACCCAGCGCAGAAGATAGGTGCCTCATAATTACGTTCTACGCGTAGCAATGTTTTATTTGAAGCTACGCTAGATGGCACTTTGTAGAAACCTATTTATGTTTAAAGTGAATTTGTAATTCTTTTGAGGAATAAATATGTTTAACTGTAAGAAAACGCCGACCGCCCCGCCCCAAGAGCACTAAATAGGGACAAAGCCATCATTCGTGGAGGCATTAAATACACCCCATTTTAAAATCTTAGCCTTGGTTTTTACCAAAAGAAATCCTCAACGAAGTCAACTTCAAATCTCACCTCCAACGAAAACGAACAACCAATAATAAGAAAAAATATAAGAAAGTTTTCATTAATACCAAACGTGTGTGTCCACAACACACTCACTGAACTTTCGCCACAGATAACTAATTATAACTTGCCGTATCGTGGCCAGAATATTATCTTTATTGACTACTATTATTTTCCATTATTAGACTTTTTTTTATTTGCCGCTTTGTGTTTGTATTTACGCTTTGGCCGGCGACAGAAAAAACAGTCAGGAATTGATCTGAAACCTAAGGTTAGATTGTGGAATGTTTTATTCATTTGGAATGGGCGCTCTTTTTGTGCCAGATGTTTTTTTTCTGTTATTAGGTGTGCCAGTGCCGTAGATAGGTATACTGTGAAATTTTGCGTTTGATGATTTGTTTTTGTCAATACAGGGCTGGTCCAAAAAGTGACGTCATATAAAAAATAGATTCCTCATGCTCAGAGGTATCCGAAAATTCTTTTCTACCTAAACTTTAACTATCAGCCGAGACAAGCAACTTCAAAATATAGGATGTTGCATCGCTTCAAAAAGAACAACATACAAGAAAAACATCGGTCACAGTTCGTAATTTAAATAGTTTAATGAGGCTTATGTGCAGCTGTGGATTATATGACGATAATGAGCTTGTGGCGGCATCTACAACGCCACATGAGAACTACGCATCACACTGACGTCACCCAAAATCCTGCAGCGTGCAAGCAGAGTATACCACTCAACTAGCATATTTACAACGTCACGACATCAATCGTCAGGAAAGCGACGCTTTGCTATAAGCATTTAGAAATATACATAGCAACCACTAACATGGGCGCCCATAGCTAGCGCACGCCCAGTATTACCACCTGCCTTTGACAGCAAATAAAATGTCCGTATTTACGGACCTCCGCGCAGAAACCGAGGCCGGGAAGCATAGCCCCAGGTACCGCACGCATACGGGTGACGCCGGGATATATAAACGACTTAATCGTCAGGCATTTGCCCACCAGACACAACACCCGTCTGGTTGGAGAATCCTCCCTCTATCTATAGAGTATGAGTGAACTTTACACCCTGTTCCTCATACCTCTATAAGTTACTTTGAATATGAAAAATGCCTTCTTTTCTTGGCGTGAGCAAACTACATAAACTCGACCAAGTCTTCGGCATACGCACACGTAGCCGAATACTGGAGGTCTACACCCTAAGTATGAAATCCTTAGTTTTGGTGGACGTTACGGGCGCTTCCTACTCCATATCACTTAAGAACATAAGATTAGTTAGGGCCCGAACTAAGAATAAAGGACAGCTAAACTTACTTCCGATGTATATCTGCTCGTCCGAAAAAGTTAATTCATCTATTAGGGAGTATCGGATTTCTTCGTTGACGGACTTAGAGAGCAGGCCGTTGGGCCTAGTCTATAGAGGCGCCATCACTAGCATCCATCAGTTTCTGCAACGTGTACACGACAGAACACGCAGGATAACATATTAAGTGCCCATCGTTTGTGGAACAACACCAGATTTACACTCCAAAGAGGAGTTGTCACCTGAATAGGTTTTCTTTACTACGGCCACCTGGGTCCGGAGTCTGTTTTAAGACTTCCAGGTTAGCCAAGGCAACTCGTGTCCAGGACATTACACATCCCTGGACTTATCACCGAGATCTGTCATCCGTAGCACAGTAACGCAGTGTTTGCTGCTCCCAGCGTAAGCAGACTATCCACCAAGTGCTCAAACGAGAACGGCATTCAAAAATTTCTTTGTTCATTGAATCGTACTAGGTATGCCGCCTATCGTCGGGCGTCTAGGTTAGAACATAGGTGCGATAGTTAATATTGAATAGGCACTTCTGTGTGACAATGATATACCTACTTATTAACGAGTATTAATACTTCCCAGAAATAGATAAGTGCATAAGTAATGCACTCAGTTATACAACATAATTAAATCAGGTGTTATTACATAACATAACGTCCCGCCTGTAATCCCAGAAGGGTTAGGCAGAGGTGTAACTATAGTACACCTCGGGGGCGAGCCTATTGCCATCAACCAGGCACAAATCCAGACTCCGGGCTGCTACTGAGAAATTCTTGATAGAAAAAACCATAAACACTTTGCCCGACCTGGGAATCGAACCCAGGACCGCAAGCTCAGCAGTAGCTCTTGCGACGTGAGGTGAGGTGGGTGGGTACTCTGTCGGACGAGTACGGGCTAGAATGCGTACTTATACAGGGGGGGGTTAAGCTCGCCTCTTCTTTTTAACCTTTAAAACAACCGGCTTATCGAGCGACCGAGCGGTACACAATGTCGGCTGCTACATTGATGGAACTTCGTCAACAATATATGCAGACAATATGGTGCTTTTCAGTCCATCATTAGGTGGGTTGAAGATGTTGTTATCGACCTGCGAGGCCTATGCGGAGGAGCATGGACTAATATACAATTCGAAGAAAAGAGAACTTCTTGTTGTTCAGTGTTCCACCCATAAGTCTCAACAGCATAACACTTAAGGTTGTCGATAGTTTTAGGTACCTTGGCCACATTGTCACGAGCGATCTGAGAGATGACGCAGATATAGAGAGGGAGTGCAGGGCGTTGTCTGTGAGGAGCAATATGCTTGCCCGCAGGTTCGCTCGTTGAACTACATACGTCAAGGTAACCCTTTTTAAGGCTTACTGTCAAACATTTTACACGAGTAGCCTGTGGGTGTCTTAAACGCGCCGAGCCTACAACTTCCTGCGTGTTCAATTTAATAATGCTGTAAGGATGCTGTTGGGACTGCCATGGCGTTGTAGCGCTTCCAGAATGTTCGCAGAGGCTCGCACAGATGGTTTTCATGCCATGATGCGAAAGAAAGCGGCTTCCGTACCTACTAAAGCGCCTGCATGGTAGTGAGAACAGCTTTCTGAAAATGATCGCGTCCAGAGCGGACTGGCTCTTTCAGGGGCACTGGGTGGGAGTAATAGGACTTACTAAATAATTAATTCTTTAAAAACTAAACGTACTAACCTAGTACGAGTTACCTAAGCACGATTATTACTAACATCAAAATACTAACAAAATATGGACATTTAGTCTCAACATCTCATTCACATCAAACTTTAGACAAAAAAAGAAACTACAGATATATCAAGACTCTGCTGCACCGCAGTCCACAAATTATTATAGGGTTATCCGCTCTCAGTTTATAAAAATAAATTTAAAAACACTGTTTAGGTCAGTACGTTAGTAGTGTTTTTTTTTCATTTCATTCCCCCCTAACAACACAGACATAATATAACCATACATAACCCTATAATAACGCCACAAAATAAAAAAATCACACATTAATGTTTCTAATTGAAACAAAATCCCATTTCGCATCAGCACATTCGCCACATAATCATGATGAATGACCAAGTCCATATATCATAATGGCCTTTGGAGCAACACGTGTGGGGGCCACATAGGAAATTGAATTCCGCAGCCTATCCATGCTAAGATTGCATCGGTGATACGACTGGGGTTAAATCATGGCGGCCATTTTGGTTGTGGTGTAAATAGGGACAGAAAACAGGTGACCATCCTAAAATCAGTTTTTTATGTTTCATGTTTTTGTAGAACACCTGTTGTGATATTTTTTTTTCAGTTTTTGGCAATTATGTCGCATTGTCAGTTAAATTAAAGTAGCTTGCCCGCAGCTTCGCTTGCGAGAGGTCAGAAATTATCCCATAGGCTAATACAGCCGGGATTAAAAGTATGCTATGTCCAAGGTCACCCAGGTCTTGGTCTAACTGTGAGCCAAACATCGTAATCCATCCAGCCTTAGTAGGATAGGGCCCAGTATGTAGTTTAAATAAAGAAAGTGTGAAGGACTTATAACAGCTACTAAAAGATTCAAGAGAGAGAGTAAAGGTAATTTGAAAGCTAAACTTACGTCCAACTTGTTATGTCCTGAAATTTCTATTTGACTACTTGGAAGACACAATTAATTTTATAGGTTGTTAGACTTAGAAATTCGACTCAAAGTCTTAGTATTTTCTAAAATTCAGACATTTCATGTCAATATTAGTAAAAGTATTTACAGAAAAGAGGCAGGCAATATAAATTGACTCGCCTCAGAATTCGGCTTCGTATTTGGCGCCCTCACTAGCGTCCATCAGTTCATGTAATATGCAGGCGACTGAACACGCATGCTATGATGTGTCCTATCGTTTGTTGAACAAGACCGCATTTGCAATCCAAGGCGGATTCGTCTATGAATCTCCACCTGAACTAGTTTTCCTTGCTTCGACCAACCTGACTCCGTAGTCTGCTTAAAGACTTCCAGGTTAGCCAAGGTAACTCGTGTCCAGGTGGAAGATCCTAAGCAGGATGAACAAATGGTATGGGTAAAGAAGGTCTGTCACGCCAGCTTCAGACTTTCTTTTGATCTTTGGCTAGTGAGTAGGATGACACGCTGGTGGTGGTTTTGAAAGAAATTTTGTCATGATTCAGCCGTGTATCCTAAAGACCTCATCAAGTAGGTAGCTCCAAGAAAATGTATATTGAGACACCAGAGTAAATTGTTGCATTAAAAATCAAACAGAACAACAAAATAATTAATTTTGTCGCAACAAATCGCTTGGTGTGGACCAAGCCTATATTCGACTTGCTTGGCGTATTGAATTTAGTACGACGCGTTCTTTTTCTCTAAAGCCGTTGTTAGATAAATTGCATCGGTCAGTGATCGTAGCGGGCGACCCGGTAACCACTCGAGCGGTGGTCGAGTCGGCTGGTCTGCGCCGAGCATTTTTATTTCAAATGTCGTTGGTGTAATAATTTTTCATTTTTTTTTAAAATCGTTTTGTGGTTTATGAAGTTTTAATGGGGTAAATGGTAAACGGAGTTTGGTTCCATGCATTCCTTTGATTGGATTTATGTTAGATTATTTTAATTGTGAATTTGGATTGTGTGATGATGGACCATTACAAAATATGTAGCAAGTGTCTGATATAACAACGGACTGTAATCACCGATTTGTTCATCAAGCATGGTATGGATTATATCTCACAACTGTTTTAGTATTTAGCCATCTGTAACTAAGGAATAAGTTTGGTATCGGACTCTTACGAGGTAAAGGTAAAGTATGTCAACAAATTACCTTTGCCGTTCGTGTTGTATTTGTTATTACTTAAAAATAATTCACGCGAATTCTGAACGTCGTTGAAAATCTAATGGTAAGGGCTTAGATAGTTCCAAATCACAAGCGTGTTTAAAATACACTTTCCAAAAATATTTACCAACAACCAAAAATTATCATAACAAACCTGAATTTCAACCCAAACTGCTCGAAGGACATTACATTTGTACCGGGAATTGGGTAAGAAAATCCACAAAGTTATACCTCCAGATTTTATGAAAGCTGGACAAGCAAGGAGTGTTAAATATGTTAATTTTGCACAATTATGCATAGTCAGCGACTATGCAGAGGTAAACTTGAACAGATGTGGAGCAAATATAATGAAATGTTGTGAGCTAATAAAGTTAATTTAGGAATGACGGATTTGCCCTTTTGTTATTCTGAGACATATTTTGACTTGTTTTATTGGTTTACAATGTTGCCAGAGGAAACTATGTTCTGTGAACATAGTCCAGATTATATTCTGGTGATCACGAGCATTTTCCCAATCCTTTTACTTTTTCAGTTCCTATGTTTTGAACCGACATTTTTTCTTTATGCTGTAACTGGACATTATTTTGTTACTGCTGAAAAGTTAACACTTTGAATTTCAGAAAGAGGCACGATTACACATTAATAAATTACAGAGACGGCACTCTGCAAAGGCGAACTACTTCTTGAACTCGGGCAATATAACGGCTGCCATTCTGTATTTTGTAGGTACTATGTAATACCTGGTGCATGCAACTCCTCGTCAATGCGCGTATGTTGCGTACTGGTGAGACAATCGGTTATTCGATCCACCCCAGTTGGAGGGCCAGCAACGCCCTGGTGTTACTCACTATCTCACGGAGGGTACCGGGGTTCCCGAAGTACTTTGTCGTGTATGTGGCGACCACAGAGCACGCACGTGAACTGCTGTGTTCGTTCTCCAAATAGGTACCAAACTTCGGCTCGCCTTTGACTGGTCCCTTTAATAATGACCACCACACGCAAGATCGAAGCGAACTGCAACTTATGAATTTAATGGAGTTTCGATGGAGGATTTTTTTTAACAATAGTTCAAAATACCTACATAGAAAACTTAACGTATTTAAAACATGGTTTTGTTTCTGTCAACCGTTTGAAGATGGCAGATTTACTTTTACAATGTTTGTAAATATGTGAGCACTATACCTATCCTATTCCTAATATCAAATGATTGAGTTATATGTCTTTGCTTCATTTTAAAAATATTTTCATCTATTGTCTACACTAACATTATAAACAGGAAAGAATTGATTTTTTGTTTGTATTCAATAGGCTCCGAAACTACTCGACTGATTTGAAAAATTGCTTTACCATTAGATGCCGACATTATCCCTGATGAACATATGCATTTCTTTTTTTTGAAGATAATACGAAATCCACGTGGACGAAGTCGCGGGCGAAGTGCTAGTAGTATAATATTTTTATTGTTGGTGCATCGTCTTCACGTATAAAAATATAATTAAAATATCCAAAATATTGTAAAACATCATATTAATTAAAAGAGTAACGGTGGAGTTTCTTGCCCCTTCTTCTCCATACGAAACTACCTTTTGGAAGGGGCGTCTAGAATCAATTCTATTTAAATGTAAATGTTGACAATCAAAAGTGCCTTTTAGTGCCTATTTGAAATAAATGCTTTGACTTTGACTTTGCAGAGATAGAATGTTGTTTTAAATACATTTATCGCTGAACGCATTTAGTGATTAGTGTTGCAAGCGGGCCTAAATCTAATTCAGTAAGAAACTCTTACTAAATTAAACTACTTGATTAATAAATTACACAAAAGCTGGTGACACAGAACATGTCCTCAAGTCTTATCGATCACTGTACAATCTAAATGGGAACTTCTAATTAATTATGTTTCCCAAAAAAAAAAACAAGGTAAACCTCGGTAGATACGAGCATTAATGGACTTGCCGCGCTAAGCAAAATAGTAAGGATATTATTTTAGGTTAGGATAATGTTCCGGTAATTTTCGGCCTTGATCTTTAGTTGAGAGAAGGCACAGGCTTGTTCAAACAAGACCGTTGTAATTAACATTTTGTAATGTACCTACAGGCCGGGTTATGTTGTCGTTTAAACTTCGGTACAGTGAGAGCTTTACGAGCTCTCATTACCGGGATGAATAAAATTAACAACAGTTCGTCATAGAACTTCGATAGTTATTTCTAGACGATGGTTGTACGTTTAATATTTCTTCTACTTGTTTTTTCTCATTTTTTTTGAAAAATAAATAACATTTGATATTCTTACTATTTCCTACCTGCTTTTACAGTCTCATCCAAGGGAAATTTCTTCGTGGGATTAGAAGCAAGTGTAATATAATAAACCTTATAGGAACTTTATTAAATGTATTATACAGGACATAGTTTATCTGTGTGGTATATAATATCAAATTCCTAACACCTGTTTTTGAAATAGCCATCCAAGTTTCTACAAAATCACTTACCTACATTAACAAAATTTGTGGGGTGAGGTTACCAGCGTCGCAAAAGCTTTCCAACTCAAAAAAATAACGGTCGGATTGAAATGTCAACTTTGCACTATGTGATTGGTTCGGTTCAACTCTTTCTACTACTAAACCAATTTAACTTATATGACACCAAAGTCACGTGAAACACAAAATGGCTCAAAAAGTACCTCTGGGATTACACGGGAACACTCTCTTTCGGTTGTGAATGCGTAAGCTGACATCTTTATATTCACTATACAGCTGGGCAATCCATCAGGCAGGATTACAAATCTCAAAGTCTTTAAAAGACAGACGTTGAAGTCGTGATGTGTTGCTGCATCACAGTCATGTCGGCTGTCAATTCAGAACGCTATGCAGGATATGGAAAAGACCGCTTTATGCGAACTTTAAAGCTCTGGCCAAACTGAGTCTAATTCCGCGCGGGATGCGGGCGATATTCGCTCGAGCCGATTGCGTCAACAAAATTTTAAGGACATGTGTAAACATCATTGTAGCGTCCCTTCGCCTATGTGTGGCCGGAACTAAAGGTTGATACTCCCTCTGGATTTAAAGGGTTTTCCTTCTAGTTACTAGTACTTAAAAGCGTAAAAAGTTTATTGTTTATTTACCTAACTTCAATCATCCTAAATAGAACAAAGTTTAGTCGAAAACAAACTGTTTCAACAATTTGTTGCGATCATCGGAAATACAAATAGATTTATAATTCTAATGTCAGTAAATTTGAGGACAAGATAAATAAATACAAATGCGCGTATTTTGATGAAGTGTGTTTAGAAGTTAAACACAATCTGAAATATACATGAAGGATTGGAATTCATTTATTTGTGTTTGAAAGTCCAAAATTGCTGGTGAAACTCTATTACGCTTTTCTTTGAACATTCAGAATAAAAATATGCTTTAGGGAACTACTCAAAATATCAATATGATGTCAGTATAATGAGTCTGATTCCGAAAATATAGTTTTTAGAATGTTTGTCGTGTCTGTTTATCTGAATGTATATTCCGGATTGGCGCAAAAACGGCGTAACGGATTTGAATGAAATTTGGCACCCAGATAGTTTATAACATCGAGTAGTACATCGGATACATTTTATCCCGGTACTACGTTCCTGTGAAACAACGGGCGAAGCCGCCGGCAAAATCAAGTAAATAATCTATTAATAGAAAAAAATCTCGTGTCGCAAACACATATTAACACATATAAAAAGGTTACGCTTCCGTAACATTATCGTAACTGTTACATTTATAAATGTGTTTATTGTAAAACAGTTTTAAAAAACAGTGTCAATAACACTATTAAGTATAGTTTGAGTCTCTGTTTATAATATACAATATCCTACAGCCAAAAATAGGCTACTACAACCAGCTTCCAATTTCGAACTAGCTAGCATAACAGCCTCTAAATAAATGATCCGCTTAAACCTAGCTAAGCGAGTCTACCAACAGGTTATGCTATCAAAAATTTAAGAAACACTCCGGCGAGCCTGGTTTAAGGAGATTGTACGAATAATAAAGTTTCATGGTCCCACAGTGAGCGTTTACTGAAGGAAGTCAGGTACTTTGGAGGTAGTTTTATCGTTGGGATGAAGTTATGGTCGTTTTACAAGATCATATTGTTGTGTTCATTCCCGGGATAAGATCTGCTTATTAGGAGGCCTTTATTTTTTAACAAGATATTTTATAAGTTTAAAGAAAACCCTGCACGTTTTAAAATTGATTTAATTTCAACTGAATTTTAACGGGTTGTTAGGACGTTGTACTTGAAAAATCATGCAATTCTTTACAGGCTAACATATATCGCATCACTTGTTCTTAGTAAATGATATTTTCCGGACCTTCCTAAGCGCAAAAACTCTAATATTTTTTTTTTTGAAGTAGGCTGAATGACTTTATGCTAGAAATTAAGAGACGATTTTTTCAAAACAAAGTGCCTATTTGCTAGCCTAAGGGAAACTAGATACTAATTCATTTGTTAACTTACCAAAATAAGTGCAAAGAGCGGCAACGGCGCATGATGAGTTGCCATAAGCGTGCCAATGCCAAGACTGATAGTGACGAGCAGGGAACCAGCCAGCGCTAATGCCTCCCATTCTGGCGCCGCTGGTAGCAGCGCGAGGCACAGCACTACTGACAGCACGAAGGTGATAACAGAGAGTGATGCGATAGCTTTTGTTTGTAGGGCGAGTTCCTGGAACAAGAAAAACATAGTTTTATTATAGTTATCGTTTTGCGAAGTTGAAAGTGATCTGAAGGCCAATTCTCGTAAATTGTTCAAACTCAAGTCGCAATCTCATTTCGGCGACAATCAATGACAAAAACTTAGCAACAATGTGTGTGAGTTCATTGTATTTTTGACAGATTGAGATGCGAAAAGTCTTAAAAATCAGAGGGACAATTACCGTATTTTCGAAAATCGGCATTCTGTTTGTTGCTAAGTGTCTAATTATAGGATGGAACGGCAAATCGATTTGTGTCATAGTGTTTGTGGGACGTGAGGTGAATTATAAATATATGCTTTTAAGTACATAAACAATAATTCTTGATTAAAGCATAATAATAATAAGCCACATAAAAATCATCTCAGTGGAACGCAGAGCCAAGAGGCTCATTGGCGACGTAAAACTGGATGATGCCAAGCTTCACAGCTTGGCTCATCGCCGCGAGGTTGCCTACTAGTCGGTCTTCTATAGAATGTACTTCGGTGAGTATGAGCAAGAACTCCACGACCTCATCCCACCTGCCTCCTTCTAACATCGGACATCCAGACATACTGCAAATTACCATCCATACCTAGTTGCCATTCCACCAATTCGCACTAAGCGCTTCCAAACATCCTTCATAATGCGCACGTCAAAAGAGTGGAACTCACTACCTGCGTCTGTGCTCCCGAACGCATTCAAACCGAATCTCTTAAAAGTTACAGTGAACAGGCTTCTTCTGGGTAAGCTCACTCCATCGTAGACTTTGTCTCTGTCACCTCTGACCTAGACTAGAGTCAAGAGCAAACTCATCTCAAATAAAAAAACAACTGGTTATCCTTAACAAATTATTCTGTACAATTTAGAAATGTTCATAAACTAATAACCAATGTATAAAATACATAGATGACCTTTCAAATAAATGATGAAATAGCATTGTATGTAATATCTTCGGTATTTTGATATTACTTTTTTCAATAATAAATAATGTTATAAGATTGCTATGATATAGCCAGAGGGCCAATAAATAAGACGAGTAGGTAGGAATATAATTTGTTACAAAATATTCAAACAGAGAGAAAGAGGAAAAATTACTATGTATCAGGTTTAAAATACACCAAACGAAGCCGTGGGTCACTTGTATCATTATTATTACTTTTTATGTACTGGACCATACCTGGGAACCTTCTGGTTTTTCGTGTGTTTTATTGCGAACAGCAAATTCTCACACCAAAAATAAAAGTCGTTTCCCTGAAATTACTTTTGTGCAATGTTACTTAGTTTGATGTCGAGAATTCGTAGTTGACGGCTATGTTAAGTGTTTTTTCACTCTGTATTATCTTCATACGTCCCTGCAGATACAGTAGGTCGCACGCCAGTGGTGACAAAAACAGGATAAGCTTATTTCTTTGAAACTCCGTCCTACGCTAGGCCAGCTTGTGGTCAAAGTGGTACCAATGAAGTTTAGAAACATCTATTATTACCCAAGAGGTCTGCTAGTGCGTTGCCAAAATTAAGAGACAGTGTTTCTACACATCATGAGCCTATATATTTAATTTCAACACCTAAGCTGTGGGTTTGCGGGTCTAACCCGGATAAAACCTTTTATAAGACGCGTTTTAAGTAGTTTTTTTCTTATATGTAGGTTTCTTATTGTACAACTCTACGTCTTACAGTCATCCATATATAAACTGCACGGATGGTTATTTTAACAACTTACGTTAAGTTCACGCCACCAGAGCACAGCAGTAGCCTTTCATAACTAGTTTTTATTGACAGTCGCAAGGGATTTAGAAGCCCGAAGTCGCTGAAAAGCAGTCTTGCCAAGGGGGTATCATGCTATCCAGCAAATGGGTTTTGGAGACTGATAGAAAGTTGCTTCCTGTAAATTCAGATGCATTTGGTATGGCTGGAAACCCTCAGCCGTAGATACATTTCAATAATAATTCAATTACACACATTTATTTATTTATTCACAAAATCCACAGCCCTTTAACAATTTCACTTAAAATGAATAAACTAATCACACACACACACATCACATTTCACACACACACATCACATCACACACACACCACACACAAAATGTAACTGTAAATGTGATTGGACGGACGGACCTGTTCTACGAAAACAATGTCAGAAGAAAGATGGTAAGAAAAATAAATGATGATTTTTTCTAACAAGTTTCTGAAACAAAAGGTTCGAGTCGAGATGAGACTAAAAGAGGATAGTAACAATATCAGTCAGGCCCCATACATCGACAAGGCCGGCTCGGCTCCCTGCTCGAAAACTAGACGAAAATAGCTCTTACAGTTTATGGGGCAGACTGGGGCAATGGTGATTAATAGTGATGTTACCTCGTGTAAAGAAATGTGGAATAACTACATTTCGTTGATAAGAACAAGCTTATTGGTTTAACTCCTGTGGCGGCATCTACACCGCCACATGCGAACAACGCATCACACTGACGTCACACAAATCCTGCATCGCGCAATCATAGTTTTCCGCGCATCTAGCATATATACAACTTCAGCAGTTGCCCACCAGATACGACATCCATCTGGTCGGAGGATCCTCCCTTTTCCAAGGGTATGAGTGAACTTTACACCCTGTTCTTCATATCTCTAAACTCCAATTAAAAGTTTATTTGTCTCAAAATGTCACGTAATACAAAACAGTGAAGACATTCAATTAGGGTTTCATGTTTTTCAACAATCTTCAGTAGATTGTTGAAAAACATAAAATCCATAAAATACACATAAAATAAAAAAAACATAAAGTCCATATCAAATAATAATAAAAAGCCAAAACCGAGAAGTTTTGAATGTTTGTCTTTATTCCAAGTAAAATACTTTTAACAATACTTAGCTTAGTTTCAAATTATGGTGCTCATTTTTTTTAGGTGTAGTCGACCATTTTCGTCATCTAAGTCGAAAAATGACGAATGAGAGAACATAATGACTGCACTTCATACAATGAAATCTTACAAAAGGCCGGGAATATTTAATATTAAGAGAAATGTTAAGAACTTCAGACAAGAACTCCATGAAGTATTTAAGCTACATTTAATCTCTCATAAATCCACAGTTCATTGCTGGCACTTTTCAACCCCACCCACGACTACCTTTTAAAAATAATTCCTTCTCTTTAAACTGTTGCTATAAATGCTATGTATAATAGCCACTAAAGATTGGCTCGGCGTATAAAAATAAACAGGATCCAACAACTTTGCTAAATACTGAGTACTTAGCAAAGTTGTTGACAGGCTTACACTGTCCTTCCATACCTATTAACACTGTAATTTAGAAAAATTGTAAAAGCCAAATATTATGAAAAGAGTAAACGGTGGAGTTTCTTGCCAGATCTTCTCAAAACATTTTAAATCTCATTAAAACTCTTTATGGTGGCTCAAATTCCGTGTGTGTTTAGCACAGGGGATGAAATAACAATGCTTTAATTACAATTTCTATTAAAAGATAAAATAATAAAAACATACCACCGTATAATCCTGAATGAATGTTCCAAATCACGCAGATTTTTAACATACCACCCTGTTATTTTCTTCTTTTTATTAGAAACACACCCATATAAAGAGCTGAGCTTGGCAGATGTCAAGACTAAGTCCATGTTGGTAAGCGCTGTACATGACAGATTCGGTAAATGGGACATAGGTAGATATTTTTTTCGCTAAAATGTGTAGAAAAATAATTTTTGTAAGGGCTTTTGCATATATATTTTTGAGGTGTTCAGGGAACACGATATTATTTAAAAGTGTCCATGGAGTTTCTTGCCCGTTCTTCTCCATAGTGACCTACTGCGCTTTGGAATGGACAACTAGCTTCATATTTCTGACTGACCGATTCCTTGACAATTCAAAAGTGCCTGTAAATGGTTTAATTGAAATAAATGAATAGAGTTTGAGTTTGAGTTTATGGCGATTTCAGCAATGAAACTGAACGCGATCATCACATAAACTACGTTTAAGAGGTGTCAGTGCCATTACATTTTGAGGCATGAGCGAGCTCAAACATTTTAGTACCCCATTTCGGAAAAGTATGGTTTTTTGTTGACCATACATACAGGATATAGAGATACTTGGTCGTTGTTGCCTTATGAAGAAAGGTTTGAGTATTATTAGAATATAAGATGCTAGAGCGAGCGAAGTGAGATCGAATTTTTTTGCACCCGGTCTCGGAAATGGTTTTTTTTTTAAACATTTAAACGGATTTAGAAGTAATTTTTTAAAAACGAAGAAAATTTACGATGGAAAAGTGAGTGAAACTTACGTAGGGCTTCTAACTAAAAACTGCCTCTTTGTGGATTTGATTAAATGTATTTTTCGAGATTTGAGGGAGATTTTGGGGGTGGGGGGGCAGAGGGTACTTAAATACGAATACATGATCTTTTAATAACTTGTAAAACATTTTGGGAGGCAGCCCAGGAACGAGGCCATAGGTATCCCTATATAGATTTATTTGTTAGTTCATACGTGTGGGGGAAACATTGTGACTCTTTCATTGTTAGTAAATAGTGAAATACTTTCAATTTTGATACTTAATCGAAATATTCTACAATAAAGTTAAGCTGTTGTGATTTACACTTTGTATGTATAGAGAGCACGGGTTTAAAATAATTGTTTGCTTTGCTATAAATACAAATTAAACATCTTTCAGAGGTTTTCGTTGTGATATGAAAATATTAATTAGTTAATTCTTTGGTTGTCGAAATTAATATTAATTCTATTACTCAAATTAGCATATGACGTGGAGACAAAAGCTGCTGATTCAATAACTTCAAGAGGACATTAACTCTATGTTTCAAGGGAGGGTTGAAAACAAATTGCTGTTTAACACGGCTAAATGCAGTGTTATGTATTTTTGTCGTACACATAATCCCGGGCATATTCCACCCATTGGTCATGTCAACTGTGTCAAAGATCTTGGACTACCATTTAACACGAAACTCAATGTTCACGAGCACATGAGCCCGCACTCGCTGCTGTATTAATTAATATTATAAATTCGAAAGTAACTCTGTCTTTGTGTGACCTTTTCACGTCTAAACCACTGAACGGCTTTCGATCAAATTTGGCAAGGAGACTATTTGTACTTTTGTCCCGGTTGCACGTTCTCGTGGGAAGCCACCGGCAGAAGCTAGTTAGGAATATGCGAGACTTTAACAACCCACTGGTCATTAAAATAGTTTACATGACCGTAGTCAGAAGAAAGCAGACAGTAGACAAAGTCGAATAGGTCTTTCTTAGATTTCATTACAAAAAAAACTCTTTGGAAACTCCCCTTTTCTGTAACCTTCAATATTTTTACTTGTCGTTTTAAATTTTAATTATTTGGAATTGTGGTGTAACTATACTTCTTGCTTATCACAGCTTGCCGTATTATGCGCGGTAAATTCGATTGCCCAGAACTTGTGACTCAATCGCTGAGGCTTTTAGTTTTTGTTGTGCCCAAATATCAACTGAGGCCGCGAAGATACCCGGCCGTGGTCGTGCCTGCAGCCCGCACAGTGCCACGAGCCAACTCGCCCCTACTTCGGCCGCTTACGATACTTAATGCTCTTCTGACATCGACACCGTTGTGCGACTTGTTTGCCGGGAGATGGAAAGATATTTGTCGTGAATGTCGAAGATTCTGTGAGATGATAGATGAAAGATAATTAAAATTTGTATTTTCTATTAATTGGTTTTGTATATTTCTCGTATTCTATTTTTATTAATTAAGTTATGTTTTTTTTTGCTGTACAACGCCTTAGATTTATTGAAGTCACGTATACTAAATTAATAAATAACAAAATTCCAAAATTGTTAATAATCGCAAACGTTTCAAATATCATTTACGCACCATGCATCCTGCAAATAACGCAGTTTTTTTTTGTAACTCTTTAAACTGCTGCTACGCGCGTCGTCGCGGCCGTCTTTGCTACAAAGCCTACGTGAGTGGCTACGCTACTACACATGTAGCACGAGCTACATTGCTACGAGTGAAAGCATGGCAGCGAGTTCCAACAAGTTTACATAACGTTTCATTAAATGCAAGTTTTGTTTCTCGTGTGGATACTCATAACCTGATTAGACCGGTGTGTATGTGACATACTCGTTCCGATCTAAACAACCCTATGAACGTCTATAATAAATGAGGAAGGAGAATGTAGGATTTCCAAAAGACAGAAATAAAACAATGTCAGGAAAAACAGAAAACAAAAACAAGGTCCAAATAAAACTATTTTTAATTATCATTTTCTTAGAAGGATCGTCCCATTTCTAGCAATTAGTAGTCTAATCAAATTCAGACATGATCGCATGGTTTTACTAGAAATAAACTTACTGCCATACGATTTTATACCTTATTGACTTTCACATAAGAGCCATAGACTTTTATTGTCAATGGATTAGTAATCAAGCTTGATCGTTTGTTCATATATGGACTTTTCCCTTTCGTTATTTCTTTTTTATTTTAAAGGTTTGACAACATAAAAACGGTGGTGTATTCTGATGTATTTACTTCGTGAGTATATTTATTATCAACTATCTTTTATTGATATGGCTTTAGATTTCATGTCTAGAAGTTTTCCAAATTGTGAAACTTATCCGTAATCCGTAATCGACCGGCAGTTATAATAAAATAAATGAAAGAATGATCGGCACGGAATTACTAAGCAGGTTCTGCTTGACCGATGTAGTTGACAGTTTCTTGGCGTTTTGAGATACTTAAATACTAATGCCTGAAACAATCCAACCAGCTTTTCAGCTCTACCGACTTTCACAACACCACGCATCTCGCACAATTTCATCGTTACATTGCACGTCAAAAACCGGACTAATCCGGTTATTACCTGTCTAAACCGGTGCGCACTGGTTCAAACCAATGTAAACCAGACGCCGGCGCTTACCATAGGAGCACGTCATCATTGCAATTGCTATTTAATGATAGTGCTTTTAATGAAAAGAAACTACATATTGAAAAAAAAATACATTTACAGCTGTAGTTTATAAGGTTTACATAATAAAGAGTATTATATTTATCTGTCTATCTATCTTTGTGGCACATGTCTGCTGGTTTTATCTTTTGCAATTTTATTAAGTGAACATAAACATAACATCACGCTTTGTTTCCCCGAAGGGTTGGGCAGAGGTGTACCTATAGTACACCCACATTGCGCCAGTTATGTTTCAGTCCCATGTAATAGGGGGCGAGCCTATTGCCATCTACCGGGCACAAATCCAGACTTCGGTTTGCTACTGAGAAATTCCAGATATAAAAACCCAATAACACGTTGCCCGACCTGGGAATCGAACCCAGGACCTCATGCTCAGCAGTAGCGATCGCGACCACCAACGAATCTACCGACCAGTGAATCCCTGACGCAATGTTGTTGACATAATGTATTGGTGAATAATTATGTCGATTGTTTGTGGGTCTCTTGGGAAATTAATAATACAATTTATAAATAGGCTAAATTCTTGATCTGGATTTGTGTCCCGTTAATGGACTTGCCCCCGTGGGATTGGGACGTACTCCGAAATTCTAAGTCGTAACCTCGACAGCTACTCGACTCGCAACTCTGTTGAGGAGACCTCAAGGCGTATCTCAGAAGACCCTCAAAATAAGTTTTCATAGTCTTCAGATTAAGGAAAGACTCACACTCATTCGAAGGACCTCATGTCCCTCGAATGAGTGTGATTCGAGGTGATACGTCTCGAAAACGTCAACATGAAAAAAACTCTTCGAAAGACATTATGACAATCGGGTATAATACGCGAGTTTTGGTTCATACTTAATCCTTGTTGACTAAAGCTTATAATAAATTTGACATTTCGTTCATTCATTCCGTTTCGTGTTCATTTTAGTTCAGGTTCAGATTTCAATACGTTATATCAATAATTAATCGATTTGGAATATGTCAGAATTCAAAACCATAAATAATCATAATCCTAGTCATCACTTTCTTTCAAATGTTTCCGACATAACCTCGACCTCTGTTGTAATTGAAATAATTCTCTTCCAATAGCTTTACGCCACAATCTGCTAAGCTTAGGGTATTTCGGATAATGGTAGACTCAAATTTTCGAGCATTTAGGAACATAACAAAGAGTTAATAAAAACCGCCTCACGCCTTGCATTGTTAGCTTGTTTTGGGAACTAGAGACAGCGCCATTTTGACAGTTGCCTTCCCCATTGCAACTCTAAACATCAAACCAACTTAGAATTTGGGTTAAAATTTCAAACATGAGTGTCCTTGCTATAATACATCTACTCCTTCTGAAAGTACAGGCGTAATATTCAGTTGAATGAAATTATTCTTCTAAAGAACACAAACAGTACATAAAATATGAGATATCATGTAAAGAAAATGTATTTCTTTTTTAATCGCGTTCCGCCTCGATATAAAGACTTTTTGCTAGCACTAAGGAGTTTATTTATGACGGACAATACAGGTGTCAACTAGAAAAAGGTGGAAATGTCAAGATGATATGAAAAATACAAAAGTAATTTTTTATAAAAAAAAAGGAGAATCGACATAAGTGTAATAGGTTACTCAAAATGTCGTTTCTTTAATTTCAGGTAGAGCATTAAGTGTTTATGTAGTACATAACTTTAGTTAACATTTTATTTATGTCAATCTTAGATGTTAAATCAATTTCTTTAGTTTCAGCAAGACTTTTGAGCATCAATATTACACGTAATACGAACATAAATATTTCATAATATACATATATACATACAAATAAATCATGCCGTTATGTGTTAACATGATGACTCCGTGAAACAGTAAAAAGAAAACAAGTTTCTTAAAAAGTAGGTTTCACGGACTTAACATTAAAATCTTACCAAAAAAATATCTCGAAGGCCACAAAAACCCATTACGTACATCATCCAAAAAATACCTCATAACATTGTTATCTATCACAAATGTACGAACCCACAAAATCCTGAACGTCACAATTGCTTATTGGTCTTCGCCCAAAGGATCTAATATTAGATTAGGTTGTGGGCAACAAAGTCAGGGCTTACTGGGATCAATGAGTGGGTCGGTTTCATAAATAACAAAAGATTTCATTTCTATAACTAGGTTTGTAGCAACACTTTGACAAGTCAATCATATTTTTTATCTAGATGAGTTCGGCGTTTCCTATCTGACTACTCTGAGAAGAAAGGCCGAAAAGAACTCAGATGTCACAGTCTCTTAAAGTCTAGACATACCTAATTTATTATCAAAAATAACAAATTAGGGCTATTCGTTAGTAAACTAGCTGCGCCCGCGACTCACTGTGCTCGCGACTTCGTTCGCGTGCATGTCGGAAAACAATAACGTGTCGCTTATAGAAGGTGTATATACCACTCCTCCATTAAAAAGAAGGAGTCTTCCAATCTTGCCTGGTAGTAACCGCTACCTGGGGTTCTCTACCACAGTCCTTTCGAAAGCAGTCACTGCGTCTACAGAGTTTATTATGTTAATGCGCCGAAGTGTCACTTTGATTTTTGAGAATAAATAATAAGCAAGGCGCCAGGCTGCCGTACTCAATAAATCGAATTCAGGTCTGGAGGAGTGTACTAAAGCGATAGCATGGTGAAGAAGGAACACGCTTTATGACCGCTGTTGAAAAATGTTAATCAAAAACAGGCAATAAAACGACATAGGTCATCATCAACATAATTTTTTTGTGATTTCTATTCTAGGTATCTGTGTATCCTTTTTTGGAGTCGCCAAATAAATAAATATCTTAAAAACTTGTTTTAATTAAGAAAGTGTTTTTCTGTGAACGATGTTAGAACCTCTCTAATATCTGCTTGCCCCTCGAAAGACCTCCTGCATACAGTTGCCCGTGTGAAAAGCTACCCATTTACTAAGATTTTGGATTTTGATTTTGCCATCCAATCTGGATTTTCATTTCTGATTTTCGACACAACAATACAACCGAATTCTATAAAAAACACCACAAAGTGCAAATAACTTTAATGTGTCGGTAAAAAAGAAAAAATATATAATTGTGGAAATTACCAAACAAAAATCCGTGTACTACTTTACATTGATACTTAGCATTTTTTTTCACATACCGTACAATAACCCACTCAGAGTAGGTAGGTAGGTATACTGTTCGTTATTGACGAGTTCTGTTACAGTAGGGTTTCTTTATTCCATGATCAGTTGACCACTGTCAGGTACTTAAACAGCTACCTACTATGTTTCATCTTCCGTACGATTACCCATTCACGAAACAATAATCCTCTGAATAAATTATAAATAACCAAATATTACAAGACACCAGTCGAGACTACTGAACTCCAGAACAGCACCTAACCACGAAACTACTTTATTTAAGGCAATGTTATTACATAATATTCAATTTAGTCCAAAAACTCAGTACAAATAAACGAATGAGTCTCACTTTCTGCGGAAAAACTTTACACCGCGATTCAGAAAATTACGACATTTTCTCAACGCCATCTATCGATTACTTACACCACTGTAAGACTCGTTCTGCATACATTTAACTTTTTAAATCAAAATTAACCCACTTTGAATTTAAATTGATTATATTATCTTTGATAGACCGAAGCGATTGCGATGAAACAAAAACAATAATCACTCCCAGTAATACACAATATTTGAGTATAAAAGTGTTCATTTAAACAACATGTATAAAATGGCAACATTCCAGGCAACGACTCACGAGCCACTGGCCTTTGATAATCTGTGCGCACAGCTGTCATAAAACTATACATTTGGTACGTTTAGACAAAGGATCTTCAAGGATTGGCCTGTTGGCCCGCAATCGAAGTAGACCGGGAAAAGCGGAAAGAGTAAATGGAGGCGTTTGAACTGCACAGGGGCTACATAGGAAAAAATCGGAGCTTTTCCTAATTCTGTGAGTGAATTTCTTCAGGATAATTATGTTTAAAGTTAGCGAAAATCTTAGTTTTAATCAGGTATATGTGGTATTAGGATAATATTCTTAATTTCATCGGTTTGAGTGAAAGTTCATGAGAAATTTTGTTAATGCCTTAAACATACAGGGTGCTTGGGTCATCTGCTAGCCTTTCAGACCCCTTAACACCCCTCATGCTCTGTGGATTTTATTTATCGACTTTTTATTGTTTTACTAAAAATTAACCCAAATTTTACATTCAAATACACATTATAAAAAAGGATAAGGCGTTGACTCTGAATTTAAATTTAATTTCGATGAGTATTGTTTAAGAGTACTTTTAAATACAAAATTAGTGACATTTGTCACCTAGTTTTTTTTTAATTCACTCGCAATGGTAAAACTTAAATTAAAGCTGTACATGTAACAGCTGTTTATATGGCTACAAAAAAAAAAACAAAAGCGGCCGGGATCTTCCAACTTCCTCATGAATTCTCCAGTCTATCCTCTTGCTAATGATGTGCCACATGCCATAAAAATCTTTTAACAACTTTATTAATTCGCTAGAATTGTGAATCGAGTCACCTAAGGCTAATATTCAAAACTATGATTTAATAAAATCTTTTTGCTTAAATTATACCTGACAAACCTATAAATCTGTTATCTCATTCTTATAAGGTAAACTCTGTCTCGTATCTCTATCTTTTTGTGGGATTTACTTGAAATAAAAAAACAAAACTGCATTTTTAACATTTATTTCATAATTCTTACAAATCCTGCTCAAATTGTTGGCCTCTGTTGCGAATGCAGGCCCGACATCTGTTTCGTATTTCGACAGTTGTTATACGAAGTCGTATTTCCTCCTTAATGGTATTGAATGCCGCTTCTATGCGTTGGACTAGTACCTTCCTAGTTGGAACCTCCGTGGCGTGTACCAGCTCTTTGGCACGTCCCCAGACATAAAAGTCTAACGGAGTTAGATCTGGGGAATGAGGCGGCCATGCAATAGGACCATCGCGTCCAATCCACGCATTGGGGAACAATTTGTCAAGATGTTCCCTCACAGTCAAACACCAATGCGCGGGACAGCCGTCATTTTGAATTACTATGGGAACACGTTCATTAAATACGGGCACATCGGTCACTAATTCGGGCAGGTCATTCTGTAAGAGATTATCAGGCAGGTAATGCGGTCCAATTACCTGATTCTCAATCACTCCTGCCCAGACGTTTACATTAAACCTTCTTTGAAAAGATTTCTGTCTTTAAACACGTGGGTTTTCCGTTTTCGTTGTCCAGTGGTGCAAATTGTGTAAATTGAGGATCCCATCCTTGGTAAATTTGGATTCATCTATCCACAGTAATCTTTTAAAATATCAGGAATCATCCACATCCGTATGTAAAGAAACCGACAAAAAGCCACCCGTCTGTCTAAGTCGCCACCCTCAAGATCTGCAACAAACAAACAACTCTTTTAAATTTCTCTTGGGCATTAAGTTATTGCACAAGAAAGGACCCGCTGTACGTGCTAACAGATTCACTACCTGGAAGTGACGCCATACCATACCCATTACCTGCTAAAGAAAGGCAACGTCAAACAAAGCGTGTACGGGTTTAAATTTAGTTTAAAATTACGAACCTTGCACCGCAGTGTAGTGGAATGGATGCTTTTCGTTTTGACGAAGGACTTTCCACACTGAAAGATCAAGATGTAATGCCACATTTCTAATGCTTCTTGTGGGGTCTTCCTCAAAAGTGCCAGTATTCTCTCGTACACTTCAACATTATGTCGCACAATATGGCCCCTTGGTTTATTAAAAGTGACACTGCAAGTCTCGTGTATGCGTCGGTATGTGTCTTGGAAGACTCTGCGGCCAGGTAATCATCCACCAGGAATGCGTTCCTGGTAAAGTCGTTGCGCTGCACGAGCGACACCATTGGCGGCTCCGTAAGCCATCATGATGTCCGCATAATCTTCATTAGAGAATGTCGCCATTGCAATAACAAAAAACTCAACAAAGTTTAACAATAACAACAAAAGTTGACAAAATGAAAGAATCGCGGAGTACGGTGAACTAGCACACACGTTGGGTGGCAGAGGCATTTTGTTTTTTTTTTGGGAATGGCATCTCGCAGGTCAACCTATGAGGTTGTCGTCTGCTTAAACGGACTTGCCTATGGTTGCCCTAATAAATTAAGGCCTCCAGCCAGAACTTAAACTTAAATACTAACTAAAACTAAGCGACAACGCTAAGGGCACCCCCTGTGGGGTACGGACCTCGGCTTAGGGCGTCGCTGGAAGAGGGCAGCAAGGGACTAGCTGGATCAGGATTTCTTTGATTTAGGGACGAATCTAAAGCTACAGGCTCAGCGGCGCGGGCTGGCTCGAGCAAGGGTCGGGAGGGGCGTGTATTTGGGCGTCGTGGCGGGCCTCGGCGGCGAGGACGGTAGGACGGCGATCGGGTTTTGGGCTTATGTAGTGTGCTGATGGCCTTACTACTCTCCTGGAGGAGGGCAGTGGCGTCGTCGGGGGCGATTAAAGTATGCCTTGGTCGGCGAATATTGCTAATGCGGGAGGGAGTGTAGCGGGCGGCCGCTGAGATCAAGGGGTTGGAGTGTTTGATGCCACAGTCAAAGAAACGATTCGATAAGCGTTTCATGAACTGGTTTATGGTAGGCATTTTAAGGTCGATGTGGAGATTTATATTACGGACATAGAAGGGGGCACCCGTGACCTTTCTGAGGAAACGGTTCTGGAGGGTCTGCATCATATGGAGATGACGTGGGTGAGCGTGCGCAAATACAACGCAGGGATAGGTCAGAGGCAGTGATGGCTCGACTAAAAAAATTACGGATCGGCGGCAGTGCGTGATTTGTTCAAACCCATTTAAGGTATGCAAGAAAGAGATAGAAGATAGATTTTACTGCGCAAGAGTGAGAAACCAAAATTTACCTCTTTTTCAAGTAACAGTCACGCAATAAAAACAATCATTACAATTTGGAATGTAGTCATATGTGACTTCACAATTCTAGCGAATTCACAAAGTTGTTAAAAGATTTTTATGGCATGTGGCACATCATTAGCAAGGAGATAGACTAGAGAATTAATGAGGAAGTTGGAAGATCCCGGTCGCTTTGGTTTTTTTTTGTAGCCATATAAACAGCTGTAACATGTACAGCTTTAATTTAAGTTTTACATTTGCGAGTGAATTAAAAAAAAACAGGTGACTAATGTCACTAATTTTGTATTTAAAAGTACTCTTAAACAAAATTTAAATACAGAGTCTACGCCTTATATTTGTTTTAAAAAACTGTATTTGAATGTAATATTTGGGTCTTTTTTTAGTATAACAATAAAAAGTCGATAAAAATAATCCACAGGGTATGAGGGGTGTTAAGGGGCCTGAAAGGCTAGCAGATGACCCCTTCAGTCGGCCATTTCAATTTGGTACACGATGCATCAAACACCCTGTATATTACGTAATGCTTACCTTTATTTTGCATCTTCGTAATAAAGTACGCACCTTTGTATTAAGGTACCCTCTCACGGAGTCATGACACGAACGACCGATACGTTTATATACCTTTTGTACATTTAAAACATAACCGATTTCAGTCATTACTGAAGTTATTAATGCTATGAAACCAAAGCTTGGTTTTAAAGTATTTATATTATGTTCTCAAACTCAAAGTATTTGTTTCAAATAAACCAATTACAGGTACTTTATAATTGTCAAGGTCGGTCGGTAAGAAAGATGAAGAAAGAAAGAAAGAAAAGAAAGAAAAATATTTTATTTGGGACACGCACAGGGAATACAAATAGTAAAAAAAATAAAAAAATAACAATGTATAAACTAACAGAATAACAACAAAAAACAGTAAAAAAGGCCTGTGCGAGGCCAAAAAGGCTCCTATCTCAGCATAATGCTGCGATATTTAAAAAAATAAATAACGCAGCGCTGATATTCTGACAGGGCCCTAAAAAGAGCTCTCTGAAGCTAGTTGCCCATTCCAAAGCGTCGTAGGTACCTATGGAGAAGAACGGGCAAGAAACTACACGGACACTCTTTTAAATCAAATTATGGTTACAAAATAAATATTGGTAACATCATTCATCTTGAAATTATTATGCATGTGAGGGCAATGCAGAACGTTAAAAGCGTCCGTAATATAAAGATTCAAAAATAAATAAAATTAAAATAACTGACGGCGACCGTTCACGAACATGACGCATGGATTAACACTATTCAACTCAACCGTTTTGAAGGGAGCTAAATGATCCAACACACGCGCCACCAACATTAGAGTGAGCATGACATACTCTCAGCCGCCAGGGCACATTCAAGTCACTGAAAGACGTATGACCAATATTTTCAAATGCTTATCAATTAGTTGATGCGTCCTTGCAGAGCAGGACCAGCGATTGGCCAAGCATTTTTATCAGCTATGTAATCCCCCAACGTATAATATGTTCGGCTGCAATGCGTGCGTTTTCTACAACATTTAAATTTAGCGGTATTTTATTGAAACATTTTAAACAGTACCTCATGAAAAATTAGTCTACTTTAGACAGCCTGAAATCTGGTTGAACTAATTGGTCCCTATTTCCAGTGAAATAATTGTGTCTTTCACCTCTTTTACTAAAAAGATGTAGATTTTTCCTAACGTACCTACATGATGTTTTCATAGATATATTGACAAGGTACTGTTGTGATGTTAATATCTTCGAACAGTTCAGACAGTCACGCCTGCGGAGGCCATATAAATGACTCTGATGGCTCTTTTCTGCAGAATGAAAAGAGACTCGATGTTTGCAGCCCGTCCCCATAGTAAAATACCGTCAACATAATACTATGAAAGTAACTAATATAGACTAGTCTCGCGGTACCTACACCAGTCAATTGACGGATTTTTCTCACAGTTTATACTGGAGAACTTAGCCATCCTGAAAGGGATGTTAAAAAGCTCCCCCATTGAAGCTTTGAGTCGAGCGTGATCCTCAGGAAAACAGTTTTATCGACGAATTCAAATTTTTCTTGATTCAATACTATCTAACAATTAGTACTTTTGACATTTGGTAAAGATAATCTTATGCACTTCCTTTTTTTTTCATTCTAATACTAAATTATTTGCAGTGAACCAATTATGGATCTGCGGTAAGGCGTTATTAACGTCCTCAAGATTTGATGCACGCTATATATTAATTTTAAAAAATTATTAATAATTAAGGAAGTATCATCAGCAAATAACACCATTTGTGGTTGGGTTTTAAACAATGGGGTAGATCATTTATGTGGACTTTCTGTTGTCTATCATTCAAATAAGATTGTACTAAACTTAGCGCAAGTTTTGCAAGTCCGTAATGCTCAAGTTTTAAGAGTAAGGTTTCGTGGACGACGCAATCGAATGCGACGGAGAGGTAACATAAGATTCCTATGGCGTTTCGGGCCTTTTCCCACGCCGTAAATATTTGCTTTAATAAGTCAAACACCACACCGACACCGGTGTCAGTCGTACAACGTCCCTTGGGGAAACCATACTGTTGCCCGTGTAAGATTTTACTGGTGTAAAAATGATTTAACATTTCATTCAGCATTACCTTTTCAAACACCTTTCTGAAAACCAGCAACACGGATACAGGTCTATAATTATTGGTGTCTTTACTGTTCCAGGATTTGAAAAGTGGTATTACCTTACTGTATTTCTTTACAACCAGGAAGACTCCTTGATCCATACACAAATTAAATATTAACGCCAAGTACGGCGCTGTAGTCTCAATAATGGAGGTACAAACTTTGATAGACATTCCCCATAGATCTTCTGTTAGTTTGATCTTGATTTGCTTGAAAGCTTTCACTACTATTATGAGGTTTATAAGCTTGAATTTAAATTCAATCCGGAAAGATGAATACCTACAATTCTAATTAATTCTTCATGAGTGGCTTTTGTGAAAAGGATATTAATTCAAATTTGTTACAGTTGAAATGACAATCATGTCATTTGGTTTAAATATGTTTTTAACTTCATTATTTAATTTTTATATTATTAGAGTCGTTTATATTTTGTGAATGTCAGAACGTGGTAGGCCTTGTAGACTAAAGATTTGTAGACCAGTGTTTTGTGAATGTCAGAACGTGGTAGGCCTTGTAGACTAAAGATTTGTAGACCAGTGTCTACTTGTTAAGCATACGGTACTTTTTGACAGGCCTACACTGTTCTAGCAAAATAGGTACCTATTAGCACTGTGATTTGAACACATTGTAAAAGTCAATTTATTTTGAAAAGATTAACCGTGGGGTTTCTTGCCATGAACCGTGCTTTTTTTGGGAATTGCAGCTCGCAGGTCAACCTATGAGGTTGTCGTCTGCTTAAGCGGACTTGCCTGTGGTTGCCCTAACAAATTAAGGCCTCCAGCCAGGACTTAATAATCTTAAAAACTAAGCGACTACATGCTAAGGGAACCCCCTGTGGGTTACAGACCTCGGCTTAGATCGTCGCGTCGCTGGAAGAGGGCAGCAAGGGACTAGCTAGATTAGGATTTGAGAGATTTTGGGGCGAATTTAAAGCTACAGGCTCAGCGGCGCAGGCTGGCTCGAGCAAGGGTCGGGGAGGGCGTGAGTTTACTTTTTGGGATATCGCTGGTGAACAACGTGAAAACAAGGGGAGATATAACGGAACCCTGAGGGACACTGGCGCGAATAGGGTGAGGGGACGAGAGTGCACCCCCGATGCGACAGACGAAGGTGTGATTCGACAAAAAGTCTCGTAAGATGAGCACGAGACGATCTGGCACTCCGAGTTGGTAAAGCTTGTAAAACAAGCCGTTGGGCCAGACTTTGTCGAAGGTTTTCGCTATGTCGAAGAATAGCACACCCATCGTCGCGTTACGGTGCAGACCAACGCACAAGTGCTCTACGATACGGTGGACCTGGTGGATACTCGAGTGTTGGGTTCGGAAACCAAACTGCTCGTTGGGAATGAGGCTCTTTGCTTGGGCATAGTCTTTGAGCCACGTATAAATAAGCCTCTCGTAGATTTTGCGATTTTGCCGAGAACATTAAGTAAGCTAATAGGGCGGTAACTAGAAGGCTCAGACTTTAGCTTGCCTGGCTTTGGGATATCGATGACGGTTGCTTCTTTCCAAGCTTGTGGGAAGATATTGTTGCTCAAGGCGGTATTGTAGATGGCTGTCATGAGCATTATTAGCGGGGCAGGAAAGAGTTTGTAAACCTTATTGGTAATACCATCCGAACCGGGGGCTTTCCGTGCGTGAAGTCCTTTTATGATGTCGTGCACTTCGTCTGGAGTGACGGGAGGCAGAGGATCATCGGGACCTTCGATGGGTGTGAGGGTGGCTCTCCGTTCAACTTTAGCGTCGACCTTGTTCAGGTGAGCTTGCTCCACTGGTTAAGAGCTGGGAGAATATTGGGACTCTAGGCTGTCAGCAAGACATTCGGCCTTGTCGGGACTGTCAAATGCGACGCTCTTGTCGGGGCGGATGAGAGGAGGCATAGAGACCTCTTTAGAGGAATGCAATTTCCTCTGTAAGTGCCAGAAGGCTTGATGGGTGGGTTCGAGTTCACTGAGCATCTTGTTCCAGCCCTCAGAGCGAACCTCCCCTATGCGTTTCTTTACAGCACGCTGTAAATGGCGAATGTGGGCTTTGTTCGCGTCACAAGGGAAGGAGTCGTAGGCACGAATAGCCGCGTTCTTCTCGGTTATCAATTCACGTACGTCAGTAGGTAGTTTTCTTCCATCACCAGAACTTCCCGTGAACAATCCGTCAGTACGGATTGAACGTGCTCTGTAAACGAGTCGATTGCGGCCGTCGTGTCGGCGACTGACACTATGTGAGTGGGGATGGTGTCCAAATGAGGCGACGTGGTGGATTTCAGTCTTTCCCTTACTTTACTCCAGTCAGATATCATCTGGGCCTGAGGGGTCGGTTGGGATCGATCGGTCCCGAGTAAGGGGCAAGATGCATGATTAATGGATGGTGGTCAGAGTTAAGCTCGTGGAACGTCTCTATCTATTGCAAACGGAGGTTCACATTCTTGAGCAGCGCTACGTCGAGTACATCGGGAAGGTGATTTGGATTTCCGGGGAACTGAGTCGGGCTCATCCGTGAACCGTGCACCTAGCTTCTGACGTTTCATAAGTGTCCATGTAGGTTCATATGTTTTTTTTTTGTTTGTAAGTTAGCGTTCCATTAGTGAAGAACATTGGACAATACATTTTAAATTCAATATTTTCGAATTAATACCATAACTTTCTACCTTCACATTTATGGTAACGCTACTTGCGTTTTTGCCAAAATTAAATAAATGGCCGTACTTAAAACATTAGACATACTAGACATTACAATAATAAACGTAAAGGTCCAACATTTTATCCTTCAGCCTTTGAAGATAATAAATTGGATACATATGTTGTGTTTAAAAACAAATCGGTTTGCATGATGTAGGTATGTTTGCGGTCCTTTTGTTTCCGCTGTGATAAATGACTGCCTGTAGCGACTTCCTGGGATAGTAGTCACTGATATTTTTTTGTAATCGGTTTTGAACAGACGATGTTAATTGTAAATGCTTAAACATGTACGGTCATTGCTCTGCATTTTCTAACCGTTCAAAAAAAAAAAAAGGCGAATGTGGTGGTCAGCCAATGCAGGGCACTGACTGTACCTACTGACACTTTTACCGACCGCCCCGATGACGGTAATCCCAGCATCCGAAAAAGAACCGAGGCTATACTCATCGCTTGAACAGTCAGGCCCAAAGAAATGGCACCAAGTGTTCAATGCGAACCGTTGTTGTAGGACGTGCGGTCGTGGAATCGGCCGCACTTGGTGATGGCGCCCGCTAGGCATGACGGGCTGAGTCCAGTTGGGTGTGCGGCGAATGTACAAGAATCATCTGTGCCCCCCGCTTATGGTAGTAGAAGGAAGTTGTAGTGGGGTGTAAGTTGGTAGGAGTCCGACATAACCTTCTGTTCTCCCAAGACGGAGGGTGTCCATGAGGGTTTCCTCTACATAATCATCCTACAATGTTCCCACTTCTGCGACACAAGGCTACTCTCCGATAAAAAGTACTCAAAAGTGTGAAAAGGGTCTCACAGTTGCAAATTCAATTTAGACCACAGATTACACCCGCAGATAACTAAAAAGACTTGCTGTAGTGTTTAATGCTGCATAAACAAGTGTTACACCTATAACAAAATACAAGAGATAGGAACGAAAAGATGACATAAGATCTAAAAGAAGAATATCCAAAAAGAATACCTACCCATTACCTGATGATAACAAGTGTGATTGCCTATCTAAAAAACAGTATTCACCACTTCAAAATCAACCTCTGAACTTAAGTGGGCATCCGGTTGCGGCCATTTTCACAAATATAAAAAAATTAAAGCGCTTACTGAATCGCTTCCGGCAAGATTATCTTACTGAACTTGACGAAAGTATTACCTTGAGAGCGTAATAAGGAGCTTAAATTTATTTAATTGAAGCACCTAATTACGCTCTCAAGGTAATTCTACATTATTTCTTGTGGTCTCGGTAGAAAATAAATCTTGAGTTGAACTTGATAGAGGCAGAACTTTAGAAGTTTCGGCTTTTTAAAGGTTAGGTATACTAATATTTACCATCATCATTTTAACCTAACATCACTAGTATTTAAGTATTATTATTTTTGAAATTTAGGAAATCCAGAGTATATTTTCTTTGTTTTTTTTTTAATTGTATACATGTAGTCTCATAAACAGTTATGTTGCGCATGTATGGTTTTAAATGATTATTAAAAGCTTTATTTTAATGAACTATACCTAGTCTCTAACTACGCCGGCGAAAATACGGGCCCGTCCGAAAATGTGAAAACAGTTTGAGACTCCGGAGTAAACCCTACACTGCTGCACTGGATCATTTAACTTATCTGGACGGCAAAATCACATCGGGAGTAAGGATAACTGTCGAATCGTGGTGTTATTCGTTCTTAGGTCGGGCCCGAAACTAAATCTTATGTCGTTACGGAGTAGAAATCGCCGTTACGAAAGTTCGGACGAAACTACGGATTTCGTAAATATGTATAAGATAGATTGATATGTTACGAAATTTTCATACTATCGGATTTTAACATATAAACGAATATAAATTCACCCAATACATAAAAGCCCGACACGTGTAACGCTAAACACAACTGCATGCTAAGATTTAAAATAAAAATTTTAAATTCAAAATGATGTATACAACTGTACAAGAGTTAAGATTTTCTGACCATTATAGTACAATTTTACATCTGTGCTTGCCTGAACAAACAAAAAGAATCGCCTGGTACGTGAATAAAAGATTTTACAATCACACAAATTATATGTTAAAATGTAAGTCTAAATTACAAGAAATAAATTGGAACGACATCACAACAACCAGAAAAGATATGAACAGTAATTACGAAGCTTTTAATGACACACTCATTACATATGAAATCAGTGTGTGCCATTGAAAAAAATAAAGCCAAAATATAAAAATAATGGCTCTCCGTATGCATATAAAAGTCTTCCAAAAATAAAAGATTATTAGAAATACTAACAACTAAAACAAACAATCCGATATTAATTCAATATTACAAAAAGTATGAAAAAGATCTATAGAAGAGAGTAACGACAGCTAGGAAACTAAACTCCAAAAGTAAATTTATTAAATCTAATAAGAAAGTTAAGACAATGTGGAGCATAATAAATGAACATTTAAATTAAAAAATAGCAAGCGAGAAATGGAACATAACCATACAAACGAACAATAGCGTAACTTCTGAACCCAAAGAGGTAGCAAACATATTTTTTTAAAATAATCTGTCTGTTAAATAATTTAACCGCCGCCGCCGGGGAGGCTAAGAACAACTCAAACGTTAAACCGAAAGGATGTCCAGTTGTTATCCCTACAGAGAATTCAATCTTCCTCAGTCCAATTGATCCTTACGATGTATAAGTATAATTAATTTGTTCAAAAACATACAACAATTTAATAAAAGGGCTTTAAAACACTTGTTTCTATGAGTCGATTTGAACAACTTCTCGTCGTCTTCGTCTCAGCCTGAACTAGATATAAAAATCTGTATTTCAGACATCATCGCTCTTCCCCTGTTGTAGGCCACATATTATAAATAACTTAGTTTGAACTCTATACACATCTATAAAGACAACATTTGATCCAAATAATAACAATAAAATATTAATAAAAAGTGGGAAAATAAAGGAAAATAATCTTAAAATAAGGAATTTTATAATAGGAAAAGATCCTTACGATGTGAATACATTAAAAAAAAATTACAAAGTCACGGTTTTGATGAACTTCCACCTGCCTTATTGAGACAATGTGCATGAGAATTAACCTTACATTTTTATAAATTACTGACTGAACTAAACGTTGTTTCGCTTCTTTATTTTTTTATTTATAAATAAAAAAAATTAGAAGCGAAACAACGTTTAGTTTACGTCCTATTCTCAGACCTACTGAATATACACTCAAAATTTCATAAGAATCGGTCGAGCCGTTTCGAAAGAGTTTTGTCACAAACACTGTGACACGAAAATTTTATATATTAGATTAATAAAATATAAATGAATAATAATAGAACTGAAAAACAAAGATCAATTGACTATTAGAATAAAATCAACATGAGAGTTGCACTGAAAAATTTAAATGATACAATGACGTATTTATAAGTCACTGCTACGATCGAGACACAAAATAAAATAAAAATGTGCGAAAACTGTATAGAGAATCAGAGAAAGGAGGCCGGCTTCGTTCTCATTCCTACTCCAGTGTTGAAGATTAATTTAAATCTGATCGAACAGAGTAATATAAAAACGCAATTAAAAAAACAGGGGTTGATCGTAGCAGGGTGGAAATTTGAAGTTGTATGTATTTTTCAATTAAATATTAAGTTAAATCATAATAAACTTAAAAAAAAGAAACTAACTGGGGTGGGTCACCGTTATCATTTAAGGTTATGAAAAATAGATGTTGGCCGATTCTCAGACGTACCCGATATATATGCACTCATAATTTCATACAAATCGGTCCAGCCGTTTCGGAGGAGTTTGGTAACGTACATTGCGACACGAGAATTATATATATTAGTATTTTAAACCAATCATTTGAAGACGGAGGTTCTCCCAATCCCTTGACAAAAGCTCTTATAAAGCCTACTCACAAGAAGAATTATAAAACTGTCGGATCAGTACCGCCCCATTGCCCTCTTACCGATAGCTTCTAAATTATTCGAAAAAGCCATGTGTAATCACATATATTTAATCACTACCAAAACGGGTTCCGGAAAATAGTTTCACTATCTTGGACGTTTACAAATATATTCAAAATGCCCTAAATATCTTTAATGACTACTGCTAGACGTGACTAAAGCATATGGTAAAGTACTATTTTAAATATTATTAAATAAACTATACAGTGTAGGACCCCGCGGCAAATGTGATGATTGGTTAGCATCTTATTTGAAACATAGAGAACAAATAGTTGAAATCGAACATTACAACAACAGCAAAACTGAATTAGATTTATCAGATCCGACAGCAAACAAATCACCGCCTCAATCCCGCATGACATTTCTATACTTACCTCATGTGAAAATAAATGACAAATTAAATTCCTCACTGATAGCTATAAACCTCACTTTCACGAACTAATGATTTTATCCCTACCCTGTCTCTATATATTTGAAGTTTGCAAGTTCGTGCGTAAGTATCCAGAATTATTTACAAACGAACATGAGTTTAAGACATAAAAATAGACTAAACTTACCAACATCGCTATTAAAAATGCACTCCAAAAGTACCTTTGTCATAGCCATAAAAACCTGCTTTTACTTGTAATCAAATGCTACTATAGTACAGGCGAATACTTCAACGATAAATTATAAGTAACTTCATAACATTCTATTTGTATCTACAAAAAATCACTTTAATAGTGAAGCCTACTCATAACACGATTTTTGTTTTTGTTTTCATAAATCATTCGAAGCAAATAACTTACCTTATAGATAATTAATATTAATTACAAATAAAATAATAATATATTATTAAATCAATAAGTTGTTTTACAATGTTAAATAAGTAAATGTATATAATTTATAAAACAATAATAATAAACAAAACCTAAACATAACTGGTGAAATGTGGGTGTACCATAAGTACACCTCTGCCCAACCCTTCGGGGAAACAAGGCGTGATGTTATGATGTTCCAGCCAGTAGCTTTAAATTCGTCCCTAAATCACTCAAATCTTGATCCAGCTAGTCCCTTGCTGCCCTCTTCCAGCGACGCCATAAGCCGAGGTTCGTACCCCATAGGGGGTTCCCTTAGCGTGTAGTCGCTTAGTTTTTAGTTAGTATTTAAGTTTAAGTCCTGGCTGGAGGCCTTAATTTATTAGGGCAACCACAGGCAAGTCCGTTTAAGCAGACGACAACCAACACAGGTTAACCTGCGAGATGCCATTCCCAAAAAAAAAAAACTTTAAAGTACAGAAGTCTCAATGCTATGACTTGTGGCCATTGCAGCATTGCACCCGTGCAATTCAAGTAGCGGACAGTAGTGATTTATGTATGTCAAGCTATATTTTCGTCCCATCTAAAACACATAAGAGTTAACAATCAAAAATAATTTCTCCGAAAAAATCACTGTCAGTCGGGTACCTATAGTACACCCACATTTCGCCAGTTATGGTTTTAAGTCCCATGTAATAGGGGGCGAGCCTATTGCCATCAACCGGGCACAAATCCAGACTCCGGGCTGCTACTGAGAAATTCCAGATAGAAAAACCCAATAACAAGTTGCCCGACCTGGGAATCGAACCCAGGACCTCATGCTCAGCAGTAGCGATTGCGACCAGTAGACCAACGAGGCAGATCTCTAAATACCTCCGTCAAGTCTACTAGATATTCTTTCTTCTTAATCGGACACTCTTGTCAGAGTGATCGTGGTCGTGGGAGGGTCCTGACGAATGACGACTCTTGCTATGCGTCCCCATTCGGCTCTAATGGAGGCATTGTGGGAACAGTCGGTCATAGTCGAGTTGGCGAGGGATTTTATTAGATCTGCCCATCTAGTCGGAGTGCGACGACGGAATCTCTTGCCCTCCATTCTGCCCTGGACTTCAAGACGCTCCATTTCGGGTTATGTGCCCAAAGAACTTCAGTATTCGTATTTGAACAGTCCACGATAGTCTCTCTTTGATATAAAGTTCTTTTAGGATCGATAAATTGGTGCGGTAAGCAGTCCACGGAACCCTCAGCAGACGTCTCCAGCACCACATCAGCAGTGCATCGATTTTCCTTCTCTCCTTCAGCCTCAATGTTCACGTCTCAGCTCCGTAGAGAAAAATTGGAAAGATACGACTACTAATCAGTCGTACCTCAGTGGTTTTGTTTATTCTGCGGTCTTTCCAGATTGTTGTAAGCTTTTCGACGGCAGAACTCGTCACAGCACAACGCCTTCGTATCTCGTCTTCAGAGCCTCCGTTGTTGGTAATGTTGGAGCCCAAGTATATATAGCTCTGGACAACATCACAGTTGGCTATACTTTTGTCGGTGGGTTGAATGTTTTTAGCTCTGTCTACTATCATCATTTTTGTCTTATCACGATTGATAGCGAGTCCAAGCCTTATGCTGTTGGCTGTTTCTAAATATAATAATAATGTAATAATAATGCTTCTAAATATAATAATACCTTATTCATGCCGCCCTTGACTTTCTCTTCGATCTAAACTGCAGCCCTGTCTAGGTTATTTTTATCGATCCCGACCTATTATTTACGTAATTATGGAATGCCATATCACGTTATCTTTACATTCCATTCTTCATCATACCTACAATGTATTCATTAAACACAACTAAGGCGGAAGCCGTATCTACACGTGCTGAACCCTAATGGATCGGACGCTAAGGTCTAATCTCTTGACCCTCAATCGAGTTAGTGGGCGAGTGGCACAGTTAATGCAATTCCGTGCATACATTAAGGTGGTGGGCACTTTAACGAAGTAGATATAGTTGGTAGTAGTATAGTTGATAGGTAATCAAGTTGAAGGATCTATGCTTGAGCGTTAGCTTGGGCAATTAAGTGAGGCATATAAGGTCTGGTGCTCATGGTCGAGGCAAGGCACGGATAGAAGTGTCAAATTTCATCCATATCTGTTCTGCCGTTTTGGCGTGAAAGCGTAACAAACTAACAATCTTTCTTTCGCAATTATAATATTATTTAGGATGAAAAAACTGCCTGGGACCGGAACTATAACGACAGGTATTTCGTCAAATGTTTGTAAAATTGGCAACATAAAAAAAAAGAAAAAAAACAATAAAAAATATGGCAACACACATGGCGCACAAGGTCTGCATATTTAGCACTGCGTTGCAAACTGCAGGCTCGGCAAGAAACAGTCTGTTTCTTGCCGAGCCAAAACATGTCATTACAGAGTGCAGAACATGTAAAGACAAGTTTTCTTTGAATAAGAATTTTCTATTCATAGATTTTCTTCTGCGACTTCGACACGTGGCGGTTGCTTCTATTTTAGGAGTACTCAATGATATTGCGTCTAAGTCCTCCTTAGAAGTTTATATTTCTAGAAAATATCGAAACCGTATTCCTGCAACAGACGATGTACATAATATACTGGCATTCTGCAAGTGGTACACACTATGCAGATATCGACAGAAATCAATTCCTATGCAAGCATTTATAACGATATACCTGGTAACTAAAGCTGACGTCCAAATCCTAATTCTCACATTCAATCAAAATAATAAACCCAACGAAAGAGTTAATCCAAAAAGCTTTTTAATCCTTTCTAAGCTCAGACACCATAAAACCTCAAATTGGAAAACTCTTCTGAATCCATTCGTTTAGTATTCAGTGGATGAAAGATTAAACCACAAAAGTTCCGTATCTCTCTATTATTTCATTCTTCATTCTGTCTTTCACTATTCCGTCTGTGGTTTCGTTTCATTCTTTCACCACACAAGCAACGAGAGCTATTCAAAATCAACAAAGATTTATGATGATTCACGGGCAATTTAAAATTACAAAGTATAAAAAAGAAAAGATCGCAAAAAGCGTTATGGCCGCCTATTGTATATTTTGTAGTTACCTGCGCCTATAGTTATTTTTTTAATGTATTTTTGTGGTGTACAATAAAGTACATACATATAAATAAATAAAGGCTGTGGTGCTGGTTATTTTGAATCTATTTCGTTATAATAATTAAAATACGTTAGCATTATGGTGAGCTTTCGCACTTTCTTCGGATTCTGGGTTCGATTCCTTATGAGTCGGTTGTTCCGGGTCAGTGTTAGTTTATCTGCCATGTTTGTTGAAAAGAAAGGAAGTTTGCTGTTTTGTTGGTGTCGTGTTGTCTCGACAACACGACACCAACAAAACAGCATTCTTTAACTTTCAAAAGCATACTCCCTCATTATGCGATTCTTGAAGCCAAAGGACGATGTTCCAAAGAACAAAGAAACGCCGACACCAGAAGTTTCAAGACAGGTAAAAGAAAAAAAATCTATAATCTGTTCCGCAACTTTTTAATGAAAGTGTAAACAAACCTGTACAGGTTAAGTTCTGACGTAATCACACATTAAAGAGAATTAGATTCATTTGTTTTCATACCTATATCCCACCAATTTTTACACAAAAATAATTGATTGTATAGAATTATAAAATTTTTGTTGAAATATAATTGACAAAAATTTAAGTTTATAAAATAACCTTCATTGCGAAATGAGAAATATCTTTAAGGTAATTTAAAATAAGAATTTCAGATTTAAGTAGTCAAATGATCAAATTGATTCACTCCTTTTTAAAAGTGGCACTACAAAGGCACACGTATGTTTTCTGGCCCATTTGTTTATATTTTTATCAAATTGTTTTGGAACAGAGTTGTTATGTCTTCAGCGTGCTCAAGTTTCTTTAACGCGAAATGATGATAGCTTGATTATTTAGATGAGTGAAAATAAAGCGAGGAAAGAGATTTATATTACGTTTTAGAAAATGCGTTTACTTTTATCTTACTTTGTCTTATCTAATTTCTGTTAAATGTTGAAAACAATTTTGTGTTGTTATTGTACGTACTTACACCCGGTTTCTGAAAGTCAGTGAAAGCCTCTGATCACTGCAGCAGCCACGTACCAGCCATGATTGGTTCAGCAACAAAGTAACATCGACCTTATAAATTCCAATGAAACTGAGGGTTATTCCAACGAATGCATCCGACAGAGAACCAAAGTTATCGACATAGCTCTAAGAATCAGCAAGCTGAAGTGGCAGTGGGCCGGCCATATCTCGCGAAGAACCGACAACCGCTGGGGTAAACGAGTTCTTGAGTGGAGACCGCGACTCGGCAAACGTAGTGTAGGACGCCCTCCGCCCAGGTGGGATGACGAGCTGCGAAAGATTTCAGGCAGATGCTGGATGCGTCAAGCTGAAGACAGGGCGCTATGGCGCTCATTTGGGGAGGCTTATGTCCAGCAGTGGACTAAAATAGGCTGATGATGATGATGAAAACGTTATCAGGTCAAACTAACACTAGCTACTTAAAACTTTCCAATACAGTGTAATCTTTATAGCTCAGAATAGAAGACCCATTACGAAGCACTTACAGATAAAATTGATCAAACAATTTACCTTCTCTCTTTTTTTTAAACATTAACTAGTCAACAAAATCATAAATATAGCATGCAAGTATCCACCAGTCGTGGAGGATATTTACATATGATACTGAAATCTAAGATAGATTATAAATTATTTAAGTTTCGTACTAATAATAATACTCCTGACCGACCTCGATCACAGTGGCCAATCTCAACGGAGATTAGCCAGGTACGCAGGATATATTATAATAGTGCACAAGTGTGGGCGCAAAACAGAGAGTGCACCTGCACTCTCTGTTTTCTCTGTCACGGTGACCCAAACACTACACAAAGTTAATAATCCAATGTGTACTGCTAGCGCAAGATTGTTATGCTTAAGTTTATTAAGAAAATAAATTACACAGATTACATTATTACATACAATGTGTTCAAACAGAGAATCATCTCATAAGTCCGGTCCAGCAACCATTCTATTAGTTTAGTTTTGGCAGAGTAGTTGTTCGGTTCAGTGAAAGTTTTACTTATACCATTAAACACACGTTGGGGTAAATACGACGAAAACCGGGTCACAAAGACGGTTTTAGGTTTTGGAAGGGGCATTTTTTCAGCTTTTTTCCTACCCCTCTGACTGCAGCTAGAGCGTTTTGTGTTGACTTTTATGAGGTTTAGAAATAACCCTAAGATGAACAGCTGACGTACGCGTAAAAACATATAGTTAATCCGTAAAGAAACGCCAGGGCTTTCCCAGAAGTACCCGTTTTATGGCATTAGGCGGATGTAGTCTAGGGACAAGTCTGCCTTATCCTTCAGGGTATACAGACGTGATGTTTTTAGGTAGATAGAAACTTCGCTCTTTCGAAAATTACTGGTTAGTGAAACCATCGGTTTGTACATATGAAAACATAGCATGGGCTCATTTTGCATTTGTTCACAATAATTTTATCCAACAAAGAAGGAGGCAAAAAATATGCCACTCTAGCCCACCAGAGCGTTTATTTGAATCAGGCCGTGAACTGCGCAGATCAGTTTATAATGGAGCCAATAGCCTGGAGAGTGCTCCGTATTGGATTAATTAACTCCTCTGTGCCTCTCAATAAACCAATTGTTACGAAGCAGGAATGCAGGTTTGACGTATAAAACTCTTTAATACATTTAACACAACGGTGTATTACGAGTATTAAACAGAGTCCGTTCTCAGCAAAGTATTTTCCAAAACTAACTGCCACAATTATGTTATACCCTATTTATACTTTTAAAAATTTGTTTAAAAAAAAACAATTAAGTATCAATTGATTATTTAATTATTAATTGTTGTTTTAATTAATTGATGTACATAATTATAAAGGTATGAGGAACAGGGTGTTCAGTTCACGCATCCTCATAGAAAAAGAAGAATTCTCCGACCAGGCGTCTGTCGTGTTTGGTGGGCAACACGACTCGACGATTGATGTCGGGACGTTGCGCGTTGGCTAGTTGCACGGTAAACTCTGCTTGCGCGATGTAGGATTTTTGCTAGTGTGATGCGTAGTGTGTGGCAATGAAAATAGTATTGAATTAACAATTTAAACAAAAATGTAAAATAATCGAATCAATTATAGAACATTTCTTAATCCAAAAGGCGATACATAATTTAAATACTTTGTTGCTTTTAAATTAGGTCTACTAAACCTATTGTATGTATAGTTTTTTACCTATTGTAGTATGGTATTGTTATTCTAGGTGCATCCTTCTACACATATATACGTATTTATATAATTAATTAATGTATGCAACATATTGTAAGTGATTGTAAAACATTTTAAAAGAGTAACGTTGGAGTTTTGCACATTCTTCTCCTTACGAAACTACATTTTGGAAGAGGCGACTTGAATCAGTTCTATTTGAATATAAATGTTGTCGTTCAAAAGTGCCTTTTATATAAAAATTTGAAATAAACGCTTTGACTTTGACATTTAATGGAAGGTAATATATATGTTTTTGTAATTGGAAACATTATGGTATGATTTTCGTGTCTGAAGGGTGTTTTTATTCTTTAATTTTCATAAAGAACGTGAACAAGCAATCGACTTACTTTTGATTTTTATCAGAGGAAAGTTAAGTTTGAATGCCCTTTCGAGCTTCTGTTTTGAAGACAACGCAATGATTTTAATGTCCTTGTTTATCAGTCTTATTTTTATTTTTAACTCAGAACACGGTTTCGGCGCGCCAACAGCGTCGGCATCTCGTAGTTGACTTGGAGAGGTCATGACTACTTTATCAGACTATCCTGTGGCTGCCTTAAGCGAACTCAAAGCCTCCAGCCAGGGGCAAATTACTTACATTAAATGACACATGATTATTTATTTCTGTAAGTAGGTTTGTACGAACACTTTTACACGTCAATCATATTTTTTTAACCAGATGAGGTCGGCGTTTCCTATCTGACTACTCTGAGAAGGAAGGCCGAAACAAACTCAGAGGTCACAGTTTCTTTTAAAGTCCAGACATAATCTTGGTCGGCTCATGTGAAGACCATGTGGATTGATGTCTGAAATGGTATTTTGAGGAAGGAACCACACAGATTGAGTGGACCTGTTCAGTCATTACTTAATGACTGCACGCTAAGGGTAGCCCTTTTGGGGTATGCACCTCGGCTTAGGGCGTCGCTGGTGGAAGGGACACCAAGATAAGACAGGCTGGATCAAATCTAGATAGTTATTATTATCAGGGGAATTCAAAGCTACAGGCTCAGCTACAGTGCGGGCTGGCACTTTGTCAAGACAAGGGTCGGGGGGGATCACGGATTGCCATTCAAAGCTTACAATTTCTATACGTCGTTTGTAACGTAGTGCGAGTAAACGGAGTCTCCGTTTTGCCAGCCATTGCTGCGTCAAGCAGAGGCCACGAAGGCGTTTCCGTGGTCTGCGATTTTCATAAAACTTACATTTGAATGCAATATGCAGACTGCACACAGCAACAGGACGCCGCAGAACAGCGTGACACACAGCGCAGACACAAATAGGGCGTGTTTCAATCTAACGCAGTATCTTCTGTAGAGAGCCTCCAGTTCTAGCTCTGTGCCCTCCTCTTCTGTGGACAAAGGATAATAGTTCCATGAGTCATGAGAAACCACATTATCTTGTAACCCATTAGATGGTTTGTGGTAGTCACATAGGCAGTCGTACCATGTAAAATACTGGCAGTGTCCAGTTAAAATAAAGAAAATAAAAATATCTCGGGTTCTACCCTCTTATCGGGTTTATCAAAGTAGACCAAACTGTTGGGTAAAACAACTAAGAAGAGATAGAGAAGTTCTTTAAAAAAAAAAGGTAATTTAAGAAGTGGCTGGTGGCCCCCAAACCACAAACCAGTCTTATGTACTTCGCAATTTTGATGTTCAAAATATGATGTGTTATGTGCTGACTTCCAAAATTATTTTTTGCTAAAGGAGTTTTTGATTTTATGTCGTATGTTGATTCAACTACTTGCAAATATGAGTGTACACTGTAAACATAGCACTTGTATTCAGATTATAATCAGCGTTAAAAAACAGTTGAGTAGCGTCGCCATTGCAACGGCTAACAAAACGCATTGTTTGCCTCCACATTGAGTAGCACAGAAAATGAGATGCATGGTATTTGATTGGACTCGCACCTATTTTGGTTGCAGCCATTCAAATGTGTGAGGGCGTTAGGTAAGCCAATTGAGAGGAAAAAGAGTATGCCAATTGAGTTCAGCACCCTATTTTCGTATCATTCTTACAATTATAATTTGAAACATTTTGGAGTAAGTTGCATGTCTTCATGTTTGAAAAAATCGTCTGCTCGACAATTTAAATGACTCAATTAATGTTGTAGGATTGTCTTATACTGCATTGCCATTGTAAGTACGTGTTTTACGTAAATACCCCACTGGATTAAGTCTGCCTACCGCCGTAGTCCACAACGCCCGCTTTCTACACGGTAGCTCCTTTCCTACAGACTTATGTTGCGAAAAAAACTTTCTGTTTTCAAAGCCATGACAATTAAAATTATCACCGTTAACAATAACTTAGTTAACTGGCTGAACAAACTCGAAAGAAGCATTTACAAGAAACTGCAAACACGCGAACCTTCCCGCATACTGGTTTTTACTGATGTAGAGTGAATAAATGCAGTTCGAACCGGAAAAATCTTACCAAGCCCATTGCATGGTCATGCAATGTAAATAAAAAAACACACAAATACGAGTAGTAATGTGGCCTGTATTGAAATTGGTTTCGTAATGGATTTATAAAAAAATATTATCAGAACATTTAAACCCCGTTAAAGGCCTTGTTATAATGTCATCAAAAGATAGTTCTTGGTCTTTAAGGCTGACTGTGCAAAATATCCTATGTATGTGTCCCCGATTAAACTGAATGGGAATGACATATTGAGATTGTATCAGTTCAAGTACGTGGGGCATTATGTAACTGACGATCTTAATGACTAAGGGTGGATTTCACCAGTGAAACTGAACGCGATTAGCACATAAACTAAGTTTAAGAGCTGTCAGTGTCATTATTTTTCATGGAATATTGACACTGACAGCTCTTGAACGCGTTTTAGATGTGGTGAACGCGTTCAGTAACATTGGTGAAATCGGTACTAAGTGGATATTGAGACGGAACGTAGGGCGCTGGCAGTCCGACGTAACATGTTGGCTCGCATGTTTGCACGCTGTAGCAAGGCTGTCAAGATAACGCTTTTAAAGCTTACTGCCAAGTGTTTAACACGTGCAGATAGTGGACAAACTATACTCAGTGGGCTAGCAGCGCCCTACGGGTCCAGTACAATAACGGGTTCATGATGTTGATGGGGCTGCCCCGTTACTGCAGTGCTTCAGGTATGTTTGCACAAGCACACGTCGATGGCTTCCACGCCATCGTCAGACAGAAATCTGCCTCATTGCTTTGTAGAGTGCGGGAAAGCTCCAACCCCATCCTGAAGACTAGCGTGAAGGTACGATTCTCCTTTGTTAGGTGATGTTATTCGAAGATGCATTTCGAGTAACTATAACGTTCCCACTGCTGGGACACAGGCCTGCTTTCTGTCAGAGGGAGTGAGCCACAATCCACCACGTGGGCCCAGTGCGGATTGGTAGATGTCACATATCTTCGAATTTTTGGTTCTAGGACTCGGTTTCCTCACGATTATTTCCTTCACCGTTTTGAGAGCAGTCGTGATGAAATTGTTTACACACAGTAATGCGCCTGCCTGCCAAACTCACGATCTACGCCTCGTAAGTGGGGGGGTAATGGCTGATCGTTGCGTTATGCTCGTGAACGGGTGCTGCTTGTGGTAAACGTCTTGCTTTCTATGGTTTTGTATTGTTATAGTTATTGTTCTGTTAATTTAATTTACTTCGATGGTCCTAGTTTATCATTGATGTGTAATTAACAATTAATCCAGGGTTGGATTAATTCTTAATTAAATTCATTAAATTAAATTCATATTCATATGAATTTGCATTATAGTTATTATTCTTAATGCCTGGAGGCTTTTATTTATTCAGTGTTATGTTGTACAAGATAGGAAGTGGTGAAGGGCGGGCGTGTGGGGACTGATTTTTGTAATTTTGACGTTCGAAAAGTGCTGAATCGCAGCCTAATTTGAATAAATGACTTTTGATTTTGATTTTGGAGCCGGTACCACTCGCCCACCACTGCTCTCATATTCAAATAAATCACTAAATAACAGAAGTGACAAAAGTATTGTCCACTTAAATTGTCTTGTAATAACAAAAACTTCTCTTCAAACAGCTCAACACTATAGTTGGCCGTGACAGCTTGACAGCTTCATCAAGCTGCAGCGAAACAGCTTGTTCCAGCGTTCTTTTGACTCGCTCTAGTTCAAAAGCTCATTGTCCGTAGACAAACTAAACAACTGTCCGTTACTTGTAGATTGCAGATGTTTTTATCGGCAGAAGGTAGATTGTTTACCTTTGTTCTTTTACTAAGAAGAAAGGCTAGTTTACGATAACAGATTTTGAGATAATATTGATATGTTAATCCGTTTTTTTCGCGCTTCTTTGATGAGTTAAATTAATGTAAGAACTTTGTTACGATGCAACAATTTACCAAGCTTTCATGAAAAGGTACGTTTGAGTTAAATTACTCATCTATATGTTAATTAACCCCTTGTAACAACATTAATAAAAAATACAAAAAGAATTTACCATAGAACCAAAATAATGGAGTAGCTTCAGATTTGCACGGCTAAGGAAAAGTGGATGAAATAATTATCAATCACAAAATAATAACAGTAAACTCGTGTTGCAAAAACCACAATATCCGTAAAATAGTAACGCCTAAGTAGGATACCATCGTAGTCGTTTCAGTCCTGAGTTGAGCTACACGATGACAAATGTTTGCACTGCCTGTATAGGTCCACTAAAATCTGTGTTCTTTCCTCATTGGACCATTTCAGACACGGATCTACATGGTCCTTACATGATGTCCTGACTTTAAAACAGACTTTGACCACATTTTTTTTTCTTACGGTGGGAAATCATCAAATATCCAATGACTTCTCCCGCTCTGGGCGGAGAGGAAGGGCGTGTCCGACCTTTACTGACTAAAACCCACCCGTGTTCCTTCAGTTGCCTGTGCCAGGACCAAGGTATCTCTTTCGAACAACCGACCTTGAGCGACCTTGGATGGAGACTTTGACCCCTGAGTTTGCTTCGCCATTTTTTCTCAGGTAGTAGATAGGAAATGTCGACTCCATCTCACTGTATTTTATTTTATAACGTGTATTATACGTGATTACAATTTGTATTTGATTTAATTTTTTAAAGAAAGGCCTACAGACTAACATTTTAATAACAATCTTATATAAATAAATTGCTAATAAAATATCGCAAGATATTACACAATTATCATATATAATTAATATGACGTCTTCATTTCTTTCATTTGTGAGTGTAATCAGTGTGCCCTGTAATCAAAGCACTTAAGATATTTTCTCTGAATGCCCTCAATTCGAACCTTGTAGATCCTGTATTGAGGGTTCCAGGCCAAACAAATAATGAACAAATAATACAAGACTTTGATCGGTTTTAGTGATCGAAAACATGCTGCGGTTCTCTTTATGAAACAAAGTGCTCTTGACGCATGAGGTTCTGGGTTCGATTCCCAAAGGTCGGGCAAAGTGTTATTATGTTTTTCTATCTAGAATTTCTCAGTAGCAGCCCGGAGACTAATGTGGATGATGGCAATAGGCTCGCTCCCTATTACATGGGGCTTAAGCATGACTGGCGAAATGCGGGTGTACTATAGGTACACCTCTGCCTAACCCTTCTGGTATTACAGGCGTGATGATGTTGTATTACAGAATAAACAATTTTATTTCATACAAAACCAAGCCTAATTACTCACTAATACGTTCTCTTTCATTACCACGATAGCGGTAATTAAACCGCAAAAGGAAACACACCCGTAGTTTATACTCATTTGACTATGTACACCGCAACACAAAGGTTTTGCACCACCGAACTATAATTTTCACTAAATTGATTGCGGGAAACTAGCTCCGCGGTTGTACGTTCATGTTTATGGCTTCAAAAGATGAAAGGAAAATTAAGAATTTTCGTAATATTATGGTTTATCAAAATTACGTAATGAAGATTATAGGATTTTCTTTGATATTATTATTCAACAGGATCAAAGGAGTTTACCATACAATTTTCTAAACAGCAGGGAATTTTAAATGATTAATGTTTCGTGAATTAGCAAATTTTGACAAAAAATTAACAATTAAAAATCATCATTATTTATAATATTTGCACGTGTGACAAACAAATGTCTAATGCTTTATTTTATATGTAATCCTGCATACATTTTATTCTTTTATATGTACACATGTTTGAGCATATACTACATATATACTATAGTATCTAATCTTTAATTAAACTCTGTTATTATTAATTCCACAAATTAAGGTAATAGACTCAGATAATTGCGGACAATTGGTTAGTTTTCCAAATCTAAACAAAAAAGTTACTTAAAAAAGATATGACTGCTAGCTCAAAAACTACTAATCGCTTGGAAACATTTAAAACTAAACTGTTGAGTAAATTACCACTTTTGTCGACTAATGTTGACCCAAATCAACAGTTGAATAATGATTTTAATATGTATTGCACACAATTTGAAAACACCTTCATTCCAAAGACATTTTCGGTTAAAAATAACGCTTCGTTCAGTGACTGGGCCATCATTGGTATACATAAATGTAGAAAACGACTTTATGAAGTGTATGATGAACGGCTGCTGAATTTAATTTATGGGATATGAGTTTTACTAAATTATTTTATAAAGTTTGTAATACGGCCAGGCAGTAAGGCAGTAATTTTTGAGCACAAATAACGTGACTTGTCACGTTATTTGTGTTCAAAAATTATGCATAATCAGCCTATTATGTTCCCACTGCTGGGACACAGTCCTCCTCTCTGTGAGTGGGAGTGGGCCGTAATCCAACACACGGGCCCAGTGCGGGTTGGTAGATGTCACATGTCTTCGAATTTTTGGTTATAAGACATGTCGGTTTCCTCACGATGTTTTCCTTCACCGTCGATGTTTTCCTTAACCGTCAAAAATTATAAATAGTAGTAATGTAATAATAATGACATGAGGATTAATAGCGAAACGGGAAGGTCATGCAACCGATGTAGAGACTACTGACAATATAATTAAACCAAATGCTCAATTCGCCGCGGTCTATGAAAATTTCTTTGCAGAGATTCCCGTATCGACTACTAAATCTCTATACTCATCACCCACTCCTGCAGAGTCTCTACTTTAAGAATAAGTTCCAGTAAGATCCTAAATTTCACTCCCAATATGTCTCTTGTCAAGATATATTAAAAGACCCGCAGATCTTTGGGGTAATTCTGTGGACGTTGCTGTCAATTATAAACATTGTAGTACTTACTTTAGGATCGGTCGGATCGGTTATCGCTTCTTTGTTTTTTTTTCTGAGTTAGTTTTAATCATGCTAAGGTAGTTTCAGTAAATTATGCGGTCTACCCAAATGTCCTACCTAGTTGTACCTAGTTGACCCAAAATAAATACATTTGAATTTGGAATGTTCTTTCCTTGGTACAGTTCGTCGAATCGTTGGGCTCCTTAAGTTTTGAGTTAAGCTGCACGATAACTGTCAAATGCTTGCAATAACTGGACACATCCACCCAATCTGTGTGGTTCTTTCCTTAAAAGACCATTTCAGACACCGATGTACATGGTCTTTACATGACCTGACCAAGAATATCTCTGGACTTTAAAAGAGACCTTTGAATTTTTTCGGCCTTTCTTCTCAGAGTAGTCAGATAGGAAACGCCGACCTCATCTAATTTCAAAATATGATTGACGTGTAAAATCATTTGTATAAACCTACTTACAGAAATATAATTATGTATCATTTTAGCATAATCTTCCTTCTTACAGATGACGCGACTTCACATCCGACAGATATAAAAGTATATTGGCAACTAGCTTCATATTTCTGACTGACCGACTCCTTGACAATGGGGAAGGTAACTTTCAAAATGGCGCATTCGTAGCTAGTTCCCAACACAAGCTAATAATACAAGGCGTGATGTGGTTTTATTTTATTTTAGCGAAAATTGACGCGTTGTTGTGTTCCTAGATACTCCGAAATCGAAGTCTACAATTTCCCGAAATTCCCTAAAATTAGAATTTTGTGTTTTAAAGCTATTCGTGGGGAATTTTTATAGTTCGAGTCTGTGTCGGAAACATTTTGAAGAAACTGATTACGAGGAAATAATCAAGGTTTAAAATTCTGACACTTACCATATCAAGTACTTGATTTAAAATACTGAAATCACCGAAAATAACGAAATAGTGAAATAAAATCCAACTCATGAATGATCATAAAATGAAATGAATGAACATAATGTCAAATTTATTGAAGGCCGTAGGGAGCTAGCTATGGTCACGCATCTACTATTAGCTTTGCCCGACCTTCCCCATTCCAAAGTGCCAGCAAATAGTTTAATTGAAATAAATGCTTCAGGACAGACGTTCAGTTTTCCGGAATTGAAAAATATTGAATGAAACATTTTTTTTGCTTTCATAAAATTATAAATTAAAAGAAAAACCAAATCGCTCCAGAAGTTCTCAAGTGATGCGCTTATCAACGAACATAATTTCATTTGTATTAAAAAGGATTGCAGGGACATCATCGAAGTGCATTCTGTTTTCCATGGTTCTAGACCCTCTGTTAAACACACTTTTGTATGTAACAGCAGTTTTTTTAAATTATTATAACTAACGTAAAACTTAGCGGGTCTAGAACCTCCAGGGTCGCGGGATGTTGGAAAGAGATACTGTGGCCTCGGCACAGGCAACTGAAGAAACACGGGTGGGTTATAGTCAGTAAAAGTCTGACACGCGCTCCGCCCAGAGCGAGAGAAGTCATTTGATGATAGCACACCCTAAAAATAAACAAAAATTGGGTCTAGACACTAGAATCATGTGCTGAATTTCATGGTCACAGTTGGTGCGTCGCTTTCCCTGTCACGCTGTATAGATGACACTACACAAACCTAAATAACTATAAAAACCCTGAAGCCTTGTATTGCAAAGCTACAGCGAATCATACAATCGGAAAAACAATTTATTCTGAGTTTATTTTAAAAGGTTGTTGACTACAGTGGACTTCACAAGATGTCTGTGACAGGTTGACTACAAAAGACAGTCTTACTTCGAAAGGTTTAGGTGTTGCCTGAGGCTTTATTTGATGTAATGTGATACTTCATTTTATTATTTAATGTCTGACAACTATGTTTGAATTAAAACGTGAAAATTAACGGTGCAGTAGCGCTCATAAGTCCCAAAGTAATCTCACAAATGAATAGATTGACGCTTCGGTTTCACAATTGCGACCTTCTTCTATAAGTTGTTTGCTATACATACTCACAAACACTCACTTTGTCTGTAATTGATAGTAGTTCATAATTTCAACTAACTAAACATATGTCATGCTAGCTTAGTCCTTACCGTGCTTTGGTAGGAGCGATTATGGCGAGCCCTGAGTTCGAATCTCATCTGCGCCTGCGGCCTGCTTGATGTTATTTTCAATATAATCTGTTTATAGTTTTTGATATGTTATTATTAATACCTAAAATTAACAACTCTTGTTTGCATACTATCAATAATGTGTCCTAAAGAGAAAGACCAAAAGGCAATTTCAGACACCACCACTATGTGGTCCTTACAAAATCTGACTAAGATTATGTCATTATTATGTGATTTTAAAAGAGACTGACCTTTGAATCTATTTCAGCCTTTCTTCTCTTAGTAATCGGATAGGAAACGGAGATCTCATCTAGTTTTTAGTAAAAGTGGTTGTAGAAATATACTCACAGAAATAAAATTATTAAAAATTTACAATAAAAATACTTCTGGTTTCATGGCAGCTGAAACCAGGAGCTCATTTGTTACTATACGTTGGATTGAGTTTTGAGCGTTTAGTTCTAAATATATTACTTAGTGCCAAAGAAACGCTTTGATACCTACATCCGTTTAATAACATTTGATAATTAGTTGGGCCTCCAGTTCCATCATCTACGCAAATAAAACCAATTTAATTCAGCCATTCGCTTCTTGCATTGCTAATGAAACATTCCAAAACCACAAGAAAACCAACTTGAATAATGAATGTATTTTAAATATCTTTGAATTACTTAGTAGCCATAATTGTCTCCACACCAGACTATGAATTATTTTCACTCACTAATGAAAAATAGCAGAAATCTTCAGCATACAAAAATTTGAGCAAGCCATAGCATGCGACCCTTGGATAACAGGTAGATTACTCAATGTTGAGATAACAATTAATGAAAATACTGGCTATACCTATTAATTCATTGGTGGATTATATAAAATATTATTTATTACCTATCTATTAAATCATAACATTGAATTATAAACATATTTTTACAGCCTGTCTCGATCGAGACTTTGTCCTAGTCCACATTCGCTAAGCAGAGAGACTTTTGGTGCTTAAATTTAATGTTTACTATTAAACTTAATTTTAAGGAATATAACTGTAACACCTTTCGCTACATACAACTTAATTGTAACCTAAATGGAAGTCACTGGCTTCTGAAATACAGGTACTCTACCTAGCTCTGGAGCCAGAGTCACACATTTTCTGTAACCTGTTTTTATGGCAATATAGAATTTTATTTATTTATAATCTGTAGATATAACCTGCCGCAGCGTATGTTTGTGGTCTACGGTGTCTTTACGGAATCCGGCTGGGTCGGCAGGCTGGAAGTCGTCAAACCTGCGCGCGAGTCGGTTTGTGATGACTCTTGAAAACAGCTTGTAGACACACTCGTAGCTCAAGAGTGAGATTGGCCTATAATTCTTAAGAAGGGCATAAACATATTTATAACTTAATTAAATTACTAAATAACTAACTAACTACCTATACAAATTAATATAAAAAATACTCAGGCGTCGAAGTACTCGTCCGCATCGCTGTCATCTGGAAAAGTGCCCAGAAGACTGGCAGCATTGCCACGCTGAATGGCAATGCTAATTCTTTGTCCAAAGAACAACCCAGCCCTCTGGTCACGTGAAGTGTCGACTAGTCGGTGAGAAATTTGTTTAAAAATTAGATGCGCACTCGGGCCCCATGACCCGAGCGTTTCGACCCCAAACGGCTCAAAACTGTAGTTACCCATAAGGTTACAGTATTTGCGCCGCTTGAGGGTCTCAGCAGCCGCAGCAGCAGCGCCAGCACAGTTCGCCGTGCTAGGAACATGAGATGGAGCAAGGGTATCGACACAGGTTGCGTCCCACACCAGAGGCCTACCCACCTTCCAAGGCAACAACGTCATACCGTCTGGTCTCTTTCCATCGTCACGTACCAAGCCGTTTGGTTCTAAAACCGCAGGTACGCCGGCGGTGACAAGGGCTCGACGAATAATATCGTTGATGCTAGCGTGCCGTGCTATGCGACCTGCGCTCCTGTAACAGGACAGGCCATGGTGCCCAAGACTGTCGACGGCTTCACCGCAGTGACACCGATGCGGAGCAACACAAGGTGCACCCAAGCGGAGACATGTAGCGAGCCGAAACGAAGAGTCATCCATCATAGTGCCTATGGTGGATGACGGGAGCGCCGGAAGCCACAAGCCTGACTCCCATTCTCCCACAGCCAGCAGACGGGCACGCTCAACAGTATTAGGTGACGTGTTAATTAGGGTATTCCGTATAATACTGCAGAGCGGCACGTCCCACCGTCTCTGGGAGGACGGGTTGTCGGGGAAAACCGTATTGGGACAAGCCATTTTCCAAGCGTTCAACGCATCGGTCAAACACGGTACTTCAAAATCGACCAGTGAAGAAGATAAAATATTCCTGGTTAATTTATCAGTACTGTGGACCGAGGAGAGGAAGGCCGGTAAACTTATACTTCAAATTTTGCGGACGCCGAGACCACCTAGGCGAATGGGAAGTGTGGCTTGCTGCCACGCTCGGTCGTCCAGGGCCACATTTAGGATCGAAGTTAGTGTGTTTCTAATAACTTGGTCTACTTTTTCTAAAAGTTGTGGATGTTTCCACAGATGGGAGGAGCGAAGATTATATATAAATTTTGGTCCAAAACAGCAGTATCGAATGAGTGTGAAGGCCGAATGAATGTTAATTTTGAAAAGTCTTTCCGAGACATCATTGAATTTTTTTATTTTTTCTTCAACGAACGTTGGAAAGGATATGAATATAAATATGACGGAATCAAACAGCTTCTGCAGGGCCTTAATAATAGGTTTTCCACCGACCTTTTCGAGTTCGGCCGTAATTCCCTCATCGATCGGCGCCTTGTTGTTTTTGACCTGCTCCAGAGACATACCGATCTCGTACAAGATGACGTCCGGCATGTCTTCGGTATAGTGTCGGGCCAATCTAGTTCTTGGGTCGCTTGCCACATTCGTAATGTGGTTGCTTATCTTCGTGCATAACCGTCCATAGAACCTCTCGATCTGTAACTCGTTGTTAAACCAAATACCCAACACAAACAAAGCAAAAAAAGTTGCCACATGTTAAAATAATTGCGTAACAGGTTATTCAAAATTTTATTAATATATTATGTAGTTGTAAATTATGTAAGGATTAAAATACAATTATTTTCGAATTCCTCTATTTTTTCTCTACCATTTGGTGCACGTGCACCTCGATGTACATGTTTGGGCAAAGTTGTATGGGCTTTTGTTGACTTTCTTGATTGTGAGAACGTCAGTAGATATACTAGTACAAAGTTTAAATTATTTTCTTGTCGTCGTCCCCACATTTTATAAGTTTAAAATGTTTTCAATAATATCCCATTTGTATGTAGGTACAGACCATTGACCAGCTTAAAGCAACACATAATACCAAAAGATATTCGGGTCGACAAAGTCGTTTGACATCAATTAGCCCAATTTACCTGTAATTTGGAGATCGACTTAAAAAATTAAGTTGTGAATTCTTTGTGGGAGTGAAATTGGGTCAGCTCTTTCCTTTGTCAGTGTTGGGTTAAGAAACTCATAATTACGGGAATTAACGAGAAACTTCGATGTCTTTTTATTTTGCCAAGAATAATCGGTACTTTTTTCTGTCAACAAAATATTCATAAACATTAATCAGTATGATTGAAGACAAGAATCAGAGAATGGGGGTAAGTGCTGCTATTACAAACACTATATTTAACCTTATATCTGGCTTATTTCTACCTTATTTCTTTTGTCTCTTTTTATAAATAAAGAGGGATTTAATTATTTAATATACGGTGTCACCATAAAACGAGTCTTGTCAAAAAAGCATCCATTTGCACATCTTTAACACATACAAAAAAAACTCTTTACCTATTAAGTTACCGTTTTACGTTTCTGTGTTTGTTTACTAACATTTTTTTTTTGAACAGTGTTACTAAAAACTGGGCCTAGTTGCCATAAATAAACAAATATTTAATAGGGACCATTTGAAACGTAATGTATGTATGGCTGGCAATCATTTCTAAATTCAAATTAATTTTATTTAAAAAAAGAAGTTCTAATTTAAAATTCAGTCATATTTTGTTTATTGATTAGTGTTTTGTTTTCACTAAATTTGTATCTTTTTCATCAATATGGACACGATAAAATTACGTTCAATACCCGAGAGGCAGTACAAAATGCCTTTGAAGAGTTTGTTGGCTCCCGTAGACCTGACTTCTTCAAGAAGGGCATTGGAAACATTACCACTGCGCTGGCAGAGATGCATCGATAGCATGGGTGCATATTTTTATTGATGGAAATAAAACATTATTTATATTAAAATCACTTTAACTTTCTGAGTACTAAACGACAATTTCATAGGTCCTATTGTTTCCTTTCAGCGTTCGAAACAAGACATCATTACAGTCTCTATTTGATGTAACTACGCTTTGCCACAGAATATTGTAACTTTGCCTTGATTCTGAATTTTGGGTACTTATGAAGAATTTATCAAGTCGTCTTGTTAAGTTACTTAAAATAGCTATTGTATAACTCGGAAACTCAGTGATAGGCATATTTTGTTTTGAAATACGGAACAATTTCCCAAATGTTATTTACAGAGAATCTTACTTGTGAACTTATGTGTTAAGTTAAAGAATTAGCATTGCCATCCAACGTGGTAATGCTGCCAGTTTTCTGGACACGTTTTCGGATGATAGCAATGAGGACGAGTTCTTCGACGCCTAAGTGACCAAAAAACAAAAGGATTTAAAAGCATATGTTTGTATTTAGTTTAGTATACCTAGTGTTATTAGTAAGTTGCGTTATATATCTACATATAAAAACGAAATCGGGTTAGTTACACCATTTTACCTCAAGAACGGCTGGACCGACGTTCAGCCGTAAAGCAGAAAACTGCTACATCATCGACAAAAATAGACAACAACTGACTCTCCTCAACTCTTTAAGACAACTAGGTAACGACAGCTCGCAACAGCTAACAAGCGTCGATTGTTTGTGTCGGTCGTCTGTTTATGCCAAAAAAATTTTTGTAAGCATCTTATGATACTCCGTTTACTGAGACTGGCAGATCACAGGCACACTTTCTGCTTTTTGTCAATTACATTGTTATAATAACGCTGTCTAACATGTGAAAATTCTCCAGATTTTTATGGCAGCATGATAACAACTACAGAAAATATTCAATTTATATTTTAAGCAGCTGTGCAGTCAGTTATAACTTCGAACTGGTTGTAACGCTATAAAGCGATGAAGATTTCCCTTCTCATGGATTATCTAAAATAACTGTCTGCAGTAAATAAATAAAAAAACGTTTTACTTATCATCCCCAATTTAAATATAATTGTTTTGGCTTTAGGTAAAATACTGTATAATAGTGTCCTGCGTTCTTTGATTTAATTTAAAAAAAATGTATTATTCTGTTACCGAATTATAATTGTAACACTATAAATGTATTTTCGTTGTACTAACTGAATGTATTTTTCTACTTTGGCAACACTTAGAAATAACGGTTATGATATTTTCGTTATTTCTGGGTGGGGCAAAAGTCATTTTAAAATGCAAGTGCAGTTGTGCGATTAAAAATTAAAAGCAAGAATTAACTGTTTCTTTACAATAGTCCAAAAGCTGTAACTCCCAAACTTCATAGTGTTATACTAACTTCATTCTACACAAAAAGAAAAAGGGTAAGCGTGTTTTTTGCCATAGTGCAACACTCAAAAGGGAAGTGGGTGACGTAGGGTACAGTAATTGTCAGTTTTTTTTACTGACTCTACCCTCATCGAGACAGTTTGAATTTAACTTATGATGAGGGTAGAGTTATTCGTGGGTCATGCTGATTTTCTTTTTATGTCGTCGTCGGTACGGTCAACAGTAGCTACAGTTTTTGTGCAAAATAGTGTTTTTTATAAAAATCAAGCTACACATTTCCAGTATAAACTGAGTTCTCAATGAACGAAAAGCCAATACGAAGTCAGCTAACACTGAAAATGTAAAGCTTGATATGTCGTCGTGTGTACTATGAAAGTTTTCTTACGGAGTTTTTTAATTGGATATCTGTTTTATTTATTGTGTCCAGAAAATGGCAATTGTTAAAAAACGTAATTGTTTTTAAGCAGATGCAAGTCTTACGAATTTAAGCAGTATGTCCTACCCTTTATTCTATTAAAGGTGTAATGGTTGAGCTGAATGGTGCTGATCCAGACATCATGTTCGTGAACGGGCGCCGTCTGTGGGGACTGGTCTACTCTTGGCTGCCACGGCTTCTTTTAATTTCCGAACTGTTTTTTTTGTATGGTTTTCAATATGGAAGCTTTTAACGTGCACGTCTTTCTACATCGTGCTCACATGAATAATTTCAACATGACTGATGTTACAAATTTTATGGAACAATATAATATAAAAGAGTGTCCATGGAGTTTCTTGCCCTTTCTTCTCCCTAAGTACATACTACGCTTTGGAATGGGCAACTAGCTTCATCTTTCTGACTGACTGACCCCTTGACAGTTCAAAAGTGCCTGTATTTGGTTTATTTGAATTAATGCTTTGAGTTTGAGTTTTGAGCTATGAGGAACAGGGTGTAAAGTTTACTCAAGGAAAAGGAGGACCCTCCGACCAGACGGGTGTCGTGTCTGGTAGGCAACCGCCGATGTCGGGATGTTGTATGCTAGTTGCGCGGTAAACTCTCTGCTTGCGCGATGCAGGATTTTGCGTGACGGCAGTGTGTGTAGTTCGCTAGTGGCGGTGTAGATAAATTGATTTTTAAAGGATGACCGAGTTTTTTACGTTTGTGTAAATGAGTATGCACATTCATTAGATGTAAGTATCTTCGTCCCCTTTTAAGCCTTACCAAGTGAAAAGTGTAAAGTACCTACTCGAGACGAAGTACAAATCTGACCGAATATTTGCGGAAACTTTTATGTATATTTACTTTGTCTCGGAATCGGTTTGTGTTTACAACCCTTTCCCAATAAACTGTAGAACCCACGCAGTTGACCATATTTGACTCGACTTTGATCCATTGATCCCTTTATTCCCTATGCATTGAACTTTTACAAAGTAAATATCATTTGTATTTTGAATCGTTTCTGGCATCATCTAGGTCAGGCAACGGGAGCCTGGTCATCTAAATCAGAAGCCTCAATCAATAATAATATTACAAATACCCTCCATAGACTAATATATATAAAATGAGATAGACTGGCAACTGACGTTCTCGGTTTTAGTTAGCGACCAGCGCCGTCTGAACGACAAGCAATGAACTAAATGAATATATATAATTTGTATAGGTAGGTGCGTATAGGCCGTTACGCATAGGTACTTACGTATGAATTCATGAATTGTTGTCTTAATTATATTTCTATGGATGTTTTTAGACAGACAAGTTTAAATGATAAATGATCATCATTTATCATTTAAACTTGTGTGTTTAAGTACCTATCTTGGGTTATATGGGGTACAGGGAATGAGTTAATAATACACAAATATATTATTGAATTAATTTATTTATCATACATTAATTTCGACACCAGTTTGCCTCTGTCGTTTCACACCCTTTGTTTTCATAAAATATTCTCGAGCCCGTAGAAAGATGGGGTCGGTTTCATCACTTGCATTACACAAATAAAACAAAACAAGTAAAACTCAACGAAATAAAACACAAAAACACCAAAAATTACAAGAAAAATGCGTACGAGCATGTAAACACACCAGTGGAAAATTTCCTGTGACGTTCGGACTTGTGTTGCTAACGTATGATACCAGAAAACTACTGATAAAATTCTATCATCGTGAAAATATAATTTATAATACAGAATGTTATATTAAAAAATTACGAATAAATTACACTTGGTTGTTATATCATAAATTTTGGTGCGACTGGACTTATTAAATAAATATAGTAAAATTCAAAATTTGTGCAAATTAAGCAAAAAAAAAGTGGCAACACTGCTATGAAAAAGTTCCATGTGTACAGGACAGATGGCACTTTTCACAATAAAAAAAATTTGTTCTAAGTTACCAGGGCATGATACCCTCCTTCAGACCTCTGTTTGTATGTTATACAGACAGAGGTATTATGTAACACCTTTACATGCCTAAAACACTGAACAAACGATAACATTTTTGTTTTTGATCCCGGTACTAAATTCCCGTTGGATAACTTACGACATCCTCGCGGGAGAAGCCGCGGGCAACAGCTAGTGTTTTTGTGAACATTTTAAAAATAAGTAAAATTTATCTGTTTGTATGTAGGGGTAATAGCTGGAACTACTGGTCGGATTTGAAAAATTCTTTTTCATTTCATAGGCCAATTCTTGAGGAAGGCTTTAGTCTCTTATAATCAGGCTAGGACTATTAGCAGCCGAACAAAAAGAAAAGGAGTCAGTAAGAACCCTAGGGTGGAAAAAAAAATGTTAAAACCTGTGACCCACATAGTCACAAAAATAATATGAAAATAATACTTAAGAATGTAAATATTCATGTCATTGTTTATATTAAAAATGTATTAAAAACATTGGAAATAATACTAATTAGATCATTTGAAGACCATGTAGGTAGGTTTCTGAAATGGTGTCTTTTGAGGAAATAACTATACAGATTTGAGTGCACCTATCCAGTAAGTAGAATAAGGTGACAAATATAGTTAATAAGAAATATTGTGACTCACATGCTGAATCTTTTTTACCTACTTGTAAAATTAAATATTTAATAAAATACAACATCTTACATACAACAGTAGTTATTAAGTACATAACTAATAACTACTAGAACTAAATGTACGCTGAATTAGTTCAAAATTATGAACTAAAATCAAACTTACAATTTTATCCAGTAAATTCATACCTGTGCATAGCAATATATATGATTATAATATTATTAGGAAAATTTAATTACATTAAGGCCAAAACACACGAATATACAAGCCCGGAGGGATAAGATCCTTTCTTTTATTGTTTTAGGTTTGATCATCCTACCTTTGAAATAGTTTGTATTAGATAGGTTACTAAGGTGTAACCGTAAACGTCAAATTCTCGGTTCCAAACGGGTTTAAATCAAAAATACTCTAAGATGTTTTTTTTGGAAATATTCTGGGCTTCTAAAAGCAATTCTAATGTGAAGATTGAAATCATTAGTCCTTACGTCGCTGAAAACCATCGCTGGCGCTGAGGCTCTGTCTCGCATATGGTCGTAGCATTATGCTGAGCGATGGCCGTTTTGCGTGGATGTGACGCATATTTTCCCCCAACTTGTTTTTTTTTGTGTTTGTGTTCGATAACTGCGTCATGTTTACCACAAAATAACGTTTTTTCCTTCTTTTCTACTTTTACATCAAGCTATGAAAACTGCGTATCGATACGTGCGTGCTAATTACCAACATGTACAGTCAAGTTCACTAATATATTGGCAGTGACAATGTTTCAAAATATTGTAAGCGTTAAAATGATCATAAAGTTCTATCCAAACTTGGACATCAATTAAATGTTATCTTAAAAACTGTGCATAAGTATGGTATGGTAGTGCAGTCAAAAATATCTGACTACGCTTCGGAACATAAATATCTTAAGACTTTACTATATTGAGTTAGATTTCAATATATTTGGCGCAACCTAGGATTCGTTAATATTACAGCCTTGTAAATTTATCTAAATGGCTTTTACCATTAAATTTATTTTTGTAGTAGTAGAAATACGAGTAATAATGCAATGTTTCCGTTCGTAATAGGACTGTACCAATCGGACAACGTTGAGAGAGCTGTATTATTTGATTAATTAAGTTTTAAGAAACCTTAGGGTCAACGCATAGGGAAATCTTAGGGTCAACGCATAGAAAGAAAGAACGAAAAAATATTTATTTGCACGCAGGTCGTAAAGCACAGAATATTTTTTTTTTTAAATACAAGAATAATAGTGTGCCTCACAGCTGCGCCAAAAGGGTTCATTTCAGCAGTAATGCCAAACAGATGCTGTCTGACGCTGGTTTTCTAATGAACCTTTAGGGACAAGTGACAGGGAGTACAAACAGTTACAACATACATAATACATAATGTATAGAGAAATCTTAGGGTCAACGCATAGGGAAATCTTAAGCCGTCCGGACCGTACCGGACGGCGAGTTACCAGTAGCTCGCCGTCCGCAAGCCCGCGAACGAAGGCTACACCTACCTATTTGTTTAAAACTTCGAGACATTTCAAATTGTCAAGATATTTTTCACAGAAAGTTGCATAGATATTTGTGAACTTTGCTTTGCGCTAAATAAAATATGAACAAGGGCTCGCGCATTTTATTTTTTTTCTTTTTCCTTAGCAATACTATTGATATAATGTAGTATTATTGTAAGGCAAAGCTGTTTAGAGTTTTATGAAACTTACCATTGCCTATATATTTTTGATTCATGTACTTGCTTAGATATTAAGGAACTCGATTGTACCAACGACAAGGGTTCATTGACACTTAGCAATTTTTTTAACAATAAATGTTAAAACAACTTTTTCTGTTTTCTTTTAGATATAGGCACTAAGTAACAGTCAATAAAATTTAATAAAAATCTCTGGAACTGAAACCGATCATCAGTGTCTCAAGAAAATCTGCTCTCAACGATAACTCCTTGTATTAAATATAAACACAAATCGTGACAAATTGACCGCTAAGTCAATATTGAGTAAGTCCACCAATTGACCCCTTTTAAAAGGTCCCAGAGTGAACAAGGACGGAGACATCTGCGCTTCTTGTGTTATAACTTACGACGTTGTTTTTTGAGAAATTCGGTTTATTAGCTACTGAATTGCTACGACCCACTGCTCAGACTGTCTTCCACGAAAAATAGGCACAATAATGATGATAAATCTCTTCTGTGAGAAATGACGCAATTACCTACAGCGTAACACACAATTAATCACAATCTGAATCATTTTGTAGGATATTGCTAATCTATTGCTACATATGTTTGAAAAATTGGTCTGCTCAACAACGTAAGTAACGCAATGAATGATGTAGAACTGTCAAAATGGAATTATTCAATTACCCCATAGGTCATGCAATGGGATAGCGCTATCTATAACAGAATGCAGATTTTTAGACATAGGATAACACTTGTACAGCAATATCCATCCACTTGATTCCATCTAAGACATTTTTCATAATTTTAAAAGTACTCTTTACACACATAAAAAAAATACGCATAATCATAAATATAGTACAATAATAATAATAATATAATCGTATATGTCTCATAATCAGCCTACTCCGTTCCCACTGCTGGGACAGGTGAGAGGGAGTGGGCCGTAATCCACCACGTTGCCCCAGTGCGGGTTTTTTGGTCCTAGGACATGCCGGTTTCCTACGATGTTTTTCCTTCACCGTTTTGAGAGCTGTGGTGATGAAATTATTTACACAAAGTAAAGCTCCTGTCTGGGTTCGAACCTAAGACCTAGAACTCGTAAGTCACGGCCGTTACCACTGGGCCACGATTGCTCGCTTTGCTACACAGTTTAAATATAAACAACAGTTATCACTGCACAAAAAACAAGGAGAGCATGTAACTCTAATCAGTTGATCGGGAGCCGTGACAACCGCTTAGCGCAGATAGGTACCGTACAAATTGCTCCATACGATGCTCATGAGATGCCGAATGCGGGGCAAGCGATTTAGATGCAGTAACTTCGACCAAAGAATATGAAAATGTGGAAACGGCAGAGGCACAGACGTGGGGAAAAGGGGAGGGGAGGTCAGCAGAGGGACCTTACGGGCTAAATTAATCAGCCTATAATATTCCCACTGCTGGGACACAGGCCTCCTATCTTCGATGGGCTGTAATCTACCACGCGGGCCTAGTGCGATTTGGTAGATGTTTTTGAATTTTTGTGTCTAGGACATGCCGGTTTTCTCTCTATGTTTTCCTTCACAGTTTTAAGAGCAGTGGTGGTAATTTTTTTACAAAAAGTAAAGCGCCTGCCGGGGTTTGAACTCACGACCTACAACTCATAAATCGGGACCGTTTGCAATGGGCCAACACTGATCTCAACGGGCTATGTATATAGGAAACCTAAGGAAAAAAGGTGATGACTGCGCAAGTCCTCGTTGACTCAAAATCAAAATATTTCATTTCACAAAAACCTACATGAGCACTTCTGAAACGTCAGAAGCTAGGTGCACCGTTCTAATTGGTCGTTTCCTATGGAGAAGAGCTGGCAAGAAACTCCACGGTTACTCTTTCAAAAATAATTGACCTATACAAAGTTTTCAAATTACAGTGTTAATAGGTATGTGAGGAAAAGTGGTGTGTTGTATGAAAAATGGCCGCCCACGCCTCAAACACCCACACAATCATGTTCCTCAAATGACATCATGTTCATTTTACACCTAGTTACTTTCCTTTGTGCTAGCTGCGATTAAATCGAAATACGGTAATATTAAATATGCCGTGGTCCCTACCTCCTTCAATTCTACGATGTGCTTGCCCAAGCTAAATCGGCAAACAATTTTGTCGATGATCAAACGCGACATTCCTGCACCCTGATTGTGACAGAATCACAATACTCTTAATTCATAGGGGATTCATAATCCATTGCTTATGGTTTAAAAAGTTCTTCTGCTCCTTTGCATACTAAATGGTGCAATAAAACTTGTTGAATTTTCATTGCATAAAGTTTGTTGTCGTGCATTGGCCAAATTGTTATAATGTCAAAATGAAAGGCCTCATAATTCCGAGTGTGTTACTAATAGTGCAGTTTGTATAAAACTTTTCTTATGCCCCGAAATTGCAGGCATTTAGAATGCTTTCAGAGGAGTGCCACTTCTACACAATACATTCTTATTCTATGTTACGATCCACGCTCGTTATGTTCTAATACTTTTGAATAGAAATAGGATCCTGGAGCGAGTGTGCACTCAGCTTGGACCAATGCTGCAATGAGACGGTTTCTATGCGATAATCAGGGCCATTGTTCTATCTATTGGATCTTAAGGAGATTGTGGCTGAAGAGACGGGCGGTCTGGGAGATAAGGGTACGCTGACCGAGATTAAATGCACAATCTGTGCAATTTGTGCACATTCTTTGAGAGTGTGTTCCTCCAATAGTAAATATAGATTCAACATTATAAAGCAAATCTATGCGATTATTGTAGACCTCACAGGAAGTGAAAACGAGAGAAAGTAATTCAAAGACACGTTTTTCAGAAGACTCCTACTTTCGAAATTCGAATATCGATCATGACTAGATCTCAAGATCAAATTCCCTGTCTTCAATGTTCCTGTTTAGAACAGGTTGCAGAGGATGCACCTAGCATTCTTCTTTTTCTTCCTCCTAACTCCTACGAAATAGAACACTACCAATGCTTTGGTCACCTTCCTTTTACTACTGCACATACCATTGCAATATCGATTAAGTTTTACGGTCACTATCAGTGCAATAGGTGACGTCAGTCACGCATGATGCAATTTTTATGACCTGATAAACCGGATGATCATATAATCGATTCAAAGAGTACTAGCGGACAGTTGTTGGTTTATTGACGTAGTGGCGCACGTGGCGTGACATAAGAGCTCTACAGTGCCCATGTGTAGAAGTTTACATTCGTATGTTAATAATCATATTTACATATTACACAAACAGACACCCTTTAAATAATAAGTAATATGAACATAAATATTTAAAAAAAAGGAAAAGAATCTTACGGTATCAAAAAACTCGTCCGCATGTCAGTCAACAGGAATAGTTCTCAAAAGGCTGGCAGCATTGCCACGTTTGTTAACGATGGAGATGGTAATCTTTGGCCAAAAAATTAGCCAGCCCTCTAGTCACATGTTTTTTTGTGCTTGAGATTGGCAAAGATCCGAATAACGTTCCAATAAAAAGTAGTTAACACCAAGTGATGACATAGCGTTGCAGTCTTTGGAAACAAACTTGCGCCCATTATAATACCCTTCAAACTGGAATAGAAATACTGCTAAAGATACGGTTTTCTTAAAGAGCGGTGGTGGCTTGGAGCTCTCTGTTTTTAGACATTACGGACGAATACGGCAACTTGCGTCCGTAATGTCTATTAACAGTGCATTTTTACACCTAATGTCAAATACTCCGTTGAAAGTTACAGAAACGCTCTGCTAGTATACTGGCAGTTATTTGTACGGTGGTCTTAAAATAATAATGAAACCATTTAAGCACTTATATTTCCTAAACAGCCTTAATTATTCAGTAAAGTACGTATTTATTTCACAGTACTCGTAGAGCTGTTGACAAACGCCACATTGTTTAAATATGGTTCTGGCAACTTTGTCGAAACTCGTCATCATTATATACGCAAATGTGTGTTGAGGGAGAAAACATTGCTGAAATTCCAAATGGTTCGTGGCGTAATGCAGCTCAATGTTGGGTTAAGAGTAATTACATCATATAGATACGAGGAAAATAAAATGTTCGTTCGTTTAATCATTCATTCGTATAATTTTAAAGATCAATATTACCTAACGTCCTATATACCTACCTTATTGGTGATGTCCTTCAGAAAGGTCAGCCCAGATGTATGAACGTATACAAAAGGAATATGTAAGGATCGTAGCAGGTGGCGTTCTGTGGTTTCTGCCTACCCCTATGGGAAGAAGGCGTGAGTTTATGTTTTAATGTATTGACTAATTTGAAAATATGTTGGAATTTTCGTCCTCTTCGTGAAAATCCACAAACAAATCCGCATTATGTTGACAAAAATAATTATGTCTGCTGGAAGAAATTTCTTAAGAAATAAGCTGTACCTTTGTAATTTGCTGTGTACATTAATAATAAAATAAATACAACAATTCATATCGTTCGTTTAATAATCGTCTTATTCAAAGAATACCTATTTATACTTGAGCATAAGCGTAAACTAAGTACTTTGTAATTCGTTGACTAACAAGCTAATTTATTAAACTAATAGCTTTTCACCTTACAACTCGACAACTGATCCTATTATAAAATTGTCTCTTTGTTTACTTTCTATTAACTTGAAACAGTGTTCTGTTAACGTTTTAAAATTAAAACAATAAAGATTTTTTTTTATGGTGACTATACTAAATGAAAACTGAATAAAGTTTATTCTCTGACCAGGTTTTGCATCTGTCTATGAATATACCACTTAATATCCTAACACATGTAGGATTTAAAATGTCATCGTTCCCGTTTAGATTAACTCTGGAGGAAAGACTTAAAACTTTTCCTTTTATGGTTAAGACGGATGCCCGTCTGAACTACCTATGTAAGTACAAAAGGACAAAATGATTTATAAAATAAGTCTGAGACTAGCTTCTGCATGCGGCTTTGCCCGCGTGGATGTCGGAAGCTATCCCACAGGAACGTGCTTGCGGGACAAAGAGTAGCGTATGTCCTTCGTCAGAATGCCATCTACCTCCTTGCTACATTTGATCAAATTCCGTTCAGTGGTTTAGGTGTGAAAAGGGTACATACAGACAGAGTTACTTTTTAATATTTGTATGGATGAGAACAATTATAGGAATAGAGCAGCGTCTTAGGTAAATCAGTGAATGTGGCTCTCGTAACTAGCCAATCAGTATTTATAATGCACATAAAAAAGTAGTTACCAAGTAGCTAAAACAACTTCAAGCCCACGTCGTCCATGTGGATTTTCAACTCTCAGTGTTGAGTCGAGCGTTGAGAATCTAACAGTGCATCCCAGCGTCAAAAAAACACACTGTTGGATTTCCAACTCTCGGCACTAAGCATAGCGTTGAAAATCTAGTGTGCGAACGTGCGCTAATTGATCGTGAATAAATACACACCCACTTAATTACCTAATACTTACTACCAGTGCGAAGTGTGCCGAAAAGTGGCCACTGACAGTCGGGCTGGAGCGGGCTATTTTCTGAGTTTCTTTGAATAATAAAATCAGAAAGGAAGTTATCCGTAGAAGAACCGGAGTTACCGAAATACCTTGCAGAGAAAGTCAGCTAAAGTGGCAGTGGGCTGACCAAACTCAAACTCAAACTCAAAGCATTTATTTCAAATAAACCCATTACAGGCACTTTTGAATTGTCAAGGGGTCGGTCAGTCAGAAATATGAAGCTAGTTGCCCATTCCAAAGCGAAGTAGGTACCTATGGAGAAGAACGGGCAAGAAACTCCATGGACACTCTTTTAAATAATATGGTTACAGAAAATTTGTTACATCAGTCTTGTTGAAATTAAACATGTGAGAACGATGTAGAAAGACCCGTAATAAAAAACATAAAAATCGGAAAAGAAAATTTAAAAAAAAAACAAAAAGGCGTGGCAGCCAAGAGATGACCAGTCCCCACTGACGGCGCCCGTTCACAAACATGACGTATGGATCAGCACCATTCAGCTCAAACATTTTGAAGGGAACTTAATGATCCAACACACACGCCACCACCAGCGAGACATTAGAGTGAGCGTGACATACTCTCAGCCGCCAGGGCACATTCAAGTCAATCACAGACGGGCCCAGTATAGGGTAGCTTTATAGTAGGTACCACATAGTGCTCACACGTGTGCTTTGCAATTATATAATACTAAAAGATTGAATTTATACAGTGCAAAGATAGTTTTTACAATCTTCAGCAGCTCCAACAATATTTCCGAATGCTAATCAATTGTTTAGGCGCCCTTGTGGAGCAGAACCAGCGTTGAGCCAAGCATTTTTGTCAGAGATGTAATCCTCCAACTTATAATATGCTTGGCTGCATAGTGTGCGTTTGATACAGGTTTTGAACTTCGTTTCATTCAGTTGGAGTATGTGGGGAGGTATTTTATTATAACATTTTAAACAGTACCCCATGAAGGATGAATCTACTTTAGCCAGCCTGAAACCCGGTTGAACCAATTGGTCCCTATTTCTAGTCCCATAGTTGTGTCTCTCACCTCTTTTACTGAAAAGATTTAAGTTTTTCCTTACGTACATGATGTTTTCATATATATATTGACAAAATACGGTCATGATGTTAATATCTTTAAACAGTTCCCTTAAAGAATCGCGCCTGCGGAGGCCATATATTGCTCTAATGGCTTTTTTTTGCAGAATAAAAATAGACTCGATGTCTGCAGCGCGTCCCCATAATAAGATACCGTAAGACATGATACTATGAAAGTAACTGAAATAGACCAGCCTCTCGGTATCTACATTAGTAAACTGACGGATTTTTCTTACAGCATATGCTGCTGAACTTAGCCGTCCTGCAAGAGATGTTAAATGGGGACCCCATTGCAGCCTCGAGTCGAGCGTGATCCCCAAGAAAACCGTTTTATCAACGAATTCTAGTTTCTCTTGATTCAATACTATGTCACAATCAGTACTTTTAACATTCGGCAAAGCAAATCTTATGCATTTTGTTTTTTTCCCATTTAATACTAAATTATTAGCAGTAAACCAATTTTGTACCTGCAGCAGTGCGTTATTTACGACGTCAAGATTTGATGAACGTCTACTTATCTTAAAAATTAAAGAAGTATCATCAGCAAATAACACCATTTGTGGTTGTTTTTTTTAATAAATGGGGTAGATCATTAATATATACTAAAAAGAGGAAAGGACCTAATATCGAGCCTTGTCGAACACCCAATTTTACTTTTAATCCAAGTGAATTGACACCATTAATTTGAACTTTTTGCCGTCTATCTTGTAAATAAGATCTAACTAAACTTAGCGCAGGTTTACCTAGTCCGTAATGCTCCAGTTTTAGGAGCAAGGTTTCGTGATTAACGCAATCAAATGCCTTGGAGAGGTCACACAAAATTCCTATGGCATCTTGGGCCTCCTCCCACGCTGTAAATATGTGTTTTAGTAAAGTGACACCAGCATCAGTCGTGCAACGACCTTTGGTGAAACCATATTGCTGTTCGTGTAAGATTTTGTTGATGTTAAAATGATTAAGCATTTGATTGAGCATTACCTTTTCGAACACCTTGCTGAATACCGGCAACACGGATACTGGTCTATAATTGTTGGTGTCTTTGCTATCCCCAGATTTAAAAAGTGGTATAACCTTACTGTATTTCATTAAATCCGGGAAGACTCCTTGATCTACACACAAATTAAATATTAAAGCTAAGTATGGTGCTATGGTCTCGATTATGGATGTAAAAACTTTGATAGACATTCCCCAAAGATCTTCGGTCAACTTGATTTTTATTTGCCGAAAAGCTTTTATAACTATCATAGGGTTTACATGTTTAAATTGAAATTCAACCGGGCAGCCTGGAACGTTCGCTCTTAATAAATCAATTGAGACTTTGGGTGAGGAATTTAAAGCCTCCGTAGCTTTAGATGGTATATTAGTAAAATAATTTACAAATTCTTGAGCTACTTCTAAGTTAGAGCTTATGGCACCACGTGAAGTCTCCAATGTATATTCAATGTTTCGTATTTTTTTCCTACTAGTTTCGGTATTTATAACTTTCCAAATAGTTTTTATTTTATCTTCCGCTGTTTTGATCTTGTTGCTAATGTGTTTGTTAATTGCAGGTATTTCTAAAAATTTTGGAATATGTAGCAACATACTTATTGAAAGTTTCAGTGTTAATGTAAGGCTTAAGGCCATACAACTCGAACAGTCTTTCTCTACTAATCCTAATACCTCTGGTTGCCCAGTCACTAAATATAAATTTTGTGCAAATATTTTTTGTTTTCTTTTCAAAAGTTTTATTGAATTCAGTGTGGACTAATGAAAAGAAATCCTCATAAAATTTATTTGCATCGTCCATATTATGGCCCAGAACATTTAACTTATTATTTAGGGCACTATTGAAACTATTTAATTTGCCAGTAGTTATTGGTCTAAATTGTATTTGCAATTTTTGTAAAGGTGTTTTAAACCTAAAAGTTACCGTTTGTCCACTATGATCTGACGGCAGAAAATTTACGATGGCTTTTTCTAAATAATCAAAATCGCAGAAGACATTATCAATACAAGTAGCAGAAGTTGGAGTTACTCTAGTCGGTTCGGTAAAAACATTAAATAAATTGAACGATTTAAAAAGGCTTAGTAATCTACTGCTATTTGAATTATTTTCCAGAATATTAATATTAAAATCACCACAAATAATTGCGGCTTTGTTACTGGATGCAAGTTTCGCTAGGACATCTTCCATTATTGACTCCAATAAAGAAAAGGTGTGATAATTAGGGGGTCTGTACACGCACACTACAACATGCTTATCTAGCTCAACACAGGACAGTCCGATGCAATGTTCAACTGATAAACCAACTATGTCATTGCGTTGCTTGGATTTTAAACAATTTTAATCAAGATTAGAGACCCTCCACGCAGCATAGATTTACGGGTAAAACAACTGCCCACACTATAGTTCTCATAATTAAATAGCATTTGGTAATCCCTTAACCAATGTTCAGTAAAACAAACAATGTCAAACTTTGTTTTCTCTAAAAAGATTTCAATTTCTAATAATTTGGAAGAAATACCTTGAATATTTTGATGAAATAACTTCAAGGCATTCTGCTGACCTTCTTTTTATAATGACATCTTTTTGAGCAAGAAGATACCTTGTTGTTGTTAGTTATAAGAATATTCTTCCTGGTACCTTCTGTTGTCTTACAAACTAGTTTAAATGATTATCCGGAGTTAAGCCCAAGACTTGAATGTCACCACCAGACGGTGAGCTCGTAGTGAGTGAGGGACATGGAACCTCCTTCGTACAATTTGTAGAATTACTTATAGCTACATTTGAGCTACATTTATTCAGGCTCGCCACGTGATTTTTAGTATTATTACTAACTATTGTGGTATTAATAACACAAGACTTCGACATACTACTTATGTCTGAGTTTATATAAAAAGCTAATAGCCTTGCTATTATGTGTCCAAAATTAACAGGCAGATACACAGTATCCCTAGTCGATTTTAAAGTTTCAACAAAACTGTTGGTGTCAAAAAACACAAGCTTGTCACTGTTATGACTAGCTAAAAAGTGCATATGCTTATTAAGCATATGAATATAATTGTTTTGTCTATTCGTCAGTCTTTCAAAATATGGGAAAGCACACAATATTATTTTACTAATACCATGTTCGTCGAAGGACCAATTGCCGGTGGAGCAGACGAGTCCTGGAGTGGAGCCCGCGTATCGGAAAGCGTGGTGTGGGACGCCCCCCAGCTAGATGGACCAACGACCTCATAAAGGTGGCTGGGACAGACTGGATGCGGAAGACGGAAGACACTGTGGTGATGCACAGGGGAGAGTCCACTGCCGGACATAGGCCATGTCCAGCAGTGAGCTCTACTCTGAACTGGACATAAGCCATCTCGTGACCGTAACAATGCGTTAATTCTTGAGTTTTTATAGATCGTGAAAATTGTTATTAAAACGGTACACCCTTCACAAACAATTTTCGAGATGCACTAAGAAAGGATGTTCGGAAGTCATGGCAATACTTGTGCGTGTGTCTACTGAAGTTTTTTTTCGAAAAACGTCAAGTGTGACGTTTTGCGAAAATAAACAAGAAGCCCTTGTGGCTTCATGTTATCTGAAGCCCATGTTCAAAGGCGCGACTCGACGTAAACGCAACGTAAAGTCGAACGATTTTAGAATCGAAAATACAATTATCATAGCATTATGGTTCAAAATTGTGCGACTAGCACAATTAATATCACCAATAGATTATAAATTGTAAAAATTAAGTTAATGATACGTACGAAACTGAGTATTTTCAATTTTAAAATTGTTCGTATTTACGTTTATTTATTGTCTTGGATCCACGCGATATTATGTCTATAAACATAACACACAATGTTATACATAGGTATATAACACATTAACACAAGCAAATTACATGATCATTTATATAACGGTCTTGGCAATGACTATTAAAATAGTCTGCACTCAATAAATATACAGTGCAATTGACTATTGACATATCAAGATTGACATTAGAATTGTTTATAAACATCTCACGAGTCACGCCCAACTATTATCGGTCGGTAGTGGGTCTTCGTAATTAGCCTAGACCTTTCCATTCATTGAATTATAGCGTTTATAGATATGATAGTCTATATCTGTGGACGTAGGAACATTCTACCTATATTATGCATGGTTAACTTTATTTTTTTTACAGTATGATCATCATTCTTTTGCACATTTTCTCCATTTATTTGGTGCAGCACGTCATGACTTCTTCTCCCTTACTTCTATAACAGCCGTCTTTTCAGTATTCACAGGGCCCATCCATCGATTCTTTGGTGAAAGGTTCATGTTGCTATACACATTTTTAGCCAACACATTTCCTCATGTCTTATCATTACAAGCTCAAAAGTGTATTTATCCTTTTGTTTTAGTCACTTAGCTTTCGAAGTAGTCGTTTGCATCGCTGTCATCCGGAAACGTGCCCAGAAGACTGGCATTATTGCCACCATGAATGGCAATTCTTTGGCCAACGAACGACCCAGCCACGTGTAGAACATGAGACGACAACAGAGCGTTTCGACCCCAAACGGCTCAAAACCGTAGTTACCCATAAAGTTACAGTATCTGTGCCGTTTGAGGGTCTCAGCAGCCGCAGTAGCGGCACAAGGGTGTTCTCACACACTGCCTCCCATACCAAAGGCCTACCCACCATCCAAGGCAACCTTCATGCCGTCTGGTCTCTTCCCATCTTCACGTACCAAGCCGTATATTTATAATACCGCTTGTATGCCGGAGGAGACAAGGGCTCGACGAATAATATCGTTGATGCTGGCGTGCCGTGCTATGCGACCGGCGCTCCTGCAGCAGGACAGGCCATGTTGCCCGAGACCGTTGACAGCTTTTCCGCAGTGACACCGCTGCGGAGCAACACAAGGTGCGCCCAAGCGGAGACGTAGGGAGCCAAAACGACGAGTCATGCATGATACAGTCGTTGGTGGATGACGGCTGTGCCTGAAGCCACAAGCCTTACTCCCACTCTCCCACAGCCAGGAGACAGGCATAATATACCCTATGAGTAAAGTAGGCAGGGACATCGAATCGATGCACAAATTGTAACCTTAAATTCGGCACATGATTCCAGACTAGCGTCAATTTTTTATTGTCCCCTGTATTCGAAAGCGATAATTTTTTACCGACTTCAAAAAAGGAAGAGGATGTATTTTTTTTAATGTTCAACGATATTTTAGTAAATTGTGAACCGTTTTTTTTATATTTGGTACAGGAAGTTTGCGCGCTGGTCCCATATAAATTTGATTAACTTTGCTTGAGTGGTTTTTGAGTTAGCTTCGATAATATATATTTTAACCACTATGTGTAACTTGATGATGTTATAATACTTCTTGTCACTGTTGTACACATCGAATGTACTATTTACAACAAAAAAAAAACTACGAAGGGAAAAATAACTTCAATGTCGAAAGACGGTGGCAATAAACTAAAATACCGATTCAAAGACAGGACTTTTTAAACTAAAGTTATTTTTCACTTTGAAGTGTTTTTTTAGGAGTAAAGAAACATGAAACTAATTGTCGATACATGAATTAATCAGTCTTAATGAACTTCAATCGATACCAGTAAATGTACTTATAAACTTTTAATTGATTGGGTTCAATTAAGTAAACTTCAAACGAAACTATATAATAGTTTCGTTTGAACATAATTGTGTTTTTAACAATGTTGAAAGTTCAAAGTAAAACTTGAGGAAAACCACGGCGGAACGTGTTTAGAAGTGACTTGTAATCTTCTTCACACAGTACGTAGTCTGTAAAAACTAAATGATTAAACGACATGAATTATTTAGGCACAGCCATATTACCTATATAAGTAAACTATACCTACTTGAAACAGAACGGAAAAACAGGCGTAATGTTATGATAAGTTACTTACTTAAGGAGACTACAGGACCTAAAGCTCGGCCCTTTCTTATTTCTAGTTTATATTAATGACCTTCCTTACATGATGGCTAACTTATCAGATATAATTTTATTCGCTGATGACACTTCTCTTATTTTTAAAATAGATAGAAAAGATACGGATGTCTTACATGTGAATGATAGTCTGGCTGTTCGAAATGGTTTGCAGCTAATAATCTTTTACTCAATGCGAACAAAACTAAATGTCTTAAGTTCTCATTACCAAATGTACCCCAAGTGGGTTTAAAGGGGAATGCCCACCCCACCGTCCATAGACGAATATGCAATTTCAACAATTACCTGGTCAAGGAATTGGTTTACAAAAATTTTCGGGTTTTTAAGATAAAATAGTTTTTAATCTTGACTGACGTAATTGCTTTACAATCATTGGATATTTAAGTTAGTGTTAAAATAATCGCCAGAATCCATTAAATAAGCTTATTTTATGGTTAAAATAACAAATCAGCAAGATTTAAACTCAGTAAGGCAAACGCAAACAATGTAAGTAGATTCTGTAGATTTTTGTGATTTGACACTTGACTGTGTCTTGACTTGACAGCCGGCCAGCGTAACTCAATGTTGCCACATTAGCAAAACAAGAAAATCGATATCGACTTTTATTCGAATCATAATTTAATACAAAATTATAATCACTACTATAACCCCACTGAAGATTAGTACGTTTATGTCATATTTGATATTTATTGTGCTTAACATGAATTGAATTATTATTAAAATGTGTGGTAGCGTTTTTGTTATAATCCTAATTATTCATTATTACAAAATCAACTTTTAAATAGTTTGTCCATTTAATATCAAAAGTAAAAACATAACACCGAATTTATTATAATACATCGTATAATTAGCAGGATGTGATTTTATTAATAAAAAAATCCATGAAATCATAATCGATTATTTCGTGAACGAAATTGATAAGTATTGGCAACACTGCTGCGTTATCCACAACCGTGAATGTCATTTATCATTTCAGTACTTTTTATTATTGCAAAAATATTGCAAACTTTTTCGGATAAACGAATAACTTGTTAAATAAACAGAAATTGCCACGTTTTTTTTACTTATACGCAAGTTATTGTGCCTTTAGGGCCGAAAACGGGCATCCTCCTTTGAAATATGATGGCAAGAAATAAGATGCTATTACGGAAACTGTATTTCTAGGAATTACTATAGATTCAAAATTGCAATGGGGCGCTCACATTAGAGCTTTTTCAGGTAAATTAAGTTCAGCTGCATATTCAGTAAGAAAAATAAGGCAGTTGACCGATATAGCCACAGCTAGGTTAGTATACTTTGCTTATTTCCACAGTAATATGTATTATGGCATTCTGCTGTGGGGATCAGCAGCTGACGTAGATTCAATTTTCATTTTACAAAAGAGGGCACTCCGCGCGATCTATAAAATGGGTCCTCGCGAGTCTCTTAGAAACAAATTCAAAGAAATTGATATACTAACTCTGCCTTCTCTTTATATCTTAGAAAGTATTTTGTATGTTCGCAAAAACATAGGACTTTTTAAAATAAGAAGCGATTTCCATAATATAACTACACGTAGTAAAAATGAAATCGTTATACCCAAATTTAGATTAACTAAAACAAGCAAATCATTTCAGATAAACAGTATCCGCTTTTATAACAAGTTGCCAAAGTCGGTTACAGAACTTAGCGATGGAAAGTTCAAAACCCAAACGTGTCCTTATCAAAAAAGCGTACTATAAGATTAAAGACTACGTCGAAGACTAGGAAGTTTGGCAATAATTCCTTCTGCACATGTGGCTTCCCTGGTACCTCATAAACGGCATCACTATGTAAATTTCTAATAACTGCTCCCAAATAATGGTGTTTAATTTTTATTTTTTATTATTAGATAGTGACTTTTACATAACTCTGACATAATATTTTCATTTTTTAATTAATTTTTTATTTTACTTTATTAGATTATTTTATATTTTGTAAATGTGAGAACGTCGTAGGCCTTGTGGATTGTAAATTTATAGACCAGACATATGGTACTTGTTGACAGGCCTACACTGTCCTCCCATACCTATTAACACTGTAATTAAAAAACATTGTAAAAGACAAATATTTTTAAAAGAGTAACCATGGAGTTTCTTGCCGGCTCTTCTCCATAGGAAACGACCAATTGGAACCGTGCACCTAGAATCTGACATTTCATAAGTGCCCATGTAGGTTTATGTGAAACAAAATATTTTGATTTGATTTGATTTAAACGCAAGTTTTATAATGCCTAAAAGAATATAATCCACTGCAGTAAACAAAATCGGAAAAACATAAGTTACTTTTCTGGATATATGCTAGTTAGATAGTGTGTTGAGAACATAATACAACTAATTTGATACGATTGAATAAAAACACAAATATACCTCAAGAAAATTATTTTAACGATAAAAAACCTCCTGCAATCATACAGATTTTTTGTCAGATTTTTCAACAAGCAAAATAATAACGTCATAGTGTTTTTTTTTATTTTATTCAGTCAATGGATTTTTGGTAAATGGATAATTGCTTCATTTTTTGCAATAAATTACCAGCGTTGATCGCGCTTCTCTTTCTTTTTTATGCAGTCTGACAGTGACCGCGCTTTAGCTCTTTGTTTTTGAAATAAGTGTAACAACACTGTGTGTGTCAGTATGTGTGTGTGTGTTTTTTGTGTTCAACATGACACGTTATTTAAAACACCCAAAAGCGTTACATTATTTCGTCGGGAGTTTGGGTAACAAAATAAACACAATGACATGATGCAAACATAATAAAGATCAACAAAACAAAACAGAATCGGCTTATAAGCTCTTGAAGCAAATGCAAAAGGCTTAACAAAACAAACGTACTTAATCTACCGTTGTGACTACGCAGACTATCCCCATTCGATTCTGTCTGACATACATTTCGAGCTAATCACTTTCATTCAGCGATGGTGGCTCATTAGCACATCACTAATTAACACGTTACGCCTATGTCTGTATCATTACCATGACATTGCCGTATTATGTACTGATGTTCATTATGTGATCAAATGATCAGCTGTTCCATGTTACACGAGTTGTTGTTGTTGTTTTTGTAAAGTCGGAAATATTAAACCGATTACGACTATGATCACAGCCATGTGCGATCACTTGGAATACTCCAAAAATATTTTTCTTCAAAGATGTTGATGATGTTTACTTTAGAAAGTGCTTACTACTTCACCATGAGGAGCATACAAAACATGTGTCTTACGTCAAAATGGAGCAAATCTGAAGGCAGGTTAAGACAAGTCAATGCCAGATTATGCATGTCAAGCAGCATCGCTTGCCTTGTTTATTAATTTATGAAAGGAAAACTTTAATTCCATTAGCTCATAACATTCAAGTAAACTCTCATTCACTTTATAGACTTGATCAATTGATCTGACTGGACTGGGCATTAGATAAATAATCAGGAAAATACTACCATCGTTAAATCTGACATTTACGACTTTCACAAGAAAACCTGGCAGTGAAAAAGCCTGTGTTCAGACAGCCGATTGACATGATAAATTAGGAACACAGATAGCCACAGCGTCCCACCTCAAATACTGGATCGTCATGACATCTCAATATCATCGACAAGGCTATCGTTCAAACGATTACTTACTATCGATAAAACTGTCCGCCACCTCTCGATACAGGCGAATCACGAACGCAGTTCGACATCGATTTAGCCGTATTACATTCTTCACTATCAGACGATCTTACATGATAACATCGGTCACGAGCTCCTGTAAGTCAGATTTCAAGCGCCTTTGAGCGATCCGGAGATTGTGATTCGTGATTTTGGAAGCGTTTTTTGAGGATTTTTTGAGACGAAGTGAAGACAATCCTGTGGCAGAGATTTTATTTTGCTATTATTTGGCAAACAGGGGAAAAGCACTGTCGCCAAAGGAAATTGCTGATATGTTACTAAAGTTACTTGCTTGCTTGGGATCAAACAATACGAACAGAGCAAGCTCTTTCACAATTTATTTATATCTTCTGTTCTTTCTTTATGTCATTCTTATACATAATACCTATGTATATTTCTATCCTCCACAAAGTTGACATAAACTTCAAAAAGTATTCTACTTTTGAACTTCGTATAAAACATCGTCGTAGGCACTGAGGTAGGTATGTTATAGAATAAACGAAAACAAATGTAAACGAAGTGTTTCTGCAATTTTCTCACGATTTACTTCCATCATTCACTAGAACATTATTTATCCTAACTGAATGCGTAATCCAAAACAATGTACATAAACAATAAACCATGACACAATGTTTGCAATTAGATATTTCCCAGTAACCGTGCAGTTCAACGTTGTAAAATTCAATGTACTCTACATTGAATTTTACAACGTTGAACTGCACGGTTACTGGGAAATATCTATACTGACTGGACAGGTCCACTCAAAACTGTGAATTTCTTTCCTCAAAAGACCATTACAGACTGGAATTTAAAAGAGACTGTGACCTCTAAGTTTGTTTCGGCCTTTCTTCTCAGAGTAGTCGGATAGGAAACGCCGACCTTCATCTATGTAGTTTTTAATATAATGATTGACGTGTACACGTGTTTCTACGTACTTACAAAAAAAAAAACATGTATAATTTATGAAGAATATAATTCTTTATATTCGCTCGGCATATGTGTCATTCTAAACTCTGAACACGTTTTACAATTTTACATTTTAAACGTAAAATATCGAAGTTGTAGTTCAGCAACATTCATATTGTACACTTGGGAGCAAATAAATCGAGCCACTACCTTTTTTCACGTAAAATGGTAAATATTTTTGGGAATATGGAACGTATCAATTCGAACTATATATCGCCTAAAAGTTAAGTTAATAACCTTAACAATGAGGGTAAATTATTGAATAATAACCTTATTGAATGATAAATTATTGGCTCTGCAAGAAAAATGGTAATTTTGATAGAAAATTTAGTAGGGCTAAAACAGTCCATAAAAACAATAAAAAACAAAATTATTGCAAAAAAAATATTCTTAATAACTCGTATTACCCCCCCGTGCCCTGATGCATTCTTGTAGCCTATTAGTCATCGATCTGATCAGAGTTACGACGACATATTGTGGTATGTTCTCCCACTCTTCAAGCACAGCGACTTTAAGCTCGGGAATGGATGAAACAGCGGGAACCCTGGCTCGGACTCTCCGTTTTAGCTCGTCCCATAGGTGTTCGATCGGGTTCAAATCGGGACTTCGTGCTGGCCATACCATTTGTTGAATCCCGATCGCAGACAAGTATTCCGTAACGATCTGCGCGGTATGAGGTCTCGCATTGTCATGCATAAACAAGAAATTTTCTCCGACAAAACCAGCATACGGCATTACGTGGTCTTCAAGAATGTCAGTTATATATCGGTCAGCTGTTAATCCACGTCTACCACTGCCATCGTTGGCGGGGTCGACGAAGACAAGTTCCGTTTTTCCGTCTAGAGAAATTCCTCCCCACACCATACAAGAACCACCACCAAAACTCACAGTTTCTCGAATGCAATATTGGGCAAATCTTTCACCAGGACGTCTATACACTCGGTTTCTCCCGTCATTGCTAAAAAGACAGATTCTTGACTCGTCAGAAAACAAAACTGACCTCCAGTCTTCTAACGTCCAATTAATGTGTTCTCGAGCAAACTCCAAGCGAGATCGGCGATGAGCTACAGTCAATTTTGGGCCAGTTGCTGGTTTGTGTGATGTTAAATTTCGTTCCTTTAGTCTTCGTCTCACTGTCCACCTACTGATTGCGACACCTCGAACGTCACGTAACGCTTGCTGTAGCTGAACAGCATTAAGTCCACGGTCGCGCAACGAATTGGTTGCAATAAAGCGGTCGTCACGTTCTGTTGTTGCCCGTGGTCGGCCAGTTCCAGGTCGCCGAACAAAAGCACCAGTCTCCAGATACCTGCGGTATACCCGCTGTACCTTTGAACGACTCAAATGAAGTCTGCGTGCCACTTCACGTTGTCCGTGTCCAACCTCAAGTAAAGCTACAACTTGGGCAGCTTCCGTCGGTGTAGTATCCATTTTATCAGGTTATTTTTATCAGATTACACAGACACAGATAAAGACAACAATAACAAGTAATATGGGTATGATTAACAAAAACCTCAAATTTAATCTTTTCTTAACAGAGTACAATAAAAATGTCATAAGCAAATTAAATGCGATTATTTTATTCTACCCTTTAAACTTTAATTAAAATGAAATTTTGACAACTAACTACCCTCATTGTAAAGGTTATTAAATACCCTTTTAGGCGATATATGTTTCGAATCGATGCGTTCCATAATACCAAAAATAATAACCATAATGCGTGAAAAAGGAAGTGGCTCGATTTATTTGCTCCCAAGTGTATTTTCATTGTACTGTCACGTTCTTTCATAGAATAGAAATAAACTTTATTTTGCACCGTTGTAAAATAAATAGGATGTTATGTCAGCTCGTGGCGTTGGGAATGTCATTATAAGTTACCTTGCAATAATGGGTTGAATATGGACAAAGATAAAAAAGCCAACGTATCGAAATCCATTTGAAACACTTAGGGGTTCAACATGGACGGGGGTAAAGATTCTGGTGATTGAACATGGACTAAACCTTAAGGAAGACTGCCTGACTATTCAGGGTGTGCCAAATATACTCCATCTCAGTAGAGTAGGTACCTACCATTCAAAGGTATAATATGTATGCCTAAAGTTAGTATGTATAAAGTAACTCTGTCTGGATGTCTGTATATTTGTGTTACTTTTAATCCTGAATTAATTGAATGAAAAAATTATGAAATACGACATGCACGTAGTTGATGTCGCGAGCAATGTCCGAACTATCCTAATTCTAGTTTCCTAACTTTCCTAATACTATAATTGAGAAAGTTTGTTTGTGTCAGGCTTTCACGCCAAAACGGCAGAACGGATTTGGATGAAAATTGGCACACAAATAGACCATGACCTAGGTAAGGACATCTAGGCTAGTCGTGGGCAACAGCTTGTAGCTTATAAATGAAAGTACTTAATAACATGATTGTACGGGTATACACTTATAACGAAGCTTATGAGAAAATTATTAGAGCTTAAACGGATTCACGTAGCTACCTATAACATTTGAGGAAATCTTAAAAGGTTGGGTAGGTCCATTCAAGTCTGTGTGGTGCTCCTCCGTCGTCGTGTATCCTCAAAAGACCATTTCTTTTGTCCTCACATTATCTGGACAAGATTATGTCTGGACTTAAAAGAGGCTTTGACCCCTGAATTTGTTTCCCCATTTCTTCTCAGGAATAGTCTGATAGGAAATGGCGACTCTATCTTGCATTTTATTTTCTCTTATAATACGTGTAAAAGTCATTCCAATATCCTATTCACAGAAAAAAAAGTTTAATTTCATTTTACAACATCTGCATCGTCTTGATTACACTGGCAACTGCTTGAACTAATAGTAATCTCAAAAGTTTCTAAAGTCTAAATACGGGACCTCTTCTGGATAATTAAAATTGATTGATAATCACGACTTCATATGGCGTTTTCAGACTATTATGGTTGGACCAAGTCGTCTATTATGGTCTGGTAACTGGCCTGTAACTGTTGTGGTTTTCTCACGATCATTTCCTGTACCGAAAGTCTGTGACGTCCATACTGCGAAATTAAGTAATGTCAGCCTTAATAAGATGTAGGTATTCATCGACACGACTTTATTTTACTGTATACAATTTATGTTCCATAATTCTGTATCAGTGCGTACCCAATGTGTAACAAAAGTATGTTTTGTGACTGCACATTAATATGTACAATATTATGGAACAAGAATGTAGACAACCAAAAATTTTATTGTTGATTTATACATCATTTAGATTCTCCATAATCAGTCTTTAATGTTGGGGACATTATAGACTCATTATGCAGAATCAAAATGCACTGCTGAGACACAGGCTTCTTCTCGGTGAGAAGGAGTGGTAATCCACCACGCAGGCCCAGTGCGGGTTGGTAGATGTCACATGTCTTCGAATTTTTCAATTTGATTTTGAGGCTGCAGACTATATGTCAATATAAAATATAAAAAACCGGCCAAGTGCGTGTCGTGTCCACGCACAATGAAGGGTACCGTAGTTGGGATGAATTTATCCCAAGAACAAACTCAACATAGTAGTTGATAAACACGTTCTCCCATACGTCGATAAACGTCACGTTCAATAATTGTGTACGGGAAGTACCCTATAGGTTTTGATTTATTTGCGAGTTGCAAAATATGTCGCATTAATCGCCGTATTTTTTGTTGCGTTGACTTAGATGCTTTTTGTAAGGCTCCAAGTATCCGTAGATTTACGTATTTGATATTAATTTCGACTTTGTACCTCCGACAGTGATACAGACGGACAACGAAGTGTCCCTGTTATCCCTTCGAACTATATAGCTTCAAGGGACCGCAGACCTACGTATTTGATATTAATCTCAACATGATACCTCACATGTACACGTTCTTGAGAAAAAAGGTCTTGACAGACAGACAGATTGACAGACAGACGGACTACGAAGTGATCCTATAAGGGTTCCGTTTCCGTTTTGAGGTACGGAACCCTAAAAAGACAAAAGTTTCTAGGTTTCCTTTTGCTTTAGAAACGGAAGAATACACAGGCCATCACAACATAGTTGTTGACTACATAATAATGCCTTAAACGGCGGTGTAACACAATTAAACCAAATGGAATGGTCTCATTGTTGTTGCCTCTTTAGATTTAAAGATATGGCCGACATGGGTACGTGCCCATGACAATAAACTTGGTTTTTATAACCATCTTGACCTTATACACAGGTACAGCAGTCCGTTCGTCAGAAGTACCACTTTGACCTTGAGCTGACCTAGCATAAGGCGAAGTTTCAATAGAATAAGAAGCAAGTTAATACTGGTTATGTTAGAAAGACATGTGTACATCTAAATTAGGCCTTTATTTGTTTATACAAAAGGAAAATTATGGTTATAAACATATTTTTGTCAATGAATGTCCGTGACAAAGAACTTGGTTTGAAGATTTTAGACAAGGATGTTGACCTATCATGTCACAAGGTCTCGAAGACATTATATTACTAACCAGGAAGAACTGACGTATTTCTGAATAGATTATGGTGGTTTGGTCATATCGAGAGGATGATTGAAAGAATACTAAACAAAAGTGTGTGAGTGGAAACGACGGGAAGGGACGCCCTGTGAGGACGTAGATATAGTGGCCTTATTGGTGATGCTTTTCAGAAAGGTCAAGTGTCAGCTGTCGTGCGTGTCTGGCCAGATGTATGAACGTAAGCGAAACAAAAAGAGTATGCAGGAGCGTAGCAGGTGGTTGCGGTCAGTAGTTTATGTCTTAATTCACTACAAAAGTTTCTAATAATATAATTTAATCATGATTCTAAAGACACGTAGTACTATCGAGCGTCCTGAAGTTGAAGACAATTATAAAAGTCGTAAGTTATTGTTATTTTCCTCGGGAACAGTAGTATTTTCCGGATGAAAGGTACCCGATGTGCTTTTCTGTACCCTTTACGACGTATATGCTTAATGTCATGATGATCGATACAGTGATTTAGGCGTGAAACAGTAAGAAACAAAATTACTATCGCATATATATATTGGTTGCGAAGTTAGGAAAATGGTGTAAGTAAGAAGTAAGATTGATGTGGCTGATAACTTGTGGGCACTGATTTAATTCTCGAATAACTTTTGCCCGCAACTTTATGTGAATATTTTAACATAAAACATTATATTAATAGCATGGCTATAGCGTAGCTTCCTACCAGTGAAAGAATTTTCGGAACCGGATCGGTATTTATTTATTTATTTTATTTAGGCAACCAACAGCGTTTCGTACAGCAAGTTACAGAGTTTGTGTATTACAACATAGTATGGCCAATTATAGGTTTCCCTGTTTATCCAGGTTATTTATAAAACATGCGAACGGACTACAGACAAAAAAAAATAAGTTTAAATACAATAGGTAAAATTTTAGATATCTAACTTGTACTTGTTAAATTTTAGAGTTAAAAAAAAAAGTTTTATTAATAAGAGAGAGAAAAAAAGAAGGTTGAACATAAAGAGATTAGTTGCTTCATTTGCCTTCGATGATGGTTTTAATTATTTGTTTTTTGAATGATGGTTTATTACAGTTAAATATATCCACTTGAAAGAAGTATGTGTTATAAATTCGAGCAATACGGGTCAATACACAATTATTAGCGTAATTTGTCGAGTGCCGCGGCACGTGTAACATTGTCGTGTGACGGGTGCGCCGTAGGGGAGTGTTAAAAGTTACTTGTGCGACCAACTCCGGGCAATCGAGTCGTCCATTGAGTATGTCAAATAACAAACACATATCCATAACTATGCGCCTTTCATCGAGTGTTAGCAGATCATGTGTTCGACAACTCTTCTCATAGGTCATCGGAGGTTTACGGAGGCGATAGTTAAGGTGGTTGATAAATTTCCTTTGAACCCGTTCTAGTTGGTTCTTATAAATAATGTAATGAGGGGACCAGATTGGGCACGCATATTCTAAGACGCTGCGCACATATGCAAAATACACCGATTTAATAGCCTCGATGCTTCTAAATACCTTACATTACCTAATAACAAAGCCTAAGTTCTTGTAAGCTTTTGTGCTAACAAGGTCTATGTGATCTGAGAATGTTAATTTGTCGTCAAACATAACTCCCAAATCCCGAACTATTTTGACTCTATTAATTAAAATTCCATTGAAGTTGTATGAGTAAACAACAGGTTTTTTTTTACGTGTATAACTAATACATTGACACTTTTTAACGTTTACCGATATCTTGTTTTTTATGTAATAATTTTGTAAGTTATTAAGGTCCTCTTGAAGAGCCTTACAGTCATCGAGTGATCTTATTTTATAAAATATTTTTTTGTCATCAGCGTACATTAAGTGCTCAGAGTATTTAAAAGAATCGGTGATATCAAATAAATATGCGTTGTAAAAGAGAGGCCCCAAATGGGAACCCTGCGGAACACCGCTAGGGATTTCAATAAAATTAGAACGGTATCCTCCTATTACTACAGCTTGTGATCTTTTAAATAAATATGATTTGACCCATCGTAAAAGATCTCCGCGTATACCCAATCTGTATAACTTGTTGAGCAGGATGACATGATCGACTCGGTCAAATGCTTTTTCAAAATCCGTGTAGATCACGTCAACCTGCCCGCCGCCATCTGTATTCTGAAGGACAAAATCTGAAAAACTAGCCAAATTCGATACAGTCGAGCGTTTTTTCAAGAATCCGTGCTGTCTGTAGGAAATGCCCCTGAGTATGTATGGATAGACAGCATTGTAAACTAGTTTTTCAAATACTTTGCCTATTGTATTGAGTATCGAAATTCCCCTATAATTTCCTATAATTATTCGCGAACCCTTTTTATGTATTGGAACAATAAATGCTTTCTTCCATAAATTTGGGAAAGTGCCTTCTTTTAAAGAGAGATTAAAAATAAAACTAATTGGAAAAGCTAGAGACTCTGCGCAATACTTCCAAAATACCGGAGGCACTCCGTCGCAACCAGGACCCTTTTCGACGCTTAAAGCATTCAATGACTTCTCCACGGTTAACGACGTAAATTGTAAATTTGATATAATGTCAGTACATTGATCTTTTTCGTCCTCGTCCAATGATCCAACAAGGCCATAATCAGAAGGTTCACCAAAAACGTCGTGGAAAAAGTCATTGAAAGCCTCACAAATTTCCTGCCCTTCCGAATATGTTACGTTGTTGTGTGATAACATTTTAGGATAATTCGAACCTCCACGCATAGTCTTTATATAGGTCCAAAACTTTTTTGGATCATTTTTCAGACTGCGTTCCGTTTTCTGCAAGTGTTTATTATAACAAATCTCCTGGACATGCCGCTGTCTCTCCCGTAACAGTGCGAATTCGTCGTAATCGAGCAAATTTCCAAAACGTTTCCAACGCGAATGTGCCTTACTTTTTTCTTTTATTATTTTTATCAGTGAGCCACTATACCAGACTGGATATTTACGGACGCCTGACCGTCGGTTAATCGGCACATACCTATCAATTCCTATTTGGATCGTTTCGTAGAAGGTGCGAACAGCATCATTTGTAGAAGTAATGTCTAAAACTGAGTGCCAGTCAATTTCAGCAAAGTAATTATTTAACATACTGAAATCGGCTTTGCGGTAATTATGTCTAGGCGTAGACAACTCACGAAGAGGGGAAACTGCAATGTCTGATAATTCTATAGTCAATACTGGATGAGGTAGGTCAGTCTTCGTAAGAGGTGATAGACACTGGTTAACTTTTAAAGGCAGGTTGGAGAAAGTTAAATCAAGAGTATGCCCTTTATGGTTAGGCAACAAATTGTATTGTGTAACTCCTAAAAAGGACAATTCATTTATTAAGCGCGCGGCCGCGTTCTGCACTTCGACGGCTCCCTGTTTCAAAAAAGTTGGGCGACTTGAATTCCATTTTATACAAGGAAGATTAAAGTCGCCCACAAGTACGTAATTACATGATTTTGCACAGTGAGTAAATACATTAGCGACGCCTTGTAAAACGTAGTCGATATCTGCGGGTATCCGATGAGCATTTGGCGGTACGTAGACACTCACGTAAAGGTCAGCTGTGGCCGACAGCGCGCGAGCCGGTATTTTTATGGTCAGCAGTTCCGTAGCAATTGTATTTTGTTCGTGTTCGATGCACCAGGCACCCAGCTCGTGTAGTGAGAGAATCATCACACCGCCACCTGAGGACTTGCCTGTTGCAGCTAGATCGCGATCTTTACGGAACACGTCATACCTATCGTCACACAATTCCCTATCAAAAATGCCGTTATTTAACCAGGTTTCAGTTATAATAATTAAATCATAACAATTACTTAAGACGTTTTGTTGGAATTGAGTGGTTTTAGTCCTTAGACCACGACAATTCTGGTAGTATATGTTTAAGTTACGGGGCTGCATTATAGCGAGTTAATATTACTGACAGTATATCTCGAAACCCGCCAACATAACGGACAATGAGACACAAAGTGTACCAGCAACTTGCGGGTAAGTGATTGATACATAATAATTTTTGGCAACGGAATGACTCCCGGAGAGGGGTTGTTGCACACAACCCCTCCCCGACAATATACAAAAGAAATAGTATTCTTAATTTGAATATGATTACGACAAACATTGGTTTCAATTAATAAACAAATGTCTATTTTAACACAATGCGGGTAAGTCGATAAAGAGCTATACAAATACTTTGGACAACTAACATGTAAAATACATGCGCCACGTGAGGGTGTGACCCGAGATATTGTGAATGTATCAACATTGATTATTTTGTATACAAGGCAAGACTCATGGAGTTGTAGGTTGCTCAACTTGATATCCCCATAAATATCCGTATTATTGTCACTAAGACACAACACGTGCCCACACACAATGCAACCCTGTATTTTTTTTTTAAATATCTTGTTTTTACATTTAACATTAAAATAATATCTTAATAAGACAATTATGATCAGAATTATATTACCGAAGAAACCAAACCCATGCATAACCCAATTATGTGAATATGATGCATACCTCAAGTATCTCACCCTAATCAAGCGCGTTCCCTTCACACGATCGCTAGTGACCGCGCATTGCTCAAACAAAACACAGAACACAGTCATCACAGACTCGGCAAAGATAAATATCAAACAACCATCTCCGATTTGTTCAACAATAACCAAACAAAATTGCAAAAAAACATAATCAAAAACACAACCAAAAATTAAAACATTAATAACAATGAAAACACTTTGCCGAATAACTAGACGATTTTTTTCAGATCTTCCTCGTCCATTATAAAGATAGCTGGCATAGAAACTGCTTTCCTCACGTGGATCTTGGTAGTTTCGAAGATTACCCCCTACTTACAAACTTTAACTCTTTAAAACATTGTTATAGAATTTTAGATAACTAGTTTTTTCCCGCGATTGTATCTGCGATCCAGGATGAAAAGTAGCCTATGTCCTTACACAGGTCATGGTCTATCCGTGTGCCAAATTTCATCCAAATTCATTCAGCCGTTTTGGCGTGAAAGCGTTCCAAACAAACAAACTGTCAAAGGTGTTCGGCAAAAGGTGAAAAAATAACTGCCTCCTTTTTTGACGTCGTTTAAAAAATGACTTGGATCACTCTCACTCACTGTTACTTCACACAATTAAATAAATAGCGTAGTAGAAACTTAAGCTTCCATGGCTTTTCGATTCAACCTCCGTGAGTACTTTATAAGTTGAGGACCTAATGTTATGAGTTATCTCATTATAGATAAATCAACCCCGAACGATCCCAAGCATCAAGTGGAATAATACTTCATGACATCCTTTTTTTATTTTTTGGGTGGGAAATCGTCTAATGACTTCTCCCGCTCTGGGTGGAGCGGGAGAGCGTGTCAGACTTTTACTGTCTAAAACCCACACGTGTTTCCTTTGTTTGCCTGTGCCAGGGCCACGGATTCTCTTTGACCCTGAGGCGACTTCATAACATCCTAAGTTTTAATACACCGACTGATGTCACAATCACTAATAAACAGTCATGATGTCAGAAGTGAGAACTACATTAAATTCTTACAGGATAAAGAATACTCAGACTTTCACTCGTCATTTTAATAAGAAATGTGTCAGATAAGAATAAATTAGAAACATGGCTGTCATCGTTACTTTTCGTTTCTCTCGATGTTGTGATAAAATAAAACATATCTGATATATTTTATACACATCGAGATAAAGCCGTTTTATGCAGAATTCCAGATGCCTGTAGTTTTGATCTTATTCATATAAAAAAGTAACTGTAGTGTTTCTTGCCCATTCTTCTCCACATGAAACTACGTTTTAAAGGGGTTACTAGAATCAAATATTTTTTTTAAATTAAGAAAGAAAGAAAATACATTTAGTAAGCAGACTAAAAGGCTAAAAGGCACACAACACAGTATTTTATATTTCAGGAAAAATAAGAAAACAAACAAAAAGTGTACAGTTCAAAAATGTTTGGCTCAAAACTCAGCTGCGTGAACTCCGCTCGCTGACAGACACAAGATCATCACGTGCACAGGTGACAAATATGGGGGGTAGCTAGGGGGTAGGGGGGCAAGCGTGGGCAATGCCTACCCTAGAAGCTACTTTGCCCTGAAAAAGTTAAAATGAGAAATCGTAAACTCTGTTTGTCAAGACCACTTTTCTCAGGAACGCGTGGAGGTATCAAGTTGAAATTAGGGGCTTGGTTCTCAAAAGATCTGATAACTTATTTAAAGTGAAAGCGTTACTTAAATCTTCGCAACCTACTTTACATTAAGGCTCCTTCAAACAGTCATTGTCCATTACACCACTGACGTAAGCCGCATTTTTTTTTTTTTTGGGAATGGCATTTCGCAGGTCAACTTATGAGGTTGTCGTCTGCTTAAACGGACTTGCCTGTGGTTGCCCTAATAAATTAAGGCCTCCAGCCAGGACTTAAACTTATGTACTAACTTCAAAACTAAGCGACTACACGCTAAGGGCACCCCCTATGGGGTACAAACCTCGGCTTAGGGCGTCGCTGGAAGAGGGCAGCAAGGGACTAGCTGGATCAGGATTTGAGTGATTTAGGGACGACGACGACGTCTCGAGAAGAGAACCGCCTGACTCTTATCGGGATTGACCTCGATTCTCCATTTTCGGAACCAAGCTCCTAGGACGTTTGCGGAGGTTTGAAGAGTACGAGCTATAGCATTGCGACAGTGACCGGTATAGTAAATGGCAGTGTCGTCGGCGAAGAGAGCCAACTGAGCCTTTTTACTCTTTGGGATATCGCTGGTGAACAGCGTGAAGGCTAGAGGAGATATGACGGAACCCTGAGGGACTCCGGCGCGAATAGGGTGAGGGGACGAGAGTGAACCCTCGATGCGATAGCGGAAGGTGCGATTCGACAAAAAGTCTCGTAAGATGAGCACGAGACGATCTGGCACTCCTGGTTGGTAAAACTTGTAAAACACGCCGTTGTGCCAGACTTTGTCGAAGGCTTTCGCGATGTCGAAGAATAGCACACCCGTCGTCGCGTTACGCTGCAGACCAGAGCTCAAGTGCTCTACGATACGGTGGACCTGGTGGATACTATACTAGAGTGTTGGGGTCGGAAACCAAACTGCTCGTTGGGAATGAGGCTCTTTGCTTCGGCGTAGTCTTTGAGAGGCTAAATAAGCCTCTCGTAGATTTTGCCGAGAACATTGAGTATGCCAATGGGACGGTAGCTGGAGGGCTCAGACTTTGGCTTGCCTGGCTTTGGAATACCGATGACTGATGCTTCTATCCACGCTTGTGGGAAGATGTTGTTGCTCAAGGCGCCATTGAAGATGGCGGTCATAAGCATTATTAGAGGGGCCGGTAGGAGTTTGTATACCTTGTTGGTAATACCGTCCGAACCGGGGGCTTTACGAGCGTGGAGCCCTTTTATGATGTCGTGCACTTCGTCTGGAGTGACGGGAGGCAGAGGATCATCAGGGTCTTCGACGGGTGGTAGGGAGGCTCTCCGTTCGACCTCAGCGTCGACCTTGTTCAGGTGAGCTTGGTCTACTAGTTGAGAGCTGGGAGAACATTGGGACTCTAGGCTGTCAGCAAGGCATTCGGCCTTGTCGGTGCTGTCGAACGCGACGCTCTTGTCGGGGCGGATGAGGGGAGGCATAGAGACCTCCTCGGAGAAGCGCAATTTCCTCTGAAGGTGCCAGAAGGTTTGGTGAGTGGGCTCGAGTTCAATGAGCATCTTGTTCCAACCCTCTGAGCGAACCTCCCCTATGCGTTTCTTTACAGCACGCTGTAAATGGCGCATGTGGGCTTTGTTCGCGTCACAAGGGAAGGAGTCGTAGGCACGAATATCCGCATTCTTCTCGGTTATCAAGTCACGTACGTCAGTAGGTAGTTTCCAGCGATGGTCTTCCATCACCGGAACATCCCGTGAACAGTCCGTCAAAACGAATTGAACGTGCTCAGTAAACGAGTCGATTGCGGCCGTCGTGCTGGCGACTGACACTATGTGATCGGGGATGATGTCCAATTGAGGCGACGTGGTGGATATCAGTCTTTCACTTACTTTCCTCACTTTGCATGACTACGGGGCGGTGGTCATAAGACCGACTATGTTTTACCGAGTTATTTAATTTATGGCTTACGATGGAATACTTAGAGTTTGTTATGAGTTGGCATCCAACAGAACCGTTTTTATTGACACCATGTTGAGCCTACCTAAGCTTTTTATACCTATGTGTTGTATAAAATCGCAATATAAGCCGTATTGTTTTCGATATATCGCGGTGTATAACCATGAAGTGATAAACTGAAATATTGCCAAACACAAGTGGTTTGTTTCCCACAGATATGACTATTTATCCTCCTTAAACCCAGTTTATGTGCTGATCGCGTTCAGTTTCATTGGTGAAATCCACCCTAAAAGTATATGATCCAAAGCAGTCAACAAAATCTGCACTGCACTGCAGTGAGAAAAATATATGATATTCTTCAGGATATATGCTAGTTAGATAGTGTGTTGAAAACATAATACAACTAATTTGATACGATAGAAAAAAACCGGCCAAGGGTTCCGTACAAACCTGTAAGTATATAAGTAAAAGTTCACACGCGTTCATGAGGAAAGGGGTAGTAAGTTTAAAATTATTTAAAGTATTTTTATTATATGAGGTAACTAAAATTTTACGATTTTTGCAATTTTTCCTTTATCTGTGCTAGAAGACGTTGCTTCGTACCAAATTTCAAGATTCTAAGTTCACGGAAAGTACCCTGTAGGTTTTGATTCCGTGGGCTTAGAAGTTTGATTTTTTCACAGCTTCAAGAGACAGTAGACCTGAGTATTTGATATAAATTCCAGCTTGATACCTCCACGCGTTCCTGAGAAAAAGGGTATTGACAGACAGACCGACGGACGGAGGGACAACAAAGTGATCCTGTAAGGGTTCCGTTTTTACCGTTCGAGTTACGGCACCCTAGAAATCACGAAGATACCTGTAAAAAATTATTTTAACGATAAAGAACTATACTAGTAAACATGTCAGATTATTCAACAAGACACATAATCAGACGTAATTGTGTTTTGTTTTATTTTCTATACTCATATTATAAAGAGAAATGATTTGATTGTTTGTTTGTATTGAATAGGCTCCGAATCTACAGGACTGATTTGAAAAATTGTTTTACCATTAGAAGCCTTAAATAATATATGTCTGATGAACATAGGCAACTTTTTTTTCTTTATTCGAATTCTCTTGGACGTAGTCGCGGGCGAAGTGCCAGTTTGCAATAAGTTACCAGCGTTGTGTCATCGCGCTTCTCTTCCTTTTCTATGCAGTATTTCAGTGAACGCGCTTTTCCTGTTGTCAGCCTCTTAAATAAGTAATGGAATATTGCGGGAATCTTTGACAGTTTAGATGTTTTACTCTTCTCATAACATCATGCCTGTATTAGCCAAAATGTTAGGCAGAAATGTATTTGTAACACACCCACATTTTGCCAGTTATGTTTAAGTCCCTTATACATAATAGGGAGCGAACCTATTGCCATCAACCGGATACAAATCCAGATTCCGGACTGCTACTGAGAAATTCCAGATGGAAAATCCTAATAACATTTTGCCGGACCCGGGAATTGAACCCAGGACCTCATGTAATCAGCACTATCTAACGGGTTCCGTTAGCACCCCTAACACAGGCAGCTGAAGTAACACGGGTGGGTTTTATTAAGTCTTACACGCCCTCCGACCAGAGCCCGAGAAGTCATTTGATGATTTCTGACCGGCAAAAAAAGAAAGAATGACCTCATGCTTAGTAATAGCGCTTTCGACCAATAGAGCAACGAGGCAGTAAAGTTTTAAATTAAAACTTAATGCTGTCAACGATACCACGTTTGTCAAAATTCGCCGAGTAGCTTTAGAGTTATGAGGGAACAGATGAACTGACATATTTGTATGTAGGTACATTTATACAAAGCCTTTTAAAATCATCATCCTCCTTTGGCTTGACCGTTGTTTGGTAATAAATTCAACAAAGCGATCACACGGATGAACAGGAAAAGAGACTTTAATTTATAGTATGTATAGATTAGTAGGTATGTTTCGGAACGGCTCAACTACGCGCTAATCACGCATTGAGGTCGCGAGTTCAACTTCTCGGTAATTTTAATTAACCCCTCGTTTAACTCTAGACCAAGCCGCTTGATCAAGCCCGAAACTAGCATAGTAACCTCGAACCATATGTCAACAAAACAACAAGAACGTTTTTTTTTACCGGTTACGTGCGAGCATTATAGGTTCCGTACTGCGAAAACTTATTTAGATAACCTTTTTTTCCCATGACATTTTTTTTTTGCCATGACAGCACGCGTTGCTCGATCACCATATAATGGGAGTTTTGTCGGCGGTAGAATAGACATGAACAAAATGATAAACAAAATGATAGATTACCTTAGATCTACAATCTGCCTTTTTGTCTATGATATTTTTGTGAAAGAAAGAAAATGCGGGTATTGGCACAACATAAACACATTTTTAAGGTCCATCAATCATTGTAACTGTAACAGCACCGCTCCGACACAGCAAATAACGTGTCATTCAAGCAACGATTTTAAAGTCAAGTTTATTGAAGTAAATTTTACGATGATAGTACAGAATAGTGGACAGGTCGAGGGCAACGCGCTGCCGTCGCCGGCGCGTGGACGGCAAGTTTCCAACTTTCAACTAGTAAAAAGCACGTGAACAACAAGCTGTCACCGCATCCGGTACAGCGGGGCCGTGCCGTGCCGCTGCTGCGCTGGATCAGTGCGGTTGTAATAAGTAATGACCTGTAAGGATGTAAAATAAATACTTTTACCGGACCTCGGCTTAGGGTGTCGCACGAAGGAGGATAGCGAGATGGGACAGGCTGGATCAAGATTTGATGATTATTATTATCAGGGGAATTCAAAGCTACAGGCTCAGCTACGTCGCGGGCTGGTACTTCGTCGAGCAAGTGTCGGAGGGACAATTACGTGGGGGGTCCTCGCGAGGGACGTCGGCGGCGATGTCGGAATTATGGATTGTGTTTTCTGTGCACTGTACTGGTGGCCCTACTGATCTCCTGGAGGAAAGTTATGTGGTCATCGGGGTCGGTGAGTGTCATGCCTTGGACGGAGGACTTGGCTATTTGCGGAGGGGATACAACGGGCGGCCCTGACCACCAGAGGGTTGCGTTGATTCGCGGAGATATCGGATAGTGAGAATTTTGAGGTCGACCTGGAGGATTTCATCACGAACTTACCAAGGGAAGCCTGTTGGCGTGTGCAAAGACTGCACTGGTATTGGTCATGGCCGGGCGCATATTCAAAATTACTTGTTACTTGAAACGTTTTAAAATATACAGACAGCCTTGTGACATACATACCGACAGACTATACATACCGTATTCAGCCTTTGTGTGAATACAGAATCCTAACACTCAAGAAAAAGCACAACCATTTCAAAATATTGAAAAACTTTAACATTGCAACCGAATTTAAAAAAAGAAGGAGGCTCTCAAATCGTTTTTTTATTTTTTATTGTTGTCATCTCAGAACTCCGACATTTATTAACCGATTTGAAAAATTCTTCTTTAATTTAACATATGAATACATATAAATTTGGTCAAGATCTGATGAGTAATTAGTGTATGTTGATGATATTATAATAACTCCCCGTCACTGATATTTACTTAGCAAGTGAAGGTATACGAATTTGTGTGAGGTAGGTACCACAAGTAAAAAGTGAAAAAAAACTTTAGTCCAAAAAAAACACTACGTTTTTGTCGTAAAGTTTTATTCTAACCAGTAAAGATATCCTAGACCATAATTCCAATTTACACATCCGTCCATACTCATAACAGGAATAGTGCTCAGCTATAAAATCGGAGGGTAGTTTCAGGTTGAGGGCCCATTCCACCAATGAAAGGCACGAAGGTACCGCATTTAACTTATAAAATGACTGCTACATTGTATTACAGGTTAGGTAGATAACTAATACCCTGAAAGTGTGGGTTGGAATATGAGTTGCCAACCCTACTATATTATACCTATAGTGTTATACTACATTAGAGGCTTAAATACTATAACATAACATAACATCACTCCTGTAATCCCAAGACGGTTAGGCAGAGGGTACCTATAGTACACCCACATTTCGCCAGTTATGCTTAAGTCCCGTGTAATAGGGGGCGAGCCTATTGCCATCAACCAGGCACAAATCCAGACTCCGGGCTGTTACTGAGAAATTCTGTATATAGAAACCCAAAAAAACTTTGCCCGACTTGGGAATCGAACCCAAGACCTCATGCTCAGCAGTAGCTCTTACGACCACTAGACCAACGAGGCAGTCAAATACTATATTTAAAAAATAAAAAAATTAAGAAGGCGAAACTAAAATAATATTATATATTTTTAAATTTTTTTTCATCATTGTTCCCCGGGGTCAACTAAAGCACCTGCCATGTAATCTCTTCATCACCCTTGGTTGACTGGTAGAGAATGCCTAAAGCATTAAGTCCGCCTTTGTACCTCTTTGGGTTCGAAAAGTATAAATAAATAAAAAAACTACTATATTTTCGGAATTCGGTTCGAAACTCCGACCCGGATGATCGTGTTTGTTTTCGCTTGAGGCATCGTGCCCAACAGATGGTGGCTTACTTGCCGGACTTAGAAATCAAACCGTGTTTCTTTTGTGCGTGTATCTGCGTCGCAAACCAAAATACTTTAAATCGGTTCAAAAGATAAATAAATGTGCGTTCCATGCAGCTGAGACTCCTGCCGAGGAGTAACCTGGCCTGACCCCTTCCGCGTCACTGGTGAGATCGTTCCTAAGCTGTACTTCTGGCACATAGTGTGGTCGAGTCCTTTGATTTCAAACATAAAAACAAAGATAACGAATCATCGCACGGTAACCGCGTCAACGCGCCGCACGGCGGTAAACAATACAAAAACTTGTAACAATTACCTTCATAAATTCGTAATGTTAACAATATAAGCCCTTTGCTACTCCTGGACATTAATGATTCAATTAAGTAATATTTAGTACTTATTTCCGTACAAGTGATTTGTAATCTTTAGAAATAAATTAATTCAGACCGTATAGTACGGTATCGCTCTTGACCTACACATTGTGCCGAATAACCATAACTAGGTTGAACAAGTTCACTATTCACTGACAATTATTATTGCTTCCTTTCGAGTTTAAATGAAAGCCTGCTCGGATTTTTTTTTATTTTAATCTGGGTAATAATTTTCTCAAACATACCAAAGTTATAATTTTACAGAGGCGTAAATTATTATTTAGATATTCATAACAATTTTGTAAGTATAGACGCTTTGTTAATGCTCATAATGTCCATATCTGGCGGACAAGCGGTGCTCACTGTTTAACGGAATGCTAGCCGGTACCTGCAACTGACCCTTGCGTGTCTGTTGCGCAAAGTTTCAAAAATATAATGCGTAAAGGTTTCAAGTACAGGTGTGGAACTAAGTATGGACGGACTATGCGGTTCTTCTGTGACGCTGCAGTCTGTTAACCATCATCACCATACGGCATTTTGCTGTGGGATCGGGCTGCTGACATTGAATCCATTTTTGTTTTGCAAAGGAGAGCTGTCGGAGCCATTTACAATCTACGTCGCCGCGAATCTCTTAGGAAACTATTTAAGAAGATTAATATGATGACGGTGCCTTGCCAGTTCATTTATGAAAATGTTATGTAAGTGGGAAAGAATCTGCATCTTTTTAATAAAATAAGTGATAGACATAATGTTGACACTGGAAATAAAAATGAAATGGATCAACCATTTTTCAGACTTAAGGTACATACATCTTTTATGGGGTACTGTGTTGGATGTTGCAACGAAATGCCTTGTGATTTATTGCAAATTGAATGAAAGAGGGTTTAAAACTCGTGTTAAAAACACTTTGTAAACAAGCATATTACAAATTAGAGGATTATATCCTAGTAAAGAATGCTTGGAAACATGCTGGTGCTGCTCCATAGGACAATCTAGAGGTCAAATCATACTGGTTGCTTATTGAATTGCATGGTTTGTTATTTTTACTTTACTCACACACTGACTTATTCTTAGTTAATATTTTGGGAAAATCATATACTTAATAATTTCGCAATTTTTGTTAGTGTTGAGCGCCATGTGCCTCACGTGATTGATTTGTCTGTCTTTGCTTATTTTAAATTATTTTGACATAATTGTGGTATGTTATTTTTATTCTGGGTGCATCGTCTTCACATATAAAATATGACTGGTGTACGCAAAATATTGGAATAATGGAGAAGCGGTGGGGTTTCTTGCCCCTTCTTGGGGCAAGAAAGGAAGCTGCCTTTTGGGGGGGGGGGCCCCACAAAAAGGCAGCTTCGCATGGAGAAGAAGACCTAGAATCTATTTGGATGAAAATGTTGACGTTCTAAAGTGGCGTTTGGTACCTATTTGAAATAAACGCTTTGACTTTATTTTTGTGAGGTGTAGTTGCGTGTGAATGGTATTTAGAAGTTTTCTTATAAATATGCTGGTGCAATGTGCATGAAGTGTTTTAATATTCATGAGTTTCGTTTCCTGGCTGCCTCGTTGGTCTAGTGGTCGCGATCACTACTGCTGAGCATGAGGTTCTGGGTTCGATTCCCAGGTCGGGCAACGTGTTATTGGGTTTTTCTATCTGGAATTTCTCAGTAGCAGCCCGAAGTCTGGATTTGTGCCCGGTGGATGGCAATAGCCTCGCCCCCTATTACATGGGACTTAAACATAACTGGCGAAGTGTGGGTGTACTATAGGTGCGCCTCGGCCCAACCCTTCGGGGAAATAAGGCGTGATGATGTTATGAGTTTCGATTCCCTGTAAGTTTTAAATGTATTCTATATCACGACTTCCCAACAAAATAGACGAGCAACAAATGTTTGCCCAATCACCCGCATAAAACCCGTATCGTAAAATCACTTAGCCATCATAAACACAACATTCTTCATTACCCCATATCCATTCTTTATTTTTTGTAAATTAAGCTTATTCTCATTTTAGTTTGTCACGTTATGCTTAATTTTTACTTATCCGTGAATTTTTTGCTTGACTTTACACCTTTTACTTCTGAATTTTGTTAACTAGTGGTAACTGTAAGTAACTGCTGCTTTCAAATTGATAATTATGAATTAGTTAAATTAGATTTTAGTCAATATAATTTGCAAGTTTGCCCGGTTTTACGAGTATCTTAATTAAACAATTTGTTTATTTTATTTAAATTTTTCTGTTAATTTTGTAGGTTCTACTTTTACTTAAATACTTAATTGGAATCTTAAACTTTTTAAATAACATCATGACTCTCTAACCGTTTGTAAATTAACATGTCCTATATAAGAGAGCTGGATTATTGGTAACTCATGAACCTTCTGTCACAGACACCTTTCTCTATTTAAGATTGTATATTATATTTACCAGTGCCTGCAATATGATGTTGAGATAAAGAAAGATTTATGATTATAACGATTCATACTCGTAGCACCACCAGCAGCAAACTCGCAGAAATAATTTTATTAGAGAAGAGATATAAAACCAATACGAAATTAAACTAGCTAATGAGTTATGATTATGAATGACTAGGTGCGAATTAAGGAACATCTGATGCGAAGATAACAAGGAAGCACGTCGACGAGCTACCAACTGATATAGTGAAGTGAAGGAATGGTGTAAACATATGGTTTTATAAGCATTTAAGTGACTTTAGATAATATAAGGCTATGAATAAGAATCATTGGCACTAAAAGACTTGAAGATAAATGAAAACACTCACTTAAATGTTGTTATTTAAACATATGGAATGAGACTAAGTAAATGAATAAATAAGGAACAAACTGGAACCGTCCACTGGATAAACGATAATCTGCAAGTTTTAGTTTTCTTCCCGACTTCGTCCTCTGGGCGTGTGCAGTGCTACGCGAAGCTTCTTCAACAAGGTATTGACCATTCCTGCTGGAGCTGTCCCCGCTGAAGAACGCAACTGAAGAGCTTCGAATTCGAAGTTTTTTTTTAAAACCTTTACTTTTGAAATAAAGACGGCGAGATCCTTGAAGGACCAATGTTAGCGCTTGGATCATCTAAAGAGTGGACTTCTAAATTTAAGGCAAGGGTTTAGTGACGTGCTTATAACAATAATAAAACTGTACCGGATAAACAGCTAATATGCGAAACTAAAGTAAGAGGAGTGTCGTCCGTCGCGATGAAGTCAGAAGAAGCGAGTGGTCATTGGGTCGAACCGTGGCGTCGCCGCGACGCGCTAAACGCGCGGCCTGCGCATGCAGACCATGCGCAAAATATTGTGTTGGGTTCGATTCCCAACAGTGCCCATTCTACTTTTGGATAGTTCGAATAACAACATTTAAGACTCGAACGATAGCTCAAGAATTAAAATATTTCGACAAGGGATTCAATTATTGGATGGACACGGTGGAAGATCAAGAACGCCGCCAACGAGATGTACAAAAACCGGAAACGGTCAGTAGCGAGAACTCAGACGAAGACATTGAAAAGAACAGCAACGTTTATCACAGCAGAGCAGTGACATGGAAAAGAGCGGAGAAACCAGCTGAACCCCGCCGCAGATTCACCGATGAAGCTCGACTTGAATCAACCCTGCTATGACGTCGTTCAAAGATCATAGACAAATATCACCCGCCTCTCCACTAATCCAATGCTTACGTTAGGGTGCATACTTCGTAGGCTCTTAATCCTTCCTATCCTAAGGGCACGTCTTCCCTACCCTTACAGTACCCCCCGGTCTATTCCTTGATATGCAATGGTCTTTGTAGCACCATGAAGCATGAGGCTTCAGGGGCTTGTGCAAATCTTGAGGTTAATTCGATTAATCGAGTCTGGTCAAACCACGCTGGGGTCGGTGCATTTCATTCATTCAAATAAAAAAACTACTGTATTTTCATTTCAATACAAAATGGCGAAATAAGCGAAATAGGGCCAGTATTAATCTCATAATAGCTGCATTTTGTAACCTTAACACGTTCCCTGCGCCATCACTTTCAAAGAACTTTCAGCTGGTGCTTTGGAGACCTAAAAGATCTCGAAACTAACCTACCTTTTGGTGCGTTTGAGACCTAATCAGTCTCCTAAAGATACAGTTTTGAAAATAATGGATATCTTCCAAAAAAACAATCAAATATATTTTGAAGTTTTTGTGGGTGAAAGATAGCCTATTGCTTTATATTTTGCTAGGTTCGCACGCAGTTATGACATTTGAATAAACTACAAATACCAAAAAAAAAAATGATATCGATTGTATCTCGTACCGCAACCGAAGATAGTTCAATATGTGTAGTAAGTAGTGATGGGAATAAAAAAATATCTCAGTTGTCGATTGAAAAAGTTTTATTAATTATGCAAAGTGTTTTTCATTAAAACATGGTAAGCACATTGATTGCTTGCATTGCGCGCAAATGGTAACAATTTAGTTTTTTTAGAAGCGTCAGTGCTGTTTAATGTGCGTCGTAATTTTTCGTAACAACCCACACAACGTCTCTTTTTTGTCGCGACGTTGGAAAACATGATCAGTACATCTTACGCACACCTTCGGGTAATTCTGTAATAAAATGCATTGTATAAATAAACAGCAATGGAATCTAATTTTATTAGTTTCGTTATTCGAGTGTCTTATGTATATTTTTGTTCTTAGGCTGTTGTTGCTTTAAAAAAAATTACGGAGGTATTAAATAAAAGCTGGATGTCACAGGTCTCTTGTAAGTTTACTATAATAACGTTTTTGTTTTAATAACCGAAATTTAGGCTACCAGAAACTTACCAGAGAGTGATGTGAACCCCCCCCCCCCTCCCCCCTGTGTAGTATAATGCTTACATAATTAAAACACTCTAGCATTAGAGATAAGTAGCAAAGCCCACCAGAAATGCTACTAAGCTAAGACAATCTCAAAAACAACCAAAAATTTTCAGGCAATCAACAGAAGAAGTAGGTACATAACGCGTTTCAAACACAAAAAAATGAAAACCACGTAATGTCGAAAAAAAGGCAGGCAGATGTTAGTTGGAAATAAAGTCTCCCCTCTTTAATTTATGTTATTTGAATTGTATCCAAGAAGATTTTTGTTCAGTAAACTCGAATGATTAAAGTGCATAATATACTCAGTTTCATGCAAAGCGTGCTGCAGTTAGTTGACGATGCTAAGCTTACGCGTTGTCTGGAACCATTACCTAAGTTTCTGGAGAGATTTTAGCTACCTTTATGAGTAAGAACAGTTTGTTTTCGAAGAACTGTTAGGTATGTTGACCACGGCAATCTTCTGACACCACCACGCTCGCCATCGGATTTATCCGCATACCCTTGAACCTAAACGGTTATGTTTAGAACAAATTAAGATGTGTTTCCTCAAAATAATGGACTACAACATGATACTGAAAAACTGACGCATTTCATTTGCATCTGTAGGTTTCCAAGCTTTAGAGCGTGATTTTGCTGTAATTTCTTTTTCTAATAAATATTTATCTGCGTATTTATTAGTTTCTTCTACTATTTTATCAATGATATCGTCAGTTAGAAACAAACTATAAATATCGACGGGCAATTTATTACGAATAGGTACATTTGTCACTCTATCAAGTATGCTCTCATCGAAGCTCAATACGTCATTGTCGGGAATGTCAATCCAATCTTTATCACCTTCAAGCTCTCCACCCTCACTTTCTGATATATTTTCAGACATATTATCTTCATCTTCACATATTATATCGGATGAGAGATTTTCACCTGTATCATCATCACTTCCATTTGAAACGATTTCTTCTATTTCAGTATTGGTTGCTTCATCAGTCTGCGTCTCCGGAGCGTTTTCTTGTATTTTTTCATTTTCTACGTCCTGTTCTAGTTCTTCCACTTTTTCATTCTGTATTTCTAGACTTCTATTTTGCTTATTCTGGTCTTTTTCTTGTCCTATTATATTATTTTCTTGTTGCTTTTCAATGTTTCTCTCTTCTAAATGTTTTTGTGAATTATTGTTCAAGTTGCATTTAGACGTTTTTCTTTCTGCTTTTTCGTCATAAGTGAGCGCATCATCCTCAAAAGTATGTTTTAATCAATTTTTGCATACTGCTTTCATTAAATTCTAAAGGTAATAAGTTCGAACATGAAATATTATTCAAAGACGAGCACCTGCATGATGTACATAAAGCATTCAATGAGGCAGGAGAAGCTTTAGCATTTGTGTTGGATGTTTCTGTTAGCATTTGAGTGCACGAGTTAGGAGTAGATAAACCACTATGGTTACGAGAAACAGTACCACAAAATCTACGAGTAGAACGTCATCAATAATGTGGTATTATTGTTACTACTTTTTGGACTGGATATCGTATTCTGAAGCACACTAAATCGTATTCCAGTACATGGGCTGATATATATATTATTTTCATTACTTAGCTGCGTGTGCTCCAACGTAGAAAGGTTCATCATTTTCTTTTTAGGTGCGTCAAATATTTCATTATCAGAATCACTGTCATTATTAGCCAATGGGGGGCAAATTTGAACATTTTCCAAAAAAAATATTTTACTGGACGATGCAGCAGTATAATCCGGCGTTGATTTTTTGTTAGAAATCTCACCAAAATAAAAAGATTTTTTACACTTTTTTCTTTTAAAAGTATACACTCATTGTATAACAAAAATGATAATCAACACGTAGGTATATACGCGAGTGTTATTTCGCAAACGTGCGCGCGACCTCCCACGTCGATGCTAGGACAACACTAAAACGAGTCACGCAGCGCCCGCGCCGCCCACCTTCCCTCTCTTGCGTCTACGAGGCGTACGATTCCACGAGTACCGACATATCTCCTAACGCAAGGAATGAAAATAATTACAGTACTGTGCGTTAGGGACCTAATCCATCTCAAATTTCTTTTTTAATGTCCTTGAATTCAGCTTTAATTAGGAAGCAAATATGTATATTTGTCCTACTCATACCTAAAGAACTTTACACGTTAGATCCTCCCGCAAGGAGTGAAACAACACGATTATGTTCAACGCACAATACAAAAGTCCTGCAAGAGATCTGATAGATCTCGTAATGCAACGAACGTGTTAACTAAGAGTGAAATAATAGTAGTAATTTAAAGAAAAAACCTGTAGGCTCAAAAAGCAACAAATGAACATTACAACAAAACAAAAAGTTTTTAAACATGCCTAGAATTTTTATTTATACAGACAATGGCTTCAATAATACTATATAATGATTTTAAAAAGTTGGCAACTCTAGTTGAAATATTCAATTTTGTTTAGTTAATTCTAAGGATAAGCAGCAGCGTGCTTCTCAATCTGCCTTGCCTTCTCCCAAATGTTGGGACTGACCACCAGTATTTTACATAGCGACTGCATATCTGACCAAATATATATCTGTCAGAATTTCGGGGAACCAGCCATTATGCCGACCTGGTTTTTCAGATAGTGGCATCAATGTTTTCTTGAGGTACTTATGTGAAATTAAAGTCATTGTTTTATTTATAATATTAATCGTTGTAGTATTTGTGTGTTCCGCTGAGAAACCCAGATTTTGATTTTATTTTATATTGTATTTTACTTTGATTGTTTTTAGGTATTTACAAGGCAGAGGTGAGTGGAAACCCCGGGACCCACGCCCTAGGAGGAGATATAGTAGCCTTATTGGTGATGTTCTTCAGAAAGGTCTGGTAGTAATCGCAACCAGCGTGAGTGTATAACCAGATGTATGAACGTAAACGAGGCAAAAAGGGTATGTAAGAATCGTAGCAGGAGAAGTTCTGTGGTTTCTGCCTACCCCATGGAAATAAGGCGTGACTAAGTACGTATGTTTACATTGTTTATAAAAGCAAATGAATCACAATGTTGACCTTTAGAAAACGATAAAATATCTACAAGCACAACACGACCTCGGCCTTCAGAAAAAATACGATTAAAAAAAAATAGGTTCACACACAATTGGTTACATTCAATGTAACCATAACAGCGCATCGGTTATGTAAAGGTACACACCACATGCATACATCAATTAACTAGAGAAATAAGCTAACTTACTAAATGCCAATTTCACTAATGTAACTAAACGCGTTTAGCACATCTAAACCGCGTTCAAAACCTGTCAGTGTCAAAATTGTTATGGATTTGTTGGTCACTTACAAGTCTTGAACTGGGTTTAAAATGGCTGATCGCGTTCAGTTTCATCGGTGAATTGGCACTTAGTAATAGGCGGTAATACTGAAGATTGGTAACATCGTTAAAGTCACATTTAAAAGAAATACAATTTATAAAATTCTGATTCTTTGACATTGACAACATTAGTTAAAATTGATAAGAATTAATACATTTTAGATGGTTTGAATCTGACCTTAACAAACCAGTTACTGAGTAACACGATACCCAGCAGCGTCGCCCTGTCTGCTACTAATAAAAATAATAGACAATCAACAATCCGTCTATTCTGATACGACGTAGTGAAAAAAGATCTTTTCGTGAGTACAGTAAGCCATGGGTCATTGGTAACACTTTGACCTGAGCTGGTCTAGCGTAGGACCGAGTATCAATAGGATAAGAGGCCAACTTATACTGGTTTTGTTACCACTGACGTCCAAACCATAGTATTTAAAGTTAGTGATAACATATCTTTACAGAGTTGGGCCTGTCTCGATTATAACCATTCCATTAAAATTGTCTATTTCTACAGGTCGATATTTTCAAACTGAAACGATGATGTAACTAAAACAAAACATTTCAGTAGTTCACATAGTTTCACGAATGGTCAAAGTCAATGAATTAAAAACATTAATAGACACAATCTATTCCACCAGTTCCTAATAAACATGCCAAATAAACCCCCCACCACATTATGATTCGATTCATAAAACCAATCCCATTCAAAAAGCAACTCTACGCTTGAAAACATACGAAATATTATCATTTCTGTCCGTTGCAGGAAGTTCTTGGTACGATGCCAAAGTTGAGTCAAGGCCAATGACCGTTAGTGATACATTAACTGTTTTCCCCTTGAATGACAATTGTAGGATCATTGTAAAACACCGATGTAATGCATCCTACACTTTGACAGTAGATATGCACGATATGTCGGATTGCTGACACAGTTGCTGCCAAGTGTTCTAATTTAGTTTTATCCGATTTTTGGGAAGATGAGTAATGTGTTTGATACTGTGTGCTATCACCCACGGTACGGTGCGTGTTGCTAGTCGTACATATTGTTGTTATGGCCTTGCATGCTGCGAGGGTATTTGTTGCATGGTCTTGGTATCCCTAGCACGAACATGTGAATCTATGTAATACTAACGTTGTGTTTCGGTACCTACCCTAAAACTCTAAATAAGTAATTGAGAGTGGCGACCGTTTCTTGGCACTTTGGAACTTCAAAAGGTCCTTGCTACATAAAGTTGGAGTACATTATTGAATAGTAGTAAAAATCTATTTAGGAACTTATTCCAAATACCTTCTCTACATTTGACGATGGTGACCTGGCCAATTCTCGTACTTATAAAAACGTTCAAATTCAAGTCACAATCCCATCTCAGCGACAATCTATGTCAAAGATTTATGAAAATTTGAGGTATTTTTGACAGATTGAGACAGATTAGTATGCGAACTTTTTTTTAATTACGGGAACTGTCGCTCTGATAACGGTGACTATAGTAAACTACTATGTTGGATATTTATAAGAGATATTATGCGGCTACGTCATAAAGATTGTCATTGAAATGAGGTTTGGTCAACAATTTCCTGTCTTGCAGTGGGTTCAAAGTTTCCAGCTACATCTCTTCTGTTGGCTATGAATAACCAAACAGTAAATAAATGACATTATGATGTACTGGTCTAGTAAACAATAATACAACCTTATGGTCTTAGTTACAACGACCAAGTAAAGTCTACCAATTTCGATTTATGTCTGCTACGGATGTTTATGGTGCTCGCTACGAAAGTGCTACGCGATTTGGCTACGACTTTTTAAGCCTTTCTCTGCTACGAATTACCCGGGAGTTACGAGTATTAGTTGCTACGCGTTTATAATCGGTAGGTTAGAAACACTTGGAGTTTATCTTCAACTGATGTATTACTTCCCGTTGTAGTCAGGGGTCTGGATAGGACTGAATTGGAGGATGCATTTGTCTGATATACCTATTATATCAATTTTGGTTCGAGGCCAATTGAGGTTTTCAAATTGTTATGATGATAGGCACAGAGTGTGGTGATTATTCATATAAAATGGTTGACAGACAGAAGATATAGTAAGATCTCATCTCACGTGTCTGTAGTTTTAATCGGTACTCTGCAACAAAGCTGCTTGGAACACACGTCATACCTAGTATAGACCCGGACGGTTCAAAAATATAAGTTCATGACGAACTTCGTCACACAGTGATAAAACTGCAAGCTAGTATTTTTATAATTAATTAATAAAATAACCTTTTGGTAAGTCTTTAGAAATCGAGCATTACTATGAGGATTATACTTAAGTTTATGTTTCCTGTCAGATCATGTCCTCGCATTTATTTTAGCATTATGAATTAGGTACTTAAGTCTAAGGAAAGAGTTAGACATATTTATAAATACGTTATTAATTCGTGCTTAGAATTAATTTCAGTAATTTGACAAGCTGTTTGTATCCTTGTTTACAAGGTATTTATGTCTTTACAAATCAAATTAAACTTAACATAAACCTTGGTATATGCATAGTTATTGTGAGTTGAGGATTTGAGAATCATCATTAAATATAAAGCATCTTTTAAGGCGCTGCACAAACGTAGGATACCGTGAAACGCTCAATTTTATGTCTCACTGTTAGGCATTCGGATACCTAGATGTTTTTTTTGTGGGTTTTCAAATGTAAAAGAAATATGTCATTAAATTAAAATGGTATCATAATAAGAAAATCGTAGAACAGGGCATAATTCTCAAAATATTGAGTTTAAACTATCATTGGAAATATCAAACAACTAAAGAAATACCTAAAACTTATTCCACTGAGCAGTGCCATTCCATTTTTTTTATTTAATTAAAGCTGCAAAATTTGCAAATATGCTCACCCCTTATTACATGGGATTTAAGCATAACTGGCGAAATGTGGGACTACTATAGGTACACCTCTGCCTAAACCTTCTGGGATTACAGGATGATATGTTGTGTGCAAAATTTGGTGGTCATTCGATACAACTAACATCCAACCCATCTCTATTTAGAAACGTTTTTTGTTGCTGCTATGCTTGTCAATTACCTCAAAATTTACTTCGTACCGTGCCTTAATAATGAATCTGTCAAATACTACCTTCTCCATAATAAAAATCCTTAATTCGCTGGCTGAAAACGCACAGCCTAAAAAGCTGGGTCAATAAGCATGAAATTTAGCACAAGAGCTTCTTTTATTATGAAAGTGAGCAGTGAGACAGGATTCTATAAGAGGTTGTATAACCTAGAAGCTCGTATATTTTGCCGATTGGAATTGCCATCGTGCTCACGGCTTGTAGTACCCATAAGTTGACATCTAATATTACCATTTGTTTTTAACGTTATCAACCAACAACAACATCTGACATGGGAATTACTGATCACAGACTTACACTACTAGAAACTACGAGCAAATGGCCCATTTATCATTTATCTATGGTTACGTGGGTCCTTACCCCCTTTATTCTAAACTGTCCCAGAATAGGTATCATCGACCACTCTTAAGATGGATGTCACTTGCACGCCACAAAACTTCTAGGTCTATTTTTGCTTTAGACTTATGAGACAGTTTCACAGCTTATGAGATAGTTTCAACCTTAATGAAGTTTCAATTGACTAGGAGTTTTTGTCAGAAGTGGTGAGGCCGACTATACAAACTAACATTGAATTCATTCAATTAAGGTATCTACGCTCTATATATTGGACAAGCATATACCGTCGTGTTCTAAATTGGATTTGAACAAATTAACGGTCCACTCCTCAGAATGAAGTGTCCTCCTTGAAATTTGATTCGTCAAACAATGGGCAGGGACTCATACGTTATAAACTGTTCGGGACCTTTGAGTATGAAGTTGGCATTTAGAGCGCTATTAAAGAGGTGCAAGAATGAAGGAATATTAGAAAAAGGCGACTAGGTTAAATATTATGATTTTGATTTATGTGAGGTTTTTGTGTGAGTTTAACGTGTACTGGGTTATTCCATCTGGAATTCCCCAGTAACAGCCCGGGGTCTATATTTGTGCCCGGTTGATGGCATAAAGCTCGCCCCCTATTACATGGGACCTAAGCATAACTGGAGAAATATGTGTACACTGTTCTGTAGGCAGGGTTAAAAACGCCTTGAACATTACAGAATTATAAGTGTTATATTTTGAATTGATAACAGAACCACATATTTAACACTTAAAATGTATTTGTCATCGGTTCAAAACACTTCCAATAGCAATAGTAATATTTCTGTAACCGATATAACAGTGTTAATAAGTGTAACTGGTAAACGCGGTTTTGCTAAATTAGACGCAATCCCGACTGGATTGAGGCTAATTTGCCATCGCCGCGTATTATACCTAAATCTGCTTATTTCTGTAACACATATTAACACAAATAAAAGGTTACATTTCGCATTCTGAAACATTATTGTGTCTGTTACATTTATAAATGTGTTTCTTTTAAACAATTAAAAAATCTGTCTTAAAAAACTTATAGTACGGTAACAGTTGAGTCCCTGTCTATACGTACCTTTGGGGATTACAGGCACAATGTTAGGTGATGTAAATGTAGTGGGATGTAACCCACACATGCACAACCCTGTTCACTCAAGTGCCTATGACGTCACACGTCGGCTAAGATCGTATACAGAATCAACGTTCGACGACGGACAGTTGTTTACTGGCCACCACCCGCGTCACTCGCGTCATATAATAAGTATAGGTGTTTACTAGCTACTGTACACTCACGCGTCAAATATTATTTACCTAATTTTACTTATTGTGCATTACCTGCGTTTAGTCGTAGTAACTAGATTATTAAACAATTTCGTGATACTGAAGAAACATTTAATTTTACCTAAGTATAGAACCTAAATCACGTCTCAACAATAGTTCTATATAAATAAAATGCTCATTAAACATATAAGATCGGTATACATCAATTATACTGTAACATAGACAGGGATATACCGTAATACCATCACAAAGGTGTAACTTACATGGCGCCCATTCTAGTTTCAATAGCTTTGTTAAGCTCAACATGCGTTGTTTTAGGAGTATTATGTTCACGCAACGTGTGTACATCTTCTTAAATCACGTTGACATTGATAACGTTAATTAATGCTCGATATAATAGGACAGGCCGGTCGAGGTACGGCTATTGTGTACATAGTTGTAATGGAGACAAATGCAGAGCGTTTCGGCTTTGTTTTTAGAGTTATGCAAGACCTCACACACCCCAATTAGAACATTAATTTGGCAAAATATAGGTATACTACAGGGTAGGACCTCTGCCTAACCGTTCGTGGATTACAGGTTTAATGTTATTTTATGTGTACTAAACTAAAATCTGTAATTTAATTTAGTTAAACCAAACCGTAAGACGCAAAAAAAAGGTAAAGCCAGGCTTTATTGCTCTGAGATAAGGCTTAAATTTCTTATTAACTTGTTATGAAGCGGTTGCTCTAATTTCAGTTATATAAAATATTTTTTCAGGAAACATTTTATACAGGTTGGAATTTTAGACGGGGCAGCAAGGGTAGGTACTTTAATCCTTGCTGATAAGGAGAAACGGTACTATGAGAATGTCCATAACTTCTTGAGAAATTAGGATCGGCGGCGGCGTTCACAAAATTTGCGAAACGATCTCCCGATCCTGTTTCTTATATGGATAACCTACCCTTACTAACTCGTCTCAAAAATCCACGCTGTATACAAAAAATGACGGATATCGATTCAAAAGCCTATTCTGAGCAAACCACTTCAGATCCTGCGTTTTTACTGTCTCTTACACCTTGTAAGAGGAGAGTGGATTTTGCACTCCCAATTCTGCCAAAGTAGAAATTAAAAAAAACTTACCGGAATCTCCTTACTTGTAACCAGTATTTTGTAACCATACATATCGGGTGTAAAAAGACACTTAACGAAGCCGAGACTCACTTGTACTCCCCGTCATTGTATTTTTTTACTGGACCATACCTGGGAACCTTCTGGTTACGGAGGTATTGAAGGTTAAAATTCCAACTTTTACTGACTTTTTTGTACGATAACAAGTTTTAATGTTATAATTATAACACACTTTTAAATACCCCGCCACGACACCTGGACTGTACCATTTCAGCATTGCATGCACCCATAAACACGACTCATAAACACACATGATTTGCGTGCGTTACATTTCGCACTACCACAAACAGCAAATTTTCACACCAGCAATAAAAGTCGTTTGCCGAAAGTTTTTTTGTGAAATGTTTCTTGTTTGATGTACAGAATGCGAAGTTGACGGCTATGTGATGGGTCTTTACACATACACCGTGTATAATAAAAAGTAACGAGGTCAAAATTGAGCATTGAATATTTAAAAAAAAAGTTATCGCTACGAAATCTGGAAACGAGTCTGACGCCAAAAATTTGATTTTTTGAATTATTGTGCGTTTGTCTGTATGTATTTTCCAGATTGGCGCTAAATAATTTAAATCTACCACTTCAAATAGTAAGATAGATTTCCGCTTAGTTTTCTTTTTATAATTCTTTAATAACATTACATCCATAAATACATCGACTACACTGTCCAATATATTCTCAAAGTGAATGAATTTCATCATGCACAAGTCATATCTACAAGATGAATTTCAGCTTCTGGTTTTTAAATAAACTGGCTGCTGAGATAAGAGATATCAACATAAACATCTTGCATAGATACATCAATATGATTAGACAGTTCAAATCTCAAACTGATCAGTTCCTAAGCTAATAATGCGTTGCATAGAAGTTATTCATTATAAGCAGAATATCAGAAGGTCAGAAGTTGTGATCACTTTTACCTAGAAATAATGGGTAAATTAATCATCACTACTACTAGATCATAGAAATAAAGTACACGAACAAACAAAACGGACCAAAACGTACCCAAACTGTCTGCTCACCTTGTGGCGTTTGTTCGTCCAAACCCCTTTAACTAAACCTTAAATACAATATACAATCTGACACTAAAATATATAGGTATTATGTATATAAAGCGAAGAAGGGAAGAGGTCATTGGGTATAACAGTAGTCTAGAAATTCATTTTGTATCTGCTTAGCACGGCGCGAAATGCCCCAACAAGTTTACAAACGTTATCGAGTTCAAACATGCGTTCGGTATTATACGCACGACAACGTAACCTTATACGAACAAGACGTCCTCGCGGGCTTTGGTACTAAACACCCGTAAACGCACGAATGACACTTGTACCCATTGTCGGAGACTTTCGTACGAACGCGAACGCGTCATGAAAAAGTACAGCCAGCTTATAATAGCGGTCATTGGATGCGCACTGTTCATAAGCAGACATTTTCATGGGTTACTTAATTGAAATCAAATCAACTGAAAGTAAATTCAAATCAACTTATTCTTAGTATGTAAGTGACTGTTCAAATAAAATCGTTCCCCAAAGACTTCTAAAGTAAAAAGAAAAAGTACGGCGCTCCGTAAAACAAAGTACCCTTAATGAAGTATCGATTTCTGACGTCATAAACTCGAAAACGGTGCCCTCAACAAGAAGTTCAGTGGTAAGAACGCCCGTACATGATGAATTCATGACGTGGCTGGAGGTTTGATCCTGCACAAGTTATATCTTTTGCAGTTTGGTTTTCTTTTTTCCGCTGATATTTTGGTGTATTTTTTTTTGTCGTGAGGAATGGAGAGCCTAGATTCTGCGTCTTACAGTATGCCGCCGAATAAAGGTGAGGCAAATGATACTCATATTTGGTGAAAGGAAAAAAAGACCCTCCAAGAAACCACAACCTGCACTGTTACAATTTGTTTTTTGTTCACGCAAACTCAACATTTTCAGTTTTCATAACGATTCTAAAAATAGGGGTTTCATCGAACCATAGATAGAAGCAATAAGTAATCTGTGCATCGAACAGTCTACCTATACACACGTGGAAGCAGTCTTTATTGCTACTGTTAGCACGACATATTAGTCTTTATTGCTACTGTTAGCACGATCTACTGATGCAACATATAGACAGTCGCAGCCCTTTAACAAAGTATTGACCGGGCACGACATACACTCAAAGGGATAGCGTATTTCAGCACTAGTTCACAAGACTCTTTAGTTCTGCGGTCAGAACGCCCATATTAGTATTTTCACGAGCTTGTCGGAGGTTCGAATCCTCCACAAGATGGTTCTTTTTTACTTTTGATTTGGATTATAAGGTAACGAGTTTGGTAAAAGTTTAGTTCTTTCCTGCAAGTTACAGAACTTAGATTTTCTGTTACAATAATAAATATCATCGGATAAACGTGGAAAATCTACTTTTATTATTCAAGGTATTTCCAAGATTTCTGAAGGGCTTTTTAGCTTAATCTTTAACCACAAGTCAATTTATTTGCTGGTATGCTGTTTTGTTTTAGTATTTGTTTACAAAATCACAAAACTTTCTAAAACTTTGTGACAGCAGGTTTACAACCCTCACTAATTGCCAGAGACTGTAGTTTTACAACGCCATCTAGGAGTCGACCTACTTTTAAAACGTTTTGAGCAATCCTTTTTATATAAAGCTTTATAGTTCCGGGTTCAGAAAAATATGTTATAAGATTTATTTTATATTTCTATGTAACAAATAAAAAATTAAATAAAGTTGTTTGATTTAAATAAGTAACAAAATTGGCGACTGTGATGAAAGGGCCAATTGAGTAAAACGCCATCTTTTGCAAAAAGCTCTTAACAAAATGATAAACAGATGGCTACTTCTATCATATAAAGGGTTCGAATTGAAGCTTTAGGCTTCATTTTTATTTTATTTTTAAAATACGTACATTATGAGTGGAAATAGATAAATCAGCCCTAAACAAGGAAGTTTTGGCTTTTACCAATCATAATTCAGCCAAAATTATATTGCCGTATATCGCTTTTTAATGATTGTTATTTTCATAATGGTTACCCTATAGACAAATTTTAATATGTTCGAGATGAGACATAATGCCCAGGGGTAGGTAGGTTACCCCAAGAAAAAGCTGTAAGTTTCAGTCGGTATGTATGTGTACTATGAAATGATCCTATGCTGCAAAGAGTTTTCACCGCGATGCGAAGGTAAAACATCTACGAAACAGCACCGAGTAACATGTGTACTGCATTTTATCCTACAGCTACCCGTATCGATCGGTGACGTCACAGATTCGAAAATGGTGCGCTATTTCAGCTGCAGTTCACAAGACTCGTTAGTTCAGTGGTCAGAACGCCCATATGACCGATGTCAAGAGGTGGTCTGAGGTTCGAGTCCTTCACGAGTCGTATACCTTGCCAAACTGTTATTTTTTTCATTTTCTTCTTCTTCTTTAACTTTCTAGGAAGAAATATAACAAAATATCAGCTATTTTGTTATATTTCTTCCTAGAAAGTTTTAACAAAGGGATTGGATACTTTTAAATAAAGCTGTATCTGTATCGTAAAGGGAATTAAAGCTCATTAATAAAAGCTCAACAACAAAATAACTTCTCACATTATTTTAACAAAGCATTGTTCTTCATGTTTGGTTTACTTAATGGTAAATAAATAGTGGAATAAACACAAACTTTGTGTTTTGCTGTAAGGCCAATAAGTTTGGCTGCACTTTCATAGATGGCTTTTCAATCGTTTGGAAGACCTGAGTGCTTGTGTTGATAGATGGCCGCTGTGTCCTGTAGTTTACTTGCAGTATTGTGTTTTTTGATGAACTTCAAAAAGGGTTCAATTAATATGGTTTCCACACACACATACCTAAACTCGCGCCTTATTCCCATGGGGGTTCGCAGAAACTACAGAACGCCTCCTGCTACGATCTTGTATAAGTACTTAATATTCTAAGCCCTCAATAGTACAATGAATTAATGCTAATGATTTTGATCAAGCTCAAACTGATGCCTTATATAACTTTATTCTGCTATTTGTTTGACGGGGACAAATAGAATTGTACTGTATATCATCAGTAGCGATCTGTCTTAGGTTATTGCGTTTGGCCGAAGTAGGCATAAACAATAGGTAAAAATAATCCTTCATTTACCAAACATAGTATGTGATTGATAGAAAAATAAATTCTTTGATATACTGAATTGGTTTGTCAGCTTTCCAGCCTTATCTTTTAACACACAATTATTTAATCTGTCAGAAATAGCTAACAAAAGGAAAATGGAACATTTAAGAACGGTTTAGAAAACAAATATGATTTTTGACACGTTTGTTTTGATACATGTTACTATGATACATGTTACTATGCCAGCATATCGTATCATCAATTCAAAGTGTGACGCATAACTAAGTATTATGTTTTGTAGTTTATGTACAAGGCATTAGAGAAAACATTTACATAATTATTATACATCCCTTAGAATATCGTTACAAGACAAGTTATGCAGCAAACAAGCCTATGACAACAGGTACACTACTGCGTACTTAAACCCATAGTTCGCCAGTTATATACCGAAACGCAAGTTTTTTAATGGCTAAAAGTATCCACTTCCTGCAGTAAACAAAATCAGTAAAATATATGATATTCTTCAGGATATATGTAGTCGAATGATTGCATGTATATTGGGAACGTTTTTAATCCTTAAAAGATTGAGGCATTATAAAACTTGCGTTACTAAAGCAGAGGACCTACCTCTAGTTCCCTTCTGCTACGGTTTCTTGAGTCTATAATGTCTAAATACAGAGCATTTTTTGAAACCTTTCAAAATTACAGATTTTCATGAAGACGGTTAATAATCTGTCGAAAAGGCTCTTCTAGGAAACTGTTGCTTTAGTAAATACTCAGACTTTCTGCAGTATTGTCTCTCCCTCTCCCTTTAATCCATCCAAAGGTTGTCTTTAAAACATCACTTTATGCGATAAGACCACCCATTATGTCACCATAGGTAAAAACTCTACATTTATATTTTCTATTCGTATGGTGTACATAATAAAGAGTATTCTTTTCTTAATGCAATGAATCTAGAAGCATGAACAATGCTACGTTTCAATTACTATTTCAGTGTAAATTATGGAAAAGTACAACAAAACAAACTCAAATCATTTTAGTGCAGTTCAAAACTTTATATTTTTATGGTTCATTTAAAATTCATCATGGCGGCGCTTGCAGCTGTATATTTACCCGCGCAATTTGCGTGACAGAATGTGCAATGAGTTTTTAAAATGTTTAAAATGGGTCACCATAAATTTTAGCACCACTATTTATTTATGTTTAAACGGGGCAAACTCGTCTAGGTATTGGTCATAAGAAGAAAACAATTTGTCCTTGACCTGGGCTAGTGTAGTACGTAGTTTCAGTAGAAAGGGAGGCTATATAGCTTACACCGATTTTTAAACAAATGACGTCCGCTACAGATTTTTTTTTTACTAGCCCCGGCTGTCCACCTCTGAGCAAAGGCCTCCACTTCAACTTTCGAGAGCCCGCGCGTCGTCCTATTGTACTTATTATCCGAAGACGACTATCATAGTTTTCCGCAAACCGAATATTGGTAAGTTTTGAATGGCTGTTAAATGATTAATGATTTATTTCTGTAAGTAGGTTTGTACAAACACTTTTACACGTCAATCATATTTTAAAAACTAGATAAGATTGGCGTTGTCTATCTGATTACTCTGAGAAGAAAGGCCGAAACAAACTCAGAGGTCACAGTCTCTTTTAAAGTCCAGACATAATCTTGGTCAGGTCATGTGACGATCATGTGGATACAATAACCTGAAAGCACAGAATAGTACTGTAAATATCTACTTATAATTCCAGATACACTATGCGTGACCACAGACACACTCAGTGTCAATAACACCAACAAAACTGAACGCGATCTGCACATCTAAAACGCGTTCAAGAGTTTGTCAGTGTCATATTCCACCGAAAATAATGACACTGACAGCCCTTAAACCTAGTTTTTGTGGTGATCGCGTTCAGTTTCCTTGGTGAAATCAACCCTAATTCAGCTTTTATATCCAAAAATAATGCACCACCTTTAGACATCCACCAAAATAAACACGTCGGTCCGCTAACAATAGATGTATCTAACCCATCACATCACACATCTATTGTTAACCTCGGTCCCACGTCCCAATTTTATTTTAACGCTTCTTATGTTTCTAGTGGTGCCCAAATATTTAACCCTGACCTTGCAACAATCGATACCTACTGTTAATCATTAACGTGTTCCAAAGTTCGGACAGTAGGAAAAAAAACACGTGTCTGTTCAGTCGGGCGGTTTCGTGGGTTAACACCGGTCCTTTGGAGAAACGCGCTAAAATATTATCAAATATTGACATGAAAAGAATATCTTCTCAAATAGATTTGAAATAGTACACTGTTCTGATCGCCCGTAGTTAGCTGGCGTTTTTGGGTCTATCTCCATAGGTACATCTTTGAAATTCGGCAACACTCCAATGGTAAAGAATATAAACTTGAGGCACACGAATAAATATCCGAGTAGAATAAAAGCTTCAAAGCAGAATTCAAAATTCAAAATTGTTACCTGCTATCATAGGGCTGTCATTCGGTTATTGAAAATAAAACAACCGGGCAAGTGCAGAGCACGGACTGACGTACGGATGGACAGACGCACAGGCGGATGGACGAACAGACTTACAGGCAGATAGTTTATTTAAAATTAAGTAGTACTACACAAAATCAAAGTAGGTAAAGTACATTAATTTTATTGTTAGAAAAAAAAACAAACAATTAAGTTTATAATATAAATCTTTTTCGAATCGCTGCCGCTCACAGAGAGGATGCCCGTGTCCTAGCAGTGGGAACATAATAGGCTGATTATGTAATTTCTGCAATATCAAAGTAACACTATTGAAAAACCGAATAAAATGTAGATAACCTCCTCTGGTCTAGTCGCAAACGCTACTGTAGCTGAGCATGAGAACTTGGGTTCAATGGGTCGGGGCTGAATCTGATTCCCCGTAGCCCTGGAGTCTGATTTGGGCCCAATCGATAGTAATAGGCTCGCTCCTAGTACATGGGACTTAAACACCTCTGCCTGACTTTCCGGAGAGAACTTGCGTGACATATATGTCGCCACGGAAGCGTCTGTAAAGATTATAACTTTAGTTTCTTATGTTTAATTTTATAAGAATTAACTGATAAGCATTTCAGCATTGTTTATAAGTTTTATTGAATTATCTAAGTAATAAGATTCTATATTGGAATACGCGGTGCGTCCGCCCATGTTTTTGAGAAGGAGAGTCACGTTTTATGTTGGCGTATCATATCACGAAAAAAGTAAAAAGTTGTGCTTGTGTTAAAAGGACTGAAACTAACTGTCGAACAAGAAACCTCTGTAATATTATGTTTTTATTTAAAAGAGTGTCCATGGAGTTTCTGGCCCTTTCTTCTCCAGAAGGAACCTACCTCTTGGAATGGGCAAATAGCTTCACTCACTAATTCAAACTGAACAAGTCCCTGTTTTAATGACAATTCAAAAGTGCCTGCAAATGCTTTAATCGAAATAAATGCTTTGAGTTAGTAAGTGTTGTGTGTGATTGAAAACCAACTACCTACCTATTTAGAATCAACGAAAGATTACGCCGGAGGCTGGTTGGAGACTTCTTCCCTACACAATGGGCTCCCCTATTTTGTCATATACCTATGTTTTCCACCTTTCGTTACTGACTATGCTGCACGTGCCTGAAGAAAGGTCCATAGGGTGATAAAACATGAAGATGGGTACTTATTCAGTTGTAGACTTGTTATTACAGTGTTAAATTAGTAATCATTACTTTTAGAGCCACTCGACGAAGTAAGTGGCCGTTGGAAACACAATATTCACACTGTAAAGGCAAGGCTGATGTGTCGCCATTTTCTGTTTTTTAGGTTGCGAGTGATATTAGATTTTGATATAAATTTATTTGTTAATGATTTAATAAAATTGGCATTCGTTCTTTATCAATCAAACGAATTGGAAAGCAGACTATGATTGTAGGAATGTATGATCAATTGTGAAAATTAAAGTGATTAAATTTCGGGATTATTAAAACTTTTAGTTTACAGAATTAAAACTTTAATTTTGGTTTAGAGAACTATAACTTTAATTTTAGATTACAGAATTAACACTTTAATTTTAGTTTCTGTAGTAATCACTTAATAGAAAAAAAAAGTATTATTATTATTTATTTTATTTCCAAACCACGTATACCATTTTTAGGGTTCCGTACCTCGAAAGGAAAAAAACGGAACCCTTATAGGAAACTTTGTTTTCCGTCCGTCCGTCTGTCTGTCTGTCAAGTCTTTTTCTCAGGAACGCGTGGAGGTATCAAGCTGGATTTTATATAAAATACTCAGGTCTCATCGACCCAACGCAATGAAAAGATACAGCTATTTAATCCGTAAATTTCCGCAAATTTTCGACCCTCGCAAGGAAATCAAAACCTACAGGGTACTTCCCGTGAACTCAGATTTTTAAATTTGGTACGAAGCAACGTAATAAAGCACAGATAAAGGAAAAATTGCGAAAACCGTAAATTTTAGGGAACTTCGTATATTAAAAATAATTTTAAACTTACTCCCCCTTTCTTCATGAACGCGTGTGAAATTTTACTTATATCCCTACAGGTTTGTACGGAACTTGGCCAGTCTTTTTTACTTTAGTTTTAGCAATACAACGAAAATCTCTCAGGGTTTATCTGTGTTTTGTTGAGCCGTTCATTTGACTACTAAATACAATAATGCCTAAAATATTACTTTATTTTTATATTACTTCATAATAATTATAATGGTGAAACGTTTTTATAACCGTTACTATCGTTGACTAATCGTTTATTTTCAATTGTAATATTTACGCAAAACTAGTTTTTTTAAAGAAAGAAAGAAAGAAAAATTGTTTATTCTGCACAAACAAAACGCACATTACAAAAAGTTGACACAAATTACACATATATTCACAGTAGCCAAAGGCCTCGTATTCAGCATTTAAAATTTTGTAATTTTGTCCATTGCCTGATGTCACTTAGCACCAAAGACAATACACATTGCTCTGTTTGTGTTGCGACACTGGCAAATGACAATAAAACAAACATTATTTGTACAAAAACATGCTGCCGATTGCAAAGTGGAAGAATGACTACTTTTCTAACAAAACAAACAACAATAAGTAAGTCGTGCGTCGCATCTGTGCAAGAACAGGTCGCTGCTCAGCAAAATGCTGTGACTTCGGACGAACCTATCGTCAACAGCGCTGATTTTCAGCAATTACCTCTCGAAATGACGTAATGACGTCCCCTGGTGTGACATAATAAGTCGGGTAAGTTTATATCAAAGAATATAGCTACTCTCTACCGAGAGGTATAAATAAAATTTTCTACAGAATTATGTGTGATTCCTGCTGAACATAATGTGTACTTAAGTATATAAATAGATGTATAAACATATTTATCTGTATATATATACGTAACTTAATTAAATAAAAAACTTCCATAAGTATAGGTAAGCTAGGCATCCTACCCACATAAACAAAAGACAGTAAAATCAATGTAACTTTACTGTACCAGCACTAACTTCTCCCATTTTTCCCTTCATTTCTAGCTTTTCTTTTTTTTTTGGCTGTAAACAAGTTCTCATCGTTTCATTGATAAATGATAAATGATTTTATTTCTGTAAGTAGGTTTTACAAACACTTTTACACGTCAATACTATTTTAAAAGTAGATGAGATCGGCGTTTCCTATCTGACTACTCTGAGAAGAAACGCCAAAACAAACTCAGAGGTCACAGTCTCTTTTAAAATCCAGACATAATCTTGGTCAGGTCATGTGAAGACCATGTGGATTGATGTCTGAAATAGTCTTTTGAGGAAAGAACCACACAGAATGAATGGACCTGTCCAGTCAGCGCACGCATTTGTCAGTAATCATGCAGCTCAACACAGAACTTAAGGAGCTCAACATTAATTCCATTTACAGCACTTATTCCTGAAACCATGCCTGTGATGACCCGTAAGACTGCGGTTCAGGAACAAAAGACATAATACTGATTACACACTGGACACTTCCCGCGGGTTTACTATTAGCGATAACATCGATGTTGCATGCATGTGTTTGAAGAAGTAATGTTAAATCAAATGCTCAAGCATTTTCATCGCAATAACGTAACGTGTAACGTCCTACATGATCAACAGTATGGTTTCAAAGGACGTTGTACAACCGACGCCGTTGTCACCTTATTAAAACACATCTTTAACGCATGGGAAGAGGCACAAGATGCTATAAGCATCTTTTGCGCCCTAACCTTGGCATGTGAGATTGCGTAAATCACGAAACACTCGGCTAGAAACTTGAGCTGGGTAAACTTACGCTTAGTTTAGTACAATCATATTTGAATGACAGACTGCAACAAGTTTAAATAAAGTTCTGAATTCCTTGGGTTCAAAAGTTAAAAGGGGTATACCACTGGGCTCAATATTGGGTCCGTTTCTTTTTTTTGTATATATTAATGTTTTGTCTCATTAACTGAAATACCGGCCACAAATGGTGTTATTTGTCGATGACACATCACTGATTTCTAAAGTTAACAGACGTGCACAGGATCTTGACGACGTAAATAACGTTATGCTTCAGGTCGATAATTGGTTTACTGTTTATAATTTGGTATTTGATGAGAAGAAAACTATATGCATAAGATGCGCGTTACCGAATGTTAGAAGTAGTGAATGTAATAATTGAAATAAGGAGATCCTTGTTTTATCCTTATTCGCCGAAAATACCGTATTACCGGGGATCACGCTTGACTCAAAGCTACAGTGAAGACCTCAGAATGGCTAAGTTTAGCCGCTTATGTTGTTTGGAAAATCCGTCAATTAACAGGCGTGGATACCGAGAGACTGGTCTATGTTAGTTATTAACATAGCATCATATCTTACGAAATTTTGCTGTGGAGACGAGCTGCAGATATTAATTATATCTTCATTCTGCAACAGAGGTATGTCAGAGCCATCGAACAACCCAGCAAATCTCTAAGGGAACTCTAAGTGAGCTGGTAAAAAAAAACATCTGGACGACACAGGTAGAAATTAAATTAGCTAGCGAAACTCCGCTAACGTGATGGGTACCGATATCTTAACACGATAAAATAAAACAATAAAAGATTTGATGATTTTTAAGGGGTCGCAGACTGTTGGTAGTGTGGTTAAATGAATGTTGAGTTGAAAAATATGTGTTATTGTGTTTTGGATATCGATAAAATTCACGTCTGTTAAATTTACAAAAAAATCATATTTTTTATCTGTTAAACATTCAAGTTGAATATTTCAAGTGAATAAACTAAATGCGGTCGATGACCCCACAAAAAATCATCAAATTAATTTATTTTTTTGTTTTATCATGTTGAGAAACCCATCCCGTCTGAGGAGTTTCGCTAGCTAATTGAATACGACCCTGTATATAATAAAACATTATCATAATAAATTAAAAAACATTTTAAAAATAAAGTGACAGGCACAATTTTAACACTCGAAATACGAACAAACTAAATCAACCACGCTTCCGATTGTATAGTACAAATTTTTGGAGTACTTTGTAAAATGTTGTAACAAAATACTACTCGATATTCTTCAACGAAATGAGAAGAATACTAAAACATGCACTATGAACACCAGCATATTAAAAGTTGGATGATTGTATCTTAGATAAAAAATGCTTGGCTTACTACTGCTCCTGCACAGCTACTTGGGCTCACTATTTAAAGTTTTATATTTGTAAGAAATGTTTCCTTTTTTTTTCAGAAAATAGGAACTTATTTTTTTCAGGTTTCAATTGTTGAATACTTCAATGATTTTTGGTCGTAAACAGTCAACTCTCGTTGCAAACTATTGCTTAGCATAATTTAGAATTTTTGCCAATTTGTAAATGTGAGTACCATGAATCCGTGAGAGTATGTCATGCTGTGCAAATTTCGTGTGGGGAAATAAAATTATCATCCTGCCCATTTCAAGAAGAAAAAAAAAAGGTTGTCGTGTTTGCATGTGTTGAGTTTGCACCTACGAGCATTCATGTCTCATGAACGAGCTCGATTCCTAATTTCAATAGGTATGTTAGTTTATAAATTTTTTGTTCTCATGCAGACTTTTTGCGTTTCGTCTGTATAACATGACATCATATCAATATATGAGTAGACCTAGATGTCTAATGACATAAAACAAATACAGCATAGGTACCGGTGAGTAAAAACAAGACAACATAATTATAATGTCTGTCTGCAGTAGGTCAGGAAACTCTAGGAATTAATCAACATAGATTATGCATTAAAGCGTCAACACACACGTGAATGTTATTAATTATTCAAAGGTATTCGAAAAGTATATATTTTTTGACGCAACTAACTTAATTTAAAAAAAAAACTTTTTTTCCATTCATTACTGTCCCAACTATTTCCCATTTGAGATTCGAATTTCAAAAGAGATTTAGAAGTATGTTGTAAGGTAATATTGTTAAACTCACCCTCAATATTTTCTTCATCCGTATCCGCCATTGCAATATTCATAACTCAACCAAAACTATTAAAACTGAACTAAAACATTACCTATATATAACACAACACAGAACTAATTTCACGAATAACTGACAAGAAAAACTCTTTTCGAACTCACGAAGTTCCGTATGAAAATTCGGGAAAGCGCGCGACCTCCCCTAGCGACGGACCGGTGCGAACTGACGACGCGACGCTATGAATATGAATGAAAGAAAAACAAACAGTAGTTCGCGGGAAAATTGTTCTCCTGTAATTTTGTATTTCGAACAGTTACTGTTTTTTGTAAAGCTTTTTTATAATTACGAGCATCGTAACTAATGTACCGTGTGTAATACGAGTGAATATAGAAAGATTTATTTTGTTGTAGTGTCAAAATATTGACTGTTTAAACAAGTTTATACGTTTTATATTCATTTTCACATTTTGTGTAGTTTATTTGTTTTTTGTTGTTTTTGCGTCATGTCCAACTGTGACAAATGTTATGTTCGTACACGAATGAAAACAGTAGATATGATATAAAGAAATGCATACAGATTTAGTAAGTCTCTTACTTACAAACATTTTCCTGAAAAGAAATACATTTCATCGCTTATTATAACGCTACAAATAGATGAGGAAATTAGTTTCTTGACCTAGACAAAGTACTGGTGGTTGCTAAATTCTGGTACCTACACCATTTAAAATTCACGTTAAAAACCGAACTCAAAATAAATAAAACTCAAGAAAAAAAAAGACGATATTGACATTTAATCACATTGCTCGAACTTGCCACTATTTTTAACTAAAATTACGCGTGGATATGGCAGTTGAGACACGAGATTTTTTAAGAATTGTTCAATAGTAATAGATATATAGGGTTGTTTTTCTTTATGTTGATAATAATTCATATTATACTTTAGCTGATATTGTGTATATATACAAAAGGTAAAATTAAATTAGCTATAAAACTCCGCAAACGTGATGGGAAAAAAAACAACAATAAAAGTGGGGTCATCGACCGGTTTAGTTCGGTTTTATTTGTTTTGTCGTGTTACAAGATATCTTTATCCATCACGGCTGGGAAATAAACACAAAAAAAAACATTAAACAGATATTTCAAATAACAACATTACCAGCAGTCATTTACCCCATTTTTTTCAAATTTCCATTTTTTATCGAATGAATTGTTACCAATTATTCCGAGAATCATAATGGGTAGTTCCTATATTACTCATACTTCTTAAGTTCTTAGATGTTATGTTGGACAAAAGGAAATTCCAATTAATTTATTATTTAATTCTTACCTCAGTGAAGTCGAATGCACTTTGCGTTATTTATGTTGTGTAGGAAAGTTTGATTTATGAAGGATCCCCTGATAGGTATGAAACTGATATTTAATATAATTAATTATTTATATTTAATAAATGAAAACAAATGACAAATAATAATCCTGCGGGGTAAATTGCATAACACACTTACGATGGCAATGCCTCATTTTGATAATTAAACAACATTAATTGAGTTATTTAAGTTGTCGTATAAAATAATTTTTCTAAAAATTACATAACGTAACACCACGCCTATAATCCCAGACGGGTTAGCGGAGGTGTACCTATAGTACACCCACATTTCGCCAGTTATACTTAAGTCCCATGTAATAGCAGGCGAAACTATTGCCCATTTCGAAAAATTAAAATAAACGTACTGAATTAAAAAGTGTTTATTCACAAAATATATTACCTATGCCGAACTGCAAAGCATTTTGTTGGCAGACGTAGCGTAGCGCCTTTTCTCTAAACATTCCACTTACGTAATTTATAATTTACACTTTTTGCCATATTTATACATACATCTATGATTATTGTGCATAAATTTGTTCCACCACAGAATTAAAAAAATATCGCATTAAAATTCTTTGGTGGAACCAATTTACAAAGTTTGATGATTGAAAATAAGCAATTGATGATTGAATTGATTCAGCAAATATATTATCATTCCTACAGTCCATGCTAATCGCGCATATATTATCAAAATACTACGTATATAATAATAAAACAGAGCTGCAATTTGCAAAAATACCAAAATATAATTTGAATTTGGCGGGCTACAGCTGAGGATTCACCTCAATTCCTCATTAATTACATTGGGAAGAGAACAGCGTCAATTATGGGTAGTTTGCGCGGAAGCTCCAACAGCATCCTACAAACTTTGTGTGACAAAATAGACAGTCCCTTTATATGACACTGGGTGCAGAGGCACGTGCCAACGTGTGTTGGGCCTCGTCTTTTTTAGTTTGTTTTAATTTATAAGTTTTACTAACATAGTTTTTGTAAGTCATTGTTACTAATACTATATAGATTGTGATTACACTGGTCCGAAATAAAGTTTATATATATTAATATTTATCGCGCAGTAGGAATGTCTTTTTGACATATTGTTGCTCAGAATCTTCTGTCAATAAAGTGATGCATGCATCAGACTTAACGTAAACCAGACGGTGTCAGAGACAGCATAAAATGAGGGAGAAGGAGTGCACTGGTTCCCCTTAGCTTCTGGCACTTGGAATGATACTTGTGTCTCCCATTTCCTTGTTTGACAGCACGTGACGCCTAGGTGTTTTGGGTGCATTCTTTGAAATTTCATTTATAGGTAAAAGTGAAAAATAAAAACTTTTTTACAAAAATAAAACAAACATCTTAAAAAAAAAATCGGACGTTGGTGGCACAAAAACGATAAGTAGGATGCTATCTAATTTTATTAACCACGTCGCCTTAATAATAATAAAGTTTATTTTTCTTCCACAAATAACACTTTTTAACCAAAACTTAAAAATGGAACAAATAATGAACATATAATGAAGGAAAAACAATGAAAAAAATTAAAATTAAAATCTAACTTAAATTTGTATGAAATGTCGTGGAGTTCAAGTTGCATGTGGGATGTGCGTGAGGGTGTGATGTATTTACTGTGTGTGTGTGTGTGTGTGTGTGTGTGTGTGTGTGTGTAGTGAAGTGTTGAAAGGGAAATGATTTGGAGTTAGTTAGAAATAACCGACATTGGTCACTTCTATAATGTGCTAGCTGAAAGTTTTCTTAAAATTAATGTAATGATCATAGAGAAAAAAAAAACAAGAAATTCTATAATTGACTAAACCTCTAATATTATTAAACGACCATTTAGTTTATAGCTACAACTTAGTCACAAAAACTCTACAGAATCCTAAATAACATGAGAACATTTTTGCGTCCTACGATGTGGAACAAAACATCAAAGGACGTCCACAGGCTGTGAACAGTTACGTACGTATAAAGCTAGCCATATACATGGTGATGGTGACAGCCCTGACTTGTTTGCAAACTGTATTGGTGAATGTACTGGAGCTAGACATTATTGATTTGAATGTTTCATTAATATGATCTCTAATATAGTTACTATTTATTATTGACGACAGAAACTTCCCAAATACTGAGTGAAATTTTATCCCAAGACCGAAAACACGACCTGTTACTTCATCCGAAACTCTGGCAAAAATCCAAAGAATGAATAAAGAAGAATACTAGAAACGATAACATACGCGACTCCGAACAGCAATTAATTTGTTTAGAATAGTTGTTTGAAATGTTTGTAAACTGAACAAGGATGTTTGTTAAGTTGACTCTAATTCACTGTTGTGACCAGATCTCTGAGACGTAAGCAGCTTTTAAATAAAGTGAGAAAATGTAAGAATAAATGCACCTATTATCTTATTTTCTATTTCAATACTTATGTAATGTTGGCAAAAATAGTTTTCGAAATATAAAATTTGTTCTGCACAAATTCATTTCACAAAAAAAACACATTATAAAGCATCCAAAAGCCCAGTATTAAAAAATCAGACAAAGTAATGCATAACATGAATACCAGTGTCGGGAAACACCCAAATAAATCTTTAGAAATGATTCAGGCTCATGATACTTTTGACTTTTGTCTTGGGGAGCTGGTACAGCAGTGGCAATGAAGACCAAAAGTTCAGGTCAGTTTCGTCTATAAGACATTTAATTGAGGTTACTGCTTAGCATCGTGATTCATCTGCTATATAGTGAATTTACACAAGATCTGCCGACCTTTCTAAATCGAGACACTTACGATTCACGAAATGTTCCGAGGAAAAATCAAGAAAATCTATTCGTAGCCCACACTGAAAATACACATGTTGGTATCATTAATCATGATAATTATTCACATTCATAGTGCCTAAAATACACGGCGAATATCATCCGCTTTTTACTGCTGTTCTACTGTTTCAGATATAAAGAATTTTCGTCGTATTCTTATTAAAGCCGCCATGTCAAGTAAAAAAAAGTTTGACAGAAAAGGATAGTTTGATTGCTAAAATAGGTTTGTATAGCGAATGGCTTTATTTTTATTAAGACGCTTATTGTTTTTTATGCGAATAGTGTGTGCCATAACTATTCTGTTTAAAACAATTACCAAGGTAGTTTCTATGTTTGTCCTGATTAGTTAAAATTGTAACTACTTCCTTGTCTTCAAAACATTTTTTTTTAAGTCCATTTAAATATAGGTCATTCGTTAATTTTGTTTCCACCCGTAAAATATTCGCTTGTTTTCAAAAGTTCTGAATCACCCAGTAAATCCTGATCAGAATACACATTTGCTTGTAATCTGGACGATTGATAGATCAACTAACTATCTATCCGTTTTTATAAAGGAATCGGGCAGTAACCAAAGGAAGACATATAGGATATATGGAGGCCACAGAACATGAAGACACCTCGGCGGCCGCTGCTAGAGACGGCATTGTCAACACTCTCCATCTAAACCAAGAGTATCACCGTTTACTCGCACTACGACACAATTAAAATGACGTACTTAAAATAGGCTTTGAAGGTGATCTGTGACAGAAGTTGTGATTTCAACGCAAACTTACAGCCATGGATATTATAAGCAAGGTCTTAAAAACACCTACATAAATGTTACAGAATTATAAGTGTTACATTTTGAATTGATAAAAGAATCAAATACCTATGTAACACTTATAAATATGTTTTTTCAATGTGTTAACCCCAAACACTTACAAAAGTATAACCGTAATATATTTGTAACCGATATAAAATGTTAAGTGTTAATAAGTGTAACAAGTAAACGCGGCGTTGCCAAAATAACCGCAATCCCGACTGGATTGAGGCTATTTCGGCAACGCCGCGTCTGTCAGTCCGCCTCGCGTTGTTGCGGTATATCTAAAACTGGTTATTTCTGATACACATATTAACACTTATTAACACAAATAAAAGGTTAAACTCTAATACTGTAACATTATTGTGTCTGTTACATTTGTAAACAGTTTTAAAAAGCAGTGTTATACGGTACTCGGTATTACGGTTTGAGTTCCAGATTCGATTCCGTTCTCTGTGATACAGGCAAAGTAGACAATGTTAAGCTCGTATTGACTAGATCTTTCACTGCAATCTATTTCTGTACCTAAACATACGACAGACGATACTCATCTGTCTCGAAATCGATCAAGTCACACCAGTGATTATAATATTATCCACAGGCGAGCCGATAGGCAATAACAATAAATTAATAATAAGTACGATGAACAGCTTTGACCTTGAGGAAATTTTCCGAATTTCTACTAATACTCCCTCATATTGGAGTTAGGATGATTTGGAATTACATTAAGTTGAATGATTTAAAGGCATAAATTTAACATAGGTACCTAATTTCTCGTGGCTAAATAGTAATAGCCATTTTGTTTTTGTTTTGATTATTTGTTTGTTGTCCTTTGGCAGTGTCGTAACACTCGTAACATTTACGCAATGTGTATTGTCTTTGGTCCCTGGCCTGGCCCCGACATCAAGCAATGGACAAAATGTCGAATTTTAATTTGTTGTTGGCTTTTGGCTACTTTGTACGTATATTTTATGTAATTTGAAGTTTGTAATGTGCGTTTTGTTTGTACAGAATAAACAAATTTTCTTCTCTTTCTTTCTTTGAACATCCATTACATTATCGTGACTCCTCCGAGCCACGGTAAGCACGTTGAGCCGTTGGTCTCAGCTGTCATTCATAGATATTTCTTTGACAGTCGTTAGAGGGTAGTTTGAGGCTCATAAGTCTCACAAGCAGTCACAGAGCATCATTATAATCCTGGCAAGCAGTCCTTACAAAGGGGTATCGTGTTATCGTGGTCAGAAGGCAGTCGACTTGTTATTTTTTTTTTGTGTTCGTTCTCTGCGTCATGTTTACCGCAAATAAACGTTTTACATTACTCTTTTTACGCAAAGTAACGGTTTAACTGGAAGCCTGACCAAACATAGTTAGGAAAATGCTAGGCAGATTGATTTGATAAACGTATCTTCTTTTTGGGGGAAGGCAGAACAGAACAGAACACATTGGCGAAGAGATGAGAGAGAGGTGGTAAAAGAGGAGGAGGTGTATTGATTGCTGTTTTGAAGTCAATAGACTCTGCCCGGATGTCGCAGTGGGAAACATACCTTGAAAACCAATGGATCAGGCTCAAGACTGTCAAAGGTAAAACATGTCATTACTTAAATATCTGCGCAGCCTATCTTCCACCTCCAGTTCAACATCATACCCTAGACATAGTTCCTCATTGACTAGTTCCTCGACAGTGTCGCCTCTGTTATTGACACCACTGGCGACAAAACCTTGATAGCTGGAGACTTTAATCTGAGTTTCATCAACCGGGAAATAGACAAAACTCATTTACACACTTCCTGTAACACAGTTTATAACTATTCTAACGCTTTGGGCTACGCACTGATAGACTTCAAGTCACTGTAACATGGAACAAATAAACTCAGTTAAAAATTGTTATCACAAAACCCTAGATTTAATATTATGTAACTTCGTTGGAGGAATTGTTACTTTATGCAATAACCCCTTATCAACAGTAGATGTCTATCACCCGCCCCTCGAAATTGTAATAAAAACCCCGGCCCCCGCACGTGCTGTCTGCGAAATTAACTGTCTTGCATACGCCATACGCGAATTTTCAAACCTTGTTACGCTTTTTCACCACGCTAGATCACTTCTTACACGGCCTATTTTAATTTCAAAGTTATATTTTGAATTGTTTATTGAAATTATTTTTTTACATTGTTCTCGCATAATTATAGAAGCAACGAGAATATTGTACCCAATATTTTGAAATATATTGTTTTAAAGCAGTGTCCTTGGAGTTTCTTGCCCGTTCTTCTCCATAGAGATTTTGGAATGGGCAACTAGCTTCAACATTTTGACTAACTGAACGACTTGGACTGACCGTAATTGGAGCCTGCCTATATCCAGCAGTGTGCTGATGTAGGCTGATGATGAGAAAAGCATGCTACACCCTCATTATTTACTCTCTTGCTGTTAAAACGTAACACGCTTTTATTTTGGAAAGATTTGATTGTCTGTATTGAATAGGCTACGAAACTACTGGACCGATTTGAAAAATTGTTTTAACACTAGAAGCCGAAATTATGTCAGATGAACATAGGAAGTTTTTGTTTTTTTCGAAATCCAAGCGAACTAAGTCGCGGGCGAAGTGCCAGTTATTTATAATTTTGAATAATAGTTTATTCATTTATATCTATTTTTTTTTATATGAGGTCTTATGAGACCCCGATCTTCTTGATAAGTAATGGTACATTTTAGACATTATTGTACCAAATTAATCATTAGACCCTAAGGTCCAATGATTAATTTGGTACAAAAACCATATTAAGTATTAGTATTTAGTTCTAAAACCAGGGGGTCTACTTTCTTATCCCGAAGTCCGTGGTTTCGGCCTTCGTTACGGACGTTTCCTACTCTGTATCACCTACGGACTTACGATTAGTCCCGAACTCGAACTAAGAATGAATGACAACACGATTTGACAGTTGTCCCTACTCCCAATGCGTTTTTGCCCGTCCGAAAAGTTGGATTTGACACTTGTTTTAACGGAACGTTATGTCATTTGATACGACATCAGAATAGTTATCGTGCTGCTGACGAAAGTTAATTAATTGAAAATATGGCTGCTTTTTTAATGCTCGAAGACGCTATACAGGTAGAAAGGAGGCGTCGCCGATTGCCTCTAAACATGTCAATAAATAGGGTATTTGTATTTATAGCATTGATTAGGTTATATAATTTGCAAACTTGATATTTTGCTTACAGGACATAATGGGTGTTAGGACAGGCGGAAGATACTATTAAAAAACAAATTTTACGCAATAAAAGTATTGTTTTTTTGGTAACAAATTTTTATTTAGCATCAATCAACACAACTTGGCTTCTTGCTGAATCGGCAGGTAGGTGTCGCCGAACTCGAGGACGTGCACGACGAGAATGTAATGCTGTAAACAAATGAAAAAAAAAATAGTCAGTATTAGCTTAGTATTTTATAAACATGATTTATGTCATCTATTTACTAGTGATCAATTATACTTACTTCGCTGATTACGAATTAGCAGTTCCTTTTACCAGTGCCTCAGTGATCACTGCAGGTTGCTTCTGGGAAACTGGGTTGGCAGGTGTAGCAGTAGATATTTGTGTGGGTGTGTTGACTGCTTATTCTTGTCTTACAGGTGGACCCTGTACAACAAAAACTGAATATCATTGACGGATACAAGAAATGTATAATTATGTATTTGTTAAGTATAGTTATTTAATTTAAAAGTCACGGGTAAGACGCCATGCAAAATAATTATAAGTACATGAATGCTGTTGTTTCTTGTTTTTTTTACCATCAGAACAAATTTACTATCTATGTTCAATTATATTTTAATTATTACCGATGGAAAAGCTGGCACTCTTGCCTCAGTTTGCGGCTCTCTAAAACCCTCTCCCATAATTGACAGTATCCTCAATTCGTATCGATGGGTCTCCACCTGTAGCACATGCTGAACGTCTGGCAGATCCAGCAGCTTTTTCGGCCCAAATGTTTTTTTTAAATCATTGTATGCACTTTAATAATGGCAAGACCTTAAAATCATAATAATACGAGTAATGTATTAAACTTACCCTTTGCCAATCCTCCACGGACTTTGTGCAACTCCCCATTGAATTAAGGGAGTTGCACAGGCTTTCCCACAGCCGTTTTGATCAGATTCACCCGTTGGCACCCCTCAATAGTCCGCGAGCCAACTCATTATGCTCACTCATAAAATCGAGGAAGGCCTCAATTTTTGCATGAATTGCTGCTGGTGCAGTTGGGGCCATTTTACTAAACTAGCGAAAACATCCCGCGTCGTATAAATAATATTATGAAAGTACACTTAATTAATGTAAATAACTATTTTGAAAAAAACTGACATTTCATTTGAAAGTTGCCGTCAGAAAGAAAAAGGGCAAAGTTATTAACAGGATAAGGCCACGATACGGATTAAAATGGCAAAAATAGTTCAATTCTTTAACTAAAGACATAACAAAAACTATATTGTTCGAAATGTGGTCTTTTTCTTAGAAAACCAATATTATTTTTTATTTAATAAGCTAGAAAACTTCAAAGTAAGTAAACCGGTAATCGACCGGTAAAATAGCGCGGCTCTATCGTCATGCGTCATTCGTTCACAAATATTGTCTATGATTCCGTTAGAAACTCATGAATCCGAAATCAACCGGGAGTAGGGTTTAGTGCTTAGTTTCGAACTACCTTCGAACGGACCCGTATCGTCGTTGACGGAGTAAGAGTGTAGACCCCCTGAGTCCTTGTAAAGACGATGTCTGTCATTGCAATATTGAATTGTCATCCGATTTACATAAGCATGTAAGATTTGATTACAGGCAGTCACCGGGACTGGCAAAATTAAATAAAAGCTTGTATTAGTAACAAAAAAAAAACTTTTTTACAAAAAAAAAATAAACGGAACGGAACCAAAAAACACAACAATGTGAAAACCCACTTTAATTTCAGAAGTCTTTGGTTTTGTATTTTAATTTTGTGCCACCAATTTACAAAATTATTATTTTTCACTTTGTAGTGTTTTCTTTTGGAAGTCGGTAGTTTTTAAACATAAACATGTTTTTTTTTACTATTGTTTGTTGTGGTACAGTCAAGTTCACTTATATGTTATCGGTGGCAATGTTTCAAAATATTGTAAGCGTTAAAATGATCATAAAGTTCTATGCAAACTTAGACATCAATGAAATGTTATCATGTAAACTGTTTAAAAGTATGTTACGGTAGTTCAGTCAAAAATATCTGACTACTCTTCGGAACATAAATATCTAAATACTCTTGATTTCAATACACTGGAGCAACCTAGGATTCGTAAATAACCATAGTTTTGAAAATTCAACTAAATGGCCTCTAACATTTAACTTATTTTTGCTTGCCGGTGCAGAAATACGAGTAATAGTAAAAATGCAATGTTGCCGTTCGTAATCCAATCCAATCTGACAACGTTGAAAGAGCTGTATTATTTGATTAATTAAGTTAGGGTTAACGCATAGGGAAACCTTAGGGTCGAAGACCGACGAACTAACTTTTTCACCGAAGACTATACCTTTTTTTTGGATGGGAAATCATCAAATGACTTCTCCCGCTCTGGGCGGAGCGGCAGGGAACACGGGTGGGTTTAAGTCAGTAAAAGTCTGACAAAGACTTTTACTGACTTAAACCCACCCGTGTCACCCCGTGTTCAGTTGCTTGTGCCGGGGGTCACGGTATCTCTTTCGAACAATCCGCGACGACCCGGAACCCGTTATTTAGTGCTGAGTGCACACCCTGCAACCCTGGCAGGCATCGGCCTTATTGGACCGGTCAGTTAGTGCTGACAGCTCTTTAAGGCGCGCATGTAACACGACGCGCTGCGCGCCTTTGACCCGGGTCCTTACAGGACGGCGAGCTACCCATTGCTCGCCGTCCGTAAGCCCGCGAACGAAAACTATACCAACCTATTTGTTTAAAACTTCGAGACATTTCAAGTCTTTGTCTGCAGCAATGGGGAAGGTCGGTCAAAGCTAATTGTAGATGGCGTGACCATAGCTAGTGCCCTACAGCCTACACTTAATTTGACATTTCATTTATTTTGTTTCGTGTTAATTCATGAGTTTTGTTTTATTCCACTATTTCGTTATTTTCGTTGATTTCAATATTTTGTATCAATAATTACTCCATTTGGAATATGTCAGCATTGGAAACCTGAAATATAGCTTAGTAATCACTTTCTTTAAACTGGTTCCGACATAACCTTGAACTCTGTTGTAATTGAAATAATTCTCTTCCAGTAGCTTTAAGCCACAATCTGCTAATTTCGGAAAATGGTAGACTCAAATTTTCGAGCATTTAGGAATATAACAAAGAATCTTTTTCGCAAAAAATAATAAAAACCGCCTCACGCCTTACGTTATTCGTTTGTTTTGGGAACTAGCTACGACAGCGCCATTTTGACTGTTTAAAAATGGTGCTCATTAGGGGAGGTCTATGTCCAGCAGTGGACTAAAATAGGCTGATGATGATGATGATGATGATGAAAAAATTATGTTTGGTAGCAGAACTCCTCCAGACGAACTCTTATGTATAAAGAGCCTTCAACTATGTACTTCTAAAATAAAACTATCCAAAGTCTGCATAGGCAGGTCAAAAAATAATCAGATCAAAAACTTTGTTCTTTTCAACGAACTATATAATTGAGAAGACTTCACAATTGATTGATTGATCTCAATTGGTTGATCGACCGTTCACGAAGACGATAAGGTACAGACATCACTCGGAAGCAATAAGTATCGTACACACTGGCGCGACGCTACAGCGCGACGATCGGTGCTTTTTTGTCGCGCTTTGGCGTCGCGCCTCTTTGCGGGAGACTTTAACCTTTATCTTGTCTTACTCTGGATAGACGTTTTTTGCCCATGAAATGTGGCTTCACACAAATTAAAATTCAAGGTAGCTCTTTGTACATTGTTGTAAAAAACTTGCGGAGAGTCTTTGCCCAGGAGTGGCAAACCGGTCAAGTGCGTGTCGGACTACACACAACGAAGGGTTCCGTAGTTAGGATGAATTTATCCCAAGAACCAACTTAACATTGTAGTTGAAAAACATGTTCCCCCATACTTCGCTATAGGTCTTGGTCAATATTCTCCAACTGCAAATGTAAGTTTGTAACCGCAAACAAAATACTTTTTTGTGTGAATAAAAATCCAAATTAACGATTTTCGGACTTTTTACTTAACTTGTGCTGTTAGCCCCTCAGCCGTAACGCGATTTTCGTGCGCGACGTTACACGCGTACAAAACACGCGCGACAAAATCTCGCGGCTTATCCGTGTTCACTAAACTTACGACATCTCAGAAACTGCGCATCGTAGCTCGACGAACCCCAAACGTTTACGAAATGGTTATTAACTAAGTTTTCTGATTATATAGGGTTTAGGTTTACCTTGTAATGTATTCTTAATAGTAAGTTGAAAGTAGGGTGAGTAACTTTTTTCCAGTTTTTCGTACTAAAGTAATCATATTTAAAAAATAAAAGCATTGTTTCCAAATTTCATGATTCAACGGGAAGAACCCTATAGGTTTTCATTTATTTGCGAGTATCAAAATATGTCGCATAAATCGTTGTATTATTTTTTTTGCGTTATCTAGAAAGAAGCTTGATTTTTGTAAGGCTCTTTCATATTTGTTCTTACTTTTTAGCGCCGACAGACAGTTGGACAGACGGACAACGAACTGTTCCTTTAGGGTTTCCATTTTTGATTTTGAGGTACGGACCCCAAAAAATAAAAGTGTCCCTGTTATCCCCTTGAAATAAACAGTGATACTGCAATATGTGGGTTTTCAACTCACAAACAGTATTTCACCTGTCCAGGCCCCAACTTAATACTATCTTTATGGCCATAGATACCTCATACAAAATTAATTTCTAAGCACACCACAAGTAACCTAACTAAAACAACTTAGTACAAAGTAGAGTGTGCAGTATCCATCAAGATTGTTGCAGCAATTTTTATTAATCTTTTCTCTAAACTCAATTAGTTGTTCGCTCACTCGGTTTTTTAACGAAGCGCAATAAGTATTGCGTAGTACTGGAGTAAGCAAGTATGTATGGGGATCTTTAGCCCACGTTCGGATTTTATCACACACTGGATTTTCAACGCTCTGCTTAGCACCGAGACTTGAATATCCAAAAGTGTGTTTCGCTCACTCTGTTAGATGACGAAGCGCAAGTATTGTATTGCATAGTACTGAAGTAAGCAAGTATGTATTTATAGCCCACGTTTTCAGGGACGTAAAAATGCGATTAAATCCCGCCGCGATATTTTACGCCCGTGCGAACGTGGGCTTAGTCTGAAATAGAGTAAACTTTTAAACGCAGCGGTAGATAGTTAAGGCTGACACACACTTGAGCGGGCCCCACCGCAACGCAAACATCGTCCTGCATGACTCTCGTTTATATTTTAAGAACCATCGCACACTACTGGCGAAGCACTACTGTAAAATCGGCTTTCTTTTACTTTGGGATTTCAATTTGCTAGTTTTTTTTAGGAAATCACTTCTATTAGTTTTTACTATATACAAAAATGACACCCGAGTGAATTCTGCACAAAAGCTATTATGAAAATCTAATTATCTCTTAAACGAGTCTCCTTCTCAATACCGTAAGCAACGTCATCGCAAGCGCGTGTGTTTATTACTTATTTTGGTTTCTCGGTATTTGATAGTTTTGCTAACGGTCAGCGCAAACTTAGCGCTAACGGAATAAGTCTTGTTTTATACCTGTTTGATTGCCGTTTTTGTCGTAATTGGGTTTTAAAACACTTTCTTTTTTTGTATTGGAATCTGATAATCTTCGGCCCGATGCGGTTGTATCGAGCGCTTGTCTAATGTTGCAAATTCAAAAATTGTTACTTTTCAATCGCCAAAGAAGAACATGGTTTCAATCATATTAGGAAAAGTTTTGCGCGCTCACAGAAACTATTATTGACAAAACTAGACTGTGGTTCAACTGTTGTGAAAAACATAGGGATGTTTAATATTCTTATGTCAGATTTTAGGATCCCCAAGTATATGTCAACTGTAAGATATGTTGTTTCTCAAGTTTGGCAGACATAAAGGGGTAGTAATAACTTTTTGTTACTTATTGTCACAAAGAGCTGTTAAAGTAGTAGGTACCAGGGATTTGTTTCAGTTTCGAGATTGGTTCAATCTCGAGATTCGAAAATTTAAAGAAATGTGACATCCGCCAACTCGCACTGGGCCCGCGTGGTGTATTACTGCCCACTCCCTCTCACCGAGAGGAGGCCTGTGTTCGAGCAGTGGGAGCAATAAAGGCTGATTACGAGGGCGATCCTAAACGTTTTTTTTGAACTGGCCACTTGTGAACGATATAATATGAAAACAGTTCAAATTTTGAAAATTGTACTAATTGCCAATATTATTGTGTATATATATTGTATTAATTTGTCATTTGTTTACGATTTGGCGGCAAATTGAAAATTGAATGTAAACCAACCCGCACTGGGCCCCCGTGGTGGATTACGGCCCACTCCCTCTCACAGAGAGGAGGCCTTTGTCCGAGCAGTGGGAACATTATAGGGTGATTATGCTATACATTTAGTATGGAACGGCTTTTTTATGATGTTTCATGAACGGATTGATTAATTTCGAAAAAAAAAAACTCACGTTGTTTGTTGATTCTTGTTTGATTCTGAGCAGTACGAAGTTTGCCGGCTCAGCTAGTATTTAATATAATCTATTGGCAAGCTGTTCCCATTTACAGTTATGACGTAGTGTTTACGCACGCTTCTAGGTACACTATAGGCACCTAACAGGTATATATACATATTTTCTTCAGTGTGAATGGATACTTTATTCCTAATGAGTAAGTTTATAGTTCACAGCTGTTTGTTAGCATTGTTATTGCATGATGCAAAATAGATATTGATTGACGATGAAAAAGAAGAAAGTTTTGGAAGGTTCAGCTTTTGTATGTTAATAACTTTCATTTAAAAAAAAACTTAATTACATTAACAATCTAACACTAAAATAAATATAAATATATTGTAAACAAGTATATATAGCGGAGAAAAAGGGAAAGCTCATTTGGCATAAAAAGTTCGTCCGCATCGCTGTCAACGGGAAAAGTGCCCGAAAGGCTGCAGCTTTGCCACGTCGAATGGCAATGCTGATTCTTTGACCTAAAAATAGGCCAGCCCTCTGGTCTCGTGCAGAGTCCACCAACCGCATGACGATGTCATGAAATACTCCATGACGGTCCTAGTGTTGCAACCCCAAACGGTTCAAACATATAGCTCCCAATAAGGTTGCTATAAAAGTAAAAAGAAAAAAAACTATATCATGCTTGTATTTTCCTAAAGGTTAGCCAGAGGTGATGAGTACTTAGTTACACACACATTTCGAGGGCGAGCCTGTTGCTATTTACCGGGCTCAAATCCACACGCCATTTTTTCCCCCCCAAAAAACAAAATGGTGGAAAAAGCTGATTACTCTGCACGTCCCGGGACCTCATGATATATAGATCAACGAGGAAGTCATCAAAAGAGCATTAATTTTATTGAGACAAGAAAACATTTTGGGGTTAGTAAAATTTTATATCAAGAGACTTTCCCTATTCAAGTAACAGAAACACTAAGTACCATTTGGCAGGTTAGAATAACATCGCAAATGAACCATCTATAATCCGTACATGACATAAACATTATTTCATAATAGCAAATGTGTTTATTATATTATTTACTGCTCCCATTAAGGCAGGCCACAATTGAATTAGCTAAATTAAATCGCTCAGTAAGGTGAGCCTCCTGTGCTTAATGATATCACTTCAACACATTATGTAACTCCTGCCTCGTTACGGAAGTGTTCATAATATGTTAGGCTCTTTAATAGTTACTAATTAAATTATACATACAAATTTTTGATGGAGTGGACAGGAAAATATTTATTTGGCTTTCTTTACTCGGGCAATAGGCTGAAATAGATCATTCCAGAATTTTGCTGCGATTTTGGTACTAGATATCAAATATTTTAGAACCAAAGTCGCTTTAAGGATCCCACAAAAAGGCGCGACGCGAGAAGTCGACACAAATGCACAGCTCGTCGCGCTATACGCGGTGCGTTTGTTTCGCTCTGTCGCGTCGCGCCAGTGTGTACGAGCCGTTTTTTTTTTTTTTTTATTCCTAAATTTAACGAGTTGACATTGGATAATATGTATTTTTAGATGATGGGAACAGTGTTGTTTTTTTTTTCTGATTTAATTTTATGTTTATTATGTAGACTTATTTCAAACAATGTAATTTGTTAGTGAATAAACTGAAACTTGAAACTTTATCGCACTGACCTTTTTTTGTTAGGCTGCTTTTACAGGCGAGCGGCAACACTTAAATAGCTGTTGTTATATACTATACGGTTTAATTGCTGGAAACTGCTCTTTTTTTCAAGTTTTGTTTTGCAATTTTACTAAATATCACACTATTTAGTACATTTTCAGTACTATTTTTTTTATCTGAGACATTTATTTATGTATGTATGCACAAAACTGATTTACGTCCGTCACCGAAACCAGCGTCAGACACTAGTTGTCTGTCATTTTTGCTGGACTATGCCTTTTTGGTGCAGCAGTGAGGCACACTACCCTGACCATTTATTACATCGCACTTTTACACTTTTTATTTGATTTTTATTTTTGCCTTTTTTTACCTAAATATTATTTACAAGATTATTTAAAAGAGTTTTTTTAAAAGAGTGTCCATGGAGTTTTTTGCCCGTTCTTCTCCATAGGTACCTACTTCGCTTTGAAATGGGCAACTAGCTTCATATTCCTGACTGACAGACCCCTTGACAATTCAAAATGCCTGTAATTGGTTTATGCTATATGTTTATAAATGCTTTGAGTTTGAGTATATTGTGTGCCTTTTAGTCTGTGCTAAATAAATGTATTTTCCGTTTGTCGGCGACTGAAATAACTGCAGCCGTCGCCATCTGTCGACTGCTGCCGCCGACCAATAGCGTCGCTTGAATGTAAGGCGCTGGCGCGTCTACGGTTCTGCAGGCGTTCGTTGTCTTCGACAAGAGACAACGAACGGCTGCAGTAACTTCTCTCCTCGAAAAAAATACTTTTGTCTGTAAGAGCTTTTAGAGAACCCAATTCTGGGTTAAGCTCGCCTTTGTAAATAAGCTGTCCGTGTAATTTTGTAATGCTGTTTACCTACAATATAAGAATAAGAACAACTTTGTCAGGCTTCAATTCCTTAAGTTTTAATTCCACCGGTGCAGGAGGGGAATCCTGCACCCTAAATTGAGTTTCACATCCGAAATCAGAATCTCAATCATAGTGACAGTGTAACAACAGCAACTACGGTGCTCGGTGAGTTTTTTTTAATGTCTTAGATGTGGTATCAAAACCGGCCAGATATAAACAATACAGCCAAAGAGATTTCACTACAACTACAACTTCCTTTTAACCACAAAACATTTTCCCCGATTTACTATTAATAGTTGATCGATTGTGCATAGTGCGAACGGCGAAATAGTCGATAGCTAATCGCTTTCTCGTCAGCGGTGGGACTGTGCTGTGCTGTGGGTCACCTATAGCACAACATCATGCTGAGTGGAAGCCTTCTTGTCACAGTCACGGCGTGCAGCTGCCGACTTTTTATGTTCTGTGTTCGTAAATATAAATCTGCTTTGTTTTTATGTTTTGTAATCGAGTTATCTTTTTTTGTATGCAAGTGTTTCTGTGACAAATAAGTCTATTTTTATTTTCATTTTGTTTTTTCTAAAGCTACACATGTGCTTTGCAATTATACAACGAGACCATTACGACTGGACTTTAAGTGAAAAGAAAACTAGTTCTTTCCCACACACTCATACGCCTGCTCAACAAAGTAAGACCGACACATATCATGTCGTATTATAGACTCTGAGTCATATTTAGTATCACAGCTGTTCCGTCACGTACATTATCTTAGTCCCCTACTCTGCACGCGTAGCATAGAAACGAGATTCGTCGATGACAAATGAATAATATAAATCTGTATTTTGTCCATTCTTCCGCCGACAAAACCAGCAGTCTTATTGCGTAACACATTTTCGTAAACGATTACGACTAATCTGTTGTATTTTGAAAGTTCAACAACATTCATTGCATTATTTTCATTGTTGAGCGGATTTTTTTTCGGACTTGTGAAGCAATGTATTAGCAATCTGTTTCAAAACGATTCAGATTCCGAATAGTTGTGTATTATGCACTTAAAGCACCGGTCATGCTATGCGATATCCGTGCTAGTAATAGACACGATCAATTTACAACACAGTGATGCCTATGATGGTATAAACATGCCCAGCTATGGACTAAACTAGACTTAATAGGCATTCAGTGTAAGCTCCCTGTTTGGGAGGAAGAGAGACAGTTGCAGCTGATTTAGTAATTGACTAATACTTAAGTAGATCGTCATTAAGATCCTCATGAAAATGATGGATGGATTGTGTGCTAGATGATAATGGCTGATCATAAATAGACGCGTCATACACGGACATTAGTTCACTCAAAAACAGCGTAAGCCATGAATGTAGCTACGTACTACGTAGTACACACACTCATACGGAGCGCGAAGAAAAGGAAAGACCCATATCGATACCCGTTATTAGAAAGAGATGAACTGAACAAACATAATTAATTATATGCCTAGCTGCTGCATGTACATTGGCGCATTGAAAGTTTCAAGTCAGCCAATAGCCTTCCTTTTATCTTGCCAATATTGAGCTCGGGTAACGCATCCAAGTAGCATGACCACCATAGAAATGAGGTTTGTCGATGAAAGAATAGACAAAATGGCACAAACAAAATAAATCTGCAATTTTGTCCGTTCTATCTGTAGTTTTGTCTATTCTTCCGTCGACAAATTCAGATCATGCAACGCGTTCTGATAGATATTATGTATGCAAGAAGAGAACATGCTGCACCGACCACAAATGAGTCCAACAATAATGATGCTATTATAGCTGGCAATATGAATGAATACGGTTCATATTTAGCAATTTAGTTTGCCCATCAAATACAGAATGATATACCCGATACATAAAGCGCAGACATAACAGGTCCGTTCTAAACAATGCGTTTTGTTGTGTGTTGCTATTTGTGTCGCTTCAGTTCGGAATAGAATTCCGGTCCATTGGAGGTTTCGTAATATGTAACGAATAGAACCTCTATCGGTATTAGCTTGCCTTGTGTTGTAATAGGTTGTTCATAAAGTAGGCTAGTACTGTGAGTGATTGGAACTGTGACATATAGGGTTCATTTAAAAGCCTCCCGAACCAAGAGATACTTAAGTGACTTTAATATACAATATCTAAATCCCTGGGTAGTCGACGCAGCTCCTGCAGATATAAAATGTTGTTTAGTAGCCAGAAGATCTTAAATAATAATAAAAGACGGTTCTTCGCTATTCGGGGTGTCCACAGATCCAGGGGAAGGACGAGCCTGTATGGATTAAACGGGGAATATTTCGGGGCGACAGTTTGAGTCCACTTTGGTTAAGCTTAGCTCTGAGTCCTCTAAGCACACTGCCAGAGGATTCATATCGGTTGAAGAGGTCAGGTCATATCTCGCCTTCTGTACATGGATTACTTGAAACTCTTTTTTTATGGAGCTACTGAAAGTAACTGAAACTTTCAGTAGCGCCATAAGGATGGATTTGGTTTGGACAAAAGTGCGGTCATGCACTTTTGTCCTTGCGGACACTGCGGAAATACCTTCGGATTCCATAATCTCACCTCGCTTTACATGCGAGGTGAGATTATGGAATCCGAAGGTATTCAACTTTCGGATTCCATACACCTTAGATCCCTCTCTTCATCCGAAAGCTATAAGTATTTGGGTATGTCGGAAGCGTTACGCATAAATGGACATAAAGCAATCGTTGAAGGAGCGCTTCTTTGGCCGCCTGATGAAGGTATTAATTGGTTTTCTTTCGGGCGGAAACAAGGTGCGCGCTTTCAACGGTTGGGTCATGCCGATTTTGATGTACTCTTTCGGCATAGTTAAATGGACTCAGACCGAATTCAACGCCCTGGAAAGGCGGGTGCGAACACTGCTGACCGGAAATCGGATGCATCACTCACGATCATCGGTGATGAGACTGTATATCCCGCGGAAGTACGGGGGTTGAGGCTTTTTAAATGTGAAGACCCTCCACAACCGCGATATTTTTTAAAGCTGAAGTGGGTATGCACCGTGATGTGGTCGCAGTGGACAAGGTACTCACCCCGCTCTCCATGGCTAAAGAGAATTGGCGCAAACCTGTAGTACTTACTACCGATGACCGCAAGGCGGTATGGCAAAGCAAGGAGCTTCACGGGCGATTCTATCGGGCTCTTCATGAGCCTGGTGTAGATTTCTTAGTGTCCGTATCCTTGCTACGTTTTGGTGAACTTTTCGGAGAAACTGAAGGTTTCGTCTGTGCAATTATAGACTAAGTTATCTTGACGAATAACTACCGGAGTCATATTATGAAGGACGGGACGGTTGACGTGTGTCGGGCATGCCACCGACCAGGTGAGTCCATCAGACATATTATCTCTGGTTGTTCTCGTTTGGCTAACGGCGAGTACTGGCACAGGCATAACCAAGTAGCCAGGATTATTCACCAGCAAACTTGCTTTTAAATAAAAACTTGTGGATTCTGAGGTACCGTATTACAAGTATGTGCCCGACCCAGTTCTCGAAAATGACCTTGTCACGTTGTACTGGGATCGGTCTATCATTACTGACAGGACTATTATCGCTAATAAGCCTGACATAGTAGTGAAAGATCGATTAGCGCGCCGCACAATGATTATCGATGTTACCATTCCACATGTCGAGAACCTCGTGAAAGCTGAGAAAGAGAAACAAATTAAATATCTCGACTTAGCACACGAGGTTGTTGGCATGTGGAATGTGAACTCGGTTGTCATTGTGCCTTTTTTATTTTGTTCAGGGGTGGAAAATCCGCATGGATGTCCTCCGCCCTGGGGCGAGCGGAGGGGTCTGTCAGACTCTTACTGACCAAAAACCACCCCGGTGTTCCATCTCACACCTACGTCGGGGTCGCGGGAATATACGATTCTTCCGCAACCCCGACTGGTGCTGGCCTGCCTCGGGCCTCAACGTATTACGAGGGGGAGTGAGGTGTTAGACTCCCCCCGCAACGTCTAAGAGGGGCGCGCGTGGAGCACTACGCGCCGCGGGCTGTCATTGTGCCTCGGTCAACATCTCTCGAGGCTTTCGTTAGGCGGTTGGATCAAGGGCCGGACCAAGCAGGCAGTATTCCTCGATACGGCTCATCACCGTGAGGAGGTTCCTGTCTCTGGAGCCCTAACCACCGGTAGCTTGGACCCTGCTCCCGATACCGGCGGACCACTTTTTTTTAAATGTTATCTAATGTTGCTTTATACAAATATTTAAAATTAATAATAAACTCTTTATTTCAGAATAAAATTCCATAAGAATATACAAATTTGTAAGTACATGCCCTACTTTGTTACAACAAAAATGTTAGTATCATTAAAACTTAAAAAAATATGTAAGTAGACATTACCAATATGTACAGGAGCATATAGCTGACTTAAGTGCCAACCTCAAATGTTTTCACCAAAGCAAAATTCAATAATTATAATTTACGACTACTAGCCGTTTGTGCCTGGCGTCTCCCGGGGTGAATTTGATTCAAAAATAGCAATTAATTTATAACTTTCCCGGTGAATTTTCCATAAATGTTCTTTCATACAAACCTTGTCCTGACAATTAAAAACTCAACAAAAATTGGCCAAATAATTGCAGCCGCTTTGAAGTGATGCGGACAAACATTTTTGGCATTTATATTTATAGAATACCAATCAATTCCTCAAAAAAATATGGTGTACCATATCCCATCAGTGATCGTAAAACCGCCGGCCTCTTGCAGTGCAGAATACTTTCATTATAAGCTCATGAGTCTGGCTTCATTATTGTAGCCGTATATATGAGACAGCTCATAATGGGTCAAGCCCTATACTTATATTCTGATAAGATGTGCGTAAGATTGCAAAAAAACTGGGAAAGGAAAGTACTAAGGGATTTAAAAGGGGCGATTTTCGCCGTGCGGCTAATCGCTTACCACATCGCCTCACAAGCCAAATCGCCACCCCATTTGCACAGGTTAATAAAAATCGCAGGTGACTAGTTTAGGCGACGGCTTGCGACTGAGCATTTTCACGGTCGATTTATTCTCCCGCCGTACTCTACTTTAAAACTTCCGAATTACCATTTAGACGCGACTCTAACCACCTGTGTAAAGCCCGCACAATGCTTTTTCTCATACATGCTTCGAAATTCTAGCATTATTTTGACAACCTTCTTCGAGATAATTCGAAAATGTTGTACTGGGAAAAACATGCGAGCAGCGGCTAGCAATGTTAGTATGAAAATCCATATCTGTCTACTACGCTTTGGAATGGGCAACTAGCTTCATCTTTCTGACCGACCGACCTTGACAATTCAATAGTGCCTGTTATTGGTTTATTTGAAATAAATGCTTTGAGTTTGAGTTTTGACGTTGTCTCGCAAGATACGTGTTTTTAGTTTTGCAATTATATTTTTAAACATATTTAAACATTTTTGACTTTCCCATAGTCGTAATCACCAATAGTATGTCACTTTGTTTAGGCCCTCAGGAGTGACGGCAACGGTTTAGCAGGCGTTGGTAGATATTATCTGAGACACGAAGGGTCCTCCATGCGATAAGGGCTCGTCTGGTCATCTATCAAAGGACAGACAGACACTACTGTGGTCGACCTCTTGCTTTATCTCTTTTAATAACAATCCCTAGAAAATTTAAAGTTCACTAAGGTAGAAAAAAGGAGCTTATATTGTACTATAAGACAACCACCAGCTTATAATTTCCTCACTGCTGGGACACATGCCTCCTCTCTATGAGAGGAAGTGGGCAATAATCCACCACGCTGGCCCAGTGAGGGTTCGTAAATGTAACATGTCTTTGAATTTTCGGTTCTAAGGCATGTGGATTTCCTCACCATGTTTACCTTCACCGTTTTCAGTGGTAATTAAATTAAATACACTACGTAAAGTGCCGGCATGGGTTCCAGCTCGCGACCTACAACTCGTAAGTCGGGGCTGATACTACTGGGCCACCACTGCTGTACATACGAATTGCTGTATATAAGTTCATATGAAATTCATCATACGTATCTACATAAACGTATTAAACATTAATGTCGCTGTCTGTGTGACGTTTAGTGCAGATTTCACCAATGAAACTGAACACGTTCAGCACTTTTAAACCCAGTTCAAGAGCTGTCAGTGTTTAATTTGTAATTTTAACATTGACAGCTCCTGAACGCGTTTAAGATGTGCTGAACCCGTTCAGTTTCATTGGTGAAATTCGTCCTTAGGGAATTTTAAAAGCCGGAAGGTTTATATCATGTTCAATACATTAATATAAAACTTATATTAATGAAGAAATCTGGAAGTTTGTTCTAGTGGTGCGATAAAGAGCTTGGGTTCATACTTGGATTTGCATAGCATAAAAATTAAATAAGATATGATATAGAAAATAATATTAAGCGCTGAGATAGTTTCAGAATCAGGTAATTCTACGAAATACATCTGTATTTTATTAGATAGTCTGCATGTCACAATTAATTATTCTCATTAGTTATAAGATTATACGCATGAATCAAATGCGTGTAATTGCATCGACTTATGATGAGTAATTTTGTATCGTAGTAGTCGTACAGATATTTTCATAAAAAGGTCTTGTTTAGTACTACCTACCTAGCACGTTTTCGTTGCGTGACAATATATATAATATTAAATATTCATGACTTCATGAGTGTATTTAGCAGTGGTGGCCCAGTGGTAGGTAATATTTTGTAGGTCGTGTGTTCAAACCCAGACAGGCGGATTACTTTGTGTTAATAATTTCATCACAACTGATCTCATAACGGTGAAGAAAAACATCGTGAGGAAACCACGGAATGTCCTAGAACCAAAAATTCGAAGACATGTGATCTACCAACCCGCAATGGGCCCGCGTGGTAGATTAAGGCCTACTCACTCTTACGGAATGGAGGCCTGTGGTCAAGCAGTGGGAACATAATAGGCTTATTATGCATGATTGTATGAAAAAAAAGTCAGTGCAATCACATTAAGTAAATTATTAATACTAAAAAATATATAAATATTACGATTACGTTTTTTATATTGTTAGCAAATATGGCAGTTGTGTTGCTATGATCAATGAACCAAAGGGGTGGCCCATTGGTTTGGTGATCACTGCAACATAACTCATAAAGTATTGCTGTGCTATTTTTAACGAAGCGATTTACAACTTCAGAGGCAAAGTTTCAAATTCGTTTCTGCCTGTAAGTTTACAGACAACACTTTCAAACTGAAACAAAGTAGGTAACACCAGAAGACCAAGTCTCGTACTAAATAAAACATTCAAATTCAGCTCGCAATCTCAACTTAGCGACAATCAATGTCAAAAACTTGTTAAAAATATACGTAAAATGATTGTGATTTTGACAGATTGGTACTGAGGTTAGAATTCGAACGTTTTAAAATACGGGAACAGACAGACAGGCATGGTTAAAGTAGGTAAGAAGTACTTCCTAGGACAAACTATTCCTCGAGGAGCTCAACTCAAATATTCTTCACATTTCATCCTTAATATAATATTATTGACATATGACAACACAATATTTAGTCCATTCGCAGTCATTTTATCCCTGACAGCAGCAATCCAATAGCAATCTTATTGTAACGGCAATAAAGATCACTGTGATTTTGACAGTGATGCAAACTCAGTGGTAAAATAATTGAACGGGCTCTATGTATTACGTAACATATAGGTAGGTATAGAGTCATTCAAAACGATAGTCACGCAGCGTACTAATTAGAAAATTATTCCTACCAATTAAAACGTTAAATACTTGTAATCATCGACTGTATTATTCTCCATAGATACCACAGATGCGTTGCCTTTATTTTTTTGTTATTTAAAAATACTTTATTGCATTGGTATTGTTCTAATTCATGCGTATTTCTGCAATCTTCAAAACAGACTTGACATCACGTTTCCGATATAAACTGAGTACTCCCTTGAATAATTGCTATGCACTAATCTGTTGGCCACAAATGCATTCAGTGGTTTGCCTTATATTCAATTCCGGTAGAATGTTGATGTATGCTGAGTTGTATTATTCTGTACATATACATATACTGGAATCTGAAATTAGCTTAGCATATCCCAGCCAACTACTTCAGAATTCAGAATGGAATGTAAATGTCAATTAATATTTGCCTCGATGCGGGAATACAGACGCAGATATATATGATGCTTCAAATCAATTATAAGCAATATATGTACGCGTAACATAGAATGCTCGATATATAGACAAGTGATCTAACTCAAAACAGTCGAAATGATTGATGTTGACAGCAGAACATTTGCAAAGATTTATTCCTAGCAGGTAGCGTTTATTTAGTATCAAGAAAATAATGTGTCGATAACAAATTGTTACATGGTATCATGTCTATTAATAAAACGCATTATAAGAGATAATAAAACACAAAATCTCTCTGTCGATATGTCCGTTCGTGTGATTAACTACATGATTCAAGTTGCTTATTTTCAATTTTATCAAAATTTTGTCATTTCAGGCGATTGACGTCCACTGCTGGACATAGGCCACTCCCAAGCACCGCTACTTCGACCGGTTCTGTGTTTCCCGCATAAGGGTAGCCGGGCCGCAGGGCACTAGGTGCCATTTTTCCTTAGTGCTTGGAATTTTTTAGGGTTGCTATAATCGCTACGCTTGACGGACGGGTTGGCAATAGCAGTATGGTTTTTAAATGCATAGAGACCGCTGCAGCTCATTCTCTTGTAAGTCCCTTAGTCGCCTTTTACGACACTCACGGAAAGAAATAGGAGGCAGGGTGGTGCTATTCTTTGCGTCCTGCACAATTAGGGATATCAGAACTAGATGTACATTGTTTCAAGGATAAAATATACACAATAATCCCCAGCCTATAAAAGTTCACTGCTGGATATAGGCCTATCGCACGTCATCCTAGCCTGCTGTCGTTTAGCTGCTGCCAACCACCCTACGTAGATCGTCGCTCCATGTGGTTCGTTGACGTTTCCTTTATTTACCTTCACATATCATAGTGGACTGTCCCATACCATTAGAAAGGCGTCATTTGTAACGATTAATTAGAAAATAATAAGGTTAAAATAATATTCCAAACAATATCAATCACTATTAATCAGAATCCTATTCTTTCCAAAAATATTTTTATTAGCAGCGGTTTATGAAAGATTCCGTATCAGCCAAGGAATTTTAACAGACTTGGTTTTTATGTGGTTAGCTAGCGACCTCGACAATTGATCATAAATTATTCTTGCCTGAGCAACCGGCAGCGAGTTCGTCATGCTCCTTTAGATTTCACTGCTTGCGGTAGCGTCGGGGATCGGGTTGCCTACTCGGGGGCCTCCTTCCCTCAAATATGGCGAGGGGATACTGCTGAGGCTGATCTTTGCGTTATGCTCGTGAACGGGTGCTGCTTGTGGTGACTGGTGAAAGTAATTGTTCTGTTTATTTATTTTACTTCGATGGTCCTTGTTTACCATTTGTGTGTACTTATAAATTAATCCAATAATGCATATGTAAGGTGTCCACGCCCTTTATGCCTGGATGCTTTTATTTGTGTTTTAAGTTATGTTGTTTTTTCATTGATTTTTACTGGTTTCTTGTTTTGGGTATATTGGCGTGGCCAACTTAAATATGGCAGATAATTTAATATGATTTTCTGTGTTTCGTTCAAAAAGTGCTGACTATCAGCCCAATTTGAATAAATGACTTTTGATTTTGATTAGATTTTTTTGAAATGTGAATTCTCTCATTAACAAGGTTTTGAATGACAAACGAATAGTAAAGTTTATGAAAAAGTTGTTAATGTTTCCCAAGTGAGCTTTAATTTTGATTTTATGTAATTTTTAAATTCACCCAGCGTGGGTGTTGCCGTCATCAATACAAAATTATAATACGTAGTCTGTTAATGCGTTCGTGTTCGGATGACATAATCAAAGTGACATTGTGGGAATGGCGTGATAAATTGGGATCTAATGGAGTATATTGATACATTTTAAGGTCAGGAACGAGGTTAATTCAATGTCAAATAATCTTTGGAAGTTATTAGTGGGAGCAAATGAAATTGGAGAGTAGAGAAAAAATAATACTTTGGAAATACGGCAATGAAAATGATTAGTTTATAATCTGGAGTAGTGTGAATACTTATTTGTGTACGCAGTACTATGCCAAATAATACCCTTCAAGATCGGACAGGGTTTTTGTTACTTACTGTATAACTTAAGACCTATAAGACCTCATCTCCTTTATGTACCTATTGTGAAAACATATATAGGCAAAATTCATATATTTTAAGAGCATGTCGAATGTTTAATTTAGTGAACCGGGATGTTGAGCTAAATTTGTTCACAAATAGTGACCAGACAAAAAAAAAAAACGACGGGTTGCACTCCGGGATTGCCGGCAGAAGTGAAAACATGAATATTACGAGTAACGTTGTACATTTTTGATATTTTGGAATAGTTAGGGAATAATTTTGCACGAATTGCTTTAATCATCAGTATAAAATTACTACCATTTATGTGGTAGAATACAATATTTATTTATTGTGCTATCGTACACAAACATGACAATTTATATTACACTAAAAAGTTTATTTCTCAGAAAAATCAATCAATAAAAATCAAAAATCAACAGTCATCCGTCTTACGAATTTTCGATCAGGTCACGTGTCCTGACGCGAGTTTAACATTTTTTACCCATTACAAAAAAAGTGTACAACGCCGCTAAAGAAGTTTTCACTTCAAAAATTAAGTAAATTTTTCTTTGAAGTGTAACTTTGTTGTGTAATGTATTTTAGTATTGTTTATTATGTTCAGTTGTTTCTATGTTTAACTCTCACGCTGTTTGTACCGTTTTGTCAATTTTATACATAACTTTATATAAGTGGAAACTTGTAATTGGCTTTCTTCATTTTGCTCCTTTTTACTAGTAGTCCTTTTGTTAAATTACACATTGTTCCTGACTGCTTGAATGTATTAGCAGTAAATTTTCTCGTATACATTTTTAAAAAAAACTGTGACATTTACACGCATTTGTATAAACCAGCAGTAAAACAGCTCATCGAGGAAAGAACCTACTAACACAATACCAATTTCTACCACTAAGCGGCGTTGGTACTCCATTTTGAAGGGTATGACCGTATGGGTGTCGATGGAATCACAGGCTTAATCATGGTTGATTTGAGCCGCGTTTTAGAATAGTAACATATCTTGGGGGTTTCTGGTATAGCAGATGTTTACAGGCGCTTGCTTGTTGGGCACCCAAGCGATAAAAACTCACTTCATGACAAATCAACAATAAGTACATTAAGTAAAAAAATAAAATCTCGTAATTAAAGCTTAATATAAACATTAAAATGCAAACAGTAAAATTAAAATTGTTAACGATCATTTAAATTTTTCGTTAAATCTTCATGTTTTCTTCATTGTTTCATACTCCAGATTGAGTGCCAGCAATATTAACGCAAAAAAATAAACAAATGAATGTTGTAAAATTTATGAATACTGAAACTAGCTGACCCCGCAAACGTTGTTTTGCTCTTTTTTTTTTTTTTTGGAAAATAGATGTTGGCCGATTCTCAGACCTACCCGATATGCACACAAAATGTCATAAAAATCGGTCAAGCCGTTCCGGAGGAGTATGGCAACGAAAACTGTGACACGAGAATTTTATATATTAGATTTCCGTGAACACTTAACAGCATTCCACATGCTATTTAAATTGAGTGACGCAAAACTCGTAATTAAACGGGGCAGATAACGTGACAATATCCGACAGCCAAAATACGTGTTTTATGAGTTTTTTTAACTTCGATTTTCACCGGGCTATATTATAACTCTGCCAATACCGTGATAATTTGTCTCATAGGTACAGTCTACATTACTAAACTGTTTCAATAAATGAGGTGTCTATGTTTTGTTTTGCCATAATTCTTAATAAATAAGAGAATAAAAATGTGCTGTTTATCCCACATTATAACGTCACTGGAAGGCCTGTGCCATTAATAACTAACGTATAGATTCGGTTAATGTGAATTAATCATACTATGAGTCGTAATGCGTTCCACTATTTTGTTAGTTGAAGCCTCATTTACACGATGCAATTTTCTTACCTGTGGTATACAATTTAAGCAACAAATGACTTGCAGCATATAAACACAGTGTAGACGATTCAACTTTATTTTTGCTTCTAATTATGGTATGTCACATGTTATTAAATCACATCGTAAGAATTTTTAAGTACACTCAAGTGTCCTCAGATAATTCGAAAGCGAACTCACTTGTTTTAAGGGGCCGACGAAAAACGCACGTTATAGAAATTCGCGGCCGGATTTGGAAAATTGCTATCTCTGTTTGAAAAAAGAAGGGAGTGAGGGACGCGGTGCGCAGCCGTGTGTGTGTGACTGTGTGAGTAGATAGATAGCTATTATGAGCTGTACTGTACTAACTATACCTTCGATTCATTCGTAACGACTCTGAAGATATTTCTATCTATTAGTAATTAGGTATGTTCATGATTTGCGTTGTTTTTGTTGACGACTTTGGGGAATCGTTTGTAAATATACAGCCTAGTAATGCGTTTTTTTGGAAATTTCTTTATAATGCCGGTATCTCAACATAATTATAAGAATATTTCGACATCTAGGCCTTGTAGAGAAAATCAAGAAAAGTACCTATATGCTGTTGGTGTTCTTCAATAAATTATATACGAATAAATTATAAACTAATTAAATACTAATTATTACTTATACATCGTCATCGCGCGTGGTCTTAGGCACCGTCCTAATGGAACGCGTTCGTACGAGCTAAGTTCGCACGAATAGATTTACAAACATTTTGATCGCGCCACAGCGTCGTGCGATTGTCAGTTAGGACACCTATTTGAGTTCAATATGTTTGATCGCGCGTTCGTACTAGTAAAATTCGCGCGAACCTGCGATGATTGCGCATTCGCTTTCTATTAGGCCGATGCCTTAGGGGGAACTGGCCGACGTTGTACGTCGAGTAAATACAAATTATAGGGATATATATAATTTATTCCCTTGGTCACCTCTTTAAAAAAACTAAGGCTTCTTCGGTCTTATTTATGTACTTGTTACTTTTACTAAACTAAAAATTGTTACTAAATTATACAAATAATGAATACAAGTCAAATAATAAAAGTATCAAATAAAAAAATATTCCACTAATTTATACCTTTTTACGTGATACGAGTACATCAATAACACCGTCCTGAGCTAAGAACAATAAAAATAAAGGATTTTGATTTGGGATTTTTATTTTGCTATGTTCTTCATAAATATTTCTATTACCATTGTTATTGTTGATTCATCTATTTAAAAAAAACGAAACGTAATTAAGTCAGACAAACGTTACAGTACCAAGTCAATAGTGTCAAAAATATTACAATATAATTATGCAAATAAATACGCACGCCCAGGACAATAAAGTAATCGTCTAACACTGACAACAAACACGGAAAACCCCGGCGCGCGGCGGGCAAAACGTTGCGGTAAATCGGTTATGTGTGTGCTTGTCCGAGCGATACACATCTACTAACCTGAGCAGTACGACCACGCACACATTGACATTTGCTTGACGTGATAACACTACTAGCTATTGAAAAATTGTGATAAATTTTGATGTGTTCCATATTACTAAAAATAATTAATGAAAACTTATTCTTTGTTCTTTTTTTTTTCGTCTTTTTGCAACAATATAATATAAGCTATGTTTCTAATACAACAACATTACAGATATTGTTGTTTATAGTACAGAAAAAAACGATAAGAAAACATGTCATTTACGCTGTAAAAAAGAGCGAAATCCAATTAGCTTAAACTTCATTTTAGATTACTTTGCAAATAAAAAGATGTAGGAACCTAGATATATCCTGTCTTAATCCGAATATAAGCATAATGTGGTGGAAATATGCTTAAATTGCAAATGGTTTCGGTATTACGTTTGTATGGACAATTCAGACGACGCCCTGCTCTTAAGAGTCAAACATCACGGATTCACACATTTTATCCGCATTTCAAAGTTTTTTTAAAGTGTTGGTTATAGAATAACATATCAGTTTTTGAGAGTAGAACTTGTTTATTAAAGAAACAATCGAGATTATTTTTACAATATACCATAGTGATTGATAGAGTCGAGTTTGTTTTAAAGTTTATTTTTATTCTTGAAAACAATATGTTGTAAATTTTCCTCTCATCTTATTTTGTTTCTGAAGGCCGAGGTCGTATTATGCTTGCAGATCTTTTAATATTTCGTGAAGGTCTTCATTGTTATTCACTTGTTTTTTATTTTGTTAATTAAGTAAAATAAACACAAAATCTTGATTTTGACCACACAAACACTACAACGATTAATATAATAATAACAATGACTTTAGTGTAATTATTCGATAGTGGCTATCAGCGTCTTGAGGCATTGAGGCATGTAAGCCTCAAGAAACTGTCACACAGACACACACACACACACCACACATACACACCACACCCCCACACACACCCCACACACCCCACACACTGTTAGCCTCTTTCTGAAAAACTAAGTCGATACTTAGGCTGGTTCCCGAAATTTGACAACCACTCTTACCCAGTATTGTGAAAGTCAGATAGGCAGTCGATCCAAGTTATGTACTTACTAGTTTTCAGCTGCATCCAGTAATACTGAAAGCTGACCTCAAAATAGTTGGGGAAGTGCTAGGCAGATACTGTCAGTGTCATTATTTTCTATGGAATATTGACGCTGACCCGATTTAGATGTGTTGAACGCGTTCAGTAACATTTGTGAAATTGGCACTAAGTAAATTTTTAATGATCAATTATTTTTCTCCTTGATCCATTTTTTAAAAATGCTCCTGCTGAAGCAAAAGTATTATGAGCGCGTCAGCAAGGTGTTCCTCGACTGTCTCGTTGATATAGTGGTCGCAAGCGCTACCGATGAGCATGTGGTATTGGGTTCGATTCTCAGGTCGGGCGAAATTGTGATTGGGCTTTTCCATCTGAAATTTATCATTAGCAGCCCGGAGTCTGGAATTGGTGCCCGATGATGTCTATATGCTCGCCCCCTGACATGAGCCCATGGGTATGTATGGATACATCTCTGTCTGACCCTTCGAAGAAACCAGGCGTTATATATTCTTATGTAGGAAGGTATTAAGCGGGGCTGAGTGGCCATTACAGGTTCAATCATCTTGGCGACAAAGGATGGCTGCTGTTGTACTAAAATGTCCAGCACTAAAATAAGAAATTAATATCAATTTCAATATAGAAATTCAAGATACATATTCAGGGTGTCCAGTAAGGGTCAGACAAATAAAAAAAAAACTACCCCAGGGCGGTACCGGCTGCTCAGCAGCCGGAGAATCCGCCACGTTCCCTTTGGGAACGTCAAGCCCCCATTCGTATTCTGGGGGGGGCAACAAATGTCTGCCGAGCCGAGGAGGCTCATCACGTTCTCGGTCATTCGAGGACCTGATAAATTTTTGTTTGTCAGGTTCTCTAATGACCGGCACCACCGGCCAGCGCGAAGAGGAGCCGCGCGTGGTCTCACCGCTTGCCGTCGCTGACGGCAACAAGAGCCGAGGAGGCTCAAGTTTGAGGGACCGATCCGAGCTGGAGGAGTCTGGGAGGAAACGCGGCCCCTCCCAGCATGGTCCCTCCCCGGAAGAGTCTGAGAGCTTGTCGGCTGCAAAGGTACTGAGGGGTCAGAGTGGGCGAGGCCGCGCGGTGTCGGGCAGAGTCTGCGCTTGGCTGCCAGACAAAAATCGCGACAACACTCCCTGTGATGCCCGGTCGGAGTCTGACCAGCCGGGCCTGCCCAGTGAGTCGACCTGTCCAGCCGAGCCAGCCCAGCGAGCTGGGAAGCTCGCAACGAAGAGACGCCGCCCTGAAGTGGCCAGCCGCAGCATGGCGTTTTCAGAGTCGTCAGGTGGTGAGCCGGATGCCGCTGGGGGCTCCAAATCGGAGCGATCGGCAAGATTTGCGGAGGTCGTGGTTGCTGCGATCAAGGGTGTGGCCTTGAAGAGGGTTCAGTCCTCTAAAGACAAGGCCATATCCGCAGCCACGGCCTCCATTATGGAGGCAGCGGAGGCAATCCATTTCGGGCCTCCACCAGACGGTATGTCCGAGATGCGGGCGGAGGTCGCCCGCCTGACTACCGCCATGGAGCTTCTCCGAAAGGAGAATGAGGAGCTCCGGGCAGACCTAGCCAAGGTTCAAGGAGCTGGCCATCGGGAGTTGCCACAAAAAAAGGCCCATGGGCAAGGCCAGCCCGTGCCAGCCGAGGACCGGGTTCTGGCCCTGGTGCGGCAGGAGCTGACTGCTTTCCAGAGTCGGTTTTCTGCTCTGGAGGCCATTGTCCTGCGCCCTCCACTGGCGGCGAGCCAGCCGGTCTCGGGCCAGCGAAAGGCTGCCGCTTATGCCGCCACCGCGGCCAAACCAGGGTCCTTGGGGCAGACCCAAAGTGGGGCCGTAGCGGAACCCACGGGCCCGACCCTGGCGAAATCGGCGTCTGCGCAGACGCCAAGGGCCCAAGCCCTGACGGCGAAACGACCGCCCCCGCCCTCCAAACCGTCTTCTAAATCTCCTCCGACCGACGCCGAATGGCAAATAGTCGGGGAGAAGGGGAAGGCGGGTAAGGCAGCAAGGGCGGCCAGAAGAAGGCAGAGGCTGCAGCGGCGCAAAGAGCGAAGCGTCGCGGCTAGGCTCCGTGCCCCAAAGTCCGCAGCTGTAGTGATCACACTGCAAGTGTGCCGCTTGGGAGGAGCCGCGCCGTGCCCTCATCTCAGAAGTAGGCAGTGACCTGTCGCTGCCGGCCGTTGTGAGTGCGATGGTCGGCAGCGTCGAGTCCTGGGACGCGGTGGTTTCCTTCTGCGAAACAGTGATCTCGCAGAAGGAGGCTGCGGAAAGGGAGAGAGAGATCTCGTCCACTCTCCCGATCCGCAGCAGGCGCACGGGGCGCAGGCGGAGGGCGGACAACGCCCTCTTCCAGCACCGCTAAATGGGTCCAGGGGCAACGGATTCGGGGACATCCGTCGCCCCCCAACATCAGGACCCGAGAAGGCGGCAAGCGTAGTGTTCCGCGCGCGCCGCTCACAGACGGTGCGGGGGGAGTACACCTCACTCCCCCCGACCGAGACGGGGCCCGTGCAAGCGGGCCGGCACCAGAAGGGGATGCGGTAGAATTATGTGTTCCCGCGACCCCGGCATAGGTGTGAGATGGAACACCGGGGTGGTTTTTAGTCAATAAGAGTCTGACAGACCCCTCCGCCCGCCCCAGGGCGGAGGACATCCATGAGGATTTTCCACCCCGGGAACAAAAAAAAAAAAAGGCACCATTCGTCCTGACTTCACGGGGATGCGAGCTATAACGGTGAGCTGCCCCGTGACGGCGGCCCAAAAAATTACCGGGGAGGGCCGAAGGCTCCTGGTGGGCTGGGTCTCCGCGCAGGTCAAACTGCTGGAACCCAGACCTCTGAGGTGCTTCCGCTGCCAAGTGGGCAACCACGTGGGAGTGCAATGCGCCTCGGAGGTGGACCGCAACGGTCACTGCTTCCGCTGTGGTCAGCCCGATCACAAGGCCGGCTCGTGCGATGCCGCGCCGCACTGCTTTATATGTGCGGCAGCTGGCAAGCCGTCCGATCACCGGGTTGGGAGAAAGGCCTGCGCACCACCCGCCAAAGCCAGGGGCAGGGGCAAGCCCACTGCCATCGCCGTCAAGGCCGCATCCGCCGCCACTGCCGCCGCCGTTGCTCGGGAGGGGGCTGATATGGAGTGTCAGTAATGGCTCCATTACGCCTCCTCCAGGCGAACATCAACCACTTCGTCTCCGCTCAGGATCTGTTGCTCCAGAGCGTGGCGCAGTGGTCGATTAACATCGCCGTGGTCGCTGAGCCGTACTTTGTCCCGCCCAGGGATGACTGGGTGGAGGACCTGAGCGGCTCAGTGGCCCTAACTTCGTCGGCCGCCGCCGGTACCCTGTCCCTCGAGGCTGTCAAGAGAGGACGGGGTTGCGTGGCGGCACGGTTCGGGGAGATGGTCGTGGTAGGGGTGTACTTCTCGAACACGGGTGGGTTTTAGTCAGTAAAAGTCTGACACGCTTCTCCACCCAGAGCGGGAGAAGTCATTTGATGATTTCCCACCCAAAAAAAAAAAAAAAAGTGTGTCCAGTAAGTCACAGTCAAGCTGGAATCGGGTGATAGGTCAGTCAAGTCATAATAGTTAACGGAAAAATGTATATAAAAATGTTTGCTGTTTATTTTAAAAATTACAGGCTTTTATGTAAAAAAAATAGACAATGTACTGCCTGTGGCGAAGTTTTCACTGCTGTTGCTACAAACTTTAACTTTCTTATTTTTCATACGTTTTTTTTTTCTGTTTCCACCTACCACCGTTTCCCGTTTCCCGTTTTGAGAGCAGTGGTGGCCCAGTGGTAACGGCCGCGACTTACAAGGTGTAGGTCGTAGGTTCGAACCCAGACAGGCGCTTTACTTTGTGTAAATTATTTCATCACCACTGCTCTCAAAACGGGGAAGAAAAACATCGTGAGGAAACCGGCACGTCTAAGAATCAAAAGTTCGAAGACATGTGACATCTCCCAACCCGCACTGGGCCCGCTTGGTGGATTACGGCCCACTCCCTCTAACAGAGAGGAGGCCTGTGTCCCAGCAGTGGGAACAAATTAGTCTGATTATGTATGTATGTATGTACCCGTTTCCGGCTTGACGTCCGCTTACGGGACATCCTATATATGTTTTCTCCATGATGGTATACTTTTGTTCAAACTAAAAATTATATGTACTACGTAACTAACAAATATTACCTAATTAATAATAACAAAATTATATCCGCGGCTGCGGAAAACCTCAAGCGACAAAGTATAAGTAATTATATTTTCAAGCCGTTTGGGGTTGAAACCCTCGGGGTGTGGGCTCCGAGTGCTCATGGTCTCTTTAAGGAAATTTCAAAACGGCTGGCTGACACTTCCCGTGACCCAAGGGTTGGATTTTACCTTGGCCAGAGGCTAAGCATTGCAACGTGGTACTGCCGCCAGTCTCTTGGGTACATTACCAGTCGACAACGATATTAAACTAATTTCTCCTATTTTTTCATATCAAGTTTGTTTTTCCTCACAGTTACACATTTTTCATTATATCTTCTTGACCAATGTTATGCGGGAATCCTTTTAATTAAACGAACACTTTATGTGAAAATAATAATTTATAAGACACGACACATTTATTAAGACAGACTCCTAGTAATAAATATCTCACAGTCTATGAGACATCTAATTAAAATATTAATCAGTCTAGGCCTGACAAAACCTAGATGGATACATTTCAATAGAAAATTAATCTGAATCCGTCCGTAAAACCGAATTATTTAGGAGGACCAAAATGACTTTAATTGAAAACACAAGTTTTATTAAAATGACCGCAACCGCAGAGTTTTATCGTTTGCCTTTTGAAATTGGGTCTTGTCGAATATCGGTCTCCAGAGATAGAAGGATGGGGAAGTTGCATCGTGTTGCTACCGGAACTTGTTATCTTGGTAATCAAATAGGTGGTTTGCAAAATACCGTTTTGTGGAAAAGGAACAACATTTTTGTACCTACTAGCTGTGTCCTACGACTTCATCTGCGATCCAGATGAAAGCGTAACAAAGGAAAAAAGACACAGACTTATTTTTGCATTTATAATAATATAGTTAGGAAGTTAGGATTAGGTTATGTAGGCTGAAGAAGAGGTCCAGTTCCAAACTGCTCTGTTCTAACAAAAACTTAGGTTTTTTACAAGAATTATAACATTATGGCATTTTATTATTTACTATTATTGTAATTATTTAGCTTGTCATGTTTCGGTTTAATAGGTATTGGCGACTCGTTAATTACAAGCATACATAGATGAAATAATTCATCTTAGTATATATGAAAGTAGAGCGAGTAGGTAATAGGTATACATGTTCGCTTTTAATTTAGGAAACCTATAACAACAGTAGGTACTGCTGCTACTTTAGATACGCATGATAATAACATTATGTTTAGCAGATATGTTAAGCATTTAATAAGGTAAATAAATAAACAATATTCGTACACGGAATTTGTCATGAAATGTGCTAAATGTTTGCGGTAACATTTATTTTTGTTAAGCGAATTATCGTATCATGGCGTCAGGAAATAGTTGTGTAAAAATAAATATCTCCACGCACAAGTTCACACATTATCGATAGGCTGAATCATCGAAGAAGATTATATCCGAGTCTGGGTGCCCCAATTTGCAAGCTCACTTCAGCTGCTCTTACATCGTAGATTCTGTAAGTTAAGTCACTTTAAAATAACTTCCAACACTCAAGGGTCAGTAACAAACTTATTGGCAAACGCCGTCAGTAGTGGCACTCTCTAATTTGAATATTTATCTTTACAATATAACTTTTTTTACAAGTAACTCTGCCACCCATAATCAATACACACGATATGAGTTGATAAACTAATTTTACTCTTATCACACCAAACAATAATTAAAATATAACTGCATAAATCATATTTCATATCATCATCATCATATCATATTTTTGACACATCCCGTTATCAAAGGGCTGGCTTTAACCTTGGCCAAATGCTAAGCATTGCAACGTGGTATTGCCACCAGTCTTTTGGGTACATTACCAGTCGACAGCGATGCGGATGAAGTTTTGACGCTATACGAGTATTTTAAACTGTGAATAGTTTTAGTTATGACTGCATAAATAATAAAATATCAACATGTCAAAACGTCATTTTTAAACATTTTTGAAAACAGAATTTAGAAAATGGCGCGCACGCTTGTGATTCCTGCCAGTATATTTACAAGCGATTACTCAGCCAATTTGTGACCGACTTGACATTCATATTCACTGCTACGAAGTTCAAATTATAAAACAATTTCTCACTTAGCTAACAAAGAAGCGGATGCAAAGACCGGTGCTACAATTCTTCCATTCATTCAGTGAATGGGTGTAATTTTTTCATACGTTGCTAGAACAGAACAACTACTGCACACGGTGTATTTATTTAGAGACCAAAATATCCATACCAGTTTCAAAATTGATATAAAGTAAGTAAGCATTAATCATCGCAGCAGCTGGCGTTCTGTAGTTTTTGCATGGGAAGAAGGCGTGAGTTTATGTATATGTGTATGAGATTATCTTTTATTTTCAAACAAGATAATATTTAATAAATAAGATAGCTAACCTTTTCAACACAGGAGGAATCAATCGTGCTACGACATGACATGTTCAAGTAAACGACACGAAAGATTCAGAACTTTTAATACCTATCTCTTTAAGGATATATCATGATGATATTTTATTGCCATTTTATAGTCACGTACGTAAAATGCAGACACATAACAATAAAAAGACACTAAAATCTCAACTTCAAGCATAAAATGCATGCATTTCTCTAGATAAATTCAGCTGATATCTCATTTAAAGTTATTTCAAGGATTCCCCAGACGAATAAAATGTGACAAACCACTTCTAACAGATGCATATCCATTGAAGCCATATCTCAAACTCTCAAACTGCATAATGCATGTTACTTATATTATGATCATAGCAATACAGGGAGAAGCAATTGACTTCGACTGAAGAGACTGTGCATGCCTTGCGATACGATACAGTAGATACTCTAAAATATCAGGCAATTGACTATTTTAACTCAAATTAAAATTTAAAAAAAAAACGTAGAGTCGTACAACGGTTAAGTGAAGAAGTTGGAGATCTTTGACCATTAGAGTTGTGGACAACGGAAGGTTAAAATGATTTAATATTGATTAACAAGTTGTTATGTACCTGGTACTTGTTGACAGGCCTATACTATCCTGCCATACTAGCAATGTAATTTAAAAAGCCAATTATTTTTTAAAGAGTTACCGTTGTGTTTCTTGCCGGCTCTTGTCTATATGGAACTACCAACTGAAACTGAGCTTGTGATGATAAGTACCCATGTATGTTTATGTAAAATAAAATATTTTTAATTTGTAAAAGAGAATGGGCACCTACGTATGGCACTGTGCCACTCCTCCTAGGTTATAGGTAATGGGTAATACGGTCTGGTGTCCGCAACCCCACGTCAATGCGCGTATTTTCACTGACAATTTCACGTAGGGTACCTGGGTTACCGAAGTACTTTGCCCTGTATGTGGCGACCACCGGGCAGTATAGAAGCACATGAGCTGCTGTCTCGTCCTCCACCATGCACGCCCCGCACAGCGGTCTATCTGTGACTCCTACGACAAGGCGCTGTTATAATATTTATTTCAATAGACCCGTGGCCAGATAAAACTGCCGTAACTGTACGCAGCTGTTATTTAGTAAGTAGGAGAACCTGTTTCGTAAGGCGGCCATCAGTTGTAGGGAGTGCTTCCCTAGCCTTCCTACACTCACCTTGGTCCAACCATTGTTTGTGATGCTGGTCCCTGGTGTGTTTTTTTACGAGAGTGCGTAGGTACCAGAAGAGGAGTGGCACGATGGGTGCAGTTCCCATTGGGTGCACCCCGTAATTATCATTAGTTATACACACAATAGTCATCAATCATAGGTATTTTGCTTATTATCCTTTATTACTTACGAGTCAGATTTTTTATTTGCTAGACCAAAAATACATACACATTCGATGTATCACTTTGAATGAGCCATACTACAACACTATGCTCCACGCTTGCCACATTTAAAAAAACGGTCGATCGTAATTTTCGTTTTGGTCTAAGAAATAAAAAATCTGAGCTTATTGTGAATGCCTTGCTCCATTCCTTGATCGCTTTGCGTCTCTTTGATAGTAATGTATCGCCTACGCAGGACACTGACTGTGGTTCAATTTGCAACGATCAAGACACAAGTTATATTAGTGTCTAGGGACTACCGTGACCTTTTTATATGCAATGCTCAAAGGTCAGCCCAGAATGTTTCTTATGTAGTATTATAAATTGGCTACAGACCTCCAGGGATATCGAGATTTTATATTTATAATGTCAATACATCGTTGCCAGAGATATGGATAGATAAAACAGGAATTATAAGATATAGTCTTTTCTACTTTTGATCACAAGTTGAAGCAAACAGGCAATATAATGTGATTACTTACACAAACAAATAGTAAATAAGTTGCCATCTGATCACAGTGGACAAACAATAATGTTCTGCTCATATACGCCTTTACAAAAAACTCAAATAATGTTTAGGCAAATTACATGTAAAGATTTAGAGAAATTAAATGATTCTTTGGCCAGTCAATTATGTAAACAAAGTTTTAATAATATAGGTGACCCAAATGAGTTCTACGCCGAGTTCTTTTCACTATTAAACACGCAATTTAATAAAACTTTTCCACTAAAGACTAAAATTATTAATACAAAGTTTTTATTTAGTGATTGGGCCACTCCTGGCATTCGTAAAAGTAGAGAAAATCTATTTGAACTTTATGGCCTAAAGCAACATGTGACTCATACAAGCTTTCATCAGTATGTTGCAAGATATTCAAAATTATTTAAAAATGTGTGCAAAATAGCTAAAGCTCTATATATTAGTAATAAAATAAAATCAGCTGATGATAAAATAAAAACTACCTGGCAAATAATAAATAATGAAACAGGTAGGAAAAAACAGCGTAATATTGAATTTAATTTAGTGACTGCACGTGGCCCCATCAACTCAAATGTAGATATAGCTCAGGAATTTGAAAACTTTTTTGTTAATGTTCCACTTAAAACTACTGAAGATTTAAATTCCTCACCCGCGCTTTCTGCTGCCTTACTTAAAAATAATGTAAAACCATGCCCTTTGGCGTTTAAGTTTCAGCATGCAAACCCCCAAGCTGTTATAAAAGCTTTTAAAGATCTTAAAATTAAATCAACAGAAGATCTCTGGGGAATGTCTGTAAAAGTATGTAGATCTCTCATCGAAACCCTTGCGCCCTATTTAGCTTTCATATTTAACACCAGTGTGGACCAAGGAGTCTTTCCGGATCTTATGAAACATAGTAAAGTGATCCCATTGTTCAAATCCGGTGATAGTAAAGAGCTCAATAATTATAGGCCCGTGTCAATTCTGCCAGTTCTCAGTAAGGTGTTTGAAAAGTTGATGCTCAATCAAATGTTACGTCACTTTAATAAAAACTCCATCTTGCATGAACATCAGTACGGTTTCACTAAAGGACGTTGTACCACTGACGCCGGTGTCACCCTAATTAAGAACATTTTTAGCGCCTGGGAGGAATCACAAGATGCCATTGGAATCTTTTGCGATCTCTCTAAGGCGTTCGATTGCGTAAACCATGAGACACTTCTGCTGAAACTGGAGCACTATGGGATTAGGAATGAAGCTCTTGATTTGCTAAGATCATACTTGAAAGACAGAAAGGTTAAAGTACAAATAAACGGCACAAACTCATTAGGGTCTGAAATATCAATGGGTGTTCCTCAAGGTTCGATATTGGGTCCATTCCTCTTTTTAGTCTACATTAATGATTTACCCCAGTTACTTCAAAATCAACCGAAGATGGTGTTGTTTGCAGATGACACTTCATTGATCTTTAAAATAGATCGAAGGTCACAAAATCTTGACGACGTGAACAACTCTATTCTTCAGGTCCAAGATTGGTTTACGGTAAATAATTTGGTACTAAATGAGAAAAAAACCAAATGCATTCGATTTAAATTACCTAATGTTAGAAGTAGCGAATGTGACATCATATTGAACGGAGAAAAACTGGAATTTAGTAATCAGACGGTTTTCCTAGGAATCACGCTAGACGAGAAGTTACAATGGGGACCCCATATAACATCTCTCGCGGGGCGACTAAGCTCGGCAGCGTATGCTGTTAGAAAGATAAGACAGTTAACAGACGTTGAAACCGCGCGTTTGGTTTATTTTAGCTACTTCCACAGCATTATGTCATACGGCATTTTACTGTGGGGTCGGGCTGCTGACATTGAATCCATTTTTACTTTGCAAAAGAGAGCTGTCAGAGCCATTTACAATCTACGTCGCCGCGAATCTCTTAGGGAACTATTTAAGAAGATTAATATAATGACTGTACCTTGCCAGTTCATTTATGAAAATATTATGTATGTTAGAAAAAATCTGCATCTATTTAATAAAATAAGTGATAGACATAATATTAACACTAGAAATAAAAATAAAATAGATCAACCATTTTTCAGACTATCTAAAGTACATAGATCTTTTATGGGGTACTGTGTTAAATGTTACAATAGAATACCTGGTGAAATATTGCAATTAAATGAAAGAAAGTTTAAAACTCATGTTAAAAAAACACTTTGTAATCAAGCATATTACAAATTAGAAGATTATATCCTTGATAAGAATGCTTGGAAACATGCTGGTCCTGCTCCATAGGACAATCTCTAGATTCTATACAATCTCTAGAGATCTCTAGGCTAGACAAAATCATACTATTTGCTTATTGTATTGTATATTTGGTTATTTTTACTTTACTCACACACTGTATTATTCCAAGTTAATATTTTAGGAAAATCATATATTTTTACAATTGTTTGTAAATATGTGAGCACAATGTACCTATCACGTGATTAATTTATATACCTTTGCTTTATTTTTAATTTTTTTGTACCAATAGTGGTATAGTATTTTTATTCTTGGTGCATCGTCTTCACATATAGAAATATAATTAATGTATACAAAATATTGTAAAACATTTTAAAAGAGTAACGGTGGAGTTTCTTGCCACTTCTTCTCCATACGAAACTACTTTTTGGAAGTGGCGCCTAGAATCAGTTCTATTTTTAATGTAAATTTTGACGTTCAAAAGTGCCTTTTTATGGGCCTATTTGAAATAAATGCTTTGACTTTGACTTTGACTTTGAATATATCAGAGGAATTATTAACATTTTGTACTGCAGGAACAGCCGGCCTATTATGTTCCCACTGCTGGGACACAGGCCTCTTCTCAGTGAGAGGGAGTGGGCCGTATTCCACCACGCGGGCCAACTGCGGGTTGGTAGATGTCATATGTCTTAGATTTTTTTGGTTCTAGGACATGTCCGTTTCCTAACGATAGCGATGTTTTCCTTCACTTGTTTTGGGAGCAGTGGTGATGAAATTAAATACGCAAAGTAAAGTGCTTGTCTGGGTTCGAACTCACGACCTACTACTCGTTAGTCGGGGCCAATACCAATGGGCCACCACTGCTCTGAACCACAACCGCAACCGCAACCGGAACAGCCGGGCTTTTCCGTGAAAACATTCCAACTCATTTCTGCCTACGTCTGTGGAAATACGTCTCGGGTTCACGAGGTATTACTTAACTTACTCGTAGTTGGTATGTATCCTATATCATTTTTAAAAGGCAAAGTTAACATAGCATATTTTTGCAACATCCATTTAACCATCATCAATAATATGCTATCTAAATAAAGAATGGTTTTTCTTGCTAAACGGTTCCACGTTCATGACGACGACTTTGGCACCTCTTTTTATGAGCTGAAAATATTTAGACTTCACACTGACAAACCCTACGCCAAAAATAAAGTATGATATCAATTTTTTGCCAGCCATATTATCGCATAAAACATGTACAACTTTAATTTAACGGATATTACCGTGATGCCACCGACATGCGACTTGCGCTGGCGCACCGCCAATTGTCACCGAGATTTGAACTTGGAACGCTGTTATTCTTGTAACATAAACCGTGTTATTTGCACTGAAAAATGTCACGATAATATGGATTTTATTAGCAGTCGGCGAGATTAATTATTGTGTCGCAAATACATAGTAGGTAGAAGTTTAAAACATTTGTAAATATAATGTTAATTGCTTTGACAAGTTGACTTAACCTCGATAGTTTTGTCTGATATTACATGAATAAACACAGTCTACAATGTTTTCACTTCGCACGAGTAGAATGACCGAGTTTTGTCGATGGCGGAATAGACAAAATGACAGATTTATTATATTCTTCTGTCATACAAAACTATTCTCTATGGTGGTCATGCTTATCGTGCTGGAACACAGGCCTCCTCTTTGTGAGTCGGAGTGGGCCGTAATCCACCACGCGGGCCCAGTGTGGTTTGGTTGATGGGTGTCACATGTCTACGATTTTTTGGTTCTAGGAATAGTTATGTGATAATTGAACCAATAAGTTTTTGACGTAACGTCGATAATATTGTCAAGCTAACATGAATAACTTCTATAGCAGTAGTTCTTATATTTAATGGTTGGAATAAAAACTTATGAGAGACAGATTCAAGTTTATGTTTGTTTAATGTCTAACTCAGGTGCATGTTTTGGTTTCACCAGACTAGTTTCAGACTGAAATAGTGATCGACGGACAGCTCAAAAGGTTAGTCATATATTTATATGAGTTTAGTCGTAATATCCTGAATATTCTGACTGTATTGCTTAGTAGGTATAGTAGAAAATTTAGGTATACAAACAATTACATCAAAATACATACATACATAAACTCACACCTTCTTTCCATGGAGATAGGCAGAAACTACAGAACTTCACTGACTGCGACCCTTTTTAAAAATATTTTTTTTTCGGGTGGGAAATCATCAAATGTCTTCTCCCGCTCTGGGTGGAGCGGGAGGGCGTGTCAGACTTTTACAGACTAAAACCCACCCGTGTTCCTTCAGTGTGCCGGGGCCACGGTTATCTATTTTGAATTACCCGCGACCCTGAGGCGTTGGCCCTATCGGACCCCGTCATTTTGTGCTGACATCTCTTTGAGGCGAGCGTGGAACACAACGCGCCGTCGACCCAGGCCCGGTCCTAACCGGATGGCGAGCTACCCGTTGCTCACCGTCCGCAAGCCCGCGCCTACCTTGGCCGGGAATCTGCAGGCGACTCACGACGCCCAGGGCGTCTCCTGCGGCGACTAGTGGGGGCGTGAGGGCGCAAGGCTCTCTCCCTCACCCGCTCCGCCGCCTCCTTCGCGAGCATTACTGCTTCGCAGAAGGAGGTGTCGGCTTTCCATTCTCTCTCGCTCCGTACCATGGCCTGGACCAGGGCCGGACGCGAGAGATCGCCGCCGCCGATCGCCTCCGCGAGGACCCTGCGGTGCTCCGCCCAAGCTGGGCAGACCTCCACCGTATGCTCCACCGTGTCCTCCGGGCGACCCACACAATGGTGACACTCGGGCGTTTCCTCGCGTCTTATGCGAAACAGGAAACAACCATGTCCGGTGAGGACCTGTGTCAGGCGGAAGGTGAGGACGCCGTGGCGCCTATCCAACCACTCCTCAAAGACGGGACTTACCGCCGCTATTGTGGCGTGCCCACTGACTACGATCCTAACATACTATTTTTTCCCTATATATCAAAACATCCCGAAAAAAAAAATGTGATCTCTACACCCTCTTTAATTGTTTTAATTGTTTTAGCTTATATATAGATTCTATATATAAGCTTAAACAATTATAGAATTGATATAACACAAATAATTTAGCAGCAGCTAGAGACCGAGCTGGAGAGCAGTGATAGCCCAATGGTAACGGCCGCGACTTGGATCTGTAGGTCGTAGGTTCGAACCCAGAGAGGCGCTTTTATTTGTGTAAATTATTTCATCACCACTGCTCTCAAAACGGTAAAGGAAAACATCGTGAGGAAACCGGCATGTCCTAGAAAAAAAATTAGAAGACATGTGACATCTACCAACTCGCACTGATCCCGCGTGGTTTATTACGGCCCTCTCCCTCTCACGGAGAGGACACCTGTGTCCCAGCAGTGGGAACATAATAGGCTGATTATGTAAATAACTTAAAACATCTAAACAAAATATCGAGAACTAGTCAACTATTTATAGCAACTATTTTTCAACGTCAACAAAATTTACTTCCACCTATTAACGTTCGGAGTAAATATCATCCAATAAATTACATTGATCTCATAAAAAGTAACTTCTGAAGAGATTAGCGTAATCAAAATCAAATAAATCCTAGAATATAAACATTCTACCCATGTTTGCTTACATTTGCAGCCACACATAATTTTCTTTTAGCACATATCCCGGAGTCTGGATCCGAGCCCGGTTGATCGACATAGGCTTGCCCTCTACTGAAGGTAAATATGTGGCTGTTTTAAACAGCATCCATTGAGGGTCTAAACCAAACCCTTAAAGATTTGGCCACACCTTTCTGATGCATCTTTCGGGGATAACATGCGTGACGGTATGTATGTACCTACCTGTGTACAAACATACCCCTCATAGACATTGTAATACTTCAGATACCTTCAAAGTAAATGCATCCGCTCATTAAAATATTCTATAAACAATTTATCAACAGGATTCTGAATTAAGTTACTCTGACGCAGCAAAACGGAAGCGGTTTACTATGAGCAAATTCTGGTAATTTCTCGTGTAGTAACTTTATTAGCTTTTCCGTCCTCTAAAGGAAATTGTCGTTAACCCCAAATGTCCAAATCATTTTTTGTAATATTCCGTCTCAAATCAATACAAAATAACTAGTTTTGGATAAATATGCCTAGTTAATAACAAATCACTCGGTTTATCACACCTTTTACCCGTGTACCGAATACGGTTTTAACATATAACGACCGTCGAGTTGAAGCAGCGTGTACACTTAGCGTGTATCGTGGACTTGTGAACGGCTAATTACAAAGACAAAGGCAATACGAAAGCCTGTCTTCATCATCCTCAAGTACACTGGTAGGATCTAATAGGAATTAAATTTTTTAGAAGATATTGGCTATGTAAGGGGCATATCTGTACGAAGACGATGTCTTGGGTGTTAAAAAAACTTATTTATCAGGGAAGTCTTCCAAAAAATGCGAGAGCTAAAGCTAAAAGAGTGACAACTCACTGTAATAAATGTAAAAAGACGTACGGTCTTCAATATTATTCTGAAGTTACTTTGCATAAATAAAGCTTTTTTACTAATAAAAAATTGTTTTTTTTTCCTCTACCCACATTTAGAAAGAGAAAAAATAGAATGTTTTCCGTTTTTTCTATTCATTGGTGTCCTATAGAGAGCAACATAACACACAAGTCCATGAAGTTAGAGCGCATAGAAAGAGACAGGGGCGAGTGTACTATTTACGGTAAACGGACGTGATGGACCCACGCGGCGTGTACTGTATTCGGTACATTGGACAGCTAACGTGTTAAAAGACCGTAACAGGCAGTAGACTTTTTCGTTTTATTATTTTTGTATAAATGCCCGTAATTTTTAAAATTCATAGCATGTGTTTTTCAGAATAACATCACGCCACTTCTCCAGAAAGTGTTAGGGAAGTGTACCTAAAGTACACCCACTCATCGCCAGTTATGTTTAGTTGTCCCATGTGGAATGGGACGAGCCTATTGCTATCATAGCATATCGACTGTGAACTGGCAACCGGTCCTACTTTGACAACATTACAGGATGAAAAACTTGTTGACGTCATTTTTATAGGTATAAATACGTGGTTTTTAAACATTGCTCATGTTAGTAAAAACAAAAGTAGCATTAATATGCTTCCTTCTAATATAAAACGAAACGTCGTACAAGTTGAATCAAGTCGATTCAGTGCCAAAAAATGTGTCTGAGATGTATGAAATGGTAATTTAAAAAAATCTTCAAAAAATTTAGATAGGACCAGTTGCCAGTTCACAGTCGATATAGCATAGCATAATCAGCCTATAATGAACCCACTGCTGGGACACTGCCTCCTCTCTTCGAGAGTGAGTGGCTATAATCTGCCACGAGGGCCCAGTGCGGGTTAGTAGTTGTCACATGTGAATGTTTGGTTCTAAGACATGCCGGTTTCGTCACGATGTTTTTCTCCACGGTATTGGGAGCAGCCAGCATTGCCATCAATCGAGCAAAAATCAGACTCCCGGCTGTTACTAAGAAATTACTGATGGCAAACCCCAAGAATACTTTGCCCGAACAGGGACCAGACCAACGAGGCAGTGATATAGTATGTCGCTGGATATTGTTTATATTAGCTGTGCAATCAGCTTTGTGGACTACTGTGCGTGCGTTCCACTAAAATAATAATAATATAATAAATAAAATTTTATTTATTTTCTCACCACAATATTTTAAAGTTTACAAGTAGACATTGATTAGTATTAAGCTATTAACACACATTACAATATTGTGGGAGACTGGTGTCTAAGCTAGGCTAAAAACCTGTGTTAACTATAGTATTACACCATATACAATCATGCGGCGAGTACAGCGTTTTGGAGAGTTGTACGATTGTGTACGAGAGTGAGTTTGTGAGTATGTGTGTGTGTGTGTGTGTGTGTGTGTGTGTGTGCGTCCGTGTAGTTAAGAGTTTAAAAAAATGGAAACATGCGACGTAGCTTGCAGAGTAAGTCAGCAGAATTGAGTGAGTGAGCTGGCCATGTAGGTGGAGTGGAGTGGAGACGCGTATCGGCAAGCGTAGTGTGGAACGCCCCCCAGCTAGATAGACCGCCGACCTTAAAAAGGTGGCTGGGACAGACTGGTTGAGGAACGCGGACTACAGGGTGTTGTGGCGCAGCCTGTTAGAGGCCTATCTCCGGCAGTGGACTGCGGTAGGACAAGTTGGAGGCAAGCAAAGCAAAGACGTGTAATAACCGACCAATCACATTGGTTGAATGAAATCCACATCGCGTCCCTGCTTCAATAGAAACGCACCCTTATTAACTAATAACCTATGTATTATCTCCTAATACCCATCCAGATAACATTTTCTGTGAAATAAAACAAAAACCACGTAAATCGGATAAGTAGCTCTCCAGTTATCCGATTAACGTGTTTTTTACCGTTGTAACGCCCTAATGGACAGATAAAAGAGATGTTGCTTTTTGATTTGATGGTGGCTTTGTCACTAGCTTTTTACGTCACACATGAGAACATTACAGTTAAAAGGAAATGTTTTACTAATATTAAAAGGACCATGCAGGATGAGGAACAGATGGCGTATGGGGCTGAAAAGCTCTGGAGAAGCGACCGCGTACTGGAAGACGCAGCGTTGGAAGGCCTCCCACAAGGCCGACCGATGACCTTGAGAATACTGCAGGAATCCGCTGGATGTGGGAGGCACAGTAACGGTGGAAGTGACGATGTTTAGGGGGAAGCCTACGGCCACTGTTGGGACACAGGCCTCCTCTCTGTGAGAGAGAGAGAGTAGGCTGTAACCCACCACGCGGGCCCAGGGCGGGTTGGTGGATGCCACATGTCTTCGAATTTTGGGATCTAGGATATGCTGGTTTCCTCACGATGTTTTCCTCACCGTTTTGAGAGCTATGGTGATGAAATTAAATACACAAAGTAAAGTGCTTGTCTGGTTTCGAACTTACAACCTACAACTCTTAAGTCGGGGCCGATACCACTGGGCCACCACTGCTCACCTAAAATAACCTTACGGCATATCAAATTCATAAAGGTACAAATAAATTAATTTGTTTATAAACCACATTTACTAATCTACATTAATATTCGATAGAGGTCTTCGACAATCCACGCAGTCAAAGCGAGTTATTCGGGCGATAACGAGAACTACCAAAATGGCCGAGTAAGCCGAGTACCAAGTAATAAACCCTATTGCGCATCTCTATTTTATAGTACAGTTGACTTCCACACGGGCCGAAGTTGCGAACAGAAGCTAGTCTATCCATATTATTATTAGCTTAAGTGTAGAAGAACGACGTGGTCATACAGACAGACACGCTAAGCGACTTTAATCTATACTTATAATAAAACTGAAGAGTTTGTTTGATTGTTTGAACACGCTGATCTCCGGAACTACCAGTCGCAAAACTTTGTTTGTATTTGATAGCCCAATTCTCCCTGAGCCTTCCTTCCTACTTCGTTCAAGAGCCTTCCTCAAAAGGCCCTTTCATTTATTTTTTGGTGGGAAATCATCAAATGACTTCTCCCGCTCTGTGTGGAGAGCGTGTCAGACATTAACTGACTAAATCCCACCCGTGTTCCTTCAGTTGCCTGTGCCAGGGCCACGGTTATCTCTTTCGAATGACCCGTGACCCTGAGGCGTCGGTCCTATCGGACCCCGAATTTTGTGCGGACATCTCTTTGAGGCGCGCGTGGAACACGACGCGCCGTCGACCCACGCCTGGTCCTTCCCGGACGGCGAGCTACCCGTTGCTCTCCGTCGGCATGCCCGCGACTACGGTAGCCGGGAATCTGCAGGCGACTCCCGACACCCAGGGCGTCTCCTGCGGCGACTAGTGGGGGCGTAAGGGCGCAAGGCTCTCTCCCTCACGCGCTCCGCCTCCTTCTTCGCGAGCATTACTGCTTCGCAGAAGGAGCTGACGGCTTTCCATTCTCTCTCGCTCCGTACCATGGCCTGGACCAGGGCTGGACGCGAGAGATTGCCGCCGACGATCGCCTCCGCGAGGACACTGCGGTGCTCCGCCCAAGCTGGGCAGACCTCTACCGTATGCTCCACCGTGTCCTACGGGCGATCCACACAATGGTGACACCCGGGCGTTTCCTCCCGCCTTATGCGAAACAGGAACCTCCCGAAATAACCATGTCCGGTGAGGACGTCAGCCGGAAGGTGAGGACGCCGTGGCGCCTCTCCAACCACTCCTCAAAGAGGGGACTTACCGCCGCTATTGTGGCGTGCCCAGCACTGGGTTGCGACAATTGCACCCTGCATGACGCCGTGAGATCCCGCCGGAGCGCTGCCCGCTGTACCCTGATTTCTCGCGGCACCGGAGTTTCACCCCGGCGTTTTGCCTCCTCGCGCCACTCCCATACATGCGCGAGGGCTTTTACCTCCAGATCCCATGGCGGCAGTCCGGCAAGGAGGCTCGCCGCCTCGCAAGAGACCGTGTGGTATCCCCGGACCAGCCAGATGGCCATGACTCTTTGGGACGCGTTCAACCAGCGGGCTGGTCGGCGCCTCAAAGAACGCGCCCACACCGGTGGCCCATAAAGGGCCATGGTAGGAGGCGTTTGGCCACCCTAGATTGGGCAAGAGCCGCCTCAAGGCAGCTCCAGCCCGCTCCAGTCTGGGAGCCAAACGTCGGAAATGCTCCACGAAGTTCTACCGGCTGTCGAGGACGAGTCGCGGGTACTTCATCGTTGACTCGACGCCGAGGTGAACCTCTCCCGCCGTTGAACGCCACCCGACTGTGGCGCGTTCCGAGGACCATGAAAACCACTTCGAGCCCACTTCGAGCGAGCGAGAGTGGTGATCTCGGACTTGTGCAGGGCCACTTCGAGTCCCAACTGCCGGATTCTCTCGACGATTGTCGCAACCCCGAGTGAGGCAGTGGAACCTGCATCGACCACATGATTCACAATGTACGAGGTTCGAAGGGAGAATTTTTAGAACTAGCGGTATCCGATCATACGGCTCAACTTTTAAGAAGGGCCGGTTATACAGACATGCATGACAAATCACTGGTTCTCAACTAAACGAGATTACTCGAAAGAGAATGTTCCGAAATTCACAGACCACATGAAATGGTCTGTGAATCCTTCATACTTTTGCTGACGTATACGAGGAAAGTGATCCCAATAAGGCATTCAAATTGTTCTATGATTGGTTTAGGTTGATATACGATTTGTGCTTCCCAAATATAAAAATACGGATATCGACTAAAGCAAAAGCAAAATGGATGATTCGTGGCATTAGGATATGCAGTAAAAGAAAAAGAGAATTTCTGTGGAAGTACCGGTTATTGCCGAATACGCAAAATAAAAGAAATCTAAAAAGGCCATCAATTCGGCTAAAGAGAGTTATAAATCTCACACAGCGAGCCCATCACAGACGTTTTATACATTCAGCTCAGAATCTGTGTAAAGCGACATGGAAAGTAATCAACAGAAACAAGAATAAACATAATTTGCCAAATGAAACCATCGTGAAAATCTATTCAAATGATAAAATTGTAAATAATCTTCTTGAAATAGCGCAGGCTTTTAATGATTATTTTGTGGATCAAGTGAGTCCAGTTAAATATAAACACTACTAAAAAACACTCACACAAAGTAAAAGTAAGTCTATGTTTATGTTGCCTACAATACCCCTTGAAATTAATAGTATTGTATGTATGTCACAAAAAAATACGTCTAGCACTGGGTATGATGATATAAGTACAAAAATTGTTAAACAGATATCCACAATAATTTCTCCTGTGTTGAGTCATCTTATCAATATGTGCATATTGAATGTTAATTTTCCGGAAGAATTAAAAATAACCATTGTAAAACCGCTTTTCAAAAAAGACAGTAGGTAGAATATGTCCTGCTACAGACCTATCGCTTTAGTGCCAATTTTTTCAAAAATATTTGAAAAAGCAATATACACTTGGGAGCAAATAAATCGAGCCACTTCCTTTTTCACGCATTATGGTTATTATTTTTGGTATTATGGAACGCATCGATTCGAAACATATATCGCCTAAAAGGGTATTTAATAACCTTTACAATGAGGGTAGTTAGTTGTCAAAATTTCATTTTAATTAAAGTTTAAAGAGTAGAATAAAATTATCGCATTTAATTTGCTTATGACATTTTTATTGTACTCTGTTAAGAAAAGATTAAATTTGAGGTTTTTGTTAATCATACCCATATTACTTGTTATTGTTGTCTTTATCTGTGTCTGTGTAATCAAAATAACCTGATAAAATGGATACTACACCGACGGAAGCTGCCCAAGTTGTAGCTTTACTTGAGGTTGGACACGGACAACGTGAAGTGGCACGCAGACTTCATTTGAGTCGTTCAAAGGTACAGCGGGTATACCGCAGGTATCTGGAGACTGGTGCTTTTGTTCGGCGACCTGGAACTGGCCGACCACGGGCAACAACAGAACGTGACGACCGCTTTATTGCAACCAATTCGTTGCGCGACCGTGGACTTAATGCTGTTCAGCTACAGCAAGCGTTACGTGACGTTCGAGGTGTCGCAATCAGTAGGTGGACAGTGAGACGAAGACTAAAGGAACGAAATTTAACATCACACAAACCAGCAACTGGCCCAAAATTGACTGTAGCTCATCGCCGATCTCGCTTGGAGTTTGCTCGAGAACACATTAATTGGACGTTAGAAGACTGGAGGTCAGTTTTGTTTTCTGACGAGTCAAGAATCTGTCTTTTTAGCAATGACGGGAGAAACCGAGTGTATAGACGTCCTGGTGAAAGATTTGCCCAATGTTGCATTCGAGAAACTGTGAGTTTTGGTGGTGGTTCTTGTATGGTGTGGGGAGGAATTTCTCTAGACGGAAAAACGGAACTTGTCTTCGTCGACCCCGCCAACGATGGCAGTGGTAGACGTGGATTAACAGCTGACCGATACATAACTGACATTCTTGAAGACCACGTAATGCCGTATGCTGGTTTTGTCGGAGAAAATTTCTTGTTTATGCATGACAATGCGAGACCTCATACCGCGCAGATCGTTACGGAATACTTGTCTGCGATCGGGATTCAACAAATGGTATGGCCAGCACGAAGTCCCGATTTGAACCCGATCGAACACCTATGGGACGAGCTAAAACGGAGAGTCCGAGCCAGGGTTCCCGCTGTTTCATCCATTCCCGAGCTTAAAGTCGCTGTGCTTGAAGAGTGGGAGAACATACCACAATATGTCATCGTAACTCTGATCAGATCGATGACTAATAGGCTACAAGAATGCATCAGGGCACGGGGGGGTAATACCAGTTATTAAGAATATTTTTTTTGCAATAATTTTGTTTTTTATTGTTTTTATGGACTGTTTTAGCCCTACTAAATTTTCTATCAAAATTACCATTTTTCTTGCAGAGCCAATAATTTATCATTCAATAAGGTTATTATTCAATAATTTACCCTCATTGTTAAGGTTATTAACTTAACTTTTAGGCGATATATAGTTCGAATTGATACGTTCCATATTACCAAAAATATTTACCATTTTACGTGAAAAAAGGTAGTGGCTCGATTTATTTGCTCCCAAGTGTATAATCAAGTTACGTTATACTTTGAGGAAAATAGCTTATTCGTTGATAACCAAAAAGGTTTCAGAAAAAATAAATCAAATGACATGGCCATCTATGATTTCTTGCATATGGTGAGCAGCAGAGTGGATAAGAGACTACCAACTCTAGCGCGTTATATGGATATGTCAAAAGCCTTCGATCGTGTAGACAATAAAATACTATTAAATAAACTTAACGCATACAGAATAAGAGGAAATACATTAAATTTAACAGAATCTTATCTATCAAATAGAAAGCAAATAACGACAATTAGTAGAATTTGTAAAATACCGAACTCACATGTAAATCTAGCCCGAGAACTGTAACTTATGGGGTACCACAAGGTAGCGTACTCGGACCACCTCTATTTATTATCTACATCAATGACTTTCCGACAGCATGAACGTATCCTATGACAATGTTTGCGGAAGATAGCACTTTACTTTTAATATTGATGAAGTAAGTACATTGCTGATATTAATTCTAATTTAAAATCAGTTGTGGATTGGCTGCAAAATAATAATTTAATTATAAATCTAGACAAAACAGTAATAATGAAATTTCAACAAAGAGTAAATCACAATTTCAACTTTTAAGTTGAAATTGTGATAGTTTCAACTTTGTAGTTGTATCTAATATTTATATTAGATACAACTACAAAGTTATTAATGAAACATCGTGACAAAATTTCTCGGATTAAACATAGAAAACAAATTAAAATAGAATTCACATATTGACAAAGTGTGTATTAAACTAAACCAATTCTCATATGCATTGTTTATGTTAAGTAAAACAGCCGATCGGACAACAGTATTAACAGCATAACATGGTCAAGTGGCCTCACAATTGAGGTATGGAATTATATTTTGGGGCAATGCAACGGGTTAAGATACAGTGTTTAAGTGCCAAAAAATATCATCATCATCATCATCAGCCTATATCAGTCCACTGCTGGACATAGGCCTCCCCTAATGAGCGCCATAGCGCCCTGTCTTCAGCTTGACGCATCCAGCATCTGCCTGCAGTCTTTCGCAGATCGTCATCCCACCTGGCCGGAGGGCGTCCTACACTACGTTTGCCGAGTCGCGGTCTCCACTCAAGAACTCGTTTACCCCAGCGGTTGTCGGTTCTTCGCGAGATATGGCCGGCTCACTGCCACTTGAGCTTGCTAATTCTTTGAGCTATGTCGATAACTTTGGTTCTCTGTCGGATGTATTTGTTGCGAATCCTATCCTTCAGAGAGACTCCGAGCATAGCTCTTTCCATAGCTCGCTGAGCGACTTTGAACTGGTGCACCAGCCCTATCGTGAGTGTCCACCTCTCAGCTCCGTAGGTCATGACGGGTAGGACGCACTGATTGAAAACTTTAGTTTTCAAGCATTGCGGTATGGATGACGAGAAGACTCGACGTAGTTTCCCAAACGCTGCCCAGCCCAGCTGTATCCTCCTCTTGGCCTCCCTCTCAAAATTGTTTTTACCTAACTGTAGAATATGCCCAAAGTAAGTGCACTCGGAAACAATTTCGAGAGGGTGGCCATGTACGACGACCGGTCCCGGATCAATGAGACCATTGATCATGACTTTGGTTTTATCCAAATTCATGCCGAGACCGATGCGTCGCGAGGCTGAAGCTAGGCCATCCAGCATCTGGTTCAGCTCCCCCAACGACTCCGCCATTAAGACTATGTCATCAGCGAATCGCAGGTGTGAGATGTAACCGCCGTTTATGTTAATGCCCTTACCTTTCCAGTCCAGCGTCTTAAACATATCTTCCAACGCGCTCGTGAACAGTTTCGGGGATATAACATCCCCCTGTCTCACTCCTCTGCGCAGTTGGATGGGTTTGGATTGCTGGTCCTGTACTTGGACACTCATGGTGGCGGCGTCGTATAGACATCTCAGTACCTCGATATAACGACAGTCTACTTGGCATCGCTGTAAGGATTCCAGAACAGCCCAGGTTTCGACAGAGTCAAAGGCCTTCTCATAGTCCACAAAGGCCAGACACAGGGGCTGATTATACTCTTCGGACTTCTGTATAATCTGCCTCACTGTGTGTATGTGGTCTATGGTGCCATATCCTCCGCGAAACCCGGCCTGTTCCGGTGGTTGGAACTCATCGAGTCTCCTGGCGAGACGGTTCGTGACCACTCGTGAGAGCAGCTTATAGACGTGGCTCAAGAGTGAGATGGGTCAGTAGTTTTTAAGGAGGGCTTTATCTCCCTTCTTAAAAAAGAGCACCACCAAACTCCTGCTACACGCCTTTGGAGTTCTCCCACTGTGAAGGACAACGTTGAAGATGTTCTGTAGTTCCTGTAGAACAGGAGCTCCTCCGGCTTTCAAAAGCTCTGACGTTATGCCGTCCTCACCAGGGGCTTTTCCATTATTAAGCTGTCTCAGAGCTAACACGGTCTCGTCTTGACTGATGTCTGGCAGTTCGTCGGTATAGTGGCGTGCCAGGGTGGCTCTGGAATCGTGGTCGTCTCGTTGGGAACGAGGGGCATGTGTAGCGTATAATCGGCCATAGAAATCCTCTATCTCGGCGAATATCTCCGGCTTCGACAATACAGTCCATCCGTCGTGCGTTTTAAGCTTCGTCAGGTGGCTCCTGCCAAGCTGCTGAGTGAATACTTTGGACCCTCGGTTCTGCTCTATTGCCTCTTCAATGAAGCGTGTGTTGGAGCTCCGAAGGTCGTGCCGTACCATCTTCGCAATTCGCTTGTTCAGGTCTGACCTGTCTGACGAAGTCGCTTGGGTGGTTTCCCGTCTTTTTGCCAACAGCCTGAGAGTCTCATCCGAGAGTTTGGATTTCCTGCCAGTGCGCTGCTTTTGGCAGAACTTGATGCCCTCGTCTCTCAAAGTTTCGACCAGATTGTGTAGGGTCTCGTCGGCGTCATCAGTGGGTCCAAGGAAACAAATCTATTCCCGAGAGCCTGCTGGAACTTCTCGGTGCCCGCCATGATCTGGATTGGGTTAGGTCGGAGCGTGGACTTCAACAGACGGTTTCTTTCCAGCTTTAAGTTTATATTCAGAGAGCCTTGGAGCAGTCGGTGATCAGATCCGGTATTGAACCTGTTGATCACTGAGACATCTCTGAATATGTGCTTCCTATCCGTCATGATGAAGTCGATCTCATTTTAAGTCACAGTGTCGGGACTTCGCCACGTCCAATTCCTTTGGGGCCGTTTCTTAAAGAAGGAGTTCATTAAGAACAGCCCCTCCTTCTCTAGGAAGTTGACAAGCGTTTGCCCCCTATGATTCCTAACTCCATAACCATGCGGGCCTATTCGGGATTTGTTGCTAGTCCGGGTTCCTACCTTGCCGTTAAAGTCCCCCATAACAACGTTGAAGTGAGCCTTAGTGGTGTTGCGTAAGGCTTTGGATAGGTCTTCATACATATCCTCCACTTCATCATCCGAGTGTGCCGAGGTCGGTGCATAGACCTGAATTACCTTCATGCTATACCGCTTGGACAGCCGACGGATCAGGTACGCTACCCTGTTCGACACACTGGAGATTTCTTGAACGTTGTTAGTGAGAGCCTTATTAACGAGAAAACCTACGCCACCCTGGGATTTTTTATCGCCCTCGCGAAAGTAGAGAAGATGAGCCGAGTCTAGGGTTACAGTGACCTCCCCCTCTCTACGGACTTCACATAACCCCAGTACATTCCATTTAATGTTCTCTAACTCCACTTCCAACTGCGCTAGATGATGGTCGAGCCTCAGAGTTCGTCCGTTATAAGTTGCCAGGGTCAATTTTATGTGTAATGAATGGTAGCCTACCGTAGCCCGGGGATTCCTAGCACCCCTTGCCCCGCCGTTACCATGGCCAGGAATAGCGAGGCGGCCGGGAACTGGGGGCCATTTTTTGGCTTCAATATTCATTGTGGGGTAATGCCCATAATCCCCAAGCTGGGCATTGGGTTGGGGATCGCAGTTTGGTGATGGAATTGCTCTGCCGGGGGGCGCTGCTGCCCGCCCCCCGGTGTATGTCCCTTAGCCGCCTCTTACGACGCCCACGGAAGAGTTGGGGTAGTGCAATTCTAGGCCGGCACCACACGGCACCAAAAAAGATGCATAAGAGCTATCTGCAACTTACAGACTACTACTACAGTTGCAAACCGTTGAATGAATGAATGAAATGCACCGACCCCAGCGTGGTTTGACCAGACTCGATTAATCGAATGAACCCCAAGATTTGCAATAGCCCCTGAAGCCTCATGCTTCATGGTGCTACAAAGACCATTGCATATCAAGGAATAGACTGGGGGGTACTGTAATGGTATGGGAAGACGTGCCCTTAGGATAGGAGGGATTAAGAGCCTACGGAGTATGCACCCTAACGTAAGCCTGGGATTAGTGGAGAGGCGGGTGATATTTGTCTATGGGAGGGCATCTTTTAACGACGTGACAGCAGGGTTGATTCAGGTCGAGCTTCATCGGTGAATCTTTAAGCGGGGTTCAGCTGGTTTCTCGGCTCTTTTCTATGTCACTGCTCTGCTGTGATAAATGTTGCTGTTCTTTTCAATGTCTTCGTCTGAGTTCTCTCTACTGACCGTTTCCGGTTTTCTTGATCTTCCACCGTTTCCATGGAATAATTGAATCCCTTGTCGAAATATTTTATGTCTTGAGCTATCGTTCGAGTCTCAAATGTTGTTATTCGAACTATCCAAAAGTAGGAGGCACTGTTGGGAATCGAACCCAACACAACACATTGCGCATGGGCTGCACGCGCAGGCTGCGTGTTTAACGCGTCGCGGCGACGACACGGTTCGGCCCGATGACCACTCGCTTCTTCTGACTTCATCGACGGACGATACTCCTCTTTAGTTTCGTTATTAGCTGTTTATCCGGTACAGTTTTATTATTGTTATAAGCACGTCATTAAACCCTTGCCTTAAATACAGTAGTCCACTCTTTAGATGATCCCCGCGGTAACATTGGTCCTTCAAGGATGGCAAGATCCTAATTTCAAAAGTAACGGTCTCAAAAAAACTTCGAAATCGAAGCTCTTCAGTTGCGTTCATTAGCAGAGACAGCTCCAGCAGGAATCGTCAATACCTTGTGTTTAAGCGGGTGATTGAGCAAACATTTGTTGCTCGTTTATTTTGTGTTGGGAGAACGTGATATAAGGGAAGATCAGTGTTTTATTTATTCTATATTTTATTACAGTTATGAGAATAAACAACTGTCGGACCGTTAGCACTTAGCAGTGTTGGTAAAGTTGGAAAGTTGGATAGAGGATTGTGAAAAAGCAACTCACTCTCTCTAAAATGATCATATAAGTTATGGCATGCCTCATCGAGTGCGCCAGATCATTTGCAACACGTTAGTAAAGCCACGTCTGATGTACCTAATTAAAATATGGGGCAACGCGCCAAAAACCAAACTTAAGGACCTACAGATCGCACAAAGTAAAATGATTCAACCATTATTTCACTATGGTTACCTTACACCTACAGTTAAAACTTACAGGGAAACGAAACTCATAATATTAAACCGCTTCATGCACATTGCACCAGCATATTTATAAGAAAACTTCTAAATAAGTCCATTCACACGAAACTACACCTCACAAAAGTACATCAAGTACCCTGTATTGAACCCTATGTAATCGGCTATCTCTATATATTTAATAACAATTTTAATATGATGAGCAATTGCTGAGATATCGCAGTCACGGTGAATGCGGAGAAGTGGCCCAACTTTGTTTGGACAACGGTTGAGGGGCATCCCGCCCTATTACGCCCAAAATGGTTACCAGAAGTAATAACAGCCGCACGGGCCGAGCGATCAGGTTAAGCCATGCCTGCCGCGGTCGGTCCGTGGATGGGTGACCATCCTCGCTCACCAAACCCAGCCGCGCCATGGGAATGGTGATTATGGTTAACAGACTACGGCGTCACAGAAGAACCGCTCACCCCGTCCATACTTAGTTCCAACCTGTACTTGAAACCTTTTCGCATTATATTTTTTAAACTTTGCACAACAGACACGCAAGGGTCAGTTGCAGGTACCGGCTAGCATTCCGTTAAACAGTGAGCACCGCTATTTTTTTAAACGGACTGCGCCCTTTAACAATGCAACCTTCTGCTTTCTCTCGATCCCAGCCGTAATGCGCCTCCCGCTTGTCCGCCAGATGTGGATATTATGAGCATCAACAAAGCGTCTACACGTACAAAATAGTTATGAATATCTAAATAATAATAAACGCCTCTGTTAAATTATATATTTGGTATGTTTGAGAAAAATATTATCTAGATTAAAATAAAATAAATTCAAGCAGGCTTTCATTTATACTCGAAAGGAAGCAATAATAATAGTCAGTAAAAAGTGAACCTGTTCAACGTAGTTATGGTTACTCGGCACAATGTGTATGAAGTATTAGGTCAAGAGCGATACCGTAATATACGGTCTGAATTAATTTATTTCTAAAGATTACAAAGCAGTTGTACGGAAATAAGTACTAAACATTACTTAATTAAAACATTGATGTCCAGAAGTAGCAAGGGCATATAATGTTAACATTACGAATTTATGAAGGTAATTGTTACAAGTTTTCTATTGTCTACCGCCGTGCGGCGCGTTGACGCGGTTACCGTGCGATGACTCGTTATCTTTGTTTTTATGTTTGAAATCAAAGGACTCGATCACACTATGTGCCAGAATAATAGCTTCGTTTATCCCGCACTACTACATTTAATATGAATACACTGTCCTATAACAATTGTTTAAAATTATGTTGAACATGCGCGTGGCTTTGAATCAACGACCTAAAACGCAGCCGCAGCTTAGAAGTATAGCTTAGGGTACGGAACGATCTCAGCAGTGACGCGGAAGGGGTCAGGCCAGGTCACTCTTCGGCAGGAGTCTCAGCTGCATGGAACGAACATTTATTTATCTTTTGAACCGATTTAAAATATTTTTATTTGCGACACAGATACACACACACAAAAGAGACATGGTTTGATTTCTAAGTCCGGCCCTACAGACAGTTGCAAACCGTTTTTTAAAAATATGAAAATATTAACAATGCCTTCGTTGTACATATTTGAAAAATTCATGTTGTCAAAAATAATCTGCACAAATTTACAAGAGTAAGTAGACAGCGCCGTTGTGACCGACCGGTTGCAAACAGTAGGGTCTAAAACTGCACTATATAAAAACAGTGTTTTCGTAATGGCTCCAAGGATATATAATAAATTACCGAAATTTATACGGAATGAAGAAAATGTCTTCAAATTTAAAAGTAATTTGTTTTTGTTTTTATTAGACAAGATGTCTCTATTGAAGATTTTAAATTAACTTCCCTTGACATGCATGTAAAATTTAAATAAATTGACAGTTCTTTATTTAATTGACATTCATTTAACAATTATTTTTGTTTTAAAACTATTACTCATTTGGACTTTTGCTTTTTAACATCTGTTTAATTTACGATATTATAACTACTATTTGTACACCAATTTCATTGGCAGAACATAGTGCTCGACTACAATAATATGTATATTTAAGACCTTTTATGTATACCTATTTATTGATTGATTGATAAAAAATTAAAATAATGTAGTAATTGTAAATAACAGCTTATAATTTCGTTTCTTTTTTCAGGTAATGTTTTATTTAATACAATTTTGATGTAAAATGTTGGTAGGTATATTGAGATTAATAATACTGTTCATTTTCAGAGCAACACAATTTAGATTAATTGCAATATAATACAGAAACATATTTTTAGTATAAAGAAATCTCAATGTTTAGCCATGTTTTTAAAAGCGTACGAACCTGGGGTGGATCTGCTCGTTAGAAATAAAAACGAAACCACGTAATTAATTTGATTTTAAAATGGCGTCGCAGCCTTAAGTTCGCTTGGCAATGTAGTCACAGAGTGAATATTGGAAAACTAATAGATATTAGTATTTATTGGAATTCTGACTAACGCAGTTAATATCTTTACTTCATTTTTAGTTGGAAAACTCCATGTAAATCATGGTATTCAGCTGCATCAGGGGGTCTCCTCCCTTAACATGAAATCCTTAGTTTCGGTCAAAATTAGTTACGGAGTAAAGATTAGTTCGGCGCCCGAACCAAGAATGATGACACGTGTTGACAGTTATTCCTAGCGCCAATGTGATAATGCCTGTCCGATTTGTTTTATTCGATACTTATTTTCACGGATCAAATAAATTCGGACGGGCTGTATCTTCGTTGTCGGACTTAGAGAGTAGTAGTAAGACTGGAAACCGATATCGTCATAGCGGGAAGCGGCTAGCTGACGTCAAACCTATTTTTAAATGACAGCTGCGAGCACAGATTATCAAAGGCTAACGGCGCGTGAGCATTCTATGCCCGTAATGTTACCATTTTATAAATATTGTTCATTTTAATTATTTTGATGAACATTTATCTAGTTGTTATGTGTATGATTTTTATTTTAATCTTTTCGTTTGCTGCACGGGTTGACTTCATTCAACGCTAAAAACCAGCGCTGGGGCTCTGTCTCGCCGGTCGTAGCATTAAGCTGAAGCTGAGCGATGGCCGTTTCATGTGGTAAATTACAAAGGGATACGACATAATTATAATTTCAGTACAAAAAACTTAGATATTATAAGCAAGACATGTATGCTCTATAAAGTATTTTAAAACAAGTAATAAGCCATGTTTTATTCACATACATACTATTTCTATTATTTTAAAATGATGCAGGGAATCTACGTGAAATTTTGCTATAGCAACGACAGTCACGAAATTCCTATTTATTTCTCTAAACTCCGACAAACTGAAAGTGGCACAAGCTGTTACCATTCACACATTCTGGTAGCTTAAGTGAACCGTCTGTTGCATTATCCCCACAAGATTTAAAGTTTGCTCTCAGATATCATATGCAAAATTTATGGGTGTTTGTGAATGTAAGGTAATCCTAGTTTTTTAATAAAAAGAATGGTATTTGTTTTAACTTGATGAATTAAAGGGAGATGCCCGTTTTCGGCCCTAAAGGCGCAATAACTTACGTATAAGTAAAAAAAAACGTCGTAAATTCTATTTATTTAACAAGTTATTCATTTATCCGAACAAGTTTGCAATATTTTTGCAATAATAAAAAGTACTGAAACGATAAATGACATTCACGGATGTGGATAAAGATAAAGTGTTGCCAATACTTATCAATTTCGTTCACGAAATAATCGATCATGTATTCATGGATAAAAAAAAACACATCCGTTATGCTTGTTATACGATCTGTTATAACATATACGGTGTTAGGTTTTTATTTTTGATATTAAATGGACAAACTATTTAATAGTTGATATTATAATAATGAATACATAGGATTATAACAAAAACGCAACCACACATTTTAATAATAATTCAATTCATGTTTAGCACAATAAAGATCAAATATGACAAAAACGTACTTATCTTCAGTGGGGTTTTAGTAGTGATTATAATTTTGTATTAAATTATGATTCGAATAAAAGTCGATATCGATTTTTTTGTTGTGCTAATGTGGCAACATTGAGTTACGCTGGCCGGCTGTCAAGTCAAGACAGTCAAGTGTCAAATCACAAAAATCTACAGAATCTACTTTCATGTTTGCGGTTGCCTTACTGAGTTTAATTCTTGCGGATTTATTATTTTATCCATCAAATAAGCATATTTAATGGATTCCGACAATTATTTTAACCCTAACTTAAATATCCAATGATAGTAAAGTAATTACGTTAGTCAAGATTAAAAACTTCTCTCTTCTAAATATAAAATCTTATAATATAATCTAATAAAATCTTAAAAACCCTAACATTTTTGTAAACCAATTCCATAAACAGTTAATTGTTTAAATTGCATATTATCCTATCCATATACTTTAAAATGTGTGCACTCGAGGCCGAAGTGTCTATGGACGGTGGGCATTCCTCTTTACATAATTTAAAATCTAACAGTAATAAAATATTAATATGTACAAGTCTATAAAAAGGGGAAAGAATGATAAAAAAAATTGTACGCATCGTTGTCAACAGGAATAGCGCCCAAAAGGCTGGTAACATTGCCTCGCCATACGGCGACGCAATGCTAACAAACAGTGGCGTCAACAATTGGAACTTATATTTTCAAAATATAAGATCCAATTGTTGACGCCACTGTTTCCGGTAGCCAAACGTAACGCTAGTATCACGAGTCAAGCGACGCACTGTGGGGTCGAGTGCTGCCATCTGGGCTGGACCGGACGTCACACACTTCAAGTATTTTAAAGACCCCGTGCGCAGTGGGCTGGTCTCTCTTGTTACTCGCACTTCGTCGTACAAACAACAACTATATTGTTAAGTTTTACAAATACTTATTGTAATTAATTAAATTGGTTGTAAATTTAAAGTGATCCAGTGTATAATCTATACCAATATAATTCTCGTACCAATTTGCCAACAACGCAATCCCACACGGCCGTCAACTGAAAAGACTCATTTATTTACGACTAGAATGATAGGTACCTACAAAATAAAATGTTCAGTAAATAATTTAAAAGAAACCTGTATAAAAGACCATCCCATAAAAAATGCATATGGAAAATAAAAAAAATAAAAAACTAACCATTACAACACGCGTGTTTCCAGAAGCGTGTGGCACCCACATTTTGCCAGAACGCGACAAATAAGTCTATTGCCATGATCAGGCCTAAATCCAGACTCAGGCTGCTCTATGATCTCCCGATGTTCAATTATGATTAAGAATTATAGGAATATTTATGGTATCAATACGTTATCATTATACGGTTTTAGAAGAGGCGTATCAACAGAGGATGCTGTTCTTGAACTGACGAGGTATATTTATAGGTATATTTCTTGATCTAGTCAAAGCTTTCGACATGGTCTCTACGTCCATCCTTCTAATCTTGGTTTAGCATAGGACAATAATCTAACATGGAAAAAACACATTGACAATCTGAAGACTAAATTATCAAAATTTATTTGTGGCTTAGAAAGCTTGGGAATAACAGATTTCACTCTAAACCTCTTCCGTGACTATCTCACAAACCGTAACCAACGAGTTAAGGTAGACAATTATATCAGTGACGATGTGAATTTAACCTTTGGCGTACCACAGGGCAGCGTTCTGGGTCCCACCCTTTTTCTTCTATTTGTAAACAGGTTGTGTCAGCTGTCAATCCCATACTGCAAGATAATCGTATATGCAGACGACACTGCGCTCATCATTTATTTATTTATTTATTTATTTATTGGATCTCCAACAGAGGCTACACAATTACATGCAAGGATACACACATCAGGGACAAATACAAGTGTGCGCTTCCAATTATAGGAGACCACATCATTTGCTTATAATCTATACCTAGATTAGGTTTGACAAGGCCATTTTAAAAATAAATCATAAAAACATAAGGCAACAAAGACAATTAAAAATAATAAAAATACAAATGAAATATAAGAAATAAAGAACCATTAACCATTTATAATAAAACAACGGTCTAAAATAACAAAATATTACGAGTTCGAAACTATAACTTTTATGTCCTTTTTGAAATTTGACAATTTGCTTGTAATATCTAATTCATTACGCTTCGATATTTCGTTATACTGCCTACAGAGCCTTGGCAAAACGGCGAAGTGTCCGAGGTTTGTTTTGGATCCCGGCACATAGAAAAGGTTATAGTTACATTTCCGCGGCAAGCGAGATGGTGCACTTATCTGCAGCTTTGCAAGAAGCTCGCTACAATCAACAACCCCATTGAAAAGTTTGTGGAGAAATGTGAGATCTAGAACCCTTCTTCTATGTACCAACGAGGACATTTTATAATGTTGTAGTCTCAAGTCGTAGCTCCTGATTTTTTTTGCTAGACGGTCTCTGTAGCAAAGATGGTATAGAAAACGTCTTTGAACACTTTCCAGGCGTTTAATGTAGATATCATAGTGAGGATTCCATACGGTGCTGTTGTATTCAAGCAGAGGGCGAACCAGTGCGTTATATAGTTGAATTCTAGTCGAAGCCTTACAAAATTCCTTACTATTACGCAATACAAATCCGAGCACCTTGAACGCTTTTGAGGTAACGTTTATTACATGCCTATCAAATCTCAGTTTTTTATCGAACACAATTCCCAGGTCACGAACTTCGTCTACCGCTTGTAGTGTTTGCTGATTCAGTGTGTAATTGTTGGTTTGCACTGTTTTATTACGAGAGAATTGCATACAGTGACATTTAGAGACATTAAGCGACATTTTGTTTATTCTACACCAATCCGCCATTCTATCGAGATCAACCTGTAACAGTGCGGAATCAAAGTTGGTAGCTATTGGTTTCAGAATTTTGACGTCGTCGGCGAACAAGTAAAAACTTAAGTGCTTGAAACATAACGTAATGTCGTTAATAAAGATGTTGAAGAGGATAGGGCCTAAGTGCGAGCCTTGCGGGACTCCTGATGTTGCTGAAAAGGTGTCTGAATGGTGACCATTAATTACCACTTTTGAATTCCTGCCAACAAGGTAAGAATGGAACCATTCAAGCATTGTCCCCCCTATTCCCAACTGATTTAGTTTTTTCAGTAGTATATTGTGGTCAACCTTATCGAATGCCTTACTAAAGTCTGTGCATACAGTATCTACCGGGATTCTTTTATCAAGAGACTCTGATATGGCTGAGACATAACACATAAGGTTTGTAGAGGTTGACCTTGAACTGATAAAACCATGTTGGTGGGTAGTAATACATTGTTTAACATGTGCATTTAGGCGTGTGGTTACTATCATAAGTGGTGAAACATGGTATTCTGCTCACCACGCAGCTGAAAATGCTCTTGGCATAGTGATGGATTGGCTATCATTGAATTTACTCGCTAAATGTATCTACAACCCACTATGTCCCCTTCTCAGCGAACTCTGCTACACAGCCTAGTATGCCAGACGTTAAAGCTCAGAGTTGTCACCATACATCGACCACTTGCAGTTGCCTTACTATACATAGAAGCTCTTGTGTCAAATATTTGGGTGTTCACATTAAGTTGGCAAAAGCATATCAGTGTGACAGTTACGCGTCTTCGGAAGCTAATGTTTTCTATGAAAAAACTGAGAAGAGTAGCTGCCGACCGACTGTTAAAAACTATATATTTTGCCTTGGCTCAGTCACTTCTTACCTATTGCGTATCGGTCTGGGGTGGTACACTTAAAACGTATTTACTTCGCCTTGAGAGGGCATAAAGAGCTGTCTTGAAAGTTATGCTTCACAAACCTTATTGGTACCCGACCAACCAGCTTTATAAAGATATATCAGAGAAATGTACACTTAACATCACTTTACGTGTTCATTCATCATTGACCTATGACCCAAGGTTACTAGAACAGACTAAACGACCTAAAGATCCTGTGTGCCCACCTGTCACCAACAAAACTGCTCTGGCGAGGCGAAGCTACCCGTGTCTTAGCAGCCACCTTTATAACACTATAAACGAAAAATGTAACGTATATTCTTTACCTAAATTTAAATGTAAAACTGTTGTTAGTAATTTTCTCCAAAACTTAACGTACGATGAGACTGAACAGCTCTTTGCAAAAAATCTTACTAACGGATCTAAAAACAGATTTGTATTGCACCTATCAATTTTATACTGTGACATTTACAAAACACACAATTGAACACACACACCCACACCACACACACCCATTCCTTGCATAAATAATTTGTAATGGGTTTTGACCACTTACGTACTATTTTTATATGCTTACTAAAACTGCTACAAAGTGCACCAAATTGTAAATGAACTGTAAGAGGAAGGCGCCTGTGTCTGTAACACAGTTTATACCAGCACAGACACAGACGTCCACTCCGTCTCAAATAATCCATAGCGTTGTACTTCATAGAACGTAGTTTTTTTTTTATTCTTCGTTTATCTTATAGTTGATTGAGATGGACAAATTGTAATTGGCTGATTTTGGATAGTAAATATTATTATTAGTATCTCTTTTATTACATTTAAAAGAATAAATTACATTTTTAAATATTTTTCAAAAATCATTAAAAAAAACATTTAAAAAAAAATTGTGTCCCACCGCTATCGGGAACAGGGCCCAAGCTACCGGCGGTCAGGGCTCCAGAGAGAGGAACCTCCTGACAATGCGAGCCGTGTCCAGAAGTACCGCTTTCTGAATCAAGCCCTTGATCCAACTGCCCAACGAGAGCCTCCTCAGGTGTTTGTCGAGGCTCTTGGCTATTAAGCCATTGGATGACACGACTATCGGCACAATGATTGCTGAGTCCACATCCCACATGTCGACAACCTCGCGAGTTGAAATCAAGATACTTGATTTCTTTATCTTTCTCTGCTTTCATGAGGTTACCGTCATGCGGGACCGTTATGTCAACAATCATTGTGCGCCGCTCTACTCGATCCACCACCACTATATCAGGCTTATTAGCAACAACAGTCCTGTCAGTGATGATGGATCGATCCCAGTACAATGTGATATTTCCATTTTCTAGAACTGGGTCGAGCACGAACCTGTAGAACGGCACTTCCGATTCCACAAGGCTGGATTTCAGAGCAAGTTGCTGATGGATTATCCTGGCTACAAGGTTGTGTCTATGCAAGTACTCTTGGTTAGCTAGACGAGAACACCCGGAGATATTGTGTCTTATTGATTCCCCCGGACGGTGACATGCCCGACAGATGGCAACCGTGCCGTCTTTCACAATAAATCTCCGGTAATTGTTCGTCATCATAACTTCGTCCATAATTGCACAGATAAAACCTTCGGTTTCTCCAAAGAGGTCCGAAACGCAGCCAGGTTACGGACGCTAGAAGATCTACATCGGGTCCATGATGGGCCCGGAAAAGGCGTCCGTGAAGCTCCTTACTCTGCCATACTTCCATGCGATCATTAGTGTCAAGCACTACAGGTTTGCGCCAGTTCTCTTTGGCCAAGGAGAGCGGGGTGAGGCCCTTGTCCACCGCGACCACATCACGATGCATCCCCACGTCGGCTTCTAAGAAATATTCCCTGAGACTGCATATCTCGCGATTGTGTAGGGTCTTAGCGTTTAAAAAGCCTCGACCTCCACACTTTCGCGGGATATACAGTCTCATTACGGTTTGCAGTCAGCAGTGTACGGACCCTCCTATCTAGGGCATCGAGTTCGGTCTGAGTCCATTTGAGTATGCCGAAAGAGTACATCAAAACTGGCATGAACCAACCGTTAAAGGCGCGCACCTTGTTTCCGCCTGACAGAAGACTATTTAACACTTTCTTCAGGCGGCCCAAGAAGCGCTCCTTCAACGATTGCTTCATGTCAGTACCATTGATGCCCAACGCTCCGACATACCCAAATACCGGAGAGGGCTATAAGGTTTATGGAATCCGAGAATTGGGTTCCCACGGATTCCACAATCTCCCCTCGCTTTACATGTATGACCGCACATTTGTCCTCACCAAATTCCATCCTGATGGCGCTACTGAAAGTTTCAGTTACTTTCAGTAGCTCCATTAGTTGCAAATTTTTGGGGGCAAAGAGTTTTAGATCATCCATGTACAGAAAGTGAGATATAACCTGACCACCTCTCTTCAGCCGATAGCCTAGACCTGAATCCTCCAGCAGTGTGCTTAGAGGTTTCAAGGCTAAGCAGAACCAAAGCGGGCTCAAACTATCGCCCTGAAATATGCCTCGCTCGATCCTTATCGGCTCGCTATTCCTCAGGATATTCCGACATCCTGGATGGCAAAGGACCGTCCTCCATCGCCCCATACATGACATCAAGAAGGTGCGCAGAGTTGCATCTACTTTATACAACTCCAGCACCCTCATGAGCCACGTATGTGGCACTGAGGCATAGGGCTTCTTGTAATCTATCCAACATGTCGACAGATCCTTTCAGGAACGACGAACCTGTTGGCTAATGGCCATATCAATGAGGAGTAGCTCCTTAGTACCGCGGGACCCGTTCCTACATCCATTTTGATAGGCAGACATGATGGAGTTGGTGTCTATATGTTTTTTAATTTTAGCTCTCAAAATGGATATGAGCACTTTATAGATCGTCGGTAAACACGTGATCGGCCTATTATTTTGGGTTCCGCAATGCTAACTGATTTATGGAGCAGGTGGGTAACTCCTGTTGTTAGGAACTGGGGTAACGAACCAAAGTCCAAAGCCGTCTGGTACTGAGCCGCCAAGCGAGCGTGCAATCTTGTGAACCATTTGATCCAAAAGTTCTGCAGCCCGTCCGGCCCTGGAGATTTCCAGTTAGGCAACGGACGGACTGCACGAGCTACATCTTGGGGGCAGATGGTAATAGCCCCCATTTCTGGTATTGGATTGCAGGCTCTCTCGACTTCCCGAGTCCAGTCACCTTCGGTGTGACTGACAGGCACCGATCAGATACTGCGCCAGAAAGAACACATGGCATCATCATCTGGCCGGCACGTGTCAGCCACACCTTGGTTCGGTCGCTCCCAACTCCTATAAACCCACCTTTCATCGCTCTGGAAGCTGCGATTCTGAGTGTATCGCTCTACTCGCCGCTTATACCTACGAATACGGTTAGCCCATGCATACACTTTCTGCTTCAGGAAGTCGATGCGCTCTGTGACGCAGGACAGATTGTTCTGAGAGCTAATGTCAGTCACTGAGAACGCCCGCCTCACAAAGCGCATCACTCTTGGACGAGTATTGCCGTCCCTGAAGCAGATAAGTTTGCCGATGAGCGCTCTGGCCCCACCAATACGGTGCTCAATTCTGCACTGCCAAGCTGCGCAAAATAAATAAATCTATTAAACCGACCAATTTACCACATCTGCTGGAGCCAAAATTATTCAGGAGCATTTTCCATTAATTGCAATATTTAATAGTTCATTAAATTAAAATATCGTTGACTGAAATAACAATTGAACTGAATCGAGACAGTTGGGTTAGTGCCAAAATCATATTAATTTACGTGAATTGCCCCGTAGCACCGAATTATACTGTGACACAATCATGTTTGCAGAAACTGCTCTCCCGGAGTCAGATATTTAGTGGGTCATCTACATAAATACATGGACCGTCTCAATAGTTGAATGGTATTGGAAAGTCGTACAGGGTAGTCAGAAGCTCGAAAGTCTGAAGATCAGTCCCACCGTCACCTCTTCTTCCCAGCTAAAGCACCAGGATGTGGTGAAAGGCAGGCGTTTCGTGGTACTGTCCGTAATGTAGGTAATTTTGACGTACGAAAAGTGCTGGTCCTCAGCCTAATTTAAATAAATTACTTGATTGATTTTGAATGATTGAGTGATCAAGAGGGTATCAAGTTAAAATTGGGATTGGAGTTCAGTTAAGCAGTCGTTACATGTTCAAAAGACTCAGTTACATCCGGTTAGTCCAGAAAGTGCTAGGCAGATGACGATGTGGCCGAAACTGGTCTTCCCTTTATAGGTAGTTACTACCTGTAAAGGGTGTGGCCGAAACTGGTCTTCCCTTTATAGGTAGGTACTTTAATGGTTTTATGTTATAATGTATGATTTCACATAGAATACTGCCTGTTAAAGTCTTTCACGCTTTAAAAAAAAACATATATTTCAAGTCCTTGACCCATATTAAATATCGTGTCGTATGGAGCCCTTCGTGTTCAATTAAATAACGCGTTTAGAAAACTGATGGGGTTGCCATGGTGTAACAGTGCGTCAGGCATGTTTGCGGGGGCGCGTGTAGATTGTTTTTAGACCATAATGCGCAAGCGCGCAGCTTCGTTAGTGGCTCGAGTCATGGCCAGCCCCAACAGGGTTCTAAAAATTGTTGCTGATTGAATGGACTGTCCATAAATGGTTCACTGCTGTCAGTTACCTACATGTGTCACCGTATAGTGTTTTTTAATAAGACTTAGTTTTTAAGAACTATGCTAATAACCCTATATGAGTCTTTGCTCGCTACGCGTTAGTTAAACGGACACACACTTCTCTGTGTTTTAGTATTCTGGCGTACAGCACTCTTGAGTTGCAGCTGAAAACCAGCGTCAGATGGCACCCCCTGTTTTGTCATCTGACATTATTATTTTAAACAGTAAAATTCTCGCTGCACTTTTATATACCGTCTCAAAAGACCAACTTGCAAAGTTTAATTTTTCAAATTGGTCCTTTGGGTTAGATTAGAACTGCATTTAATATTTAGTTATTTAACAAAGTGTTTTTAATACGACAGCAAACAAAGGCAAATGGACGGTTCAGAGTATCAGACCCGTATCATACAATAATATTTTGATTAGTTGATACCAAAATCTATTCACACAAAATTGGCAATGGATTTGAATATTTCATATTCGATTTGAATTCGCTTTCAGAAACCGAGTTTGCCAGGTGGCAAATGGAAACCCACATAAATTATGTCCCTTAGCCTGCTAATTGAAGTTCTGTTATAAATATAATAACTACCTAATAGCTATAAGTACCGACATTGTTTTTCATCTTTTCAATTTGATGCCACTAGCAAGTCGGCATTATAACGGTCCACTTTTGCCAGTTTCACTTCTCAGTACTGAGCAGCCTTGCGATATATTTTTTTTAATTTATTTTACTGTTCAGCAGCAGCGTCAATGGTTCTTCAATGAAATTGAGTGGAATTTAGTTTTGGAAATGCTTCTATAAAGTAGTGCTTTGTGCATTAATAATAGGTTTGTTATTTTGTCATTGCTTGCATCGTGATGGTTATTCAACTTTGGTGATTGTTTAGATAACCTACGTAAGGGGCGTTCGTAGCACAAAAGTAATGTATAAGAGCCGTATGTGGCATTCAAAGCACAGACAGTTGTTCAGCTACTCACACTTCCCTGTCTTTACATTCACGAAGTAGCAAGCTATGTTAAAGCAAATATGCACCTGTTTAACCACCCAAAGAGTTTACATCACAAAAATAAAAATTGCGCAACACCACATAAAAAAGCTGTTTTCAATAATATTTTTTTAGGTATGGCACCCATTGGCACGGGACTTACCGCCGCTATTGTGGAATAGCGGCGGTAAGTCCCGTCGGGAGTCGCCTGCAGATTCCCGGCCACCATAGGCAAAAGCTTGCGGACGGCGATCAATGGGTAGCTCGCCGTCCGGTAGGGACCAGGGCCAGGTCGACGGCGCGTCGTGTTCCACGGGCGCCTCAAAGAGATGTCAGCACAAAATTACGGGGTCCGATAGGGCCGACGCCTCAGGGTCGCGGGTAATTCGAAAGAGTTACCGTGGCCCTGGCACAGGCAATTGAAGGAACACGGGTGGGCTTTAGTCAGTAAAAGTCTGACACGTTCTCCCGCTCCACCCAGAGCGGGAGAAGTCATTTGATGATTTCCCACCCAAAATAAAAAGTAATGTATGGCACCCAAAATGTACAATAAACTACCTAAACACTTAATGGAACTTAAAGGCCTATTTAAAACCAAAAGACACGAATTTCTAGTTGAGAAATGTTATTATCATATTAATGAGTATTTCAATGAAAGATGCTAAGCCTGCTACAGCTTATTATTATGTTAGAAAAATCGTTTGTTATTCATTATTTTGAACTTAATTAATATTTGATTATTCTGAATTTAGCTATTAGGTATGTTTTGTTTATCATAATTTGATTAAGTTACTAATTTTAATTGTTTTTTTAATTGATAGAATTGTGATTTATTGAATTTAGTTGACATTATTGATATTTTAAATTGTATAACACTATTTGCATACCCATGTGATGGTAAAATATGGAGAACTTTATTATAAGGAAAAATTTATATGTACATCTGACCCATGTTTGCAAATAAATAAATGATTATGATTATGATAATACAATTCTCTTTTTGTTCCTGTCAAACAAATAGCCGTCCACACGTTGTAGGTTCGCTTTGGCTTTATTGGGACTTTAAAACCAGAGATTGATAGGTTTTTCTATCTTCAGTACACCTAAATTGGAGATAGATACGTTATTGGGTTCGGCCGTTAGGTTATTGGGTTTGGCCGTTATAAACTTCTATGACATACTGAATGAACCGTAATATCAGTAAAAGATAATACGCGGGTAATATAAATTGCATCGCCCCCTATTACATGGGACTTAAACATTACTGGTCAAATGTGGGTATCTGTTCCGTCAAACTTTTAAATTGATATTTTAAATAACTTGTCTTCTTAATTCATTTCACCGCTTTCATTTCGTCTGGCGCTAATCTAAAAAGGTTTTAAGGAATTAGTAAAAGTTTCCACGAATTATGGGGAAACCAGCAATGTTGATTTTGAAATGTTCATGCCCTTAATATACTCAAGTAAATCCGGTTTCAAGGAAATTTGGATTTTTAAATAACCTACGTCGGGCAAGATCATTGGGTTTTCCCATTATGAATTTCTCAGTTGCTACCGTTGCCCAGAATTTGGATTTGTGCCCCGGTTGATGGCAATAGGCTCACTTTCCTATTACATGGAACTTGAACATAACTTGCGAAATATGGGTGTAAGGTCAGTGCTCCGCATTACCTGATCCCTTTTACAAAGAAGAAAACGGGAAGATGTGTCAGGTTATACAGGGCAATGACCGTACTATATGTACAGCTCTGCGGCCTCTGCCTAACCGTTCGGGAATACAGGCGTGAAGATATGAGATAGATTAGGTTACTAACTACCAGGCCACTCAGAAATTATTGCGTTTTTTTTTTCTTATTTATTAGAGTCTGGCCAGTTATAGTAATTCTACACTTGCATGTTCGCGTGAGTAGGATCGTTTCACGCTGGGTGCCGCACAACCTCACCGAAGGTCAGAAGCAGGCCCTGGTAGAAGGTGCCGTGACGCAGGCTCGTCTCGGCGTGATTACATCATAACAGGTGATGAGTCTTGCATTTATCAATACGATCCAGAAACGAAGCGCCAGTCGACGGTTTGGGTGTTCCAAAACGAATCAACGCCTACCAAAGTAAAGCGATCTAGAAGCGGGAGGAAGATTTTGATCGCGAGCTTTTTCAATTTGACTACCTACTTGGTGTAAATTCCTTTACGGAACCAAAGAAGCATCAACGCTGAATGGTATACTACCAAATGCTTGGCAGAAGCTTTCTCTGTTGTGAGCAACAAGCAACCAAACACAGGGCTCCGCGGGCTACTGCTCCACCACGACAATGCGCCTTCGCACACCACGCTCAAATCGAGGGACTTCCTGGACAGCACGCCAGTCAAACTGCTGGGTAACTCCATACCAGCCCTGATCTAGCACCGTGTGACTTTCTGCTATTCCCGAAAATATAAAAATCTACCAAAAGGGATACAATGTTCGTCGCCGGAAGATGCACTGACAGCGTTCGAGCAGGTTGTAAACGAGGTGTTTACGGCCACGGAATAGTAAAAAAAGAGTGGAAGTGCCACACAGCTATCGCGCGTGTGCGGCAGTTCCGCCAAAACGACGACCAAAATCAAAATGTTTTGTTTCACTATTATATGGGCACTTATGAAACGTCAGATTCTAGGTGCACCGTTCCAATTGGTCGTTTCCTATGGAGAAGAGCCGGCAAGAAACTCCATGGTTACTCTGTTAAAATATTAGTGTTTTACAATATTTTCAAATTACAGTGTTAATAGGTATGGGAGGACAGTGTAGACCTGTCAACAAGTACCATATGTTTAACAAATAGACTATGGTCTATAAATTTACAATCTACAAGGCCTACAACGTTCTCACATTTACAAAATATAAAAAAAAACAAAAAAGTGTAATAAAAAATTGTAGGGATATAATGTCAAATAATTAAACAAAAACTCCAATTGAAGATGGCTTGGGGTCGCAGAGAGCCCGCGCATCGAATGACCAAAGTAATATTTAAGAAGGTTACAATATTAAAGGGAATTAAAGTTTTAAATAATATAAATGTGCCAGACAAGTGCTTGTTAACATGCGTCATAATACACCTTCCTATTTATTCAAATTACTGCAAAATTGAACGATTTTACGAGGCCTAAAGTTTCTGTACTATTTGGGACAAAAGTGCCGGATGCGAACGATCTCACGTATGCAACATTTCTATAATTATGCGTCCTTTAAATAGCCTTATCAAGAATGAAAAGCGTCGTATTATACGCGTGTGCATTGATCATTACACATTCGGCTCCCTTATTGCGAATAATACCGCTTCTAGTGTTATGAACAGCATAGCACACTAGTATCATAATGTACCCAGCTCTGCATTTCTTCGCTCGAATGGGCACTATAGACAAGCAGCTTCATCTGCATAAATACACGTGTAGAGAGAACGTTATTCAGGGCGAATAAATACACTGCTCAAACAATGTTTGGAATAAACGGGATGGATAGATTCTAAAAGAATTATTTCGTTTTATATTATTTGGATCCTAGACACTATTACAGTATTTTTGAGTTCCATGATATTTTTCTACACTGGGTGTCACAAATTTATGTTCTGGAAGAGTATCATCACGGCTATATGTAATACACGATCAGTGAGCAAAACATTTAGGAAGTTTCAGATCCTTCAGAATACTATTTGCAACTCTATTTCCTAACAAACAACAACTAAATTAAATCAGTAGTAATACAGGAAGGTATTACTACTGATTTAATTTAGTACTAGTATCCAAGGATCCAACGGCGAAGTGAAGTGACGTGAAAATAAACCAAACATACGTTGTTGTCCCATCTTGTCGTCGTTCCTTTGATCTTCGTTTTATTTACCGATTATATACTTCAAAGCGTTTAGCGTGATATGTACTGGGAATGTAGGTAGGTATAAGTAGGAATTTTATGGAAAGATTTTTACGTATTTGTTACCAAAGTGGAATAATTTCTACGTATTTGTTACCAAGGTGGAATGATTTTTACGTATTTGTTACCAAGGTGGAATGATTTCTACGTATTTTTTACCAGGTGAAATGATTTCTACGTATTTGTTTGGAGGTGGAATGATTTCTACGTATTTGTTACCAAGGTGGAATTATTTCTACGTATTTTTTCGGAGGTGGAATGATGTTTATGTATTTGTTACCAAGGTGGAATGATTTCTACGTATTTGTTACCAAGGTGGAATGATTTCTCTTGTTAGTATACTTTTGGAGGTGCATTACCTACCTATGTATGAAAATGGAGGGGCTCGTGGCTACATTATATCAGCCACATTGGTCTATTGGAGGTTAAGCTACGCATGTCGCGATCTGGTCGTGGATGCACCCATCCATCCATTACATATCGAGACCCCTCCGTACCTCGGAAAGCGCGTTAAGGCGTTGGTCTCGGCTAGAGTTACTATATCTCAGGATTTGTCCTGAGATTTCAGGATAAAAATCCTAACAGGGTTGCGGGCGGATTTTTCGATTCTTCAATGAAATATAGAAGTTTGTTTTTTGTGGAAAATTACTATCAACCGAAACAAAACATAAAACTTATTTAAAACACGAACTAAACTCAACTGCCCTTGCCTTCATCCGCGTGAAATTTCCTGTTCATGTTCTTTGGATATAACATAATATGTTGAAGTTAAAAAATATAATCTAATTTACTCTCTTTGTTTTTTTAGGTTTAGAATCAACTTTTACTAAGTGAATTGCACAAAATAATAATCAATACTTTCATTAATCTGTGAATTACTTTTGCGATGTTGCTTGCGACAAAATCTCAGGACTTTTCTATGGAAAACAGACTTTTAATTTTGCCATCTGGTAACCCTAGTTTCGGCTGTCATTTTGTACATCTTTGACCGTCGTTACGGAAGAAGAAGCGCAAAAGTCTGACAATAAATCTTACTAAGGGCTACTTATCGTGTTACCTTAGTATCTGTGGAGGTCCTGCAGCCTCTGTACAGCTGCGGGGAGGCCCGCTGAGCACACAGCGGGCGGTAAGGCGTGTGGCGCGCCCGCCAGCAAGAAGAAGAGAGGGTCTGCCAAGGCTGCCGGGGGCTCTTTACCCCCCCCTCAGCCTGGTTGCCCTCCGGCCGACTCCCGGCCTAAGAATCGTGCGGAGGGAATGGATTGCGCATAACGGCGCTCTACCATTTCCTCCAGGGCAACATCAACCACTGTGCCAGAGCTCAGGATCTCTTGCTCCAGAGCATGGCAGAGTGGTCGATTCACGTGGCCGTGGTCGCCGAGCCGTACTGGGTCCCGCCCAGGGATAACTGGGTGGGAGACCTGGACGGTTTGGTGGCCATCATTGGCGGGGCTCTCGTCAGCCCGTCTCGGGGGCACGGCTGGGTAGCCGCCCTCGCAGATGGCGTTGGCGTCGTTGGAGCGTATTTTTCGCCCAACAAGAGTCTCGCCGACTTCGAGAGTTTCCTTGTCGAGTTGGGTGCCGTCGTGGGCCGATTTCATCCTCGCCCGGTGCTGTTGCTCGGGGATCTCAACGCCAAGTCTACGGCGTGGGGATCTCCGGCGACCGATACTAGGGGTGAGGCACTGGAGGAGTGGTTGGTCACGACTGGCCTGGCCGTCTTGAACCGGGGATCGGTTCACACGTGCGTGCGGCAGCGGGGTGGTTCTATAGTGGACGTGTCGTTCGCTAGCCCTGTTGTCGCAGGCCGTGTTCGCGACTGGCGTGTCGCCGTGGAGGTGGAGACGTTGTCGGATAATCGTTACATCCGTTTCGAAGTGTCCGCCCAGACCACTGGCGGCCGCAGTTCACCGGTCCCGCGAACGGACGGTCCGCGCTGGGCGCGCAAGCTCATCGACAGGGAGCTCCTCGAGGAGGCTGCTATTGTCCAGGCCTGGATCCGGGAGTCGGCAACGAACGGACCCGTCGACGTCGACGTCGAACAGGAGGCGCTGTGGTTCCGCGGGGCGATGACGCAAATTTGCGACGCGTCCATGCCCCGAGTCCACACACAGTCGGCAAGGCGCCAGGTGTACTGGTGGTCCGCCGAGATCGCGCAGTTACGCGTCGCGTGCGTCGCGGTTAGACGCCAGTACACCCGTTACCGGAGGAGACGTCGTCGGGTCCCTGACGAAGAAGCCGCGCTGTATGAGGTGTACCGCGCGGCAAAGGAGACTCTGTGGCTGGCCATCGGCGAGGCGAGGACGCGAGCCAGGGAGGAGATGTTGGAGACTCTAGACGGGGATCCGTGGGGCGCCCCTATCGAGCGGTTCGAGGGAAACTTCGAGCCGCGGCGCCTCCACTTACGGAGAGTCTCCAACCCGAGCTGCTGGAGGAGGTAGTCGCAGCCCTCTTCCCGGCAAGAGCGGAGCATACTCCGCCGCCGATGGCTTTGCCCACAGTCGCAGAGTCTACAAAGGAGAACGCCATCAGCGTCCCAGAGGTGACACAGGCAGAGATGAGGGCGGCTGTGATGCGGCTCCGGGCCAAGAACGTGGCTCCGAGGCCCGATGGAATTCACGGCCTTGCTTGGCCCTCGCTCTGAAGGAGTTGGAGCCCCAACTGAGAGGACTCTACACAGCGTGCCTTGAGCGGGGCCAGTTTCCCAGTCTCTGGAAGATTGGACGTCTGGTCCTGCTCAGGAAGGCGGGGCTCCCTGCCGACTCGCCGTCTGCGTACCGGCCCATAGTGCTGCTCGACGAGGTGGGCAAGCTGTTCGAGCGCATACTCGCCTCGTCGGCCACTTGTGCAGAGAGGGGCCGGACCTGGACGAGAGCCAGTTCGGCTTTCGGCATGGGCGCTCTACTATCCACGCTGTGTCGAGGGTGAGAGTCCTGGCGGAGGAAACAGTGTCCCGGGGCGGGGTGGTGGAAGCGGTGTCCTTGGACATCTCCAACGCCTTCAACACCCTGCCCTGGAGCTGCATACGGGAGGCACTGCGGTACCACCGCGTGCCTCTCTACCTCCGCAGCATCGTGGGGGCTTACTTAGCCGGGAGGTGTGTCACCTACATGGGACGTGATGGCGGAAACCAGCGCCAGGTGACGTGCGGTGTTCCACAGGGATCGGTCGTGGGACCGCTCCTGTGGAACATCGGGTACGACTGGGTGCTGAGGGGCGAGCTCCCGCCGGGCGCGGACCTGACGTGTTACGCGGACGACACGCTGGTCACGGCCCGGGGGAGTTCGCACAGGGAGGCAGCGTTGCTCGCGACGGCGGCGGTCTCACTCACGGTGAGCCGCATACGGCGCCTCGGCCTGGAGGTGGCCCTCAGCAAGTCGGAGGCCATGGTGTTTCATGGTCCCCGGCAGGCGCCGCCGGCCGGATCACACATTGTTGTCTGGGGGGTCCGGATCGCTGTCGAGCCCACCATGAAATATCTGGGATTGGTGCTCGACAGCCGGTGGGACTTCGGACCCCACTTCCGGCGGCTGGCGCCCAAGTTGTTGGGCGCGGCTGGGGCGCTGGCAACGCTGCTTCCCAATCTGGGGGGCCCGAGCGCCGCCTGTAGGCGGCTCTATATGGGGATCGTGCGATCCATGGCGCTCTACGGAGCGCCGATCTGGGCGTCTGACCTGACGGCCGGCAGCATAGCTGTCCTGCGCAAGCCGCAGCGAGCGATGGCCGTCAGAGTCATTCGGGGGTATCGCACGATCTCCTTCGAGGCGGGTTGTGCACTGGCCGGATCACCGCCCTGGGACCTGGAGGCGAAGGTGCTCGCGTCACTATACCGGTGGCGCGAGGAAGCGCGGGAGCGGGGCGAGCGACCGATGCAGCAACATGTCGAGCAGCGTCGGTTGCAGCTCCGCGAGGTCGTGGTGGCGGAATGGCGGGTGAGGCTGTCACGCCCTACCTCAGCACCATCGAGGAGATCCGGTCAGTGCTCGACCGCTGGCTCGGGAGAAGGCACGGCTCCCTGACGTTTCGGGCGACGCAGGTGCTCTCGGGGCATGGTTGCTTCGGGAAGTACCTGTGTCGCATAAACAGGGAGCCGGACGCCCGGTGTCACCACTGCGTCGACTGCCGGGAGGACACGGCGTGGCACACGCTGGCAGAGTGTGCCGCTTGGGAGGAGCCGCGCCGTGCCCTCATCACCGAAGTAGGCAGTGACCTGTCGCTGCCGACCGTAGTGAGTTCGATGGTCGGCAGCGTCGAGTCCTGGGACGCGGTGGTTTCCTTCTGCGAGACGGTCATCTCGCGGAAGGAGGCTGCGGAAAGGGAGAGAGAGATCTCGACTCTCGACCCGGCCCGCAGCAGACGCACCGGGCGTCGGAGGAGGGCGGACAAAGCCCTCTTCCGGCTCCCCTAAATGGGTCCAGGGGCGACGGATTCGGGGACATCCGTCGCCCCCCAACATCAGGACCCGAGAAGGCGGCGCGCGTAGTGTTCCGCGTGCGCCGCTCACAGACGTTGCGGGGGGAGTACACCTCACTCCCCCCGCCCGAGACGGGGCCCGCGCAAGCGGGCCGGCACCAGCAGGGATTGCGGAAGAATTATGTGTTCCCACGACCCCGGCGTAGGTGTGAGATGGAACACCGGGGTGTTTTAACTCAGTAAGAGTCTGACAGACCCCTCCGCCCGCCCCAGGGCGGCGGACATCCATGAGGATTTTCCACACCGGGAACAAAAAAAAAAAAAAAGTATCTGTGGAGGTCAGATAAGGAGTCATTTTATGTAAAACACCGGTATTCAACTGCATCCTGTTAGACTAAAAGCCGACCCCAAGATAGTTTGGAGAAGGCTACGCAGATTGATTATCTGGAAATGGATCGTAATTGTAAAGTTTTCGATGAACTTGTGACGGTCAACATGAATTATTGATAGTCGTCTGCTGCTCGTCACATAACAATGAACAGACCCATTTTTGTCGACTTTCGGGTCGTCTAAATGACGTCATGATTTGTAAGCTTGTAGCTTGTAAAAAAATATGGGAAGGTGTTATTTTATAATGATTATTGTGAACAGTGCATACTTATGCAATTAAAACAAAAGCTTTTTGAATTCACTTTTATTTTTATTTTATTATAATGACCTTTACACAAGAAAGTAGGAAACATTCCCACACCCTGATTACAAATTAGAATTACTAAACAGCTCCAGTGTATAAATAAGGCGAAATCGCCGTTTTAATCACACGCGCAGCTTTCGCGCGAGACCACCCAGAAGCAGCGTGACATACGCGCAAGAGTGGCCAAGATGGCCGCCGATAGTCGGAAGGTTAGGTGCATTATTTACATGAATGAACATTTTATAATACATCCCGTGGGTTCAGCTAAACAGATGGGGAATGCGGGTGTTTCAGTATAAAATATATTTTTCACTAACCAGAATTTATTGGCCTACGCAATTTAAAACTGGACAAAACAATTTATTCACAATATATTTTAAGCTTTTGGGAGGCTGAATAAATCACAAGAAATATTTGAAACAAAAATCAAGGCGTCAAATATTTGGCTCCGTTCTCTAAATATTCAGTAATAAAGTTTGTATTAATTTGTGCACTATGTCATCGGGTTGCAAAGCTATCTTGTTCTGTTATTTTAAATTCGGCCACAATGAAGTGGAAACATTTTAATGGGTTATAAAAAGCATTTTCTAAAGTTCAATGCTTGGGAATTATTTCCTGAAATGTCACCGCTGCCGCTGTTGAAAGTCAGAATGTGCATTGTCCTCAATAATGAAGTAATCAAATACCTACCTCAGGATGAAGATGTACTCACCTCCTTCTGCGAAGCAATAATGCTCGCAAAGGAGGAGGCGGAGCGCGTGAGGGAAAGAGCCTTGCGACCTCACGCCCCCACTAGCCGCCGCAGGAGACGCCGTGGGCGTCGGGAGTCGCCTGCAGATTCCCGGCCACCGTAGGCGCGGGCTTGCGGACGGCGAGCAACGGGTAGCTCGCCGTCCGGTAAGGACCAGGCCCGGGTCGACGGCGCGTCGTGTTCCACGCGCGCCTCAAAGAGATGTCAGCACAATGTGACGGGGTCTGCTATGGCCGACGCCTCAGGGTCGCGGGTAATTCTAAAGAGAAAACCGTGGCCCTGGCACAGGCAACTGAAGGAACACGGGTGGGTTTTAGTCAGTAAAAGTCTGACACACCCTCCCGCTCCACCCAGAGCGGGAGAAGTAATTTGATGATTTCCCACCCAAAAAAAAAAAAAAAAAAAAGGATGAAGATGTTCAAGAAGCTCGCCTTACAATCGATAACCACAATTACGTACAGTCTCGAAGTATGTGCTAAATGGTTTTATTTCTGTAAGTAGGTTTGTACAAACAATTTTAAAGGCCGAAACAAACTCAGAGGTCACGGTCTCTTTTAAAGTCCAGACATAATCTTGGTCAAATCAAGTGAAGACCATGTAGATTGGTGTCTGAAATGGTCCTGGTGGCCTGTCCAGTTAGTGCATGCATTTGTCAGTAATCATGCAGCTCAACTCAAAACTTTAGGAGTTCAACGATTCGACGAACATTACCAAAGAAAGGATAATTGGGTAGGCCGCATAAAATAATGAAAAAAATAAAAATACAATGACCCACATAATCTACACATTCACAAAAATAAAATAATTTTATACTTTATACAGTAAATATTTACGTCATTGTTTCTTTAAAAAGGAACAAGTATAGCAAAAATTAATATTACAAGTAAAATAGTTAGCAAAATAATATTAAACATGAACATTCTTTGTTTAAATTTATTGGAGCAGCTTAATCCCAAGCCTTCTTGTCCTCAATATAGTGTTTAACACTTTAGGCTTTCTGGCATAGTTTCCGCTTTTACGAGTTTACTTTTTTTATATTAGTTCTTGAATGTGGCTAGGAAGTTTATTATAAAAACCTATATAAACATTGGCATTTAATTCGTGATCTCTACAGTTAAATGATAAAAAAAGTAAGAAACTATGCCAGAAAGCATAGTTTCCGCTTTTACGAGTTTACTTTTTTTTATATTAGTTCTTGAATGTGGCTAGGAAGTTTATTATAAAAACCTATACATTGGCATTTAATTCGTGATCTCTACAGTTAAATGATAATTGATTTTATTTTTTTAAGTAGTAATAATAAAATAAGCAGGCAACACCAACGTCAACACGTCAGGAAATTTCTTTTCATAATTTACCGTACCCAATATTAATTTTAGATGCAGTTTTTATAATTTCTGAGAAAAACACAACAAGCCTAAAATAATACATGAAATACAAATAATCACTACATAATATAAAAAAGTAAAATTACCCAGAACAAAAGACTTTCGTCAAAAACTGCGAATCGGATTAAACATTAACAGAAATACGCATGAAAATAAAAAAATGTTGACGAGGTCAGCTACGAGACAAGCCCGCATATCACCTCCGGACTCTTCGCTCATCTCCACCTCGCCACCGCCGGTACCCAGGCCCACCGAGAGCGCTGTGATGACACCGGTCACGGTAATTGCGTCGAGCTCGAGCGACGAGTATTTTTCCTGACCGACGTCACCAATACCTGTACGTCGGCAGGGGGGTCTACGGCGAACTGGAAAAAGTTGTTCAGACGCATAAAACTTTTTACAGAGGCTAGTGGAGAGTACTTTGAAAAGATTTAAAAAAAAATTAACCTATGGAACATTTATTTTTACTTTCGCAAAACTATGTGAGTGTACCACGTATATAGCAAATACATGAAGCAATATTCACCACAAACTGAAGTCAAATCATTCTGAATCTTGTTTACGGGATATAACGCTGAGAGTAATGCCCGTTTAAAACAAAAATAATATTTGTTTTTTACATTTACAACAGCATTTTTTATGTTATATCACGGGAAATATTTACAGGGAACACATGGTTCAATGATATTTTAGTTGAATGAGCTGTTCCGTTCATATTTTATAGTTTAAAATAAAGATGGCTTGGTCATGTTGAGAGGATGAATGAAAGGAGAGTTACAAAAGGTATTTACAAGGCAGATGTGAGTGGAAACGCCGGGAGGGGACGCCCTAGGAGGACATATAGTGACCTTAATGGTGATGTTGTTCAGAAAGGTCAGGTGCGTAGCACTCACAACCGGCGCGCGTGTATGATGACTGAACGTAAACGAGGCAAAAGGAGTATGTAAGGATCATAACAGGTGGCGTTCTGTGGTTTCTACCTATGAAACGTGCCTATGAAGGCGTGAGTGTAGTATGAAATAAAAATAGAGGCATAGTACCCGTTTACAATGAGTAATTGATGAGGAACACAATAATCTATAACAACTGATCTTACTATCTAGTTCATACAAAAGGCCTAACTCTCTCATAGGTCACATCATGACAACTCAGTTGAACTCAGTGTTCTCTCAGTATATTTCTTTCAAATAACTAAAATACCCTTGGCGTCGAACACAGGATGACGTGTTCACACGCATAAACGCGGCCTACTCATATAAACGGTGACGCTATCCTTACCTGGATTGGCGAGCTTCCCTCATTTACCATCAAACTGTTAAGTAAGGCCTTCTTCACCAACAGGTTGCCACGCCTTGAAGGGAAAACCTTCTCGCTCATTTTGACAGGACAAACCTATCGACGTCCTTCGAGAATCTTCTTCCACAGACTCAACAAAATTCTCATCTATATGTGCTTGCGCAGACCCACGAAAGTTGTCCCTAATAGTTGATTAAATTATTTATTTTTGCAACGTCACACCGTACACTGCTGACTGCAAACCGGATGCATAACCCACAATCATCGGTGATGAGACTGCACATCCCGCGGAAGGAGGTCGAGGCTTTTGAAATGCGAAGACCCTCCACAACCGCGAGGTGTGCAGTCTCAGGAAACATTTTTTTAAAGCTGATGTGGGTGCACCGTGATGTGGTCGCAGTGGACAAGGGACTTACCCCTCTCTCTCGACTCCATGGCTACAGAGAACAAGCGCAAACCTGTAGTACTTACTACCGATGACCGCAAGGCGGTGTGGCAAAGCGGAGGAGCTTCACTGGCTTCTATCGTCTCTTCATGAGCCTGGTGTAGATTTGCTAGCATCCGTATCCTGGCTACGATTTGGTGACCTTTTCGGGGAAACTGAAGGTTTCGTCTCTGCAATTATGGACGAAGTTATCTTGACGAATAACTACCGGAGACATATTATGAAGGAAGGGACGGTTGACGTGTGTCGGGCATGCCACCGTCTGGGTGAGTCCATCAGGCATTAGGACATCAGGCGAGTACTTGCTCAGGCATAACCAAGTAGCCAGGATTATTCACCAGCAACTTACTTTGTAATTTATTAACTTGTAGATTCTGAGGTAGTTCTCGAAAATTAATTAGTGGAATGGTAGCGTGAAAGCTGTGAAAGAGAAACAAATTAAAATCTCAACATAGCACACGAGGTTGTTCACATGTGGAATGTAAGCTCGGCTGTCATTGTGCCGATTGTCGTATCGGCCAATGGCCTGATGACCGAAAGCCTCGATCAACATCTCTCGAGGCTCGGGGTGAGCTTGATCGCTCCAACGCGAATGTATGCGTACATCCGCGGTGGGGTGACCTAGTTCGCCAGGCACTTCTTCTCCTGCAACCGAGCGGGTGGGCAGGTTGCGGATAGCCCAACTCCGGCTGTGGGAACGACTAAAACGGTCGATACCACGGCCGGAGCATCTTGCAAGAGATCCCGGACAAGAGAAGTTCCCGAAAGCCAAATCCCAGGCTCAGGGTAACCTAGGCACCCTCTTTCCCATGAACCCAACTCATAACCAAGCCATCCCTCCTTTATCCACCCATCCTGTCTCTTTCCCAAATCCTTAGGCCAAATCCCAGACCTAAGGTGACCCCCAAAAAACCCAAACCCTCTTACCAAATGTCTTCCTTCCCGTCCCTAAGTCCCGTCGGTCCCAGAGGAGGGGTAACCTCGATTCCAAAAAAGCCCACCCCCCAAATGATGAAAATGCAGAATGTAAAAAATACTACCCAGGTGGGTTCCGGCCAAGCCGGGGAATCCCACACCGCCACGGCGGTCAGACCCCAACGTATTCTGGGGGGGGCAACGGACTGCACCACGTCACCGCGCTCTTCAGCGCCCACAACTCAGGCAGCGACTAACGCGCCCAACAAACCGACACCGGCCGCGACCAACGCGCCTAAACACACAGACCCGGCCGCGACTAACGCGCCAGTACCCACAACTCAGCGTATGCCTCCCACGAGCTTCTGGCAACAGAGCATTGTGCGGAACAGCATCACCAACCCCGATTATGACACAAACAGACACAGACAGAGGGCGACGGGGAAGGATGACGGGCCTGGTAGCTCTACCACCCTCCCGGATGATGAAGTACGACTGCTGAAGAAGCGCGGAAAAATCATGACCCGGGAGGAGAAAGTAGGCGACCGGTAGCAGGACTGCAAAGGCACTAGCCGGCGCGAAATGCGATTGGACGCCGAAAAAGCAGTACGCGACCAGCCACGAGTACGCGAAGGGGAAACCCGGCGCGCAAAGTGGCCGGACGCGGAACCACGCGACCAGCCGCAAGTACGCGAAGGGGCAACCCAGCGCGAAAAGCGGCCGGACGCGGAACCAAGCGGGCAGGGACAAGTACGCGAAGGGGAAACACGGCGCGAAAAGCCCACGAACGCAATAGAGTCTGCCAGGGCCGCTAGTCGACCCCAGAACCCAGACTATACACGGACACTCCACAGAACTCGACCCAGACAGCACAGGGGTAAGCGCCTTAGAGCCTCACACGCACAGGCGCAGCCGGCGGACAACACCTTGCCAGGCACCTCAAAGCCGCAGCCTGGACCAAGCGGTACGGGGCCGCCGAAGAGGGAGCGCCCTGACGACACAGCCTCACCGAGCGCACTTCAGGGCGACGCCAAACGTGTGAGGGTCCATTCCGCTCAGGGGGATCAGAGAACTTACGCGCGAGCCACGAAGGACATACCTGCGCGGCTGGCCGTGGTGATCTGCTTCCCTACCCCATCCAGGGACCTGACAAGAGAAGAGGCAGAGCTCATAAAGTCAGGCCTGGAAGACCTTCTAATGGACACAGACTCGACGACACCACTCCCTGCCTTCCGCGGTTACCCACGGGTAGCGGAAGGCACCGTGCAGATGTGGTGCGAAGACGACTACGCCCTAACTTGGTTGTCGCAGAATGCGCCCAAGATACGACTCCCTAACACCGACCTCACACTAACAGTACTGAGACAGTCTGACGTGCCCACCCGTGTTCGAGCCTCGCTTTTCGTCCCTCGTTACGGAGGTGACGTGGCCCGGCTCCAAAGTGTTCTGATCCGTCAGAACACTTGGTATGACATTGCTCGGTGGTCGCTGTACAGGGCAACTACCGTCGGTAGCAACAACAGCGGGACTTTTCTGACCCTGGGGGTGCCACCGGAGGAAGTCGAAAAGGTATTGGCCCGGGAGCGACGGATATCGTACCTTCTGGGGTCGATATACGTACGCTTCTGGCCCACTACCCAGCCCGCTGACTCAAAGACCGACAGTACGGAACCGAAAACGACAACACCGACACCGACACAGACGACCGACTCAGATATCGCCCATCTCGAAGAAGTCATGGCCCGTGCGGCTATGGCCGATGTCGAGAACACCGCTTCGCCCGAATCACCTGGCTGGAACGAGCAGCTCCTAACCTCGTCGCCGGGTGACCTACACAGCGACCAGGCCAGAGTGGAGGTAGCGGAGATACTGTCCAATGGATCGATCTCCGACTGACCCCACCCCACTGCCTTCACCGCCCCTAAGCATTGTACAGACCAACCTCCAGCATAGCCAAACTGCCACGGCTAGCTTACGCAGGGCGCTGGAGGTAAAACCCCGAACCATCGCACTGATCCAAGAACCGTGGATCAGGAACAACAGAATATGCGGCCTCAGCAACATCGGAGGTAAGCTAATTCTCAGCACACAAAACTCAGACAAACCAAGAACCTGCGCCTACATACCCAAAGGAATTCTTACCACATCACTTACTCAGTTCTGTTCCAGAGACCTGACAGCTGTCGTCAGGCTCCAGACCGCAGGCGACGTTCCCGACGTTGTACTGGCCTCGGTATACATGCCGGGTGAGGATGCAAACTGCCCGCCAAAAGAGATGACCGACCTGGTACAATACTGCGAGCGAGCCAAACTAGACCTGATCATCTGCACTGACTCAAACGCTCACCACCCACTCTGGGGCAGCGACGCACCGAACTCCAGAGGAGAGGTACTATCCACCTATTTATTCTCTACTAACCTTAACATTGTTAACCGTGGCTCTGAACCCACTTGGGTCACAGCCCGTGGACAAACAATCATAGATCTAACCCTTGCAACAGAAAATGCGACAAACCTTATCACAAACTGGCATGTATCCGACGAACCTTCTTGCTCAGACCACAGAAGGATTCGTTTTACACTAGCTGCCAATACAAGCAACCCAGTGCCAAGGCGAAACCCGCGGCGCACTAATATACCCGGGTATAAACGCCTCCTAGCCTCCCTGCTAGACAGACACTTATCAAAAGTAACCATAAGAGACCCGGCACAATTGGAATACACCGTGAATAAACTATCAGAATACCTAACCGAAGCATACCATGCATGCTGCAAACTAAGAGCGCCAAAAACCAACAGCGAGAGGAACCCATGGTGGAACGCTGAACTTAGTAAACTCAGAGATGCATTACGGAAGCAATTTAACAGAGCCAAAAACACTAGACTCCCGGACGACTGGGATTTATACAAAGAGACCCAATATACATACAAAAAGCAAATCAGAACTGCCAGGAGAACAGCATGGCGGAAGTTCTGTGAATCCATCCAAACAACAACGAAGCCGCAAGGGTAAGGAAAATCCTATCAACTGATCAGGACCGTACCCTCGGCACGCTGAAAAAACCCGATAACTCATACACACTAACTGACCATGAAACCAGTAAACTCCACTTAGAGACTTACTTCCCAGACTGCGAACTCCTAGGGGACAAGGTATGGGAAGCTGAACCAGACTGGGCCCCAACAGACCAGAACTGGTCTAGAGCACACAGTATAGTAACAGAAGAACGGATAAAGTGGGCCATCAACACTTTCCAGCCCTTTAAATCTGCAGGGCTGGATGGCATCTTCCCAGCCCTTCTACAATGGGGGGCTGATTTACTAGCACCATGCATGGTGAAGACCTATCGGGCCTGCATTGCACTCAGACACATACCCCTAGCTTGGCGCGAAGTGAAAGTCATTTTCATACCCAAACCAGGCAAATCCGACTACACGCAACCCAAGGCCTACAGGCCCATAAGCCTCACATCTTTCTTACTGAAAACCCTCGAGAGACTCTGTGATAGATACATTCGTGACGGACCTCTTCAGGGAAACCACTTCACAAACAACAGCATGCGTACTCCACAGGCAGGTCAACGGAATCTGCGTTACATAGCGTAGTATCCAAAATTTAATGCGCCGTGGATCACAAATGCTCAGCACTAGCCGTCTTCATTGATATCGAGGGCGCCTTTGACAAAACCACTTTTGGTAGCATCAACATGGCCCTCGACAGACACAGCATCGACCCGACCCTAAGCGGGTGGATCACCAATTTGCTCAAACTGAGAGCTGTACAGGTAAAAGTGAACGACACCACAAGGGCCATTGTGGCGAAGGGCTGCCCGCAGGGGGGCGTCCTCTCGCCGCTTCTGTGGAACCTGGTTGTAGACAGCCTCATCAGAACACTAAATGACAAAGGCTACTTTACTGTAGGCTATGCCGATGATATAACCATAATAATAAATGGCACCCACGAAAATACCTTATGCAACCTTATGCGCCACGCCTTGAAAATAGTAGAGGACTGGTGCAACAGACACCAGCTATCCGTCAACCCCACAAAAACCGAACTGATTCTCTTTACAAAAAAGAGGAAACAAATGACACTACAACTACCACGCTTCTTTGGTACTACCCTAAGCCTGTCAACGGAAACCAAATACCTAGGCATTTATTTGGACAAACAGCTTAATTGGGCGAAACACACCAAATATATCACTACAAAAGCCAGCATATCTCTGTGGCAGTGCAAGCGAATGCTTGGCAGAAATTGGGGGATTAGCCCCAAAGTCACCTACTGGCTATACACTACTGTTATTCGACCAATTATCACGTACGGCTCGTTGGTCTGGTGGCCTAGGACAGACCTGAGCACAGCCCAAAGAGACCTCGAAAAACTGCAGCGGTTTGCCTGCGCAGCAATCACTAGCTGCATGAGAACCACACCCACTGCTGCCCTACAGGCGATGCTTGGGCTACCACCCCTACACCTCATCGTGAGGGAGGAAGCGACCCTAGCTGCCTTCAGGCTCCACATTTCTGGAACCCTAAGCAAAGACTCTAGGGTCAAGCACATACGCATAAAGGAAGATGCGGTCAACCGACAACCAATGATGGCATCACCCTGCGACAAAATCCCGAAACGACATTACTTTCAAAAGCACTACAATATCACACTCTCAGAAGAACAGTGTGACTACTCAGGCACGAATGAACTGAGAGTATACACCGACGGCTCAAAGACCGGATCCGGTACAGGAGCCGGAGTTTTCTCAAATGACCTCAACATAACCATATCAAGTCCGCTGGGAATGTTCAACACCGTCTATCAAGCGGAGTGTGTGGGCATCATACAAGCGGTGTATGCCATAGAAGCCAGAAGAGTTACGGACACCCACATACGTATACTCTCCGACAGCGCCTCAGTCCTCAAATCATTAGGGAAAGAAAATATTACCTCGAGTCTAACACTAGAATGTCACAATGCCCTAGAACGAGTTACGGTATCTAACCGCAACAAGGTGACACTTCAATGGATAAAAGGACACAGCGAATCACTAGGCAACGACGCAGCTGACGAATTAGCCAGGAGAGCATCCAGCACATCGGCTTGCGGGCCTGAACCCGTCATACCCATCCCCTTCAACCAGATACGCAGGTGGCTGCGGGACCACCCACACACTAGCCGAGAGGTGGTGGACCTCGACACCAGGCTGCAGGCAGTCCAAGGAAGCTTTGCCATCCTTAAATGGCAGGCTAACCAGACGGTTATTACGCCTAGACAGAAATGGCCTGCGCCGGGTGACGGGGACCATCACAGGACACTGCTCGCTAAACAAACACCTTCACATAATAGGCATCACGCATAGTCCACTGTGCAGAGCTTGCATGGAGTCGGACGAAACCGTTGCGCATGTGCTCTTTGAGTGCACAGGCGTTACCCAGATAAGAACAGAAACCCTCGGGACACCCGGATCTTTCACAGATGTTCTCGACAGACCAGAAGCTTTGATCGGCTTCTGGAGGGAGGTGGGCTGGTTGGAATATTAACCACCGACGCCCGCCATGGCCCACGCACAATGGTCCACATGAAGGACTAAGTGCGGAAACCAAACCCTCTAACATAGAACATAGATCATCTCTCGAGGCTTTTGTTAGGAGGTTAGATCAAGGACCTTATTCAGCAGGCAGTACTCTTCAATACGGCTTGCATCGTGAGAAGGTTCCTGTCTCTGGAGCCCTAACCACCGGTAGCTTGGACCCTGCCGCCGATACCGGACCACTTTTTTTGTATTTATTAATGTTTCTTTATGCCGTTTTATAAAAATATTTAAAAATGTATTAAAATATGTAAAAAAATATACGAAATAAAATAAGTTTAGGTATGAACAAAATATTTTGATTGGATCTTCCTTTTAGGCAGATAGTGCCTGTATTATGAGAGTCCGCTCTTCCATAGCAAGACGTGTTAAAAAAGCATTTATTATGTTTGTACAAACACTTTGCGCGTCAATCATATTTTTTTTAACTAGATGACGTCGGCGTTTCCTGTCTGACTCTGAGAAGTAAGGCCGAAACAAACTCAGAGGTAACAAACAGTCTCTTTTAAAATCCAGACATAATCATGGTCAGATCATGACATGTGAAGACTGAAGACCATTTGATAGGTGTCTGAAATGGTCTTTTGAGGAAAGAACCACACAAATTGAGTGGACCTGTCCAGTCAGTGCACATATTTGTCAGTAATCGTGCAGATCAACTAAGAATTTAAGAAGCTCCACGATTGGACGAACAATACCAAAGAAAGGACATTTGGGTAGGCCGCATAAATTACTCGAACTGAATTATGAATTAAACAAACTGAAAAAAAAACATAAAGTATAATATGACCCACATAATCCTCACATTCACAATAATTTAAATAATATATTATTCAATGTCACTTTGTACCTACATAAAAAATTTAATATAGAGGAACAGATAAGCTTTAAATAAACTTTTTATAATATACTTCTTATTTTTTTATTTGTGAATAGTTTTAGTTAAGTTAGAATACAATTTTGTTATTATTAATTACGTATATAGGATTATATATTTTTGAATAAATATATTATGATACACTCGTAATATTAATTAATTGACCGTTTCTGTGACCCCAATTTTATTGTTTTGACATTATAAATTAATGATTGAATTAAACTCGTATTTCTTCTTAGTTAAATCAAGAATTTATGTAAAGCAAAATCTGTATGTGTAAAAACGGAATCACTTTTGATATAATGATCTCTTTTCGTCACCTACAGTTGATTCAGAACTACTTACTTATATAAAACAAGAACTGAACTCAACTGTATCATTTGCTAGCTTCTTGCGCGTGAAATGTCATGTTCCCCCCACCCCGTCGCATCGCATCGCATCGCCTGCCGCGCGCTGTTGTTTTATTTTCGCTATACCGTTAATTCTTACTTTTTTCTGTTTGATCGGCTCGTAAGTCCTAGCGTGATGTTAAATAGCTTAAAGGCTTTTTTAACAAAAACATTGTTTCAAATCCGTCTGGAGTTTTAGAGATAAGCGCGTTCAAACAAGCAAACTCCTTAGCTTTGTTATTATTGTACATTATCAGATCAAGTTTCAAGAGCGCACTTAAGTTTTTGACTATGTCCCGATTCAGACTGCAGATAAAACTTCAAAAACGATCTCTAGGTACACTCGACGTTGAGTTGTCCGTGCGTCCATTCGTCTGTCAGCAACTTAGCTCAGAGGGGCTGGTAATTTGGCATGGATATACATATTAGTCAAAGACAAAGTGGTTAAAAAATAATTGAAAAAAAAAAGGTTTTGAGTTAAGATTTCAATTGCTGGATAACTTTGGTTAAAGTTCTAATACCTACAGCAGATTGATGTTAATTTTCTTTGCCAAACCCTCGCCACACCAATTAATTCCTCAGACAAATAAACGTGTACGGTTGGGAGACCCCGTCAGAAATGAAGTTCCTTACGCGAAACTCGCACGCACACACACTAGTATAAGAGACATAGAGAGAGAGAAAGTAGCATGGAGGGGGCATTATGCTTTTTCCTTACGTGGCGGTTTCTACCAGTCAACTCCTACCGAAAGCTTCGTTAAAAAAAACCTGACGCTTGAATTTACTGTAACTTTCATAAAATATAAGCTCTTGGTTCTATTCTGAATGTAACACTCCAGTTAATCTCGCCATCAGCAAGGAGCAAAAGGTCATCCCTCCGATTTGAACTTTGCATATTTTCATAGACAGTCAACGCCCTGATGTGCTTCAAAACAGCTTCTTTGTAAACTCGACATACGTAGGTAGCATAATGCTGAGCGAAGCCCTTTTTGCGTGGATGTGACGCATATTTTAATCTAACTTGTTCTTCTTGTGTTTGTTCTAGCGTCATGTTAAACACAAATAAACGTCTTTCTTTCTTTCTACTCCAACCTACTTACGTAGTTTCTAATCTAAGTTTCCTAACTCTTAGGCTACGTACTCACTGACAGGTGGCTTGCTCAGCACCTAGAGCCTAGCGAGTCACCTTGCGAGTAGAGAAGTCAAATGAACGATTTAGAATTTTTGCAACTGGTCACACTGCGCGCTTAACGCCTTTCGCCAAGCATGTGTCGAACAAATGGCTCTAGGCGATAAGCAAGCCAACTGTCATTGCGTACGCAGTCTTAGGAATCCCATAAGTCATTTCAAGGATTGAAACTAGCATATCACGTCCCTTTCAGTTCTAGTCTATGCATTGAGATGTCAAAATGAAACTAGGTATAGGTTATTGACCATAAATAAATAATATCTCGAATAATATAGGCTGGAATAGGTACTACTACATACATTATAGGTAATGTATAATGCCTTTATATAAATATAAATATGGCCTACATGACATAAATTATTTGACTTTATCCTGTACCTCAATAAATGAAAATAATCTAAGTCGGTTTCCTTTTACATCACAGGACCAATGACAATATACTTTGATTACTCGTATCACCCAAGATACCTATCAAAATTAAGCCAGATCGTCGACGTCAAATTGTTTTAAGAAACCATAAATTCAGTTATCCCGAACCATAAATTACTTGCCGCGCTGGTAAAATGCAAAATAAGAACCGTCGTAATGTTGCCGTCGTTAAATATTCAAATAGCCTTATTCATAAACTGTTTTGTATTAAATTTGTGTTCGTTTGTCAAATAATTATAAATTCATTATATTCAAATATGCCATCTAATTGAAAACTAGTTTTGTGTCTCGAAGATTTTCCATGGTTTCTGGTGCTGTCTAAATAGCGCATTTTGAATAAAACAGTAATTAGAAGTAGTGTCCAGTTTCCGTAACCATCAATTTTACGACATCTGTCTGCATGAAAGTATCGCAGTTTCGCAGTAGTTTTTTCATATTTTTATTCGTAGGTTAATAATCATATTTACATTATTTATGCACACGCTAACAAAGAGCCTTAAATATTATGAACAGGCCCTACGGTCACACAACCTAGGCACTATGCTGGGTAACATCACTTTCCGACTCGCTTTGCTCTCCTTGCGGGGCTCCGCAGCATAGTCCGACCTCTCAAGGTCAACTACGAGATGCCATACATAAAAATAAAAAAAGGGGCTCCGCATCTCTACCAGTGCGGTGAAGCTGTCCACTGACTCGGACACCATGGCATATCTTGCATTTCTAGGTAAAACTTAATGAGGACTAAGGGACGTTAACAGATTCTGAGAGGCTTCAGATGTGGTGATGCTAATAATTATCATCATCTCAACCTAGGTACATATGCTTAAACAGACTAAGTGTAGGACTTAGTCTGGGACTCTCAGTCAGTTTCTTAACGGACATATTTCATTTACAAGTGGTGCACTTCTTCAACTATTCCGCATATACATCGCAATCCCGAATTGTCTTGTATTGAATTGTATCCGATTTCCACATCATAAACGCGAACTTCAACTTCAATGGAAAATGAAAAATGCTGGAACACTAACATAATCATCTACTTAAATGTATTCTTTATTTCAGGAGGCACACACTGTATTGTCATTTACCAAAAACCTTTTTCTAAAGATCTCTCGATAAAGTAAGTACCTACCTACTCTTTCTTGCAGTAGGTACCTGATTAGTATGATGAGGATATTAACGTACCTACTTATTAAAGGTATTCCAAGTTTTACGGAGACTGCAGCTGTGTTTACTTACACATGTAAATGATGATAAAATACCTGCTGTTCCTTATGGTAGCTGGGTTTTGATGAACACTTCCGCGAAATTCTAATTTGCCTAAGTTTTTTACAGATTGCAGGTCAGTCAACAGGTTGTACTCATATTGAACAAAATATGATTCCCAACCGTAACAAGTATGTATTTACAGAATTATAATAATTAAAATCATCTAAATAACCCTCTAAGTTCATTTAATCCCATTGAATGGCTATGTAATAGTAATTCAATGGGATTAAAACAACGTAAGTATTGACGCTTCCCTCCTAATAAGTCATATAAACTCTTTCTGCTACTGGAGAAAGCGAAGTTTCTACATTATTATGATTGTGCCAGAACTAGGGTCATCATAATTTTCATACCGCAAAGTGGTGTGAACCTAAACAGCTATTTAACGAACACATTATAGTGTCGCAGTTCTTATAATTTACTTGTTCATTTTACTAAGGACATTACTACGAAGAGTATTTCTTGAAAAAAGACACAACGAAAACCTCAGAAACGTGTTAAAAGTAATTTGAATCTTAGTTATCCTTCTTTGGTGTAAGTACCTACATAGATTTTTAAAACAAACCTTTTAAATAACTTACAAGTTACCTACTAGTAAATATCTCAATAACAATGAAAACATAAATTAATAAGAACTACTTATTTGCCATAGATGGTATTGTACATACCTACAAGATTGGTAGATTTTTTTGGATTATCGAGTTATTTTATGATTACGCTGGATATACACAGAGTTAACAGTAGTCTTGTAAGTAAAACTATGCCCCGAAAAACCTTTTTTACGGTTTGTCTATGGGAATAGATCATACATCATAGAAATTTAAAGTAAGTTTCGTTCAACATAAATGTATGTAGGCATGATGCAAAGTAAAAACGATTAGAGACAGCTCACAATAATGAAAGTGAATTTATCTTAGTTCTAATTATAATAACAAAATTATCAAAAACGTTAGTAAACGCTCACCCTCTTCTTTGATAACCTCCTTCCCGTCGGTATTTTCCACATCGGCCATAACTATTAACACAAATGACACAAAACAACTTTTAAAATAAACTTGTCACTCGAAATGTATCGCCTATCGTCCTTCTCTCAAATCACTTCACACAGCGCACGATAATTTACACATCAAAGGAATATCTAACACACTTTATTATGATCGAAACTAAGTCCTGAATAAATTAATCAAGTAAAAAACACGTACTGATAACTTTCGCGCCAATACACGATTTTTTACTCTTGGCACACACGTCCAAATGCCACAAGAGATGATCACAAACTGTTCTATTTTGGTTGATGGAACAAATTGAAAGATTTAATATGCAAGAGTAATTTGCGGCAAATACCTACTTTCGGATGTTATTATTTGTTCGCCTATTAGTTTTTCATTTGGTTCTAAAGTCGATATTATTATTTTTAAGTCTGTAAGATCGTCTTAGGATTTTCCCAGACTATTGCCAAGGTCTCTTTGGCACCCTATTCCTAATGATTTCTAATACAGTCAAAACTGCTTACAACGACATTGAAGGGACCGTCCAAATGCTGACGTTATATGACGATATTCTTTATAAATGTACATATTTGTAAATTGGTCCTTATTGCAGGACTTCTACATACTGTTGTAATATTCGGTATGTTGTTATAAGTGAAGTCTTTATAAACGATTTTGACTGTAGGTACCTTATTTAGCACGTTAGGTTGGAAGTATCGCATAGAAGTTTATTAGTAACACAATTCAATATGAAATTAAGTGATCTTCAAAATTAATTAAGTAATTTTGAATGTGGTGTAGCGATGCTATATATCTTCACCTTCCTCGGGTTGGGCATCTCGCAGGTATGCCTACCTATGAGGTTGTCGTCTGCTTAAGCGGACTTGACTGTTTTCTAATCACGATCTGACATTTATATCTAGTACTCTATTGGGAGGGATTATTTAATTTTGTGAGTCCATCGTGCCATACGCTGTCAAAAGCTTGGAAAATGCAGCTGTGTAGTATTGTTTGCGTTCAAACGCTGTATTTATGTTATTAACGAGCCTATGGACTTGTTCTATAGTCCTATGATGTTGCCTGAAGCCAAATTGGTGACCAGGAAACCAAATTGTTTCATTCAATGATAAGCATTAATCTGCTTATGGATAAGATTACCATCACTTAATATGGTATTTGGTAGGAGTCTGATAGGTCCGTAAGATTTAACGTCTTCAGGACTTTTACCTGGTTTTGGGACTGTACCGGGATTCATATCAACTCAACTCAAATCATTTATTTCCAATTAACCAATAACAGGCACTTTTGAATTGTCAAGGTCGGTCGGTCAGAAAAAAACTCCACGGACACTCTTTTAATCAAATTATGATAACAAAGTATTGGTTACATCATTCATGTAGAAATGATGCATTTGAGAACGATGCAAAACGTTAAAAGCGTCCGTAATTTATAGATGCAAACAATTCAAATATTAAATTTAATTAAAATACGCCGTGTCGCCGTGGCAGCTAAGAGATGACCAGTCCCTACTGACGGCGGCGCCCGTTCACGAATATGACGCATGGCTTAGCATCATTCAACTCAACCATTTTGAAGGGAGCTAAAAGATCCAACACACGCGCCACTATCAGCGAAACATTAGAGTGAGCATGACATACTCTCAGCCGCCAGGGCATTCAAGCCAATGAAAGACGTACCCAGTAAATGGTAGCTTTATAGTATGTACATAGTACTCACATATGGCTTGAGCAATTATACAGTACATATAAGATTGAGTTTACATAACATAACATGACGCCGGTAATTCCAGAAGGGTTGGGCAGAGGTGTACCTATAGTACACCCACATTTCGCCAGTTATGTTTAAGTCCCATGTAATAGGTTGCGAGCCTATTGCCATCAACCGGGCACAAATTCAGACTCCGAGCTGCTACTGAGAAATTATATATAGAAAAACCCAATAAAATTGCCCGACCTGGGAATCGAACCCAGGACCTCATGCTCAGCAGTAGCTCTTGCGACCACTAGTACCTTCGAGGCAGTTGGCAGTTCATACAATACAAAGATAGTTTTTTTATATCTTCAGCATCTCCAACAGTATTTTCTAATCCTAATCAATTAGTTGATGCAACTTTTAGAATGCTTGGCTGCATAGTGTGCGTTTTATACAATATTTAAATTTGGTTTCATTCAGTAGTAACGTCAAAGTTCGTAACATTTTAAACAGTACTCCATGAAAGATGAGTCTACTTTAGCCAGCTTGAAACCTGGTTGAACTAATTGGACCCTGTTTCTAGTGATATAATTGTGTCTTTCGATCTCTTTTACTAAAAAGATGTAGATTTTTCTTTACGTACATGATGTTTTCATAGATAAATTGACAAGGTACCAGTTATGATGTTAATATCATTGAACAGTTCCCATAGAGAGTCGCTCCTGCGGGAGCATATAAGTATAGCTCAAAGTCAAAGTCAAAGCATTTATTTCAAATAGGCCCATAAAATGGCACTTTTGAACGTCAAAAATTACAATAAAAATATAACTGATTCTAGGCGCCACTTCCAAAAAGTAGTTTCGTATGGAGAAGAAGTGGCAAGAAACTCCACCGTTACTGTTTTAAAATATTTTACAATATTTGTATACATTAATTATATTTTTATATGTGAAGACGATGCACCAAGATGCTCTGATGGCTCTTTTCTGCAGAATGAAAATAGACTCGATGTCTGCAGCCCGTCCCCATAGTAAAATACCATACGACATATTATTAAAACTATGAAAGTCACTAAAATAGATAAGTCTCGCGGTACTTACATCAGTAAATTTACAGATTTTTCTCGCAGCATAGGTAATGTTGTAAGCGTAATGTTGCTGATCCCAATTTATTTATTTATTTATTTATTTATTTGGTTCACCAACAATTGTATACACTGGTTTAAGCAAATTAAACAGAAGCACCAGATCAGAATAAAGTGTAACAATCACTTATAGGTAAACTCTGCATGCACACAAAACTTTGTTGTAACTTACAAAACAATAATAGAAATAAAGACTATATTATAAGGTTGCACTGAAACTTAATAAATTAATTAATTTAAATGAAAATAAAATGAACTAAACTGAATAAAACTAGGTAATACAAAAAAAAAGTAATATTAAGTTAATATTATTAACCTAAATTCATCCACCCAGTGAGATAACGCAGGGCTAAGAAACTCAATGTTCGTGGAGATACTCATAAAAACTGGCTTTTAGCTTGCCTAAACTGTCAAAATGGAGGTCGATCCGATCACTGCAATCGTTTACAACTCTGCAAAATCTCGCGTAGGGAGAATTAGCACCCAGAACCGTTCTTCTCTGCGGAGGGCAGAGTGGCGTTATAAGATTGCGAGGAATTCTGGAGGGGGCGCGGAAGTTAAAATTATTTAATATTTGCGGACAGTCAATTTTATGGGCCATAACTTTGCACACAAACATCGCGTCATTCAGTCGGCGACGTTTGTCAAGAGAAACCATATTAAAATATTTAAGCCTATCACAATATGAACGTATTTTCTTGGACAAACCGCTAGCATATGCCAGATGCCCCAGAAAACGCTTTTGTACACGCTCAAGACGCAATGAGTGAGTGGCATAGTCTGGCCGCCACACCACGCTACAATACTCTAACATGCTTCGACACAAACAATTAAAAAGGATAATTTTTGTTCTAAAGTTTTTCAATTGTTTTGTGTTTCTGATAACAAAACCCAGCATTTTGGAAGAATTTTTCACTATGTTATCTATGTGAGGGACAAAAGTTAATTTCTTATCAAATATAACACCAAGGTCTTTTATTGTGTCTAATTCCTTTATTTTATCCCCATCAATGTATAATCCTGGTCAATGAGATGATGTTTCCTAGTAAATTTTATATGGTAACACTTGCTAGGATTTAGGAGCATCTGGTTTATTTGGCACCATGACACCAATTCATCCAAGTCGCTTTGTAATTCAGATGCGTCATGCTTAGATTTAACAATTTTGACGAATTTCAAGTCATCGGCAAACATAAAAAATGTACAGTGGCGAAAGCAGTTCGGAATATCATTGATGAAAAAGTTAAACAAAACCGGCCCCAAATGAGACCCTTGTGGCACGCCCGAGGATATGTGTCTCACGGTTGATCGAAAGCCATTAACTACTACAAAGAAAGTTCTGTTCTCAAGATACGAACTCAACCATGAGAGTAAAGATCCAGCGATACCATAAGTTCTTAATTTGTCAATGAGAATTTGATGCGAGACCCGATCAAACGCTTTGCTGAAATCTGTATAAAGGACATTAGCCTGGTGGCCAGAATCTATTGCTGTAGTCAATAACTCGGTAAATAGCGTCAGATTGGTATTTGTTGATCGAGCCTCCACGAAACCATGTTGTCCCTCACTTAAGTGGATTTTAAGATGATTTTGAATGTGAGGGCAGATCATAGACTCAAAGATTTTACCTAGGGTTGATAAAATTGAAATAGGTCTATAATTCGAAACTAAATCCTCTTTGTCGGATTTATGGATAGGAACGACCTTTGCCTCCTTCCATTTTGAAGGGAAGACTCCACTAAGCAAAGATTTATTAAAAATAAGCAAAAGAGGCGTGACCAGCTCATTCGCACACTCAACTATGAATATTGGCGGTATGCCATCTGGGCCAGCACCTTTGTTGCAGTCTAAACTTTTTAGCTTTTTGTATAAGGCTTCACTATCAATAACTGTGCTGTTTAAAGATATGCTACTCTCTTGAACATTATAAATATTAGTTTTTTTATCCGTTCTGTTATCCTTTACAGTAGGGCTGTATCCAGAAGAAAAGTAAGAAGCAAAGAACTCACATATCTCCGTGCCATCTGACGATGCATCTGTGCCATACGTCATTGATAAAGGATACGAGCTGGATCCGCCTCGTTTAGTTTTAACATAGGTCCAAAATGATTTAGGGTTATTGGATAGAGTGTGTTCAAGATTTTTTAAATAATTGTTATAGCAAATTGTAGCAAGTGCATCACAGCGTTTACAAATTATTTTCAACTCAATTTTGTCCAACGGGTTTTGATAAGTATTGTAACGTTTCCTAATCTTATTTTTTGTGTTTAATATTTTAATTAGAGTTTTGTTAAACCACGGGGGATACTTACTTTTTTTGGGAATTTTAATAGGAATATATTTTTGAATAGCACCATTGATGATGTCATAAAAAACCTGTACCATATCATTAACGTCGTATTGTCCTTCAAATAATTCCTCCCAGTCATGTTCTTTTAGGTATTTTTTAATTGGTATATAGCTTCCCAATATTAAAATATATCTAATACATGGGTTAAAAAAGACACACCTTCATTGGGCAGTTCTCTTAGGATTGCAGTTATGAAATCATTATGATGGTGCATTTTTTGATCAAGTATTTTTATTGCTTGTTTGACTTCATGTTTGGAGAATCCATATAATTTTGACAGTGACTTAGTCTGAGTAGATCTTTGATCAGAGTTGGGAAGACATACACTTTTAAAATGGTTTGATGGGTTGAGTTACCATCGGACGCTTCACTTTCTTTGTTGCCTTATACAGCGAGTAGTTAGACGCAGCGCTAGCGTCTAGATGTCTAAATTGGATTTAGATATTTTGGTTATCTTTTAGTAACTGTTTCAGCTGTGATACCAGTGAGTTCTTGTTTTCTAGCCTCACGTTTTATGGCAACCAATTATCTTATATTAATGACATATCTTTGGTGCATTGGGTATTGTTTTTGAGGTTTCAGGTGTAGCAAACCAAGCAGATTGCTGGATGCAATGATTGAAATACTTAACAGCTTTTTCTATGTTTTCATGTGTTTTAGTGGTACACTCATTTTTAAAGATTCTGATACCGACTCCTGGAAGAAATACCAGTTGTTTTTATTATTATGTAGTCGGCATGCATGTACTGCTGGATTTATCTTTCTTTTAAGAAGTATTTCAATAGGAGAGTCATCACATGAAAGTTCAGACAGGTTTGCATTTGAAGTATGTGCCAGCCTGCCAGCTATGCCCTTTACTATCTAAAAGTCGATCAAGTCTGGTGTCTTCCTCAAGTCTGTAGGCCAACAGGTCGGCTCACCTAAAGTTTAGGTTTTTACAAGCCATGTAATTCTAATAATACTCGTATACAACTCTCTGCCCTTCGGTGTTACTGTTCGTGAGCACCAGTTTGTGTGCTTAGCATTGTAGTTAGTCAGGGGAATCAATGAGTTGAATAATTTCTCATAGTCGTCCGTTTTTATGCCATGTTTTGGTGGGGTGTACACAGCTGAAATTTCCAAAGGTCCAGCCCAGTCTTCAATCACTTTAATTGTTGCTTGTATCTCGCTTTTGCAGTTTTTTTTTTGTCTCATGATATTGTTCTTTATCAGTATAGCGCTGCCTTCATGTGCGGTACCATCAGGATGTGTTGTTAGTTGAACATTTTAAGTATGAGAGAAGCTGAAGAAACTGATTTACATAAAAAATAGATCTGCGCCTGGAACATTTTCGCGCAATGATTTTTACGATTTCAAGTGTCGCCTTAAACCGGAGGAATCGTACGATAGACTTCAAATGGCATTTATGGATGAAGGCCCTTCTAAGGCCACCGATTATCGTTGGTATAACGAATTCAAGCGCGGTCGACTAACTTTGGGGGATGATGAAAGAAGTGTACGCCCTTTGATGGCTGTTAGATACGGAAGAAAACGTCCTAGCAGTGAAAATTTGTATCCAAGACAATAGGCGAGTTACGTATCAAGAGATTCAGCACATACTGCAGGTTGGATCGGGAAGCCTTAACGAAATTCTACACGTGCACACACACGTGGGTGCCACACAACCTCACCGACGATGCTCAGAAGCAGGCCCGGGTGGAATGGTGCCGTGATAAACAAATTTGAACCAGGCTCGCCTCAGCGTGCTTACCACATCATTACGCGCCAGAAGCGCCAGTCGACGGTTTGGGTGTTTCAAAACGAATCAACGCCTACCAAAGTAAAACGATCTATAAGCGGGGGGATGATTTTGATCACGAGCTTTTTCAATTTGACTGGCTACTTGGTGTCAATTCCTATACGGAACCAAAGAAGCATTAACGCTGAATGGTATACTACCAAATGCTTGACAAAGTTTACTCTGTTGTGAGCATCAAGCGACCAAACACAGGGCTCCGCGGATTACTGCTCCACCACGACGACGCGCCTTCGCACACCGCGCTCAAAACGAGGGACTTCCTGGACACCACGTAACCCTCCTTACAGTTCCGGACCTAGCACCGTGTGGCTTCTTTTTATTCCCGAAAAAATAAACTGCTGAAAGGGATACAATTTTCGTCGCCGGAAGATGCGCTATCAGCGTTTGCGAGGTGTCTACGCGGTCTGGAAACAGTGTTTCGAAAACTGGTTCAGACTTCTGCCCTGCTGTACCCTAGAATCCTAATCTACAACTGCGAGGCGTACACTCAATCGAAAATTCTCTACATCTTTCTAACGGCTGAAGTTAGCCCTTTGTGCTCTTTAGCCAATTCAGTGGCCTCTACGGTAGAGTAAATATGTTCTTTGGTCTTACGGGAGCTTACTGATGGTGCCTATGTCGCTAAGGTAAGTCACGCCATTTTTTTATTATTGTGGTACACAACACGCCTGCGAGTTGTATATTTAGGTTTTGTGTAACTTTAAACTAAGATCACGTTAGTTAACAAGTGTAAGTTTTAAAATAATTCAGGTCATGAACTTCAGGCAGAATTACCAGAGTCCAAAAACGTAAACGCTTTTTGCACCTACAAAAAAAAGATATGTCGCAATAGGTGCGCTCTTTAAGTGCATAAAGTCAGTACAATACGAGCACAAAGTTGATGTCTGTGTAGATTTCTCTAAAATTATAGAAAGTCAATAATTTGATAAGTAATTGATGTTTAAAATATTATATTTATAGTATAAAATACCGATATGTATGTTTCAGTTGATTTTAAGAAGTAAATTTATTTGTTTGAATATATGCAAAGTTTTATGTTTTTTTGTTATAATCAATGACTGTAATTGTAGTTTTCAGTGATTTAAACTGTTTTATTTTTAGTTTATAACCCAACCTTAATTTCCTTCGAAAATTAAGACATAATACTAACTACTACTTTCCATATTTTAGCCTTCAGACTATCATTTAAATATGTACGCCTGTGAGATGTATGTTAGGGCTTTAGGTACCTACCTCTAACATATATTAGGCTTTAAGGATAAGCGCTCGTGGTAAGCCCCCTGAAGTGTGTGTGTGGCTGACTTTAAAACCCCTGTAATAAAATGGAATATATCTTAATGCTTTTTTGGCTGGCAACATGAACTACGAGAATGTCAACGTCATTTGTCACCTGTTCAGAGTTCTGTCACCCTAATGTCAAAGCAATGTCGTCACGCGAGTGAGCGCAATGTTTTTGTAATTTACTTACTCGAAACAACCTGTTAATAATATTAAAGTCGACAAAAGTTCTGTAGTTTTAAGTTAGTGATAAGTGTTAGTGTGTACTTAGTTCCGTCAGAATGTCGGAAGAGGACGAAAACTTACATCGTTTGGAGGGATCTTCTGGCGATGCTCCGGGCGGTCTTATTCTTAAAAAGAAGGATCCTCCTGGGGAGTTTCAGTTTGCCAAGCCTTCATTGCTTGGTCTTGACAAGCTGGCTGCAGCCAAGCGCAAGCAGAACAGGCTAATATCGTTTCAAGAGGAGAGTACTGAAGATGATGTTGACGACAGTAAATCTGATGCCAGTAGTTCGAAAGAACGTAAATACAGGAAGCACAATGAAGAAACACCTACTTATACCGGCGGCATATCAGAACAAGCGAGGGAACGAATGCTTGAGAGATTACAGAAGTGAGAAAGTTTGAATGAACTAAGTTCTATTATTGTTTACTGTTTTCAAAAAAAGATATTTAGTTTCAACCTTTTGATGTTATGTGAATAACAAGACCAAAACCACAACTGTTTCCAAGCCCTCTGCTATCTAAAGATGATTTCAACTGTCTGAGATATGCTAATGAAAGTCAGCACATCAGTGACAAGCTGTATTAGCTTATATCAGTTTGATATACTTATTTTCCACCCTGTCAAAAGTTCTCAATAACTTTCTAAGTGCTCATATTCTATAAAAATTAAGTTATTTAAAAGTAAAATTATTTTTTAAATAAGTTCACCCATAATGTTATTAAATCCATTAAGAAAACACTCACCATGTTTTTAAAATAACTGAGGTTATTAAATCTCAGAATTCGATCTTCATTTGAAATAATATTTGGTTTTGACTTCAATTTTTTTTTTACCTGTATGCAAGTTGTCCTTAGATAACTGAGGTAAAGGTACCTACTATGCTTTGAAATGGGCAACTAGCTTCATATTTCTGACTGACTGACTCCTTAACAATTTAAAAGTGCCTGTAAATGATTAAATTTAGATAAATGATTTGAGTTTGAGGTCATGCTATTTTCAAATAATATTTATAAAATGCATGTTGTCAAAATATGGTGCAATATTTGGTTGTATCTTATAAAGCATCTAACATCCTCAGCTGCTACAACTAAAGAAAGATAATATTACGTAAATAACTTCCTATTCCAGAAGAGAAAAAGATGCAAAAGAGAAAGGTGTACACTACTCTACTCAAGAAGAAAAGAAGACACGGTCAAAAGATGATGAGGATGACCGCTACTACCGGTACCGTTATGATAGAAGGGACCGTGACCGCAGAAGAGATGACCGCAGGGATGACAGAAGGGATAAAGATAAGGATAGAAGACCAGGTGGGAGAGACTCGGAAAGGAAGGATAGGGATAGTGAGCGGAGGGGTGAGAGTTCCAGAAGGAGTTACTATGAGCCGAGGTTTAAGGATGAGCCTAGGACGCCCAGGTATATTACTGTCTTTATTTTAAAGATCCTAAACTTTATTGTGTGTACTTTTGAACAAATAATTCACTTATAAACTGTGTGTAAGCTTTGAAAATTTTGTATGACTAATCAATTCGGTTTTCAGGTACATTCGGTTTCTGGAAAGATAAACTCAAAACTTTGCTAATAAATTGTCAACAGCCAATTGGATTACTTGACAATGCGATTTTTACACGTCGTTGATTTTCGTTGTTTATCTTAGGTTATAAAATATACAGTGTAGATTTTATAAGAATTCTACTCGAGAACCCAAAAACTGAACATCCAAATCAAAACATTTACTTACTTTTACTCACCTTGATATTTTCCAGCATGAAAGTCCTCAAACCAACAGACAAAACAGCCTGGGATGATGATGATGATGACCTGAAGGCCCCACTCCGTAAGTCCAGCTGGGACTTCCCCACACCGCTGACTCGAGACGGAGGCGGTGACCGCTCCCAAAGAAGTGATAGGAGTGGTAAACCAATGAGGGATTATAAGGGAAGACCATATGAGAATACACCAAGAGCTTCACCTCATAAGTGAGTTTTTGGTTTTCATTTCTATATTTAATAGTCTGCTGTGCAAGACTGGCACATTAGGGTTTATTATTTTATCTTAACAGTGCAACAGATTTTTTTGCAAAGAAAACTGCACTATTCTGCTCTACGCCTGGGGTGGACCAACCCTTATGATTTTGGTAATGTGTGGATTTTATGTCCACTAAACTTTTTTACATTACTATTATACTCATACCATCTTATTACAAAACACAATCAAACTTTTGCCTGAGCCTAACTAAAACTTTCAGCCAGTTTTTGTATTTCGAATTTTATGCCTAGTTCAGTAAAGTTCTTAATACAAAATTGACAACCTAAGACCGGACTATGTTATCCGTTTTGTAAAATTAACTGTATTTCGATTTCTGTTCAAATGATGTCTAAAGAAAAATCTTGTTTTGCAATGCAAAAAGACCAATATTATTTTGTTTTTATTTTCATAGCTGATTTTAGAACCCTGGCTAATGTTTCTCATTGTTGTTATCAAGATAAATGGTTATGTACAGATTCGCCAGTTCAAGACGGGCAGTAGACATTGATGATTCAGATTGGGAAGACGCTGAAAAGAAACTGGATCGAGCTTGGTACAATATGGGTGAAGGTAAATAGTATTTACACAATATGTTAGGTTATTTTATTTCCATAAAGTTTCGGATTGTGCTGCTTTTCATGTTGCTTCGCCAGAGTCATTGTAATATTTGAAATCGGAACAGGCCATAGATAATTGTGGATGTAGCGCAAACCAAAAAAAAAGCGGCATTTTAATGGCATTGAGAAATAATCTTTATAGTCAGTGCTTTTAAGTGCAAGCAAGCAGTTTGATATTTTCGTTTAGTGAGTATCACTTTGCACTTTAAGTTACTAAAAATAAAGCTTATTTCTTTTTTATTTAAACCGAAGAGCCTTATTTATTCCCTACTTCACATATTCTTATGTCCCTCATCAATTTATTCCTGTTCCCCAGGTGAAGCCGACGAATCCGACCCATTCGCGGGCACATCATCAGAATACGTAGCCCGCAAAGAGGAACAGATAGAAAAGCGACGCAACCGCAAAGTTTCGGCCCAGAGGCAGCAGATAGACAAAGACAACGAGCTGTGGGAGCGAAACAGAATGCTGACCAGCGGCGTGGTCCATGCTATTAATGTTAACAATGATTTGGATGAGGTATGTAACGCTTTGGGTTTGTATGCTTGTAGATGACAAGCCCATGAAAACAAAGCTGTAATTTCTAATTGTGCCTTTAACTATAGAGCCATGGTCGTTGTCTTAGTTTAAACCACAGATAATATAATACTACGTACAGATACCCAATCCCATACAAAGAAACGAAACCTCCCTAAGTCTGGCAATTGAGCTGGCAATTTTTAGTCCTCAAGTTCTTCAACAGATCGCAGCATAAGCGACTCACTAATTGCCAGAGACTGTAGTATTACAACGCCATCTAGGAGTCGACCTACTTTTAAAACATTTCATGCAATCCTTTTTATAAAAAGTTTTATAGTTCCGGGTTCAGAAAAACATGTTATTAGATTTCTTTCATATTTATATGTAAAAAATAATAATAAAAAAACCTTGGCTGATTTAAATAAGTAACAAAATTGGAAACTGATGAGGCTGGACCAATTGAGTAAAACGCCATCTATTGCAAAAAGCACCAAACAAAATGATTAACAGATGGCTACTTATATCATGTAAAGGGTTCGATTTATAGATAAAGTCTTCCTTTTTATTTTATTTTTAAAATACGTATATTATGAGTGGAAATAGATAAATCTGCACTAAACTGGGAAGTTTAGACTTTTACCAATCATAATTCAGCCAAAATTCTGCCGTATATCGCTTTTTAATGATTGTTAATTTCATAATGGTTACCTATGCTGCAATCTATGAATTTTATTCAAGACAAATTATAATTTGTTCGAGTTGAGACCCCATGGTTTAAACTAAAGCTTGATTTTAACGTGCGTACTGTCGACAAATTGCTTTTCAGTAGTGCAGGTTAGGGGAGGGGTTCGAAAGAGGTTTTGGGAATCGAACTTTCGACAGTGAACTAAATTGAACCAAACCAAACAATTTTCTAATTCTTGCTCTTATTTTAACAGGAAAACGTGGACCGTGTACACTTGCTGGTACACAACATAGTGCCTCCATTCCTCGACGGCAGGATAGTATTCACCAAGCAACCTGAACCTGTCATACCAGTAAGTATTTTATTTACTCATCGTTGTTTATTTATATTTACTTTATTGACACCAGAAAAATACATAACAAAAAAAAACACTCTACAATGTATACAATGGGTGGCATTATCGCTTTCTGTGATCTCTTCCAGGCAACCTCGTTAGTGTTGCTTAAAGGAAATCCGGAGCAGTGGTATCGGCCCCCACTTACGGGCTGACTATGAGGTCGTAAGTTCGAACCCAGAACGCTGTTCTAAAAACGGTGAAGGAAAACATCGTGAAGCAACCGGCATGTCCTAGAACCAAATAATTCTCCACACACTCACATCACTAACGCACACTGGGCCCGCGTGGTGGATTATAGCCCACTCCGTTTCACTGATAGCACGCCTGTACCTAGCAGTGGGGACATTATAGGCTGATTATGAAAGGAAAACCTGCTCAGGAAGTGATTCAAGTGCTATTCCAACCTGCATAGCTATTTACAACCATTCGATACGCTTCCGTGCCGAACCGAACATCAATCAATGTTTTCGAATGAGTTCTCTAAAAGCTGTTCACGAATCCGAAACCCGAAGTTTAATTCAAATGGACGATCACTATTCTTTCGACAGCTTTTTGCAGTCGGGGTCAAAGCAAACCAGAAGGCCAATTCTCGTACTTAAAACGTCAAAATTCGAGTCGTATCTTATCTCCGCGTCAAGCAATGTCAAAAATGTATGTAAATTGATTGCACTTTTGACAGATTGAGACTGAGATGAGAAAGCGAACGTTCTTAAAAAATACGGGATTTGCCCTTCTGATAACTGAAACTATGTCATTTTCGACACGGTATCCTGTTGGATTATTGTGAATATCTATGCTGGAGTGGAAATGTAATGCTGTTCCGAAAGTTATGCGACACCTTGACTTCATATTCTATGAGCTTTTATACCTCTATGATAAAATGATAAATTATTTATTGTCTGTAAAAAGTTTTGTAAAAACACTTTTACAAGTCAATCATATTTAAAAAACTAGATGAGATCCCCTAATGAACTAGATGAGATGATTTCCTATCTGACTACTCTGAGAAGAAAGGGCGAAACAAACTCAGAGGTCACAGTCTTTTTTTAAAGTCCAGACATAATCTTGGTCAGATTATGTGAAGACCATGTGGATTGATGTCTGAAATGGTCTTTTGAGGAAAGAACCACACAGAATGAGTGGCCCTGTCCAGTCAGTGCACGCAGTTGTCAATCATCGTGCAGCTCAACTCAGAACTAAAGAGCTCAACGATTCGACGAACAATACAAAAGAAAGGACATTTGTGTAGGCCGCCTAAAGTACTCAAACGTACTCAAAACTCATCGTTAAAAGAAAAAACTAAAAAATACAATGATCCACATAGTCCTCACATTCACAAAAATTAAAACAATAATATACTTTAAACAGTAAACATGAAATAGGAACTATTGGCCGCTACTAGCAATGTTTTCGTAGCTAAGTTCTGAGACCAATTTTTTTTTCTGTGTAATGTTTTTTTTTTTAAAGTCCCTACGACACACACTAGAATTTTCTTCTTCTTCTTATAGGTCAAAGACCCCACTTCTGACATGGCAATGAACGCTCGCAAAGGCTCCGCTCTCGTCAAAGCATTCAGGGAGCAGAAGGAAAGAAGGAAGGCTCAGAAGAAACACTGGAAGTTGGAGGGAACTAAAATTGGTATGAATAATAGCAGAAGATTTTCTGATGACATTGAAAAAATTAACTTTGTTGTTTGGGGTCATAAGGTGTAAAGTTTTACATCGGGCCAGACTTGAAACAGGTCGTCGGCCGTCTACGTGCGCGCATTGTAGTTTGAACTTTAGCACTCTGAAAATAAATTTTGTTTTTCAACGTTATGTGAGCAGTGGTGGCCCAGTGGTAACTGCCGCGACTTACGAGTAGGTACGGTCGTAGCTTCGAACCCAGACAGGTGCCGTACTCTGTGCTAATAATTTCATCACCGCTGCTCTCAAAACGGTGGAGGGAAACATCGTAAGGAAACCGTCAAGACCTAGAACCACGGAAAAGAAAAACAAGTGGAAGACCCCGTCAGCTAACACGAGTGTGTCACTATTATGCGCCAGCATCAGCTCAGCGGCTTTTTGAGCAACGTCAGTAATCTGTGTTTTGGAGCGCAGTGCGATGTTGCGAATATGATCTATCTATTTGACACCTAGAATACTGCGCTTCTTTGCACGGTGGCCAACTTTTGGACTTTTGAATGTTTCATCATAGACAAAAAAAAAACAATTTAACTGAATAATATTTTTCTCCATTTCAATTTCAGGTAACATCATGGGTATTCAGAAGAAAGAAGAAGAAATGGAAGATGGTCCAACTAAAGACGCTTACAAATACGCTGAACATATGGATAATCGTAAGTAAACAGCGTTCACAATTAATTAAGGTTTCAATCTTATATGTTATAGGAAAATGAACTTTAATGCCTACATATAAGTTGTGCTCGTCGGCTCATGGCTATATGATAACAGCCGCACGGGTCGATCGAAGGTTTAGCTACGGTTTCGGAGGTCAGTCCGTGGTTGTCAATTGGTCCTAGCTGTCATTCTTAGATCTTTGACAGTTGTTACAGGTAGTTTAAAGCCCAAAAGTCTGACAACCAGTCTTCAGTACCCCACACAGCAACTGGTTTGTTGCGGTCAAGTAGGCCGTCGCTCCAGGTAGAATACTGGTACTCCTTCAGCTGCATCCAATAAGACTAGACGCCCTCCGCATCATACTTGGGCACAGGCTGCCATATTGATTCTGTGCTGTCATGCTAAAATCAACTTAATTTACACTTGTGCAAAGTTGAAATTTAGTGTGATGCGGTCGACAGTGCACGCATGCCACACAAAAATTTGCAATAATTAATACTTATTTTGAAGATGTTACTAAAATATAACGGAAAAATGGAGAAGCTACCCATTTTTTAAATTATTCATATCATTATTCGTATACTTGTCACGCAAGATGATCATTGTACTGAATGGCGTAAAGTTACTATGGCGTTCATGTGTTGTGACGTCAGATGCTAGTAATGCTGTCTCTGTCTAGAATAGACTTTAAAACGCATAGAACTCCGCCATTTTTTTAAAGTTTTTATTGTGGCTTTATATTTTTGTAGGTTTCGAAAAATCAAATATTAAAAAAATACAGTCAAGTAGTCTATTGCTTTCATTTACTATAAAAGAGTAGAATAAAACAATCTTTATTATCTACACCATATAAATTCATATTCACATTACTTTCTTCGCAGAGCCGCAGGAAGTCGAATCGAAGTCAGACTTCGTGAAGAAGTTGACGATATCTGAACAGAGACGGTTCCTGCCGGTGTTCGCAGTCAGAGAAGAACTGCTCCAAGTCATCAGAGAGAACAGCGTCGTTATTATAGTTGGTAAGTGTTTTTTTTTATTTACTGAGACTCACCCCCTCTTCATACCGTTTTTAGCCTATAATGTTCCCACTCCTGGGAAACAGACTTCCTCTCTTCCAGAGGGAGTGGGCTATTTATTATCCAACACGCGGGCTCATTGCGTGTTTTTAGATGTCACATGTCTTCGAATTCGTGATTCTATGTTTCCTTACGTTGCTTTCCTTCCCCGTTTTGAGAGCTTTGGTGGTGTAATGCGCCTGTCTGGGTTCGAACCTACGACCTACAACTCGTAAGTCGGGGCGGTTACCACTGGGCCACAACAGTCATAGAGTTTTCTTCATTAGTAGTTTCTTCTGCGACTTTGTCTCGTGAAATTTCTTGTTTCCCTGATCAAGCCCGTCGCTGAGGCGGCTCCTGCCCAATCTAGGGAGTCCAAACGCCTCCTGCCGCAGACTCTACGCGGGGGTCGTGCGGTCCATGGCCCTTTACGGGGCACCGCTGTGGGCGCGTTCTTTGAGGCGCCGACCAGCCCGCCGGTTGAACGCGTCCCAAAGGGTCATGGCCATCCGGCTGGTCCGGGGATACCGCATGGTCACCTGCGAGGCGGCGAGCCTCCTTGCCGGACTGCGGCCATGGGATCTGGAGGCTAAAGTCCTCGCGCATGTATGGGAGTGGCGCGAGGAGGCTAAACGCCGGGGTACAGAGCTCCGGTGGGATCTCATGGCGACATGGAGGGTGCGATTGTCGCAACCCAGTGCTGGGCACGCCACAATAGCGGCGGTAAGTCCCTTCTTTGAGGAGTGGTTGGAGAGGCGCCACGGAGTCCTCACATTCCTCCTGACACAGGTCCTCACCGGACACGGTTGTTTCGGGAGGTTCCTGTTTCGCATAACGCGGTAGGAAACGCCCGGGTGTCACCATGGTGTGGATCGCTCGGAGGACACGGTGGAGCATACGGTGGAGGTCTGTCCAGCTTGGGCGGAGCACCGCAGTGTCCTCGCGGAGGCGATCGGCGACGGCGATCTCTCGCGCCCGGCCCTGGTCCAGGCCATGGTACGGAGCGAGAGGGAATGGAAACCCGTCACCTCCTTCTGCGAAGCAGTAATGCTCGCGAAGGAGGAGGCGGAGCGCGTGAGGGAGAGAGCCTTGCGCCCTCACGCCCCTAGTCGCCGCAGGAGACGCCCTGGGCGTCGGGAATCGCAAGCAGATTCCCGGCCACCGTAGGCGCGGGCTTGCGGACGGCGAACAATGGGTAGCTCGCCATCCGGTAGGGACCAGGCCCAGGTCGACGGCACGTCGTGTTCCACGCGCGCCTCAAAGAGATGTCAGCACAAAATGACGGGGTCCAATAGGGCCGACGCCTCAGGGTCGCGGGTAATTCGATAGAGATAACCGTGGCCCAGGCACAGGCAACTGAAGGAACACGGTTGGATTTTAGTCAGTAAAAATCTGACACCCTCCCGGAAATCATTAAATGACTTCTCCCGCTCTGGGTCAAGATAGTCTAAGTCATTTGATGATTTCCCACCTAAAAAAAATTGCCCGTCGCACGCATCACCTGCCCGCGCTATTACTTCGTTTTCGCTTAGCGTTATTTCTAACTTTTATTCTCTTTGCTCGGCTACTGAGGGTATGTTATGTGTGTATATAAAACATGTCCCAAAATTCAACGATAAGCCAACACCGGAGGATAGACCTGCCCCGGACTAATCGGGGAAAAAAAGAAAAAATATATATCCCAATTATATTTAAGTTATTAAAAAAAAATTAAATTCTTCAGAAATTGAGACCGTTTATGATATTTTTCACTACCATAAACACAATTTTTTAAATATTTGTTTCTTTTTTTTATAGGCAACCTGAATAGCACTGCTATCTACCACAATTCTAAAAAAATCCAGAATAACTCTTGTCACGAAAATTAATTAAACTTATTTTATTCCCTAATTTTTTTGAAGACTTTTACTTTTTACCAACTTTAACTTATCGTGGTGTAAAAAAAAGTGTGAACACTAGTATGGCAAGTTACCTAGACCATATTGGTATAATACTCTAGGAAAACAAATTATAAAAAAATATGGGCCTATTATTTCTAAACAGGGGCCAAATGACGGTCGGGTGTAAAAGTATTAGTTCTTGAAAAATGTTTAATATTTCAAAACAAATGGTACAAACAGTTTCACGTGTAATTTATTAAGTTATTAACATTATAGCAAATGTTCGAACTATATACTATATTATAGCAAATCTTAAAATGGTCTTGCATATCTTCTTCTTGCATTCTTGCGAATCTCTTAGGGAACTATTTAGGAAGATTAATATAATGACTGTACCTTGCCAGTTCATTTATGAAAATATTATGTATGTTAGAAAAAATCTGCATCTATTTAATAAAATAAGTGATAGACATAATATTAACACTAGAAATAAAAATAAAATAGATCAACAATTTTTCAGACTATCTAAAGTACATAGATCTTTTATGGGGTACTGTGTTAAATGTTACAACAAAATACCTGGTGAAATATTGCAATTAAATGAAAGAAAGTTTAAAACTCATGTTAAAAAAACACTTTGTAATCAAGCATATTACAAATTAGAAGATTATATCCTTGATAAGAATGCTTGGAAACATGCTGGTCCTGCTCCATAGGACAATCTAGAGGCTAGACAAAATCATACTATTTGCTTATTGTATTGTATATTTGGTTATTTTTACTTTACTCACACACTGTATTATTCCAAGTTAATATTTTAGGAAAATCATATATTTTTACAATTGTTTGTAAATATGTGAGCACAATGTACCTATCACGTGATTAATTTATATACCTTTGCTTTATTTTTATTTTTTTGTACCAAAAGTGGTATAGTATTTTTATTCTTGGTGCATCGTCTTCACATATAGAAATATAATTAATGTATACAACATATTGTAAAACATTTTAAAAGAGTAACGGTGGAGTTTCTTGCCACTTCTTCTCCATACGAAACTACTTTTTGGAAGTGGCGCCTAGAATCAGTTCTATTTTTAATGTAAATGTTGACGTTCAAAAGTGCCTTTTTATGGGCCTATTTGAAATAAATGCTTTGACTTTGACTTCTGCTATTAATGTAATAAGCAGCCTGAGTGATATAATAGCTTGATGTTAAATAGCCTATAGCGTTCCTCAAGAATGGGCCTATCAATTGCCAAAATATTTTTTTATTTTGTTTGATCCCGACATACTCGAGGACAAAACGCCACAGACATAGAACAGAGGTGTGGTGATACTTTTCTTTAAGAAGGGCGACAATGCCCTTCTTGAGAAATATAGGCCCACCTCACTTAGGAGGCATGACTACAAGCCGTTTCCAAGAGTCATCACGAATTGTTTCGCGCGCAGCTTTGACGACTTCCAGCCTCCCGAACAAGCCGGATTCCGTAAGGCTCTAGCACAGTAGACCACATACATACGCTGCATCAGGTTAGGTTAGAAGACTGAAGAGTTTAACCTGCCTCTCTGCTTAGCGTTTGTGGACTACGAGAAAGCTTTCGGTTGGATCGAGACATGGGCTACTGCAGTCTCTTTAACGGCGCCAGATCGACTATTGACACTGACTAATGTACATATTATTATTGAGGCGGGGACCAAGTACCATCTTGATGTGCTTCCCAAACGGCTAAGCGGTGTTCTTCGTGAGCGAGTGGAACAATTTAAATACCCGGGTCACATGGTCAACACTGACCTTAAAGACAATGCTGATATTGAAAGGGAACGGAGGACTTTGTCCGTACGCGCGAATATGATAGCTCGCAGGTTTGCAGGTGCAGTGTAGACGTAAAGGTGACGCTCTTTAGATAATTTTGTACCTCCTTCTACACATGCAGCTTGTAGGAGAAATATTCGCAAGCTTCGTATGGAGTCTTCTTGTCCAATTCAATAACGCGTTTAAAAAACTGATGAGGTTGCCATGGCGTTGCAGTGCGTCAGGGATGTTTGCGGGGGCGCGTGTAGATTATTTTTGCACAAAAATGCACAAGCGCGCAGCTTCCTTGGTGGCTCGAGCCATGGCCCCCAACAGGGTTCTAAAAATTATTGCTGATAGGATGGACTATCATAATATATATATATGGTTCACTGCTGTCAGCTACATGTGTCACCGTATAGTGTTTTTAAGGACTACGTTACTAACCCTATATGAGTCTTCTCGAAATAAAGAATATGAATTTAAATAAAGGTGCTTAAGTGTCTGTACGAAAACGCTTATCTCTCCGAAACGGTTCATCGCTGCACTGGAGGATGTCTTCAAGGTTCTGGACTGGAAAGGGCTTGTCATCAACATCAATGACGAGTACATCACTCACATTCGGTTTGCAGACGATGGAGTGTTCATGGCTGAGGCTGGAGGACCTCAATACAATGCTCGATGGCCTCAGTAGAGCTTCCGAAAGAGATGGTCTTAAAATGAACGTGGGCAAGACAAAAGTCATGTCAAATGCCCATGTAACACCCACTCTAATGAAGATCGGAGACGCTACTCTCGAAGTTGTGGACGAGTATGTTAACCTAGGCAAACTGTTTACATAGTTAGGTAGGTCCAACTTCAAGAAAGAGGTCAATCGTCGAATCGGACTCGGCTGGGCAGCGTTCGGGAAGCTACGCAATAACTGCTCGTCCCACATACCGAAAACGAAAGTCTTTGACAAGTGCTTGTTGCCAGTAATGACTTATGGCACTGAAACGTGGTCACTCACAATGGACCTTATGAGAAGGCTTAAAGTCACCTATTGTGATATAGTATTTTTATTCTTGATGCATCGTCTTCGCATATAAAAATATAATTATTTTATACAAAATATTGTAAAACATTTTAAAAGAACAACGGTAGAGTATTTTGCCCATTCTTCTCCATACGAAACTACCTTTTGGAAAGGGCGCCTAGAATCAATTCTATTTCAATGTAAATGTTGACATTCAAAAGTGCCTTTTATGTATGTGCCTATTTGAAATAAATGCTTTGACTTTGACAGAATTGCCAAACTTAAGTGGCACTGCCACTTATGTCTTGCATGGCACATTGCTCGCAGAACAGATGACCGATGGGACCGAGAGGTTCTGGAGTGGCGACCGCGTACCGGAACACGTAGCGTTGGAAGGTCTCCCACAAGGTGAAGCGATGACCTTGTGAAGGCCACAGGAATCCGCAGGATGCGGGAAGCACAGAACCGGTCGAAGGAGGCCTATGTCCAGCAGTGGACGCCTTTCGGCTGAAATGATGATGCCTCGTTAATTTGTGGTCGCAAGCGCTACTGCTGGGCATGAGGTCCTGGCTTCGATTCCCAGGTCGGGCAAAGTGTGATTGGGTTTTTCGATCTGGGTCTTCTCAGTAGCAGCCCGGAGTCTGGATTTGGTAAATGATAAATGATTTTTATTTCTGTAACATCACGCCTCGTTTGTACAAACCCACTTAGGGTTTGTACAAACGAGGCGTGATGTTAATTGTATAAAGTAGATTTTTTGGATTGGACGCGGCCAAAATTGTATAAAATTAAAACCCGTAAATACTAATATTATAAATTCGAAAGTTACTCTGTCTGTGAGTTACCTTTTCACGCCTAAACCACTGAACGAATTACAATAAAATTTATCAAGGAGGTAGAAGACACCCCAGGGAAGGACATACGCTTTTGTCCCGTTAGGAAGTTTCCGTGGGATAATTTCCGACACCACGCGAGTTAAACCGCGGGCAGAACAGCTAGTTTTGTTTAAATAAAACACAAAATTCATTTTTGCCTAAACATTTACCCTCTTATTTATAAACGTTGCTAAAAGTTAAGAGACGTTTAACGTCAAAAATTAACGGTTAAACAGTCGCTAATCATTACTTTAAGGTGACGTAGGTACTCTGCAACTCCGTAAATTTAATTTGCGATTTAAAGAAAGATGCGTAATTAAACCACAAAACAGCAACTATGAATTAATATGAATGATGTTTTCTTTAAGAAATAATTTGTCACGTATTCCTCACAAAGGTACTCAGCAACGACATTCAGGTTTTAGGGTTCCGTACCCAAAGGGTGCCAACGGAACCCTAAGCCTTCGCTGTCCTGCGCTGTATGTCTGTCGGCAGGCTGTATCTCTTGAATGAACCGTAATAGGTAGACAGTTGAAATTATCACTGAGTGTTTCTATTGCTGCTATGACAAGAAATAAAATAAATAATAAGTGGGTCTCCATACAAGAAACGTGTTTTCGTCTGTGAGTCCAACTCGCAAGTGATTATTTTTTTTATCATTACTGAACACCATCATCATCATTCGCTTCTTGTCCTTATTCCATTTTATTGGGCGCAGCATGTTTTCTTTCATATTTCTCTATTAGTCCTGGATGGGAGTGAGAATTCAAAAATCAAAACCTATTAGGGCACGTAACTTCAGAAGCTAGGTGCCCGGTTCCAATTGGTCGTTTCCTATTCGTGGTTTCCTATGGAGTAGAACCGGAAAGAAACTCCATGGTTACTCTTTAAAAAAATATTGGCTTATACAATGTTTTAAAATTACAGTTTTAATAGCTTTGGGAGGACAGTATACGAGGGCGGCACTGAAAATTTCGGGAATCAAGGAAGTGACACAACATTACTATTTAAAAATCTATTATTTGCTTTTCGAAGTATTCTCCGCGAAATTTGACACATTTTTCCATACGATGGAACCAATCATTGAAGCAACCATTCCATTCGGAAGTTGGGGTCACCAAAATGGCCGTTTTATAGGCGTCCACAGCTTCTTCAGGTGATGAAAATCTCTGTCCACGCAATTTATTCTTTATTTTAGGGAAAGTATAGAAATCATTAGGGCTTAGGTCGGGGCTGTACGGCGGATAGTCTAATAATAAATAAATAAAATTCATTTATTTCAGGTCCTTGACCCATATAAGATATAAAAAAAACAAACAATTCAATTTTGACAATATTGTAACGTTAAAATTAGGTGACTGATGAGATGACGCGATAAAAGTGAATGAAATAACATGAATAAATAACAGATAAACAATATATAAATGTCAGATCAAATCAATTTATGTCCAATTCACAAAGCAAAAATAAAAAATAATAAAAATACAAAATAATTAAACAGTCAAATGAATTAAAATATGAAAATGAGATTATATCATGAGCAAAACTAAAATTAAAATTTCCAAAATACTACATAAAACACACTTTAAATAAAAAGAAAAATCAAGCACCAGTTATATGCCTGCTACAACAATGCCCAATGTAAGGGCAATCCAGTCGCTGAGCAATCATCGCCAGGACAGTATTGGAGCTAGCCCGCACCCTGCGCTACTAAGGACGCTAAGGACGCGCACCGCTTGCGCATGGTGGCGTGGAAACAGTCGGTGCGCGCTTCCGCAAACATGCCTGAGGCGCTGCAAAAGCGGGGCAGCCCCAACACTGCCCTGAACGCGTTGTTATATTGGACACGAAGGGCACTGTAAGCAGCTTGTGTGTAAGATGCCCATAGGCTGCATGTGTATAGTGAGGTGCAGAAAGCTTTGAACAGTATGATTTTTACCTGATTTGAACAACGTGCAAACCTACGGGCTATCATGTTTGCTCTCTTAGAAAGTGCCCTCCGCTCCCGCTCAATGTCAACATGGTCTTTCAGATCGTCTGCTACCCAGTGCCCCAAGTATTTAAATTGAGTCACCCGTTCTACAGGTACACCATTCAAGCGAACAGCCCCCTGTTCGCTTGAACTTGCTGTGGACATTTGCCGCCTCCCTGAAATACCATGTATTGGCTTTTCACGACATTATACATGAGGCCATGGTTGCCCGCATACTCCTCACATATCTTCAATAGCTCGCGTAATCCACAGACCGACGCGCTCAGAATTACCATGTCATCTGCATAACTCAGATTGTTAAGACATACATCATCAACATGACAACCAACATGACGCCTACTGAGCGCGACGATGAGTGCATTCATGTAGAGATTGAAAAGAGTGGGTGAAGTTAACCCACCCTGTCTCACCCCACATTCAAGCCTGTAAGGCTCCGATAATGTACCCGCCCATCTGACATTGTTAACCTGGTGTTCGTACCAATACTTGAAGATGTTAACCAGTTCATGCGGCATGTTTATGCCCTCAAGTTTTTGCCACAACACATCATACGATACCAAGTCAAAGGCCTTGGACAGGTCGAGGAAGCACGCGTACACTGGTGTTTTACGATCCGTATAGTATCTGACGGTATGCTTGAGACACAGTATTGCACTATCTGTAGATAATTTGGGTCTAAACCCAAACTGATTATCATGCAATGACACGTATTTATTCAACCGTGTATCAAGCAAACCGTCAAACACCTTTGCTATAATAGTAGCAAGAGAGATAGGCCTGTAGTTCGTTTTATCGGCTAGATCACCAGTTTTATTCTTCACCACAGGCACTACCACCGTTCTCATGAAGTCGTAAGGCAGGTATGAATGGCTCAGACATAGCGAGTAGAACATAGCTAAAACCCTAGACACATGCGGGCCGGCAAACTGCAGATGTTCAATACTAAGGCCATCATGGCCAGGAGATTTGCCTCTAGTCATATATTTTATGATTTTACCCACCTCACTGGCCAAAATCCTCGTCTCCATTACTCCCGTCCGCTCCCCAGCGTTGACCTCCGCAGTCTGCCTTCTCAACTGAGGCTTTACAGAAAAGTAGGACTTAAACAGACCAGCTATATCCTCCGATTCACTAACTCCTTCCACGCTCACCGGTAGGCCAGGTCTCAAGTTTGCCTTGTTGGTACTCTTCCAAAAACCACCAAAGTCACCGTTCGAGTGCTTCACAGCAAGGGTATCCATTTTTAATTGGTCCTGATGATCTTGACACCACTTAAGCCTAGATTTGAACACCCTTCTGGTTTCACACATTTCGCGATACACCTCCCCGCACCAAGGTTTTCCGCATAATACCCATTCAATAAATTTCGTTCTGGCCACCCGATGGGCCTCGCTGACGTTTTTGTTCCACCCTACCACACGTGAGCCATCCGCACCCGACCTCCCGCTACCCCGACCCGCCAAAGACGCGTCACGAACAGCAGTCACAATATCAGAGTACAGTCTGTCAATGGCACGCCTATGACCATGGTCGCGGCAGTAAGCGTCAGCACACTGTATACACTCAGTAGGAAAGTCAACAAGTCTGAGCCTCCTGTTACACTCACTTGTATACAAGGCAATCTGTTCATCCTTACGTACACCCCACATTACCCCCCCATTCAACAAAACACCGTGACGCGCCGTCTGTGGAATCAGATTTAAGTTACACTCAATAATAAGTGGAAAGTGATCTGACCATACCGTGTCATAATCCACATACGTGTTAGTAACAGATGTGTGCGGTGTGAGAACTCGCATTGTCGTGATGGAGGATGATGCGGCGGTTGCAGTTCTTTTTACGGAGTTCAGAAGCGACCTGTGGCAAACAAATGCTAGCATACCATTCTGCATTAACCGTTCTTTGTCCCTCAAGAGGAATAGTCGTAACATGGCCGGTTTTGGAGACAAACGTGGCCACCATTTTTTTGCAACACTCCGTGAACGAACAATTTTTGTTGGCTTTAACTCATTTTCGAACACCCAAACTCGTGACTGGTTTTTTGTTTCGGGTTCGTACTCGTATATCCAGGATTCGTCACCTGATACGATGTTGTATACAGCATTTGAGGATCCTGCGTGGAATCTTTCGAGAGTTCTGATGCACCAAGTAACGTGAGCCGCTTTTTGCTCTTCACAGAGCGAATGCGGTATCCATCGGGAAAACAACTTTTTTACACCTAATTGTTCATGCAAGATTATTTGTATTTGACTCATGCCAATGTCTAAAGTTGCCTGAATTTCGCGGTATGTCACATGTCGATCTTCCTCAATCAGGTTACGCACAGCATCAACGTTTTCTTGGGTGACTGCAGTTTTTGGACGACCTTGACGGGGATCATCACTGAGCTTGACACGTCCACGTTGAAATTCAGCAAACCAGCGATAAATTGTGGTTTTGGATGGGGCTTCATCACCAAATGCAGAAATCATCCGGTCAACACATTGCTTTTGTGTTAAACCACTTCGAAAGTCATAATAAATAATCGCTCGTGAATTTTCTCGAGTCAATTCCATTTTCTCAACGACTAAACAAGTTTGACAAAACGTTGTGACAAGACCGAGAATCTTTTTTTAAATAAATAAATGAAATTCGATTTTTAAAACCAAGGAGTTTTCAATTAAAAAGATTTTAATATGACAGGAACAGTGGAAATATTCCATTCCCGATACTTTTAGTGCAGCCCTCGTAGGCCTGTCAATAAGTACAGCCTACAAAGTCTACAACGTTCTCACATTCACAAAATATAAAAGAATCTACCATAAGAAAAATTAAATAGATATTAAAATTAAATACCTATTTTTAACAAAGGCATGGCAGGTAACTGGTGAATATACTGTCAAATAATGAGAAGATTATGTCGAAGAAGTGTATAAAAAACAAATATTTAGTAATAAAAATAATACACCGTAATTTGGGAGCCGTTAATAGACATTTACTTAGTGATGCCGTTTATGAGGTACCAGGGAAGCCACATGTGCAGAAGGAATTATTGCCTAGCGTCCTTGTCTTCGACGTAGTCGTTGATCATAGAACATGATTTCTTGAAAAGGACACTTTTGATGTGGGTTTTGAACTTTCCATCGCTAAGCGACTTAGAACCGAATTTATATATGGAACTCTTTTGCAAAATTGAATGCTTCTAAACCCAGTGGTTTAGGCAATGCGTTGTCTGTCAGTGAACAAATTAAAGATTGTTATTAAGTAGAAAATGATTCTTCTCGTCATCCATACCGCATGGGGTAAACGAATTCTTGAGTGGAGACCGCGACTCGGCAAACGTAGTGTAGGACGCCCTCCGGCCAGGTGAGATGACGATTTGCTAAAGACTGCAGGCAAATGCTGAATGCGTCAAGCTGAAGACAGGGCGCTATGGCGCTCATTAGGGGAGGTCTATGTTCAGCAGTGGACTAATATAGGCTAATGATAATGATGATGATGAGATTATGATTATTTATTCCAGGTGAGACGGGCAGCGGCAAGACAACGCAACTGACGCAGTACTTACACGAGGAGGGCTTCAGTCGCCTCGGCATGATCGGCTGCACGCAGCCACGACGTGTGGCCGCCATGTCCGTCGCTAAGAGAGTGTCCGATGAGATGCATACCAAGCTAGGTGAGTACATACAACGTCTAACAAAAGCATCTAGCATCAACCTATCATGTGGAAACATTATAGGCTGATTAAGTTATAATCATTATGCTGCGGGAACACAGGCCTCATCTCTGTGAGGGAGTGGACCGTAATCCACCACGCGTTCGCAGTTGGTTGGTAAATAAAAACATCAAAATGAGATTAATCGCAGTGGAACTCCATCCCACTTGTTTATAAACTTGCAGTAAAGTAAAGACGGTTTCACAATACCTAATAAACTCTACGTAGTTTAAGTTTGGCGTTACTTTACTCACTATTATGAATAAGAGCCTAAAAGTTTTTAAACACTTCTGAACTTAGTCTGGTGTCAAATTGTAATATTTCATAGGTATACGATTGGTTAACTGATTACAACAGGGCTGCTACCCAAAAACTATGCTTCTTTGGTTTAACCCTGGTCAGAGCCCAGAAGGCCAGGTTCTTTTACTTAAAGAACGTTCAAATTCAAGTGAACCTAATACAAAATTTTGGTTTTTTGTCAGATAGACCCATATTAGAATTCTAACCTGCTTTAAATTTGTCGTTAACGCTGCACACATAAACTAGAATGCCCCAATAAACAAAAACTAGAGTTAAAAAAAAATGGTGTTCACATAAACGTAGTTCCTTATCAATTGTAAAAATAATCGCGTCAAAAGCATACATAACCTTTGAAATCGATCAAAAACACTAAACTTATAACACTTTCATCTCCCGAACCCGAGTGACGAAATGGTCTACGCCATCCATTTTGAGAACTGTTCCTCACCCGACACGGTAATCAAATACTTCTTTTCCTCTAGCTAAACCTACAAAAACGCGACAAAAGCAAAACCTCCTTTAAATAATACTTAACGAACACTTTTGCCCCCAGGTGACGAAGTAGGCTATGCCATCCGTTTCGAGGACTGTTCCTCACCCAACACAGTGATCAAATATATGACGGACGGCATTCTCCTCCGCGAAGGTCTGCGGGAGCCAGATCTAGACAATTATTGCGCCATCATCATGGACGAGGCTCACGAGAGGTCGCTGTCTACGGATATGCTGTTTGGACTGCTTAGAGAGGTAGGTGGATAGATTAATATATATAGGGTTTATTTATAAAACTTATTTAAGGATTAACGTCTGGTCTATCATCCATTTTATGACGTTTTAACGTGTCTTAACTTTGAGCAACGTTTATAAATAAACTCCAATATCTATATATAGCGGGTCAAGAGTCTGTGGCGTTAGTGGCGCCGCGACATTGCGGCAGATTACTGAACTTCGCAAATGTAGAAGAATTCAAGGAGATTTTACTAGTTGTTAAAAGTTTAATCTTGATTGTATAATATTACTCTCTATGTCTCATACACTTTTTTGTTATACTTTTGTAATAGCTGTTGGTTCTCCTATAAATAAATAAATAAATTACTACCTGTTCGTCCCGGGTGAATTTCATACAAAAACAGCATACTAATTTCCGAATTTCTCTGTGGATTCTTCAAAAAAATCTTTCATACGAACCGTCTCCTGACAATTACAACCAACACAAAAAAAAGAATTAGCCTTAGCCTTATGGTGCAGCCGTTTTAAAGTGATGCGCAGACAAAAAATTTTGGAAAGAAAAACACAATCAAAGTTCCGCTTGAAAGCTCGTGTTGTTCCGGTGTGGAGTATTGCCTCACCTTTTTGTCAGCCTTTCTTCAGTATTTAACATCTTCTTACTAATACTAATAGCCCATTATTTTATTCAGAAGGCGTCTAAAAGAATCAGCTCCTATAAACATTCAAAATAAGATGTCGACTTTGACCCAACTAATTACATAGACAATCAGCTGCAAGGTCAATATTAACGTTAAGATAATTAATGCCAAGTCATGACTCAAGTTGAGGACAATGGTAATTATCACTAGGTATTATTATTGTAAATATTTTGTAACCTGTTATAAAAACTAGCTGTGGCAAAATAAGTCGGGAGCTGTCATGGGACACCAGATTGGAAAGAATTTCCTTTCGCTGTATAATATTAATTAAAACAGAGCCATATTATAGGGTCTCAAGTTTCAAGTGACAAAAGTTACAGTTTTTGTTTTATGCTAGATGGATGTAATAAAACAATAAAGGTGGGGGGGGCATCTAACCTTTTTCGTAACGTGACAATTTCGACAATAGTGTTGACGACTTATATTAATAATGTTGTGTCACTTCTACGATAGTGCTGTCCTTTTCTAACACTTTTTTACACGTTTACAAATTGGCAATTTTTTAAGCTTTTAGACTTTTTATAATGTTGTTTGCACTAGTTGGAAACAAACATGTTTTTGGAAGAAAAATAAAAAAGTTGTCAACATCCCTATTGTCTAAAATTTTATTCCTTCCTCAAGCTGCGTTAAGGCACTGCGGTCCAAAGCCTCCTTTGCCATTATCGTAATTTATTTGGGGTCGGCGCATATGCCATTTTTCACCATACTCCTCTATTAGTCGTCATGTCGTAATCACGTTTCTAGCCAATTTGAAGAGAATATTGGCCGGAACTTACGTGAAAATAATGATGCAGCTTGGGCATTTTTGGGCCTGACAGATGCCAAAACATCTGTAACATTTTGTTATTGTCACATTTTTAAGGAAAAGTTCATATCTATTTCAATCTCGATAAACAGGGGGTGAATTTTCTTGGCGTCAATTGAATTTTTCGAATGACAAACGTTGTCCAAATATTATTTTTTGGCATGATAATCTTAACGTCCTAATTCGTGCGTTTAATAATAGATGGTGTTGTTCTTAATAATTTCTTACAGTTAAAATGTGATTTCCTTTTGTGAATCCTAGAGGGAGATTAGCTAAATGTGTCTTCAGAATAGATAGTAATAATAAAGCCTCTTTATTCCTTAATAAAAAAATAAACAAAATATAACTAAAATAAAGTAAATAATTAAGGACCCATCTTTGGGTAAATGCCTCCTCCCTTTCTTGCCACTCTTTTATCTCCAGTAGCCAATAGACCAAGAAGTAGCCAATCTTTAGAATTTTGTTTAATTTTGTATTCTACAAACAGAAACCTTTCAAATCATTGCTAAATTTTTGTGTAGATGTCGCTAATTTAAGTTTTGTTTGGTCGCAGTTTGGTCTTGATACTTTGAGAACTAATCTATATCACTGTTGAATAATGCAACGGTTCTTGGGGTTTTTAAATGTGATATTATGTACTTTATATGTTAATCATAGACACCACTGTCTCTCAGTACAATTGAACACATTGGCTAGCCCAAAGTGAACAAGCGTGGTGATTATTGCTGGTTTATCCTCTGCCTTAGTAGCCTCTCCCTTGCATTTGGAATACAGGCTAAGATGAACGAGTATTCTGTCTAGAATTCATAGTTTCCACTACTGGGCTAACGTCTACCTACTTCCTCTTGCCTCTGTGTAATGTTGTATAATGTCCGTGTAGTATAATTATCACAATCTTGACATATTCATCTGGGTATTACACGTTGTCGCCTGTCTTGTAGATGATTGGGTCGTAGGTTTTTTGTAAGATTGTACAAAAATCAAAACTCAACAAATTATAAAGTAATCATTTATTCATAAAAATGCTTCATTATAAATAGAACGTTTAAACATACACGAGTACAACTCTCATAACAGTCGACATCTGTCACAATTAACGAATTTAATTAGCTCGCATAAACTATACAGTTTAAAAAATACTTTCAAGTGTCAGCCCTACTAGGGTTGACCAACGTAACAATACTTCTTTTGACTAATTCAATTCACATTGAGCGATTTTGAACAAAATCATATTCCAAATTGGAAAATAAAACAGTCTTATTTAAATCAGAAAGAGTGATACGAATACTCATAAGACTAGGGTTACCACTCTCAGATAGATATAAAGATGAAACATTAAATAGTTTAAATTAGCTTAAAGTCATATTAACATACGAGTCGCGGGGTGTCTTTTTGTCTAATAACAGGAATGTTTTATTATATTTTTGTTATAATAAATCCGAATTAAAGCTAAAGAGGGCCACTTTCACAATTTTCCTCTTATACAATTTATTTAGGCGGTACTTAACCAGATTTATTGAGAACTACATTCGCTATCTAATATGCTAATCTATTTTTTATAATATGTTTAAAGTATAACACTATGTAAAATGTGTAAGCCGCAACTTGAATTTGGTCCAATATATTCAAATGTGTGTGAAAGATGCCCCTAGAATTTGACATTATCCAAAGAAAGACAATAATAGTAAGTTGTCAAAGACAATACTGGCAGGAAGACAACGAAACAAAAATAATATACTTAATGAAATTCATAAGAAGGAACAAAACATTCAAGAAATAAAACCCATTTTTACAAAATATCCGATCTCTTCAGGAATAATTCCGAACTGAAAGTTTTTCCAATTCGGAAGCGTTGTTCTGGATTCAAACAATCCAAATGCAATTTCAAATTCAAACGTAAACCGATGTAACAATTCTTTCGATGTTGGAACTCTTTCAATTTTGGAACGTAATTCCAGAAGTTCCATAATCAAATTGATACTTAGACGTTGTCGATTTTCTTAGGGGTGGGCCAAAAGCAGGCGTAGTAGGAGTATGTACCAGCGGAGTAGGAGCCGCTGGTCGGCGATACTCAGACGGACTTGGCCTTCTCTCTAGCGTAGCTCTGGCTGACAAGCATTACACCCATATTCATGCCGACGTTACCCCACTTGAACGACTCGCTTATCTGGAACAAATAGATTCGAACATTAGTCTAAAGAAGGTTTAACATCTGTGGGTGGGTTTACTAGAAACGTCACCGCGAATTGATTTTATAAAGGACTTTTTTATAAATTCTATCAAATATAAAGATACTGAATATAAAGAACAATTAAAGCGTTAATGGACTACAATGGAACTGTGAGGGGAATTTTGACTATCACAAATAAGTACACTTTGTTAAAATACATGGCGCATTTTCATATCAACATAGTCCGGAATTATAACACGGTCTTTCAGAAACCAGTGAATTATTATGTTATCTTTCATGTCTGTTTCCTGACTTATAAATGGTCCTTAAAACTTTATCTTTACATTATAGGTGTGAAAGGTCAGACTGACTATTAAAACTACTTTACAAATGATATTGTTATAGAAGACAAGTTTACCAGCGATACTAATCTACTATTCAATGCGTTACATAATTTGAGAGGCGTGGCGATTCTATAAATATTGAATGAACATAAATTAATAAATATATCTACAGTTGAATACGATTCACAATTCGAAACAAGATGTCATTAATGTTCTTTGTATGACGTTGGCTTTGCGCCTACGCATACTTTAAGAACACATGTGTGCAGAAGCAATAATAATTCTGTTCAACATATGTGTGAGTTGTATAAAGAATTTTAACTGCATATCCGATAGTTCACTAAATCATTTGTTCGTAAATATTTTTATCTACACAATATTATCATTTTAACCGTTATTTTTATGTAAATAAGTTTTGTAACATCAATAAAACTTCAATGCCACATAATGTATAGCAAAACGGTCAGACCGTTGAACGGTCTTGAGTAATTCTAATTATCCATTGATACAAACCGGTTTGAACTGGTATATACCTGATCAATTGTTTAACATTACGATACCAGCAGAATGGCGCAGTTTAAAATTGACCGTTAGCTATTGATAATGCCTCTATTTTTGTGTTATCTGTGATTTTTGTTTGTGGTTGATTATTATTTTTCATTCACCTGTCAAAAGTTTATATTTTTTCTGAACCTAATGAAATTATAAATATCACAATTTAAATGATTGTTTATATGATATCCTGAATACTTCCCCAAACAGTTGGCTAGTATAAAAATTCGGATCAGTTTGGTTTGTATTTTGTATTTTCCTGACTATTGACATTACGTACGTGATTAAAGCAATAGTTAGGTATAAATTGTTTCATTGCTAACAAAATAAACAATCCAGCCAATGAATGCAGCCATGAAACCTGGTATTTTCATGTTATTTCCTGTTCTGAGGATTTTACAAACATAAACAGTTTGGGAAAGTCCAATATTGTAAACAAAGATATATCTAATGAATTAAACTGGTAAAGTGTTATAAAAAAATATGTTCCTAGAGTACAATAGTGTTACGAAAATCTGAAAAACTAATGAACATACAATTATAAATCCTAAATCTGAATCATATTAGATTAGTCAGTGTCAATTACTGTAGTAGTAGGTAGAGTTTTAAATAATTTCAAAGTAGCAAATATTGTTTGAGAAGATATTTCGTATAATTTTTATACGAAAGACCTCAACGTACCTATATTGTATTGTATCAACCAAACTAATACAATCGTATTTGTATTTTAAAGTTCAAATAACTCCTGTTTACTTTAGAAAAAACTAGGTTACACATGTACTTATGATAACATCATTAATTTTGATTATTTCAACTAATTATAGCTGTTCCATTTACAACAAAATAATATCACTCACGGAAAAGCTGCTTTTAAGTTAGGCAACATTTATAAAAGATTATAGAGTAGTCACCGGATTTTATAATGTAGTTTTATAGTAAGGAAATCCGTCAATCTATAGATTTAATTTACATGAATGCGGATACTTCTGTGAGCAATAACAGTTCAATTACTATTACATAAGTAACTGCCATTTAAATGACGTTGTGTAATTTACATGTAATAATTTAATTGTAATGTAAATTATGTTACTTTCGCCAAAATACCTACTATTTAAGGGACTTTACACCTCTCTATTATGTATTCATAACATTTTTTTGCTAGTCCAAACTTTTTAACGCACTTTATGAAAAATAATCACCATTTGTGATACTCTTGAAAAAAATCTCCAAATGATACTGAACATCTATGGTCTCGACTAGGTCAAGAAACAAATATAGCGCTTAGTTAATGAAAACAAGCCGTATTTATATTTAGAATTTGTTCTTTTTTGCGTCGTGTTTACTGCAAATAAACGTTTTTTTCTTTCTTTCATTTACCGAATTGTACAATATTTTTTGGATCCTACTATAATGACGTTAACGTATTGGCGAACAAAAATAACAAATCAAATCGTAACGTTTATAATGTCCATTGCATGGTAACAATTGTATGATATCAGTGTTTGTACAATTGGTATCAATGTATTGTTTTATTACTTTCGCCGTCCAACGGTCGTCAGGCAAACTCATTGTATCATAATTATCATATTATGTATCGCCTTTAAGCCCCTAAATTACATTAAAGCTGAATAAATAATCAAGAAAATGTATATCTCCTTCAGTGAAAGGTGGCTTAACACAATTCAGTGACGTACGTGTCCTTAAATAACAAGATAAAGCAACGCAAATGCTTATTAATGCATTTAAGAAACGTTTGAAACACCAATCACGTTGCAAATCGTTTTAATTGCCTGATATATCAATGATCGACGCAGTTTGTATAAAAGTACGCTCACCGCACGGATAATCGGACAATTTTATAAACAATTTTCACTGGTTTATCGCCTAATTCGCTATGTGCAATTTTAGCACACGATTCTTTTATTTGTCTATTTTTTTCCTTCTTGAAAATCTTCGTTTGAACTTGATGAGTCAGTGATATGTACAGTGGGGCACACAATTGTTGAATCATCTCTGTCACTAGTTTGTGACACGCACAGGTATCGAAGAGTTAGAACACATAAAAGGCACACTGACTCCTAAACATCTTACAATCTGTTAAAATTCAAAACCTCACCGATATTTGTTATTCTTGCCAGCTGTAAGTGTCCAAAGCGCCTCAACGATTACCATCAAAAGATGATAATCATAGGTGTTTTCGACGTCGTTAAGCTGATCTGTAACAAAATTTCTGCTTTGTGCGATCTCTTTTTTACTCTCGGACCCAGTTTTATGCCCCATGCATGATTGATGATCGCCAGTCTTGTTTGTTGATGTGCCATTAACTCCGATGCCCCATTCAGTCCACAGTAAGAAACTCAATCAGCATAGACATACACATTAAGCTGAATATTAAAGAAGCATTTACGATGCTTGACTGAACGTGAAAATATGTACAGGGGTGAAGTAATACGGCCTTTAGAACGTGTGTCTTAACATTTTAAGGGCGGGCTTACTTTCCGTTTGCGTCTATGCATTCGCATGCATTAAAAATAAAAAATAAAAATAAAAAAGAACATTCTAGAACCAAACATTTGAATCGGAATATGGAACGTAATGAAGCGCGTAGTACAACATGCGCGGTATACGGTACTTACGCGCAAACTCGTTAGACGCGTTTATTGGTTTCTAGAATTCTATGCGGTTTTTCACATATAATCGTGTGCAATTTACCTGTCTCATGCGAGCTTCTTGCGGTGTCTCGCCGTATCTGCACCAGTGGACGAAGTGCAGGGTATTATGCCAATTCCTCTCGAACCTTGATTTAGTTGCCATATCCAGCTGCAATCAGTAGAAGCTCCTTAGTAGCTGTCCCACTGTTCGAGTGTGCCCACAGTTTCCAATAAACGAAAGACCCCTTGAGGTTTTCGCTATCTGAAACGAGAGGTTTCCAATTCTGACGCAAGCCTACGGTATTGAAGGAAGAACGTCTAAGTTCGATCGAGTGACTTGATAAACCTTTAAAGGTTGGAATATTATCATGCATTACTCTAATCTAAATGGGATTAGTTCAAGAAGAGAAAGACGGATTAGGTTGATATAGATGTGTCAAGATACCACAGATTTTGTATTGACGTGGGAACTATGGCCAAAGGTATTCTCGTGAATTTGCATGAAAGGCGAGGCAAATCTCAAAGTACGATCAAAGTTAACAAATCATGACTTGAAGCAGAAGGCCAATAAACGTACTTTAAAACGTTCAAATTCAAGTCGCCATCTCATTTCAGCGACAATATATGACAAAAACTTGTCAAAAATGTTTGTATTTTTGACAGATTGAGACAGATTAGAATGAGAACGTTTTTAAAAATAAGGAAATTGCCCCTCAATTGTTATCACACGATTACAATTGTTTTAACATTTCGAATTGTGTTCATAGCCTGTCATGTTGTAATCTTTTACAATACAGACGGTCTGGTTTTAGCAATGTTACGTTACAAAACTTGTATAAAACTTTAGCCTCGGTGTTAAATACATCGTGGATCATTGAAGGCCGTGTTTCATTATGTCACTTGAACAAATTGAACAACTATCCGGTTGAATGTATTTCAATGATAAAACCACATTTTGATTTATGTATTTATGATTATCAACTACACGTAATTATGTGTAACAATCAAGTGATTTCGAGCTATCATGATTTGCAACTATAGTTGAAGAGTTAGATAGTGGGAATGTAGTTTGAAACTAACGCCAACGTGTTTTTAGTAAATGTTGGAATTGGAAACGTGGACTTCCGAAAGTTTCGTGTTGATAGTTACCTTTGCTCTGATATCCTTCTCGTTGTTCGGCGTCTCCTGCTTATCGTCCACATTGTTGATGCGTATCACTGAGTCCTTCTTCCAAAAGGCACTCAATGTTGTCTTCACGACACGTTTTCTTACACCTTTCTGTTGAACGGTGTACACGTCTATCTGTTCCGGGTTCTTTGTTTTTTCTGTCAGAAAAACACATTCTTTAATGAATAAAAACCGGATCGCTCAAGTCTCGCTTCGAAATTCCATCGGCGTCTTGGATATTTTTGTCAAAAAACTCCAAGGCCTTTGCCCTTTCGAAACGCAACTTGTTGTATTGTCGCCGATGGTTATACGTGCTTTTAACGCATCAACAATCCATCGGTTGATCTCATTAAGGGAATCTCGTATGCACATGAATTATTTACAAACGCTATTGTGAATTCGTCTTGTTACGTGTGACCGTGGCGTGGGTGAACTGTGCCAACTTTATTTAGTCTCGCTCCGAGGCTCGCTCGAAGTGAACGTTATCACCGCGCCCTCATTACGATGCATATCGTGAACACGAAAACTTTAAATTCCTTTTATGTTCAACAATACCGATAAGAATCTTAACATCATTTAATATTACACTTAGTAGTTATGATACACACCTTTACCCTTCTTCCACATGGCGACTGCATACATGTGATAGTCTGGCGACAGTATAGAGTCCGGGGGCAGTGGGTCCTCGGCGCGCACCTCGAGAATGAATCCTGTCTCGAGGACGGCGCACAGTATGTTTTGTTCATCATGTTTGAACCACTTGGTCTCGCGGAGCTTGTGTATAGCGACAGACGACCCGAAGCGGGGTTTCTTTGGCGCGAACAAAGCTTGTGCCTGACTCCCGAATCGAGACAGGAGCCCCTTCACCGTCGGTGGGGACGGCGCTAGGCTCTTCTCAGGCGGCTTGATCTGCTGGAAACTCCGGCAGGTCACGAACCTCGCTTCCATTGAACCCCTCTCCAAGCTCAAATTTAATTCACGAGACAATTCCCCTGCCACTAACTATTACGTTGCGATGGCGTCGCCTCTTATTGGTTCTTAGGCGCGGCAATGTACTCTCACTCGAGAAATCACGTTTTATAAGCAACACTTTCACAATTTATTTAGCGCGTGGTATTGCGGTCGTTGTAGGACCGAGCTATACGGTGGCGCAGTAACGTTAGACGCGGCGCGCGTGTGGGGGAGCGGTATTATACGGCCGGCGGGGGGCTGCGGAGCGCGGGGAGGGCCCCTCCGGTCTTTCTGACCTCACTAGTGTTGGGTATTGTGCGATAACACGCATGTATTGTAGGTTTCATTGTTGTTTTATTGCAGCTATTGGTTAACTTCTTAACGGGCTTCGGTGCACCTTTATGTTTTTTTTTGCTATTCTAAAATTGCATTGTATTTTTCAAACATGCGAGATGATTTGTCCTTTTTGGAACTAGTTTTAGAAGCGTATGCTGAGCATGGTTCACGGCTGTAAAACATTCTAGTATGCACTCCAATTTCTCATTGAACAGGACGCAATAGTAGTTTACATAAACTCAATATGTACACATGTAACGAGATTCACGTGTTATGTATGTTGTGTAACTTTCGTGAGACATATTGCACTTTATGAAAGGATACAGTTTTCCTCACGTGCCGTTTCTGGATTACCTGAAGCTCATAAACACAAATATCTTCTATCAACCACACGTCAGGAGTAAAAGTTGAACTACGAAAATCGTCCTTACTGCTACGGAATAACGGAATAAAGGAACACTCTAAAGTTAAATTGTTATCGACGTGCCGTGCGACACTTAGACTGTTACAAATTCAAATCACAATCTCTTCTTAGCGACAATCAATGTTGGCACTTGTCAAAAATCTTTTTGACAGATTGAGGCTGAGATTAGAAAGCGAAAGTTCTTTAAAGGGAATTGCCCTCTGGAGGTTGTACCTGTGCGTTATCAGTCATTCCGTTAGCCAGATGGTACTCATCTGACTATCTGGCTGACTTCTAAGTCTAGTTTGTATTTATTCTAGCTCAAGGTACTGATATCTATGGTCTATAATTATGCACTTTTGGTCTAACTGTCTTTGACTGCTGTTCTTTTCCTCCTAATATAGTCACAATCAGCCTTTATTGTTCCCACTGCTGGGACACAGGCCTCCTCTCTGTGTTAGAGAGTGGGCAATAATCCATCACGCGGGCCAGTGCGGGTTCGTGGATGTCACATGTCATTGAATTTTTTGGTTTTAGGACGTACCAGTTTCCTCACGATGTATTTTTTTTAATACTTCACGCACATTATTGTACAGCGGCGGACTTAATGCCATATGCATGTTTTCCTTCACCGATTTTAGAGCAGTGGTGATGAAATAAAATACACAAGATAAAATGCCTATCTGGGTTCGAACTCACGATCTACAACTCGTAAGTCGGGCCGATACCACTGGGCCACCACTTACCCCGAATAGAGTGCCAGGGCATAGCTAACATAACACTCCCAAAAATCAATCTTTTTCTTTTCGAGTTGATCGTACTTTGTCGATCAACTGTGCCCAGATGGTGGCCACGTTAATAGCAACGTTAGTGGCGTTCATTAGATCCTGAAAATGTGGGTGTAGGAAATTTGGGACAACTCAGCAAGCGAGCAATGTCATGTCAATAATCAAGAGGATACGCCAAATGAGAAATTGAAATAATCAACACGCTTGCCAGACAAATCGGTCCATATTCTTTGGCCACGTCCATCATATTAACAAAATACCACAAAGTCCACACTCCACACTTACTACACCCACAAATCAGAAAAGAGTCCCTTCCATGTGTCCCTTTCATGATTCATCACCGGAAACAACCCAAAGCACACAACGTCCACAAACGAGAAAAAATACAATCGATAAAAAACAAAACAACGGCGTAGTCCCATCCCTCGTTGATGCACCGGCTTGACCTCACTCGCTGCTAGTTGTGACACCCCCCGCGCGCCGCGCGCCCCTCCCGCGCCCCTCCCCGCGACATGCCGGCGCCAACTGCCAGGTATGATTTTTTAACTTTATTTTTTACGCTATTATTTCAATATAACTGTTATTTAATTGAGCTGTGCGTTAACGTCGTAATATGCTGTAAGATAGATTGGTTTGTTATGGTAAACAGTGTAGTTATCCACTTAGGTGGGTTTTGTTGAAGTCGCTTTCCTAACTGTCTATTTTTTTACCCCTTGGAACGTACTGTCGAAGCTACCTTTAAAGTTTGCTCAACATTTCGTCATATTGCAAAACTTTACTTTTTCGAAAAAATGCCCTAAGTATATTATTTCTTACAATATTGCAATAATAAACTTATAGAGTACTAGCAGATACCAACACTGGGAATGCCGTACTACGTGGTTTTCATGCCCCAATTATCCTGTCGAGTCATTTGGTAGATACATGGAGCGAGCCACGTACGCACATATTATTAGGTATAATATTTACAAACAAAACTCGGAACGGGCTGCCAAAATGTCTAAAACAATGTCAAGGAGCCTATTTAAATTATAAATGCTTATCTTAAAGGTAAATATAATAATCACGTGGTTTGTAGAAGAGGATTCAAATAAAACCTTTAATTGATGTGAATGACAAATAAAATCTTTAAGTCAAGGATTAAGAAATTGACAGTATTTGTTAGGTCCTGAGCTCCCAGTATTTGAAGTTATAGCAAAAGATGCTAACCTAGGTGCAGCAAAGGCATACGTCGTAGTTTTAACATATAATGTTTTATATAACTTCTATGAAAAAAACACAAGGATTTGTATTAGTCTTGAAAACAACTCGAGATAAACTAGAAGATAATGAAGGAGTATGTCAGACTTTTGTGTAAATAAGCTAAAATAAAAAATCTTAATAAAACAAGGAACACAACTAGCAACTTTTAAATCCAAAACACTCCCACGCAGAAAGAATTTAAAAATAATCCTAACTTCAACATCAAGGCGAAAAACTCCGTAATAAACGTAATTTCTATTTAAAGAAAACTCAATAGATTCCCAAAAGTTACATAATTCTTTAAATATATTTGACCCGCAAGCTTACTTAAGACTGCGAAATAAGCCAAATATATTTAGGATCTTTCACCGATTCATGGGAGCTGGATGAGACTGAGTAGGTTTTCTTCTGTCGATTTAACGTTCTGGATCTGTAATGTTATGTTAATGAAAATTTTTAGACACAGAGATTTTTTTTAAACATTTAATTTCAATAGGAACTTCAAAATTGTTTATTGGTGAAGAATCTCAACTGCCAAACCATTTATCTACACACATGTTTTGTAGAACAGCCATTTGAATATTCAGTAAATAGGACTTACCAACTTGTTATCAACAGAACTGTCCTATATTCTATAAAATTTCACTAAGGATCGTCTCACAATACAGGAAGACTATAAAATCTGCTAAACCAACAAACTCAATCTCCAGGAACCGGCAGAAAAATAAACTCCTAAATAAACAACAGATCCTTGCACAAACACTTCAAGGCTGTACAAAGAATATTTTCTCCAGTACTCCAAGCAGAATGTACCTAATTGGATGCATTCGTTCAAATACATATTAATTCCACCAACGTCCTTTGAACGTGCGTCTGTCTATACGGAAGGATCCTTCAAAACGCCCTTGACCTAGTTAAGATCGCGTATTGAAATACTTTAAAAACTTAAGCGAACTTTCTAGAATAATTATAGCTAGAACGTCATAGATTATTTTGTGGTTTTTACTACATATTTCTATATATTCTAGTTGTTTGACTATCATAACATGTTGTTCGTTTTCAAAATTATTGGAACGTTTTGCAATTGCATCAACGCAATTTTCTGTTTTTTGCATTTCTGCATTTGTCACAGCCTTATCTTCAAATTCGGTGTACAAGATATCAGTCTGTTGCAGTCTGACAAGAATTTATATGATGATAAATTAATTTTATACAAGGTGTAACAGAATAAACGCAAGTCCTGAAAGGAGTTTGTTCATATTTGACTCCTGAATCGATTTCATTAACTTTCAATATAGGTTGTTACTTTTTTTTTATGTATGTTGCCATACTGCCCGACGTCTTTACACTTGCCGGCACGATACCGGCACGGCACGGCACGGCGCCGGCACCAGCACCGGGAAAGCAAAAATATATGAAATATATGGCATGTTTTACCACCTACGGGCTGGTGTCGGCACGGCACGGCGTTGACTCCCATCGGTGCCGTTGCCGCCACAGTGGGTCGAAACTATGATTTTAGTGACTTAGGGCTCAACTTTGCTTTTTCACTTTTTTTTTTATGCGGATGGGTAGAGCTCATTAACCTCAATAATAATTGTTCTGATGTATTATTTCCTAAACTTTATACTTTGGGTAGAAAAATGTGTTTTGTTATTTTTTTGTATGGAGCGGCTCAAATAAACTTAAATTCCTGCTAAGTAGCGTGTGATCCCGCGTTGAAACTTTATTTTTCATATACCTTGTCTGGTCTATTATCATTTGATGCTATAAACAAATGCATAAAGTTGCAACTCTGCCAAATAAATGGATCGAAAAAAATGAAAAAATACATAGAATAAAAAGCTTCATTTTTTACTTTCGTAAGTTATTTTAAGTTAAATTTGATATGGAATAGTAAGTAAAAGCACGTAATAATACACATAATTACTTAGCAACTAACAACAATACATTTAAAAGGTCCCTAATTAGCTTAAATTTACTAATACTACATATATTAGTAAATTGTTTGGGAAAACGATCGACCCTCATCAACTTTCTATTGCCGTCCGATAATGTTCAAATTTACCAAAGAAACGCAGTCAACAGTGGTAACTATAAAAGCTAGCATAACCGAAGAAATAGAAACACTTCAGCCAATCAAGTTCAATCAAGTTGAAGTTAAGCATCAATTGCACTTGACGATGATAGACGGCAAAATATCGTCATATTTGTCAGACACATCTTCAGCTGTCTGTGATATCTGCAAAGCAAAACCGTCAGAGATGAACAATTTAGAGTCACTTGCTCAAAAAGAGAACAACGAAGAAGTGTTCCAGTATGGAATGTCATCTTTACATGCCTGGATAAGAAGCATGGAGTGCTTACTTCATATCGGTAAATATAATTTTATTAGTTCATAATTTTTTTCACGTTATATAGTTACTTGTGAGATTTTTATTTAAGTGATATTTCTTTTTGTTTGCAGCTTATCGTTTGGACTTCAAAAAATGGAGTTGCAGGGGCGATGACAAAGAAAAAATGTCACTCAGAAAGAGCGCTATACAGCAAGCGTTTAAGAAAGAATGCGGTTTACTTATTGACGTAGTCAAGCAAGGAGTAGGCACAACCAATGATGGCAATACTGCCAGAAGATTTTTTAGGGATGCAGAAACAACAGCTCGCATAACAGGAATAGATAAAGATTTAATAGAAAGGTTTCATGTGATTCTTCAGACGGTTGCATCTGGAGAGAGCGTGGATCTTTCTAAGTTTTCCGAATTTTGTAGAGATACTGCACAATTGTACGTTCACTTATATCCCTGGTATTATATGCCTTCCAGTATACATAAATTGTTAGTACATGGGAGTGATATAATTAAGCACTTTGGTGCCATACCTATAGGTAAACTGTCGGAAGAGGCAGCGGAAGCTCGTAATAAAGATTTCCGGAAATATAGAGAGAGTCATTCTAGAAAGGTAAGTAGAACGGCGACAAATGAGGATATTATACACAATCTTCTTTTGTCTTCTGATCCAAAGATCACAAGTCTAAGACCTCGAATGGTGAAACAAAATATAATGGTTCTCTCTCCAAAAGTCAAAGAGCTTCTGCTGATTTTTCCCACAGAATCCGATATAGATTTTATTGATGTAGATAATTTACAAGATAGTCATAGCGATAGTGAATAAGATTTTTTGGTAGTTTGTAAGTTTCTTGTTTTTTTTATTAGTTTATAAATGTCAAACTCATAATTGAAAGGAAATAGTAATGTTTGATGTTGTTTATAGTTAGTTTTTAGTTTGCTTGTGTTAGTTGTAGTAATGTTAGTTTACCTTTACTAATTTGTATTATTATGTACCTATCTTTACTCACTATTCAGTATTAAATCTAACTTAAAATAACATTTCATAAACATGTTAAAGTCATTAAAACAAAGAAATTGAAATTCATAGATCCCTAATTAGCTTAAATTTACTACTACTACATATATTAGTAAATTTAAGCTAATTAGGGACCTTTTAAATGTATTATGATTAGTGTGATTAGCTTTAAATTTACTAATACTACATATATTAGTAAATTTAAGCTAATTAGGGACCTTTTAAATGTATTATGATTAGTGTGATTAGCTTTAAATTTACTAATACTACATATATTAGTAAATTTAAGCTAATTAGGGACCTTTTAAATGTATTGTTGTTAGTTGTTAAGTAACTATGTGTATTATTACGTGCTTTTACTTACTATTCCATATCAAATTTAACTTAAAAGAACTTACGAAAGTAAAAAATGTAGCTTTTTATTCTATATATTTTTTCATTTTTTTCGATCCATTTATTTGGCAGAGTTGCAACTTTATGCACACGTTAATAGCATCAAATGATAATAGACTAGACAAGGTATATGAAAAATAAAGTTTCAACGCGGGATCACACGCTACTTAGCAGGAATTTAAGGTTATTTGATCCGCTCCATACAAAAAAATAACAAAACACATTTTTCTACCCAAAGTATAAAGTTTAGGAAAAAATACATCAGAACAATTATTGTTGAGGTTAATGAGCTCTATCCATCCACATGAGGAAAAAAGTAAAAAAGCAAAGTTGAGCCCTAAGTCACTAAAATCATAGTTTCGACCCACTGTGTGCCGGGCCGCGCGCCGGGGCAGCATGCTTCCCGCTCGGTGCCGCGCCGGTCGGTAAAACTGCATGTGTATTGTTTACGTATTGTAGACGTGTGCGTGTGCGTTTGTGCGGGGCGGGGTAGGAAGGAGGGAGGGATGCGATGAGTCTCGAACTGGCATTGTGTTGTGGCTCGCTGCAAGTGCGTACATGCATTCGTTATGGCATTTAAATACGACATGGTAACTTTAGAGTCAGTGGATCCCCGGCCTTGTCTCTGGGATAAACCTAATGAAACAAGCAAAAATAAAAATTGTTAAATTTCCTAATAAGTATCTGACTTTTAAGATTGGATCAATCCTAAATTTGACTTCTCCGCCTTGATTATTTTCGACTCAAATGTAAGAGATACAACAAAAAAATACGAAGACCGACGAAACCATTTTTACGTGTTGTAGACCTAAAGTCTGTGTCAGTACTGCCTCTAACTAAAGAGCCTAGCGACGAGCTTAGACCGTCACCGGAACCGGCCCAGTGGAAAAACGGAGCCCCGGCACAACGCCGCCGCAGGGCGGGTGCCGGCGCGGCCGCCGTCACTGTGTCGGTGCCGTACCGGAATAAAGTGGAAAAGTGCACATTGAGCCAAAGAAAATCAATTCAAGTAGAATTTCAAGACAATAGGACTCAATTTTAAATGCACAAAGATAAATACTAGGGACAACACGATTTTCTTAATAATGATAGTAAGCTGTATAAACAATGTGATTTTAAAATGCTCAATAGTACTCTAATTGGGGTGTATGAGGTTTGACTTTAATTATGGTTACATGTTGTACTTACGTGCAATCGCGGTATCTACATGTTTCACTTTCAAATTGATTCAATAAATTCCTTGAAAATCAAAGACTCAGTGTTTGTTTAGCGTTATTTAAACTTCATGTTTGGTAAACTACAGGCATCAAAAGAAAGACATCCATGTCGAAGTTGTATAACCAATCAATATAACACGTGAGTCTGGTTTTAAAATCGTTAAAATCGATCAATATTCTCTATGAAGTTGAAGGTATATTAATAAAACAGTGACCCTTTGCTTCCATCGCTATTTACGATTGGCACGGTTTAAACCAGCTGACATTTCTACAATCTGTTTTTTACACATAGGTCAAAAAGGACATTCAATAAATGGTACAAAACGAAAAAATATATATACTAAGAATCGTGTGAAAAAATACCTGTTTAAGATACTTGACCGCAGGAAACAGGGCTTTCGCCAAAACCTGTCCTAACATGTAAAGTCCCAGTTACATTGAAATGCTAATTCAAAATTACGTCTTTCTATACCTGTGTCTTTTTGTTAATGACCAGAATATTCCATATTATGCAGTTATTTTGAGTAACGACTATTATGATGATTTTGTAATGCACATTTATTTGGAGGCCAAATGCATAAAGGGCAGGGGGGGGGGGGGGTGTCTATGTTTAGCTAATGATAGAAGACGTACACAAAAAAGACGATTAACGGCCAAACCCAATAACAGATAGCTTCCGATGATAGACAGTACTTTTCTATGTGTCCCTGTCAAACAAATACTGTGACGTTAAAACCAGTGATTAATAGGTTTTTCTATCTCCAGTACGCCAAAATTGGAGATAGATATGTTTTTGGGTTCAGCCGTTAGTCTGTCAAAGATATCGTGCTGTCTTACTAAAATTATATATTTTTGTGACTTGAGCAGCCATTTAGTATATGGATGAAGCAAAAGATCAATCAACTGAGCCTATCGCCGTCCACTGTTGGACATAGGCCTCTCCCAGACTGCGCCCTGACCTCTGCTAAACACCCTGACCTCCGCCTTCCGCTCCCAGTCTGTCAGGACATACATACTGGAAGCAAAAGATACCATACTCAAAATCGAATCGTAACTAGTTAAGTTATTCCGTTAATTGTTCACTAAATTAACACTGTTCTTCAGTGCTTAAATCTGCTCGTTTATCTCATAAATCAAAAGTATCTTGAAGCCAAGGAGAAGGCTTTAAGACGCTTTCTTAACACGATGTTAACCAAATTGAACATATTCTATTTATATTTGTAAAATTAATTGAATTTTCGAATACTTACAATTCAAACAGCAAGCTGCTTCAAGGCCACAGATAATAAATATTTAAAATTACGTACTTAGCATTTGTTCAGCGGTCTAGGAGCTCGTGAACGAATAAACGTTATTAACGATACTTTCTTGTCGCTCTTTACTGGAGTTCTGATATAAAAAAATATTATTTTTATATCAGAACTCCAGACAAGACAACGATATCAATATCTTAATATATCGTTATAACTATAGAAAGTACAGTGTTTAGAAACTTTTCAGCTTTAAATTATGCCTCTCAAAACGGTGAAGGATAACATCGTGAGGAAACCGGCATGTCCTAGAACCAAAAATTCAAAGACATGGTGAATAAACCAACCCGCACAGGGACCGCCTGGTAGATTATATCCCACTCATTCTCGAAGAGAGGAGGCCTGTGTTCCAGCAGAGGGAACATTAAAGGCTGAGTATAGTTATGCTGATGCTGTGCCTCAATAATAAATCATCAATCATCCTCAACTGACCAATAACATCCGCTTCAAAATCGGTTGGTAATTACTGAATCTATTTGATTAGCAGAAACGAATAATGTTTACCATAGAATTTAGCATCATTCCGATGGATAGTCAGACACAGGATCTTCATCCAATCGAAGTTTGAACATATCTACTAAAAGCCTTTGACACTTAGTGCGAAGGACGCACTTCAATTGATTACCGGTTCAATGTCCAAATAATAACAATCAATGTGCAATTCAAATTAGTTTAAAGAAGCTTCGAGCATTTCAGGGTCTTTAGATTCAAATTCAAAGTATTAAGAAAACAATAAAACTATTTTGTTAACGTTCTTCACGATCGTTTGGTTCTAATTTTATATTTACTTACTACTTTTAGTGCCACTGTTTTTGGAAATTTAGTTGTTATATTAAGACTCACTATACAGCTAAGAATTGGTCGTTATTACAATAAAGACTGAAAGAAATGCATGATTGTGTTAATGATCTCTTACTACAAAACTTCTATGAATAATTTATGTAACCAGTGGCAAAAGAAATATGCAGCAGACTTAGAGAATCCACCTCAATCATGACGAATCTGACACCGCATTGTGGAAACCATTCGACTGTTGAATGACTTTTTCCATTATACATCTAAACATGGTAATGGAAAAAGTAAAATATTTATTATAATAAATACATTATACAGACGCCCAAAGTTAATGGCATAACCTTGACTACTTTTTATGCTGTTTTATTCAGCCATATGATATAAAAATGGTAACCTGAGCATTGCTGAGGACGTTTATGGACGTCGTCAATTTGACACAAATGAGTCAGTGAAGTATACATTACCGAAGGATTAAATGGTGTACTGTGACGCAACTTGGCAGCTACATTGTTCTGATGTAGACTTGATGAATACTTTGATAAGAAGATAGATCCGAAAAGCAAAATTTAACTGATGTAATCTAGATCAGTGTATGTTGCCGTGGTGACAATCTAGAAGCATGAGCTGATATACTTACAAGAAAAGTTGACGGAAAACAATACATACGTACTAAATGCTCTATACAATGTTGAACCATTAAGTGGTGTGGCCTGCTCATTTAACTAAACTAGCTGTCAATAGTGTAGCTGAATTGATAAAACATATTGCCATCAATGAGATCTTGTTTGGTGCCTTAAAACTAAACCTGACTCTCATATAAAAAAGGATTGGTGGGTATTCCTTCAAAGACATCTAAAACGCAATAGTTTCATTTGTACGTCAGGAATGTAACTTCACCTCCCATTCAAGGACTAGAAATATTATGCATCAAAATGATTCACCTCACTCAATAGTAGCATTGTTATCTACGTCAGTACTTCAGAATAGGCTGTCCCGCTTGCCATTAGGTAAACTATATGAATCATAGTCGATTATCTTAATAAGTAATCATTTATTATATGCTTGATGTAGGTCATGAGTTCGAAACCAGACAGTCACTTCACTTTGTGTATTTAATTTCATCACCACTGCTCTAAAAACGGTGAAGGAAAATATCGTGAAGAAACCGGCATGTCCTAGAACAGAAAAATTCAAAGACATGTGTCATCTCTCAATGTGCCCGCGTGATGGATTATGGCCCACTCCCTCTCATAGAGAGGAGGCCTGTGTCCTAGCAGTGGGAACATTATAGGCTTGATTACAACTGCCTGATTACAATTTCCTGAAATATTTATATTTCAGGAAATAATTCCGAGGCATTCTATTGCACAAGAAATGTGATGTTTATGAATTTCAGTTATTGTTTCACATAATTGTAAAAAGATAAATTATCTTAGAACAAATTTAAAATCAAACTTTACTGAATATACTCGTAAGAGAAATTCTAGTGTTGATTCTTGTTCCAAAATTAGTTTTCTGTCTATAAAGGTCTTCTCAAAGAAAACCTTTTAAATATTTACGCAACTTTCAAGGATAACGGCGGCAGTACAGTAGGTTGATTTCAACATCTCAGCAAGTTCCTTCTTAATGGTTCAAAAGCAAAAAGTTCCTTCTTAAAGGTGTAAATAATAAATTCTTTCTTGAGGCGTCACTCGTGTTCATTCTCGAGTTATATGAATGAAATAGTCGTATATATGTAAGGAGTCCTCAGTTTTTCCTGCGGCTGAACATTTTGAACCTGACGATGTCACGTACACCAATTAAAATAACAAGACAAGTGCTCAGGTATTCTAGCAATTTCTAAGGTTATTCTTTAAAACTGTCACATTGTTTCATAGAACGAAAAACAGCGTGAAGCTTCTAATTTATTGACGGCATGAAATAGATCAAAGGTACCGATATTCACCGGGTATACAATTACCTCAGATTGTCCCAAAATCAACGTAAATTTTGAGAGAGGAAAGTAATTATTGAATAATCTGCGGAATTAATTATGCATATTGATTGGCAGTTGTAATAGAAACGTACTTATCATCATTACGTCCTGTTACTACTACAATGTACTACTTATACCTTACATAATCATACACTTCCATACCCAAACACTTCTTATTCATTCACTAGCCGAAAAGTATATACAAAAAAAAACGTGTGTCTACATCGAAGAATGCCACAAAAAAAAACCACGGCTAGTCTCGTGACTACTACTACCCACAAAAAACTTGAGAAGGTCACATGGGGCCTAACAAATTATAGAATGGACCAGTAAGAGAATGATGAATCAATTAGCCGTAGAGGTTAAATTGTATTCTGTATATGAAACTCGATTCTACATGTATATCGTCTATCTTTCACGAGAGGACGTTTAACCTAATTGGTTCATTAGCAAACTCTTCCTGTACATTGTATGTATCTATTTCATTTTGTACATTTCCTTCAACAATAATATTTTATCTGTTTTTATTTTAAAAACAATGCTTTCACATTTATTGCTATAATTAAGTAGTCTCCTACTGTTGTAAACATATGTTCAAAATCCATTCCATGTTTGCAAAAGATTACGTTACAGCTTTGGCATTGTGAAGCCTTATCGCTAGCTAGTCTTGTATTAGTGAAAACATACAAATTAAAAGATAATCTAATAGACTAGACTCCAGTCTATGACAGAGTTTCAATCTCATTATATAACCTACTAATAGTATTCAGGCGACTCGGTCTGCTGTCAATGGTTTGTATTAATGCAGCCTTACTAATAAAGGTTTACACACGACGTATACCGGAGTTATAACGCATAAAAGAATAATAGATATTTGACCGTTCAGTTGTACACATCTGATAGAGCGGGAGTTTTTTTTGTATGAGAAATTACGCAACTGTTATTCAGTTCTAAACCCCGGTTTAGTAAGCGCGTAACCGTATTAACCGGGCATCGTTTTAGGAACGTTCGCATTCAAATCTCAGTCGCAATGATGAATAGATGTTTGTAGTAGTAGTAGTAGTTTTTCAATAAACTCTGGAAAGAAAAAGCATGAATTTGATCACAAATTATGACCGTGTGGTATCTTGTATTTAGTCAAATAACCATATCTTTTCTAAAGAGTCTCAATTTACAGATCGTTTTCTTTTTGCCTTTTAGTGGTAATTATGTAAGTTATTATTCGCAATTATAATAGATAAAGAAACCAAATTATTTAAAGTGCAAAATTTCGATGGGAAACTTGTTTGACATTTGAAAGGTGCGTTCTTAAACTTAGTGACGTACTTATAAAGTATGTTTAATTCTTTCTTTAGTTTTACCGTAAAAAGCAGGTAATTATTTTTAAACACATTACGAAACACTATTTTGAGCACAATTTGTATTATTTATTAAAAATTATTTTTGTATGCTGTTTACAAGGTTTTTCTAAAGCAATTAAGTAATCTAGTTTCAAAATGTTTTCAAAGAATATTGCCAGTAACTTTTGTTATAACGAATTTTTAACTATAAAATACTTACAAACCCATAATTGGTAAAGGGAGTGTGTAATTTTTATTCATAGCTTATACCGTGTATAAGTATACAGTTGTTAAGAAAGTGTTTAAAATATTTTTAATAGTAAGGCTGATAGTCTTTTCAAATGGCACATGAATTAGAATCTTCAGAATTAGTTTCTATTTCAGTTCTGAGTTCATGAGTCGAATAATCAACATCTGTTACAGTTTCACGTTCTTACATATAGAAACAATGCTCATAATCAATTTTCTTTCCCACGGCATCACACTCGCTTCCGACGTTCGTATCGGAAGTATAGTTGGCGACCTCACAATGTTAAACTGACCTTCGCATATACGCAGAGTAAATAGTACTTAATCACTGTGTACTCTTCTGATCGCTGTATATCGTTAAGTGCATTTTTTTGCATATTTGATCTTCATCCTGCAAATGGCTTTATATGGGTTTCGTCTTTTCTAGAATATGTTGGACCTGTTAAAGTTTAAAAAGTGAATAATATTATCCAGATATTTACAGCTTGGTTGATTCAACGTTGCATTTTTTAAATTCCAGCCAATAAAATTGCAGAACTAATAGCTTCATAAATCGTGATAGTTTATAATTCTCTCCTTCACCTAACATCTATCTTTCAATCAAATAACAAACTGGTGTTAACATACCAGACACTTAACTACTACACCCACAGACAAACAAACGTATATGTATATGCTCGTAAGATACATTCCATTTGACACGTATGTGACGCCTTCATAAATTGCCCGTGCTCCACGAACGAGCCCATGTCTGAAAAATTACCTACGTCACAACGGCACACAAGGGGTCTGTCAGAGTAATGGAGCAATGGACGTTATTCGTTGGCATTGAACGGTCATTGGCCAGTGTTGCTAGGGAGACTTTCTGAACAATTCAAACTGGCTTTAAATGTTGGCCTCACATAGCAAACTTTAATTGTTTTGTCAAACGTTTACCAATGATTGCACGTATTTTGAAGGCCATAGTACGTCATTGTATAGACGAAACCGTTCAATTACCAATCATAAAATGGTCACCGTTGAACGTGTTATATTCTGAACGTCAACGTCAGGTTGGCCTAGTGAAAACGAAAATTGGTTGAAAATATGTCTTCTAAAAGTTTAATAATAAGAATCGTGCGAGTCTATGTCGAGACCTAGAAAAGTAATTGTTTTATGTTCAACGTTAGTTATAAATGAAATCAAACGGCGCTAACTAAAAGCTAAACAATAATTCACTTGTGCTTTAGATACAGTACCAGTTGTTACGACTTTTCTCGATCTGTATCGTTTACACAAACTACAAATTATTTTTATTAAACAGGCAAAACACTGAAATTGAACTTTGGAAAAAAGCTGGGCTCTTGAAAACACGATAGAAAATAATATGTTTACTTTAGCGTGTTCTTAGCATTGAAGCCGAAAATAAACAAATTAACGATGAACAAACAAAAACAAGTCATTTCAAATGAAAATATTCCATTCATTGATATAATTAGTAAAAGTAACAAATGACAAGACAATAACGAGAGTATCTGTTAACTAAAATAAAAAAATGCTCGCAATTCGCTACGGAGACATTTCAGAGAAAGGTCATACGAATGCAGTTTCAATATTAGTTCAAGTTGTTATGCCATACAAAATAATTCTAGAATTTTCTTTGGAGCATCTCAATCGGATTTGTATGTTTCGTGTTGTTAAGATACATTTGGAAAAGAATATCATTTTACATTGCTTTGAAGTGGATGCTACGCTGCATTTAATTTTGTAGCTTTAGACTTTATAGAGTCATTTAATACAGAGCATTTAGTATTAATGTATAGAAAGGAATGTTACTTATATATGTTTTTTGTAACAAAGAAGTTTATTTAAAAGACAAAGAAAAAGACGAAGGACAGAATCTGCAAGTACACATTGCTCAATTTACTCATGACAGCTGAGCAAAATGCAGAGATGTTCAATATGCGAACTTGGCTCGAAATAATCAGAAAAAATAAACACAAGGGCTGTGGGAATGAAAGTATTATTATCAAGAGTGAGAGAATTAAAACAAACAACTAACGAACAAATAATAGGCTTGATGAAACAAAGCAATCCGTCATTCTTTTTTAACTTTATTTAAACATACATGGGACATAGGCCGTAACTTTTTCACATCACGGAAACTGTTACAAAAACTTCACGCAAAATTACAAAGCTGAAATAAACATTTTTGCACTTTATTACGAAGTTGTCATGATGGAACATTTATCTCTCGTCAAGGCTGAGATATAGTAATTCAAAAACAATCCTCTAAAGACAGAATCTTAGAAAACACTAGGAAAGTTACTGAAGTGAGTGTTGAAATTCTGACTATCAATCAAACCTGACAAACGTGAGAGATATGAACTAAAGTGAATTACAGTTATCTTCTGATAATTTCTTTTGATATCGGTAATACGATTTATAATCGTGGTGCAGATAATTGTTAACTTTTTTACCTTGATACAGAAATTGGAAAGCTGATAAAAATGGGTGTGTAGAGACGAACTCAATGATTGACTATTTAACATAGCAGATTCGATTAATTGCCGATCATGTAAAAATATTCCTCAGTTATAGCAACTATATAATTTACGTCAAAATGTAAATATTTCAACATTCAACCCGGGTATTGAATAAGTCAGTACATGACTTAATAAAAACACGTGTAATCCATTTAACGTGTCATTTCCATTTTTTCTAGAATCACCGAATTGTTTTCCATTCACATTGAAGTGACACCATTTTGATTACAGACGAATTCTGTATCAAACGTTATCGAGCCTTCTCTCGTATTGTTTCTATCCCGTAATATAATCTTATCTACTGGTATTTATGGCGCATTTTCCATTAAATCTGAGTAGTAGAGTTTCCCTTTTCGCGATCAGCACATAAACTACGTTTAAGAGCTGTCAGTGTCATTATTTTCTGTGGAATATTGACACTGACAGCTCTTGGACACGGTTTAGATGTGCTAATCGCGTTCAGTTTCATTGGTGAAATTGGCACTTAGAAACTCAATAGGGTTTCACGTCATATGGTTTATGGCGGAAGAACCAGTTGCGTCTTTTCGGATATATGTCGACATTTGTAGCGTTGTGTATTTGACATAGTATAGTAAGTACCTAATTATTGATAGTTGAAGTGTTCTTGTACATCTATGTTATTAATAAATGTAGGCACCACGTCATGTCAGTACGTACATCAGAGTCAGTAATGACTTGGCACAAAATGGCGGCCAACGAGGTATCGCTAACAACAAAAAATATGAGCCATAAGTAGTAAATTGTATATTCGCAGGTACAATACGGCCGAAAAATCATGGCCGATCAAACCCAATAGCCTAAGATCGCTTCTGATAATAGACAGTACAAACTGATCTCGCATTGTATATGATTTCCGTATAATGAGAGGAGGCTTATTATATTGGTAATGTATAGCTTGATATACTTATAGCCGTGTGTACAATTATATCTGTCCCTGTCAAACAAATAGCTGTCAACACGTTATAGGGTCGCATATTTTGGCTTTAGTGGCTTAAAACCAGATATTAAATGGTTTTTCTATCTCCAGAACGCCAAAGTTGGAGACCGATACGTTATTGGGTTTGGCCGTTAGTATGTCAACGAAGGTACGTGTCCGTCCGAAATTAGTTCGCTACTGCGGAGTCAACCCTACTCCCGATTAATAAAAAATTTCGGACGGACAAAACACATCGGAAGAACTGTCAAATCGTGGTGGCATTCATTTTTAGTTCGAACCCCAAAGTAATCTTATGCATGTAGCTGATACGGAATAGGAAACGCCTGTAACTTCGGCCGAAACTACTAATTTCGTGATTAGGTAGTAGACGTCTTGAACATAGACTGAACACACACTCGCCTTATGTGTATTTGTTTCCTTTAAGGGGACTACAGGACCTAAACGCAAGTTTTATTTGGCCTACAAGTATGTAATCCACTGCAGTAAACAAAATCGGCAAATTACATGGTATTCTTCAGGATATATGCAAGTTAGATAATATGATGAAAACATTATGCAACTTTGATACGATAGAAAAAACACGAAGATACCTCAATTTTATTTTTAATGATTAAAAACTTTAATAATATTCATGCAATCATTCAGAGTAGTAGTAATAGTCTTTCATTTAGTCCAATCAATAGATTTTTTGAAAATAATTAATTGCTTAATTTTTTGCATTAAATTATCAGCGTGTGTATTATCGCGCTTCTCTTTATTTTCTATGCAGTCTGACAGTGACCGCGCTTTAGCTCTTGTAAAGCCTTTTGAAATATTATTGCGCAGCCTTCTGCGCAAAGTTCAGACCAGCCATGATGCGTTGGCCGTATTGTATCTACCTCCTTTTGTATGGATAGCTAGATGACAGAGAGAGAGATGAGAATTTCTGTGTGATCTATTGAACTATTTTTATCATAATAACGTTTCAAGCAATTTGTATCGGTGGCGTAGTTTTAAACTTAGATAATGAAATCATAGAGGGATTATCCATGACTCCATAATCTGACTTAATGAATTAGTAATATGCCAATATTCATGAGTTTACACTTATCTACTAATGAGGTTTACATTTATTCTATCTATGATCATTAATCATAGTCTGGCAGTTTGAGTAGTTTATGCGGCCTACCCAAATGTCCTTTCTTTGGTATTGTTTGTCGAATCGTTGAGGTTCATAAGTTTTACGTTAAACCGCACTGTTAGTGACAAATTTGTAGTCTGACTGGACAGGTCTACTCAATCTGTGTGGCTCTTTACTCAAAAGACCCTTACCGTCACCGATCTACAAGGTCTTCACATATTTCTTAAATATTTTTTTTGTTAGCAGAAAGAGTTGATTTTTCTGTCGCATGGCTGAATGTGCGAAATATTTTTCCAAGTACATAATATAGATGCTTATGTGTGCATTTCTCACTGATCTGTGAATTAAACCGTTACACAAAGCCAAAAGATTAGAAATAAATGCTACGTAAACAGTACGTCTATGTGATATAGCTTCACTAAGTGTTATGCATACCTTAGCCTGTGCAGTGAGATTATTTAGAATTTGCTTATTTCGTTGTTTAAATAAACGTCTTCACAATCTTCATGATTATGTTACAGTTCGTACTTGCCAACAGGAACCCCACGAGATCAAGGAACTCCTAATAACCATAACTAGAAATTATACAGGAGTATATTGTACAGGAGCGCGTTTTCTTAATTTAACTAGTCCCAAGGCTGTTCTCTCTCTCTTTCTTTTGAAACTTGTTTCTTTCAGCCTTGTGGTATGACTTTACGTGATCAAGGACTTACTAATAACCATAACTGGGAATTATCTTCGAGCAAGGGCGCGTCTTCGTAATTTAACTAGTCCCAAGGTTGTTTTCTGAAGCCTTCTCATTATATATGAAGACGATGGACCTAGAATAAAATGACTATACCACAATAGGTAAAAATAATTAAATATGAAGCAATGGCTGGCAAATTAATTATGTGATAGAAACATGGTGCTCTCATATTTCCAAAAATTGTAAACGTAGATAATATTCATTACATTTTAAACCCCCTAAATGTTTCCAAGTATTCTTATCTAGGATATAATCATCTTATTTGTATTATGCTTGTCTATAAAGTGTACTTTAAACATAAGTTTTAAATGTTCTTTCATTTGATTGCAAAATAACAAAATAAATATTTCATCACCACTGCTCTCAAAACGGTGAAGGAATTCATCATGAGGAAATCGGCATGTCCTAAAACCAAAAAATCGAAGACATGTGAAATCTACAAACCCGCACTGGGCCCGTGTTGTGGGTTACGGCCCACTCTCTCTCACAGAGAGGAGGCCGCCCTGTCCCAGCTGTGGTTACAATATAAGCTGAACATGATAATTAATAGCATTAGCCGTCAGCGTAATTATAAAACCTACCCAGTAAAATATCAGCATTTGGCACAAATTGCCAATAACCTCCCCAATTTGTAAAGTTAATGTGAATTGGCAATTCGGAGCTCATTTGGCTTAATAGAATTTCCAATAAAACGTTATTTTCATTCGGTCGGGTTCCTTTTTCATTATTCACAATGTAAGGGTCGCTTATACAAATAAGGTAGGTAAGGTAATTTCAGTTACAATTTTTTTTTTGATAACTTTGTGATTACCAAGTCTTAGTTGCCAATTTGGCATTCCATCTGCGAATGAAATAGTTAGGTAGGTAGGTACTTAGAAGAAAAATATAGGTATATATATAGATTTTCAAAAGAGCAAATAAAAAATGGCTATCTCAAATTCTCAATAATTGGAAAAATTTAAAAAGATAAAAAGACAGAAGAACCACAATTTTAAATTGTTAAACTTAAGATGGAGTTTGTTCTTGTAGTATTCATATCCACAAGAACAAACTCCATCTAAAGAGAATGTCAATGAAGCTACCACAACTGCATTCCTCTTGAATACTCTTGATCATAAACGTGAGTGTAACCTCAGTTGATCGAGTTCTATCTGGTTCGAGGCACTACGGAAGTGGAGCATCGTCGACTTCATATTACTCATGACAATTCGTATTTCATACTTTATATCTGCTGGTATCTCTACTTGTGATTGGTTGTAATGTCATGCTTTGTCATGTTTAAACAGCTTTTGTATATTCAAATTAAAATTGCACGAAAATGAACCTCTTAAGATTTAAGAAGTTTAGCAGAGCGATAGCTTAATAACTGGAAAATCCGTCAGAGTACTTTTCTTCCCAGATTAAGTACAATAACTACAATAAGGACGAATTTCACCAATGAAACTGAACTCGTTCAGCACATAGAAACCGCGAACAAGAGCTCGCGTCAGTTTATTCTTTTTTATGGAATATTGACACTGACAGCCCTTGTACGAGGTTTAGAAGTGCTGATCGCGTTCAGTTTCATTGGTGAAATCCGCACTAAGGAATCAGAGCTATTGTTTACCACGTAGGCGTAGTTCGAATCAAGACTAGGTCACCCTCTTGTTCATAACGAGTGTGCTAAAGCTATTAAGGAGTTAAGTCTCCAGAAACCCTAACTAATACTATAAATGCGAAAGTAAGTTTGTTTGTTTGTTACGCTTTCACGCAAAAACAGCTGAACGGATTTGGATGAAATTTGGCACACAGATAGACCATGACCTAGATAAGAGCATAGGCTACTTTTCATCCTGATTCGCAGACGAAGTCGCGGGCAACAGCTAGTCAAGATATAAAATGGCAGTAGCTAGTTGCGCCGGCTGTCGCTGAAAACCAGCGCTGGGGCTCTGTTTCGCATATGGTCGTAGCGTTAAGCTGAGTGATGGCCGTTTCGCGTGGATGTGATGCATATTTCCCACCATCTTTTTCTTTTTGGTGTTTGTACTCGATCGTGTATCGCAAATTAACCTTTTTTCTTTCTTAACTTTCTCTTGTCTGCTAATAACGGTTTAGCCACTGCGGTTATCAATCTGTCCACCTACCTTAGTGATTACAATATGACCGCTATTAACATTCATTTCGACAATGACTATCAACCGCAAGATCTTAGGACAAAATTCGACGACTGGGGCTGCTTACAAATAGTCCAAAATATCATTAAAATGCACATACACGTAGCAATGTCTAAAGATGTTGAAATCGCTGCGAAGTCTCGTGATGAGGAAAATGTTTAAAATGCAATTTCAGATAAGTCATTTATCTGCCGAAGGGTTGTGCTCAAATATTGACTTTGATGTGGAATTGATCAAGCATGATATTACTACCCATTCTGTTAAAATTAACGTAGCGAAACCACAGTATAATAAAGTAAGAAGCAGTATAACGGCTCGGCAGTGTCCTTGAAAAAATTGCTACGGCCGCTCGGTAGATAAACACGAACTAGGGTTGCCCACTGACCGTGTCTCTCGGGTTGTAACTGTACTTACGTCCGACAAATTTAATGATACGAAAGTGTTTTTTTTTAATTTGTTGAAGGTAGTTTGTCCTGTATATTAAAATGTTGTTCACTAATCCGGTAGCTTGTGGTCAATTAGGTTTATTTGTTTAATCATCTCGGCACAACAGCCAAAGCCATTCAGATATGCCGTATATTTCTTTATAGATATTATCTATTTATTCGGGTTCAAAATTAAAATACTTTCTATAGAAAAGTTACATGAAAAGGCCGATAAAAAGTCCGAGATGTAATTCAGAAATTAATAAAATATGACAGAGCTGTCTGTATACAACAAAACATCTTAATTTGTCCATAGTAATTTAAGTAGGTCATGTTATTTCCAATCGAAATAAATTTGCTTATCGTCAGGGAAATTGTATGTAGATTAAAAATATAACATAGCCACAAACACACACACTACACACAAAGCCTTTGGATGTGAGTACGTAGTTTAGATTTTTTGTGACAGACTGAAATGTACTCGTGCAGAGCCGCGAGCAGAAGCTGGTATGGGTATAGTTTGTTTCTTAAAAAGAGAGATACTCACCTACTAAGTACATTTCAAGGAAGTTATGCTCGCTTCGCTATAATAAATGTAGAAATACCCATAACATTAGTAAATAAAAAACTAGAAATAATGTAGTTTTTTATAGGCTTACCTTGCCGACTGAGTTGGCAATAAAAAAAAATAGGTTCGAAATTGATGAAATTAAACAGCCATACACTGAACAATATAGTCAATAACATCGAGCCATATTTCATGTAAATATATGTCATAAATGCGAGAACGTCTCGCACCGACCGCGTCCTTACGTAACTATGGCGCACGCGCAGCAGTTGAATACTGGTGTACACCGAAATTTCGAAGCGCGTCTTTTCGGCCGATTTGTATGAAGACGCAATACTTTATTATACTGTGGCGAAACGTTCTGGAATACACGTGAAAAAATCAAGATTACGACATCACTGCTTCGTACCTTGCAATACCGCATGAGGCAATCAGGTAGTTATATGTGCCCATTTTTAATGCCCGTTATTGTATGTCTAGACTAGAACATTATCAATCATAAAACCAACCATCCATATCAACCAATATAAATATGGGGCCAAAGCCAACATTAGTATTAAAGAAATCGATTTCTTTGACATAATGTACCATTTTATCGCCATATATACAGAATACAAAAATATCCATCACATAGCGGTCAACTAGGCATTCTGTACATCACAGTACCAGAACCAGAAGTTTCCCAGATATGGTCCAGTACAACAAAAACAAAATTACGGGCAGTACAAGTGTCTCTCGGCTTCGTTGAGAGTCTTTTTAGACCTGTGATATTATGTGTGTGACTAGACGCGCATAAACCAGTCTCCGAGATCATTTACTAATTTCCGTTAATCTGTTCCTCTACCAAAAAAATATTTGAACCACTGCGTAGAATCTCCGTGCGTTTAGTCACGTAACCCAGTCTATTGAGCGAATCCCTTCTCGTGTTCTCTTCGTCTTAATATCGTATTTATTGTGTTATGACTAGAGATGGAAATCGTATGAGCTATTGGTTGGAGTTAAGCTCTTTTGAAGGCTGCCAGAGGTCTGATTGACCTTCTAAAAAAGAATATATAGATTTGCTTTGTACAGGTAGGTTTAGGAGTTCGTAAAGCTTCTGAACTTTAAGTTTTGTATTGAGTTCAGTGCTATTGGTATGCTTTTGTGTTTCTTCTTTGCTTTGAAATGAGTGGAGTAGGGTCAGTATGTTAGAAGGGCTGAGTAATGTAGTACTTTTGTTTCCTTTATGTTTCAGAGTATTTAAAAATGAATTCGTAGAAGAAAAATGAACCATTGTGTATCTTCTTCCCGCTGATCGAAAACTTATATGACTGTTGTAAAAGCTTTAGGGAAATCATATATACAATTGTTTGTAAATATGTGAGCACAATTTACCTATCACGTGATTATTTTATATGCCTTTGCTTTATTTTTAATTCTTTTTATCAATTGTGGTATAGTATTTTTATTCTTGGTGCATCGTCTTCACATATAGAAATATAGTTAATGTAAACAAAATATTGTAAAACATTTTAAAAGAGTAACGGTGGAGTTTCTTGCCACTTCTCCATACGAAACTACTTTTTGGAAGTGGCCCCTAGAATCAGTTCTAGTTTTAATGTAAATTTTGACGTTTAAAAGTGCCTTTTTATGGGCCTATTTGAAATAAATGCTTTGACTTTGACTTTGGCTTAACTTTTGTATGTCGCTGAAACCTCAGATTTTCACGACGTTGTTGGAACATCTCGACACATTACGTCATTGAAAGTACATTTAGTTTAAAACAGAACAGTTACTTCCTTAAAATCAAATCGCCCATTGTTCTTAGTAGTAAAAAGTGAAATCGACATACATAACAACACCTTTATAGGTAAAAGAACTAAATATAAAGAAAATATTTTTATTCTCTTTACTACTTATTGTTTTAAACTGTGAAGATAGCACTAATGTATGCGTTTTAGTACAATTTTTTTGTGGTCGTCCTAAATCGGAAAAATATCCGAATGGATTTGAGATATCCTTCAAAAAGGTCAGGTTAACGGCGTAATAAAGTATAGTCACTACAACTGACGTTACGATAGGTACCCATTACAAGGTGTATCAATGTTGACGATGGAAAAATAGTATGTAAGGATTTGTAGCAGCTGGCGTTCAGTAGTACAGTATTTTTGTCTCACGAAGAGACGCGCGGTTTACTTGTGGTCACCAAGTGTGCGAACATGCTGTGAATGTGTGCGTTAAGTTTATTTTACATCACGCTATGAATGAACCTTAGGAGCCGAGCATAAATAAAAAAGTCTGAAAGAACGCAAAGCTAAGACGGAAGTAATAGCGACGGGGGCTGAGGAAGTTTTATAAAAATATGGCAGTTGTTGCAGTATATATATATCTTACGACATCGACGCGAACGAAGTCGCGGGCAGTGGCTTGTAAATTAATGATTTTGAATTAAACATTATTATGTTTTTTTGGATCGTTTCTTTAGTAGTAACTTTCCTTAGATAATTCAAAGTTTATGAGAATATTCACGTTCTTGTTTCTCTTGTGACTGGCAACCTCGCACGCACGTAATCTTGTTATGAGTCATAAATTAGTCGGGCATCCTGAGGCTTGCACGTAAGTAAAACCGTAAACTTGTAGGTATCTGTATTTCCATCACAGAAATTCATTATTTTTTAGATAAAGAAAATAATCTTTTAGATAAAGAGCGCGGCGTGAGGAAACCGGCATGTCCTCGAACCAATAATTCGAAAACATGTGACATCTACCAATCCGCACTGGGTCCGCGTGGTAGATTACTCCCTCTTGAAGAGAGGAGACCTGTGTCCCAGCAATGGAAACATTATAGGCGAATTATGTAGCACGAGAGCTAGACACATAAGCAATTATCGTAACGGAGACCAGAAGAATGCGTCGATGGTAATCTTTGCGCTACTTGTAAATCCATACAAAAGATATAGCCCCTACCTATATTCTAAAGGATACGCTTTCTGGGAACCTTTCCCATTCTGTATTTAACCATATAAGAATAGAAAAGCATTTACCTACTTGCATATTTTGTCTCCTCGTCACGGATATAAAAACATGGTTTATACGTGTTAATTGAATTAACATTTTTACCAAGAACTGCACTTCCTTCCTTTTCTTTGACTTTAGAAACTCCATTTACGTATAGAAAAACAAAATGACAATCATATTAGTCACTATATCAAGACATTACGCAGTTAATTACTTGTTACTGTAGTATAAGGTAGTTTATAGATATTACTATAAACAGTACAGCCTTGACTGTAGTTTGTCACGGTCTATTTTTATCTCAAACTTCTTGATGATAATTGATCTCTTAAATGGCCTTCTAATGAATTATATCTGTCGTTGATTTATTGTCAGTTGTGTCAATTTTTGCTCTTGGGTAAAGTTGTAATACTATGATCTTGTTATTTCTTCATATCTTTTTACTAGCTCTGAATTCCTCTGATGTTGTTTAACGTTCTGTAATTCGAAGCTTAGGATTATTCTCTCTGTTACCGTCCAAGCTTATCCTCAAACGATAGGATTAAGTATTGAAATCACTTAACTTTGCAGAGCCCTTAAGGATTCAAGGATCCCAACGCTACTAGGAATCGAAATTGCTAGATTTCATTACAATGTCCCTAAAATTAAGAGTATCATTTAGAGCAGCCTAACAGACACTATCATTTTGCCAATCTAAATTTAACATAAATTGTTCAATTGAAAGGTTCAAATGAAAAATCTATTTCAACAAGTCACGGTATGTAAAATCTACTATCATCATAACTATCCAACGAAGCGCTTATAAGGCTCATATCATAAAGCCACATTCCCATTATCCGGCCGATTTACCCCTACCCTAAATCTCTCATAGTCCTCCGTAAATCATTCTTATCGACAGCCTCCACCGCAGGCTGTCCAATAAATTCGCAACCCCTGGGGAAATCACCAGTCGGTCCATATCTAGTTTATTTTACAAGTTTTACTCTTTTGAACATCCTCTCGCATAAATTACTTATTTGGTTATTCATATTTATCTTTTTGCGTCGGGTATATTTATTTGACTATGCAGAATATCGTCAAAATAAAAAAAAACTATATTTTAGTCAGTGCCACTCGGTATTCAAATTTGAGAACTGTCTTTTTCTTTTCTTTTTCCTTGTCTAAGTGAAGGCAGAAATAATTGAATTCTATGCATTGTTGCATCGGTATCGGTATTTCAGCTATGTCAGCTAAAATGTTTAAATATGCCACATATATTCCTAACAAAATCAAAATAGACACGTCCTAGATTCGATTCGAATGTTTGCGATTCCCCACGCTCAGAGCAATTTGTAAACATACGGTCCCAATCCCCTTGTGACCATGAGCGCTCACTCTCAGGGTTGTGATCACATTAAATCGTACATCCTTGAGACCTCTAATTCAAATAAACACATTCCTTACGTGCGTTTATAGGATTAACAGTTCGTTATTCAGTATTTTATTAAGTTTTTCCAACCACGAGAGTAGTGCTTACTTTTCTTTAGACTGCCTTGTGGGTCTAGCGATTCCCGGTCGGGGAAAATGGTTTCCATCTGGAATTCCTCAGTTGTTGCTGGCAATGGGCTCGCCCCTTATTATATGGGATGGTACTTAAAACATAACTGGCAAATTGTGGGTATACTAAGTATAGCTTGTAACAGTTGAAATGGCAATCATGTCATTTGGTTAACAGTTCGTTATTCAGTATTTACTTGGTCTTTTGTGTGCCACTAATGTTTGGTTTTTCTGTACTAGTCATGTTCACCAAACCCAAACATTTAGGTAATTTGGTCATCCCATTCATTTGGGTAGTAGGTAATAGAAATTGAAGTTTTGTACGGGACAGTTGATATTTTTTAACGATGTAGGTCCCATGGAGAAAGTTGTTCAGTTTTATGTTTAATGTAAGTTGTCACCCTTTAGTACGACCAGACCTTTCTAATACATGCTGTATATAGTTGACGAACGTTGCTCACAGAACAGATGGCCGAGGGGGCCGATAGGTTCTGGAGCGGCGAACGCGTCCCGGAAGACTTAGCGTTTTAAGGCCGCCGGAATCAGCTGGGTGCGGGAAGCACAACCGGTCGAAGTGGCAGTGCTTGGGGGAGGCCGTTGTCCAGCAGTGGACGTCTTTCGGCTGAATGATGATGATGATAGTTGAAGAGGTTCAGAATCGTAGATATATGGGAAATCATAAGTTCGAACCGATTCTCGCGTGACACTTAGTCAAGGGATCCGTTCAAGTCAAAAACTAGTAAGGCAACCCAGAAAGCAATGTTTTAATAAAACCTTTTTTTATTTATTTTTTAAGCATTTTTTACACATATACATTCACATCGTGCAAATAACAAATTACTCCCAAACAATAATAATTGATAGTTTCTCACAGTTTGTTCAAGCATACATTAATTGATCTACCATTTGAACAGACAAACTTAGGGCCGTATACCAGGGGGGCATTGCCCGCATTTTTAAGAAAGTTCGCATTCTAGTGTCAGTCTCAATCTGTCAAAAATACAATCAATTCCCAGACATTTTTGACAAGTATATGACATTGAGAATTAGCCTTCAGAAGCTCACTCACAACTTAAGCATTACTTTAAACTTGTTTAAAGCCGATGACATCGAAAAAACGCAGAGAAATCGCACATCTGGGGCTTACGGTCTCGGATTACCGCTTTATGGTATTTATTAAAACGAGGCTACGGAACCACGCACAGCGATCTATGTTAAACTGTCTAACTGGTCAGATACATGATATGTCATGTATCTGACCAGTTTTATTTATCTGAGTTTCTCCTTGTAATCAAGAGAAAGGAGAAAAATATTGAATATCTTTTAAGTTTTTCCAACCACGAGAGTAGTGCTTACTTTTCTTTAGACTGCCTTGTGGTTCTAGCGATTCCCGGTCGGGGAAAATGGTTTCCATCTGGAATTCCTCAGTTGTTGCTGGCAATGGGCTCGCCCCTTATTATATGGGATGGTACTTAAAACATAACTGGCAAATTGTGGGTATACTAAGTATAGCTTGTAACAGTTGAAATGGCAATCATGTCATTTGGTTTACAGTTCGTTATTCAGTATTCGGTCGCGGTCGGAGAATACAGCCGTGATGCTATGTTATGTTTTCTTTTTCTTATAACTTTGATCCAAGATGTAAAGGAGAGTGGGTAGTAGATAGTTATATGGCTTACAGATTTGCTTAGGATTTGAACCCCGAATTGTGACAACTTATTCATTGTCGCTCAATGAATTGTTGTCAATGACATACATATAAATATCTTCTACTTAAAGCTTTTTTTTCAAACAGAAAAAAAATGCCTTGTTTTTTAACAACTCTAGGATTTTTTCGATATACCATTTATTAGCAGAGAGGCTGGATGGACCTACAATGGGATGTTTACCAAGCTACATGTTGGCTACAAAGCTTGTTAAACCTTCCTGTGATTGTCTTTTTCTTTGTTTTTTATTGTTGTTAATATAGTTTTAAGTAAGATGTAATATCAACACCTTACAGGCCTTGATGCCTGACAGTTTTTTATTTATTTATTAGTTTTACCTGTGAGTGTTGTATGCTTTAACATAACCAGGATACTGTAGAACAATGTACATTGTTCCTTTTTCCCATTGTAGTACCTACGTGTGGCAACGTTCAAAAAAACACTTTGGATCTGATCTAACTCAAGAATTTCCCACCATCAGTAACACACTCCAATTATCTGTATATATAATAAAATATCACCGAATAGTTTTTGACCGTTTGTCTGGATGTATGTGCGGCGATTGGCGTGAAAACGGCTAAACCGGATCCACGCGGGCGAAAACTACTATCTCATTAAAACTAGTGATTCAAGCTCCATTTTGTTAACGGAGCATGTTCAAACAAGTATACATATTAGCTACTGACTCACAGTATTATCCCAGGCCATAACATTAGCATTAAATTGTACTCACGCATCAAGGCCGAATATTAGACCGGTTTTGTTGTAAATAAGATCGTAGTGGTTTTTAGATGTTTAATCTTGCATTTCCTGACTAAGAATTTTCGTACCGTTGCCGCTAAAGAGTTGTTTTCTTTGCATTTTAATGATTTGATGGGTATGCAAATATAGCATTTGCATATTAATTTTTAATGTGTTAATTAAACATCACTACAGAGTTTATTTGAGTGCGAAGTCAATTTAAGAACTTTTAAAATTAGACATTTTGGAAGTGTTAAGCTATCGATTAACTCAGCCTAAATGATCTAAATTCTACTACAGAATATACGTACACTTAATCGCAAAAAACAGGTAATAACCGCTTTGTCTTAGTAGATAAGAATACCTACTGAAAAGACTTAAAGATAAGCAAAATAACTGCAAAAGAGTTATTACTCGTCGTTAACAATAAAAATATTGAAAAATTACTAACAATATCTATAACAGCAGTTACTGCTGAACAAGTGTTAATAAACGGTGTAAGAGAATAAAATAAATCACATAGGTAATACTAAGCATAATCAGCCTATAATGATCCCACTGCTGTGCCAAAGGCCTTCTCTCTGTGAAAGGGAGTGGGCCGTAATCTACCACGCGGGCACAGTGCGTGTTGGTGGATGTCAGTTGTCTGCGAATTTTAGTTCTAGGACATGCCTCGAAACGGTGATGGAAAACATCGTGATTGGTTACTGTTAAGATAATGAATCTTACAGTAAGATTAACGTTATACAACACAGTAGGACATTGATTGAACAGTTTCAGCTCATATAAACATACGCTGTTTATCAAATTTGTAATATTCTTCATGCCTTTGTAATGTAAACAATTTTTTTTTAAAGTTATTGTTGGTTTGGAAAACCATGATACAGCTTTTGTCTGATGATGAAATGACTTCGTCAAAGTATTTTTGTGCAAAAACATAATGCACGAAAAAAACTCCCACTTTAAACTTTGCACGTATAATATATCTAGAAAATTCGTTTATACGATTCAATGTGTAATGTGTGTTGTACTGAATACGAAAACGCTAAACAACTTCTAAATATGACCTTACCCGGGATACAATTTATTAATCTCGCATGTATCGAGCCAACTCCTGTTTATACAATAGAAGCTTTGTTTAATCTTTATCTGCCTGACATGCGTTGTCTAGCTCCAATATACTACGTACATTAGATAATCATATGATAATCTTTAACGTACATACCTACAGGAAAACAGACCATCTGACACGTACGTCACACGTTAGCACAATGTCTTTGGTTACACCTTCAAGCTTACTTACATAATAAGTGTTGCCTGAGTATGCATACATATGTTACTAATGCAAGAATTATTATGTCCTTGAATCTGGAAATGGCATTTTCATGCCGATGTTGCCCACGGAATCTGAAACATGCCTTGGATTTTAGATAATTATTATTACAGAACACTATTTTATCATACTCCTGCCGACAAAAATCTAGCCATCCTAAGCTAAAAGCAGTAGGATTCCAACACTTAGAACGCACCGTAAACGAAAGGGGCACAATTTCGAGCTACGCCTTAGTCCCGGGAACCAAGAAAAAAAATTATCCCGAAATTTACTGTAGTTCTGAACATCAACGTTTTGCCGATGGTACTATGAGTCCTTTCTAATCAGAAAACTTGTCTGTTAATCCGATTCAATGTTCACCTTCGACTAAATCTATGTCCCCCTCTTTTTCCTTTATGTGACAACATAACACCTTCCATTACACCTTCACACAGTACACTTAAAAGCCGTAGAATCACGAGAATCCAAACTACGTTTAACCCTGACCCGTACATCGTCAAGGTCATTACAATTGCGGAATTCGGAATAACAAATTCAGATTCTCATTACTCGATTTAGAAAACCGCTTTCACGGTGACGTTATCATTCGTGACCGGAATACCGATATAATGATCTGATTTGCGTTTATGTAAATAGATTGAGGCATGAGGGTGATTTCGCGTGAGTATTCGTCTAGCGCTGCATTTGTGATCTGCTTAGGCGCTAATGTGATTGTCCTTCAACGTATCATCATCATTCTACGTTTTGATTGGTTTACGGCAGAGCGAACCAATCAGCCCAAGCGTTTTGTACGAGTAAAACAAACATTTTTTTTTTGTTAATTATTTGTACGAGTAAAACAAACATTTTTGTGTGCATCGCTCGTTAATATGACTTTGTCCGTGATGCGACCTTCCTCAATGAGCCTTTCAGTGAGAGGAACACACAACAAATATTTAACATTTATTGTGATATTCGCTTTTACTTCTGTGTATTCGAGACTTTGTTTTGACTGTAGAGATTGCATATACTTAACACTTGTACTTGCGGTTGAGGACACTTGTTTATAATTTTTATCTACTCTCATATCGTAAAAATTGAATTATAAAATTCAAAACGAGTTTATATTGACATACTTTATAAACAAAATACCGAAATTGTAGTAATATAATCTTATTACAACACTAATTCTGGAACAAAGTAATGTTAGAAAACATTTTTGTAGCATTACGATACAGGGCAAATCAAAGAAGTTAATATCACAAAAGAGTTTCCATCAATATTTTTTGCAGTACAAAACGTTTTGATAAAAAAAAATATTTGTCTGTGACAGCGCCATTTTGGCGCCATTCATATGTTTTGTTGTTTCTTTTTTAATTCTTGCTTAAAAAATACGAATCTCAGTGAATATATTCAATTTAGTACGTTCAATCCCAATGCATAAGAATAGAAAAAAAAGTGTATGAAACTGCACATAACTAGGTATTAAAATACTCGTATGATACTATTAAAAACCTCGCCTATTAATACCCCTCATTATGCAATAGTTTCACAAACTACTATTATCGTATGCAATGTAAATATCATACATTCTAAGCTTTTCACTAGACACCCAGGTATCTCTTCCAAAAATACCGGTACTTAAAGATTTGTGCAGCCATACATCAGCCGCAGCCGTCATTTTTGCATTGATGTTTCCGGGGACACATTGGTAGCGAACAAACAGCGCCTTTTCGCGAATTCGGGTGAATATCGATTTTTTATCCGAAGCTGCTCTCTGACATTTGCAACCCAATTAGGACTGATACTTGGAAACACCGTTATCACTGAAGGATAAACTGGCTTACAAAATGACAGGATTATATCATTCCGTCTCTAGGTTTTCGCATGACAACAGCTACATTAAGTTGTTTGACATCGGTGTTCAAGGATGTTATCTTAAATATGTGACGATGCGATGTAGTATTATTACGTAAATTGTATTGATGTCAATACAATTTATGTATAATCTATCAATACATTGTTATTGTAATGTAGGTGAGGTATTTCTGACACCTTTGTACAATTTTAATTATTTACCTCGTATTGTGCTACATTTTTGTAACCTGTTCTTTATCCTGATCTAAATAATTACCCAAATCATAATGCGCTTAAAGAATCTAAAGAAGGTTTCTAAAGAATTTAAACAGGTATGCAGAATGTAATATAACTTATCTTAATTACTCATTTATACCAATACTACTCGTACAATTATTGGAATGCTCTATAGTACAACAAGACGGCAATATTATGCTATCGGCCTATTGTATTCAAGATAATACATAGATAACTTTATATCTAGCAAAAGCTTCGTATTCCTAGGTTATCTAAAGCCATACTCATTTCAATTTAGCACCAGTGATCTTATGAGACATTAAATGAATAAATATTGAAGTAATAATTCCGCCTCACGTACTCAGGACACAAAAGTTAAGACAGAATTAGTTTAAACTCAGGTTTTAAGTAAAATACAGCCGTTATTTGAAAAAAAAAAAACTTTTCCAAACCGGTTTAGTAGTAAAATAAACAAAAAACCCACTGACAGTCCTTATCATGGCTAATTATTAATTCATAGATTAGATTACTGAAATGGCTTAGGCAAGGCACGTGCGTGTAGAATGAAACGTGTAAACTAGGCAAAGATAATGACTTATCTGAAGTAAACGATCAAAGAAATGCTAATTCCTCATGTTTTGTTTTGTGAAATAAAATTTCCAATAACATCACATCATCATTATTCTCCTGCCCTTATCCAACTTTATTCTCTATTATATACTTAGTACATACTTCTTCACTATTAGTCGTCATCTCGGTAGTCACTACCTTTCTTGCCATATCATCTTTCACACAGTCCATCCATCGTTTCTTCGGTCTCTATATCTACTCGTATATGATCATATATGCTATCGAAACTCAACAGCATATTAAATCAATGTAAGTATAGATAAACACAAACATCAAAAATAAAACTTAAATTAATACTGTCATATGAATATGATTCTTTTTGACCAAGGATTGCGTATCTATCTAGTTCGCTAAAGATTTGGCAACTTATCATTTTAGAGATTACTTAATCTGTAAAAGAATCTTCAAGTCATCATTGACGTAAAACTGATATTACCAAACATGGTGACTATTGGAAAACAAATGATTGACGTAGTTTATATTCAGACGAAGATGCTTTTTAGATTTTGCTGACTTCTTCATTCTTATGTCCTGATATCCCAACTTTCTTTTAGCAAATAATAACCAATTTAGAAAAAAAAAATACTACTCGTATTTCGTAAAGATGACATTTTGATGTCAATTTCCAAAGACAAACATGCGGAAAAAGGAAAACAGTTTTATTAAAACCCGAGTGTGAAAGTTTTAATTGTGTCTTTTATATATTAAAGGCACGATAGAAATCGCGACACAAACTTATTGTACAATAATATCGTACAACGATCATGATAAAACAGTATTTTTTCCACTGCTATACCTATTTGTTTTTCAAGAATTCAGTGCGATGTCTGATTAGAGACTGAAGGTCGTAGGGTATTTAATCATCACTGCAGAATATAGGGCTTTTGCAGGTAGAAATGTGACTAAGAGAATGATTATAAGTGCTGATGGATGGAGTAGGAAAGGTGCACTAAAAAAAGATGTGCAATTATAATTGTGTGAAAGAGATTGTGCATAGCACAATAACTTCTGAATCGCTCCGAAGTTTGTTCATTGATATCATAAATTAAACAACGAAATTATATTGAACAGTTAGTTACCTTTTCAATATAATTTCGAATAGTGTCATACAAGCAAGATGAATTTGTACCTTCATAGAACTCCTCCTTCATATAAAATCGTAATTTAATAACCGCGTTTAAAGAAACAGAAAATGCGAACGAAGAAAATATTGATTTGTACTTTTTACCGGAGGAAATTGTGTGTGGAGCCCGTTCATGGTTGGATTGACGAGAATAGATAAAACAGCTCGGTAGGAGATTTAATTTGTTTCGTTTGAAATTGTTTTTATGTCGTCGTCAATATCTTAGAAAAGTCAATGGAAAGTGTAAGGACCATCATTATTAGCATCTAACTTTTATGGCATCAAATCATATTTATTAACTAACGAAAGTCATTGGTCTGCCTCAATAAAATGCGATAAAATAAGACATTACAATTAAAATTCCTAAATAATCAGCCCTCCTTGACCCGGAGGATCTCAAAACATTGCGATAACTTGGTAATTACCCAAATTAAAACAAAAACATTGGCCAGTGCGACTTCTACCGGAATTTATCTTATCACTGTAACAGCCTCATCGGTTCCAATCTGCTTTATCATATCTTTGTTACTCATGGCATTGATTGTTTAATTAGTAAATTAATTAGCTTCATTATTGCCTTCAAGTGAAGTGTGCGATATTACTTCATAAACTCGTAATTATGTTTGAATAGCATTTGCATCATCTATAATTGTATTGCGATGGAGAAAAAATAGGTCATTAATTATATCTGTGTTAATATTACTTCCTAGCTCATTTTTGTGTTTTTAATAATCTAGCTTTCGATAAAAGCACTTTTTATCTAGATTATTTTTCTTTGACTCTCTGATATTATCTTTAGTTACTTTGTGTGTGGTCAACCATTAATGACATCACAAATTATAAGCCACCCAGGAGCTCAAATAGCGACCTACTTAAGATAAAATCATTTCCCTAAGACTCAGTTAACTATGTTAATAATTATTTTATTAACATTGGACAAGCTCTAGCTCAGAACATCCTAAATAGTTACGTACCCTCTGCATCTTGTTACACAGACAGCTCTAATCTATCCTCCTTTTTTCTCCTAGACACCTCTCAGGAGGAAGTTGAAAACATACTGATGTCTCTAGACTCTGGGAGTGCACGAGGGTGGGACGGAATTCCTACCCTTTTCCTAAAACAGGCCAAGGAGATATTAGTCCCGCTGATCTGTGACCTGGCCAACCTAAGCTTTAACAAAGGCATCTTCCCCTACGTTCTTATGCGCTCCGTTGTTACCCCTGTGTATAAGAGTGGACTCTAGAATAGTTAACTACCTAACTAAGAATAACATTTTATCTTCCCCTCAATACGGTTTTAGAAGGGGAATATCGGCCCAGGATGCTACGGAGGAACTTGCTTCTGTGATAACCAAAGAAGTAGATAAGGGGAACAAATGCCTAGTGGCCTTTCTTGACCTCAAGAAGGCCTTTGATACCGTCTCTATCTCTAAACTTATACACAGGCTGGAGAACCTAGGATTTCGAGGTTCTGCTCTCTCTCTTCTCAGCAGTTACCTTCAAAACAGAAAACAGGGCGTAAAAATTGAAAACTGTCTTAGTGATGAAGATAACGTGACGTTTGGAGTCCCTCAGCGCAGTGTCCTCGGCCCGACGCTCTTTCTGATTTATATTAATGAACTCTGTAACCTTATTATCAACGGTGCGAGGATACTGTCCTACGCGGATGACACCGCTATAATCTTCTCTGCTAAAACCTGGGACAAAGTTAGGATGGAAGCTGAGAGGGGACTGGCTAGAGTTAGTTATTGGCTAAGTGAGAATCTACTTACGCTAAATACTCAAAAAACCAACTACGTCTGTTTCACTAAATACGCGAACTCTCAGCCTGGGCCTGATTTTAACATTAGAATACATTCTTGTCGTACACCAACCCAATCTACCTGCAGTTGCCCTGTGATTCGTAAGGTAAATTCCGTCAAGTACCTAGGTATTGTAGTAGATCAAAGGTTGAGCTGGTACCCTCACCTCGAACTAACTATAGGGAGGATGAGAAAGCTTATATGGTTTTCAAATCTTTGAGACACCTTATGAATGCAGAACTACTGAATTAAATCTACATCGCACTGGCCCAATCTGTAATCATTTATTGTATCTCGGTATGGGGTGGAGCAGCTAAGTCGTATTTTATAGGTCTACATGACCTTAATCAAGGATCTTTGTGCCCTAAAGATCCTTGACTAAGGTCATGTACTGTAAGCCCTACAGGTTCTCTACTGAGACCCTATACGCAAGCTCTAAGCTGCTCTCCGTTAGGAAACTCCACATACTACAGATGGTACTTAGATATCACAAAATTCTACCCTTTAGCCATGCTAAACTTTAAAAAAAACGGTGTGATATAGTAGCCCCTACATACCCAGCACGTTTAATCTTTGCTAGTCGCCAAAATGTAACTCAAGCCCCACGCGTTTATAATAAAGTAAATCGCATACTTAACATTTACCCTATGCAGCTGTATTAGTGTAAGAAGACATTGACGGAATGGCTCTTTCCACTTAAATATGATGCAGTGGAAGACATTTTGGCGACTCTGGGTTGAACTTTATGCATATAGACACACAAACATACACACACGCACTCCAACACACCCTCATTCATACACACACACTCCAGCATACGTCCACACTCATTCACACATACACACGCCCACTCGCACACACACCCACTCATACACACACACATGTGTGTATGCACACATACATTCACACAAAATATACATCCACACACTTATAAATACACGTATTGCCACATTGCCATGAACACGATTTTAATTTATCTTTATACGATATGTTTTATATATTTTTTTTTTCTGTTTATTAGAGTTAGAGAAAAAATGTGTAACTTTTATCTAATTAGCACAACGAAACGATTGTTAATTACTCGATGAAGAGCGTGGTTTATCCCATCACGAGCATCTTCGGATTTTTTCTGGGAAGCCCCTTCAACTTAATTGTATAGATTTAAGATAATAAACACATTTTTTTTTATGTCGTACCTACGTCAATACTATATTCTTTCATTTAAAGACTTAGGTCGTCATATTGGTAACTTTGATGTTGCATATTGATATCAATTGATCTCAATTCACATAAATTGTAGCTGTAGTAAGGTTTGCTTATAATACTTGAAGTTTTACCTATATCAAACCTTAGCTTATCTTGGCCGTCAATGTTCTTTATAAGGAAAATGGTAAGACAAATATGACGGCTACATCTTTTAATTTTACTGTTTAGCTAGACCTGTTTTATGTTTTGTTAAGTAAAATCACGGGATGAGATAAATGTTTATCTACTTGAGGTTTTGGAATTACTGCCATCATTGTCAAAAAATTTATGAAAACCTTGTTCAAACCATTAAAACTGCTTTCAAAACTAGGACACAAACACCTCACCCAATCTCCGTCTACAATCACAGTTTTAAAACCCATTGGCATGCACGCTAACAAAAAAAAGATTTTCGTCACCGTTGATTCTGTCGTGCCAACCCTGATTAGTCATGCGATCGTTGTTTGTCCTCAATTTTAATCATTTTGAAGTAAACAAGCCATTTTCGTATTATTTCTTGATAGGTGTAGCATAATCAGCCTTATTGTCCCACTACTAGGACACAGGCCTCCTCTCTGTAAGAGGGAGTGGGCTATAATCTAACACGCGGGCCCAGCGCGGATTGGTGGATGTTAAATGTCTTAGATTTTTTTGTTCGAGGACATGCCGATTACCTCATGATGTTTCACAACACCGTTTTGAGAGCAGTGGTGACGAAATAACTTACACAAATTAAAGTGCCTGTCTGGGTTCGAACCTACGATCTACAACTCGTAAGTTGATTAGTATGAAAATACCTAATTAACAATGAATCTTTTGAATGATGCAGGCGCCAATTTTAAGTATTAATAATCAGATATGATTCGTGATGAAGATTATACGTTTCGACGCATTTATTGGCAATAACGTAGTTTATTTCCTCTGTAGAGATATCTGAGTTTTTCTATTATACGTCACATCATTGATTGGGGTTTTAATTATGGAAATGGTGATTAACAGATCCGGTTGTGTGTGTTGTTGTGGTGTACCTGTAAAAAAAACACATAAAGCTGCAAACCAACACTTGGAAAAGGAAGGGCTATAACCAAAAAGTTATAGGCAAATACCTACATACTTTCTAACGACTATTTGAATTTACTGTCTTTGCATAATGCACAGAATAATAAAGATCAAGATGAAGATCTTAATTTTGATGCTATTTAGAAACAAATTATAAATCATCGCCCTTACACAGCACCTGAACAAAGTATCTTAACACAATTCCCAGCTCACACCAGTCTCCAATTAATCAACCATCACTATTCTCAACTCATGATACGGCTCATCTAATATATATAATGATAAAACGCATATTAAAAATAATCCCTAATCACAACGCCCTCTCTGTCACATGTGCCTTGTACTCTTAGTGTACTTACAACGTAAACGGATTTGATGCCAAGTGCTTCCCTAGATGATAGACAAATGAGTCTGATATGATAATAGTTTTTTATAAGCATGACTGCACTCGACATCAAATTGAAAACAAGTGATTACGCTTCATACGAAGTACCGTCACTAGAATTCCTTGTATCGTGAGTATCATCGTCTATATGCTATCACCCATTTGATCTGTGTATTATATTGACTTCTTAAAAGATTTTTTTTTAATTTTCTATTCTTTTTCATTCTTCTTCACTTAAATAATGGTTGCATTAAAGATTTGTCAATTTTCTGTGTGCAACTTTTATGATATCAGCAGCTAAAAGCTCTTCTCATATAAATTCATATTTCACAGAACATTTCTCAAGGAAAGTCAGGAACGCAGCACTAGCAACCGACGTACATGTATGACCAAAAGCCAATTCTCGCACTAAAAAAACGTTAAAATTCAAATCGCAACGTCATCTCAGCAACAATCAATGTCAAAAGCTTGTCAAAAAAGTTTGTAAATTGATTGTAGGTATTTTTGACACATTGAGACAGATTAGAAAGCGAACGTAAAAATACGGGAATGCTCTCACTGATGTATGAACGTAAACGAAGCAATAGGAGCATGTAAGAATTGTAGCAGTATGTAAGAATTGTGGCGTGCCATAGTTTCTGCCTACCCCATAGAAAGAGTGGCGTGAGTTTTATGTTATTTCTACCAACACAATCATTTAACCAGATACAGCAGACAATGAAACACAAATGGAACACTGCTGGCGAATAGCAGACGGTCGATGAATCGCAGAAGATTCGTGGGTCGTTTTATTTCGTCAATCTGACATCATCACGAACCGCTCATTGCAATGAAATCCTAGATGAAGCAAATAATCCTGCGCAATGCGTTGCTTCTTGATTCTATATTAATGATTCTGGTTAAGGATACTGGCAGTTGTTATCTGATAGTTGATGGTATGTCTAGGACAACCATATTAGGTTTGAAGAACTACTAAGAGTAAAGCATTAGCTTTTAGATATTAAAAGCTAATGCTTTACTCTTAGTAGATTAAGGATTGCATATTTAAATAATTTAACTTATTGTCAACTGGAATGGTCTGCGCTTGGTGACGGGGACCATCACAGGACACTACTCGCTAAACAAACACTGCCACAATGGGTATAACGGACAGCTCTCTATACAGGGCTTGCATGGAGGCGGAGGAAACCATCGCGCATGTGGGCTTTGAGTGCACAGGCGTTACCCAGATTTGGACAGACCCTCGGGGCAACAAGATTTTACACAGGTGTTCTCAACAGACCAGGTGATTTGATCAACTTCTGGAGGGAGGTGGCTGGCGGCTGTCGGTGGTTATTCTAACCAGCCCGTTGGAATAACCACTGACAGCCGCCATTGCCCACGGGCAATAATCCACTTAAAGGGCTAAGTGCGGAAACCAAACCCTATAACATAGAACTTATTGTCAACTTTCAGAATCCATTGATTCAGTACTTATTTTACTTTAAAAATACATTCTGTATTAATAGATCAACGTCACAACTAACTATTCAAAAACTCTATAGTCGAATTACATAATCTTTATCGCGGTTCATTTGATGCATTCCTAGCATCGACATATACCTAACTAATGCACACGTGGGAATCTCTGGCACTATTAACCGTTTTTGTCACCTCTGCTGCTCTCGATGTAATTCCTACCTTATCCATAACTGTTTAAGGTTGTTTTTTATTATTTTGGTTACTATCTACTAACTGTCTATCTTGGCTGTGACGTAACAAGTCATGTAATAATTCCGCCCACTGTGTGTTTATGTTTACGCTCATATTTATAACATAACATACGTTAGAAGCTATCTGCTATATGTGTATCGATTGATCTATTTTTGTGACACGGACCTTGTTGGGAGTAACAAAAGTTTATCGGGATGTAACCTTTTTGTTTTGCCTCCATGTGAGTTTCTAATTGAGACGTGATTAAGTATTCATAATAATTAGGTCGTATATACTGGTCCGGGTGTAAAAAGAACGTATGGAGGACATTTATAGCTGTCAGACTATCATTTGGTTGCCATGATTTATGCCACATATTTGTATAGGAAGTACAATACAAGTTTTATACATCACGCTTTTATTCACCGAAGGGTCAAACAGAAGTACACCCACATTTTGCCAGTTATGTTTAAGTCCCATGTAACTGGGAGCGAGCCTTTTGCTATCAACCGGCACACATCCAGACTCCGTGCTGCTGTTGAGAAATTCCAGATAGATAAACCCAACAACTCTGCCTGACCTGGGAGTCGAACCATTTATTAGATAAATGGTCATAATTATAAAATAGTCTTAAACCTAAATAACGGCAATTTTCACTGTATTACGATTCATACGCGGTCGAAAGAGGTTCAATGTCAATATCGAGTGTAAAGGGTGATGCAATGACCCTTTCGATTTCAAAGTCAGCTTTTATTGCCACTGATAAAAAATGTATAAATAAAATCACTCATCATACGTAGCGAGGGGGAGAATTTATCTCCTGTAAAAGTATTTTCTTGAATAAATTCCTCAAGTGGAAAGAAGCCCTGATTTTCTTGCGTAGACTTGAATAAATTAAAACTATAAAACGTACTTAGATAACTTTCTATCAAATTAAATAGAACTAGGTCGAAACATACGTTGTTTACTTCAGAATATGCTAAACACGATGAAGTTTCACATCCAACCAAGTTGAATAGCTCTAAAGTCCTTGCGTCAATTTTTTCTTTTTTTAAATATTTGGCTTTTCGATAAAGTTAGAAGAAATTGAGGAAGAACAGAGCTTGCCCAGGAGTAGAACAGAGAAGGCTGGTCAAAGAAACTTTTTTACGACAAATCATAAATAACTATACTCATAGTTTAATAGGTTTTATGTGTAACTGAATTATTGCACAATAAGTATGTAAGTAGTTGGTTCAAAAACGTTTAACTGAATAGATTTCTGTCATTTTTAATACATGTAGATAAAAATTTTATGCCAAAAAATTACGTAAATTACACTCACACTTCCGCTGTACAGTCAACATAACACAAGCCAAAATGGACGAAGTACCTACTACGCTACACCCTTATACGTGTGCGACTGTCTGCGTGCGTATATTTGTAATGTGACTATCATTTTCTCCCACAATCATTAAACTTAACTTATTTACTAAACATATATTTTTATACATAATAGTAAAAACTCTGTGTATTATGATTATAACAAAATATTCTAATTGGGTCCTGGGTTCGATTCCCAGGTCGGGCAACGTGTTTTTGGGTTTTTCTATCTGGAATTTGTCAGTAGCAGCCCGGAGTCTGAATTTGTGCCCGGTTGATGGCAATAGGCTCGCCCCCTATTACATGGGACTTAAACATAACTTGCGAAATGTGGGTGTACTATAGGTACACCTCTGCCTAACCCTTCGGGGAAACAAGGCGTGATGATATGTTATGTTATTCTAATTGGGGTGTTTGGTTGTGTGCATGAATTCCGGGACATGTTTTATATGAATAATATAAATTACCTTTTCAAGCCTAAACCACTGAACTGATAGTCATGACAAATGGGTATCCTGGGACCTACAGAAAAGTAGCCTACGTCCGGGCTACTTTTTATCCTAGACTGCATAGGGATTTAATGATTATTTATGTTATATACATTTTTTAAATACATTGTATTCATTCAGTAACCATTCACATTGCGTTCGAATATAAACCAGCATAAAACATTAAAAAGAAAAATATACATGCAACTGAATTAAAATTAGAAAATATTATTTCGATTAGAATACCATGCAAACACAAAATAAAAGCCATTATGTCAATGAATTATTAGCTATTTAAACGAAAAACAATTATCAAAAAATAAAAGTTACATGAACACGGAACTCAGTGAAACAAAGTAAACAAATAGGTAATTACATGTCAGTTTGAAAAACATTAAGAATTACAAATCATCTAATGAGTAGAGACATCTTTCTTCCTTGAGCCTTGCCTTTAATGACCCTGGGTACACTAAACTTTTTAACTCAAGCGGTAACTTATTAAATATTTAAAATTCCTGAGGACTATGCTTAACTATTCCAAAAACCGGTATGATTTGTTCCCTAAATCATTTTACGCGTTTATTCCCTTACCAGCCTGTCCTCGTCTGTTTCGTTGCCATATACATATATTTTAAAGCTGTGCAACAGTACTACTACGTAAAGGCTAGGTGCTGTGGGAATACCTAGTTCTTTAAAATATGGTCGACAGGTGTTTCGTTGAGTATAGCATATTGATTGTTAAGATTGTTAATTGATTGTTGATTTATTTTCTACAAATGAAGCTAACAAACGAAACTTCCTGATCCAAGAATGTCAATAAACCTGCTTGTCCAGCCTTATCTTATCAGTTATGTGTGGTAACTTTCCATTTCCTTATTGGTTAGTACAAATATTATTATTTGATATAACGCGCGATGACACTAATATGAAAGCTTTATTTGTTAAGAGAATTGGAGCATGTTTGTCTAGACACGTGTTTGAGGACCTTTCTGGCGTTTGAACTTATCGAATGAGACTGGCGCGTTTTAATATTACATTTATTCATATTCATAGTAATCTGCTGCTAGACAAAGACCGCTTAGATATTTTGCCATATGACACGCCTTTGCATCTTACAAATTCAAATCAAGACCTTTATTTTTATTGGCAAAGTTCTGCTTATGTTCTGGTCCTGAAAGATTGAAGTCACAGCAATATATTGCTTTGACTTTCAATATTTTTTCAGTGAGTAATTTTTCCGCTAGTCACATTTTCTCTAAAGACCTTGTATTGGCCTTAACAAAAGAATATTAATCTAAAATTCAGATAGGGGAAATGTAATGTTCATCTCGCCATATGTCGCATAATATTACTTATGTTTTTTTTTTTTTTTTATAAATGGCATCTCGCAGGTCAACCTATGAGGTTGTCGTCTGCTTAGACGGACTTGCCTGTGGATTCCCTAATAAATTAAGGCCTCCAGCCAGGACTTAAACTTAAATACTAACTAAAAACTAAGCGACTACACGCTAAGGGCACCCCCTGTGGGGTACGAACCTCGGCTTAGGGCGTCGCTGGAAGAGGGCAGCAAATGACTAGCTGGATCAGGAATGATATTATTTAGGGACGAATTTAAAGCTACAGGCTCAGCGGCGCGGGCTGGCTCGAGCAAGGGTCGGGAGGGGCGTAGATTTGGGCGTCGCGGCGGGCCTCGGCGGCGAGGACGGTAGGACGGCGATCGGGTTTTGGGCTTATGAAGCGTGCTGGTTGCCTTACTACTCTCCTGGAGGAGGGTAGTGGCGTCGTCGGGGGCGATTAAGGTATGCCTTGGTCGGCGAATACTACTAATACGGGAAGGAGTGTAGCGGGCGGCCGCTGAGATCAAGGGGTTGGGGTGTTTTATGCCACAGTCAAAGAAACGCTTCGATAAGCGTTTCATGAACTGGTTTATGGTAGGCATTTTAAGATCGATGTGGAGTATTACTTATGATTTGACTGGAGCACTGATATACAGGGTGACTTGTAATTTGGCGTATTCGTTCCAGGATACGATAGTGACTCCTTTGCAACAATTAAGCACCCCATAAAGCCTAGTCGAAAATTCTTGGAATTCGAGATTTTTTATGTATTTTTGAAAGTTTACCAGGCTCCGTCATTAAATCTCACTTTTCTCCAAACTCTCAAATTGCCTTACTTTTCGATGTATCCTAATGTTCTAAAACATCAAATAGTTAAAAGAAGGAAGAAATTTACCATTTGCAAAAATCATTAACCTACATGAACTTGTATAATTGCAAAGCACACGTGTGAGCACTATGTACCTACTATAAAGCGACCCTATACTGGGCACGTCTGTCATTGACTTGAATGTGGCTGAGAGTATGTCACGCTCACTCAAATGTCTCGTTGGTGGTGGCGTGTGAGTTGGATCATTAAGTTCCCTTCAAAATGGTAGAGCTGAATGGAGCTGATCCATACGTCATTTTCGTGAACGGGTGCCGTCAGTGGGGACTGGTCATCTCTTGGCTGCCACGCCACGGCTTTTTTTAATTTTCGATTTTTTTAATCTACATCTAGAGATCTACATCGTTCTCGCATGTATAATTTCAACAAGACTGATGTAACAAATTTACTGTAACAATATTATTTAAAAGAGTGTCCATGGAGTTTCTTGCCTGTTCTTCTCCATAGGTACCTACTTCGCTTTGGAATGGGCAACTAGCTTCATATTTCTGACTGACCGACCCCTTGACTATTCAAAAGTGCCTGTAATTGGTTTGTATGAAATAAATGCTTTGAGTTTGACAAATTACGGTGAATACATGATCATTTAATCAGCTATCTAACGAGGTACGTAATAAAAAAAGATGTAGCGGTGCCGATGAAGCAGTCGAATATGCTGGCAAAGGTCGAATTTGCAAATTGTTAATATATGGAAAAAAATAGAAAACCGACTTAATTAACTCCTTTATGCCATCTCACTGCTTTCTAACTTCTAAGCAAACCATCACATGTTAGGCACCCAGATCGTAATGTCCAGGTCACTAGTCGCAGAGCGTCTTTTTTGTTTTTAACATGAATCACGGTCTACTCAGTTTTGTATGGGGTCATATGAAAATCCTTGTATACAAGTCACCGGTAGTAGAAGTACTAACGCAAATAATAATACATATTTCGGAACTTACGGGTTGTACACAGAGATGCCAATTTTGAACGAAGTCTGTAAGCAACCAACAGCAATCAGGTTCAGACTTAAAATTATTTCAACAATTGCCAATTCTATCTTTTTCGGCATTTTCGACCATGGACTCCTCTAAATGTTTTCGTTTACATGACACACGTTCTACTCGCTGGTCACGGTTCACTTATCGCTTTGTTTGCGTGTATTAAAAATTAACATAAAAGGCAGCTTACCGTTTTTTTTTTGTGTGACTTATGACCTGGCCAGGACGACCTGGTTGCCTAACGTGTGATGAATTGCTGAGAAGTTAGGAAGTAGTGGGATAGCATAAAACACAGACAGGTTATTAATTCGATAATCACACAATTTTTAAATATTTTAATAATTTGTATTATCGACCTTTGTCAGCTTAATGTACTATTTCACGGCACCTCTGATTATTTTTGAAACTCCTATACCTCAATATATAGTTGATTAAATGAATATGTCTTCTCCGTAATTTGTACGCGTCAAATTTTGAGATAACTGGTGTAAAAGTTCATGTAGCTAGTTTTTTGAAAATAGTTAATACATTTCTTAATGTAAATTTAAACTGTTAAATGTTTTAGAACATTCGGATACATCGAAATGATTGTTTCATGATTTTGGGTACCCAATAGAATAGAAATGAAAGCTATGAGAAAAAGGATGTTTAGTGACGAATTCTAGGAAATTAAAAAAAAACATAAAGGACAATGCCAGATCCTGCCCCAGCTATTTACAGGAAATGTCAATTCATGAAAATAATTGTAATGATTGAAGGACCTTTTCATAATACATTGTTTTTCAGTAGAACTTGCCGATTACAAATGAATGATAAGAGGAATTCAACTACTGAATTTCCTATTGCGCATGATAAACAACAAAAAAAGTTTTAAATACCTCTAAAACAAGAATTTATGTAACGATTATAATAATTATGATAATTCGTAACGGATATGTTGTTCAAATCGCTTTTTAACAATTATAAACTGCACCTAACCTAGAATCAATGTCATTATTGATTTAAGATTTTAACAGAAACCGCAAACTACAGGCATTATGACAAATGTTTAGTTAACAGTAATAAATAAGCTTTAAGATGCTGCATATTGCAGGTCTGTAAATGACTTTTTCATTTGAGTGGGGCAAAGTTCTATAGAGTTTGTGTATATTTTTTTTTTATCTATATATTTGGCATTGTCTTTTGTGTTTTCGAATCCCTTAAATTTTCACCTAGGTTTTATGGGGTGCTTAATTGTTGCAAATGGACCACACTACAACGTCTTGAAAGGAATATGTCAAATTACAAGTCAAACTGTATGTGTTCGAAAACAAAAAATATTTAGATGAAATATTGGATCATGTCGAAGAAATTCAAATCACCTGCTTGAAAAGGATTTCGCTGCCGACGTAATATTTAATGAATAAAATATTGTGCCCTACGTATTGTACTCGTAACATGAATAACCGAATAACAATACCCTGTCTGGCAAGGGCAGGGTTTGTTATTGTCATCATCTGTCTTATCAAAATATGCTTGCAGAAGGCTGTCTTCCTTAGCCCAGATTTTTTGCTGGCAGTTGTGTTCAGACGTTACATTGAAGCGCGACCAAAACCAAGCTTCCAAGTGTAGTGTTTTTATGATTTTGTGGTTTTAAAAATTACGTATGTTAGCCTATAAGGTATTTGGGTCTTTGTTGCCTGAATTACCAGCCCGATCACTATGTACGGCAAGCCGATTCCTTGGGAGAAGCAAGCTAAGTACCTAGGCGTGATCCTTGATCAAAACCTTACCTTTAAAGAACATATCAAGACGGTTCGCGCGCGCGCCTCCTTTGCTCTTAGTAGACTCCAATTCATACTGACAGCCCGCAGCAAACTGTTACTAAAATGCAAACTGTACATCTATACCGCAGTCATCCGTCACATTATGACCTATGCCTGCGTTGTATTCGCGCACGCTAATCCACGTATAAGATGCAGAACCGTTTCCTTAGAAAGGTCACGGGTGTCCCCTACTATGTCCGTAATATAGATCTCCACGTCGACCTTAAAACGTCCACCATAAACCAGTTCATGAAACGCTTGTCTAAGCGTTCCTTCAACTTTGGCATAAAACACTCTAATCCCCTGATTTCAGTGGCCTCCCGCTGAAATCAGGCATTAGCAGTATTCGCCGACCAAGGCATACCTTGATCGACCCCGACGACGGTACTACCCTCCTCCAGGAGATTAGTAAGGCCACCAGCACTCTACATAATCCCAAAACCCGATCGCCGTCCTACCGTCCACTCCGCCGAGGCCCGCCGCGACGCCCAAACTCACACCCTCCCCGACCCTTGCTAGATCCAGCCCGCGCCGCTAAGCCTTTAGCTTTAAATTCGTCCCAAAATAACATCAGTCCTGATCCAGCTAGTCCCTTGCTGCCCTCTTCCAGCGACGTCCTAAGCCGAGGTCCGTACCCCACAGGGGGTGCCCTTAGCGTGTATTCGTTTTAGTTTTTAGTTAGTATTTAAGTTTAAGTCCTGGCTGGAGGCCTTAATTTATTTGGGCAACCACAGGCAAGTCCGTTAAGCAGACGACAACCTCATAGGTTGACCTGCGAGATGCCAAACAAACAAACAAAAATTGCCTGAACGAAATGTTTTATTATATTATATTATTATTATATGCGGGGGTAGTAGGCTTACAGGATAAACTGATCTAACTTTATATTAGTGTTTTACATGGAGCAACTGCATATATTGCCTACAAAACTTACTTTTCGTTCTCCATAACTTACGTAACCTATATGAAACTCATTGAAAGCATTATCAGAATTCGTCACACATATATGAAATATGTGACGTATATCCTCTTTCAATTGCTGTAATAATAAACCATTAAACAAACCGTTATCTGTAGTAAGTTTTCTTTTGGTACTTTATGGTACATCAGACGATTATAACAGTTAAGTATTAGCACATAATTGCATTTAAGTTCATCGGGGTCATCGCCCTCTATCGGGCGCAGTTTCGTCTGCCTCCGCCCCAAGGTTTAGGTTCACCGATTTCCTGATGGCATCGTCATTGAGGAAATAATTTGGTGGTTTTGACACCCAGGAATTGATGTTTCGTAAATAAACAATGGCTGTTACATTATTTTGTGTCATCTTCCTCATTGTTCTCATGTCTAAATACGAAGTTTTGTATCCAATTGGGATGATGACTACTATTAAAAATGTTCGTAAAAATAATTGTATAATGTAATTTCAAAGAAGGCATAGTAAAAACGAGATAATCGAAAAAATCTGTTAAATCGATGTTAATATGAAGAAGATACACGCTTTAAAAGTTTTTGGAGAGGATTATTCCTGTCCTTGTCGCGCGGTACGGACAATGTACGGCGCTAGTATGAAGTTACGTAGTCGTGACGTCACTTCTACGATAGTGCTGTCCTAGTCTAACACTTAATTTAAAACGTTTATAACTTGGCAGTTTTTTAAGCTTTTACACTTTTTGTAATACTATTTGCACTATTTGGAAATAAAAAAAAAATTGAGAAAAAAAAAAATTTCATCATCCCCATTTAGGCATATGATTAATTATGTATCGGCACTTGTTGAATAGTTTGAATGAACATGAACTGAATCCAAGGTAACCATTTCCGCATTGATGTCTCTGCCACCCTGCGTCCGAACGATCCAAAGTTTGTATTGTGTTAGCTATCTTTTAACCACCTTCTAACTCAATCTCAATCTTTGTGTTTTTTTACTACAAAGACCATTTCATACACCGATGTACATGGTATTCACACGATCTGAATAAGATTACGTCTGGGCGTTAAAAGAGACTGTGACCTCTGAGTTTGTTTCGGTCTGTCTTCTCAGAGCAGTCCGCCGACCTCATCATCAAAAAATCATATATTAAAAAATATGATTGACGTGTAAAAGTGTTTGTATAAAACTGCTTACAGAAATAAATAGTACATTGTGATACAAGTGTGCTCTTTTGTTCGTTACCCCCGAAGCAGTTATATTCGCGCGAGCCGTAGGCGATCTCGATAAGGGAGCCGAGTGGATACACGCACATATATAGTACATGCACATAGTGGATATATGCACACGCGTATCAGACGTTTTTCAAAACACTTGCGAGGAAAACTCGTATTGTTATTATCTTTTATTGAAACAATTAGTGAAAGTACCATTCTCAAAATGATACCGAACAGTTTTTGTTGACATTTTTACAGTTTGTGTTATGGTATTGGTATTATTAATAATTTCGTTGTTTTCATTTTCTTAGGTATATGCCGGAGATGATAAAAATATTCATTGTATTTAGACATAAAAACTCTTTACGGAGATGACAAAAAAAAAGTTTAACATAAAACATGAGTGCAGTAATGTAAAGTAAAACACGCGTGTTTAATACACTGAATTATGAACCTAAAAGCGGTGTTTTAGGAGCCGCTTTATGAGCAATTGTGTTGAAAAATCAGTTATCATAACCTGAAGGGCAATTCCCGTAATTTAATACGTTCAAAATCTAGTTGCAGTCTCACCTCGGTGTCAATCAAATCGAAGGCATTTTTGACATATTGAGACTGAGATTAGAATGTGAACATTCTTAGAAATAAGAGGATTGCCCCTCTGGTAGTAAGGTTTCCTTCTTTCTTTCCTTTCTACTAGTACTTGCTACGGAAGTTTATGATTTATGATCGAATACTTATTATGGTGATATAGTCCCGTTTTACAGGCCCTGCAGACAAATTGTGATTTTGAAATGTCTGTCGGCATTTCATTGTGTTTGTAGATGCCAAATATTGCATTGCATCAAGGCTTGTCTAGTGCAATAGTGAATGGCGTGATGCATTGCTTAGATTACTCACTCATCTCGCAGCTAATTGTATAACAATCCATCGTCTCGTAGATTTCATATACATTTTTGATGACTAGGAAATAGGACACTCTGATGATTTGCTTTAAAATCTGTTTCAGTAAAAAGCACAATATCATCATTCAGGTCCGCTCGCCCATTAAGATTCCAATATCGAAAACACTTCGAAAATGAGCCCTGAAAATCGCTGTAGTGATCACAGTAAAATGTCATACTCTAATAAACATTACAACATATAGCAACAGGTAACAAACATAAAAAAATACATCGTAAACCGATGTCTTTTTTTATGTTTGTTACCTGTTGCTCTTGATTCTTCAGGAAGGAACAGATTCTGGCACGTTTTGCCAGAATCTGTCTGACGGAAATCTGTAAATTAAAAGAGTTGGTAATATAACACTTTAACCCTGAAATCTATTTCACATGTCAAATTAAAGAAAATATAGTAGACTAGTAACAAGTGATGTATGAAATCGGAAGTTGAAATATATAACTTTGGAAACCATAGGTAAACAAGAATTTGTTCGGTGGGAAAAAACAAAACATACAGAGTGGCAGAACCATCGACTCGCAAACTGAAAACATGAATTTAGTACATCTAGAATCATGTTCTACCCCTTATCGTAGTGTTTCACGATTATTAAAAAAAACCTATTTCATCCAAAACTTTATAACCAAAGAAAAATATTAGCGAGAATCATGAACTGAATCCATTGCAATAGGTTGCGCAATAATATCCTCCACCTATCTAGATAAGGATAATACACTAACGACTATCCACTTTCTTATATTAAGCAAATACCGTAGCGACTAGTTTGAGGAAACCATTAGGTGTCACTGCACTTTATCTCTATTTACGCACGTATGTGATAAATGGACGTGAACAAATCATTTTGATATACAGCTCGAAGGTCACCTCAACATTAGAGCGACACGGCTTGTAAACACTTGAAAATATCAAAACCTTAGAAATACCATTTATTTTGTAATATTTATTTGGGGAGATGTGTCATTTCTTTGATTTGTGAAACAATGAAGATGATTTTATAGTGCGCAAGAGTGAAATTTCAGAATTGATTACAAATATGACATATTTAAAAGGATTATCTGTGCGATGATTGCTCAATTACTGTGTCTGCTTCGCGGACAATGCAAGTGTTCAGTCATCATCATCATCATCATCATCATGAGCCCATAGCAGTTCACTGCAGGACAGCAGCCTCTCTAATTGCACGCCAATGAGCTTGATCTTCCCATCCATCTATCACAGATCCTTACCCACCATATTTCGAAAACCGTCGCTCCAACGATCCTGAGAGCTATTTCAATAACTATGTTTTAACATCACAATTATTTGTTTTACTTGCGTATTGTTGATGCAACTGAACAAATGTTTACTAGACGATGCAATACTATTAAGCATTAACTTACCTCTCTGATATTGCTATATCAATTACTCTGTTGACGCAAACATTCATCTATTTCATTTTTCAATCATTAATTTCTATTCTTTTTCTCATTTCTTCCCTTTGCCTTGTTTACTGTTTCTAATTGGTCATTTGCTTCGAATACCAGTAGTCTTTGTAGGGTTCCGTTATTCAAAAGGACAAAACGGAACCCTTATAGGATCACTTGGTTGTCCTGCTGCCTGTCGATTAATCGTGACGTATATCGATGTATCCCGAACATGTTATTCAACTAAAATGTTAAGTTTGGGCGTGAGTTTGTCTCTCCCTCACGCACTCAGCCTCCTCCTTCACGAGCATTACTGCTTCGCAGAAGGAGGTGTCGGCTTTCCATTCAGTCTTGCTCCTTACCATGGTCTGGGCCAGGGCCGGAAGCGAGAGATCGCCGCCACCGACATCCTCCTCGAGGACACGGCGGTGCTCCGCCTAAGCTGGACAGACCGCCATCGTATGCTTCACCGTGTCCTCCGGGCGATGCACACAATGGCGACAACCGGGCGTTTCCTCCCGCCTTATACGAAACAGGAACCTCCTGAACCCCCGCTGACAGATGAAGTTGATACTGCGCAACGACACGCCTCATGTGCATGCGCAACGAGCCGCCATAAAATTTGAATTGGTAATTACCAAACTTTCCAAAAATGTTCACCGTAGCACTGTCTGCTGCACCTAATTATTACCATTTGTTTATTCAATCAATTCCTATTTACGTCACAATCAAACGTTTGTCCCACAATAAACTTCGGAAAATTTTAGTACGAACAAACCACGATTGTTGTTATCTGAACGTAAAGTTCTATTTATAACAACAATTAAACAACACAGAGGGTCAAATATTTATTTTATTTTCATCGATAACGCACTCGCTGCGTAATTAATCTTAGTTAATAAGTTTAATACTACCGTATTGAACTCTAGCTCTTTAGAAATAAGGTTTTTGCTATTCTTGTTTATACAATAATGAGTGCTATTCAGATGCGTTAGTAATGTAAACCTCATAAGTGGCTGTGTGACATAAGTGTGCGGCAATAGCAACATAAATAAATATGTAGATGTTATTGCAACGGAGATAAAAATAGATGGTATGCATGCAGTGGCTTATGAACTAGGATATAGTTAAATGCAAACGTTAAAAGTACGTCTTCATTCTACGTCATAAGTTCATAACAATACGGCTTGTTTCTACGAAATCTTACGGTTGGGCTGAGGTGTATCTAGGGTTGCCAACCCTACTTGTATAATATGTATATTATCCTACTATATTAGAGGTCCAAATACTATATTAAAAATAAAATAGTAGTCGAAACTACTATATTTATTTATTTAAATACTTTATTGTACACCACAAAAATACATTTTCAAAAACAATACTACAAAACATACAATGGGCAGCTTTATCGCTTTCTGCGATCTCTTTCAGGCAACCTTGGAGTCGACAGTGATTTACCTGGACATAAACTGGTGTAATCTCTAAATGTACTTAAATCAGTAACTATTAACTGAAACCACTTTATGTTAAAAACAATAAATGAATTTAAAGTTCAAACAATATAGTAACGGCAAAGGATGTATTTAACACATGAAACGACTACCTCTCACAAAGGTCTCTGAAAAAGTTCCCTCATATCGTCCTAATATAACAATGGTCGCAACGTAACGCTGCTCTTGATTATGTTCCCACGCTGAATCTTGATATCTTATTCGATGTTCAAATCCGCCACGGGATACTGCCGCGCAAGCACATCGTCTTGCCGTGGGTCACCATGCCGCTCCAGTAATGTCACTCTTAACTTTGTAAAGAGAGCGCTGCAATCGCCAACACTGGCGACATAAACTTTCATTTCAGTACAAAATTTCGCAATAGGGCCATTATTAATAGCATTAAAGCTGAAAAATTAATGTTGCGCCCTTAATTTAAGGTGAACTACCTAACAGTTAAGTCATTTTAAAAAAAGAACTTCGAAGAATATGCATTTAAAAAAAATCTTTTAACTATTTCATTTTTACCGGCAAAGGCTTCGAAAATACTATATATCTTGATATAAAAGAAGTTGGCACCCCCCTGGGTTTACCCATGGTATACCCACATTCGACGAAAATTTCTGCGTTCTGGTCTTATCCAGAGGTTCTCAAATAGGGGCCTGAAAATGCGGCGAAATGGTTCCAGTAAAGGACGGAACGACAGTGTTTGCTTCGCGCTCGACTTGGCGGGGGCACTACCATGCCCCCCGATAAACCATTTGCACTCTAATGACTTTTTTTTTTGGAAAAACCTCTTTTATCTAAACCCTAAAACACAACTTTGTGTTGTCTCTCTCAGTATCACTTTCATGTCTGCTATCGCTTTTATCATCAGACTATGATCCCACTGTCGTTCTTGAACTTTGCTCTTTGTTTAAATTCACGATAATTAAATAAATATCACTGTGTGGCTGACCTAGAACAATAATACAAGTTCGTGAATTAAAATAACATGAACTGTTTGACATACTATGTCATTGTTTATCTCTTCGTTATGTTTGCTATTTTGATTGTGATTGCGTCTTCCGGCGGTATTCTAAATGGCAAAACAGAAGTGTTCATTAGTAAAGACCCCTGCATGTTACCTTTTGGCATCCCCGAAAGCTGTTGCAGTCTAAAACCGATAAAGAAGGTTAGAAGTAGACTGTTTATGTCGTTTAAAATTATGAAATCCCGTGCTATAAGGAGAACCCGAGCAACATTTCAATATTACATTTTCTTATATTCAAGACATTTCACGTATGCTTCAATAAACTCTAGCATTATACAAACAAGATCACACACACAGCTGTCCAGTCTACACGAAGGCCGACTTATTTTAATTAAATTGGACCGACGACTGCAAACCACTTATCGTAATTGAAACACAACTAACCCACTGGGACTTCCCACAATATTCTGCAAGCATACCAGTAAAGTGGACTGAAAATGTTCTTAATTATTTCGACTTTTCTATAGCTTTCGATGTCCTTTTGCATGTATTGTGATAAATCACCACTACGTTGCCCGCTCCCGGTTTCAAACCTTTTCAGGCTTCTAACATCTAATCTGCAAATCAGGTATCAAATTGTATCTTTGCTGTTCTGAGTACATACAAACATAATTATATAAATTCACGCCTTCTTGCTATGGGGCTAGGTAAAAACTATACAGAATGCCACCTGCTACGATCCTTTCACACATGTGGTCATAAACGCACGCCGCGACGCCGGTTGCGAGCATTATGCACCTGACCTTTCTAAAGAAGATCACCAATAAGTTTCCTCTCCTGCCTTGTAAATAGCTTTTCTCTTTTGTGATTAGTTATGGGACAATGTGAAATCTTTAGTTGATTCAACCAAAATATATTTCATAACTAGTTTTAAGTATATCAGTAATGTAATATAAATATCTGCATTGCCTGTGCAAGGATTAGAAACGAGTTTAGCTAAATAGCTAGGATTGAAATATAAGGTCCCCAGTTCGTTGAACCGTAGGGTGACCATAGATGGAGAATATTTTGCTCTATTATTTTATTGCTTCAAGTCTAGTTCGTGAAGAATTTGATTGTTATTTATGGGAGGTTGCGATCTTGGTCAACCGTTTAGTTGTGTGGATTTTTTTACACTTTAAACAAACTAGTCATCAACTTAGTTTCCTGTATGGGTGTTTTCCACTTATTCTTAAAACCTCTATAGATATCTTAATCAAAGATTTAAGTAATGTGTTTGTACTATATGCAATAACACTACAGCCTAACCCTTCGAAAAATACGGACGTGATGTTATGTGTGTTACACGTGAATATCATTAAATGGCGACTTTTCATGACATTTATGGATGAACATGAATCACTGGACACATGAACACTTAATAGATGTATGTCTTTAAATACTACACACATGACTGACACAGACCAACTTCTTAATCGTCAGGATTTATACAAGAATGCCGCCATATCTTGATTTAATATTTATCGGAGAAACACAACTATTAAGTGACAATATTTACTGACTTGTTTCAGGTACTATTTCTACTTTTAGATGTAAAGAGAGTAAAAGGTGAGTACTGCATGACACAAGACATGACTCATATAGTCCAACGATTTTACTTTAGACATCTGCCAAGAAACTATTACTTGCACCGGATCTTGTTGTGTGACGTCATCGTAGAGTCCCTTTATAGCTGCGAGCGAAAGCAGTGAAAGATAATCTATATTTGGGGAGACTCGGCTTTCCTTTGGGAATAATTTTAAAACTCACACTCTCTTCATCATCATCATCATCATCATTGGCAGCTTTGTTCCACCCACTGCTGAGTTGTTTCACAAAAAAATCTGTGTTATCTCTCAATTCGTTTCTAAAGACAATTCCTTCCACGTTTAACAGTACCTGCATCGTTTTCCCATAGAGATTAATATTTCTGCATTAGCTCACTACCCTAAGCCAATTTAACTCCAAGTCGTGACCGCTGTTCACTTAGCCGTTTACTTTCTACACTCAAACATGTTAGATTGAGCCATACGTATGATGGGATTGACGTTTTTGGTAATGCGATGGAAATTATAACTACTTTCATTTGTTAAAGGCAGGGAAAGGAGTTTCTGGTAAATTGTGCTTATTGTGCATATCAATCTACGTATAGTTTCATACAAAGCGTAATCTCATTTAAGTTAAAATGGAAAACAGGGTTAAACATAGAGCTCAATATCGTAATCTACAATCGAATGAAAACTTAATTCAAATACAGTTAAATCACAATTTACATTCAGAATTCATCGTTTCACTTGCCAGACAATACAACAGTCTGGTCTGATTAGACTACACGAAGTAATTAAAAGCAAGTCTGCTCAAATCCGCTCTATTGTCTATAGGTGGTGTCTGTGTACTTGATTTGAATTTTAAGGGAGTTACGACATCGATGTGAGTACAAAGAAATGTCCTTATATTAGTAGTATTAATAAGTCTCACTACTGACTATATGAGTTCTCAGAATCTTACTGAAACTAAGTCTGCTCTGATGAGATTACTTGGATCCAATGAGAAGTGAACACATCTGTTGTATCTTATTTAAATATGCAATCACTGTCTCCAAATTTTCCTCAACTCCTCCGTTAATGCAGACGCGCGTCGTCGTTCCAAATTGTTAAATTTAATCCTCCTCATTCAATTAAACATTCGTTCTCATAGATAGTAGCATATGCTGTATTTAGTTCATGAATTTCATTAGATAGCTAGGCCACAGAATAGTACAACTACAGAAGGTCTGCTCCATACACTGAGCGAAAACGCAAGCACACAGACACTCTTCACATATAGCTAGTGCAAGCGCTCTTGCGACTGGCATTAGGTTGAGATAGCTGATACGTAAGTACTTACGTATAAACGTGTGCGTGCTCCTGTTTTCGCTCGTATGTACCCGACCTTCTGTACTATTTCTATGGTTACGCGAACAGACAATTCTCCGTTTATAGCCCGTGGGCACATATGCAGTCATCGGTTGCATTCTGGTTTCTAGTCTCCTTGTAAGGTACTAGTCAGTGCGACTTTAAAATAGCAAGACTAGTTGTGTAAGGACATAAATACATGTAACTGATATTGTGGTTTTATTTAGATGTAACTTGGAAGAGGGTGTTTTATTTAAAAGTCAGATAATTCTTAGTAGTAATGAATTAGTTAATGTCGGTGGTATGAAAGATATGGCCTTAAGAACAACAGGTATGGATATTGACGCACAAGTTCCTTGAATTATAAACGATGCATCAGTAGAAGTAGAATTACAACTAATTACGCTTGTAACGTCAACGCTATACCTTTTCACGGAACTGCATTTAATAAAAATATGTATCATACTTAACTCACCTAATTAATATTATTGTTATGACGAAAATCTTGTAATCAATATTAATCAAGTTTCATTGTCTGCCGATCAATGGCAGTGTCAAATAATAAACGATAGTGAAGAACGGTTGATATCAGATCCAATTTGAGCTTCTACGGCTGGACGCACACGCTGTTCTGTTTTAATGTCATCATCATAATCATCGTTTTGATTATAGGTAATTTTGCTATTAGGTATATTTGTCAGCAAATCGTCCTACGGGCAGTATATCCTATAAACAAAACGTCCCTTTTGTAGTATCCTACTAATATTATAAACGCAAAAGTTAGTGAGGATGAAATTTGGCACACAGATACTTTATAACCTGCATTTTTATCCCGGTAGTACGTTTCCGTGGGATCATTTCCTACCTCCACGCGGGTCAAGTTGTATAAAAAAGCTAGTTTTTGATATTAAAAAGTATCCGTTTGCCTTTACTATGAGTACATCGTTCTTTGGCAGGTTCAACACAACATAAGTTTTGATATTATTTTAGCGACTAGCCGGGCAAAGCGCTTCGTGGCGGTCTGCCAGCCACAAGAGCTTTTGTAGGGTTTACGTTTTTACTATTTACTCTAAGTTTATCGCAATAAAAACTCCAAGTTATTGTAGATCGTAGTCTTATAGATTTTATGGATGTGAAAGATTCAACAAAAAAAAACGTTCAACAGCTCACATGATTGTTTATAGACTTGTAAATTAAGGTAGGACCACTTCGTTAAAGTCTACCTTTAGAGAGAAACTTTCTTCTCGACGTCGGCACAAATCCTCATCTGTCGTAAGTAGACCCTCTTATTAATATTACCTACTTTAATATTAAGAGTCGTAGTGTTGTGAACTCGCGGTACGACTGTTATGTGTTTAAACAACTCACACCACAGAGATCGCACACACTGACGTATCGTCGCGTACCCGCATCGCACTACACGAAACAAAAATATATTTCCGTCGCTTTTTGAGATTAGCTCGAATTTGTTAGTGAACATCAAAATGAACCGGTAACAGTAGGTGCCAAGCGTTGGACTGAGAAGCAGCAGGCTTAGATTCCGATCACATAAGATGTAACGCAGTTTCATGCTTTTCATTTTATTTGGTTTGCAATACTAATAATATTCAAAAAACTTGCTGCTGTTTTATTTGTGTTGTTATTTCAAAAAACGGGTTTAGATTTTAAAAAAATGCGTTACAACATAAAGATAACAAACCGTTTCGATTATTTATAATAACTACTTCAGCCGAATAAGATGTGAAATACTATGTCAAGAAACTCAAACTTTTTGAACATTTCACGTGTCAAAATATTCATTTTTATCCTTAAATAATCACGGATATAGCGCAATATACAGGATAAACTATTCTCGTGCGAGACTTAAACGTTTTTGTTTATGCCTTTGTCTCTAAAACTGTAGTAAGATGTTCTTCGGTGATGCAACCCAATGCACGGCGAACGGTTTATAATTCATGTGTTGAATAATTCAGCAAAATGTCACCTTGGTATGATAAAAAATGATTTACCAGAATTTAAAAAAGAAACTGCATGAATATTTACGAAGTGCAGTTTTGAAATTGTCCAGTAGATGTAACTAGCTTTGCGCCAAAGTTGCAGGTACGCTACGTAGGAGGTAATTTATTTGTTCAAGTAAGTGTCATTCTTTGACTTGACATGTTGTTCAGGTTCTTGAGAACAAGTTTGGTAATTGAAATGGTTTCATACAATCATAACATATATTCTTTGCCATTTGTGTGTATTTTATTGTTTACAGAGACTAATATATAATATATGATATAATCAGCATCTATTTATCTATCGGTTTGATGCAGAGAAAACTGTCCAAACAAAAATTCAATGAAAACATTTCTAATTAATTATATGTAGTTTGTAGTGTGATCATATTCATTATTTCCGACACTTGTTAAGATGTCTCAATTTTTATTCTGAGTAAAGGCTCCTTCAAACTAGCGCGAATCGCGCGCGACACTGCTCGTCGCGAGAACCACGGTGCGTCGCGCGCGTGTCACGCCTGTTTGAAGGAGCATTAAATAGTCAACCAGACTTTCCCGACTATGCTAATTTCTTGAGTGTTCAAGTGCTCTTACTCCTGTGCATTTTGAGATCTGTGAGAACGTCTCTGGTTTCGCGATTAACGTAGCTACTTACTGGACTCAAGTAACATAAGTCGTACAATCGATACGAAAACACGAAAAATCATCAATCCTCAATTAGCATCAAACAAATTAAGCCCACCTAACACCGACCGTGAAACGCTATCATTTCCCCGACAAGACAATTTTGCACAATTTGTCAACACTCAGCTTCGCACGTAGAGTGTGCAACAATGCCCTGACGCGGAAACTAAGGAAGCACGTACATTATACACATGCTCCATAGTAGGGCCGTGTTCGAAGCACTATATGTACTTAGAGTTGTTATTGCGTGAAGACGGAGCGAAATTAAGACGCAGTTTTGTTTTTGGAACAGTGTGTTAATCAAGAGAATGTAATGTTATTCCAAACTGAAGAAGCACGTGCACATGCACCTTTGCAGCCTATTTTTTGCAGGAAGCGATGACAGAGCGAAGTTAAGGTTTAGTTTTATTTATGGAACAGTTTTTGTTATAGTCTAGAGATTGCAATATATGATGCTTTGAAGTGGTTTTCAAAGAAAGTGCTGACATTAATACAAGTGCACCTTTAGATTGCTGCGTTTGATGCGCTAGTTGTTGTTGCGGAAATGAGGACGGAGCGAAATTAAGATGCAGTTTTATTTTTGGATCATGGTTTGTTTTTATCAAGAGCATTTAATGTTATTTGAAACTGAAGAAGCGCTTATATTATAACTTAGCAGCTAGTCATGCCTACCTGTATGACTGACTCTGTGGCGGGAAGTGAGAACGAAGAGCGAAGTTGGAAGTGAGAACAGAGGAACAGTGTCGTGTTGTTGCGGAAGTGAGGATGGAGCAAAATTAAGATTCCGTTTTATTTGGTATTTTGATTAAATTGTCTTTAATATATACGTGTGGTTTCCTAAGGAAGCACGCATTACACTGTGACTCAGTGACGTCTGCTTAGTTGCTAATGAAGTGTTTAAATTATGATAAACACATGCACCTGTTTTACTGAATCTGTCCAGCTCGTTCCGCTATCTCCTACGTGGTCTGCCGCGACCCCGCCTCACTGTCCCACTAAATTTTTCGCTCGTTTTATTGAGCGAAAAATTTATCTAACGCATTATTATCTTGTGTCAGATGGCTTTAGTGCTTTTAGAAAGAGTGGAAAACATTATACACATGCAACTCAGTAGTACCGTGCATGATGCACTAGTTTTTATTACGGAAGTGAGGAGGGAGCGAAATTAAAATGCAGTTTTATTTCTAGAACAGTGTATTATTTTAGCAAAGAGCTCGAATGTCATAGTTTTGAAACTTTGATGTGGTTTTTTTAGGAATTTGCTGACATATGTAGATACAGTTTGCTTAGAAAATGCTGATACATGCACCTTCTTATAATAGTACCGTGTATAATGCACTAGTTGTCACGGAAGTGGGGACGAAGTGGAATTAATGTGGTTTTTTATAATTCTTTTGTGACAGTGTTTATTTTTAGAAACAGTGGCTCAGTGACGTTCTTTTAAGATACAAAATAAGGATCATAAATAACCACGAGACGTGCTTGGCTCATGGCTCGAACGATGAACTTATGGATGCTGCAGAGATAAGCGAATAATTAAACAGATTTAAATTTTAAAAGAATTGCGTTATTAGTAGTTTTTTTTTTGTTGTAGTTTTTTGTACCTATCCAGAACTATAAAACAAGCAAAAGTCTCGTGTTTTGTCTCATGCTAGATTTTCCTGTTGTTGAACAATTAATACTTTGTACATTTTTAATCGGTCCTTTGGTTCGACCTAAACCTCTTTTCTATAAACAGCGTCCGGAATGAATGTCCGAGCGGTGGGATCTGCCTCTTTTGCAGAGGTGGAAGCAGCTAGGTTTTTATTTTATTAGTTTTTAATGACATGTGTATTTATTTTAACTTTATTTGTTTCGAATGACATTTGTATGAATTCTAAATATGATTTGATTTGAATGTTTGAGTATTATTTGAATGTCCTACACATTCACATACCTATGTGTGAATTTTATATAAATTGTTTTTAATGTAATGTAACGGACTTAGTCTGAAATAAAAACGAATAGCATTAAATAGTTTCTGCAAAAGATAGCCAGTCATAACAAACAAAGCCAATCAGTCTGCTGTATCAGCCGAACGGAAGGCAGTCACATTTGTAACATAACAACTGTAGAGCTCGCGATAACATAGTTATTTTGCATTTCCTATTCCGTCGGGACTGCAATAGTAGTAACTGAAAAAGTTATAACAGAAGGTAAACTGAAAAAAAATAATGCCTCCATGCTAAATGGTACATATTTGAACCCCTAAAATCAGGTTGATTTATTTTGGTCCTATAGAATAGAAGAATTTTCTTTAAGAGCACTTAACCAAGACTCAACAAGATTGTCAGTAAAACTTACGACTATGTTGGTAAGAACAGACACTAAACAAAAACAAGGAAAATAATACAAGAAATAACGGTTGGTCACCGGTTCAGAATCCAATGAGAGACGGCACAACAGTGACCGCGTTAACTCCGTCAGTATTGTGATATGATAGGTTATAGTTTTTGTAAAACAAGTTATGTACATAAGTTGTTTTACAATTATTATAACTTATCATATTATACTTGGTTTAGTAATTCAGTCTTGGTTTAGTAGTTGGTTTAGTAAGTAACTGCCTCGTTGGTCTAGTGGTCGCAATCGCTACTGCTGAGCATGAGGTCCTGGGTTCGATTCCCAGGTCGGGCAACGTGTTATTGGGTTTTTCTATCTGGAATTTCTCAGTAGCAGCCCGAAGTCTGGATTTGTGCCCGGTAGATGGCAATAGGCTCGCCCCCTATTACATGGGACTTAAACATAACTGGCGAAATGTGGGTGTACTATAGGTACACCTCTGCCCAACCCTTCGGGGAAACAAGGCGTGATGTTATGTTATGTTAGTAATTCAGTTCCTCGTACAGTTACAGCCTTCATTTTCTACCAAACATCGGCGATTGGTCGCAAGTTTTCAAGCTTGAGATTGGGTAAACTAAAAGTTCGCAATTCTGCATAATATGGACATAATATTGCTTCTACTTTGTTTTGTTTCAATGTTAGGTTGTGTTTAGTTATTCGAAAATGTATTAAGTATCAATCGAATAAATGTAGCGGTACTTCTGTACATTTCGGCGTGATACAGTACAGGACGTCACACGCACATATTGCCTAATTAATTAATTCTTCCTAATGAATTTATTCAATATTTATTTAGCTAATCAGCTTATCACTCAAGCTAATTAAAAACACTTGATTAGTATGCTGTTTTTGCTTTGTGGGGTTTTCGATACACAGGTCGGGTAAAGTGTTATTGGTTTTTTTACTAGGAATTTCTCAGTAATAGAACGGAGTTTGGAAGTCGGTGGTGTGATACCCCCTGTGCCTCAAAAAGCACCTTAAGCCGTTGGTCCTGCGCCTCTCTCTCCGGTCGTGTCGGAATACCGTCCTAACGGACTATGAGAGTGAGTGCACACCTGTGTCTGCGCACACACATGTGCACTATAATCTCCCGCGTCGATAGCTAGTCTCCGCTGAGATTGGCCGCCATGACCGAAATTTGGTCTGGAGGACTAATATTATCATGTTTATATATTGCTGTTGCGATTCGGGATAAAAAGTATGTGCACATGTTCTTGCCCAGGTCATGGTCTATCTGTGTGCCATATTTCATCCAAATCGGTTCTGCCGATTTGCCGTGAAAGCTTAACAAACAAACAAACAAGCTAACTTTCGAATTTATAATATTAGTTAGAATTAGGATGATAAAATGATGGTTTTCGTCCAGTAAAGAGACTACATAATCTCATTGAAGGTGATCTATCAGTAGTGGCTACTTTGGCTCTGCAATGTCACTAGTAAAGGTACGAACTATCAAATCTATATCTATATACGTTCTGACCAAATACGAAAGCGTACATTCACAATTATGTATGAAGCTTTCTGTCGCCTCACATGAGTTCAATGAACTTGCTCATAAAATGCTTACTCATATACCAAAGGAGAAAAGGTCAAACACATGAGTAATAATAACATAATAGAGCGTCTAGTAAATGTTGTAAGACGGCGGACAAGGGAACTTACTTTAAATGTACTGTATTTGAGTGCTGGCCCGTTACTAGCAGCGCCATCGCGACATGCCAATAAATAATGGGGGCTTGGCGCCCTGTAAAAATATACATAGTGAATGAATAATATTCTTTGACAGTTTTGATTTATTTCTTGCAGACAATTTTATGACTATGTATGAATGTTTAATAAGTACAGCTCTGCAATGGTGATGAGTGAAACGGTAATGGCGACTTAAGGCTCCCGCAAACAAGCGCGACGCCACAGCGCGACACAAAGGCACCGCTCGTCGCGCGTCACGCGTTGTTTTGAGTCGCGCCAGTGTGTACGAGACTTTACGAGTTGTATGTAGTAGGTTCTAAGCTAGTCGGGCGCTTTGCTTCGAGTTTTTTTTCATCACCACTGCTCTCAAAACGTTGAGGGAAAACATCTTGAGGAAACCGGCATGTCCTAGAACCTTAAATTCGAAGATATATGACATCTAGGACGCCCTCGGAGCTAAGGGTAATGACCTTTTGGTGATGTTCTTCAGAAAGATCGGGTGCGTAGCAATCGCAGCCGTCGTGCGTGTATGAGCAAATTATGAACGTAAACGATGCAAAAGGAGTATGTAAGGATCCTAGCAGGAGGCGTTCTGTGGTTTCTGCCTACCCCCATGGGAAGAAGGTGTGAGTGTATGTATGTATGTATGACATCTACGGATTCATCTTACGGCTACTCCCTCTCATTGAGAGGAGGCCTGTGTCCCAGCAGTGGGAACATTATACGCTGACTATGTGAACTACACGGTGCATGCAAGGGACATAAAAGCGCAATCTGTTACCATGAATTCAGCACACGACTCTAGATTCAAAATCAGCAGGTTCCGTACATTTATGCGTTCTCTCGGCAGATTTTTTTTAATAGCCTACGAAAAATTTGAACTATGGTGGGCCTACAATCAGGTATGGTAATACTTTGCCTTTACAAACTGTTGAAAACAGTTTGAGCGTCGATGTCGCATACAGCCTGTAGAATTACTTGGAATACGTACCTATATCTGTTTATATACGTAACGTTTTATACCTACAAAGTAAACAAAAAAAAAACAGGAAATGTTAAAACTACTTAGAAACCGAGACAAAAAACTGGATCCATCGCCACTAGAAAACAAACTTTAGAAAAGTTCTGAAGATCCATCCACCCCATTTGATTTTGTATTCCTCATGACAAGCTTTGCTGTGTTTATTTCTCAATGTGTGAATGATGCGATAGTTATAAATCGAAGTGTCTATTAACCTATATTATTCCAATAGGCTGTGCCATTTTCCCACTTCTAAAAAAATATGTGTAGAAGTCAAGTACTTCCAGAAAATATTAAAACTTATCGTAAAACGTACCAATAAATCTCGTGAATTCGCCCATCCTTAACCCATACCACAGTATAAGAACATAAGTAGGTCATGTTCACAAATAGTCCAGAAGTTCAAAGTTCCTAACAGAACTTCTTTAGTCTGTGTCCAGGACAAGTGTTTGAAATACTTTGTAGCTAACGATTTGGCACGATTCGTGTATTAAAAAACGACATGTTTGATGTTATTGATGGGAGAGGATTACGAATGTAATAAAACTACTTTGTGACCCCTTTTACATATAAATAAACAAACCATTTTACTTCTTTTTATTATTAGTTTACATTATTCGGTTTAAGAACAACTTTATTTCTCATTTCATTTACTGAGAAACAATATCTAAAACTTAGATTATAATTAGAGCGCACAAATGTACGTTTATAAAATAACAAAATAGCATAGAAAAAAAAAAAAAAAAAAAAAACGTGGGTAAACAGATAACATAAACTCGATCGTAAGATAACCAAGTACAGCATGGATGTATGAATTTTATTTTTACTAGATGTGGCACTGATGGAATATTCTGGATTTAGCTATTTTAATGATGGACAATTTTATTTTTAGTTTAATGTTCAATTAATACGTTTTGTATGTACCACATGGTTTATAAAACATTTTGAGTGTTGGATTTTATTGGTTTTTGTTTAATTTGAGTAATCACGAATGAAGAAATTTAATTTAGAGGTATATAATTCATCTATATAATGTTGTAGTGTATTTGTGTTTGTATTTATGTTTTTTTTTCTTTTCCCTATTAATTCATTCATTTGTACGTATTAATCGTTTGAGATTTTAGTAGCTTTTTGAACCGGGGATAACTTTGTTCTTCTTTAATAAAAGAAATTTAAAAAAAAAAAAAATTACCATCTGTAATAACATCAGTTCTAACAACATTAGTTCTAGGAGGTCGGGTCACTAAGTAACTAGCACGCCATAAGTTAATTTTTCGTGTTTCTCGTTTTGTTACAAATCTTATATTGGAATGGATTTTCTTATTTAATATTTTACGTATTAGAATACATGTGTAGTGTATATACGTTTGTTTTATATTCATTATTTTTGTATCCGCGTATATTTTTTCAGTTGGTGTCCGAAACTTATAGTTAAATAAAACTTTAATTAATCTATTCTGAACTCGTTGATTTCACTATGATTTCACCCCATATACTCCATAGAGAGCTGTGGATTCCCAGTGGTAATGGCCCCGACTTACGATTTGTAGGCTGTGTATTATAGTGGTATTTTTTCAATTCCTTCAAGAAGGGCATTGAAAAAATACCACTGCGCTGGCAGAGATGCATCAATAGCTTGGTGCATATTTTGATTGATTTATACAAAAATTACTTTAACTTTCTGTATACTAAACGGTCATTTCATAGGTAAAGACCTATGATTAATACTAGTCTGGACGTTCTCAGTAGCAGCCCGGAGTCTGGACTTGTGCCCGGTTGATGGCAATAGGCTCGCCCCCTATTACATGGGACTTAAAAACATAACTGGCGAAATGTGGGTGTACTATAGGTGCACCTCTGCCCAACCCTTCGGGGAAACAAGGCGTGATGTTAAGATAAGACCTTTATAAAGACCTTTACAAAAAGGTTGAAAAGTGGTTGATCGCAAATGTCCGCGGCTGTACTTATACCTAGTGCCATTTAAAAAAGAAACGGCCTAAAAAGAGCTTTTTTTTGTTATTTTCTTCTTGTGGTTCTAAAAAAAGTTTAAAAATAAATAAAACAAAAAAACTTATCAGAATAAGAAACGACAACTATAAAGAGTAACAGTAACATTCTCAAAACATCGTGGAAAACAAGACTGGCATTTCTATCTTATAATTTTGGCAAGTACCCAACTCAGAACAATTGGCATCATTTGTAAATACTTGTGCCTAGTGGTTCTTAAAGTGTTTACATTCTGTCCTTCTAAAATCTTAAACAATTACCACACGATCTTAATTTGTAAACATTAAGTACTCTTGACATACTTTCTTGTTATCTAGTAATTGGGATTTGTATGAGATTTTTGAATTAGACTTTATTGATACTCGGATTTAATGTACATATCATATCAGTAAGTTATTACAGTAGGTACGTGCAAAACGTTATGAGCCCTCTTAACGCGAGCCCTCTTAGCCCGAGTAGGCCGTGAGCGTAAGCGCATGGTACAGTTGAGTGCTCAATCATTATTGTAGAAGTGAAACATTTTTTAGTACCTATATGCTTACCTACTATATGATTTGTTAATCACAAAAATAATTCGCTTTAAGTTACTTTTGCAGCCACCCGCGTGCAACTTCCGAGAGCCCACAAGATTTGTGCAAAGTCTAAAGGTCACTACTATTTTAACATTTACACTTAACGGCAAAATAGCCTTATGTACAACTACAACAACGGCTACAATACGCTCGACCCTAAAATATGGGACTTGGCAAAATGTGGGTATATGAAACACCTCTGCCTAAGGCCCTTTGTGCACTACACGGTTTTTTTACGGTACGGCGTATAAACCGCGCCGTAGAATAAACAAGCTTCCATAGTGATCCAAACAACACTGACGACCGGGCCTACACACGGCGTTTAAGCCGTGCCATAGAATAAACGTGTGCCTCAACAAGGTTCCCTAGATATCTAAACAACACTGACAACCGTGCGACACGACGTAAAACAGTGCCGTAGAATATACGTGTGCGTCAACAAGCTTCCAAAGTGATCCAAACAACACTGACTACCGTGCGACACGGCGTATACACCGTGCTGTAGAATAAACGTATGCGTCAACAAGCTTCCATAGTGATCCAAACAACACTGACTACCGTGCGACACGGCGTATACACCGTGCTGTAGAATAAACGTGTGCGTCAACAAGCTTCCATAGAGATCCAAACAACACTGACTACCGTGCGACACGGCGTATACACCGTGCTGTAGAATAAACGTGTGCGTCAACAAGGTTCCCTAGATATCTAAACAACACTGACAACCGTGCGACACGGCGTAAAACCGTGCCGTAGAATAAACGTGTGCGTCAACAAGCTTCCATAGTGATCCAAACAACACTGAATACCGTGCGACACGGCGTATACACCGTGCCGTAGAATAAACGTGTGCGTCAACAAGCTTCCATAGTGATCCAAACAACACTGACGACCGGGCCTACACACGGCGTTTAAGCCGTGCCATAGAATAAACATGTGCGTCAACAAGGTTCCCTAGATATCTAAACAACACTGACAACCGTGCGACACGGCGTAAAACCGTGTCGCAGAATAAACGTGTGCGTCAACAAGCTTTCATAGTGATCCAAACAACACTGACAACCGTGCAATCCGGCGTATAAACCGCGCCGTAGAATAAACGTGTTCGTCAACAAGCTTCCATAGTTATCTAAACAACACTGACAAACGTGCGACACGGCGTAAAACCATGCCGTAGAATAAACGTGTGCGTCAACAAGCATCCATAGTGATCCAAACAACACTGACGACCGTGCGGCACGGCGAACAAACCGTTGTTTTTCACCCCAGAAAAACGTATGTGTACAAAGGGTCTTATCCTTTGAGGAGCTATTCTATGTGTTGTGTATAACTACAAGCTACGAGTGCCGGTATAATTTTCGTCTTTCTCCCACTCCATTAATCGAATTCCTCGGTGCCGAAGATCGTGACCAGAAACTAAAGGTGCGGTACCGACATACCAACTCCAACGCTGAGCTATGCGTATCTGCTGAACACTTATAAATAAAATACTTATCCAGTTTGTTCCAACCGCTGCACCACAATCATTTCGCCATATTCAAGAATTTCCTCTTTAATGTATAAATTCAACAGGCTACGTTAAAACTGCTTGCGCGCAACAAACTCGTTCTATTTTTAACGCCTTATCCAAGTCTCGTAAAACACATGCATGCACAATAAAATGCATATTTGTGCAGAAAATATGCGTATAAATTGTCTAACCTTTTAATTTCTTAATTTTATGTTCTATTTTCATAATGTTAAAACGCATAGTTGAGCTTCGTATTTATCATGCAAGGTCGCATGTCAGAATTTCCTATTTATCGAATTCTATTAGGTTAAGTTGAAGGGCACACATCATGTTTCCAAACAAGTAAAAAGCGATTTATGGAAGTAGAAAGGTTGAAACTTTGCTAATATCTTTGACACACGATTTTCCTTGTTCGTGTATCACGCAAGGGACAAATTAAGTTATTAAACAGGTATTTTGCGTTTCTTAAAAAAAAAACAGAGAAACCACAAAACGGCCTCGTATTGAAGTAATGCAAAAACCCATAGTAACAGTCTCGTTTGAAATAATGTACAGTCTCGCAGCATTTCATATATCTTCGATAAGAACTGAAATTGTGTATCTTGTTTCTAACGTAACAGTAAATATTGATAGCTTGTATAAGTCTTTGTTTGTTTCACAACGGAATAAAAAAGGAAATGCTTGTTTGTTTTCATTAGTATCAAGTGTAGAAGTACCTATCTATATTATGTGTTAACTGAATAACAGTGAAGTATTATAGGATGGCGCATTTGTGAGTTTATCTTTGAAAGAAATTTTTCATTGTGTCGATTTGGGAAATCTAAACTCTTGTTTTGCGTGATGACATACAAATATTAAAAAAACAGTGATGCAGACTCACACAAAATTTGTCTTAAAATCACTGATCTTTATTTAAATATCTCAACCCCAAAAATTCTGACTTTTCCTTATTCTTTACCAATTTTACTTAAGTAGCTTAAACCTAATTAAAATCAAATTAAGGCTTAGTAATTAATAATTATGTGTAAACATATAACATTATCCTTTGAAATATGGGCCACCAGAGGAAACAATGGACACATACACAATTTTATCACCAGTAAAGAGATCAATAGTAACAGACTTTATATTATTCCTATTCGCTATTTTTAGATGACCATGAATTGTTCAAGAAAAACATATTTTTAGTACAATTTAATGTTAACCAAGAATATTGTGGGTGAAGCAGGTAATTTAACACTTATACTACATTTTTATTTGGCTTTTTACTCATGATAATGATGACGGAAAAACACAATTTACTAATCCGAGTTATTTCTAGAACCTTCCCTGCTAAGGTATTCGTAGACTGATATAAGAAAGACGCTGTTGGAAAAATCTAATACAATTTCTAGATGGTTAATTAAATTATTACTTAATTCAAACCTGGAGTTACTTCTACTGGGAGTCTAGCCCTCGTGCCCTTATCCCATTTTGTAACTATGTAGGTACAAAATGCCTTCATGCCATCTCGATATTTCGAGTTTCGAGTTTTCTTATAAAATATTTTTCTTTCTTTCTGATATTGAGGGAATGGGACCTCGGCAGTACACTTGACACATACAGCTGAGGTTATTAACGCATTTTCATCAGTGAATATGTCGCCAGGTTGCATGTGTTCGACTTACGTTCTGGCTGTCTGCTTCCCTACGTTATTTATTATTTTCTCCGTCTGCATGTTCCACAAAATCGAATGCTCTAATTCTCTTATCCTAATGCATAACACACCTATGTTCTAGTACCCAAGTTGATGCATTGTTGTCGGCCTCAATAACATTATTGAATAGAATATCTAAAATGGTTCTACGATAATGATAAGGCTTCTCCATGTTATAATACTTCAATTATGTTTCTTTTTGAAAATCATTAACTTGCTTGGATTTGCAAGTCTTTTTGTAGTGTATAGTTGTTTGTGTTTCGCTGGTCATAACTGTGTTGGTGATAAGTTTGATAGCATTTAAGGAGCTATTCTGTTTGTTCGTATAAACAATCTCGTATGAAATAGTTCCTGATAGCAGTAAGCCTCTCCGGTCGTTGATGTCGGTTGTTAGAGGTACCTATATCATTACGTCGTCAAGAGGATGCGTAACAACGTCCTCCTCTCCATATTATCTGCCAAGTATCATGTCAGTCACAATAAAAACATCTGTCCTATATTCATAATTTATATTAGCCCTTCCTGTGGGAACCACTACCACTACCGCAATTTCAGTCAGTCTCATGTTTCCGATTGCAAATGCTCCGGCAGGCTTTGTATCATTAGAAGTTTATCACTGAAAATGTTAAAGATAGGCACTGAAATAAGATTCATAGCATTCGTTCTAAATTACCCATAGTATTGTGCGTTGTATCAATGTAGTGCACGGATGAATTAATTATACAATGCGTTGGAGCGTGGGAGTCTGGCATAGTTTATAACAGGTTTTGGTTTGTTACGGCTCGTATTCGAATTATTTCTTTATTTTCGTCTCATTTATTTATCAGTATGTTTTGCATTTTACTCTATTTATGTACTTAATCATCACTATTATTATTTGAAACAATTTTAATTTTAAATGTATGCATACACACGTCACGTTGCAGTATAAAACTGATTTACATCCCTTACCTCACAATTCAGGTCCAGTTGAAAACCAGCGTCAGGCACTAGTTGTCTGGCATTTTTTTTGCTGAACTGGGCCTTTTTGGCGCAGCCGTGAGGCACACTACCCTGCTAGTTTCATACTTCGCACTGTAAACTTTTTTTTAATTCTTTATTTTGATTGTTTTTCTTATAATTTTTACCTGCTTTGTGTGCCCTTTAGTCTGTGCTAAATAAACTTTTATTTTTTCTTTCTTCACCCATAATTAGAGAATACAATCCCGAGCATGTTTTTCTTTCCCTGGATTACGGGACTCTTGATGCGCAACCCCGGGATCCTGGAGCTATCCCGGGATTAGACTATGTGGTTTCAAATGTAAAAAAACGAGCAATTACTAATAATTTTTAAATTAAATTGAGAATTTTTTAATGTTATTGCACAATACAAATCACAATAGTAAGAAAAGACAAAACAAAGATAAGTACTATACTTTGTAAGAAATAAAAATACAAAAAAACCTTATTTAGAATTTTGAAAATACAATATCCAATATAGGTTTGATTTCCAAGCCTGCTTCGTAGTTTTTCCCGTATTGGCCCGTTGGGGAATTACCTTAAGAGTATTGTATTGAAGTATCCCGAGCGGAGAAGTCCCTTCTAAGTTCTACGACAAATATATTATTAGGGCTGTACCTATGTAGTACGTATCGTACGCGTATCAAAGGGTTGTTTTTTGGCGAAATGTAATAAATGCTATTATTATAATCTAAAAGGCAAGGTCATTGTCAAGGCGCAACGGACTACGGAGTGCAAACTAGACCTGTTTGTGGCAATCTCGAAAGTCGCGAAATTAGTCAAGTACAGTCAGTCAGTAAACGGCCGGGATCCTATCCGATATATATTGTATTCTCTACCCATAATGTCTTACTTTTTAAAACAAATTCAAACTAAATTGCCATGCTAAGGCTGTTGCATGTTATATGTTCAGAGCGTGTTTAGAAAATACAACCTTGACTTTGAGGCAATTTGTAAAGCATGCCATGATGATGATGATAAAGTTTCCAAACACGGTGCATAAAACCCGTTGTATAAAACTATATATTAAGCTTTGTAAATAATGTATGTCTGAGTAAAATAAACTAGATTCATTCAATCATGCATTATGCAGACTTAGTTTCAAATTAAACAATATTAAAAGCTGACTTGTAGTGAAGCAAATCCAGGCATAGTTTGAAACTGATTGTTTTGCATACACAAAAAAATTGCCGTAAGTTATACCTGGCTAAAGCGTTAATAAAAACTGCAAAGAAACAAAATTGGTTCAGCCGTTTGGAAGCTACGATGGCGCAGACAGACACACAGATACATAAATATGCAGATACACAAGCACATAGATGCACAGTTACACACGTTAAACGTAAAAACCTTCTTGTTTCCGTCTGGGATAAAAAAGGATGCTTTAAACTGTCTATCTACAATGCTATGAAGGCGCTGATATTAATGAAAACATGATTAATACGATTAATATACACAAGAACAACCCAGCTTTGATGAAATAAATACAGCACATAGTCAAACACAGCCCTACTCAAAGAGAACGCTATTTCAAATTAATATTTCATTGAAACGTGAAACCTATTGCGCGCACGCTTCTAAACACATGTTTGTGAGTGGCCTTTACGTAATTTTTATATAATGTCATTAGAGAATTACTACGCGTGGACTGACCCCACTTCCTCCCCCCCCCCCTCCCCCTACTAGCTGAAACACTACTCGACGCGCGACTATCTCTTTTACACCTGTTCTTGTTTACACATGTGTCGACAGCTGGACTTTATCGAAGGTTTTTGTCGACACATACTGCTTTAAGCTAGAGGGTAATAAGGTGTGTCTGTTATCTTAACGAAACGTGTCTAATCAAGGGGTCACGGGGTTACTCGTACCTTGAAATTCAATCATTATGATTTTAAACAACCAATTACAAAAGCTAAATGTGAGGTTTGAAACTATTATCGAAGACTTGATCAGCTGTTGGCAAACATATGTATGTACCTATCCAGCCATGAACGTTTTTTGTATCGGGTCGTGGAATTGTTAAGTGAATCAACATTGTAGGGATGGCACAAAATGTTGAGCAAGTTACAGTAATTGTATTGTGTCTTCATGAGGTGGTAGTCTATAGGAGAGACCACACTTTTTCTTTGGTACGTAAAGCCTTCAGAGTATAAACTGTAGCACTACAGGATTTAACAGTTCCTGCCTCCAACTCTATATAGTTTGTGTAATTATCTTCCTGTGCGAGTACCAATAAATACTTTTCTTTATTCCTATACTATTAAATGTCAGCCCTGTCTGATCAAGAGGTCATTAGAATTTAACGCTAAACTCAACTCCACCACGTTGGAACACACGTGCCTTAGTGCTAGTGCTGGTACGACCTTTACGTAAGGACCTTGTACGATTTCTTTTTATTCGTTGGTATAAATCATTTGATAAGTCTATGACGGTTTTCTGAAATTGGAGTGGGCATAACGTTCGGTGTAGAACTGAAATAGATGTTTGTCAACCTTATCAACCGTCACCAACAATACACAAATACATCACTGTAAGAAATTTATGGAAGTCTTAATGCCCTCCCCTAGACAAACCGTTTAAAATTGACCACTTTACATTGCTCGACCAAAACGCTACATCTAAAGCAGTAGTGGCCAATTGGTAACGGCAGCGACCTACGTGTTATAGGTCGTAGGTTCGAACCCAGGCAGGCGCTTTACTTTGTGTCAATTATTTCATCACCTCTGCTCTCAAAGCGGTAAAAAAAACATTGTAAGGAAGCCGGCTGTCCTAGAACCAAAAATTCGAAGGCATGTGACATGTCGCACTCGGCCCGCGTGGTGGGTTACGGCCCTCCCTTTCACCGAGAGGAGGCCTGTGTCCCAGCAGTGGGAACGTAATAGGCTGATAACGCTAAAAACTACAACTGCTACGTTGCGACATAGAGCTTTCTTTTTTATTTCAAGATCTGATCACTCATGATATTCTTAACAGGACTTAACCTTTCATTTCTGTGTATTACAATAAACTTCGTTGTTTGAGAAGGTACTGGTATAATTGAATATTTCCCTTACAGATTATAACCCTATAAATTTACATTGGTACGGTTGTAAGTAGTATTAGACTAGGTTGAAACCATCAGCATCTTGTTTCAAAAATATCTGTAAACTACAGGAACCGGGTTACAATAGCGATCTAATTATTCTCCAATCAATTAATAATCTTTATATTATAACACACTATCAGCATTAATCGCTTTCGTTTTGACAGTTCAACAACATTCATTGCGCTATTTACGTTGTAGACCATACAAATTTTTCAAACATATGAAGCAATGGACTAGCAATTTACTTCAAATGATTCAGATTGTGATAAATAGTGTGTCGCAATCAGGGTGCTGGTTAGTGATGTCCTAAATCTTAGTTTGACGTCATTAACATAAACTTATCTGCTTTTTTGCATTTTGAAACTTGCCTTCTAGCTGCGGAAAACAGGTTGCTCTGACGCCAATTCGTGATATGATATCTTGTTTCCACTTGAAACAAAAATGTGTTTAGTTTCGGTATTCAAGATATTTTGCAATGAAAGAACATGTCTAGACTTATCAGGAATTATGTAATCATATTGGCATCTAAGCAAATGCTTTAAATAAAAATAAACCTGTTTAATACAAAAATTGATTAAGCGTAAGACCACTACATCACTTGATTTTGTACCAGGCGCGGATAGACTGCAGGAGGTAATTGGACCAGCTTCGACAGAACTTCTTATTTTTTTAAATCAGAATAAATCTTACTTACTGAATGCCTAAGCAGTCATTACACCTCCACCGACATCCACGTGGACTACGTTCATGACCATACACAGTGTGCTTGCGCTAACGCAGCATTTCTGTGACTCATTTATTTGGCCTTCAAGATCATCTGGGTTTTACTCCACGACTTATAAGCCTAGAAATACTTTACCCTATCAAACCTCATGTCAACGTAAATCCAGGTTTTTTATTAATCTCCACATCATATTGCAGGCACTGGTTAATAAAATACACATGCATATGATTGGTCATTTTTTATTTTGGTCAACCAACTACAAGTTCACAGCAGTTCATTTTGAACAAACGGTGTTTTTTGCGAATAACGAGGTCTGTACTTAGCTCACTTTTCCTAACTTTGTTGAAGTCCGCTTCTAGTGTAGCAGGGTGCAGCTGAACACCTGTATTTTACATAGAGTGAAGAACGTCTAATACCCGGTTGCTGACTTGAGAATTTGAATTTAAGAACTGGTCCAACTCTAGCATTACATTATAGTGAAAGCCCGGAGAAAACAGAACTTTGCACAGCACCTTCAAACTCTTAATTCAGACCCCAGGTGTAGAGCTACTTACATATAGAAAAGTCGTTCAAAAGCTTTAGATGCGATATCAGGTGTGATATCGATTGCAACATCACCTGTATGTGGCGCCCACGCATATTAACACGTGCGTGACCACATACGGAGCGCAGGCGCCAAGCCTCTGACTCAGTGATCTTATTTCCTTAAAACAATGTAGCAGGTTAAACTTGCCCGGCCCCTAAGATTTTGCGCAGGCCAAAGATGCCATTCAATAAAAAGCCTTATAGTAAGAGCCATAAAGTGTTTACGAGAGCGGGCGTTCGATGACTTTGTTGATACTCGTTCAAGTTTGCACTTTATGACACTTAAAACAAAATTTATAATTCAGTAACATCTGAAAGTCAGAAGCTCTAAGAAGCCCAGAACTTTAACACGTTTAGACTTGCCCAACTGTCAAAACTATAGTCTGAATCATAGTCATAATATTTTAAGACTCAATTAACACGCCACTTAAGACAGTAGTGCGTGCACATTGAGAATTAAAAGATATTGGTGATGTCCAATAAAGATTAAATGACAACATGCCAGTTATATAGAGCAAGATCTGTATTGCTTTTCTTTAACCATCTCACCGTGAAAACTTAGGTGAAGTGAGCGTGGAGTGAGCTGTCAGTGCCACTGATGCGAGGAATTGGCTAAGACGGGATGACATTGACAGCTCACTCCACGCAAGACTTCACGGTGAGATTTTTACAGAATCGACATGCTGTTCTAACTGAGATTTTAAAGTGGAAACTGCTAAATCAGAAGTAAATTCCTTTAATTCGAATTATAATCTCATCCATTAATAAATCTCGATTTATGATTTGGATGCTTCCAATGTTTCGATAGAACTTTGAAAATTAAAAAAACCGTCCATGCGCGAGTCGGATTCGCACAAGAAGGATTCCGTACCAGAACCCAAAAAACGCCGAAATAAAGGTTCCATGTATGGAGAGAACCCCTTTAATTTTTACTTTACTTATTTTTTTATTATTTGTTGTTATAGCTGCAATAGTAATAATAAGAAACTCAAATAAATTTCAACTCTGTGATAATTTCAACTGTCTGTCTTTTACGGTTCATGAGATACAGCTGCTTACAGACAGACAGACGGACAGCAGAGGCTTAAGGCGAATTTCACCAATGAAACTGAACGCGATCAGCACATAAACTACGTTTAATAGCTGTCAGTGTGACTATTTTCTGTGATACTGACAGCTTTTGAACGCGGTTTTGTGAACTTTCAGTTTCATTGGTGAAATTGACACTCAGTATAAGGGTTCGTGTAATCTTTGATCTGGCTGGGCTAGCATCAACAAGGTTCTAGAATAGTCTTCATCACCAAGATTTCTACAGTAATTGGCACAAACGTCAGTCAATCCTCCAAGTATATTCTAACGACTCCTCATTTAAGACTTAAACATATGGCGTGCGGTCACGCACGTGGTCACGTAGGCGCCGGACGTCGGCGCCGGCGCATGGCCGTTCGTCGTCTCGTATAACACCCGTCTTACTGGAGACTGCCGTCTGGCTTACTTGAAATATAAACTGTCTTCTGTAAACAGGGTTTTTCTCGTGTGTAAGAGTTTCTGACTTCACTATGCAATTCTCATCTTCAGTCGTTCCTCTCCATACTGCCCGTGACGAACGGGAACGAAATTCCACCTGGTTCCTATTGTTTTGCCCACAGTCGCACATTCGCTAAAGGACATTTCTCCCGGAAAAAAATATTTATTAACTACTCGTGGGCAGATTTATGAGCTCTTCGAGTATTTTCTTATTTATCTGAACAGGTGGTTATCCGAATTTGCATGTTTTAGAATCATCTTCAAATGTAGTATTTTAGTTCTAAAAAAAATCCATAGATACATCCCTGCTTTAGGGTAATTTACGGTTCAAAACACGATAAATTGCAGTTTACTCGATGAAAATAAATCCGAGACAGGGTTGATTACAAAACCATTTTATTTTGTGTATCAAAATCGTATGTACCATCGTTTTAAGAGGGAATTTGATGGTAGGATTGTTGTGTTTAATAGTATTTAAATAAATTTAAAAAAAAAATGGGGCTATATCGGCTCGCGCTTAGAGTCCTGCGGAATGCCATCGAAGGTGAACATGATTAAACATTTTAAAAAATCTGTTAATTCAAAATCAAATTAAAGAACATCACGAAATTGCGACGGCTCAGAAAAAATATCTGTAGTTTTAAATCATAAAATTGGTCACTTAAAAAAAAAAAGGTGGGTGTTAAAACTTTTTGATTTACAAATTAAAACTTTGAGTTTTAGTTTGACTTTTACAACACAACGTTAAACAAAAACCAAAAACAAAAATATATGGTAACAGTTTAATCGAAACAGTAAGCCCATTAAAAACAAGTGCTCACTCGAAGATTGCGAGTTCTCGCGCTGCAAGAAATATAACCAGCTGCTTCCAGGCACCAGGTATTTCAACTTCTGATCGTGATATCGGCGATATTTTGTATAAACACGTCAACCGCATAAATAACTTCGATATTTCATCATCACCTGTAAACTACAATAGTTTGAATTGTTTTCATATGTTGTTGCCCCTTATGAACACCGCATCGTCGAGTAATCACCGAAAAGCGGTATTTAATTTTGGGCAAAAAAATCAGGGCGGCCCGCCAAAATCGGGACGTCTGGCAACGCTGTTTAGTGCTGTGGTCGTTCAGTGCGTCGCAATGGTCATGGATATTCACCAACATCATCGGGAGGATAATACGATAATAACAATCGAACCTAAGAAAAACGAATTCAGTTGAGTAACTGCAAATATTTAATACTGTGACATGAATTTTCCGCGGCGCATCGAAATAAGTACATCGCGCTGCATTTGGGCGAGGCGGGAGTAGCATTTCAAAGGCCTACAGCATGTCGATTCTGTAAGAATCTCACCGTGAAGACTTGCGTGGAGTGAGCTGTCAGGGTCATCCCGTCTTGGTTAATCCCTAGCATCAGTGGCATTGACAACTCTCTCTACGCTCACTTCACCTATGTTTACACGGTGAGATGGTTACAGAATAGCACAACAGGTCCAATTGAAACCTCACACATTGCATATGCAGAAATCCTCACAGTTATAAAACGTGACATACCCACGAGACTAAACATGAACTAAATATTGAACCTTTCCATATTTAATAAATGAACATTACCAATGAAATACTAGCATAACTTGACACAAGTCTAGATGCTAAGAATTTCATAATCTATGCTAAACAATTTTACAAGGTAAACAGACCAAGTGTTCTAGATCCTTATAGAGCTAGTTAAACAACGAAGTACAAATAAACATTAGTATTAATATGGACCACGTAGAAGGTGGCGCGGGACGAACGAGCGAGACAAGACTAACAAGCTAAGGTCCATTTAAGCCCTGACTAAAACAACAAGAAGTCATGGGGAATCAGCATTGCTATAAAGCTGACAGTTATTAGTGTAGTGACATTTGTAACGCAAAATTGGCTTTTTTAATTATACAATTTTTTTTGGCCTTTTGCCACATATGCCTGTCATGTCATGTGTTTTGGAATGTTCTCTTATTGCAATCGTTATCGTGTTATCGTGTTCAACGTTTGAGTTTTCCAATTTCCAAGTTTTGAGTTTTGAATTTCAATTCAACTGTTTTTTATTTTATTTAAATCTTAATGTTTTCAATTTAAATTTGACTCTAATAATAATAATAAAGTTGTTTTTTTTTGTTCTAATTTCTATTATGTTTTTGTTTTTTACTTAATGTTTTGTTCTTTGTTTCCAATTAATTTTTCTATCCTCACCAGGAGTAAAAAGAGCTTGTTAATTTAAATATACGTTTAATTTTAAGAAGCAATTTTTTTATGAAAGTGCTGTGTACGCATGTAAGTGACTAATTCACCATAACTCAATGCTTATGTTATTTATTATTATGTTAATGTTTCTAGTGAATAGTTCGTTGGTGTATCTTTCAAATAAAATACAAACAACGTATTACTTCTGACGGCTGACCAATCCTACATCGCACAAGCAGAATAATCCGCGTGATTGATGATAATGTTGTAGATACTGTCTACAACACCCCAACAAGAATCATCGAGCAGTAGCTTAACAGAAACTCTCCATCTGGTTGGAGAATCCTTCCTTTTTACCGGAGTATGAGGAACTTTCAACCCTGTTACTCATATCTCTATATCATTAACGACTATATTATGTATACATTTTTTTTTTGCAAAGATACTAAAAAAAAGGTCCTCGAAAGACAAGATACACTTACGTCAATCTTTACAAAAACCATGACCCTTATTACAATATGTGTTGAGGAAGTAGCATTTTAAGATGAATACATATTTAAATTGACTGCCTGCTTTGAATACACACATGTAGGCACACTTGATCTTTAATTTTCAATAGGAAATGACATTTTATGAGGAAGCGTTATTAGGTATGTTTTTTTTTTCATTTGTGTACGTTGTAGTAATAGGCTTTGGTATATTATATCGTTTCCGTCTTAGATTGCTCATCTTCTGCTTAGGTTCCTCATTTCATTCTACACTCCACTTTGCTTAACATTGGGTATCAATGACAGTGTTGACGACTATATTTTCTTTGCATACAAAAATCGCTTTCCTATTGGTCACGTTCAAAAATCTAATAAGGTTCTATTATCATCTTGTACCTCTGTACTCTCTAAGGAACATAATCTTCCAATTTCAGTTGTTCGTGTTATGAATATGGTTTTCTCCGCTGTCTGTCAACCAGTCAATTAGATACGTAACTGTTTATATTATGTAAATGTATATTGCATGCAACTATACAATAATATTATGTCTATCTATCTGCAGCCGTGAGTCTGAAATCAAAATACATATGTGTAAAGATGACTCGTCATTCCTTACTTACAATTGAGAATGCTTGGCATTCAATGTATCCCGTTGCACCGGTATACTCGTATTTATGTATAAAATGTTCATACGGCATCCGACGTTGTTTTATTCAATATTAAATAACATGTTTTCTTGTACAATTTTTAAGGTAGTTTTTAAAAGATATTTAAATTCTTACGGTTAGACTTCCGGTCTTATTGTATTGTGCCGTTGGAAATAAGCACTGGCTGAATTAATCCCCATGCCACTACTGTTGTCATTGAAAATTGACTTTCCATTTTAAGTATGCTAATGTTTTAAAAAGCTAACTAAAATAAAACAACTGTTCGTCGTCGTCGTCTGGGCTACAAGTATTATAATCATGCTGCCTCTGTTTTAATGTCACCCGGCCTCTAGTAAGTATGTCAGCAGTAATAACAACGTCTTACAATAGAAACGGTGGTAAAGTTTTATTCACGGTTGGTATTGCCATCAGCGATCGTCGCGGACAACCACAGACAGATGCGTGAAGCTATTACAGTAACGAATGATTGAATTGGAGCATTGGAAATGATAATAATTATGAAGCACAGCATAATTTTTGGTCTATCATATTATTCCTACGCTTTATATGCCTGACCAAAGTCAGGAGTGCAGTTTTTCTTTAGTTTTTAGAGTTCGTACCTCAAAAGGAAGAAACGGAATCCATAAAGGATCACTTCGATGTCCGTCTGTCTGACTGTCGGTCATGACCCTTTTTCTCAGGAGCGCGTGGAGTTATGAAATTGAAATTAACATCAAATACCTTGAAGCTCTAAATCTCAAAAGTAATCAAGCTTCTAAATCAACGCAACAAAAATACTGTGATGTATGCGACATATTTTGATACTCGCGTTTTCTGTACCTCGCAAATAAATCAAAACCTATAGGGTACTTCTCGTTGACCTAGAATCATGAAATTTGGCAAGAAGCAAGGTCTTACAGCACAAGTAAAAGGATAAGTCTGATAATCGTTAATTTTTTATTTAATCAGAAAGAAAATTTTTTTTTTACGATTACAAACTTCCATTTGCAGTTGGAGAATTGACAGTGACGTACATATATCGATGTATGGGAGAACATGTTTTTCAACTACAATATTAAATTTGTTCTGGGGATAAATTCATCGATACATTGTGTGTGGTCCGACACGCACTTGGCCGGCTTCAAGTTGGTCCTAATAAATTATAGATGACGTATATTACAGCTGACTTACAAGAAGTCACAAGAATTAACCGACAACGGTTTGCTTCGCTTTCTATAGATAAGTAATCATAAAAAGCGAAGAAAACCTTGATATAGAATGCTAAAATGGCGTCCAGACCAGAATTTTTTCCTTTTCTGTGACATAATTGATCTAAGAAAAACACTGCATATCCAAATACCTTCCATGATTTGACTAGCTGGCGCCATTTGTTACTCAAGCCAGATTTCTTCAATTGTGAAGCGCGGTGCTGTGTTGATGTCACCCGTGTTATGACGAGCGATAAATGACATCATAATGGATTGATGTAAGTACTCAGTCGCAGTGTCAGCGATTTTTCTAGTAGCTGGAAGGAGCACGTCATTTGGCAAATGTTTAAAAGTATCTTCCATCTTCTGTCAAATGCGTTAGCTAGATCTGGATTGTTATTTCCTACATTTCCCTATTGGAAGCTGTTGCGCACGTAGCCAATCTTTAATTCATTTCTTATACAATACTATGGAATCTACATAACAACAATCTAAAATTAAACTGTTGTAACGGAATGTTATAGTGGCAAAATATTTCTCATCACGTTAGAGATCACGTGTTGAAAAATAAATGACAGCATTTAAATTTTTCTTGAGTATTTGTTTTCAGTTTTGTTACGTTTTAAAAGTATATAATTATATCACCAATGCTTTTTCTTGCAATATGAGGTCCTAACACATCTACAAGAGTTATGGTTATGATATTCTTCGACGTTTATACATGTTTTAACATGAGATCCTACATTGCCAAGAAGAGATTATGAGAAATAAAGATTCTTTAAACCTAAAACCGTGAAGAAAAACACCCCGGAGGAAACCGGCATGTCCTAGAACGAAATAAAAAAAGACGTCCGCCAACCCAACCGCACTCAACATGCTGTGGATTATGACCCACTCCCTCTCACACAAAGAAGGCCTATGTCCCCAGCATTGGGAACGTTATATTTTGATGCCGGGACTATCAACGAGTATATTTTCACTTACATGACTCAACTGCAATCTCAACTACATTAATTTTGATTTCAGCCACTTTTTCCGCCGCCTTTTAAATATTCAATAAATGAAACGCTGCTTGTCCGACGCTCGCTCATACGCTATAAAAGCACACACTAACTGATATAGAAATCAGGACAGAACCTTGACATAGTGAACATAGACAAAAGATTATAAATCGATTTATCAACGATGGCCTGAATTAATTCAATGTGTTTTATCTAAACAATTGACATTTTCATTGACTGTTCATACTAATATATCGTAGTCACGCAAAAAGATACGATCACGTATCTTTTTGCGCTATGTCGTTATTGACACAAAGCTTTGAGAGATTTCATTACTTCCTTTTTGTTCCTTATTTAATCTTTTTGGTCTGCCTAGTTTCAATCCATGTCAAGTATAATACCAGTATGTTGATTCTGTAAAAATCTCACCGTGGAGACTTGCGTGGAGTGAGCTGTCAGTGTCATCCCGTCTTGTCAAATCCTACCACGAGTGGCACAGACAGCTCACTCCACGCTCACATCACCTAAGTTTTCACGGTACAGAATAGCACTACAGTTTTCTCTACCACGGTTATTACCGTAGAGGTAAAATTAACTTAACAGTAAAATCTAACTTTTAAAGATCACTGTACCATTCAATGCATAGTTGTATCAAATGGGTGCTAAATAAAGAAGAATCATAAAATCAGAATCGCGTAATAAAAATCTGTCTGCAGTAAATCATGTTTAATCGTCCAAGATTGCAGAATTTGATATAACTTCTTAAGTAAAATGTTTCTCTAAAATTCTATGCGCCTTGGGAATTTAGATATTAATGAGACACTGTTTTATTTACTTCAGAAATTCCATTTGAATAATTGAAATTAATGGATAAATAAATAGAGTCTGGAATCTCGTCACAGCGGCCATCTTGGACACTGTCCCAATATTGAAATCTGAAATGAAATTATACTTTTCAAATACAGTATTCACAATCAGGAGAAAACGCACTTTGTAATTTCGAGTGGGGTGATTCAATTGTAATCGAATAACTTGATAGAATTACATAATTTGAAAAAGTCTGCTTATTTCGCGCCAGTACTACTTTTATGCTTAGATTCCATTACCTATTGATAAGTAGGAACATTGAAATATTGTACTTTCTTTAATACCATACTATAAATGTCATGTAATTAAATGTGTTAGTTAATATAATGTGCTAGGCATGATCTATAGTCTTAATTTTTTCTTTGTCTAGTATTAAATTGCTTTCTTTAATGTTAACACTCCTTGTTCCATTAACTTCTTATTCGCTTATTTCTCTTCCTTTATTTTTTTCACTTAAATTGTAATTGGCAGCAATGGCGTTATCATTTATTTTATACCCCATATACTATTAAGAAGAAGTCTACTTCCGTATCTTAAAAAGTAGCGTCGCTGACTACGTTGAATAATTCCCATTTGACAATCTACTTGATTTCCTTAGCTATCCCTATTATTATCCACTATGTCCAGCGGGCCTATTACGAACTTTTAAAAAACCAGGCAAGTTCCAGGCAATTCTTTTCACGGGCTGGTTAAATTTCGTATTATGACATTCCTAGTTCTGAGCGACTTCACGCTGTGTAGTTTGTCTATGGCTAGCTTGTAATTCTCTGACGTAACGTTCAGAAACCCAATTAAATATTTATAGGGAAGTTACGGTTTTGTTTAAATCAGGTATTTTATGATAACAATAATAAATACCATATATTAAACTAGTTAGTCTAGTATTGTAGGTGAAAATATGAACGCAATTTATATTGTGCTATTCTAGATTATAATAATTTATATAATATTTCCTGTATGCAAATTGTAACGCGAGGTTTCCGAACGTATTCCACTTGAAGGTCAGCGGGGAATTCGACAACTTCAATGAAAGTATTGTTTGACAAACATTAGCAATAAATTATGAAAGAACACTATCGTATTGTTTGTTTAATGGAAGGATCCATTCTAAGATTTACGGAGTACGAGTATAAACAAAAAGATGGCGAAAGTGTTATTGAGTATTTCAATTAATATTCATATTTTTAACATGATATAATATTAATACAATGTAAGTTTTATTTTAATAGTGGATGAGCGTTCTCACCCTCGCCTCGTCGGCGCGCTACCTGACTTATGTTCAGCTGGAAAGATTGTTGGAGTTTTTATACTACTTCCAGGAAGTCTGAAGAAATCTCTGTGATTTGCATCTACTATAGAAAATGTTGGCTGGGACATTGAATGAGAGCCTATATCACCAGTAGGGCGTTGGTAGGAGCCAGTAGCATACTATGATAATGCAACCAAAACCTAAAATGAGAATAATGTTTAGTTAAAACTTTACGTAAAGTTCATACTTAATAAAAACAACTACCTTAGTCTTCACGGATAAATCCGTGGATTTTGTAAGCTCGTTATGGGTTAAAGGTGAACACCAAAAGGAAAGGCCGTTGTTAGGATTTCAATAATACGTTTATTATCCTTTTATTTATTTTGTGGAAAGTGTATTTTACTATTCTTAGCCTTGCGTGCGATCACACGTCTCATGACATGTGAGGCCTCAGCTGCTCACCAAGATTCAGTCCCAAGTCGTGAACTGCACATCATCCATGTCGAACGCATTAGAATGGTCACGAAGTCGTCTCCTTCTATTAGTTGATTCACAAGTTTGCCGAGAAGAATCACTTTCCAGGAACTCAAACAGTTCATTTTCGTCACACATGATTATATTTTCTTATGTTATATAGAAAACACTCCAATAATTTCCAAATAAACCCTAAACAATTCAAAAAAAGCTCCTCTGAAGCAGCGTAAACTGAATGGATTGTGAGGTTACTTTTTGACAGTTCTAATACGGAACGAAATGTCAAACGAACGTTCGTAATACGGTATTGCCAGGCAATATTCGGCCAGAAGTCGGCCAGGGTGTCACGTGACCGCTGACTGGCTTGTTTGACGAGTTCATAATACGAATTTGCAAGGCAGTTCTGTTTACGCCGTAAACTGCCTGGAAATAAGAGTTCATAATAGGGCCCCTGGAGTTCTCGAGGGGATATATTTTTCCCTTTTTCCCCTTCCCTTTCACTATAATTTAAGCTCGATTACGCTACAGCTAACCATCGGACCACCATCATCGAGCTCCGCCATTTTGTCGTTGAGTATTATGTAAATTGATTGCTTCTAACTTCCTCAGAGATTTGTTGAGATCATACTTTATAACTGTTTAAAGTTACGTGGACGTTTGTCTGACTTTAAATAATTTATTGACTAGAAAGCGTAGCGTTTAGTGTATTTGCAACTTTGTTATTGGTAATTGATTCGGTTTGATTATTTTGTCAATTGCAGTTTTAATAAGTCTATCGTCTTTCAATGTAATTGCGTTAGTGAAATACTTATCTGTATTTAACGCTTCTTGATTTAATGGAATAAACTAGCTGACGCGACACGTGTCGTCCTGATAGCATATATAAAAGCACTTTATTTAAGTTTCATCCGAAAATACAATTTTCATTTCATTCCATTTCCGGGCAACTTTCACTTTCCTGTCAACAAAACCTTATTCGGACAATTACGAACATGAAAAAAAACGCTCTATCTGTTCTAAACGTAAGTGATGCGCTTATCAACGAACAGCATTTTAATTTGTTTACGAGATGGAACGTTGTTCAACATGATTGAAATCAACAATGTGGAAAACAAAATGGCTAGCAATCCATGTATATGATTTCTTGCCTATGGCTGTTTTCAGCTAAAGGCAATGATTGGTGGTTCGTACAATATCTTCGCGTATGAAGTATATGTTGTAGTATATTTGTTGCATATCAAAATACCGTAGCTTTAGAGGCCATTCTTGTTCGAAACAACGTAGTATGCGTGATCCCTTTCAAGGTCGAGTACCTTAATTTATTTATTCTCTTACGGCTATGCGGATGTTATGCGCTGCTGATGTTTTAAATGTTTCCTAAAGCGAATGCGATGATTTACGTTCACAACAATACCTAAATCAATGCTGTTCACTGTCTGTCTAAGTTTCGTACTTAAATGTTAATCTTGAAAACTAATGAGTCGTTTTCGGAAAAACATTGCTTCACTTTTTTTCTTTATTGTAGGCATTTGGTGCATGTAATATATCCCCACACTCACAGAGGATTCCTGTGTTTCAGCTGGGGGAACATTATAGCCTGCTTACGATTATTTTTATGCCTTAAATTCGCTGTGAATCTAGTCAGTTTGCCTTCTTCTATGTGCATAATTAAAGTTATATATATTGTGTGATTTTTAATAGCAAAGCAATGAGTCGATGGTAAGAACGCGGTTATTAACGGTTGATGTCAAACGTGACATGTTAGAAGGCCACACATTAAAGTACTATCGTTTATTGCGAAAACATTACACGACTTTTTCTTTTATTTAATAGCTTTGGAGTCGAGTGACAATACTGTCGCGATTTCCAACTGTTGTAAAGATTTGGCATCATTTTCTACTCTTAGATTTCCTAAAGGAAACGCTACTTTTTATGAAAATAAAAAAGAGGGTTAATCCACTTTTTTAAATGGTAAACTTTAGTCTTTGTGTCTCGAACTTTCCGTGAACTTTCCTGATTAATATAGTTCGACCTTTGATTTTAAAAATCGATATATATTTAACAAACGTTACATATTTTTGATACAATTCGGAAGTAGGAAATATCCGAATATGAAAAAAGAGAACGGTCCTTAAAAATGTCAAAGGATTTTTGCCGATTACTACCTGAATTTTTACTTACCAATAGGTTACAGCTATGTGTAATCTGCATACCTCATTATGGCTAAGGCTGGTAACGGCCGCGACTTACGAGTTGTAGGTTCGAACCCAGACATGCGCTTGACTTTGTGTAAATTGCCCCTATTTAATTTGCCGTTGTCGTAACAAATTTTACTGTACTGATCTAGTGAACAGTTTGTGATCCCTCGTACCATATATTTACGGGAAGTTTTATCGAGATACTTGTTTGCAACAATTTTCTGTAGAACCAACTCTGGCGTACGCTCACCGCTGCATCGATTAGTTGACACCTACAATGGGCAGTTTGGCTCAACTGATATTATGTTTCTCAGCAAGGCTATATTCAGAAAATAAATTGTAACTATTTTAAGAGAACAGAACACTAACAATTAAATAATGTTTACTTTGATTCTGTTTATTTTTTATTGTTCTTTCTAACAACTCTGTTTAGTAACATAACATCACGCCTGTATTCCAGAAGGGTTAGGCAGAGGCCTAGCACCTGTAGTACACCCACATTTCTCCAGTTATGCTTAAGTCCCATGTAATAGGGGGCGAGCCTATTGCCATCAACCGGGCACAAATCCAGACTGGGCTACACGACACACACATGTAACAAACATATTTCACCGGCATACGATCATGCGAAGCATCCTGCCAAAAAAAAATCTGCTTAACAATGTAACTAACGCAAATAATGTTGTTGAACTGTCAAAATACAACAGATTAGTAGTAATCGTTTACGAAAATGTGATACGCAATTAGGGTGCTGGTTCCGATTATCATATTTTATTGAATGTCAATCCAACTTATCCTTTTCCCGACTATGTAGAGGTCAGCTTTCAGTCACCAGTATTTTACATGGAGCGACTTCATATCTGACCTCCACAAGCCAGCGATACCCCTGGTAAGACTGGTTGTCAGACTGTCGGGCTTCTACTTAAAGTATGACTAAATAATATTGCTATTTTCTCGTCCAATCATAGACCAAAAGCCAAAGCATATACAACCCCTTCCAAAATAATACTTAATCATATTATAATTCTGTAATTAGACTCTAAAAAGTACCAAATATCTTATAAATGATCCATCGCAGCCTTATAAATTTATATTATGGTCTAAAGAGCACGAGTTATGGTGCTGGAAAATTTTCATTCATGTCGTTAATTTTAAAACCGAATTTTCAGACAGTTTACGACTGAATAACTTTCGGTTATCTGGAACAATTTCTAGATTATATACGAAGTCTGCCTGCTTTTGAAAGTAGCTCGAAAGGATCCATAATATTCACAAAATAGATATTAGCTGTTGACCAAATAATATATACCAGCTAGCTAGCTAGTTGTAAGTACTATTGAACATTACGGTCTACTAATGTTTTGCTTTTATTTTTCAATTCCAGTATAGAACTTATTATACGAATGCATGTTGATTTCCCAATCAAAGACTTGATGAAGCTTTCAGAAACCGGTAGGAAATTTCTAAAGGAGTAACTACGTACTTATCCAACAAAAATCTTCGAAGGAAAGATTACTCATCACTCTTGATATCGTAATCTTTATTTCATGCACACATCCTTCCAAAAACTTCCCCCCTTTTATAGTAATCAGATCCATTGTTTGCTATATTGGAGCAGGGTAGTCGCACAGTATCCGTTTGGCATTTGATGACGTCAGGCGCACCTGCCAATTTAATTCAAGATGGCACCCAGACGATTTCTCCATGTTGAGTATCTGGAAAAAGGCTAACGTGGTGTTAATAGAGAGTCCACTAGATTACACGATACTTTAAGTTTGTGTCGTCGTGTGTCCAACTGTGCATTTTAAAAAAACTGTGGTTTCAGGGGACTCCATTACGCTCTTTCTTCAACTCCAAATGTTGACTTCACAATAGCACCATCGAAATCCATGAAAACGATACCCATGATAAATAATTAGAAAATTGTTGCAGCCGCCCTCTCGGATTATCATTTTGACATCACGGCTTCAGCGCTCTGTCTCTTTCTAATATAAAGTCGAATTGCATCTTGCTTTTTCATCGTTTCAATCCAAGATAACGATTAACGCTTAATCGTTACGTCACAATTTCTAAAAAAATTGACTCCTAGTTCCTACCGTCAACTGCGTTAAAGGACGGAGACGAAGGAAGTTCCAAAAACTTATTTCTGAGGGACTTTTTTTTTTTTTTAATGAGACTAATCTTGCCTTTCTGCAGTACCCACGTTTTGCAGAAAGGCATGATTACAGTCTCAGAATCGGAATCAGAACTTTATTCGTTTTGAATGTAGGTACATGTATAACGTTGTCCATAAATTAATGAGATTGGCTACAGAGCTACCTTACGGCGCGGCGTGCTAATTACATAAAAATTTAATATTAAATACAAAACAAAATAATGTGAACAAACAAAACAGAAAGTCAATTAATAACAAGTTTGCTATTAATTATAAAAATCATAAGCTATATAAGTAAGTTACGTAAAGTTTTTTTAAATGAATAAAGAAAACAATTTTTTTATAAAAAATATATATAAAAAAATTGATACCTTAGATTAGGCATGCAGACATTAATTAATGAAGTAAACAATTAAGTAAGTTGGTCTGTCGTTGATTTGCATATTTTTGTTTTAGAAATTTACATTAGGAGTAATTTAATTCATTTTCATTTAGAAAATCGTTAATCGATTAGAAACATTTTTCAATCAATAATTATGGTAGCTTGAGGGACTTAAACCCTGGAACGGCTGGAACACAACTATCACTCGTTTTCATATTTAACATCGACCTCAAACAACGTTTTTGGGCTTTGAATACCTGTAATAAATGAAAAGATATGTAGGTACAGCTTTCTGAACATTAGTTAAAAGCAATAGTAGACGATCAATTACTCCCTTTATAGATTGCTTCTCTCACTTTCCGTTTTCGTTTCTACTTTATCATGAGTCATCCTATTGTTCACCTTCGTCTGAAATGTTGTATGCATAGTTGCCAATATTCTACGTCGAACTTTACATTGTCAAGTCCGGACATAACAATCAAATCATTTCCTGAACATAAACAATACCATTGCAGTCAGTAAACGATTCAATGAACTAACGTTTAAACTACAAAACAAACATATCTATTTTTAGAATACTTCATGAACTCAACAATGTATTAAACAATCCATTCTATTGCACTTACGTTTGTAGAAACGTAGTATATGTTAACAATGTGGAAAACATTCAACAATTTTACCGAATAAACAGTCATCGCATCCTTTACTAAGAAGCATCTGATATTCTAATATATACATACTACATGTATAACATTATTTAGAACAGTCAATGAGGCGTAGAACCATTTACTCATAAGTATCGGCTATTTTGACATATACGTGCTTGTGAAAGCACGTTTGGCAGCACTTGTGTTGAAACGTGCTACAAGAATGTGCTCATGTTTTGTTTTCATGAAGACATCTTTGTTAGTTTTGGCAGTATTGACAATAACCTGGTGAGCTAATGAAGCAATGTATAAGACGTTTGTTGAGTAGAACTAGACAGTTATAAATAATTGTCACAAAAACAACTATTCACTAATTTTCTCTCAAAAACTATACATTTGGGGCGGCGGGGATGTCCGAAATAATAAACTTTTTTTTTTTGTTTTATTGATTGTGGTAAGCGGCCTTGGCCATTGTTGCCAGTGTCGAGTGTTGCGTAAATTAAAAGTGGGAAGAGGGAGGTTGGCATAATGTGACGGGATATTTTTTTAGGATGGGCAATAAATAATTATATGTAATAAAATTATAACAAATTGATTATAACAAATAAGGAAATGTTGTGAAAAGAAATAAATTTACTAAGAGATGCTACATATGACCTATTAGACAAAGAAAGGATGGAAGACAGATTACAAGGAAGGGGAGCTTTATACATAATAAGGAAGTCATATATTGGAAAGGAATTATATTTCGAGCAATTAAAAAGAATATGGACTAAATCACCAATTTCTCCGACACCACAGAGGGGGGAATCAAAAACCCCTATTCTGTTAAGATGCACAGCTGAAGAGCAATGGCCAAATCTTAGTCGAGCAAGAATGGAAGTTATTTTCTTATTAAGTTTTAACTTGCTGAACCACGGTTTTAAATTAATGATGGGTTGAAGTAATTTATAGTATTGACCCTTTGTTTTCTCACAATCCCAAACCTGAGACCAACTATTAACCAGAGCCGTTACTGGAATTGATTGCAACAAATCCCCACAGTATACATCCGGGATCCATAGACCCTGCTTCGCAGCCAAATTAGCCAGCTGGTCCACTGTCATATTGCCTTCTATTCCAGAATGGCCTGGAATCCAAGCCAATGCGACAGTTAAGCCTAATTCGTAGCAGTTCTTTAGTAAGGATTTGATCAAAATGATAATAGGGGACAAGTTGCCCCTGTCAAATGGATTAGAGAGAAGACATTGAAGACTACTCAGACAGTCACTAAAAATAATTGAATTTTGAATTTTTTCATTAATTATGAATTCAATACAATGTTTTATGGCTAAACACTCGCCTGAAAAAGTGGAGAGAAATGAAGAATATTTAAACAATTTAAAGTGTCCTGTGTGATGTCGAATAAATGCAGCACCTATAGTTGACGCTGAGTCATTTGCCTCATATTTCGAAGCATCAGTATAAAAGACCTCAGCCCCTTGTGCATTCTTTAACAGAAATGAGGCAAGTTTACCATTAGGATCTGAACTGTTTTTCCCTATACCGGTGGTCAGAAATATTTTAGGTTTAAATATAAGGTCATCATACTGAACCGAATAAATCGGATGTACAGGATATGTTTTAATATTGCGTTCGACATGTTTAATCTTTTTATAGCCTTCTATGATGTTCGGTATGGGGCGCGACACCCAAAAGTGATTTCCATCTGATATTAGTTTGTAAAGATCTTTAATTTTAGGAATTAGAGGATGAGTACTAGATTGAAACACCTTAATTAAGTAACGGTCACACAGATATTGACGTCTAAGATGTAGGGGAGGGTCAGCACCTTCAACCTGTAATGCCATAACTGGAGTGCTCTTCATTGCACCTATAATAATGCGGAGACATTTAGATTGTAATCGATCTAATTTAAGCATCTCCGTTTTACTGACTAAAGGTAGCGAACACGTTCCAAAATCTAAAGTACTTTTAACCAAAGCATTATATACTAGTCGTAACGTAGAAGGATGAGCCCCCCACCAAACACCTGCAAGAGCCCTGATCAAGTTTATACTTTTTTCACATTTACTAATAATATGTTTAATGTGCGAGGCACCATTAAATTTAGAATTGAGTTTACACCCAAGAAATGTTACTTCGTTAGAATTTGGAAGAGTAAAACCACTGACTTTTATAAAAACCGAAGGAATATTGCGAATGCAAGTAAAAGGGACAACGACACTTTTCTTCACCGACAGTTGTAGGCGATGATCATCGAGCCACTCTACCAGACTAGTCAAAGATTTTTCGACATTATTAGCCGCTTTTTCAATTGATGAATGAGAGGAGTAGACTACAATATCATCAGCGTATTGTAAGATTAAGCATGTATATTTAGCTGCTTCTAAATCTTTTGTATAAATATCATACAATAATGGGCTTAAAACTGAGCCCTGGGGAACACCGTTCCACTAAACTCTCGAAGGACACGGACAACCAGCAACTCGAACTGTTACAGTCCGATCCGAATATAGATTAAAAATAAAGTTGGAAAACTTTGAAGGAACTTGTAATGCTTCCAGTTTTAATTTTAAAATGACCAAATCCACGTTATCCTAAGCCGGCGCTATATCCAAAAAAGCCGCTACCATTGATTTATTCTGACTAAAGGATAACAAAACATCTGTAGTGAAAATATTTAAATTGTCTGCTACTCCCTTTCCTCTTCAAAAACCAAACTGAGACTGGGGTAAAATATTATTGTGTTCAAAGTACCATTCAAGCCTCATTTTAACTAGGTGTTCCGCAAGTTTTGCAAACACGCTAGATAAAGATACCGGTCTGTATGATGAAGGATCTGAAGGATCCTTATTAGGCTTTAAAATTGGGATAAGAATATGCTTTTTCCAAGAACTGGGAATAATCGCGGAGTCTATAATAGTGTTAATAATATCTAAAATAAATGCTAAAGTATCATCTTTACAATTACTAATAAAGGAATATGCAATGCCATCCTCTCCAGGAGCAGAATCCGACACGCGTTTTAAAACTAGCTAAAATTCATTTATTGAAAATGGAAGATTCCCAGAAAGGGAAGATTGACTGTATATGAAGGGGATTAGATTTAAATTAGGAACAGAAGTAGGGGCAATTTTAGAAATTCTTTAAATGGCGTAAACCCAGTCGAGGGAGAAGGAAGATTGTGAACTGATCGCTTTGGAACATTTGAAACGTTTTAAATTTTTCCAAATTAATGAAAGCGAGGAGTCGGGAGAAAGAGAAGAACAGAAACTATGCCATCCCTCTACTTTCTTTTTCCGCAAAAGCCTTTTGGTCGCAGCTGTTGTATTTTTAAACTGCAAAAAAGAATGCATGTCAAGGTTATCTTTACATAAATTCTCTGCCTCTTTCCACTTTTTTACAGCTTCAGTACAATCCTTATCCCACCAAGGCGGCGAAGGGATTTTACTATTGAAAAGACATTTATTGGGAAAAAAATCATCTGCTAGTGTCAACATTGTTGATGTCAACAAATGATAACATTGTTCAACATTTTCTCGAGAAACCTGCGGAAACTCCATAACTCTTTCATCTAACCCGGAACTATACGATTCCCAGTCACAATTATTAAGTTTGTATTTTAATAAGGGAGGCAGTGGTGGAATTCGACGTGGCTTTTGAGAGGAGAATTGGATAGTGGTCGCTGCCATGTGAAGTATTCAAACGTTTCCACGTAAAACTGGGGAACAAAGATGAAGAACATAATGAAATATCGACATAACTCGGAGACTGACCCGGAACAAAAGATCGTGTAGGAGACCCATCATTAAGCACACATAAGGCCAAATCATCAATAAGTTCTGCTATGCAAACTCCAACACCATCGTCATTAGGAGCACCCCAAAGACTATGATGAGCATTGAAATCTCCTAATACTATAACCGGAGACGGAACTAATTGAATAATGCGCTTCAAAACCGATATAACAGATGGATCCTTACGAGCTATATATATATAGACACAAGTTATGCCACCCATACGAATGGCAACTGCATTCAATATATCGTTGGAAAATGATGGCAGTTGGATGGATGAGAAAATACAATTTTCCCTAACTAGAAAAGCAGAGCCACCCCCAACCATCAGCTCTGTCATCTCTAATTATGTTAAAACCTGAAATATAAAACCTAGAACTTGGTTTCAACCAGGTTTCGGATATAGCTAACAGAGAAATGTTAAATTTGTTTGTTAGATCAATAATTTCAGATGATTTGGAAGGTAAACTTCTACAGTTCCACTGAAGAACTTGTAACCACTTAACACGAGTATGTCCAAATCTACAACAATGAAAATATTGAATAGTAGGAAAGAAATATTGTTCTACTGGTATAGAGGTAAAAAAAGAATAAACATGTGATGGAAGTTTCTGACCGTCAAATGTAAGAATAACCGTCTGAGTTGGCCGCCTCTGCTACTTGAAAATAAATGGCTAATCTATTGCGAAGAAATATTTTGATTGACGGTATTAAACGGGTGGGCCGTTTAATACCGTCATACAAAATATTTCTTAAATTATTCCTAAACAAAAAATTGCCGAACTTAATAGGGTGTAGAGATTAGTTCCACTGCGGGGATCTGTCGCAACAGACTCCACATGGACTAAATAAGGACCAGTGTCCTTTTCAGTATAAAAATTACGGCTATGGATAGGGTCTGACATTTGCTGCTCTGAATCTAAATCGGTATTTTTATTATTGGAAACAGTGGGTTGATCTGAATGAACAGGATTCTGCATGAGGATCGACTTTTGTTTTGAAATATTTGGTAGATGTTTGGAAGTGTGCTTGAAAATTGGTGTACCTAGATTTTTTTTCGGATTTGGTCCTTTACTAGTAATTGTAGATGAAGGAGAATTGATTTTCTTCAAGTACTCTTGAGAAACCGAGGCATTAATAAACTTATCCGCTTCTATCAAAGATATTAAGGGATTTTTGTCGGGAGGTTCCGGCTCAACATCCATATTTACATACAGTTAAAAATTAAAGAAAAAAAACTTACCGCTATACACACCTACTATACAATTAAACACGAATCTAAGATATATAACAAATTACTACACTAAATAACAAAAAACATAAATTATGATATTTTAAACAAATTATTTTAGACCGCCCTTTTCAAAAGCCCGCCAAAAAAACCGACTAATAAACTCTTTACTTCACTCATCGCTGCGTTCATACTATTACTTATTTCTTAATTTCCTTAAATTAGGATGCGTTCCTCCTAACTAACATCCTACATACATAATATGTTATTTTTTATTGCTTAGAAAAGTGTTTTCCTAATAAAATACCAGATAAAAAAAAACCCCAAGCCAAATATTTAAAAAGAAACTGACCACCATATTACTTAATAAGTGTTATTATTCAATTAGTTAATGTTTTTTAGTGATACTACACTTTAGATTTAATATTTGACATTATGTTTGTTGACATTACAATGCCTGGTTAAAATTCTATAATCTTTCCATTATTTTTATTAAAATTTATTTCAATGGTTGCATGCCCATGTTAAGGTAGATTGGATGAAATTTGGCATACAGATTGTTTATAACGATGGATTGAGGGTAGGGATAGGGTACTTTTAATCTCGGTAGAAAATATCACGTGGGATATTTTCCGACATCCACGCGTTCGAAGCCGCGGCCAAAAGCAAGTTCATAGTAAAACCAATAAAACAAAGCTAAACACTTCAGAACTTGCTACTGTAACCAAGAGACTAACAAACTGTGTCTAATAAAATAAAGAAAAATAAAGCAACATAGAACCAGACAAAATTCTCTGAGATTACGTTCCTTGGATTGCATCCGCTGCGAGCATTACGCAACAAATTGCAGACAAAAATAAATAGGAAACAGTACTCGCTCTAACTCCGGAAACAGACCATAATTCACTACGTCAATTATAAAGGAAAAGCCCTCAGCGAGCGTATATCAAAGCCACTCCTGTGAACGGAGATATATTTCCAATTACGTTGCAAACACGCGCTGTACAGTGTAAATAGTACAGGTACCTATACTTCCAAACACCTACGTAAGTCTGTCAGCTGTACCTTGTAGGGTTATTTTATTGCTCACTCTACGTACGGTACGGCACGTGCTAGGACTCGTGTTTTGTCAACGAAAGAATAGACAAAACACAATCTAACAAAGGGGACCTCAAGAGACGATATTAGGGCTGATTGAAAAAAAAAAAAAAAAAACAAATCTGTCATTTTGTCCATTCTTCCGTTGACAAAATCCAGCTTTCATTTATTTGGTTACTCGTATCAAACCAGCGGGGGGTAATTGCGTAACACAGTTACAACCTTTTTCTTTGGCAGTTCAATAACCTTTATTGCGTTGTTACGTTGCTGAGCAGACGAATTTTTCAAACATAGCGGGTGTAAAAACACACTCACGAAGCTGAAAGCCATTTGTACTTCCCGTCATTGTAATAATTTCTTTCTACTGGACCATACCTGGGAACCTTCTGGTTACGTAGATTTCGATGGTCAAAATTCCAACTTTTACTGGTGCTCATGGTCTCATCAAAGAAATTTCGAAACGGCTGGAAGACACTTCCCGTGACGTGGGCTGGCTTTTACCTTGGCCAGAGGCTGAGCATTACCATACAACGTGGCAATTGCCGCCAGTCTCTTGGGTACATTACCAGTCGACAGCGATGCGGATGAAACTTTTGTGGATTGTGAATAGGTTTAGTGATGTTAGGATATAGTTTTGTTATTATTAGTTAGGTATATTGTATTTTAAACACTTTTACTGACGTTGTTTTACGAAAATAAGTTTTTAATGATAACCCTAAAACAGATAAGAAGATGTAGACGAACTAAACTCCTGCCGGTCTATTGTACAATAATCTTGCCGTGAAAACTTAGGTGAAGTGAGTTCGAAATGAGGTAACATGCCACCTGATGCTAGAGATCGTGCTTAATTGTTTTTTTTTACTTAGTCTTCAACTAATTGGAATCGGATTGCGCAATAGTTCCTATCTTTTTAAAATATGAATGGCCTTTTATATACCTACCAAGATTGTTTACATAAAACATCACGCCTGTAATCCCAGAAGGGCAGAGGTGTACGTATAGTATAGCCACATTTCGCCAGTTATGCTTAAGTCCCATGTAGTAGGTTTAAGTTAAAGGCAATAATTAAATACTCGCTGTATTTGATTATTGCCTTTAACTTAAACCTACCGATTAACCAATTCAAACATGTGTTTTAGACAATATTTTTCTTAGACTTCATGAGACCATTTAGTAGTAGCAAACAGATGTTAATTTCATCACCACTGCTCCCAAAAATGTAAAGGAAAACATCCTGAAGAAACCGGCATATCCTACAACCAAGTTGACCTTTTTTTTTTTTTGTTCCGGGTTGGAAAATCCTCATGGATGACCTTTTGATTTTGACTGAATCGGTATTAAAAATAGCATAACAAAATATCTCAAGAATTAAAGATAAACCTTTTTTTTTGTCGTAATTACCCATTAAACTCTTAAAAAAATAAAAGAGAAAAACCAGAAGCCAAAGCTATAGGCCTTAAGCAGAATGAGGTGCAGTCCAAAAAGATAATGTATTCTACAACACAAATTGTCTCTCGGACGCTACTCTCTAAGTCCGTTACCGAAGGTTCGTACCTTCGGTAACGGACCGTTCAAAAGTAGTTTGAAAATTTGGAGTGAACTCTACACAGGGATTATATTAACATTTTCAGACAAGTAAAGACACATCGGGAGTGGGTCTAGGTAGGTAGGTCGGGGATGTGGTCTGTCAAATAGTGATGTCATTAATTTTTAGGTCGGGCACGAAACTAATCTTGTGTCCGTAGGGACCGTAGGTGACACAGAGTAAGAAACTATAAATTAAAATTAATTTATTCGGACAACATTGATTCATATTGTGTTAGTATTACAAAATAACTTATATTCTAGTGTTAGTATCACTGATATAAAAGTAGGTAGGTGTTTAAAATAATGCACACTCCATGCAGAGGACGATCAGACAATTAAACATATTTTCTACGTGATCAACGTCCGCATAGACTGCCTAATATTTGGAGTATGCGAAACTACGGAGCAGGGCTGCCAGGTGAAAAAAATCTACAATCGTACCACAGCATTAAAAAAGTCGTATACCCAAGGAAAATTCGAAACAAAAAATCGTACATTATTATTCATCCGTTTATTGACTTTTATTACAAAATTAACAATAAAAATACTACGAAATAAGTAATGATATGTAATGAAAATAGTATGAAAATTTAAATTATAGTAATGAAATCACTTTTTTTGTATAAATTTTCCGTATTCATTAGTATAATCATTCCGGTTCCGGTCCATCAGTTTCCGGTGACTCTTATCATTTGCTTTGCCAGCAAGGTGCCATTGACAGTTTCGTTGGCCAAACTATTTCTAAGTTTGGTTTTTAGTTTGGAAATTAGAATAAAAGGGTTAAATTCTGTCTGGTTAAATTCCCTCAACACTCTTGGCAGGCTGAGCACGTTCGTTTCATTATTTATATTATTCTGTCACTGCTCTAGATACTTACTCTTTTGAGACAAAAGTTTGTTAATTTGTTGCCAGACCTAATTGAATAAAATAAATGGATCGAATGTAAAAAATCGTATGTTTTCCGTACGATTTCGATGCTTCGATCGTACTCGTATGAAATCTGCAAAAAGTCGTACAAATACGATTTAAATCGTACAAATGGCAGCCCTGCTACGGAGTTTGAGCTTTGAGAGACCCCCTGCATTTTAGTGTCCAGTCAGCAATAGTATTTCAACATATGGGCGACTTTCTCCCACCATTACTAAACGCTAAACAATGGCCCGTGGGCGATGCACTCAAAGCCTCGATGTACGTATATATGTATGTGAACCACTAAGCAATCACATCTCATAAACTGTAATGCTATCCGTCATTTACATAAATTGACAGTTGAAAGTACATTGACAAATAACCAGTAACGCTATCGATATTTTTTTATTTTATTACTCGTATTGGTAATTTTATGCTCTGGAAATGCGGATTTGTAAAAGACATTAATTATTTATTGTTGTGAAATTCAAGCGAGGACGTTTGAAATTGATTGTATCTCTTCATGTTTTGCTGTCAGATGCCATGTTAAGATTTAAGTTTGACATTTAGGTATTGTAAATGTGTTCAGACGAGGTTTGACACCGATCGAAATTTTCGTTTTATTTAAAATGATACAAGGTACGCGTCTTAAATGCAGTTAAGTACCTAAATAGTCTTGCAACACATGGTCCACTTTCTCTCTCTATTGCAGTCATTGCCAAACAATGTCCCGTGGGCCGTAGGCGATGTTCACTGAGCGATCCCAGTTGCATAAACTGCACTGGATAGGTACGCAATAGTTTATCGGTGCCGACTACAGTCAGGCTGACGAGAAATTACGTTCTTTACACCTACCTTTCTATGAAACTGACGCTTATACAAACGAGTACATGTTTTGTGGATTTGATCATTAATAGTTACTAGAATTGACGCACAGACAGGAGTCGCCATCTCTCGACAACCGCACTGTGTATATTTTCAGGTAAAAAAATCAATGTCAATTTTTATCAGACATATTCAGAAACGATCCCCTACGTATCCACTAAATATATTTAGAACTGTGAATATTTATTTCTTTTTTAATTAAGTTTACACCTTACGCAATAAATTTTCTGAATGATCGTGAAAACCGTTTAAAAACTGTTGCGTACTTTACGGTGTCTACATACGAAAGCCAGCCCGGCGACTTATCCCGGTGACTTTAGAACGTTGCAAATTGGGCGACTTTTCTTTAAAATGAGCCCGGCGCAGGTTGGGTACACCCTTAGAATAACAAAGCGAAAACGTCGTAATTGAAGTATCATAACATTGGAGAAGCCTTATCATTATCGTAGAACCGTTTTAGATAAGCTTTGTATGTGCTCGGTCTATTCAATAATGTTTTTGAGGCCGACAACAATGCATCAACTTGGGTACCAGAACATAGGTGTGTTATGCATTAGGATAAGAGAATTAGAGCATTCGATTTTGTGGAACATGCAGCTTTAGATATGGATGTGTAACGAGTGTCCGGAGAAAATAATAAATAACGTAGGGAAGCAGACAGGACGTAAGTCGAACACAGGCAACGTAGCGACATATTCGCTGATGAAAATGCATTAATAACCTCAGCTGTATGTGTCAAGTGTACTGCCGAGGTCCCATTCCCTCAATATCAGAAAGAATGAAAAATATTTTATTCGAACACAGCAATGCTTCCAGTGGTCTTTCCGATCGACCGGATCTTCACCAAAAACTATATTACTTCTAATCTAGCATCTTCATCATGTCAGAAATTCGAATTATCGAGATGGCATGTAGGCATTTTGTACCTACATAGTTACAAAATGGGATAAGGGCACGAGGATTAGACTCCCAGTTGCAGTAAGTGCAGGTTTACTAAATTAAATTTACCGATCTAGAAATTGTATTAGATTTTTCCAACAGCGTCTTTCTTATATCAGTCTACGAATACCTTAGCAGGGAAGGTTCTAGAAATGAGTCGGATAAGTAAATTGTGTTTTTCCGTCATCATTAAAATTAAAAAGCCAAGTAAAAAATGTAGTATAAGTGTTAAATTACCTGTTTCACCCACAATATTCTTGGTTAACATTAAATTGTACTAAAAATATGTTTTTCTTGAACAATTCATGGTCATCTAAAAATAGCGCATAGGTAGTTGTTTATGTAGTCTGTTACTATTGATCTCTTTACTGGCGATAAAATTGTGTATTTGTCCATTGTTTCCTCTGGTGGCCCATATTTCAAAGGATAATGTTATATGTTTTCACATAATTATTATTAATATTTACATCTATATATTTTCTTTTTATTAAAAAAAAAAAACAACACAAAGGTACGCAAACCATAGGCATCGCTTATCATCTTCCTGTTACTCAAAAAGCTTTCAAAAACTTCTTACGAAACTCGGCCGGAAGACTGGGGGAAGCCTTTTGATGGCAACAAAACCTTACAACATACTTTTATAAATACATGGCCTGAAACAACTTTTCTGTACATAATCCAATAGCCAAAAATACTTACTTCGTAACCAAAACCTCCTTTATTTTGCTATACGGAAGCATGAAAAACGTGACCAAAAGGAAAGTCACTTGCCATTTTGTGACGTTATATAGCGTGCTATTTTTATTTTGCTCCTATAATTAACTGTTGACGTCACAGGGGCAGGACTCTTTATAATCATGGCGGTGCTTTATGGTCGCTAGTCAGTTATTACGATCGTAAATAATGGCGAAAGCGCGGCTTTTACCCAACCCACGCCAGGAACTAGTTTCCAAGAGACACTTTTTGCGTGGGTCGTTTTCACGAGCTGGTTATAATACCGATTAGTATATTACGAAGAATTTTGAGACAACCACTTCTAAACGAAAAGCTTGTATTTTTTTTTTTTGTTGTCGAAAATACATCCAAATATTTGTACTTAAAAAAAAAACTTAATAGAGCAGTCCTCTTGCGATGAATAATATGTTATAGAAGATACAAAATCAAATCGTGTCGAATTTCCATTGACATTGGCAGAGTCAGCAAGTAAACAATTACAACTTTGGCATTTCTCCAAATTACTCACTTGTCAAGAATTATGTGTGCCTAGTGTGAGTTTATTTTAACCGTCTCGATTTTACGTATTGACCGCGTTCGGCGCTCCGATTGGCCCTTGGCAATCAGAGCGCAACGATCGAATGGTGAAGGGCCAATCGGAGCGCCTTACGCGGTCGATGCGTAAAGTCGAAATGTTTAAAAGAAACTCACACTAGGGCCTCTGGCGTCTTGCACGTCACAGTTCGTTAGGGCGCATTTGGATGCATGATGCATACTAAGCACCTAAGATTTTCCAGTAGCTTAGCTACCTTTTAATTTTCTTAAGTTTAGTGTAAATTCTGCGGTGTTGAACTACAGTATTACCAGATATTAATCTTTAATTGACGAGTTAACAGCAAGATTAATCTTAGCACTATATGATTCAAGAGTTCTTGCGTTTGTTATCTTTGTTTTCATCTAAACTAGTAAATCGATATTAATCATTTTGTCCTTAAAGGTAACTCTGGACCTGAGGGCCTCGACAGGTGGCAACAGGATTGACATTCAGCTTTTCGGTAGTTTATTTCAGTCCCTTTTATTTTTCACCATCGTTATCGCTGATAGAATGCCACTTTGTTTTGTCTCTCAGGATCTGTTTAGAAAAACGTTGCAGTCCAGAAGGCTAGAAGTAACTATTTCCCATTCAGCTTCTGAACTTAGCCTTACACTTGAAACTCACGTGAGAGTAACATACATAGAACTACGTAACGAAATATTTTTAAACAACGTTTGGTTAATAAATAGATCTGCTTCTGGCTGCAATGTCAAATATTAATGTCGAGGATCATGTTACTTCGTCGGATTTTCAGGGTTGCATGCAATGTTAAATAGAAGAGTTATTTCAATTTAGGCCATGTCTTAGTAAAATACTATTGACTAACTGCAGTTAATTGCTACTATAAACATCCCCAGCACCCTCATGAGCCATGTAGTTGTCGTACCGAGTAGTATAGGCCTCCTTATAGTCTATCCAACATGTCGACAGATCCTTTCGAGATCGACGAACCTTTTGGCTCACAGCCATATCAATGAAGAGCAGCTGCTTAGTACCGCGAAACCCGATCAGACGCGTTTTCCGTAAACGCACATTGAATTGAAGGAAAGTTATATTCCTTCATAATTATATTTAGCTTCAGCTAAAACCATTGTTAATTATGAAAACTAGTCCATAAGTCTGAAGTACAAACTAGTGATTTTTGTTAGCTATTTTGAACACGTGATTTTTTTAACGTAAATATGTAGGTACAACTATTTACAAAGACGTATGGAGCTATAAAATAATTGTAATAAAATGTAGAATGTAAAAACTTACATGGAAATTCATAATAAACGTAATAAAACTATTTGACGTACTTTATTTTGCGTCATACAAACAAAACCCAGGTACCTTAGGTAGTTAAATTTATTTTATGACCATTCTGGGAACTCAACCATTGCACGAGCAAAAAGACAGGAAAAATGCAATCAAAATCCGTCATATTTTAAAAGTGTAATACATCCTTTCGGGTTCGCTGTGGTCGGGTATAATACTCAAAAACTGTGCACTTAGAACTTGTCTTGGATGAATGATATTTTTAATCACTTTGTTTTTTACGTTTTTGTAGAAAGAAAAGATTTTATTGTGGCACCAAAATAGTGGCAGACAGTTTATTTGTTCTGCGTCAGATAAGACATATTTCACATGCCTCTAAAATGTGCGCGTATGCAGAACAACAGTCCGGAATGCCATAAATCTTTCAATTACCTACAAAAAAAAGCTATTTTATAAAACAAAAAATTTTCTTGATAAAAATGCTGTGATTTCCTAATGTCTGTACTAATATTTGTTTTCGTCTTGTTTATATATTTTTCCAATAGATTGGGTTAACTTTATAAATTAGAAGCACTGGCAACAACATACATTTTTGAAGTCAAAAGTTTAAAGTTCTAATCAAGTACATAATCGATATTAGTCAGAGAGCTTCTCCAAAAACATTTCTAAAATTACCTTTATTGTACGTATGTATTTTATTTCATCACGCAAACCTACACACACATAGCATGATTAAAAAAATTAAACATTACTTTTAGTTAGCAATGTAGGTGTGGCGCACACACTTGGCACTAATGACTCACTCTGCACTTCTCTGCAGATCGCTTCATCTCTGACGTGGGAACAACCAGCTGAGATAGGCATTTGTGCATCTGTCAGCAGTTTGTGTAAATTGACTACGATCGGGAGTACCTACCGGGTAGTAGTATAGGTACGCCAATTTAAGCAATGCATCAAAATATTACGCGAGTCCAGATTACCTGCTGATTTATATCAGGCTAAGGAAAATTTGGTTGGGTTGTTTGACGTAATAGAAAGATATTTGATCGAAAATACTTGATAAAAGATACGTACATTTACGTCTGAAAGCAGTTTCTAAAGTGTAAAATCATTCTCTTGTTACGATGTATGAATAAGTGAATTATAAATAATGGTTGAGAGTTTTAAGGAGTCCGTAATTATTTTGGCTTCAGTTTTGATATTTCGTAAATACACTGACGTGTCAGACATCAAACTGATCAAGGTACATTTTATGTCATAAATATTCAATCATTTACATTAAATGGATTTGGGTTGACATCTCACTGACTCCGTGATAAGTGTGTATAAGTTTTGCCGTTGAATTAATTGCTATACAATGTGCATATTTCATACCATTGCAAGGTATAACAAGTACACAACAAGACAAAGTCGCGGACAGTTGTCAATGTTGAAACTAGTTTCAAAAACCTCAATGTTAATCTTGACCCATTCAAATATTGCAGCTCAAACATTGATTATGCTAATGTGTTCAGTAATCATATACGTAGATGGCGATTCGTTGCACCATCTGTCAAATCAGATGACTGACGAGCCGTAAATACAACAAGTGCTAAGAATTCACTGCTGGTGACAGCGATAGATAACTCTGCTCACCACGAAAGACTCGATATCGAGTGTAATGGGAAAGCCTGGGAACCAAGAAGAGATTAAAAGTAAGTGGAAAGGGAGCACAGTAGGGAAGAAGCAAAGTATCTACATCATACAGATGTGAAACGGTGCCACATGTAGTCTGTAGATAATAGGTACTAGAAAGGGTCTCTGTCCCGATGATCGTCCTAAATTGTATCATTTCGAATTTATGATCATCAATCGGCACGATATTAGCAAACCCTTTTCTTAGATAAATTCAACAAAATGAGAAGTTAAGGGCTGAATGGCCCTATCTACGGACAAATATGCATTAATGCGAGTTTATTATGTTTTTGGTTATATGTAGTTGTGTCTCATAGTGAAGGAGATATATATGTCACAGTTAAGACCCGTTTTTAGATAGAACGCATTGTCCCTAGTTAAAACTAGAATTTACTGTACCTACTGTGTGACTTTTCTGTTGACTTGTGTGTGACTCTGTTCAGTTGATTACTTTATTTATTTTTAATTAATATTGTCACCTTGGCCACAACTTTTGGTCGGTGTTCCCTAAAATGTTCATTTAAGGTTAAGATTATTACTTTTAGTAGGAACATGTATCTGTGTTTGAGATCTTTTTAATAAATGTTTTTAAAAGTAACTATATCTTGTTTTCAATCCCAGATTAGTTTCTCTAGAGCTAGTTTTAACTGAAGCTCGGAGTGACAACTAGTTTTATCTGAAAATCAAATATATCAGTGGTGAATTCTAGTTTTGACTAGATATTTCTAGTTTTACAAAGGCATTTAGTAAAAACTACTTTTAACTAGGGAAAACGCATTCTATCTAAAAACGGGTTTTGAATGTAGTATACAGCATGTAACAAAAACCCTGTCCGATCCAATAAAGGCGTATTCCTGGTTTAACATATGTACTATAAAAAATAGTAACAAAAATTAAACTCAAAGTTATTAAAAACCAAAAGTTATTATTTTTTTATTTTTTAAACCATGCTAAATTTAACACTAAATATGGTAAATTTTCATAAGTTGACAACACTCCACCGGCCGGCAAAATCTTTTTATTTTTACCTATTTTTATTTCAAAGGAGACCGCCCTGCACTAGCCGCGCTGTAGGCACTGTTTTTACGAGTCATCGACCCTTTGATGTAGCCGACTGGTTGCCTACTGGCACGCTAGTAGTTTGTTGCCAGTCTCACGTGGAGATAGTTTTCGATCGTATGTCCTATCACGTGCCGCTATCGTATTGCGAACAATGTCGTATTTCAATCAGGAATATTTTAATACGTTGATTTTGATTCATGGGGTCATGCTAAACAAATGGTTTTTAAAAGTGAGTGTAATTCGGAAATCGAAGTAAGAGCTCGGATTGTGGAAGCTTTCGACACACTCAAATCGTACACAAGTGCGCTGCGAAGAGTACGTGAAAATTTAATAAAAAAGGTGTCGAATGTGCATTAATGTTGGAGGTAAACATTTGAAACACGATCGCCGACTTATGCAACAACTAAATGTTTTAATAAACTTATACCTACAGTCGGTGCCTACATTGCCAAAAGCACATAATACGAGTATTAACTCAATAATAATTGTTTCTTTATAAACAGAATCAGGTCAGAAATCAGGGTCATAAGCGTCTATGCCTACAATACAATATCAGCTGATAGCTACGCGTAGGCATAACGTAGGTTTCTTTTGTCATATATTCGTTTGGCGGCGTGCGACAAAGCACCGCCTCGCTCAGGCGGCTTCTTTGACACGAAACTGTAGGTTAACTTTGTCGAGCGAACAGTGTTGCCTTCGGTATGATTATTTTTAATTATTTAAATTAATTATTTTCATTGGGGAAAAATAATAATCTCGTATCCATTCAATGATTACGTATTTGTGTACGCAGTATGATTCCAAATAATACCCTTCAGGATCGGACAGGGTTTTTATTACATGCTGTATATATATGTATAGAGTAGTTACCGAATAACCTTTTGGATTATATAGCCACAAAGGGTTATCCGGAACAGAAACTTTATCGATGTTTGTACCACAAGAAAAATACTAGTTACAGATCCACTACCACGAAACAATGTCGTTAAACAAATCTAACTGGCATACGTTACCATTGTCACGAACACAATTTGAAAATTGACCAATAGGAGTGCGACACGCGTATTTCAAACGGCTGATCGTTCTAAATTTAGTTTTGTCACGTGATCGGGGGCTTGGCCATACGAAATGTTAGCGCCATTGAATAGATGGATACAGACAGACTACTGCGTACAATGAATATGATGATGTTGTAGTTTCTCATGAAAAAAAAGGTATGAATAAAACGGGTGCCAATCACGTCTGTATTGGTTTTCTCTTTCCATTCAACCAAAAAAAGCGGAGAGAAATTCTGAGAATAAATTCCTTACCGCCCTTCATAAGCATGAAACTTCTGCATCTATTTATATCGTATCTAGTCTAATTTAAACCGCCATCTCAGTTAATATGTTCTGGTTTTATTAACGCGAGTGAAAGCTGGGAGCTATTTCTGAAAGATTAATAGCACATAGATTGTCTATGTGTCTATTTACGTGTGCAGCTACGTAAATTTTCCCTCGGCCCTGGTGTTTACTTTGAGGTATTACTAACACGAAGTATATACCTACTATAGAGTGACGCCATGAAAATTGTAGAGTTATTATGTTCATATAAATCAATCATTTACCGTCTCAGGCCTATCTCTAATAACTATATTTTCAACTATACTTTATAACTTTGTTGCAAGGCAATTTCTTATGTGATTTATGTAATGAATACACTCCGTCGATAAACACGTGTTATTTTTTTACTTTAAAATCTTTTTTTCTCTAGGTTTGTACACACACTTTTGCACGTCAATCATATTTTAAAAACTATATGAGATCGGCGTTTCCTATCTGACTACTCTGAGAAGAAAGGCCGAAACAAACTCAGAGGTCACAGTCTCTTTTATAGTCCTGATATAATCTTGGTCAGATCATGTAAAGATCATGTAGATTGGTGTCTGAAATGTTATTTTGAGGAAAGAACCATACAGAATGAGTGGACCTACCCAGTCAGTGCACGCATTTGTCAGTAATCATGCAGCTCAACACAGAACTTAAGGAGCTCAACTATTCGACGAACGTTACCAAAGAAATGACATTTGGGTAGGCTGCATAAATTACTCGAACTGCCAGACCGTGGTTAAAACTAACAAAAAAATAAAAACGTTCAAAAAAACAACAAATCCACATTGTATTGACACTCGAAATAATTAAAATATTATTAAGTAAATTTTCATGTCATTGTTTAAATAATGTCCACCAATGTCAAAATGTATATAAAAATCCAAAAATCTTTTTCAGATCATATGAGGACCATGTAGACTGATGTCTGAAATGGTCTTTTGAGGAAAGAACCACACACATTTGAGTGGACGCATTGCCAGTCATCGACTATCCTATATATCTAACGTATCAAAATAGATCGCGTATTTTTTTCGTTAACTACTTGCATTTCGCAAATAGTGCAAACCCGACTGTATCAAAGAAATCTTGATATTATCACCTATAAAGCATAATAATTATTAACATTGACGACAGTTTTAAGAAAAATGGTCCAAATCCAAATACACTCGGCGCCAAAACATGTCACCACATTACTACACAAAAAAAACTTAAAACTGTGGAACGCTAATGAGTCAAATCACGCATTAAATTAGTGAACATTTTGATAAAAAATATACAAAAAAAAAAATGGCGAACATAGCTATTCTGACGGGTGAAAAACTCGTGATACATCATGGCGTCAGAGATTTACGCAAACGAGGCGTAACGTAAGCAAATTTTGCAAGTTTGTTTATTGATAGTAAACCATGGAATGATTCCGTAACTCATTCTAGAATGGCAATTCTTGAATGAGCTACGGGATCATTGAGAGAAGAAATAGCAGTGAGTAAATGCAAATTTGAAAATAAACATAGAAAGACGTTAAGGCGTTATTAAAATTGTTTTTCTTCGTTTGTGTAAAGCAAACAACCCCCTTTTAGTGAACTGTACCTTAAGTTGAGGATATTGCCAGCTAGTTATTTATGAAAAACCTTATACCACCAAGTAATATTCACCTAGAATTGCCACTCGAAGCTTTAAACGAAAATAATTTTCTACTTCAGTCTGTGTTACTTCACTATTATTGAGTTTTTAGTCTACAAATCATTTCGCAACAACAGCTCAAACTTCACAAACCTCATTTTACTACTTCATATTTTCTGAAACCTTACTGTACATTCCTTACGACCCAACTCTTAAAATTTTATCACCATCTCGTACAGCAACTATACAATTCCGTCACAACCAACACCCTCTGTAACTGCGTATAGTCTAGACACGCTACGATCTATTTTTAGCACCCCATCATACCCCAACTTTGTCTTTAGTGACGTCATCCCCATCACGTGTTGGGGATCGCTTTATCTAAAAGTTCCATTTCAAACAAATTGGAGAGGGTCTAATCTAATGGTGTGATCTCTTTGTGGTTTTGGAAAACATGATTCAATTTGAGGTGGATACGTAATTGGTTTTGTTTTGTAAACAGAATCATAGTTGATAGTTTTACTTTATCGAATCTTTATTCGAATAAGTTCCATATTGTGCTATTTTTCATTTCAATAAAGTCAGTGAAAATAATTTATATCAGTCTACTACCGCTACCATGCAAAATGCACACACATGTGTGTACATATGTGTGCACATATTTGTATATGTGTGCTCCTTTTTATTAGAAATATTATTATCAAAGCTGAAATATAATTATGTTATGTTGTTTACCTATGTAATAAAAATAAATAAATAAACGAATTAAATTGTTTTTCTTAACGACACGACTTTTCTATCGTCAAACAAAATAAAGTTAATTCTAACAAACGTTTACCAAGCATAAGACTTCGACACTGACGTCCTTTAGGTACGTGCTTTGAGCCCTAAGATATCAATAAGTTCTCATACGAATCCTTAGAGAAACAACATAAAAATTGTGGATCCAATATTCACAAACAGTTGCCAGCCAGCTTGTGAAATAAAATAAAAAAGAAAATATGGAATTTCATTTTCCGACTGAATTTATTGAATGGACAGTAAATGTTGCATTAATATAAATGATGGTACTGATATGGATCCTTTTGTACCAATTTATTTTCGTTGGCGAATTTATTGTCCAAAATAATTACATTTGAATATTCTTCTTAGACACTATTTATGTGTATACTGTTTAGTAACTTATTGTGTTGTTTTGTTGTGTTCTTAAACACTACAATAAAAAACAAAATCCTTGACTTAGCACAGAACAATAGGCTTTAAAAGCACAGTACCTAAATTTTTATGTCCTTTCAGGTTTTCCCAACTTTAACCGCCACAAGGACATAACACAACAAAAACTCTTTAGAATTCTTTACTTTAGCACCAATCAATTACCCAGACCTTATTTTTTAACTTCTATTGTTACCGAAGTATCTACAAATAGCCCGTCTGAAATATTTTACAGTTTTTACACCTGAATTCTTTTGTGTTACGCAAGCTTACTCACGCGCATGCAATAGACCGCGTAATTATCGAACGTCAATTTAAAATCAATCACTACTCGTAGGATATTTTATAGTCACTTTCAGAATTCCTTCCATAATTAGATTCATACAATGTATAATGATGTAATTTGAGTAACTGACAATTTAATTATGTTTCTAATTGTAGTGTGTTGGAGTGATCGGAAATTGTTTCAGTAAATCACGAGCTGTCGATCAAGTCAATGACTTAACCGTGATGTCAATGACACTTGCTTTTAGTAAATATACTTGTACCAAAGTTAAATAGAGCATCTTTTGGTAGGTACCTATACTCCTTTTAGGCTGAATCGCTAAGTGTTGTCCTTGTCTAACAGTTATTTTAAAACGTGTATAACTTGGCATTTGTACACGTTTTTATTAATATTGTTTGCACTATTTGCAAACTAATATTTTTTTGAGTACATTTTTTTTTAAAGTCATCATCTCTATTATACAAGGTGGAGACTTTTTTTTTTGGGTGGGAAATATCAAATGTCTTCTCCCGCACTGGGTGGAGCGGGAGGGCGTGTCAGACTTTTACTGACTAAAACCCACCGTGTTCCTTCAGTTGCCTGTGCCAGGGCTACGGTTATCTCTTTTCGAATTACCCGCAACCCTGAGGCGTCGGCCCTATCGGACCCCGTAATTTTGTGCTGACATCTCTTTGAGGCGCGCGTGGAATACGACACGCCGTCGACCCGGGCCTGGTCCTTACCGGCAAGCTCGCGCCTACGGTAGTCGGGAATCTGCAGGCGATTCCCGACGCCCAGGGCGTCTCCTGCGGCGACTAGTGGGGGCGTGACTGTGAGGGCGCAAGGCTCTCTCCCTCACGCGCTCCGCCTCCTCCTTCGCAAGCATTACTGCTTCGCAGAAGGAGGTGACGGCTTTCCATTCCCTCTCGCTCCGTACCATGGCCTGGACCAGGGCCGGACGCGAGAGATCGCCACCGTCGCCCAAGCTGGGCAGACCTCCACCATATGCTCCACCGTGTCCTCCGGGCGATCCACACAATGGTGACACCCGGGCGTTTCCTCCTGCCTTATGCGAAGCAGGAACCTCCCGAAACAACCGTGTCCGGTGAGGACCTGTGTCAGACGTAGTGGCGCCTCTCCAACCACTCCTCAAAGAGAGAACTTACCGCCGCTATTGTGGCGTGCCCAATAAAAGGTGGAGACTACAATACGATAATAAATTTAACTTCGTATTTAACGTTTGTTTGTAAAAATCACTTCTTCAATTTCAATATTAGGATTCATCTAGTAACTTGTTTGTACTAGTATTGTCAGTGTATAAATTCAAAAAAATATAATTGATAACAATTATATTTTTCTGAATTTTCGTCTCCACATTGTATACGAGTAGCTCATTCGTTAAGCTTTAGATAACTATTTATAGCTACTGGGAGACGTTGGGGGGACTACAGGACCTTAACGCAAGTTTTCAGCTTCATATTTTGCAATAACTTACCAATGTTATGCCATTGCGCTTCTCTTTCTTTTCTATGCAGTCTGACAGTGACCGCGCTTTAGCTGTTGTCAGCCTCATAAGTTCTGAGTTGAGCTGCACGATTACTAACAAATGCGTGCACTGACTGGACTGGTCCACTCAATCTGTGTGGTTTTTTCCTGAAAAGAACATTTCAGACACCGATCTACGTGGTCTTTTCATTAGCTAACCAAAATTATGTCTGGGCTTTAAAAGTGACTGTGACCTCTGAGTTTGTTTCGGCCTTTCTTCTCAGAGAAGTCAGATAGGAAACGCCGACCTCATCTAGTTAAAAAAATGTGATTGACGTGTAAAAGTGTTTGTACAAACCAACTTACAGAAATAAATCATTTATCGTTTGTACCTATATTACGCCGGCTGGTTGAACCTACGTATGATAAGTCATAAAGCGTTAAAAAATGGACTAACTTAAATTCCTCTCCCGTAGGTGGTGGCCCGTCGCTCCGACCTGAAGCTTATAGTGACCTCAGCCACCATGGACTCAACGAAGTTCTCCACATTCTTCGGCAACGTGCCCACATTCACCATTCCTGGCCGCACCTTCCCTGTTGAGACTTTCTTCGCAAAGAACGTCTGTGAAGACTACGTTGATGGTGCTGTTAAACAAGTAAGTTCCTTTAACTTTAAGACTTTGATTTGCTTTGTTTTGATGATGATTATTGACTTTAATTGCGTGCTGGCCATGGTAAAACTTGAATCCCGACCTCATTAAGGTACTTTGTGACGGATCTTGCGGCATTGTCATGCATTAATCTAAAGTTACCAATTGATGGTGCGAAAGGCCAACACTACTAACTCAAATTAAACATATTCACACACTGTGGCAGAAAAGAACAGGAAATGCTAACACTATAATGCAACGGCAACAATGTCAAACAACGACTATATTCAAAAACCCCGTCTCGTCGCTGACACAAATTTAGAAAACGAAATAAAGATAAAGTTGGGTACTTTAGCTTTATTTCGTTCATTAGCTTGACAAAAAATAAAACAGTGGATAAGCCATAGTTAACGTAAACAAACAGGGTGACGAACGATAAAGGTGGGTGGGTAATTTTGTGCTTGTGAATCTATTAATATTGTCAGTATTTGCTTTGCCTTCTTACATTTGGTTTAATACCCGAATAGTTTCTCCAGGCTCCGTGTAATCTTCGCTAAACTAAGCACAAATAGCACTCGTGGCCCCGTGACAACGAACCGACTTACGATTGCAGGTCGTAAGTTCCAACCCAGCAATTTCAATTACTTAGTGTAATTTATTTGAAAAACATCATGACGAAACCGGCATGTTCTAGAACTAAAAAAATTAAAGACAAGGTGTCATTTACCCACCTGCTCTGGGTCAGAATAGTTTCTGCGGGCTCCTTGTTATCGTCGCAAAACTGACTGACACTTGTATCAGCTTTTTATTGTTATTAGTTAACTGCAATATTTCCATCACACAAGCACTTACTTCATTTTGACCACTCATTGTTTATTAAATTCCCTAGTTCCTCTATATACAAAGGTAACGTCGCGTGACCAGGTGCCAAGTTAACTTGTTAAATTTTCGTCAGCCATTCCTATTCCCTACCATAGTCACGCAATTTTCCATATCAACCGTTTTGGAATATAACAAATTATTGATCGTGCTTGAAACGTTGAAATGTAATAAAAATACACGCGAGCCTTGAACTATGCGAACTGTTCAGAATGTATTGCAATATATAAAAAGGTTTTCATATTAAAAAACTTCTGACAGTTTCATTATTAAATGTGAGCGTGGGTGCAATGACATGCTGAAGTTCAAACTAAGCCCACGTTCGCACGGATGTAAAAATATCGCGGCGGAATTTTATCATAGATGTCACTGCTTGCGGTAGCGTCGGGGATCGGGTTGCCTTCTTTTCTTCCAATATGGCGAGGGAGTAATTGCTGATCTTTGTGTTATTCTCGTGAACGGGTGCTGCTTGCGGGTGGTTATGTTATTGTTATTAGTAATTAACTGTTTTTACTTCGAAGGACCTAGTTTATCATTTGTGACTTCAAGTTACAGCTATGTGAAAGTAAAGCAGCATTGCAAATGTAAGCGGGGCCTGGAGGCTTTCATTTAGTTATTAAGTTTATTATTTATTTCTGAGTAATGTTTTGAATGTTTTTGTTGGTATATTGGCGTGAGCTAGCTGACATTATGGCAAATAATTCAATACAATGTTTTGTAATGAATGTTAATTACCTACTATAATAGAATCAAGAACCAAGAAAGAAAATAGAATCAAGTTCTTCTAACTGAACAGACAGCTGTGCTACTGGGGAGTTTGTTGCGCCACTTCTTCTTCCCAGCTAAAGCACTAGGAAGGGCGGGCGATTTGGGGGACTGTCTTATGTAACTTTGACGTTCAAAAAGTGCTGATTCTCAGACTACTATAAATAAATTACTGATTTTGATTTCGATTTTATCACCTACGAGATTTTCAACTCTCGGTGTTGGGTTGAGCGTTGAGAATGTAATATAGTGCATCCCAGCGCGTCGAAAAAACACACTGTTGGATTTTCAACTCTCGCCGCTCAGCATTGCGTTGAAAATTCAATGAGCGATAAAATCCCGACGTAATATTTTTACGTCCGAGCGAACGTGTGCTAAGATGTCCTTGGTAAAGTACGAAATGTTCTAAAACATTGTCACACAAAGGTTGAATGCTACAAGGATCTTTTGAGCCTTAATGAAATTGACAAGGGGGCGTTGTTGGTAAACATCACGTAAACACGTGTAAAATTGTCACAGAGATTGTATTGAGACAACAAGATGACGAAGTTAGATCCTTGTACCGTTGTAAGCATACATGGCGTAACCAAGACAATACGTTATTGTTGTAAGCTCTCGAAATATTCAACATACTAATTACATTCTGTCTAATCTAAAATGTTGAGCAATTTACCTAGCCCACTGGCGAACGAGAGGTTGTGAATCCGAACCCCACCCCTTGCTTTTTGACTTTTAACACAAGCACTTACCTGGGTTAGTGGCTGAGTAGAAGTTATTACAGTATTTTTATCTCACAAAGCGACGCGCGTCTTACCTGTGCTTACCAAATGTACAAACACGCTGTGAATGTGTGTGTAAGCGCTCTCGGAGACAATGGTGAAGTGTCGGAAGTGTGTGTGTGTGTTTGTGTATGCGTGCGTGTGTGTTATGTGCTGACGCTACTCGTCTTCACGCAGCCATTCACATCGTGTTGGTACACATGTAAATAAAAATACTGTTCTACAAAATTGGCAACAAATCTGCACATTTGTAAGTCTAGCTCTAAAATTCGACCCATATTCACACATAGCTTAACAAAATAGTATTCTCTGACAGAAGTCATATTCGTTAACCTTTTCATTATGTTAAATTGACTTGATTGGTAAATTTGCTATCGAGGTTGGTTTGTCTACGATTTGGGTTGTTGTCAAGCCATTGCATTTAACTTTACATTCACATAACATAAACATAACATCACTCCTGTACTCCCAGAAGGTTTAGGCAGAGGTGTACCTATAGTAAACCCAGATTTCGCCAGTTATGCTTAAGTCCCATGTAATCGGGAGCGAGCCTATTGCCATCAACCGGGCACAAATCCAGACTCAGGGCTGCTACTAATCCTGCCAGGGTCGCGGGCTATTCGAAAGAGATACCGGGGCTCTGGCACAGGCAACTGAAGGAACACGGGTGGGTTTAAGTAAAAGTCTGACACGCCTTTCCGCTCCACCCAGAGCGGGAGAAGTCATTCGATGATTTTCCACCCAAAAAAAAGGGCAGCTGTAATGGTAATGAATTTTAAACGTGCAAATTACTTTTGAAATACCATTGAGTTTTCTGGTCGTAATATCATTGCGAGCAATGTGCCCTGCCACTGCCACATAAGTTTGGCAATTCATAGAGCTATGTCGGTTACTTTGGTTCTCCTGCGGATCTCTTCGTTTCTGATTCGATAACGTAGGGAAACTCCAAGCATAGCCCTCTCCATTGCCCTTTGGGTGACTTTAAGCTTAGTGACTTAGTGACTTTAAGCTTTTAAGACCCATTGTGACTGCGGTATGTGGGACGAGAAGAGAAGATATTGCGTAGCTTTCTGAACGCTAAGCAGCTGAGTCGGATTCGACGATTGACCTCTTTCTCGAAATTGGACTTACCCAACTGAAATTTGTCCTAGGTAAAAAAATTCGTCCACGACTTCGAGTGTAGTGTCTCCGATCTTCGTGAGAGTTGGTGTTACATGGGTATTTGACATGACCTTTGTTTTGTCCATGTTCATTTTAAGACCCACTCTTTCGGAAGCTCTACTGAGGTCATCGAGCATTGCACTGAGGTCCTCCATGGTCTCAGCCATGACAACTATGTCGTCAGCAAACCGAAGGTGAGTGATATACGCCACTGATGTTGATGGCAACCCCTTTCCAGTCCAGAACCTTGAAGACATCCTCCAGTGCAGCGGTGAACAGTTTCGGAGAGATAACGTCTCCCTGTCTCACACCGCACTGCAGAACGATAGGTTTCGATGTCTGGTCCTGGAAACGGACTGACATAGTGGCGTTTTCGTACTGACATTTCAGTACCTCGATGTACCGATAGTCAATCTGACACCGTTGAAGAGACTGCAGTACAGCCCATGTGTCTACGGTGCTAAAGCCTTTACGGAATCCGGCTTGTTCGGGAGGCTGGAAATCGTTGAAACTGCGCGGAAGACGGTTCGTGATGACTCTTGAAAGCAGCTTGTAGACATGGCTCAGAAGTGAGATGGGCCGATAATTCTTAAGAAGGCCATTGTCGCCCTTCTTAAATAAAAGTATCACCACACCTCTGTTACATGCCTGCGGCGTTTTGCCCTCGAGTATGACTCATTTTGAGCATGACTTGACGATTAGGAGTTTTTTCTCTATACTCCACTAACTACTACAAAACATTGTTAATTACCTTAACAAGCAATTCATCCAAAATCCTGGAACTCCTCTCCAAGTCCTGTAGACGGTAACAGCGGGGAGGCATTCCATAAAAATCTCTCGTGAAAAGCTTTTATCGAAAAACTAAAAACATCATTCTATTAAGCCTAGATCTGCTTCTCTGAATCATCATCAAAAACTCCAATATTCTACAACTGACCGACCGCAACCAGTTTCCAACCAACAGCTCTACGTAAACATAAGCAATTACACGTAGTTTAGCCAATTACACTTATTATTCATAAGCTTAAGTAACGCTAGCTTCCTCAAATGAACTGCTGGCAACAAAAAAAAAACTAATCAGATTCCATAATTGGTATGGCATAGAGTTGCAATCGCAGCTCGTAATTGTAAGGAAATAGAAATTGTTGTTGCGAGTAATGTATTCCATAAGTCCATGTTTTGCCAAGAATGGTATAATTCCGGTGTTGTCTTTGTGACATTTCTATTCTACGTATCAATAGGAAATGGAGGAACCTAAACTCGTTTAGGAGAAAAGAAGGTATCGTGAGACACCAGATTGGAACGAAGTTCATTTCGCTGTAAAATAACTATTAAAACAGAACGAGATAGAATGGTCTCGAGTTTCAAGTGTCAAAAGTTTTAGTTCTTGTTATATAGGCAATGGCGGCTCATAACATTAACATCACGCCAGTAATCCCAGTAGGGTTAGGCAGAGGTGTACCTATAGTACACCCACATTTCGCCAGTAATGCTTAAGTCCCATGTAATAGGGGGCGAGCCTATTGCCATCAACCGGGCACAAATCCAGGGCTGCTACTAAAATTTTCTAGATAGAAAAACCCCACACTTTGCCCGACCTGGGAATCGAACCCAGGACTTCATGCTCAGCAGTAGTTCTTGCGACCACTATACCAATGAGGCAGTCTCAAGTGGTGGAGGTGTCTCAAGAGTCAGTGCATAAAACCCTTTATTTTCGTGATGATTTCTACAATTTTCCAAAATATTAATCCTGCCTCAAGCTGCGTTATAGAACTTAGATCCAATAATCATATCAACGTCATCATTGGCAGCCTTGTTGACCCACTGCTGAGTAAAGCCTCGTCCCTTTTGTGCTGTGATTCCTTTGTATGTGCGATTTTCACCCCTCTTACTGATCATAGTCCTTCATACAATTTAATATTCGCTTGTAATAGTCCCACTGCAGCGCAGATGCCCTGCCTGTCAGAAAAGAGGATTGACCACAGCGCTTGTTCACCACATCTTCAGTGTGAGAGTATAAGTGCAGGTTTCCTCAAGATGTTTTTCTTCAGCATAAAAACTCCTTATTATGTTCCTGTTTATTTAGTTAACCTACGCATAATCAATATTGAAAGTAGTATGTAAACATGCATGATTGTAATATAATAAATTAGACCTTCATAAAATGCATAAAAAGGAAATAATAAAACTCGGTCACAGCTATAAAGATTAGAAGTAATAAAAGCGATCACGATGCAAATAGTTCACAAACTAGCTTATCACGAGCATTGCGAATTGTTAGAATGCCGCTCGCTGCAGCGTCCGCGAAGCGTAGTGCTACCATGCTTTGAGCGAGCGAGAGACAAAAATTATTTAAAAAAAATTGGAATGTTGGACAAGGGAATTATGAGTACATATAGCTTTTTCTTTGTAGATGCTTATTATCAGGAGCAAGAACTAAAATTTTGCGTAAAATGTGTTTTGTTTCACAAAGTTGTGTCTTTTTCAATAGGAACGAAAACCTCATAAACAAAATTGTGAGAAGTGTCTCCTGCTCCCGAATATCAAACATAACAAAGCCGGCAATCCGGCCTATTAAATAAGGGGAAGGTCAAGTTACTACTCAAATAACCGCCTGGACAGTTGTGGGTCGACGATGACCCATTTCTATTTGACTTTGTCAACATTGAAACAACCGCTAAACTGGCTCATAGGTGACCAGGTCATGAGTTCATGACCCCATTGACGTGGTGTGACGATTTTCCTACAACAACACTTTTATTTGGATGGTTTGTGTTATTTTATACAAGATGTGTGAGTGATGGGTCAATTCAAATTACGAGCATTTGTTTTTAATAACTCCTGTTGTTACTTTTTTTCAAATTTTCGTTTTAACATGTAATCCTGAATAAAGCTTCTGAAAACAGCTTCCTTAAAAATTACAGCAACGGCCCCAGTCTAGAAGGAAATGTATTTTTTTTTTTCAAGTAATACTTTGTTTTTTTATCACCCGATTCGGGCTTGACGTCGACTTACGGGACAGCCTGTATGTATATCTGTCTATTTATATAAAAGTGAATTGATGTGCGCTAGTCTCGCTAAAACTCAAAAACGGCTGGACCGTTTTTTTTTTGTTCGCTATAGTTCAGGGATGGTTTAGAATAATTTTTTTTTTGGAAAACCCGAAAGTTCAGCTAAAAAAATCATTATCATCATAAAATCAAAAAAAAAAATTGCTCTAGACCCCCTAGAGTAGACGCTTTACGTCGGTTTAGTGTAGACGCTTTTCGTCGGTTATCAAAAATACTGTAGTTTCCATAGAAAAGTGCCTACGCGGTCAAAATATTTGGAACAGATTTTTTTTCTATAACCGACTAAAAGTTCAGCAAAAAAAAACATTTTCATCATAAAATCAAAAAGTATAAAAATAAATTGCTCTAGACCCCCTAGAGTAGATGCTTTTCGTCGGTTTAGTGTAGACGCTTTTCGTCGGTCATTGTTCTAGACCCCCTAGAGTAAACGCTTTTCGTCGGTTATCAAAAATACTTAGTTTCCATAGAAAAGTGCCTACGCGGTCAAAATATTATAAATGGAACAGAATTGTTTTCTATAACCGACTAAAGATTTCATTGTAACAGGGGGTTCTACTAAAAAAAGTCACAGCTCATTTATTCTGATGAAGCCCACTGTATTGCCACGGGCAGATACGAAAATTTATAATACAGAGATTTACAGGCACAGATACAGGCCTATAGCAGTGTAAGATAGGCCATGCGAATATAAATTCCGTTCGGACAATGAACCGTCGACTAGAAAAAGGTTAGTATACCTACTGACGACTTAAAAACTAGTGTTAGTAATAGTGTTAGTAAGCCCAAACTGCGGCCAAAAACTTGGTATCCTGAATAGAGTGAAGCGATACTTTACGCCTAGACCGCTTTTAACTCTTGTTGAGAGTTAAAAGCGGTCTAGGCTTTAGCGCAAGTCCGATCCTGCATGGAGTATTGCAGCCAATTTTGGGATGGCTCAGCTAAATACCAAGTTGCCGCGCTCGACTCAGTGAAACGCAGAGCTAAGAGGCTCATTGGCGACGTAAAACTGGTAGATGCCAAGCTTCACAGCTTGGCTCATCGCCGCAAGGTTGCCTGCTCGGTCTTCTATAGAATGTTCTTCGGTGAGTGTGCGCAAGAACTCCATGACCTCATACCACCTGCCCCCTTCTACCATCGGACATCCAGACGTACTGCTAATTACCATCCATACCTAGTTGCCATTCCACCAATTCGCACTAAGCGCTTCCAAACATCCTTCATAATGCGCACGACAAAAGAGTGGAACTTACTACCTGCGTCTGTATTCCCAAACGCGTTCAACCCGAATCTCTTCAAAGTTAGAGTGAACAGGCTTCTTCTGGGTAAGCTCACTGCATCGTAGACTTTGTCTCTGCCATCTCTGACCGAGACTAAAGTCAAGAGTAAATCCATCTTAAATAAATTAAAAAAAAAACATGTACTAAACAACACGAATTATTCACTAAGCATTTTTTCTGGTAATTGACAATAATATAGCGCATCACGGTAACAAATAAGGTTAAACACAGCTTGGTTTGATGTTAGTTGAATCGAATGACAATCAAATTTTCCAGTTTCAATTAAATTAAAAATAAATACACGGCTCGGTGTCATATTTTTTTAGTATTTCTATAGTTTATTGAATTCCCTGTATTATTATTACATAAAATATGATTGTTTACGCTCAAAATCTTGAGAATTATGCGATGAAAAATATGTCTTTGTGCTCTATGAAAATAATAAAATATTTTTATTTCTCTAAATAGGTTTGCATAAACACTTTTACACGTCAATCATATTTAAAAACTAAATGAGATCGGCGTTTCCTATCTGACTACTCTGAGAAGAATGGCCGAAACAAACTCAGAGGTCACCGTCTCTTTTAAAGTCCAGATATAATCTTTGTCAGATCATGTGGAGACCATGTAGATTGGTCTAAAATGGTCTTTTGAGGAAAGAACCACACAGAATGGGTGGACCTGTTCAGTCAGTGCACGTATTTCTCAATCATTGACTATGCTATATTTATAACGTAACAAAATAGAACTCGTAAATGTTTCCTTAACTACATGCATTTCGCAAATAGTGCAAACCCGACTGTATCAAAGAAATCTAGATATAATCACCTAAAAAGCATAATAATTATGTATCAACATTGACAACAGTTTTAAGAAAAATGGTTCAACTCCAAATACACTCGGCGCCAAAAACATGTCACCACATTTCTACACAAAAAATTTATAAGCTTGACTTAAAACTGTGGAACGCTAATGAGTCAAATCACGCATGAAATTAGTGAAAATTTAGATACAAAAATATCCAAATTATTTGGCGAACGTGCCATTCTGACGGGTGAAAAACTCGTGATACGATGGCGTCAGAGATTTACGCAAACGAGTTTTACGATTTATATCATGATACTGTATTAATTTTATTTTTATGAAATACTTATTCTTGTACACTCTTTTTTTCTGGCTTGTAAGTGTGGGATAAAAAACTGAGCGTATTCCGGTGTCCTACGTTTGGGACCTTTGGATGCCCTAGTTTGGAGCCACCTGCCACCTGTCCTGTGTTCTATCGAATCGTCTCGCCGTATTATCAATATTAATTACTCCAAAGTTTCAACGATGCGACCCAGATTATTTCTTACCAAGTAAGAACATGGTGACCCTATCCGCCGGTGTCAACGAACTGCGGGCCCCGACCGCGTTACAACTTCGATTCCCGCTCTGTGCAAGAATGTGCGGATAAACTCGCTTTTGCAATTAATACGAATACCTCGCTTTTAGAGCCCAGTGCATGAGATAATTAACTTAAATTACTTGTTACGTTTTTGTGACGTTTTAAATAACATAATGAATATAACTGACAACATATGCCCACGTCAGAACGCACGGACGTAAAAATATCGCGGCGGCATTTAATAGCGCACTGGATTTTCAACTCTCGGTGTCAAGCCGAGCGTTGAGCATACTGCATCCCGGCGCGGCGATCACACTGTTTGATTTTCAACTCTCGGGTCTAACCAGAGCGTTGAAAATACCGCCCGGGTAGTCCATGCGAACGTGGGCTATTTCTCAAACAGTTAAGTTCGTAATTGTCACATTTTCACGACCGTTGCTCAATTATTACCAAAAAGGAAAAAGGGCTGATATTATAACATTTATTTCCAGCTTCTGGTACGTGTCTATTAAAAGGAAGAAATTACTTTTACATCAGCCTTCCTTGTTTCGTGTCGCTCGAACTTCTCGGCCCAAGCTTTGATCAAATTAACACTTGGACACTCACTTACACGGCGTAATTCGTATTTAATTCTAAACAGTCGTATAGTAACGTAGGAATCATTGTTTTTGTAAAATTGTTTTACACAAAAAGCACGCTGTTTTCCCGTGAAGCACTCCATCGTGACTAAAATTGCATGAAGTGACGCATAGTTTCCCGCTACCCGCGCCCCTCCCTCGAACGGTTAAAAAAAAAAACTAGTATTGCTATTTGCAAAAAAAAATTGACCCACCCTGTACAATAGACACTTTCGCGACCCGAAAGCAACAAATAATAATGAAAGGGACGAGCAAAAAAAATACGCCAGGAGTCAGCACCTTCACTCATTAGGTTACAATGGCCGCCATTTGAAAAGTTTTCAGCCTCAGCTATGCGCGGCGCTCGCAGTATCGATTGTCTCGCTAATTGAATTGGTATAGCTTACTAGTATTTCATTTTCGTACGTTGAACCTTGGTAGCGTGGCAGCGCCCCGCGGTTTCCCATAAGTGTCCCGCATAAGTGTCAATCCCTTAGGAATATCGGGATAAAAGTATCCTAGGCCTTAATACAGGTCATGGTCTAACCATGTGCCAAATTTCATCCAAATTAGTTTAGCCGTTTTAGCGTGAAAGTGAAACAAACAAACTCACTTTCGCATTTATAATTTATTTCTATAAAACAACATATGCAAACATGCTATCGATGCATCTCTGCCAGCGCAGTTGTAATTTTTCAATGCCCTTCTTGAAGAAGTCAGGTGTACGGGGCCAATAAGCTCTTCAAAGGCATTTTCTACAGCATCTCGGGTATTGAACTTTTTCCCTGTCAAAGAGTTGTCGAAAAATTTGAAGTCTGTCGGCGCAAGGTCTGGTGAGTACGGTGGATGACACAAAACTTCCTTAGGGTTGGAAGTTTTGTGTCATCCACCGTCTTGTAGCTTAGAGATCGGCTATTGTCTATGAAGTCGAGCGTTGGCGTGTAGGAACAGCGGGGACGAGCGATTAACCAATAGCGAGTCGTGCGTTCGTTTGTAGTGTTTACTCCGTACACGTAATTAAGGAAACTATGAGGTTCCTCGAATGAGTGTTAGTCGAGGTGATACGTCGCGAATACGTCAATATTCAATTAACTCATCAAAAACATTATGAAAATCGGATAAAATTCGAGTGTTTTGGTTAAAACTTCCTTGTTACCTCAAGGATGACTTAAGGTAGATATTTGTCACCTCGTCTGAGGAATCTGTTTCAGATGAGGAGTAAATTTGCAATTGTGTGTATTGGATTGTAATTGTAAATTGTTAAATCAGCTTTGTTTTTTTTTTAGTTTTGGAATCGATTTATTTTGTATGCACGTGTTTCTGTGACAAATAAATTTATTCTTCTTTCTTTTTCTTTTCAACTATGAATATTAAACCACATAAAGTTGAGTCAAGTCGAGGAAATCATGAGGTTTTTGACTTAGAATATGGTTATATGTCTTCTCCAGTAGTCAAGATTGTTTGGTGAAACGTCATGGGCACTTTCAATATTTATTTGGAAAAAATGGCACGTAGATGATAAACAGGTTCGCCGTCCCAGAACTATACTTATCGTTACTCGCCACGCGTAACTACCTAACCGTATATGTAAGTATTGACCACTAGACTGACTGACAAAGTCAGGTCGGCGCCAAAGTACGTGCTTAATTGTGTTTTACTTAGCCTTCAACTATGTAATTGAAATCGATTTGCGCAAAACTTCTTAGCGTTTTAAAATGTGAATAACCTCTTGTCTGTACCTACTTTGTTGGTTTACATAGAACATAACATTAGCTTAACATCACGCCTGTATTCCGCAAAGGTTCGGCAGAGGTATACCTACACGGCTACACCCACATTTCTCCAGTTCTTTTTAAGTTCCATGTGATAATGGGCGAGCCTATTGCCATCAGCCGGGCATAAATCCTAATTACTGCTATTAAGTAATTCCTACTGGGATTTCCTAAAAGAGTAAGATATTTGGTACATTCGTCATTTCAGCCGAAAGACGTACAATGCCAGACATAGGCCGCCCCCATGCATCGCCACTTCGACCGGTTCTGTGCGTCCCGCATCCCGCGGTTTCCCTCAGCCCTCACAAGGTCGTCGGTCCACCTTATGGGAGACTTTCCAACGCTACGTCTTCTGGTACGCGGTCACTACTCCAAAACCAAAAGCGCGAGTAAGTAATTGAATCCTAGCGAAAAACCAATTCAAATATTTCACTCAATAACTAAGTATTTCTCTTTGACTTACTAAATGCACCCAATTTACCGAGTAAAAATAAATTACTTGTTATCTTTTCATTGTGTACCTAGTAGATTAAACCAACCAAAGAAATGTTCTGATGTTTATATTCAATTACTAAACTAATTAAATGCGACAGACTGTTGACATTAGTAGCCCTTTTAAGTAATTGGTGTGAAAATATAGACGAGTAATTTCCTGAAAAGCTTTTTACCAATTAAGAAAAGTCCATAGCACTTCTAATAACTATCCCGCCAAGAAATTATCACTGTTCGACATTAGCGTAATTAGAACTCTATGACACTGCGGGAGACTATAATTTGATGTGTATTTGTTAGGCGGCTCAAACTGTAGCCGTAATAGGTAAGTGTTTTTAACACTGTTAAAAGAAAAAACCGTTATAAATGAAACAGATACAATAACATTACAGTATCAAAGTTTAACCTTATATATGTGTTAAAACGCGTTACTTTGGTAACAGAAATAAGCAGTTTTAGATATAATTGCCAAAATAACCTCAATCCCGACTGGATTGACGCTATTTTGGCAACGCCGCGTTTATCAGTTAAACTTATTAGCACTATTATCACTTTTATTTCGGTTACAGATTTAATAAACTTTTGTAAGTGTTACCTTTATGAAGTTATTTTTATATCCCTGATTATGGACGCTACTGATAATGAACCAAGAGTTTTATTTAAAGCCACTAACAGATTTTCCATTTTTCCGTAACGGATTATACTCTTCCCGCTGCTGAGACCCAGGCCTCCTTTCTGTGAGCGAGCACTGTGGACAGTAATCCATCACGTGGGCCAAGTGCGGGTGGGTGGATAATTCTAATAACATCCTTGAGCGATTATTCTTATAATTTAGCGCCTGCTGGGTAATCAGCCTCAGTATCACTTTTCTGACTAGCAAATATAATAATGATCAAATATTTAAGTCGTTACATTCTCCCTACCGCATCCAAAGATGGGTCGCGTTTCTGTTTATTTTTGACATCTCAGCAGCTACGCACGCAATGACGCACAACTTGACTTGACTTCCATGGATACGCCAATATCAGTGATCGCTTTTCTTAGCGTTGACACTTTTCGCGTGACATAAGTGCGATGTGAGCAAATGTAACGACTTCAATCTTTGATAATTTTGGTACTTTTTACTGCAAAAACAAAGTATTATTTTATTTTTCGACAGCCTAGTATTTGCTCTGCATTGTCCGCTAAATATGCATGACTCGTATTCGTCTTCAATCTTCTAACTAATGGACAAGATGACAGCAAGTTATTATGATGTATACTGCTCACTTGATCAGTATCGCATCTCTTCACAATGAATGAGATGTAAATGTTCACGCGTGTACGACATAGTTGTGTTGAAACGTTGTAAGAACTAGAAGCAAGTCATTGTGAAATGTTTGCTTAGTCTGCGAATCTAATAATACTATGAAAAAAGGTACATATTTGTATTCTGATATTGCTGCTATAACGTTTTCTGATAACTTGGAGGTAATTTTCTCTACATTGAATGTCCTTTTGAATTCCATTTTCCATTTCCTTAATGTACCCAACAAGGATTCAAGGGTTTTGGTTTCTTCATTGACTATTTCCTGTATTTCAGATATCGTACAAGCCTTACAGTAGTCTACCAACAGCTAAACAGCGCCTCTCACTAGATTCAAACGCGCCTGATATTCATCTCTGAGCATCGTTCCACTGAATGGTAAATGGCTTCATTTACACAGTGCCATTTAAATGCCTGTGGCACACCTACCATAAGTTAAAGCAACAATGAAAGTTCGTTCAGACGTCTAAATCATAAGTTCTCAACGTGGGCGATAACGCCCCCTCGTGGGCGTTTTAGAGTTTCAGGGGGGCAGAAGACCCAGAGAAAAATAGGGAGCGTTGAGATGGCATCTTACGACCGTGGCAATAGCTGTTCCTGATTCGCGACGGATGGTATGAAGAAAAATTGGTTGTCATTTGTTGCTTCAATTTCATTGTATGCCACTTCCGAGAAACTTCATGTAATTGGGACTTCTTTGAAAGAATCTGCAATATATCTTTTGCATGTGGAAAACCCTGTCAAAGCGAAACACAGCAATACTCCTTGGTGGCGAAAACGGTATGAAGTAGTATTTCCCAGGACTAACCATCAATTTTACCAAAAACTCTTAGAGTTCCAAGTACTTATTACTAAAATCCAATAACCAACAATACCAACATAACCCCGGGCCGCGACACAAGATTATCTCGAAATTGCTAATCTTTCTGCAGCTCTTTGAATGTAATAAGATTAAACATTTCTCCGTCCGTAAGTAACCCATCTTTATCTTTGATATCTCTGAACTACGGATTATGGCAAGCGCCTTATGATAATATGATTATATGTTTTGTCACGAGACTGCATGCAGCAATGTCGTGTTTGGAGATTTATTGACTTCCGGAAAGACGATAAAAGGGATTATGTCCTGTGAATGTCTCACTGCAATTTAACAGGACTTTAAATGATTAGACTATTATTTACATACCTACCTTTTGTCCCACAGACGTTAGTTTTTCAATTTCACGACAATTTCACCGCTGACAAGAGGTAAATGTAAGTAGGATAGTCTTTAAAAAAGTTGACAAAGTAAGTATGTTTTTTTTAATACAAGTTTGTGGTAGCGGAAACAATACCGCTACCACAAACTAAATGTGTTATTACCTGTATTTATAATCCTCCATTATTCGATAGATTAGGAAATAAAATTATATAAAAAATCACTACCTCACATCGTAACTGCGTTCAACGAAACGTTCATAACAGCAGTGACAGCTGTCAAAAACGAAACGGAATGACACAAAAAATAAAACAAGGTAATTATCAGCCTTGGAGCACAGTCTTTTGGTAAGCTAACCAAACGCATGAATATATCTGAAATGTGAAACAACAGTATAATTGGAAAATATTTCACACAAATATTCTAGGCAACAAAATAACTGTTTTTAATGCAAAAATAACATAATAATCAGTACATTTTTAGGTTAATATTAGAAGGTTAATATCATTTTGATACGTTTATAAAATGAAGTAACGAAACGCAACTTCAGAAGAAGTGTACCACTACATTGCCAGATTAAAACACTTGGGTTACAAGTAATTAACATCTTTGAATAACAATTTCAGGTGGTACAAATGTCTAAATAAATCCAATTACTTTTTCTAAATCTGCGTTTTTTTATCCTGTATTTTCGTGCCTTTGTTCTTAAGGTACATTATTTGGCCACAGTTGTATGGAATAAAAAACACCTCCTTATTCAGGAAATACATAGACTGCAATAAATTACAAGCGTTATGTCATCGGGCTTCTCTTTCATCTCTATGCAGGCCGACAGTGACCGCGCTTTACATCTTGTCAGCGTTCTTAACAATATTAATCACATAATAGCATTAATCACACTTCTATCCCCAAAGGGTTAATACGTACACGATACATAGGTACACGAACAATTTTTTTTTGCTTATTCGAAAAGTATTCAGAATAGAGCTATGATGAAGTCAATCAATGGACTGATTTTAATAAATATTATTTTCGTGTTTATTTTTGCCATCGACATGCATTTTTTTTAAACATTATTGCTATTATGTTTATTTATGTATACTTTATTGTACACCACAATAATACGTAGCATTAAAAATTTAAATGTGCGGCCTTATCGCTTTCTGCTACGAGTATCTCATCCAGGCAATTGTAATACTGAATCAATAAATAATGGTTAAAGGCCACACTCAACTAGGTCACCTTAACATAGCTTAATATTGTATCTAATCTACGAGCAAATACTTACTAATGATGTCACAATGACGTTTAGGTAGATAACATCAGTACCTACCTAGTATTTGCTCGTAATGTTTGATAATTATAACTGTTTCGGCTTAGGAATGGGAGGCTTATTTGAGGGCATCCGTTAGTTTTACTTACAGATAGCTTAGTGTATTAGGAGTAGCAAGATAAGAATTCTGAATTTTTTTTTTTTTTTGGGAATGGCATCTCGCATGTCACCTATGAGGTTGTCGTCTGCTAAGACGGACTTGCCTGTGGTTGCCCTAATAAATTAAGGCCTCCAGCCAGGACTTAAACTTATGTACTAACTTAAAAACTAAGCGAACCTAACCTAACCTCGGCAACTAACCTCGGCTTAGGGCGTCGCTGGAAGAGGGCAGCAAGGGACTAGCTGGATCAGGATTTGAGTGAAATAGGGACGAATTTAAAGCTACAGGCTCAGCGGCGAAGGCTGGCTCGAGCAAGGGTCGGGAGGGGCGTGGATTTGGGCGTCGCGGCGGGCCTCGGCGGCGAGGACGGTATGACGGCGATCGGGTTTTGCGCTTGTGTAAAGTGCTGGTGGCCTTACTGCTCTCCTGGAGGAGGGTAGTGGCGTCATCGGGGTCGAATAAAGTATGCCTTGGTCGGCGAATACTGCTAATGCGGGAGGGAGTATAGCGGGCGGCCGCTGAGATCAAGGGGTTTGGGTGTTTGATGCCACAGTCGAAGAAACGCTTCGATAAGCGTTACATGAACTGTTTTATGGTTGGCATTTTAAGGTCTACGTGGAGATCGATATATTACGGACATAGAAGGGGGCACCCGTGACCTTTCTAAGGAAACGGTTTTGGAGGGTCTGCATCTTATGGAGATGACGTGGGTGAGCGTGCGCAAATACAACGCAGGCATAGGTCATGATGGGACGGATGACTGCGGTATAGATACGCAGCTTGCATTTAAGTGACAGTTTGCAACGGGCTGTCAGAATGAAGTGGAGTCTACCAAGAGCGAAAGCGGCGCGCGCGCGAACCGCCTTAATGTGCTGTTTAAACGTTAGGTTTTGATCGAGGATCACGCCTAGGTATTTGGCTTGCTTCTCCCAAGGGATCGGCTTGCCGTACATAGTGATCGGGCTGGGAAGAGGGGGAGGGAATCGACGACGTCTCGAGAAGAGAACCGCCTGACTCTTATCGGGGTTGACCTCGATTCTCCACTTCCGGAACCAAGCGCCTAAAACGTTTGCGGAGGTTTGGAGAGTACGAGCTATAGCTTTGGGACAGTGACCGGTATAGTAAACGGCAGTGTCGTCGGTGAAGAGAGCCAACTGAGCCTTTTTATCTTTTGGGATATGGCTGATGAACAGCGTGAAGACGAGAGGAGATATTGCGGAACCCTGAGGGACACCGGCGCGAATAGGATGAGGAGACGAGAGTGCTCCCTCGATGTGATAGCGAAAGGTGCGATTCGACAAAAAGTCTCGTAAGATGAGCACGAGACGATGTGGCACTCCTAGTTGGTAAAGCTTGTATATCAAGCCGTTGTGCCAGACTTTGTCGAAGGCTTTCGCTATGTCGAAGAATAGCACACCCGTCGTCGCGTTACGCTGCAGACCAGCGCATAAGTGTTCTACGATACGGTGGACCTGTTGTGTGCCCGAGTGTTGGCTTCGGAAACCAAACTGCTCGTTGGGTATGAGGCTCTTTGCTTCGGCGTAGTCTTTGAGACGCTTATAAATAAGCCTCTCGTAGATTTTGCCGAGAACATTGAGTAAGCTAATAGGGCGGTAGCTGGAGGGCTCAGACTTTGGCTTGCCTGGCTTTGGGATACCGATGACGGTGGCTTCTTTCCATGCTTGTGGGAAGATGTTGTTACTCAAGGAGCCATTGAAGATGGCGGTCATAAGCATTATTAGCGGGGCAGGAAGGAGTTTGTATACCTTATTGGTAATACCATCCGAGCCGGAGGCCTTACGAGCGTGGAGCCCTTTAATGATGTCGTGCACTTCGTCTGGAGTGACGGGAGGCAGAGGATCATCAGGGTCTTCGACGGGAGGGAGGGAGGCTCTCTGTTCGACTTCAGCGTCGACCTTGTTCAGGTGAGCTTGGTCTACTGGTTGAGAGCTAGGAGAACATTGGGACTCTAGGCTGTCAGCAAGATATTCAGCCTTATCGGGACTGTCGAAAGCGACACTATTGTCGGGGCGGATGAGAATTCTGAACACTTTTATTTAGTTAACTCTTATACTGAAATACAGGGTCAAATTCAATTGGCTAGCGAAAATCCGCAAACATTATGGGTACCTATCGATATTAATTAAACATGGTTTAAAAAAAATATGTCAACGATCATATTAAGTGTGATAATTGAAATATCAGTTTAAAAAAAACTGTTTTTGTGTGAGTGCTAAACATGATAAAACAAACAAAAATTGGTTTTATCAACTCGTACTTTAAGTAACTACACTATCAGCGGTCGTTGACCAACAAAATAGATTACCATGTCTTTTTTTTTTTTTGTTTATTTGGTTATGTTTAGTTATCGAAAACCATCACGACGGTCGAGATTCGCTGGCAAAATAAATTTGACCCTGCATAAAACCAGTACGTGTGGACTGCCACATTATTAAGCTACATTTGACGGGCTGGGTAACCTTTACCTGGACCTCCAATGTAACCGATAAAAGCCCGCTGCTGGACATAGGCCTCTTAAACTCTCCTAGGTCTGATTAGGACCTTGCGCGAACGGCACGCGCGTCACTCGCGCTCACTGTGCAAGCCTTGCGTGAGTTGCGCTAAAGAGGCCCACCAAACAATTGCAGTAACTGCACGCGTGCAGCGCACGAGCAGCTCGCAAGCGGCGCATTCGTGGCGCATTCGCCAGATGGACCCCTATGGATCAGAGCCGGCAAGAAACTAGATATTTACTCTTTTCAAAATAATTGGCTTTTAAAGATTTTAAATTACTGCGCTAATATGTACGGGAGGACTGTTTAGGCCTGTCAACAATTACTACACCAGGTACTTTACAAAATATTTTATTTTATTTATATTTGGGAAAATAAACGGTTACGCATTAAAATGCGTGGTATAGAACTCAAAACTAAAATGGGAGCATAAATGTATAACCAACAACATTTTCCACATAATACAAAAAAGTTAAATAAACACGAACAGCCTACGATATGAATCCCTACATTGAATGCACAGTATAGTTAAATAAAAATAAAACTGAAACATGTACAGGTAAAAATAATAAAAAATAAATTATGATTTAGGATTTCATGTAATTTTGCTATAATTTTAAGCGAAATACTTCTAAATTTTCCGGCGGAAACAGCAAAGAATTCTATATCAGAAAATCTTATTGCATTGAGCAGTAAGACGTCGTAGGGGTGCTCACGATCCTGCGTTTGATCGACAGGTGGTTACAGCAAACAGCGGTCGCGCGCGCACACCACGTATAGTAGTTCTGGGTACAACATAACTTATTCTATTGCTTATGTCTATACAATCATATGAATTGTTACAAAAATCAAACAAAAACATCGATTCCATCATTATACGTCTAGATTTGAGGTTTTGAAGCTTATAGTAATTCAGTAAGTCGCTGTGAGATGCATACATACGAAAACAACGGCAATGCATAGTCTTTTAAAATTTGCGTTGTACTTTTTCGATCACATGAGAATACTTTTCATAGAAGGGATTCCACCCCAGAACCGCGTACTCCAACTGAGACCTGACCAAAGTTTTATATAGGTACAAAAAAGTACCAGGGCGTTTAAATTCCTGAGCCGATCTCGTCACAAAACCGTACATACGAAAAGCATTATTCACGTGTATGAGCATCAAGATGGAGTTTATCATCTAATAGAACACCAAGATCACGAACCACTGTTTCTCTTGCTAGATCTATATTGTTCAATGAATATGCATATTTAATTACGTTTCTATTTTTATTTTATTTGGGACATAAAACAGTTACACGTTACAATTTTAGTAAATAACAAGTTATAGTAAAAGAAGTAAACATGTAACCCACACCAATGTCCGCGGAGTAATCTATTTTGGAGAAATAATAGAGAGCCACATCTCTACTGGGGGCGATTTAGGTTAGAAAGAATTCATAAATATTGTACAAGCAATTGAATAGCCATTCTTTTAAATTTGGTTTGGGATAGTGAAAATATATCAAGATCGAAAAAGTGTGTGTTATATATTTGTAGGAGACGGCGGAAGGGCGCCCTTACGCCAGCATTGGTTCTACACTTTACAGTGTGGAACAGCCGGGGCACGCGCGCCTCTCGCCGTAATACAGTTCTGGGTACAATATAACAAAGTTTGTTGGTACCGTAAAACGACGAAACTTTAAAAGGGATTTTAACATTGAAATAATTATGTTTGTTGCCAAAAATTTCTCTTATGTATTGATTGTATTATAATTAATGATTAAGTGCCCCTGTTGGCAACAAACTATATTATTTCAATGTTAAAATCCTCTTCAAAGTTTCGTTTCGATTCACCCCTGCATCCCTATTCACCCCGTTTTACCCGGTAATTTCAGAGCAGTCAAAGTTGTTGTTACATATGCCATGCAGCATCACAGCCATAAGTAGGGTACGCCTGGACTCCAAGCCTAGGAGTTTGTATTGTTTTAGAAGTTGTGCGTATGGTAGTTTTGAACGGTAGCATTTGTAGTGAATGGAGCGTACATTTTTTTTTTGGACCATTCAAGCCTTTGCTTATATTTATCATAATAGAGGACACCATATTGGGGCTGCGTATTCCAATTGGGAGCGTATTAAGGTTACGTACAAGACTATAAACGTGTGCGGTCGTTTAAAATCAAATGAGGATCGCATAACGAAACCGTACATTCTGTACGCTTTGTTAATAATATTATCAAAGTGAAGGTTGAAATGTAATTTTGAGTCAAGTGTAACTCCTAAATCACGAATATGGTCAACTTTTTTAACAGTATTCAATTAGATTTTTATTTTTTGTTAAAGATATTACATTGCACTTAGGTAAGCTAAGGTGAAGTTTGTTAAGAGAACAGTAGTTGGAAAGTCTGTAGAGGTCTTCCTGAAGCAGCAAGCAGTCATGCATATTTTTGCTTGACTTATGTATTTTAATGTCATCGGCATACAATAAGAAATGGGAGTTAATAAAGCAGCGTTTAATGTCGTTCACGAACAAAATGAAGAGCAAAGGGCCAAAGATGGAGCCCTGGGGGACCCCAGAAGTAACGAAAACGGAATCCGATTCAAAGCCGTTGATAGCCACTTTTTGGGTTCTGTTGTAAAAATATAGGACATGAACCACCGCAATAAATTACCCCGACTGCCATTATAGGCAATCTTGTCCAGAATCTTGTTGTAGTTGATCTTGTTTTGACGAAACCATGTTGTTGTGGAATTATGTTATTATGTATAGAGGATAAACTTTATCATGAACAAGTCTCTCAAAAAGCTTTGACAAAACCGACAATATCGATATAGGACGATAATTCCAGATACCCTGTTTTGGTCCCGATTTGTGAACAGGAGTTATGTTTGCGAGTTTCCATGCTTGTGGGAAGACTCCTCGTGAAATAGATTAATTCAAATTTGTAGTGGCACACACAGATTTACGGCGCGGCGGTCTGTCTAATGAACACAACCGGCAGACCGTCTGGACCCGGGCCTTTAGATGGATCTAATGCTCTTAGCGCACTTAATATTTCATCGGCTGTAAATTGAATGTTACTAAGGAGGTAACAGGTTTCAGAATAATCTCCGCACGAACGAAATACCATTAATACCGAATTAAACAAATTTGAGAACATTATACATCGTAGAGCTAATGTCTTTGAGAGTCCGAATTGCAAAAGACCTTGTCCCTTCTTTTTCACGGACAAGGATGGTTCCATGCTTAACCCAAACGAACTTATAATTGTGTTTTTTGGCAGCGTCTCGACATTCACGAAATAATTGCTTGTTTTTTAGGGTCAGGTGCATATATACCGGTAGTGATGTTCCTGAAACACCAACGTGATCCGTTGCAAGTTGCACAACCGATGGGCACTAAGCTAATTTAACTATGATGTTTTTGGGGATATTGTTTTGCTGGTGTGCATGTGGGACACGATGAATAGAAATAATGTCATTTTGTTGAACATTGCACTTAACTAAGGCCCCAATATTTCGTATCATGGTTACGAGGTTTTCGTTTCGCCTTTCAGTTATTATAGGGATATTGCAAATCTCGATGTTACAATTTCGAGCACTCTGTTCCAAATTATATATCTTTGCCACAAGCTCTGTAACATTAGGCTTTAAATCAATGTTTTCTTGAAAAAAAGTGGTCTACAAATCTACAGCAGAATCTATATAAAAGATAAATAAAATAGTGAAAATAAAAACCTGTTTAAACCAAATGACATGATTGCCATTACAACTGTAACATATCTCAATATCCTGTCCACAAAAGCCCACAAAACAAGAACTGGAGTTATATTTGTAGGTTTATAAAGTTAAATAATGAGAAAATTATGTCCACAAGTTAAAAATAATTATTACATCGTAATTTTGGAGCAGTTACATTTAGATGCCGTTAATGAGGTACTAGATACACAGCCACATGTGCAGAAGGAATTATTGCCAAACTTCCTTGTCTTCAACGTAGTCTTTATTCTTAAAATATGTTCTTTTTATATCATTGTTAATATTATAGGACACTTTTGATGTGGTTTTAGAAATTTCCATCTCTAAGTTTTGTAACCGACTTTGGCAACTTGTTATAAAAGCGGATACCTACTGTTATATAGAGGACCTACTGTTTACAAGAAATAACTTGTTTGTTTTAGTTAAAATAAATTAGGGTTAAATGAGTTAAATGGTTATTATTATATGGTTAATGGGTGGGTTAAATGGTTAAATTTATTATAGGTGGGTTAAATTTATAATAGTTATTCTAAGATACATTCTTTTTCCACCCCCTGCCAAGTAGAGGCCTCCTCCCTTGTGGGTCATGGCTCCTTGGTCTGTACGAGTATCACCAAGATTTTAAAAACAAAGAGCGTGCGAGGTACTTACTTGTATTTTCCCAAATATTGTTTCTGTTATAGCTGAAAGAACTAATAAAGGTTTTCAACATTAATTGTGATAGACATTCACTACCGTTTCTATTTACTATGCCACTCCAAAAATAAATGGATCAAGTTCGTATCTTTACCTACAGCAAGTTCAATGACCGGCTCCCAAATAGATGTTTTCCAGTCGAATATAATTAGCTCCCAAAATTTATATTATTACGTTTTATTTTGTTTGTTTCAGGCGCTCCAGATTCATTTGCAGCCGGAAGAAGGAGATATTCTGATTTTCATGCCGGGTCAGGAAGATATTGAAGTCACTTGTGAGGTAAAGTTAAAATCAATAGACTAAGAGCCGATTTCACCAATGTTACTAAACGCGTTCAGCACATCTAAAACACGTTTAAAAGCTGTCCGTGTCAATATTCCTCAGAAAATAATGACACTAACAGCTGGATTTCACCAATGAAACCGAACGCGATCAGCACATATAAAACGCGTTCAAGAGCTGTCAGTAGAAATTAAAGACACTGACAGATATTGAACGCGTCTTAGTTGTGCTGAAAGCGTTTCTTTTTATCGGTGAAATTCGCCCTAAGTCTTCACGTGAAGCGATAAAATGATAATATACATATAGTCCGGCCATCGAGATAATGGTTTGTTGACACCCGTCAGTTACAAACAAACGAATACTTGTTTTGCGAATTTGATCTTTATTAGTTACTAGAACTGTCGCATTGAAAGGTGTCAGGAACGCATTCTTTCGACGGCAGAACTGTAAATGGGCAAAACTGCAACTTGACCATACCGAATAGGTGAGGGTATGGGGGTAAAGAGTAAAGCACAAATCAGCTGGTTAGAACCCTGAAAAGTAAATTTCAGCCAAAGAAAACAACCCGCCAAAAAATTTCACACCTCAGAAATAAAAATATATGTTTGCAGAAAATATAGGTGTTACCAATTGTAATAGTTGGTGGTTTAATTTACAGTACATATTTTACCTGTTAAGGGCATGATTAATTAATTTCACATGAGTACTGTACTCATTCATAGAATAAGACATAGGTACAGAATATGTTAAAAAATACCTATGTTCTATAATTAAGTTAACATATATATACAAACATCACAAAACTTAAAACCTTAAAATTTATTGTCTTTGTAAAATATACATATTCGCGAGTTAAACTAAATAAACACACACCATAAAAGTATAGGAAACATAAAATATATATTTTACTTTATGTTGCAGAAATTCTTGCTAACTATAAAAATAATTTTCTATCAATCACCTACGAGGTTTAATTTTAAAATATTTAAATGGGAGCTCCCATACAATCTTGAGTAATTTGTGAAAAAATGTAATGCACAACATTCTTTTTAATAAGAGATGTATTACATAAAGGAACTAAAATGTTTGTTGCATCTCTTGGTTTCTGGTGTAATTTTCACCTTTGAATCTAAAGAATTTACTATGTTTCTTCACAATAACCGATACCTCAAACAACATGCCGCGGTCAAGGTTTCAGTTTTTTTTTTTATAAAGGCCTACAAGATTTAAGTGGACCGACACCGCATATAGCTCTTTCACATTTCTTTTGTACAATTAATGTCTTATCATTGTCTGTTGAGTTGCTCCATATTATTAGGCCATATCTTAATAATGATTCAACATATTCACTATAAGATATGCGGGCTGTTTTTTCGAAATCTGTTTAGTTTACTGCATACGTTGTTAATGTGTAGTTTCCAATTACAGAATTTGTCTAACGCTAGACATAAGAATTTGATACATTCTGTTCCTTCTAAATTTTTGTCATTAATTTTAATTTTAATATTGTCGGAGAGTTTGTTGTATGTACGAAATTTAATTCATTTTTTTTTGGATATATTTACACATACGTTATTTGATTCAAGCCTTTTTACAAAACACTGTACAGCTTCGTGTATTTTATCTTCATGAGTTGAATTTTTATCGTTATTTGGCACTAAAACAGAAATATCATCATCGAATGGGACACTATCATAGTTTACTGAATCTGGGAAATCATCAATATAAAGTAAGAATAGCAAGGGACCTAAAACGCTCCCTTGTAATACGCCATGTTATTAGGTCTAGATGTGGATCTGTAGATAGTGGATTCAAGGTTTATACTTAAATGATTAACTTCAACGTCTTCAACACAGTAGTCACAGTACACAGAGTATCTAAACCTAGGACGTCACTAACTTACGGCGAAGAAAATCCTGGCATGGTACCAATGTGAGCAAATACTGACTCAATAATCTCCACGCCAAAACGCTGTGGTCAAGCGAGGTGTTTGTGTCCTGTTCTTTGTTTAAGTGAGAGCTTGTCCCTGCAGTATGATAATGAAATGATGTTACTTACATTATAATAGCAAGTAACTTATATGGTTAGATTATGTTGAGAGGACGAATGAAAGACGGCTAACAAAAGGAATTTACAAGGCAGTTGTGAGTAGGACCGCCGGGAGGCCCTATGAGGACGTATTTGGTGATGTTCTTCAAAAAGACCTCGCCAATAAAGGTCACTGGTAAGTTCACAGGTTCGTAGTACTCGCGTGCGTGTCAGATCAAATGTATGAACGTAAACGTACCAAAAGTAGTTTGTAAGGATAGTAGCATGTGGCATTCTGTAGTTTCCGCCATGGGAAAAAGGCATGAGTTTATGAATGTAATTAATTAAACCTCTTTTATTTTCAGGTATTGACAGAGCGTTTAACAGACTTGGACAGTGCGCCCCCCCTAACCGTGCTCCCGATATACTCACAACTACCAGCTGACCTGCAGGCCAAGATCTTCCAGAGAGCGCCGCCCGGGCAGAGGAAGTGCATCGTCGCTACTAATATTGCTGGTAGGTGACAAAACTGACAACTTACATCACCAAAATAATGTTTGTTTACATCGCTGTGTCGCTTTGGCTTTTTTAGCATCCTCGCTAGGGCCATTCGACAGCAGGATATTGAAAATACGATGCGTCGCCATTTAGACAAGTAGAGAAAAAAAAGGGTATTAGAAAAGACTAAAAATTATTCCAGGCAAAACAGGGTTCCTGGTGTTACTGGTAGGAGGGTCGATTATAGGTTAGAGATGCCTTTGGCTAAAATATGCAGCGATTGGCTTATAAAACGTTACAACCATTAAAGACGCCATGGACTGGCTATCCAATGGATGGCACATGATATCACAGACGGCATTCATGACATTGTCTGGCAAACTGCCATGCCACGTCGTGGCTAAGTATTTATTGTAGATAGCTGGATGACCATCTTTACGTAACCAAGACCTCTCCGTGCCTCAGAAAGCACGTTATGCAGGTTTTCATTCGTGGATCTTTGACAGTCGTTACTGGTACACAAGCCGAAAACAGTTGTGAAGAGGCTGGGCTGTTGAGATGATAGGCTTGATGGCTAACGGTTAGATAATCTACTCTTAAAGCAATTGAACAACTCTCGACAAGCCAATTTCAATCCAAACCCAATTGGCACATTATCAAGTGCCCAGCCCACAACTACAATGACACAATTCAGACATGATGACCACAAACTAAGTACCCACTTGTAACTAATCACGATGCATTGAACCCAGAACCTGTTACCACAAATATATGTGGTCGGTCACAAATTTATACGACAACGTCATTGCGTTGTCGTGATGCTTTATGTAGGTAACTTTATGGATGGTTACTTGATTTAGTCATGATAGTTACAGATTGAAGTACCTTTGCGTTTAAATATGTACGGCTGTGAAAATTTAACATGACGATTATGTATTCCTTGTTCATGGTAGAGCAGTGGTGGCTTAGTGGTAACGGCCGCGACTTACGAGTAGGTCGGTCGTGGGTTCGAACCCAAGCAGGCACTTTTACTTAAACACAAAAAAGTAAAAGTGCTGACCACTTTTCTCTAAATGGTGAAGGAAAAAAACACTACAAAGTGCTCAATATCTTTAGTTTCGGAAGTCGGTGGCAAGAACGAAAATACAAAAAATTCCGAAATTTAAAGTTCTTTTTCACTTTGTTATGTGTTTTTTGAAGTCGTTTTTTTTTGTAATAACTTTTTGTTTTATATACTTACGTTTTTATTTTTACAGAGACATCACTGACGGTAGACGGTATAATGTACGTGATAGACTGCGGATACTGCAAGCTGAAGGTGTACAATCCCCGGATTGGTATGGACGCTCTGCAGGTAAGTCAATTAAATTTGCAGTAGCATCCATGTTTTTGTTTTCTGAATATAGTTACATTTAAACAACTCTCGTCGATTGCTACAATAAACGCCAGCAGCACATAGCTGCGTCACACTGTGGGCTGAAAATTGACTTTCATGGATTTCAATTTTTAAGGCGTTTTTCTTTATTGGTATGGCTTTTGCTTGCCATTACTAAGCTCAAATATTCAAACAAGGTTAATTTAGCATATAAACGGGTGGCTTATAACTTTTAACGGAAATTTTGTTTGAAGCTCGTGTGAAAAAAAGCTATCTTTGGAACCACAAGTTAAACTGTAATATCCCTCTAAGAGGTTTTAAAACTCATTACTTATGATTTATTGACATACCACGTATAACTTTTTCTACTGCAGAAGTTGACTCCACGGTTATATTATATAGTGTATCTATGCTCCACGGACACCTTTTTAAATAGATAAAAGCATTGTTACAAAAAATGCAGACAGACGTGCACGTTAAAAGCGTCCGTAATGAAAAGAACAAAACAATTTTTCTAAAATTTAAAATAAGCCGTGGCAGCTAAGAAATGCCCAGTCCCTACTTAAGGCGCCCGACGCGCCCGTTCACGAACATGACGCATGCATCAGCACCATTCAACTCAACCATTTTGACACCAGCGAGACATGTGAGTGAGCATGGCATACTCTCAGCCGCCAGTGTACATTCAAGTCAATGAAAGACGTACCCAGTAAATGGTAGCTTTATAGTAGGTAGATACATAATGCTCACACATGTGCTATAAAATGCTAAGATATTATACAATAATAATAAAAAGATAGTTTTTAAAATCTTCAGCAGCTCCAACAATATGTTCGAATGCTAATCAATTATTTTATACGCTCTTGTGGAGCAGGACCAGCTTTGAGCCAAGCATTTTTGTCAGCGATGTAATCCCCCAACTTTATGCTTGGCTGCATAGTGTGCGTTTTATATAAGTTCGTTTCATTCGTTGGAGTATGTGGGGACAATGAGGAGGTATTCATTGTAAAATTTTATATAGTACCCCATGAAGGATGAATCTACTTTAGCCAGTCAGAAACCTGGGTGGACTGATTGGTCCCTGTTTCTAAATCTATATTTTTGTATTTCAGCTCTTTTACTGAAAAGATTTAAAGTTTTCCTTATGTACGTGATGTTGCTGTAGAGAATCTCGCCTGCGGAGGCGCGATTTGTAGCTCTGATGGCTCTTGTCTATATAATAATAAAATGAAACTAAACTATGAAAATAATTGGAATAGACTAGCCTCGCGGTATCTACGTGCATTCGTGAAATTCCTACAAAAGATATTAAATGAGGACCCCATCACCCAGCCATAAGTCGAACCTGATCCCTAAGACAACAGTTTTATCGACGAGTTTAGTTTCTCTTTATTCAATACTATTTCAAAATCAATACTTTTAACATTTGGTAAAGCAAACCTTATGTAGTTAGTTTTGTTTTTAACCTTTAATACTAAATTATTAGCATTCAACCAACCAATTTTTTTACCTGCAGTAGGGCGTTATTTAAGTCGTCGACTTTAGATGCACGTTTATTTATCTTAAAAACAAAGGAAGTATCGACAGCAAAAAACACAATTAGGGGATGTTTTTTTATAAATTGGACAGATCATTTAACACAAAAAAAGAAAGGACCCTTATATAGAGCCTTGTGAAACACCCACTTTTAAACCAAGTCAATTGACACCATTTATTTGAACTTTTTGTTGTCCGTCATTCAAATAAGATTTTAAACTAAACTGAGCGCATCTTTATCTTGTCCGTTATGCCCAAGTTTAAAGAGGTTCGTGATTAACACAGCCAAAAGTCTTGGAGAGGTCACAAAAGATTCTTATGGCATCTTGGGCGTCCTCCCAAACTGTAAATATGTGTTTTAATAATGTGACCCCGGCATCAGCCGTACAACGTTCTTTGGTGAAACCATATGCTGATGTGTAAGATTTTGTTGTTATTTAAATGATTATGCAAGTATGTTGCTATAGTCGCGATTATGAATGTACAAACTTTGAAAGACCTTTCCCATAGATCTTCGGTCAATTTGATTTTTATTTGCCAAAAAGGTTTTCAAGCTATCGTAGAGTTTATATGTTTAAATTTCAATTCAACTGGTATCCATTATATCTACCGTTGCGCGGAACCGACTCAAGCCTGTGTGAAATTTTAATCAGTTGCAGTAATCTTACTGACATACACCACGCCAACATCGGAAAATTTTATGATATAACTATTGAGCAGACTTCTCACAACGAATCGATCTCGCTAATGAGATATTTGTTATTTGTATTTGTTAGGTAATGTTAGTGTTAATCAATCTGTTATTTAATTATGTAGAACGAAATTTTTGTTATTTTGTCTTGTCACACACATGAATTAAGTCAAATATAATTAAATAAATCTCTCGAATCTTAACCCTCTTTTCGCAGATCTACCCAGTAAGTCAAGCGAACGCCCGGCAGCGCGCGGGTCGTGCGGGTCGTACTGGACCCGGCAAGGCGTTCTGTCTGTACACAGAGAGACAATACCAGCATGAGTTACTGTCCTCAACAGTCCCGGAAATACAAAGGACCAACCTGGCCAACACTGTGCTGTTGCTGAAGAGCTTAGGAGTTGAGGATCTGCTGGCTTTCCACTTTATGGATCCTCCGCCGCAGGTGAATTTGGGAGTGTTTTTTTTAAAAGATAACTGCTAGTTAGAACCGTATTACTAAGGCTCGTCTTGTCCGTCCGTCGGTCTGTCTGTCAGCGGGCTGTGTCTCTTAAACCGTAATAGGTGGTCAGTTAAAATTTTCACGGAGTGTGTGAAATTCATGATTGGCAACCTGGCGCTTCCCCCTTCAGAATTTTGTATTTTACAGCATTTTTTATTTATTTCTAGGACACAATCCTCAACTCTATGTACCAGCTATGGATCTTGGGCGCATTAGACGGGACGGGAGCGCTGACTTCACTCGGTCGACAGATGGCAGAGTTTCCTCTGGACCCGCCGCAGTGTCACATGCTTATAGTGAGCGCTGAGATGGGCTGCAGTGTGGAAGTGCTCATCATTGGTATGTCTTCATCTTTATTCATTCATTATCACAATTTCGCGGAGGTTGACGTTGCGTGTCTTTTCTCTCCATATGACGTTATGTCAGTGTCCACTTCTTTCCTTGTCAAATTGTCACAATATATTATCTTTCTAGTTAGGGTCGACGTTCACTGTCTTGTCTCTACATCTGACGTTATCTCAGTGTCCACTTCTTTCCTTGTCTTTTCATCTTTCACGCAAACCATCCATCCCTTTATTTTTTGGTCTGAATCTTTTCTCATCGTCGGTAAGCTTAATATTATCGGCTCGAACCAAGTTTCAAGGACCTTCGATGTTAAGAAGACATAGTTTTATCAAAAATCGAGTTTTTAGTTGAACTGGAATTTGTATTATTTTTTGCTCAAAACCTAGATATTATTGCCTAAATGGTGCATTATCAATATTAGAAACCATGGCCTTGGAAATGAAGACAATGTTATGTCTTTCCAATATGAAGCATTTCTTGTGACCTGTTACACTACTTCTTTATAGGTTCCGATTTCTATGATCTGAAGGATTATATTCATATTTATGTTGTTCCATATAATTGACAGATCTACCCGGGTTTTTTAAACAGGCGCCCAATTTTTTATCACCAATTGCCTTATGTTTCCAGTATCAATGCTGTCGGTGCCATCAGTATTCTACCGTCCACAGGGTCGCGAGGAGGAAGCCGACTCCGTGAAGGAAAAGTTCCAAGTGCCGGAGTCTGATCATCTGACACTACTGCATCTTTATAATCAATGGAAATCCAACAAGTACGTGACGTTTAATCGTAACTAGTCCTGTCCTACTAATCCTACTAATATTATTAACGTGAAAGTTTGTGAGTATGCATGGATGGATTTTTGTTACTTTCACGCAAAAACTACTGAACGGATTTAAATGAAATTTGGCACTGAGAGAGTTAAAAACCTGATTTAACACATAGTGTACTTTTTATCCCGATAATCCCACGGGATCTAGATTTAACCGCGAGGAGCAGCTAGTATTCTAATTGCTCTCAGCTCTATATTAACATCATAACTTATATTTCCAGTTACTCAGGTCAGTGGTGTACAGAACACTTCGTCCACGGCAAGGCGATGCGAAAAGTGCGCGAAGTAAGACAACAGTTAAAGGACATCATGCAACAACAACGACTGCCGCTCGTGTCGTGTGGGACGGACTGGGATACTGTGCGCAAGTGTATCTGTTCTGGTACGTAATAATATGCCTACACGGTGAATTTTTTATAGTTATTTTCCCGCGGCAAAACGATTTGCCCTCAGTAGTACTATCGAAGCATAGAGATTTAAAAAAAGTTTTCAAATAATAATAAAAAACTGTATCAACTCGAAAGCGTGAGAAAAAATAGTAATCCATTAAACGTAACGTAGGAACGTAACGAGAACTTGAAACGCACGCGCCGACGCTCGCTGCCGACAAAGCAAAGAGCGATTCGTAAATGTTCAGAGCAAAATAAGCTTTGTTTTTTTTCATACTTATAAATCTATAATTTCTGGACGATAGTACTACCAAGACCAAATCATTTCGATGCGGGAAAACAAACACTTTTCTTCTTAAGGTTAGCTGCTATTCGTTATTTGATTTAAAACGGCGAAACTACAATCTTTTACGTATGCAAGCGGTCCGTGGTATGTCATGACAAAATCCGTTGCCGGAGATGACTGATTAGACGAATTAGGCGGTACACAAAGGTGAACACTCCATCATTCGAGACAATTGGAGTAGTCGTCACTATAAACGCGTGGCAGTTATAAACGCGTTAAAGAGTGTGCAAGTTAAACTATTTTAAACTATTACTATAAACGGACTTCATAAAACTGACAGGTTTTAGGCGACAGGTTTGATAAAAAAAGTCCGTACAGGTCGCGATATGCGTCTTAGGGCCGCGCTTTGAACTTACTGACTCCCGACGGATCGTACGAGCGACGACAGGCCACCGCAGGCCTCATCGGATGCGATGGTTAGCACGGCCTGTTGGCTTGGCCTGGTGCGATCTTTCCTGTGGCAACTGAATAACACTTCATATTTTAGCCAATGTCAATCATGGTACAACTGACGTTATGAACCTATCCCCCCCAGCCTACTTCCAGCAGGCCGCGCGCCTCAAGGGCATCGGTGAGTACGTGAACTGCCGCACAGGCATGCCGTGCCACCTGCACCCCACGTCAGCTCTGTTCGGTCTGGGCAACTCGCCGGACTACGTCGTGTACTACGAGCTCATGATGACCACGAAGGAGTACATGCACTGCGTCACTGCGGTGGACGGCAGGTGGCTGGCGGAGCTCGGGCCTATGTTCTTTTCGGTTAAGGAGACGGGGAAGTGAGTGGATTTTCTTGTTTATTTTTATCTTTATTAGAAATCTAGCGACCCGCCCCTGCATAGGTCTGTTTTCACGATAGAGATTTCTTGTTTAATAGAAAAATATAGAAATTCTACGATGCTGAAACCCGCATCAAAATTCGTTGCGAGTTTAGAAGAACAATGTGTGACTGCAGGTGGACCCGAAAAGAGACTGTAGATTCAAGAGTGCTCAAATGAGCAATTTATCAGATTTTCTTTTCTGTTTAATTCCTTGAAACAACCGTAAGACTATCGATTCTCTTAATTCCTTAATTTAAATATAGGCTTATCCGCTACACTATTCCCATAGATCAAACCGCGACAAACGCAAAGAAGCAGCCGTCCACCTGCAACGAATGGAAGAAGAGATGAAGCAAGCCGAGCAGAAGATGGCAGAAGAACGGAAGAGGAGAGAAGAAGATGTTCCAGTCAAGCAGGAGGTCGCTACTCCTGGACTCAGCACGCCGCGTAGGACCCCACACAGACTGGGACTGTGAGAAATACTAATGTATTGTGTATTTTTTTAATCATTAAATAAAGGATTTTTGTAATAATTGAATGCATTTTATTATTATGCGTTGCGTTTTACTCCTGTAGGTTGAATAGAGAAGTTGGGATGTGTAATGGAGAAGTTGTGGTGTGCAATGGAGAAGTTGGGGTGTGTAATGGAGAAGTTGGGGTGTGTAATAGAGAAGTTGGGGTGTGTAATGGAGAAGTTGGGGTGTGCAATGGAGAAATTGCACACCCCAAAAAACTTTTGGAACAGACCATAAAATATGGCTAGTAAAGTAGATTATATTAGAGACAATCCTTTAAAATATCAGAGTATGAAGTAGGCATCAAACAGTAAAAAAAAAAAAAAAATACAATCATAACAACGATTTTTGAAACAAATCTTTATTCAATAATCATCGTCTTCATTTAATTACAAACTTAATAGTCAGAAAAACTATATGTAAGGGAGAATACACATCAATGCGGGGCAAATCCACATCACATTGCGTCGTCGGCGTCTTTCATAAAGTTTGAAGCATAAATTATGCGTTGCGGTCCCGCACCGCACTGTTGAGTGCTTGCCCTAAAACGCCATCTGGCGGCATATTAAAACTAACCCTTATAACCAACGGAACGAACAAGGTATTACTCAAACACTTACAATACAACTATTATTTTAATGTCCCTCGAAAAACTTCGACTGCACCAAGTGCAAAGGGCAACTAGAAGATAGAAATCCCACGACTGACGAAACACGAAGTTTGCCGAGGGACATTAAGAAAATAGTTGTACTGTACCTGTCTTTATTATTGCAAGCAGATTGACATGCTTGATAATATCTAGTCACATTTAACTGATTTAATAGAGATCAAAATGAGCATCAACAATCATTTTGAAATTCTTAAAACATTTTTCATCTTAAATTGTTCATTTTAGTGATTTTCTCTTCGTATCTTCTTTAACGCCCAGTACAGACTTGTGAAATGAAGCATGAAATCTAACACATAACTATTAGATATTGTTTCTATGTGTTGCATTTCATGGTACGTCTCAACAATCTGTACTGCTTCTGAACCCCACAAAATTGATACCTTAAAACCACCGTTCCATATTTATAATTTACTTTTTTCACACTGGAAGTAGAATCGTTTCTCAAATGAGATCTAATGGTAGGAGAATTAAGTTAGATATTTCGATACCGATCTACGGCCTTTATTTTACAAAAATGACCAATCAATGAATATCAAATCTGCCAGTTTCAAACGAGACCAATGATTGAGCACCTTTCTAAAACACGTTTTTTTGTTTTTAAACTGTTGAATTTTTGTGAATATCTATATAAGTATGCATAGATACAGTCGTCAACTTTTGCATGTGTTGGCACAGTGTGAAAAAAGGCAATCATTTAATTTGTAATTTAATAAAGTTGTGCGTTTTAACGAAAAAAATTAATATTCAAAGTAGTTATTTCTTATTTTGCCTACATTCCTAAAAAGGCGACTTTACTTTACTTTACCGATTTTACTAATGTTATTTACGCAATTTGTAATCTTAAAACTTTGCCTTCATCAGTCACTTAAGCCTGGTGTGCAGAATGCATGTGACTGTGTGTCATTTAATTGTTTCCGACATACAATATTATTATTAATAAAAGATGTGTGTTTTATTTAATGTATTTTATTCTAACGGAACACAATCAAAATCAGTTCTATAACGTTTGAACTTACATTCAGGCGTGATTTCATAATTTATATCGTTTACTAAAATAAAGAATTATTTACACGGAATTCTAATACGATTATCTTAGGAAAAATAATATATGATTTTCTATATATATTTCGCAAAACATTCAATTCCAATGTCCTAAAACTATGGCATCAGTCGGAGAAAAACTACTATAATGGTAGAAATTTTTAATACTTTCAACTTCTTTTGAAACAGACTTAACTGTTCATTTCTTAATAATTTGATTTTTAAATACTTGAAGGAAAACAGTATTTGTTATGCTGACATAACAAATACTGTTTGCCTTTAAGTATTCTAGGCAATTAGGAATATATCTTTATGTTTGCGGTAATTTGAGATGACCGATGAGATCCAATCGATTCAGAATAATGATCGATCGATAATCGGATGTTGGCATCGATTTTTGTCGAGTGATCACTATATCAACCGATTAAAATCGTGGTACAATTTTTCGAGCCAAGAATTCCGACTGACACCGAATAAAATAGAAATAAGTTTTAACACACCTACTTAATGACAAAAAATTATAATAATCTACTCGATTGACTTAAACTAGGCGCATCGCGTGAAAATAATTTAATTATTGCAAGAGAGTATATTTTATTGAAATAACAAAATAATAATGCACTTATAGGTACAAGCATAAGGCGTGTTTATCGATTGACCTAGTCTAAGTAAATAAGTAGTCAATTTCTTAATAATAAAAATAACTGGCTGGTGTTGCCAGAAGAAAAAAGAAAACTATCAAACAACCTTCAATGTTTAATCACAAAAAATATAAAATAATTTCCATACAATTGTCAATAGTTGTTTATTTAAAAAATAATATGATTACTGTAGCGACTACCGTACATTTTACTATAAAACTAAACTTCAAGTAGGTACGTCATCACTTTGGAAGGACTCGTATTTATGACGTCACAACGATTACGTCATCTACATTACATTTACTATGCATTAAATATTTAAACTAAAAATATATTTTCATTAGTTCACTACACACTAAACGCCAAGACACGCAGCCGTCGCGGTCACAAAACGTGAATATTTAATGAGGGTGTTTTGAAACTCAAGTTTTAAGTCTCGTGTCATCTCACCACCACGTTTCATGAACGCGCCTCCCACTAACGAAGACGTTTATTAAAATTGATTTTAATATTTTAACCTTATATAAGTGTAATGTAGACGCACAGTTCGAACAATTTAAGTTTAACTAAGTAATCGATCTAGCTAGGCACTAGCTATCCTAATAATCCCTTTGATTATCATAATGTGACCATCCCGCAATCCTATGGGTAATTCAGTTGTTTATTTGGAACCAAGTCAAACAAAAAATCTGCTTATTTTAGTCCTCAGCCGAACATAGGCCATTTATAAGTAAGAGCACACAGTATGAGTTCCAAAAAAGGTTTAAATGAAGTAAAAGAGGTGCTGAAATAGCACTTTTATGTGTCCCTTTTCTTTAATTTTACCATTTTTAAACAATTATCCGCACTATTTTTTCTGATATTCAACCCTACAATGTGTTAAAAATTGGGCATATGGTGTCGAACATCAGACTTGAGGTTTAGGGAGTGTTCAAAAGTAAAATTGGGCAAGATCAATGGCATCTGCTATCACCAATCCGCTTTCAAAACATGGCGTTTATGGCTTAATACTCAGGGTAATCTTTAATATAGGTAAATAGGCGAGGTCTATGTTCAGCCGTGGACAATATTGGCTCATTTTGAAACCAAGACTAGATTTTAAAAGCATTGCTCTACATGTGCGTTAAATACACTATTAAAATACATTGTGTCACGTAATTGGTGTTTTTTTCATAACTTTACATTTTTTATTAAAATTACTTACAATTTAGGGTAGCTAGCCAAGATAAAAGATCAATTAGTAGGATTAGAATTCAATAAAGTTTGAACTTTGTTGGACTTAAGCAGTCAAAAGATTAAATTCTACCATTTGCCGACATTTAAAACACCATGAGAGCATTCTAAGCACTATTTACGTGCCTCCAACCAGCTTTTTAAGCACATTTCGCACCGAAGATTAATCCCAAAAGTACCAAACCGTGATGACCCTTCCATGATAAACAACCGAGCTACCCCAAATACATTCAACAATTATTCAGCGCTACATCGAGTCCATTTTTCTCAATATACCTTTTTCTCGCTTCGGCGATCATTTGAGCTTTTCTTTCTTGGAAGCTGAGTTGACGTTCCTTCGCACTTTTTGGGAACACCCCAGTGGGTGCGGGGATTACGTATCGGGGCTGCGGCGGCGGGGCGGAGGCCGACGACGTGGAGGGAAGGGGCTCCGCTGGCGGTTCCGCCTCCGGAGTGTACGGGGTCACTCCCTCGAGGAAGTTCGTTATTGTTACATCTACGCTGCGGGTTATGGCTGGTGGAGAAAGAAAAATATAGAATTTTAGTAATTGAAAGAGCACAAGGCCTGTTTCTGTTTTACAGAAAAAATATGTAGGGTTTCAAATGGATAGTAGGATCAATTAAGTCTCACTGTAGATAATGTAGTAAGCAAATAAAGGACAACGATATAAAAATGTAAAAATGCTTCTGCTAACACCACTCCCACAAAATTAAGTTGTGGTGAAAACATCAACTAGTCAGCTGGCTGGAAGTGAGTCTTACTGCCTGGAGTATGCAGCTGGACGTACATTTAAGCGTTTTCACTAGTCGACCTTAGCAGGGTAGCTGTTAGAAGCTGGATGAGCCAAGGATGCCTATATCCAGTAGAAAAGTGACATACGCCCATGATGATGGCTCGTCCAGGCTATTTTTATTTTACAATAACTCACCCAAGTCCCTGAGTATATCAGCAAGCGGTACCCTGGGCAGCACCTCCTTGACCTGCTGCGCCAGGCGCGTGACGTCAGAAGGCGCGTCACGTCGGCGGCCGGCCGCGCGCCGACTTGGACGTAACTCTTCCCATTTGAACTCTGTCTTCTCGATCTGAAGAAGGTTAATATAATTGAAGTCGGTCTAATTGAAATGTCAAGCTATTCTTCGATGTCGTTGAGGACGATTTAAATGGTGAGAATAAAAATATATATACACCTGCGAGCAGTACGCCTGCCACAGACAGACGAGACGCTGGCGACCGACCGATGGCGGTATGACCATCCCACAAGCCGACCTTAATTCTCCAGAGCGATGACAGGCAGCAGTGTCATCGTTTGAAAGGATTGGCTCTTCGGTGACCGACCCGCTTGCCAGGCGTGGTGACGCTATAGGCCTAAACCTCTCATGAATCAAGTGCCAAAACAACGGCCCCCAGTTCCAGGTTGACTGGCACTGCTTTGAGGAGTGAGTCCGGGGGATTTGATATCCCCGAAGCTGTTTACCAATCGTTGGAGAGAAGTAGAACGCTGGACTGGACTGGACTGGACCGGGTATCAACGTGAACGGCGAGTACATACATCTAACAACTTCGCTTTGCCGATGAAATCGTCACAATGGCAGAGACGCTGGAACAATAGGACCAGATGCTGCACAGCTGAAATGGAGCCTCTCGGCGGGTTGGCCTCGGCATAAATTTGGACAAGTCGGAAGTCATGTACAATTCACTCGTTTTGCCGAGCCCAATCCACACCGAAAGGTAGCTTCTTGAAGTTGTGAAGGAGATGTCTACCTCGGGCAAGTCATTCGGCCCGGTAGACACAACTTTGAGAAAGAAGTCGACAAAAGGATCCAGGTGGGATGGGCAGCGATTGGGAAACTTCGTCAAGTCTTCTCATCGCCAATCCCGCAATGTTTGAAGACGGCAATGTTTAACGGGCAGGACTGACATTGATTGAAGACATTCGTTGTCAATCAGTGTCAGTCCTGCCCGTTATAAGATACGGTGCCGAAACGCTGACAGTCGGGCTGGTCCACGAATTTAAGGTTCCGCTCCATGGCTGAACCTAAAAACTTTAGGATACGCATAATCAGCCTGTTTCCGACTTACGGGTTGTAGGTCGTAGTTTCGAACCCAGACAGGCGCTTTACTTTGTGTTAATTATTTCATCACGACTGCACTCAAAACGGTGAAGGAACACATCGTAAGGAAACCGGCATGTCCAGAAACACAAATTTGAAGTAATATGACATCCACCAACCCGCACTGGGCCCGATGACGGCCCACTCCCTTTCACAGAGACGAGGCCTGTGTCCCAGCAGTGGGAACATAACAGGCTGATTATGATTACCTGCAGCGCGTCAGCTATGCTGTCAGTGAGATGTTGAGCGAGCAACACGTCGTCATCGTCGTGCCTCTCTATGGCCGGCAACAGCCGCAGCGTGAACACAGTGACGGGCGTCCACAGGAACCACAGCGCGTCGGACCACGGGAACTGTGCGCGCGAGTCGCCCGGCCGGTGCACCGTCACGTGCGTGAACATGCGATCTACGCCTGGGAAGGAGAAAAAAGTTAAACATTGATGAACGGGACAATTTATATCCGGCCGATATAAAGTTTTTTTTTGCCTATGTTGTCCCACTGCAGAGCAAAGGCCTCCGTTTCTCCTTTCCACTCGTCTCTGTCTTGAGCTAGTGTGGACCAATCCTCCTGTCTGTAGGTGTCAAGCTCGCCCCGCCATCTTCTCTTCGGTCTGCCTCGATGTCGCTGGACGTTTTCGGGGACCCACATGGTGGTAGATTTGGCCCATGACTTGTTTAATATATAATTTCACCTGGCCTATTTTTTGGCCAAGGAATTTTTTCGCCATACAACGTGGCAATGCTGCCAGCCTTATGGGCAGTTGACAGCGATGCGGACGATTTTTTCGATGCCCTGATTCTTTTCTTTATTTTTTAAAATTCATGTTCATATTATTTATTATTTAAGGCTATTTGCTTGTATATTATGTAAATATGATTATTAAGTTACGAATCACCTCGAAACAAAGAGTTAACATCAGCAAACACATCGTGGGACGCCCTCAAGCGCATGGAGGAGAGCAACCAAGGATCGATTTATCATCATCAGCTCAAAATCACCCACTTCTGGGTAAATCTCTCTATGTTCTTGCTAAATGGATAGAATTAAGTGCCGTGTAATAGGGAATATGCATGTATTATTTTAATATTTTTATTCGATAGTTTACATCCCCGTGTAATACTTTTAAAAAAAACAGCACCAAAAAGTGAATACATAGTCTATGACATTGACAACAGCGTGAATCGCAAGCACTACTTTAAAAAATAATTTGACATTTATTGTTGTCATTGACTTTTACGTCACATTCGCTACTACTGATGGCGTCGCTGTTCAAATATTTGAATTTCCCACAGTTTTATTGACAGAAATTCTTGCTTAAAAAGAAATTATAATCAAAAATATTGATGGAGGCATAATTCTGATGTTAAACAGTCTATGAAAAAAGAAATCCTTATTTCAACTGCTTTAAGCTGATGATGATGATAAGACCACATACAGGTACTAATGAATGTCTGTTTATAATTTGTAGTTCCCTTGTAGTCAATATTTAATTTTCAACATTTTGACAAACCAACAAACCTAAAGAGATCATTAGGAAGAAGGTTAGTGGGTTAATTGTCTCAGTTATATTACTGGTTGTCCTCATTCAGGCCCTTTAGTGAATACTCACTTATAGCGATAGGCTGCACCCTATTCCCGAGCTGGAAGGGCCAGTCAGTGAACTTGAGCAGTCCCTTGCCATTGGTAGGACCTCCTTCAGGTTGTAACAATACTGGCTTGCTGGGACACTCAGCAAAATGTTGCCTGTAATGAAAAATATTATAAAACTCATCATTGGTTTACTTGTTTATAGGGGTACATCAAAATAGCCTTGCGTCTAAGCGGACGTTAATATGACACACTTTAAGAAAAAGTTCAGCATTGTAGAATATCGTTTCTGCCGCTGATATCTCTGTGATATTCATGTTTAATACATATTTTCTTATATTATATTCTTCGCGACAAACATGTATTTACAGAATTATAATCGTTAGAATCATCAATACAACTCTCTTAGATCAAAGTGCCCTTTTGAATGACTGTTTAAATAGCTCTATGACTCATTTTTATGCCGGCAGCGCACCATAATCAATAATCATAATAGTCCTCCAGATTTAATTTCGGCCTTGGCGACCAATCTCAGCGGAGGCCTTCGGCGAGAGAGATATAGTGCACAAATGTGTGCGAAGTCACAGGTGCACTCACTCTTCCCTCACTCTCATAGTCCGATGAGACGGCAATCACACTACACCACATCATATGAAAAGTACCGCAGCTTGACTACTACTTTTACCACGGAATGAGCTAAATTTAATTCTCAAAACGAGTTCTAGCTGTAGTCCAAGCTAAATCAAAAAGCAATTTAATAATCTGATTTGAATAGTTTTTATGTAACAGAAGAACTTACTTTCTTATAAATTGTGCGGCATTCCTTATGCCGAGAGTTGAAGCAAAAAATGGCGGAACTTTCCATTTTCTGAGCTGTAAATAAAACAAAATAACATCAAAACCAAAGTCTTTCAAACAAGGCACTTTTCAATCAGCACTTTTTGAACGTCAACATGACATAAGACGGGACCTGTCTTAAAAAACGCACGCCCTTCACCACTTCCCAATGCTTTAGCTGGAAAGAAGAAGTGGCACAACAAACTTGTCAACTTATAATTATCAACGAAATCCCTTTTTAAGTAAGTTATAAAAGGGTGGTAATCACAGAGCACGGAACCGCCGCAGCGCCAAAGACGGCAGTACTAGTAAAAATCGTGGCGCTAAAAGTGCGTTGAGCGCATAACTTCTGTCACGGGCCGCCAGCCAAAGCCGTCAATGTCAAACAATTTATTTCAATTATAAGGAACTTTTGAAAGTCAAAATTCACCGTTACTCTTTTAAAACGTTCTACAATATTTTGTACTTACACGTTAATTATATGTGAAGATGATGCATCAGTTTTTATACACGTCATTTGTGTCGTAGTGAAAGTAAACGGTGACGCCCACTGACACGATTGATTTTTATTGAGTGACAATGCCGTCTCTAGCGGTTTTGTTATTGGCGACGCCTCGACGCCGTCGACCGGATTTTGTCGATGGAAGAATAGACAAAATTACAGATATAATAAACAAAATAACAGATTTATTTCATTCATCTGTCATTTTGTGTATTCGTCCGTACACAAAACTCGTTACTATTGTGGTTCTGCAACGCGTGCTGTAGTGGTAATGTAATGACGATGAGTCACCGCCACAAACAAGTTTAAGGAACCTCACATTTTCCTCATGCTAAAGACCGAAGTTGCCTTTGTAAAGATTTGCGCTATTTGGAAACAAGTTTTTTTTTGGTTAAAAAAAAATTGTCATCATCCCTAAGTCTGGCTATTTTTCTTCGTCCAAAACTTCAACAGATGCCAGCATCAGCGACTCATTAATTGCTAGAGACAACATCTAGGAGTCAACCAACTTTTAAAACGTTTCATGCAATCCTTTTGTTATAAAGTTTTAAAGTTCCGGGTTCAGAAAAACCATTGTAATAGACTTTTTCTATATTTCTATATAAAGTGATATATTAAAAAAAATGTTTGATTTAAATCAGTAACCATAGTTGTTACTGTGATGACAGGACAAATTGAGCAAAGCGCCATCTATTGCAAACAGCTTTAAACAAAATGATTAACAGATGGTTACTTTGATCATTACAAGGGTTCGAATGGAAGTTATAGGCATCATGTATGTTTTTTGATGAAAATACGTGCATTATGAGTGTGTGGCGGCATCTACACCGCCACATGCGAACAAACGCATCAATCCTGCATCGCGCAAGCAGAGTTTACCGCGCAGATAGCATATATACAACTTCCCGACAACAATCATCGGGCAGTTGCCCACCAGATACGACATCCATCTGGTCGGAGGATCCTCCCTTTTCCGAAGAGTATGAGTGAACTTTACACCCTGTTCCTCATATCTCTTCAAGTGTAAATAGATAAATCAGCATTAAACAAAGAAGTTTTGATTTTTACTAATCTTACTTCAGCCAAAATTCTGCTATTTATCGTTTTGTAATGATTGTTAATTTCAAAATTACCGGTCTTACCATCTATGTTTTTTTTTTTCAGGACTAATTATAATTTGTACGAGTTGAGACCTCATGCCCTTGTTAAGACTGGTTGTCAGCCTTTCTTGCCAAAGATCTACAAATGACACCCGGGTCAAATGACACTGCGGTTTAACGTGCTTTCCGAGGCACGGAACAGTCTCGATTTGTAATGGATGATCACCCATGCACGGACTTCTCGGCAAGCTTAAGCTACGCTTACCGAACCGTGTAGTTGTTATTACTAAGCCTCGACCCCTTTCTTAGGACATCTGCAATAGTAAAACTACCAACATAAAATTATGTAGGTATAGTAGTTTATTGACCTCAGATTGCCATACTTAAGTATTGGAAAGAGCAATAAAAATCGGGTGATATTAATAAAGAAAAGTATTATTATTATCATGTGTCGTGAAAAGAATGATTTTCTTATTTATATTGTTTCCTTGAAACAGCTTTCAATGTTTTCATGACAGGCCGTTTCTTTTTATAGCGATGACTTGTTTGTAAATTAGGAGTTAGGCTAGTAACAGATTTGTGTCACACAATGCATGCAGTGTAATTACTAAAAACGTACAGAATGCTTCTTATGCATTATATCATGTTTTTCGTACAGTTTTGAACCATTTTTTGAGAAGCCTGTACCCTAATTGCGTTATACACAATCAATCGGAATCTGAATCGTTTTGAAACAGATTGCTAATCCATTGCTTCATAAGATGGATAAAAAATTCTGCTCAACAATGTAAATAACGCAATGAATGTTGTTGAACGGTCAAAATCAAACAGATTAGTCGTAATCGTTTACGAAAATGTGTTACGCAATTAGGCGGCTGGTTCTCGCTGGAATTCAGGAAAATATTGCAGCAGTTGCTCCAAAAGCATCATATTAAAATGCAAACAAATGGATCAGGAAATGAATCTGTGAATTGAGTGCTCAGATTTGATTATTTGCATACTACATTCCGAATTTTAATTTTAAATCTCCTTAGAGACGTGTTTATTTTAAAACTGGTGAGATATAAAGTATCCCTTCTAAATACAGATTTGATGTGTTATTAATTTCCTTTATTTATTAAGAATTTTACCTGAACAGGGATTTGTTTTGATATTCATTTTCATTTTTAATTGTGTTTTTGGAACAGACTATATTTATGTGTACTTACACTGATAGTACCAAGTAGATGGGAAGCAGCAAGCGAGTCTAAACACGACACGTAGTTTGCCACCATGACGCTACAGCGCGGGTCTCGGGTACCCTTTAGTTTTACATATACACCTGAAAATATGAAAGAAGCCTAATTTAGCACAGATTTCAAGTTACTGCCATTGCCATTTTATTCTATTAGTGGGGTATCATTACAAGCTGATTAAGGATAAATTCTAATAATTATTATTATGTAAACCAAAGTACAATAAAAAAATATGGAACAGGAAACATTTCTTAAAAATTATATATATATTGTGATTCTCTCATAGCATTCCATTTGGACATACTTTGGAAGTTATTCATTTATTGAATGGCTCTGCTCTAAACAAAACCAAGAGATAAAAATACTTTACAATTGGCACTTAAAATCATTCGTTTTAAGATTATGATTCAAGTAAGAGTAATGTTTTATTTATTTATTCACAAGGCAACCACAACAAGTGACAATCACAGTATATCACTAGGTTCACATTATATGTTCGACCTGATAATCACCCTAAGCGTAATCGCACAACATGACCAGCAACAACAATAGCAATGATGACAACAACATTAAAAAGCTTAGTTCACAAAGTTATACAGGTTCAAGGTATGTGCGTCTTCCCTCCGTCCGACTCACTTCTACTTAAGCAGAAGGTAGTACTTAGAAGTAGGAGACCAAACAGAGACGCCACGTAAAGTACATAATTGAGACAAATTTACATTATTTAAAGACAACAGTATATAAAGCGTTAGTTAGTATTTATTTCTTCTGAAAACAGCAGCACGAGAATCGAAGATGTCAATACTGTCATTGTCTTGGGAAATTTCGTTGTAAAGTCGACACATTCTTACGATAAGGTTGTAATAGGAGGTATTATTTGTAAAGACCAGAAGTGCAAACGTTTTTGGTATTCGCGTGTTATACCTAGTATTGATGTTTATAAGGGACAGCAGAGCTGAAGAGTCCAGCTTAGAATGTAGGATCTTATGCAGGTTTATTAAGTCCTGCTGTTTGCGACGAGCATGCAGTTTCCAAATTGAACTTAACAAGGCGTTCGCTATTTAGCGTTCTAGAGAAGCCGTACCGGTACGACACCAACTTAACACATTTTCTTTGCACACTCTCAATTCTGTCAGATTGTACTGCGTAACACGGTGACCAGATTATCGAACAATATTCCAAAGTACTTCTTACTAGGCTTTTATAAAGTAATATGAAGCTTTGAGGTTTTTTAAATCCTTTGGTAGACCTAGATATAAAACCGAGAAGTCGCAATGCTTTATTCGTCATGCTATTGTAATGATGTCGAAAAGGTAGTTGTTCATCAAACAACACGACGAGATCTCTGGCTACGTGCTTTCGTTCTAACGACTGACCCTCGAGTCTGTAGTCATAGGTGTTCTTTACACGTTTATTTGTAAACGTTATAACAATGCATTTATTTATGTTCAATATCATTCGATTAAGGGTACACCAGTCAGAAATTACACTTAAATCGTTCTGGAGCGATTCGCTGTAGCAGGTGTTTTTTATAGACGTAAATACCTTCAGATCGTCGGCATAAAACAGACAGGGACATACTAACTTTGTCACGAGATCGTTATTAAAAATGTTGAAAAGTAGGGGCTCTAAATACGATCCTTGTGGAATGCCTGACGTAACATTAACCGGTAACGACAAGTATCCTCTAACAGAAACGAGTTGGCTTCTGTATTTCAAGTAAGACTGTTTCCACCGGAACACGGAACCATGTATATCGTACGATTTCAGTTTCAAGAGCAGTACTTCATGGTTAACTTTATCGAACGCTTTCCGAAAGTCTGTATAGATTGAGTATATTCACCTTTCGCGAAACCAGTACACAGATATTTTTTTTACTCGAGCAGGTTTGTGAGTGTTGATGTAACTCGAACAAAACCATGCTGGGATTGGGAAAGATACGGTTTAAAATGAGAATAAAAATGCTGATATACCCAGTTTCAGCGATCGATTTAACAAATAATAGAGTGGCAAAGATACCTCTTCAGCTCAACCAGAAAACGAGAAGGTATACCGTCCGGACCAGCGCATTTACTTTGATCCAGTTGTTTCAATGCACGCAAAATCCAATGTTTAAACTGAAATGGGTACCAAAAGGGCGAAAGGAATATGTAAAAGAATTTTTCCTGTCTGATACTAGAAAGATCAATCGATCTGAAAAAAAAAATCAGAGGCTTTAAACAACATTGAAGGTGATATAAAAAAAAGTCAAAAGATGAATCTTATTATATGTTTCTAGAGGACTCTGATTCCTCTATTGGTAGTGGCGAAAACACAAGCAGCACCAGTGATTTAGAGACACTCCAGTACCTGAACAATAAAGATGCAAATTTTAAGAGCTTAAATGCTTATCCTACGATAAAAAAAAAACCTAAAATATAACACCTTGCCCAGCTCTGCCCCTGTGGAGCGACTCTTTTCCTTTGGGGGCATGATCATGAGGCCTCATAGAAGGAAGATGAGCGACAATATGTTTGAGGAATTACTTTTACTGAAATCTCAACTAAAATATAAAGATTTAAAAAAAAGTTTAAATTTTAATACATAATGTACCTTCCTATATTATCGAAAATTGTTTTCTCGAATAAATAAACTTAGCAGTTCAATTAAATGTTGTTTTCTTACAAAAGTATTTTATCTGTATATGAAATCTGTATCTGTTGTATTTGAAAGATATGTATTTTGTATCTAGTATTTCAGATACCTTTTTAGAAAATTATTTGTATCTGGTATCTGAAATGCTTTTTTTTTAAGTATCTTGCATCTTGTATTTCAGATACTTTGTATAGGGTATCTTATACATCACTGTTCACATAAGTATATCAGTTTTACTACTATCGCGGAAAAAAACCAGAGGTAAAAAAATTGATGTTATAGACACCATAAAAAAAATGGACTAGACAAGGTTACCGGAAATAAAAACTGGTTTTAGAAGAAAAACAATGACAATACCTTGCTAAAAAGGCGTTCCTATTGAAAAATACTTTCACCCAAAAATACTATTTTACTTCTGTTACATAGCTTGCAACATTATTTCAAAATAGTACAATTTTAAAAAAGCGGCCAAGTGCGAGTCGGACTCGCACATGAAGGGTTCCGTAGCAGCAAGTAACATAATGTAAAAGTTATTGTTTTTTTATATTTGAGTTGATTGAATGAAAGGTAAATTGCCGTTTACGATTTATGATGTATTAAAAAAACTAGTTACTAGATCTCGTTCAAACTAATTTTCAGTGGTAGTTTGCCTGGCAATGAACATCATATATTTTTTTTAGTTTTATCATTCTCTGATTTTAGAAGTTGGGGGGGGGACACATTTTACCACATGGGTTTCAAGTTTTATTTTATTGAGTTTCGGTTCTAAATATGGGGAACTCCCAAAAATTTTTTTTTTTTGTGTCAAAATCTTAATGTGGTTCACAGAATAGTTCAACAGTATAGATAGTTCTTATAGCATAAGCATAGCATAATCAGCCTATAACGTTCCCACTGCTGGGACACAGGCCTCCTCTCTATGAGAGGTAGTGAGCCGTAATCCACCACGCGGGCTCAGTGCGGGTTGGTAGATGTCACATGTCTTCGAATTTTTGGTTCTAGGACATGCCGGTTTCCTCACGATGTTTTCCTTCACCGTTTTGAGAGCAGTGGTGATTAAATTATTTACACAAAGTAAAGCACCTGCTTGGGTTCGAACTCACGACCTACAACTCGTTAGTCGGGACAAAAAGTGGTTGTGACATACGGACGGACAGACAGACAGACATGACGAAACCATAAGGTTTCCGTTTTTTGCCATTTGGCTACGGAACCCTATTAAAAAAACCAGTTTTATTACAAACTTTCTTACCAAATGTCCAGCAGGCAAGTGTTGATAGCATTTGCCTCACGGCAGATTTATTTGGCAAAATAATTGATGCAATCCATAATATCAATGCCAAGAATACTCTGAATATCAACAGTAATATACCAAACGGCAGGTATAGGAGGAACTGTAAGACATTGTCACCGCTAAATCTAGAAAAAAAAAAGAAACAAAAAGATTTTAGTATGGTGTTTTAAACCTGGCATAAATAAGCAGGGAATTATTTGTAACAAAACAATTTGTGTCATGTTTTTATCATATGTTTTAAGTACACTGTAAAAGTTAGCTGTAAGTTTCTCAATTACCATAAAATCAAACATAAACTTGTTTGTTTTAATTTATACTATATTTTGTGTCTAACATCTTAAGTGGAACATGTAGGATAAAACAAAAATAAAATAGAATTGTTCACAACTTGTTTTCCACTTTTAAAGGCCCAGGAGGCCTTGAGAGGTTAATATCTTAATATTACTACTGAACCAGAAAGGGGAATGCAGTGGTGATACTTAGTTCACCCACATTCCCTCATTAATATAGTGGTTTAAAGATAATTGTATGTTTTCTATCTACATAAACATGCAGTGAGCCTATTTAAACCTTTTTTTGTGTGAAAAAAGAGGCTTTAAATATACAGATACAGGCGCCTATTAGTTAAATGATGATTATTTGTTTTGTTTAAGAATTGCCCATGATTATGTTTACTTGATTAATTACAATAGTTTATTTTTAAATTTGAAGATAATTTATAATGATAGCTATCTTGAGTAACAATAGAGGTACTCATGTTAGTAATGATATATAATCATATATACTAATATGTGATATTAATATCACATTTAATGCATGTGTTGTTTCATAATAATTATTAATAATAAGTTTAATTTCGATTAATAATGATGATTTGCATAAATAAATATGCAAACAAATTACTTGAAAATTATCAACCTTTTTTATCTGAATGACATCAGGCTGACACTGAATTAGAGAGGAAATTATTGTTTTTCTTAGATATTACCTTCCATAATATTATGGGTATCAAAACCCAGAATAACAAAGGAATTGACAAAAATAGCCTAGTCTAATATAACATTTAAAAAATCACAGCTGGCATTGCGACAGTCTTATTTTAACAAAACCATCGTTTTATTTTGTCCTTGATACAGATTAAAGTATTATTTCAATAAATTCTCAGGTCATGGCCAAATCCATAGTATGTTCTTCCTGCCAATTATGCCTCCAAATTTGACAGGAAATCAGTTAATGTGTTACTAAACATTCAATTACCACATAATCTAGGCACTTGGTTACATTGTGTGCCACATGGATAAAGATTGAATGTGTAAACATTGCAAAAGTTTACATTAACATTTGACTTGCAATTTCCTCAAATAGCGACTATTAACTTTATACGAGCTACATTAATCAGTTATGTCACGACTTAGCTTCACATGCTCGCTGGGATCATAGTAAAATTTCATTGGGAATTGTATGTAAGTCTCAAACTTTCCCTTGAAAAATTAGCAAACACGTAGGTATGCTATAATAAAATGCACATTATACCTTTCGTCATTCACCAATTTGTCCACTGTTAGAGCCATTGTTGTTTGTGTAGTGTAAACAAACTACTATAATCCTTCCTGTGCTATTTTTGACTGCTTATAATTAAAAATTTCGAACTTTTCTCCAATAAACGTGATGTGTATCTACGACATTGACCATAGAGTACCACAGAAATTTTTGACAGCTCAAATTCTGCCAAAGATCCACTGACAAAGGCCGCATTCCGAATTTCGGGCTTACACCATAGATCTCTAAGTGACAAGCTTACACCCGTTCCGAATTAGCGTAAACGTGATTCCGATGTCTCATGAATCGTCCTGACGTCATGTTATGCGCCGTCTTGCGATAATGCCGATCATGCCTGAATTAGGGTACACTCCGAATTTGTCCATAAAAGCTCGTAGCGCCCACAACAAAAAATTGCGTTCCGATTTAGATATCGCGAATATGACAGCTGAGATCTGTCAACAATTCGGAACGCTCGGAAACGCGAGTGCTTGCTGAACGTCAAAACTTATAAAACCCCACAAAATCAAAAAAGACCGATTGGTTATATCAAAATAGAAGTTCGAAAGTGTCGTGTCAATTTTTTTTATTTTTTTTTGTATGGCATCTCGTGGTTGACCTTGAGAGGTCGTGACTACTTAACCGGACTATCCTGTGGCTGCCCTAAGCGAACTCAAAGCCTCCAGCCAGGGGCGTAAAACTAAGCGAACGCTCGCTAAGGGCACCCCCTGTGGGGTACAGACCTCGGCTTAGGGCGTCGCTGACGGGAGGACAGCAAGATGGGTCAGGCTGGATCAGATTTTGTTGATTATTATTATCATGGGAATTTAAACCTACAGACTCAGCTACGGCTCGGGCTGGCACTTCGTCGAGCAAGGGTCGGGGGGGACTGTTACGTCGGGATCTTCGCGAGGAACCTCGGCGGCAAGGTCGGAATGTCGGTCTGTGTTTGTGCACTGTACTGGTGGCCCTACTGCTCTCCTGAATGAGAGTTATTTGGCCATCGGGGTCGGTGAGGACATGCTTGGGACGGCGGACATGACTAATGGAGGAGGGCATATAGCTAGCGGCCTTGACAACCAGAGGGTTGCGGTGATTCGCGGCGGTCTCGAAGAAACGCTATAAAATGCGTTTCATGAACTGGCGGATAGTGGGAATCTTGAGGTCGACGTGGAGGATTTCGTTGAGAACGTACCACGGGGAGCCTGTAATCCTACGGAGCTTGTTCTGGAGGGTCTGCAGTCTATTGAAGCGATGGGGCTTGGCATGTGCAAAGACTGCACTGGCATAAGTCATGATCGGGCGGATGCATGCTGTGTAGATACGCAATTTGCTACGTGCATTTAGGACGAAGTGGAGTCTACCTAGAGCGAAGGCGGCGCGCCAACGAGCCGCCTTAATGTGCTCTGAAAAAGAGAGGTGTTCATCGAGAATCACACCTAGATATTTGGCTCGCTTCTCCCAAGGGATCGGCTTGCCAGACATGGTGATCGGTCGAGGGGGGCAGGGGGTATGACGCGGCTTCGAGAATTGAACCGCTTGACTTTTGTCGGGATTTACTTCGTTTCTCCACTTTCTAAACCAAGCGCCAAGCTTGGTGACTTGGGTTTGGAGAATGCGAGATATCGAGTCTGGATCGCGGCCGGTGTAGTAAATGGCCGTGTCGTCTGCGAATAGAGCCAGCTGTGCCTTGCTGCACTTGGGCATATCGCTGGTGAATAGCGTGAAGGCTAGAGGAGAGATCACAGAGCTCTGAGGGACTGCTGCGCGAATAGGGTGGGGGGAGGATAGCGCTCCTTCGATGCGATAACGGAAGGTGCGGTTCGACAAAAAGTCCCGTAAGATAAGCACGAGACGATCTTGCACACCCAGTTAGTACAGCTTATATGATAAGCCGTTGTTCCAGACTTTGTCGAACGCTTTCGCTATGTCGAAGAAGACAGCACCCGTCATCAAACCTCGTTGGAAACCGAAGTTGATGTTATCGACTATACGGTGGACCTGTTGTACGCACGAGTGTTGGGTTCTAAAACCAAACTGTTCGTTGCAACCCTTTGTCTCGGCGTAGTCTCTGAGACGCTTATAAATAAGCCTCTCATAGATTTTGCCGAGGACATTGAGCAGACTGATGGGGCGGTAACTAGTAGGCTCCGACTTTGGCTTGCTGAGCTTCGGGATACCGATGACGGTGGCTTCTTTGAATGCCTGTGGGAAGATGTTATTGCTCAGAGCACCATTGAAGATGGTGGTCAGTAGCATTATCAGGTGGGCAGGGAAAAGTTGGAATACCCTATTGGTGATTCCATCTAAGCCGGGGGCTTTACGAGCCTTAAGACCTTTGATGAGGGCGTGCACTTCGTCTGGCGTGACGGGGGGCAGTGGATACTCTGGGTCTTCGACGGGAGGGAGGGAGTCTCTATGTTCGATTTCAGCGTCGACCTCAGAGAGGTGAGCTTGGTCTACTGGTTGAGAGCTAGGCGTGCTCAGCCTTGTCGACATCATCGAAGGCGATGGTCTTGTCGGGACGGATCAGGGGGGGCATGGAGACTATTTCTCCGGATCTAAGTTTCCTCTGGAGTTGCCAGAAGGCTAGGTGGGTGGGCTGTAGTTCGCTCAGCATCTTGTCCCAGCCGGCGGAACGCAGCTCCTCTATGCGTGTTCTTACAGTACGCTGTAAGTAACGCATATGGGCTTTGTTCGCGTCGCAGGGGAAGTGCTGTAGGCACGGACAGCCGCGTTCTTCTCATTCAACAGTTCGCGTACATCGTCCGGCAACTTCCAGCGACGGAGGGAGGAACATGTTTTTCTCAGTTTATTTTATTACATAACATCACGCCTTGTTTCCCCGAAGGGTTGGGCAGAGGTGTACCTGTAATACACCCACATTTCGCCAGTTATGTTTAAGTACCATGTAATAGGGGGCGAGCTTATTGCAATCTACCGGGCACAAATCCAGACTTCGGGCTGCCACTGAGAAATTCCAGAAAGAAAAACCCAATAACACGTTGCCCGACCTGGGAATCGAACCCAGGACCTCATGCTCAGCAGTAGCGAGTGCGACCACTAGACCAACGAGGCAGGCGGGGATTTTATTATAAAGTGATAAGAAATAAAGTTGCAACCTTACAGATACATCAGAATATGTCACTAATTCCCTGTAGTGAGTTATTGCTGAATGTTCATAAACGGTTTTTTTAACAGTTAACACTTCCATCACATCTTTTTGAAACAGATAACAGTTTGATGGGGGTACAAATGTACTTATAAGCTATGGGTCCACAGGACCTGTGTACCGATGATAATAGCTTTGCTGGTGCAGTACGTACTGACTGCTTCATCGTAACCCTCTCTTTCACTCATTTTCAGTCTGCGGTGAAGACCGCTACTAATATAATATTCTGTGGTGAAGACGGAGGAAATCCTCTGTCAAAGATGGAAGAATCAAGGCCGCATTCCGTATTGCGCTGTAATCGATTTGAGCACACCTGCACCCGTTCCGAGTTAGCGTGAGCGCGATAACGATGTCCCGTGAATCGTCATAGATGACGTCATGACATGCGCCATCTTGCGATAACGCCGACCATGCCCTTAGTAATATGAAATATCACTGTGAGCGATTGCTGACAGCTCTCAGCTGTCATTATCGTGATATTTAAATCGGAACGCAAATTATTGATGTGAGCGCTGTCAGCGATGATGGTCTAACTCGGAATGCGGCCATTGTGTTGACACTTGTGACTTGACATTTGTTTGTATTTCTTTTCTTTGCGTCTTTCTTTCTTTGCGCAGTTGAGATTGCGGTTGTGGTGGTGGTTTTGTGTCATAGAAAAATAAAAAAGTCAAATAAGTTGGAACAAAGAATCTCTGGGTTACGATTTCGTGTGCAGTTTTTTATCGACGTGATTTCAAGTTTTGATATTGTTGTACAATATTGAAACGGCATCTGCGTAATTAAACGAAGGTAAAGTTCTTCGCAAAAGTAAATGTCTGTAAATCACCTGACCTTTGTTTATCAACGAAAATTATTGTAGAATCAATAATAATGGAGAGTATCACGTCCCCGGAGGAAACAACGTGCTCAGAAGGGGAGGATGAACCTAGAATAACGACAAACAGTGAGATGAACCACGGAACTCAAAATCAAGGTACTTCCCCCCAGCGATCCGCTTCATTCAACGAGCTCACTCAGATGGAAGAGAAGATGCGACGTAAGCTACAGTTTTTCTTTATGAATCCGATCGAGAAGTGGAAGGCCAAGCGGAAATTTCCATACAAATTCGTAGTTCAGGTGATAAAGATTGTTCTAGTTACGTTCCAACTGTGTTTGTTCGCACACAACAGATATAATCACGTCAACTACACGTGGGACAATCGTATCACGTTTTCTCACCTTTTCCTCCTTGGTTGGGACTCTACCAGAGAAATCAATGCGTATCCGCCGGGCGCTGGACCTCTTGCGGTGTACAAAATTGAAGAATTTTATAACACCCTAGACTATGCATATGAAGGATACTCAAATGTTCTAACTAGTGCAATTGGACCATACTCATACAATGATGAGAATAATAATAAACCTTCTCCAGTATTTTGTCAGTTTAATTACAAACAAGGCATAATTAATGGATTCAATGAGAGCTATGAATTCAACTCTGAAATTATTGAGACCTGCATTAATTTTACAAAAAAGAATGACCAAGTGTTCCATTCTCAATCATTTATTAAAGACGCTGGTTTAAATATAACTTTTGCATCACTGGTGCGAGCAAAACTAATGTTCTCATTAAAAACAATTAACTTTAGAGCCGCAGGACCAATCACCCCACCAGACTGCTACAGATTTGATGTGGAAGTTATTTTTGATAATGAGGACCATGATGGGCAAATGTCTCTATATTTGGAGGCAGAACCATACAAATTGACTTGCAAAGGAGACACTGCATATATTACAGATAACAAGATAGACCAAGTTCTGAGAAGTATACTGAATATTTTTGTAATCCTGATATGTGCGGTTTCTTTTATTCTATGCAGTAGGGCCATTTACAGAGCTCAGTTATTGAAGGAGCTAACAGTACAGTTCTTCAGGCAAGCTTATGATAAGGACTTGAGCAGGGATGGCAGATTAGAGTTTCTAAATATCTGGTATATTATGATCATAGTCAATGACATACTTATCATCATGGGGTCAGCAATAAAGGAACAGATTGAACGAAACCAGTTTACGAATGACCAGTGGAATGTGTGTTCCCTCTTTTTGGGCACTGGAAATCTACTTGTGTGGTTTGGAGTTCTGAGATATCTAGGATTCTTCAAGACATATAATGTAGTTATACTGACATTGAAGAAAGCAGCTCCTAAGATCTTCAGATTCTCAATTTGTGCTTTGTTAATATATGCAGGCTTCATGTTTTGCGGTTGGTTAATCTTAGGTCCGTACCACATGAAGTTCAGATCTTTAGCAACAACCTCAGAATGTCTCTTCTCTCTGATAAACGGAGATGACATGTTCGCGACATTCTCGATTATGTCGAAGAAATCGCCAATGCTTTGGTGGTTCAGCCGTGTGTACTTATATTCATTCATAAGTTTGTACATTTATGTAGTGTTGAGTTTGTTCATATCAGTAATAATGGACGCTTATGATACAATTAAGCAATATTATAAGGATGGGTTCCCTAAGAGTGACTTACATCAGTTCATAGGTGAAGCAAATAATGAAGAGGTTTCCTCAGGTCTGTACAGAACCCACAGCTCATCATCTCTCAATGCATTAATGAATTCTCTCTTCTGTTGTAATTTCTACAGAAGTGCATATTCTAAGATAGGTGGAGGAAGTTCAAGCTTAAACTTGTAGACTCAGATATTATTTTAATGGTGTAAACATACCATGCTGTAAATATTTAATCAGTATTTTGTATATCATTGGAGGTATGTTAGATAAATGATTTATCAGTTTCATAATGATAGGCAGCTAAGTTATAGCGGCGTAGGCCTTATGTATAGTGCAATATGGTTTATTATTGTGTGTTATTTTCAACAGTGGAATCATGGGTGTAGCCAGGTTTGATTGCATTTGTCCTATTTTTACCAGGGACATATGCCATCAAGGTAACTGCCAATTTTTTTTTTTTTTTTACAAAATACAATAATGTATCAATTTATAGATATTATAACCCAACCTATGAAAATCTGTCAACATTTTACCTACTTAGAAAATATGATTCCTAATGCACAAGTTCACATTTTTTGCATGGTAGTAGGAATGAATGAGGTGACCCATCCCATTATTTTAAGGTCTCTAACATAAACAGCCTGTTTATGCACCTATGAAGAAAATTAATAAAATGATGATGTAGCCATAGGTATATGCATTGTGTTTTGTCTGTATGTAAAAGTAATCATGTTTAGATTTTATTCTTATGTTACCTAACTCACCAAAGATAAATTCACCAAACATACCTTAGTACTCAAATAAAATAAAATACTTAATTAATTCGACAAAAAAATTCGAGTGAATGCCTGTAAAGTGTTGACATTCCCCAGTTAAAATAGATAAATTTTGGTTCTAAGTTACGTCGGGCAATGTAAATACCTACTAATTTATGTCGTAATTAAGTAGGTACCTTAAAAATCACATTATGTGTGAATAAAGTATGTAAATTTTAGTACTCAAGTGTATAAATGTAACAAATACATTAATTTTTTATTACAATTGTTGTTTTGATCATATTTCACCACAATCAGGGCTAGAATGGTAATGCATTGACTTATATGCAATAGGTATTCATTACGAGGCCACATGCCCCTGCTCTCAGATCACTGAATATCATATCGCACAGAGCTACTTAACTTAGAAACAATACATTACTTGCTTATTAAGTTAATACTGATTAGCTCATAGAAGTAAACGAGTAGTGCAGTGTAGTTACTGCAATGTATCAAATATTCTATAAGGAGCTTGTTTACGTTGATTGTAATAAGAAACTTGATTAGTCATAAAATGGTAATGTTTTGTTTGCTTTTCTAGGTAGATTTCTAATTTAGTGCCGCTTCTTCGGTGCATATTAAAATCTTATCGCCAACAGATGTTCATTTCATAATATTTCTGCACATTTAGTTTAAGCTGCACATGTAGGTATAGTAGGCTAGGCCGCATTTTGCTTATAAAATTCAAAAAAGTAATAGGATATTATTTTGATTGAATGAATGGAATTTTCGAGACCCACAGAAATGGGAGGAACCGTTGGACCCGACCGACTCCTCTGACAACGCCTTACAAAAAGTCAATAGCAACGAGTCTCCGATTATGCACTTGCAGCAATACAACCAGACACAATCCTATACCATTAACATAGGGAAGAAGCTTAGTTGTTCCTTCCTTTTTGCGCACGTCCATGGTATCAATTTGACTTTGAGAGTGCCTTTATCTCGTAGGGCGGTTTTCGTAGTTCAAATGTGACCTGACGTGCGGTGGACCGTAAATGATATTGATTTCTGTAAATTCGTATAAAAAAACTTTTACGTAAAAAATAAATTGTGTTTAAAAAATCTGTGAGGTCGGTGTTTCCTATCCGACTACTCTGTGAAAAACACCGAAAGCAACTCAGCGCGTACCATTCCTTACCAACCTATCTTTAGCTGGGGGTACACATGCCCGTAGCTTGCACACTAGCATACCAGCTCCTTGCACGTGCCAGCTACTGTTATGTGTATACGCTAACTGGCATGACTGTAACTGGCCTACTAGCATCTACAAGTAGCTAGCACAACTTGCATGTCAGTATTACTTGCAAATGTATTCGCAGTGTGCCAGTTACTCGTACATGCCAGTAACGGTCATGCCAGCTACTGCTTAACTTTTATGGGAATGGATATAGATGCCTATATACCTACCAAACTTCTTAACATAGACTTCACATATACATTAATTTATACCTTTTTTTTTCTATTATTGTTACAACATATCTACTTTTTGTATTAAACATGCCAGGCATCATTATCATTTCATCGCGCATTGTGCCTTTTGCACTGAAGTTTTATTTAAGGAATCTTTTGTAACTATCACATTTTATGCAAATAAACGATTTTGAGCTAATATCTAACAGAAACGACTGAGTTAGCAAGTGCTTTGCCTACATAAACAGCTGAATGGTGCAATGCGACGTGTCACGTGAGAATCTACTAAGCCGCAGGATTACAAAGGTAGGTTCGACAACCAAAGAAACGGCTTTTATCGACGAAATGTTAGACTAAATTCAATTAAGCTTTATTGCGATCCATAATGTACACATACAGGTGGTTAGTATTAATGGAATAGAAACAATTATGGACCCTGCCGGGCACAGCAACATTTAAATAAGTAGGAGAGAGGAAGTGCTCTATTATGTATTTGAAATGACATATAGAATAGACAAAATGACAGGATTCTTTAGAAATCTTTCATTTTGTCTATTTTTCCGTCTACAGAACCGTTTGGTGGTCATAATACGCGTGCTGATGTTGTGTGGGCGTTTCTCTGCAGTGTGAAATCATGGTCGTAGCTATAAAACAAAGCAGCAGGAATCAATAACACCAGTCATGACCTATGACTGCGCTGTATTTGTGCACTCTAACCCACGTCTTCTCAATAAGATGTAGACCCTCCAGAACCGTTTCCTCAGAAAGGTCACGGGAGGCCCTACTAATCCTAGTATCTCTCCATGTTCACCTTAAAATGCCCACCATAAACCAGTTCATGAAACGCTTATGTAAGCGTTTCTTCGACTGTGGCCTTAAACACCCCAATCCCCTGATTGCAACGGCCGCCCGCTATTCTCCCTCCCGCATAAACAGTATTCGCCGCCCAAGGCATACCCTAATCACCCCCGACGACGCCATTACCCTCCTCCAGGAGAGTAGTAAGGCCACCAGCACAAAACCCGATCGCCGTCCTACCGTTCTCGCCGCCGGCCCGCCGCGTCGCCCCAATTCACGCCCGCCCCGAACCTTGCTCGAGCCACCCCGCCCTGCTGAGCCTGTAGCTTTAAATTCTTCCCAAAATATCACCAATTCTGATCCAGCTTGTTCCGTGCTGCCCTCTTCCAACGATGCCCTGAGCCTAGGTCTGTACCCCACAGGGGGTGCCCTTAGCGTGCAGTTGCTTAGTTTTTAAGTTTTTTAAGCCCTGGCTCGAGGCAACCACAGTTAACTACCTCTTTATTCTGATTGCATACCGGTATGTAAGTACAAGTAGACAGAATACCTACATGAACAAATATACCTACAGTACAGACCTCGACCTCGCAATTCCTTTACTTACAGTATTTTTGTCTCATGACTGAAGCGACGCGCGCTTTACTGGTGGTAACCAAATGTACGAACACGTTGTTATTGGTCGCGTGAATCACCAATTCCCAGTACCAAAATTAAAAACCTGAGGGCCAGTTTCTAATTCTTGTAATCTAATTTGTCACGTTTTTTTGCGAAAATTATAGTTCGACAAACCGGCTTTATGTATCACATTAACAAAATAAAACTTGTCGTTTTGTAACGTGCAAGTGATATTTAAGGTGATCAAACATTTGAGGTCGACTATTACATCACATTTATCATAACTATAAAACTTATTTCTAGTAACAATATATACAACCACAATATTCTTACAATATGCGATACACATTAGGTTTAGACGCAAATTTCTGGAATTTATTGACCTGTTGAAAACCTAGGTTTTAGGAACACTTTAAAATTAAAATAATAATGCATTATTTAAAAAGTATGATAATTAGTACATTTGTGCCCGATTACTGGCCTGCATTATGGCAATAGCATTGGCGTAGGCAAGTGCACTTTACATTAAATATTTTAAAGGTTTTAGTAATTACAACAAAATAAATTTAAGCCATTAAATAAATGCATTAATTGAATTAACTTACAATTAATTAAATCTGATAATCATTTTATCCTGAACCATTTTTAAATAAACTTTTTAAACTTCTTATTCTTATCTGATGACATTTGAGCAAAAATTTACCAAATCATCAAAAAACTGATCATTTCTATTTCTTCATTAAATAAATAAATAAAAAATTAAGTATTTTTACAAGTATAATCTCGCAAAACCTGCGATAATTTCACAATACAATTGTATTATTACAGGTAGGTACATAATATTATATTTAGTAAAATACATGCATTTAATATAAAAGTTTTTTTAAGTTAATATCAACATTATGGCATTTAGATATGAGAGACGTTAGTAATGGCCACAAGCCCTCGTTTTGGTTCAATCCAAAGGTTCCGTAGCAAATTCACTAATAATATTTTAACCACTTACATACATACCATTAACATAATGTCCCTTTCTATAAAGAGGCAACTGGGTCTTTAATAAATACAAGCAACATCTCTTTGGAGTATAATTTAAATAAGATAATTTTGCAAAGCAGATAAACAAATCAACAATAAAAAAAACTCTGTACCATTATTTCTTAAAGAACAATTAACTATCTCTCGAAATAAAGCGATTCAAAGTCCTAGTTATTTCTCAATTGTTTGAATGCCAGCAAAATAATCTTATGTCCTATAGTACGCAAGGTAGTTAGGTGTTCAACTCGACATAACAAAAAGTGAATGTAATAGAGAGTTCCAATCATTGCATCTTAGCTTTACTACATGATCATAATACAGTAATTAATTACAAAACTGAATTGTAGTGTACAGAGTGTATAGGTACCTATTTTCTTAGGGACGAAGATACGCTAGGTACCCCAAAGGGGGTACGAAACTTTAAATATAGATACATACCTATTTTAAAACCACTTACCTATTCAGCCAAAACATTAAAACTATTATTGTTACCATGTTAATCGCGATTAAGTTTCATCTGGGAAAATCGTTCTACCTACAACTGAATTCATAATAACATCGATGCAACTAATAAAAATCGTACAAGCTGCCTCAGTGACTGGATATTATAATAAATTCAAAAACAAATTTATATAAATAGTTTACAGCGCAGCGTAAAACCTATAACAGTACATCTAGAAGATACATCGTAATTCTTTGGATCTAAAAACTATAATATTGCTTATACCGAAGCACTGTGACACCAAAGAAATTGGAAGTGTAAGTCTCCGTACAAAAATGGTATGTGATGACTGTCAGTCTGTTTGTGTTGTCTATTTCTTCTCTTCGGGTCTCTGTTGTGGTTCGGCGCCTAACATGACTTGGATCTCATCAACACTCTTGCCTTTCGTTTCGGGAACGACGAAGAAGATGAACACGAAGCCTATGAGCATGATGCCAGCAAACAGCCAGAAAACTTGACCAGCGCCTATCGCGGCGTTGAGTGAGTTGAAAGTGCTGGTAACCGTGAAACTGAGGAGCCAGTTCAACGTCCCGGCTGTAGAGCCGACGAAGGCCTTGATGTCGATCTTACAGAGCTCGCCAGCCATCATCCATGGAATAGGACCGAAACCGAGAGAAAACGCGATGATGAACACGGAGAGCGACACGAGAGGCAACCAAGAGATAGCCTGGACAATGTCCGCGTCCCTTCCATGCGTCTGTTGAAGGAAGAAGTACACTCCCAAAGCAGTGGAACACACGCACATGACCAACGCAGACAGCAGTAACAGGATACGCCTGCCAAGTTTGTCCACGACCAAACTGGAGATGAATGTCGCAATGACTTGGATAACTCCGATAATGATAGTTGAAATAGTCGAAGGGATCGTGGCTCCAGCGTCGGCGAAGATCTGCGAAGCGTTGAAGATCACTGCGTTGATACCAGACAGCTGTTGGAACAACATCAGAGCGTAGCAGATAAGGATAGCTTTCAGAGCGGTCTTCTTCTTAATGGCTGCGATGTAAGACACCTTGTTCCTCTGAGATTCTTCATGTTTGAATTTCAAGTTGTTCAGTTCCTGGTCGACGTCGTAACTCTGGCCCCGAAGTTTGATCAAAGATTGTCTCGCCTCGTCGTTTCTTCCCTTGACTACTAAGAAGCTAGGACTTTCGGGCATGAAGAAGAATACGATACCGAAAAGGATGGGGATGCAAGTACAGAGGATGTTGAGGACGAACACTGAGGCGTAACCACCGACAACGTAAGCGAAGAGGATACCAATGGTGATCATCAGTTGGAAGTAGCTTCCTAAAGTTCCTCGGATGGAGTCCTGGGCTATTTCGCTGGTGTAAGCGGGAGCTGTAACGCAGAAGGCACCTCCAGCGACACCAGTAATAAACCTGCCAGCTATGAGCATGCCTACACTGGTCCCGAAAGTGATCAGCAACCAGCCTAAGGTGAACGGTAAGACGAGTAGCAACATCGTCTTTTTTCGTCCGATGATGTCCATGACGACGCCTATAGGGAAGCAAATGAAGGCTGCTCCGAGGTTGGTGATTGAGGAGATCCAGTCGCCCTGCGACTGTGACACTTCGAAGTCATAGCCACTTGTGTAGTTCCCTGAAGTGTCAGTTAGTTTTACCATCACTGGGGCTGACCAACCCAGCATAGAACCGGCCGCTAACGCTCCCAATGTAGCTGGAATAGAGAAAGAATTACTAATTAGTATTGTATTGAGACATACAGATACAGGGTGTGCTGATGAAGTCAATACCCAATTATGGCTTCTGCTAGAAATTCCTAATGAAAAAATTCGATAATACTTTGTCCAACCAACCAAGGAATTTAACCCAAAAGCCATTATCAACAATTTCGCATGCGACCGCAAAACCAACGACGCAGTTAAATTATGAGATGTAGAAGAAAAATTTATGGTTTTCTGGAGGCTTGAAAAATAATTATTATGAAAAGTATTTTTGTAATAAGTGGAATAGGAGCTAGAAATACATTTTAAAATGGAGGCAACAATCACTCACACATATTTGAGTTGTAACTTGAGAATAATAACACCTGCTAATAATTAGCATAACCATAACTACTAGTGCCAACGCATACCTAAATAAGGAATGACGCAGTACTGAATAGGAACCACTTGGTCTGACCATTTTACTTACTAAGTTCATTTCTCGAAGTATTTAGATTTTTTTTTAAGTTTCTCAATTGCGGCCCATATTTTTTTTCTCACTTCTCCCGCTCAGGGCAAAGCGAGAGGGCATTTCAGACTTTTACTGACTAAAACCCACCCGTGTTCCTTCAGTTGTCTGTGCCAGGGGCCACAGTACCTCTTTCAAACAAACCGCAATCCTGGCAGAGTGGATTTGTGCTTTGTTGGTGTTAATAGACTCGCCTCTTATTACATCAGACTTAAAACTTAGCTGGTAAAATGTGGGTGTACTGATTTATTTCAGAAGCATAGTGTGACATATACCTGCTAGAGCTGCAAGATACTGCGGCAGCTTGCGTCCGGTGTCTCCCCGAGGCTCCATCAGCTCCGCTTGTGACACTCCCATGTCTGCCATCGTGCCGTTGCCCTCTGGACGCTGTAAGTAAACAGAAGTTATTGTTTAATTCATATTGTTTGTATGTATTTAAATTTTGAAGAAGTTAAATACCAACATAGTTTCATGTGTCATTTTTAAAGATGTTTTTAGATAACCGGCCAATTTTTTCTGTAAACTTTCTCTTTAGTAAAAGTTATATAAAGAGTGAGTGAAATATGCAGAAAGTTTGGTTAAACAACTTTACATTTTAAACTGAATAAAACACCATTCTAAACAGTGACCAAACTATTATTCGAAATTGTGTAATAAAGATGTTTTTTAATGTCTTTAATAATATTTATGTTACATCCTATCATATACTTCATCAATCAGATTTAACACTTAGAATTTGCTGATATGAATCATCAAGGTGCTAATCTCCCCTAATGATATAATTTTCATGTCATCAGTATCAATTACTAACAAACATGAACAAAAGCAAACTAAAACTTTCTCAACCATAAAAACCAAAGAGTGAGGAGTTAATTTCTGAAAGAATAAACTTGGGTTGAAATAATTATATTTAATACAAGGCGCAAACAAAAAACCTTTGATAAGTAGGCACTAGAAGGCATATAAAAGTGATTAATTGTTTAAAGCCTCAGCAAAAGTCCGTACATAATAGGAATTATAAATGCTAATATGAAATCACCCGCATAACTGCGCAAAACCTTGTCAATTGGTAATTATACTGTTATTTTTAGAAACAATAGTGGATAAGTAAGTTACGATTTAAAAATGAAGGTACACTTATAGAATATTTTTTAATGCAAAGGAGGTCATACTTTTGCGAGGAAACTTAACAAAAGTATCGTTTATCATTCAAAGGTAACAACGGGACAGGCCTTAAAGAAAACCATGATCGAACCAAATTAAAAACACAAATTACCTCAGCTCGAAAGCCGTTTGTGAATCCAGAGGCGGGAATTGCTGCTAACAACGGTTCTCTCTCCGTGTCGCTACCCCTACGTCTATATAACGAAGACCTCATTTTTTGAACGGAAATTTGTTTATAATTTTAACACGGACAGTACCACATAACAAGCCTTTTCAATAAAGAATGATTGGGTTTGTTTACAGAAATTATGGAAACGCTGTAGAAAACAGCTGACGTATCATGTTGACAGGCGAATTGACAATATTGACATTGATATCAGTGTTGCAAGATTATTAATGAGCGCAGATAAAATATAGTTATTTTTTCGAAATATTTTATCAAAATGTTATTCTGTTAATTCAGTCGTATCGTAGGAAAATGTGTATAATTTATTTGATAGTATTCATCCATATAAATTCATGCGCGCGTGCCACAAATTAAATATCGTGTCAAAATGTACTTTCGTTAAAAATTGCTCTTGACAAAGTTTCAGGCGTTCCATATTTCATGTGCAATGAGATTGCATTGCACATGAAATATGGAACGTAAAATAAAGTTTATAAGCAAATTATTAACTAATTTAGTAATTGGCAATATACTTAAATAGCTCATTAATCAAAATCCTTAATAACGGATGAATATACTTCTACAAAACCAACCAATTAAGTAGGTATGCTTGTGATAAAATAACAAGCATAATTTATTTATTTCTGGGTGTACCGGTCGTTATGATTTCCACATAATAATAATGTTTCACATAAGTACCTAATAACGATCCTTGGTTTGAAGCCGCTATGTTATTCAAAGAGCATATTATGAATGTTGAATGCTAAGTTATTAATTTTGGATCTGGATTTTGGGCTGATCTGTGTGTTCTAAGTATTAGTATGTATTTACATAATTTCATACACTATGAAATACGTTAATAATGTTAATATTTAGTATTCACTAATAACTACCTAACAAGTTATAAATACTGCGTATGTTAACAGCATTAACTGACAAATCCACAACTACCTACTCAATTCTATAGGTCAGAAATTATTTGGTCGATTCGATTCATAACTAAATAATTACTGCGCACGGCGGGTGTACGACCGTACTTGACATTGGCACTGCAATCCGCCCTTGACTGTTGACCAATTAGGTAGAATAGTCCGACCGGATTAAACGACAACAATTTGCATGCAAAGGCATTATATATAGGAAACAGTACTAACATAATATAACATCAAGCATGTGGGGTTAGGCAGAATTGTATTGTCTAGAATATTAAATGTAATGTAGGCACATCCATATTTCAACAGAAGTCTCATGTAATTGAGGGCGGGCCTGTTGCCAACCGGACACAAATCCAGATTCGTGCTGAGAACTACGAATACGAACTAAGCATTTTCTCATCTTTGCTCGACAACCATGTTCAGGCGCAGTCGCTGTCTCGACCACTAAACATTTGAGGCAATTCATTTAATTTTACGTGGAAACTGCTACCACGTTGAAGTAAACTGCCATAACTAGAGTTAGCTATGGATACTAAGTATTGTGTTTTATAAAAAGCTACGTTGAAATTACGAATGCAAATGCTAAACTCATCGTGCACAAAGTAGGTTTTATGAGCTGAAAATGTCAAGTTTTAAATAAAACTAAGCAAGTTATTATGACTTTTAGAAATGTTAATAAGTTTATTCATCAGACCGTGTGGTTTCGTGATGTATGTTTACAATCAAAGCCAATAATACCTCCGCTGGACGTATATATTTACCTAGCCCTAGGTACATAGAGCAATTTCGAAACAATAACTACCACTTTGTGCGACTTTGCATTGATGTAAGCGGTTATGATTAGAATACCTATTAACAGGATGACTAATCGTATTTTACAAAATTATTCTGTTGAAACACTGTATACTCCCTTTCTGGTAAAAATATTTCCTACCTACTAACAAGAAAAATTTAATTCAAAAGAACTGTCAATTTTTAAAACCAAGCTTGTTTGAGGAAAACCTACTTGATTAGTAGTCAATAAGGGAGGAAGTAGGCCGTAAGCCGTACCGCCGTAAATTTTTAATACATACATACCTACTTGAAAAGGGTATTCAACGGTTTTCTAGACTTACGGCTTTACATAATGAAAGTGTATACGGGGAAACGTTTGTGGATAATAAATATAATCTATGCCACAGATAATATAATACTACGTACAGATACGCAATCCCATACAAAGAAATGAAACCTCCCTAAGTCTGGCAATTGAGCTGGCAATTTTTCTTCCTGCGATTTTTCAACAGATGGCAGCATCAGCGACTCACTAATTGCCAGAGACTGTAGTTTTACAACGCCATCTAGGAGTCGACCTACTTTTAAAACGTTTCGGGCAATCCTTATTATATAAGTAGAGTTTTATAGTTCCAAGTTCAGAAAAACATGATATTCGTTTTTTTTTTTTTCTATGTGAATAATAAATATTTAAAAAAAGTTGTTTGATTTAAATAAGTAACAATATAGGAAAGGACAATATTTGTTAAGACAGGACCAATAGAGTAAAACGCCATCTATTGCAAAAAGCTCTAAACAAAATGATTAATAGATGGCTATCATTAAATGGGTTCTTGTATCATTATGTGCATTATGAGTGGTAATAGATAAATCAGCACTAAACAAGGAAGTTTTGACTTTTACCAATCATATTTCAACCAAAACTCTGCCTTACATCGCTTTTTAATGATTGTTAATTTCATAATGGTTACCAACGCTGCCTTCTATGATTTTATTTCGAGACAAATTATAATTTGTCCACCTTGTCTGGATCTTGTCGTACATATACTCTAAACAGATACAATCGATATACACATATTATACAAACTAAAACTTACAGGCCAGAAAAAGCGGACTATTACATAAAACGACTGCAATTAAATTATCAAATTATAATGTCAACATATTTATAATATGCAAATAAATAAATTAATACTCTCCATACAACAAAAAGTAACACACAGAGAGAGAGTATTTTAATATAAAATGTTTGTTCAAACGCGCTAATTTCGTTGACTACCACTTGGATTTGAATTAAAAAAAAATGCATTGGATAGGACGTTTCTTGAAGATAACCTTTTTATCGACCTTTTTAACGGCTATTTAACATCACGCTGCGACCCCCTTTTTTTACCCCTAAGTGCCGAGCAAAGGGTAAAAATGCATAAATAACGCTAAGCAGAAACGAAGTAATAGCACTTGCGGTGCGATGCGACGCACAGGTAGGGGGGAACAAGCAAATTCGCGCAAACGAAGTCGCGGACAGTATCGACTCAGCTGTACCGTTATATCTACTACTCTGTCAAGAAAGTACCGGGAAAAGGTCAAACAAAATATTAGTTATTACTCCAAATTTATTTTATCGCCATCAAACTATGCTGCTTCAGAAACGATAGGTACCCATAAGCCAACGAATAATCCAATCATCAAAACATTTTTTTAACGCTTTTCCGGAATTGCGTTCAGTTCTCTACCTAATGAAAACGGGTGCCACGAATTGGTAATTTGAGTTTAGGAAAAAGAAAGAAGTCGGCTAGAGATATATCTGGTGAATAAGGTGCTTGCCCCATGGTATTTGTTGAAATTTTGGTCAAAAATTTGTTCACAATGATGGCCTGGTGCGAAGCCGCATTACCGTGATGCAAAATCCAAGAATTTATTTCCACAAATCTGTCCTTTTTCGTAGAATTAGCTACCTTAAACGCCGCATAACGCTCAAATATTATTTTTTATTTACCGTTTGACCTTCCGGCAAGAATTCCAAGTGCACAACACCGCGATAGTCAAAGAAAACTGTCAACATGACTTTGACTTTTGATAGACTTTGGCGTGGTTTATTCGGTTTCGGTTCAGTTGGAAGGCGCCACTCCCAAGCTTGTTGACTAATTTGCATGTCAAACTCGTAAACCCACGTATCGTCACCAGTAACAACGCGTTTCATGAATGTTGGGTCGGAATTGACTCGTTTTATCATGTCCTCAGCGACTCTTATGCGATTGAGTTTTTTGAGAAAATTCAGGTCTTTTGAGAGTAACCGAGCGGCAACATGTTTCATACCCAAGTGGTTATTTAAAATAGTACGGATCGACTCGTGATACACAGAAAGTTCAGCGTCTATCTCTCTCAAACTTGAATGAGGATTTTCTGTCCCCATTTCCTTCACTTTTGCGATGTTAACTTCAGTTGAAGACGTTGATGGCCTACTAGAGCGCGGCAAATCTTCTATCACATCTCGGCCGCTTTTGAAACCTACGCTAGCTATTTAACTCATAAGTACGTGTTTCTCACCGTAAGCCTTCTGTAACATTTTCAGTGACTCCGAACACAAAATTCCAATGGCGATGCAAAATTTAAGACAAACTCTTTGTTCGATGTTTTTGTTCACTATGAAATTCGCAATACACACAAGATAATGATCTAACTAAAAACAGCACTGTATTAATTCTAACAGATGCAATTCAAACTCCGCACCAAAATCGAAAACATTTGTGTTCAATCTAACAACAAATGAAAACCCTTAAACATCCATTACTGATAGGTAGGTACTTTTTGACAAAATGTATAATTTGATGGCCACGTTGGATGCCAGATACCCTACTTATGGTATGCATGTTGAACAGATTTGTAATACGATACGTTACAATGTGATGTTTTCGCGATACTGTTTTGTAAATACCGAATGCGTTTCTGTTTGTTTGCCCTGTTTGGAGATACTCGTCATATCTTAAAAAAATACAATCAACATGCATTTAGTCTTTTGTTATTTTTAGCAGAATTTAAATATCAGGAGATAGGGAACTATCATTAAATGTTCTGAGATTCTTAATCTTCCTACATAGGTGACCCGCTAAATATAATCATATAGTGAACGCTGAAGTAAATGGTCACCTTTCAGTAATGTAGGGTATTAACGACTGAATTTATTGCCTTAGATTACCGACTGAAAACTTTACTCACTTATGAATGTTGCTCTACCTACACTCAACTGGTTCATAAACGGGTCGGTACCTTGCTCGTTTTGGTCGTTAAAATCGATTTAAGGCTTGTAATCACAAGCGCGACCGCATACCGAAGCCGCAGACCGCTCGAAGAGCGGTGCCTTTGTGTCGCGCTGTCGCGTCCCGCCTGTTTGCGGGAGCCTTAACAACTTTCAGCAGATTTACCCGTTAACGAGTATTTTTGTGGGAACATAAACATCCATGTTGTATTCATTTCAATTCGCAACAGTAGCAAATTTTTAACAAGTTTTTTTTCAAAACAATGGTAATTTTTGTTTTGTTTCGCTACTCGTAACACCGCCACTGTAGTGGTCCATTTTCAAGTTAGGTTACTGAAATATCAATTGTTCTATCTTTAAGTGTTGTTTTAAATTTAATGTTTTGAAAGCTCAGTCTCATCTGTCCGGACCAATTAGAATTTGAAAAGAACAATTAAAGCTGATGATGCCAACTAAATTCGGTCTATCTATATTTATTTCAATCCACGATTACCTATATTAAGGAGCTCAGTAAAAGTTGTAGCATCCTACATGGTGTCAATTTATAATTAAAACAAAATAGTGTTCTCAATACCTAATTCAAACAGCACTTTGAAGATATTTCATTCGTTCCATAGATTCGATGACTCAATCAAAACGAATCTATAAACTGTAGATAGCTCCTCTCTATCTCAGTATTGAATTGAGCGAATTTATGTCCACACGTTTATCTCCGAAAATATTTATTGGTGATAACATGCAATGTGTCGGTAACAAAGGCAATGTAGGCACTTATAGGTAGGTGCAGAGCAAAACAAACAGATCTCATCCGCCCCGACAATAGTGTCGCTTTCGACAGTCCCGATAAGGCTGAATGTCTTGCCGACAGCCTAGAGTCCCAATGTTCTCCCAGCTCCCAACCAGTAGACCAAGCTCACCTGAACAAGGTCGACGCTGAAGTCGAACGAAGAGCCTCCCTCCCTCCCGTCGAAGACCCTGATGATCCTCTGCCTCCCGTCACTCCAGACGAAGTGCACGACATCATTAAAGGGCTCCACGCTCGTAAGGCCCCCGGTTCGGATGGTATTACCAATAAGGTATACAAACTCCTTCCCGCCCCGCTAATAATGCTTATGACCGCCATCTTCAATGGCGCCTTGAGCAACAACATCTTCCCACAATCATGGAAAGAAGCCACCGTCATCGGTATCCCAAAGCCAGGCAAGCCAAAGTCTGAGCCCTCCAGCTACCGCCCTATTAGCTTACTCAATGTCCTCGGCAAAATCTACGAGAGGCTTATTTATAAGCGTCTCAAAGACTACGCCGAAGCAAAGAGCCTCATACCCAACGAGCAGTTTGGATTCCGTAGCCAACACTCGGGCACCCAACAGGTCCACCGTATCGTAGAGCACTTATGCGCTGGTCTGCAGCGCAACGCGACGACGGGTGTGCTATTCTTCGACATAGCGAAAGCCTTCGACAAAGTCTGGCACAACGGCTTGATATACAAGCTCTATCAACTACGAGTGCCAGATCGTCTCGTGCTCATCTTACGAGACTTTTTGTCGAACCGGACCTTTCGCTATCGCGTCGAGGGAGCACTCTCGTCCCCTCATCCTATTCGCGCCGGTGTCCCTCAGGGTTCCGTACTATCTCCTCTCGCCTTCACGCTGTTCACTAACGATATCCCAAAAAGTAAAAAGGCTCAGTTGGCTCTCTTCGCCGACGACACTGCCGTTTACTATACCGGTCACTGTCCCAACGCTATAGCTCGTACTCTCCAAACCTCCGCAAACGTCTTAGGCGCTTGGTTCCGGAAATGGAGAATCGAGGTCAACCCCGATAAGAGTCAGGCGGTTCTCTTCTCGAGACGTCGTCGACTCCCTCCCCCACTTCCCAGCCCGATCACTATGTACGGCAAGCCAATCCCTTGGGAGAAGCAAGCCAAATACCTAGGCGTGATCCTCGATGAGAACCTTACCTTTAAGGCTCATATTAAGGCGGTTCGCGCGCGCGCCTCCTTCGCTCTTAGCAGGCTGCAATTCGTACTGACAGCCCGTAGTAAACTGTCCCTTAAATGCAAGCTCCGCATCTATACCGCAGTCATCCGTCCCATCATGACCTATGCCTGCGTTGTATTTGCGCACGCTCACCCACGTCATCTCCATAAGATGCAGACCCTCCAAAACCGTTTCCTCAGAAGGGTCACGGGTGCCCCCTTCTATGTCCGTAATATCGATCTTCACGTCGACCTCAAAATGCCAACCATAAAACAGTTCATGAAACGCTTATCAAAGCGTTTCTTCGACTGCGGCATCAAACATTCTAACCCCCTGATTACAGCGGCCGCCCGCTACACTCCCTCTCGCATTAGCAGTATTCGCCGACCAAGGCATACCTTAATCGACCCCGACGACGCCACTACCCTCCTCCAGGAGAGTAGTAAGGCCACTAGCACGCTACAAAAGCCCAAAACCCGATCGCCGTCCTACCGCCCTCGCCGCCGAGGCCCGCCGCGACGCCCAAATCGACGCACCTCCCGACCCTTGCTCGAGCCAGCCCGCGCCGCTGAGCCTGTAGCTTTAAATTCGTCCCTAATTAATACCAATCCTGATCCAGCTAGTCATTTGCTGCCCTCTTCCAGCGACGCCCTAAGCCGAGGTTCGTACCCCACAGGGGGTGCCCTTAGCGTTGTCGCTTAGTTTTAGTTAGTATATAAGTTTAAGTCCTGGCTGGAGGCCTTAATTTATTAGGGAATCCACAGGCAAGTCCGCTTAAGCAGACGACAACCGCATAGGTTGACCTGCGAGATGCCAAACAAAACAAAACAAACAGAGAAAATACATATTATCAATAAAAGGACCTGCAGACTCTACGCGACGATTTAAACCAGAGAAACATTTATTAAAAAACAATTATTGTCAATTATCATTAAAGAACCTATCCCAAATCCTCGCTGAGCATGCGCCATTTGTGCAGACAAGCTTAGTTGAAAATTCGACAGTAAGAAGAACCTTAGAGCCGTTTTCTATTCACTACCCTATCTCTAGGAAGAGAACAATGCCTACAAAACAGTAAAACAATTGCCCATGTACATTGTTAGTCAGTCTTAGTGTGCATAGACTAACATGTAGAAATGCAAATTGCCGTCAACATCTCAATGATTTCACAACATAGATAGTAGTTTCATATGTCATTGATAAATCTTAAGAAATTGGACTACTTTTCTAATACTAACCTGCATATAAATAAGTCCGAAGAGAAAAAAAAAGTCTATTCTATAGAATACACATAGATGGTCAAATTCAAGCAACAGCCAAAAAAGAAAGGCCCCAGCTGAAAATTTCGAGAAAGAAAAATATCTGAAGTGTATGTTTTCATTTCTGTAACTGGACTTTCAAATTATTATTATATCCTTTATTTATTTTTATACTTATTTTGCTACATTTTTAAATATTTTTATAAAACAACTTAATTAAGAAAAACATTAAAAAATATAAAAAATAGTGGAGCAGGGTCCAAGCTACCGGTGGTTTAGGGCTCCAGAGACAGGAACCTTCTCACAATGCGAGCCGTATCGAGGAGTACTGCCTTTTGAATCAGGCCCTTGATCCAACCGCCTAACGAAAGCCTCGAGAGATGTTGGTCGAGGCTTTTTTTCTTTCTCGAAATTTTCAGTTGTAAATGGGGCCTTTCTTTTTTGGCTGTTGCTTGAATTTGACCGACTATGTGTATTTTATAGAATAGACTTTTTTTTTTCTCTTCGGACTTACTATTATTATTATTATCATTTATTTATTTAGACTACAAAAGAGGTCCATTGTGTTAGTAACAATCTTAGTTAGCCTATGTTAGTACTTAATAACTAAAAAAGATTTTGTCCTATCGGCCAACGCCCACACAAGCGGACTATCTGCCCGGGCGGCTATCGAGTGCAGAATGATGTTGGGACTGCCACGCAATCTGCGAAGTAACGAGGCAGATCTCTTGCGCCATACTGCATCAAAGCTGTCAGTGCGCGCGTCGGCACTACTAATCTCAGATAGTGAAATATTGTTAATAACATCCATAATAAACAGAAGAGTTTTTGCAAATCCAGAAGAAAAACTCGAACGATAACCTGAAGATTTTCCGGCAGAACTGGCTACTGAGGTCACCATATTTGTTAAAATCGCTCCCGTCACTACAGCAGGCCCCAGGACGGGGAAAGTTAGCAATGTAAAAGCTCCAGGCCCAAATCCTGATCCAAACATTTTAATTTACTTTAAAGAAAAACAATTGAATTATGCAAACTGTATTTTGCATGTGCGAAACGATCTTGACATGTTTTTCGAGTGGGGTCTTATCGACATATATCTTGAGTAGAGAAATCTTTGACATAAAAGTAGTGCTATCTTCAGAATTTCAGATCAATAATAGACACAATCTGATGGAGATCGTTTTAGACAGGGCTTAAGGATTGATGCAATGTTTTCTAATGAATATACTAAAGATAGTGACGAAAATGAAATCAAAGATCTAACTGACAAATTACCTGCTGATAAGAACATGGATATATTATGGTGTGCATTGATGCACACCATAATATTGGTGAATGGTGAAAAAGTAATATTGATTGAAGATCGTGTGAAAATTGCAAGTCGAAGGAGACTTGCCTCGTCGCTAAATAAAAAAGGAAAATTACCTGACTGGTTTTGCACCCATTTGAGGATAAGAAGGCTTGTATAAATCCTCTTTGGAGAAGGCGGACATTTGAAAGCACTCACAAAACATTATACCCTGTGTTGAAAATAAAAGCCTTTCTTTGAACAGGTGTCTGCCCAAAGACACATAGGTACTTAAACACTGTAGTGTTTTTGTATTTATGCTTATGTCATCATTACCTATCACATGCAATCAATTTTGATATCATTAAATTATTAGATTGTTATTTTATATATATATATGTGTATATATATACTTTTTAAATATTAAATGCAAATTCCCCGGAGGGCGCCACGGCGTTGTCTGTGCATTCACCTTCGTCTACTATTGATTGGTCTGAAGATAATGTTTCTTCCGTTTTGATCATAGCAAGATTCTTGTTAGTATGTTCTAGAATTTGATTATAAGTCCTGTTCCTGTTTGATTGTTTGAAATGCACCGGCAATCATTAAAACTACAGAATAATAATGGTAAAACGAATGTGTGTTTAGATTAAAATCTTAAAAATGCTACAAAGCATCTAAACAAATCTTTAGATCTGCAAAAAAATCAAACGATATTACTTGTGCTTATCTTTTATTGCTTTCAAAATTAACTAGGTACCTGATGTTATCAAATTATGCAGTTATAAATTAATTGTTTCAAAGAAAGTCAAAACAAACTAAACTCGGTCAACTCTTCTATGTACGTGCATTTTCTAAAACAGACGAAGTATATTCCTAAGTTAACGCCCCATCGGATTAAATAATGGAATTCGAGAAAAAAAATTGTAAACAAAGAAACGTCACTGTCAAAGTGGCAGGTATCAAAGTGTTTGAGGGCCTAATTTGAATAAATGATTTCAGATTTTTATTTTGAAACCGAATGCAGTATTATTTCGAATTAACAAAACAAATTGGTGATCAGTAGGGACGCTCACTTGAATCGATTATTCAAGTGGGCGATACGATTCTCTTGTTTAGAAAGAAAAACATTTTATTAATAGAAAATAATTAATTAAAGTACAAATGATAGCTTCTGCCTTATTGCCAGTATCATAAAAATTATTTGATTTCAAACAGTTACATTTTATTCTTGGATCGTAGTATAAGTATTACGTCATTTATAAACTGAAAACTGTTTGCAATATTATATTTTACCTGTTTAAAATATGCCTACAATTTAAGCACTACGCTATAGTATTTTTCGACATACTACACAATTGTGGTTATTATTTCACTCTCATTTTTTTTATCTCGAATTTCATTTCCGAGTTTATGTACTAATTCGATTAGTAATTAAACTCGTTCGTTGATGATGTGTCATCACCTTGAAATACGAAAAACTAATTAAAGATTTTCAAGGGAAAACTATGTAGTTACTTATTAGACCACGAAGACGACATATTTACTTGCTAATTACATTAGGAAGTGTCGTCCTATGAAAAGTAGTGATACATTTGCTTATTCGTAAAGTGACGGTAGGTGAAGAATTTTATGTTTGTGTTGTCTGTTGGTACTGTAAGTGTAGCAGTCGACCTTTCTCGATATATCCGTTTCCGCACGGATGTAAAATACGTCCGCATGTGGACGCGTAATTTTATTGTTTTTGGAGTTTCTCTAACATTGATAACAAATAATAAAAGTTTATTTAACAGTAAATTGTATTTGATTATTTATACCTGCTGCTGGAATATAGATTTCCGAAAACTCTAACCCAAAGTACCAATGTTTGCGAACGAAGTCGCTGGCAAAATCTTGTTGAGGTAGGTACGTAGGTATATAATCCAACGAATTTTAATTAAAGAGCCCCTTAGGTATGGTCCGAAACAACGTCGAAGCATTTGGCTGTTTGTTTATTTTATGCGGCAAACTCTATCGTAAGTAGGTACTGTGATAAGATTTTGTATTTCGTGTCGATCTTTATAGCACGTAATCAGAAGAAATCCAAATAAAGTTTTATGGCGATTTAAAATAATCTGAAAGCAAATGGCTTTTAGCGCGCAAATGAGCCGTAGTCTCCGAATTTTATGTAGGGTTCCACCATTAGGGTTAAAACAATAAGTGAAAATATTTGCCTAACCCACAATAACCCACAAAGGCCGTGACTTACGAGTTGTAGGTCGTAGGTTCGAACCCAGACAGGCGCTTTATTTTCACACCACTGCTCTCAAAGCGGTGAACGAAACATCGTGCGGAAACCGGCATGTCTTAGAACCAATAATTCGAAGACATGTGACATCTACCAACCCGCTCTGGGCCCGCGTGGTGGTTTACGGCCCACTCCCCTCTCACGGATAGGAGGCCTGTGTCCCAGCAGTGGGAACATAATAGGCTGATTATGTAACCCACAATAATGCACCCACCCACTTATGTACAGGTACTTATGCCGCAACAAAAATCCGCAATAATTAATTTATTAACAGGAAGGAAAATAGCAAAAATAATAATTATTATATTAGTACTTCCATAAATAGGTGTATGTGTTGCTTTTATGAGGTTAAATGTATATTGGTTTGCAGATATTATTTAAATAAAATATACTTAGAAAAGCCACTGACTGCCTGCCTGCCTGTTTGTCAGGTTTTGACAAAAAGGCATGACGCGACACAAAGGCACCGCTTGTAGCGTTGTCGCGTCTCGCCTGTTTGGGGATGCCTTAACGGTGAAGGAAAACTCTAAGAGACGTTATTGGCTTGGTATGTGACGGTATTGGGAACGCAGCTTTGCCAAACATTGGCTAGCAATTGACAATTTTTGTGTAATTTAGTACTTTTTCGTTATTAGGGTGCGTTTTTTTGTTACAATGCGATTGTGAACGAGATAATGTATATAACAAAATTTTATCATTTGCCATATCATATATCTGTAAGATTATTTCAGAGCTCTTCGAATATAGCCTATATAAACTATATTTATAAATAATCCAATCCGTCGTAAATGACGATATTGTTTAACAATTAGAGATAAAATATATTATGTATGTATGTAGGTATTTGTTTCTAGTATGTTCGTTCATTGCTCTCTGGTGGTCACAGACGTAAACACTTCTCCGAACAAATGGTACATTTAATAAGCGATTCGATTCACACTGAAAAAATACTTACCTAGTCAATGGTAAAAAAAAAAGTTTTAGGCTTTATGAATGACGTTGGTATGGATCACGAAGGTAGTGCAGCGAGTCGCCCAATGTTTCCGAGAAACTGGGCAGAGCAAGAAGACCAGGAACCGGCAGACCGAAATGTACTACGGCTCGGGAGAATCGATTTGTTGTTACGACCATGCGTCCCAATCGGCACCTCACGGCAGCTGAAGTAACAAATCAACTTCGGGACATCCGTAGAGGAGACGTAAGCGAGCGCACTATAAGGTGGAGGCTCCTTGAAGCTAATTTGACCCCACATTTGGTCCAAAACTTGAAATATACATCGGGTAGCAAGATTACGTTACGCCCGCGAACACGCACAATGGGGGAGACGAAGAATGGGCAAGAGTAATGTTTTCTGACTAATCCTGATTTATGTTGTATGCACATGATGTGCGGCGAAGAGTCTACCGACGGCCAGGGTAAGGTTTTATTCCAGCTTCCTTTGAAGATAAGTGCCGTTCGGCGGTGCATCTGTTATGGTTTAGGCTGGAATCACTTCAGAGTCGCACGGAGTTAGTGCTGATAGAAAATGGTGCGCTAGCTAGTGCAAGATGATACATGTGGAGAAATTCTTAATGAGCATATTTAATTAATATGGGTGAAAATTCAATATTCATGCACGACAACGCCAGGCCACATACAGCTCTATTTGTACCTAAATGAATATTTTCAGGACGTTTGCATCAATCGCATGGACTGGCCTGCGAGAAGACCATAGCCCATACCGAAGCCCTCCATTTGAACACACTTGGGGCAAACTCCGCCCCAGCTAAACTTCGAGACCTGAACCTAACCTGAAACATGCGATAATGGCAGAATGGACCAATATTCCGCAACATCGCGTAAGAAATTTAATAAACAGCATGCCCAATCACCTGGCAGCTTTGAGAAGAGCCCGTGGAGGCAAAACAAAATATTTATTTTGTTTTAGAGTTCGTTTTTGTGTTGTATGCGAGGTACCAACCATTATTCAACAGCACAAAAATGATTGATATTTTGTTTTTTTTATATATAATTTTGTCAAATAAATTAATAATATTTCCAACATTTGGTGTTGTTTTATTAACTGGTAAATAATCTAAAAAATACGGTTTAATTCTCTATTCCATATTGAAAAAATATTTTTAGTTGTTTGTACTGACCCGTATTCTTTATCAGCCAGTGCCAAGACATTCAGAGTAGTCATAATTACGATAAATTATCAAAAAAAACAAGATAAGTAGTAATTTTATTGGAACATTAATCACATAATATGTGCATGTAGGTAAACAACTTAATTTAACAGGTATTTAGCACATCAAATGGATACAAGTATTTTCAGAAAGCCCCAGTGTTGGTAAGCATGAGAGACTTGTATCTAGGAACTATACGGAACATAGACACAGAAAAACATCTGAACACGACTCCTTTATCCTAGTGAATATTTCAGCTCTAGGCCCTAGCTATAGTAGCTATATATAATTATGTAGATGTTTTTTACTTAAATCTTACCAATCGTAGCTGTATGGTGATTTAACATAACAACTAACTTTATGTAGGAAGTTTGTTAAAGCTTTGATGTCCGCTGGAGGATATTTAATATCCGCTGGAGGATGTTTTCAATTTCTACCACAACAAACTTTTAAACGATTTTCACCAATCGTTTTCAATTAAAAATTTGTCAATAAAACAACGCGTAAATGTGCGATTTATAGCAATTTGTCTCAGGAATGCGGACGCTGCCGTTCGATAGTAATTTACTATTTTATGAGGAAATCATTTTCAGAGTCTGAGTACTGACTTCTGTTCAACTGTTATTATGCTTTATTATGATATGTTATGTTATGACTGTAAAAAGAAAGTGTTTGTTGCAAATTAAAGTGACCGTCTTTCATGTTGTTTATCAATCAATTTTCATTCACAACCTGTAGTGTAATGTATTTAACCTTTTCCGTGTAAGGTCATAGAACCGTAAATTGTTACATGCTGTATGTAGGCAGTTGTTTTCTTTAAAATTCGACCGATAAACACGAAGGTTATTTTGTAGGCACATCCAATATTATTGCTAGTTATTTGTGGTAGTTTATTGCTTTCAAACTATACCTGAATAGGTCACTGTACTTTTTCGAAATATTAACCATAGACACTTTTCCAAACTCCTAAAGAAATTCCATTTTCAGAAGATACGCTATAATAGACAGAGTGATCATTAAATTTTGTAGACGTGATAATCCGGATGGAGTGTGGCATCGCCGCTGTTGACCAAACGTGCGGATTCTTGTAAACATTTGTAAACATCAACAGTATTGTTTTGCATTTGCGGCACAGACACTCCATTATACTATCAATTGGTCCTTGGAACTGGACTTTAAAGTAAAGAAACTGATATAAGATAGGATACAGGAAAGCAAGAAGAGCAAAGAGAAGACAGTTGAGAAGGCTAGGACATCGTGGTAAATGCAGGAAAGCTTTGCAGGGAAACATACACTTATAACCTGAAATTACCAAAATGCCGTGGTGGTCCAGCTCATTTCTACGCTGTGTGAGCTAAGAGATAAGAGCAGATCGACAATCGTAAGAATTTCTCCTGGGAAGGGAATTTGATAAAGATCAACAAACTTCTGACAACCATTGGTCACGGTGAAATGTTATTTTAAGAAACCTAGAGATCTACAAGCTGCCAGTTGGATTCTTTAATTAGCCATAGGCAAACAACGTGTCACTTCTTCACAAATCATTACACAAGTTTTTAGTGTACTTAGTCAGAACTGAACAGCTAACACGACTTTCTTATGAAATAGTGAAGTTTTATACTCGTAGCATCTTTATCATTGCGTTCAAAGGATTGCCAGGGCATTTGTCGCGCCGCTTCTTCCCATTATGAAAAACCATTTTCATTTTCAGCCCATTGTCTGTGATTTTACATTTTCTACTCAACATATTTCTATCAAAACATACCTACACCTACATACTTAGGTAGTTTCATAACAAGTGAAGATTACTTCTCTATCTAAAGAACTCGTAAATTCCTTATCAACCAACGTAATATTTAATCCGCGTGCAATATCAAGTGGTTCACATGAAGAGGTTTATTTAACTTTCAGTCAATTCTTTGAAACATCTCATGTCACAAGGTATTCTTTTATCGTGAAATGTCGAAATTTTGGTAGATAGTGAGGAACATGAGGAGGTTATCTATATAAGTTTTAAAGACTGTTCTTTTTTTTTTTTGGATTGTATGAAAGAAAATATGCTTAGAAAGGAACTGCATACGACAGCCGATTAACTGGAACACGACGACAGCTCATGTAGATTTATAGAAATAGATGGAGAAATGCAGCGAGACCACAAATACATTGGAATATGGCTGGCTGACGTTTATTATAGGTATGCGAATTATGTATGAAAGCCAGAACATGTTTTATTTTGTGGTAATGAATAGTACACACCTGACAAATATGAAAATTTCTAGGTAATAAAATAAAAATAATTGCAAAATATAAACCTTTGGACGGACTGGATAAAAATGACAAAGCAAAAGACGTATCTACCGTGTGCCAATACAAGCTATCGCGCATTTGTTATCGGCCATATTTTAGCTTAGTCATAATCTAGCCTTTGTAAATTATTAAATACTTAATTAAAATTCGGTCACTTGGCTATTAGACCTATTTATATAAGTGCCGACCTGGTTTTATTTGCTCGTTGACGACCAGGATGATCTAGTATCCGTCTATGGGAGAATGTATGTATCTACACGTGTATTCTCCCAAAGACGGATACAGGGATCATAGAAGATATTGGACTCTTCCTTTGAATTACAAATCTAAAATCTGTTTTCTGCCCCTAGTGGCTTCCAACGATATAAGTAATTAGCATAGAAAACCAAAGAAGGTTCAGAGATACAAATAAGTTTTTACTACTGAACATCTTCATAGCATCAATTTTTTCAACCTACAATCCGTTTAATGCCCAAAAAGGTAACGAATAACTTTTTGAATTTAAAAACTTTGCGGATGACAGTACATAGTTACCTAATAACTAATAGGTATATAATATAAAATAGGTACTCATCGAACTTTTTGTATCAAACACCAATGATCGCATATCATAATCCTAATGTTTGTCAAAGATTAGATTCGCAGACCACAAGTATTTACGATATCTTTATTGTTTAACAACTTACTATTCTATTCATAATAATCGTAATCATAATATTTTATTTGCTTAGAATGTAGGTACATAAATAAGATGTTTACAAACTTTGCGATTCCTGTGCAAACTACCTTAAATTAGGCAATCAAATATTGAAAATAAATTTAATAAATAATAATTAAAAACATAAAACGAAAATTATAGAATTTAAACCAGGCATTATAATGTCGACAAATACATACTGTCAAATTTGAAATCTAAAGTGTAGTGTCATTTAAAAAATCTATAATTGAATAATAACACATATCAAGTAATAGGGCTGTCAGTTCCTTTTTAAATTTTTGTATTGGATAATTTTATACAATCTGGTATTTTATTAGGTATATATGGTACGACCCATTCCGAAAACACTTTTCTTAAGCAAAGCTGTATTGTAGCTACCATTTTTACCATTTTTATTAGGTTCCTGTATTGGCTTCTGACAGGCTAAAGCTTTATCTCAAATTACCCCAGAATACAATTCTAAATCGCAGAATTGATGCCACCAAACCATGGTAAGCTACCAATGTTGTAGTTGTACCGCTCACTTTTTTAGTCAAGTTGAATAGCACATATGCAATTCAGAAGTGTGTAGCTTTTTACACATCTCTTCGGCTTGGGGCTTGATTCATTCAAAAATAACATTAGTCTCTGTAATTCATAAAACTGCATGTTTACAAACTGATTGTGTAAGTGAAAACAAAAGTCGGTACTTTCCATTTAAAAGAAAACTCTCGAGTGATCGGTGGGTTTCAGTATTTTTTTAAGACAGTGTCTTTTCATTAACAAATTGAAGTAACGTATTTTTTGAAATAACGAGTGATAATTAAACTAACAAGACATTATGAATGAAATGGCAAAACTTACCTATTAATCGTAGAAAAATACAAAACAGCGTCGCTTGCGGGCACAATATTTTCAGCTCCAAATTCAAAAAATTAACCGCCTAACTTCCGCGTGTTTTTTTTTATCGAACTAATAACTGAGATTACTTTCGATATTTTTTCACACACGCATAAATTGACCACGGCCTATTTTTCTGAATATCAGCACGGCACTGACGACTAGTGCGGGGACAGCACGTCAACACGACTGGCTGACTCGCACGAAGCTGCATTTACAGGAAATATGCGAATATGTTATAGGTACGATTCTGACGCATGCGTTCTACCACTTGCTAGGTTTAGCCGCCGGTTTCGCCCGAAGTTTTTGTTTACACTCACGTCATCCAAAGCAAAGACGGTATTTCACATAATATTATGACTACAGTACTAGAAATCGGTTTTAGGGTAGCCGTAAACATGGAAAATTCGTTAGTTTTCCGGGTTTATTTAATTGTGTGTTTGAACGAGTTCGATGAAACGGGCTTGTTTCAGTGACCTTAAATGGTTATTTTGTAGCGCGATTTTATGGATATTTGGTAGGTGTTCAAAAATAATTCCGTGCGCATTGGTTTCAGGTAGGTTACTGGTAATACCTATTGTTTTATTTGTAACCCATTGAATAGTAAATGGCCCATCCATTGAGTCATCCATTAGACAGCTGACAAATGCAGATTGCTCGTGTTTGATTACTTCTACACGTATGTCACTTTAATTCAAACTTGTGTTCTAGTCTGGTCGGTAATTAACTTCTTATCATTGTATTTTGATCATAGGATTGCACTTCAGACCAGACAATAAAATTATCTCCACACAATAAAATAATATTTTCGTTTAATTTTGTAGACCCATAAATAACAGAGAATTTTATTAATAAAATAAAATACTTTTTTTCTATGTGAAAAAATATAAAATTGACCGTTTGACGAGTGCTAGCGCAGCATGGCTAAGGTCATAGCGGATCACAGCCTAGTACATTTCCTATACAGATACGCTTAATATAGGTATTAACCAATAATTTATGTGATAAGCCATGTAGATAGTGATATGTTAAAATATTTATCGATAGAAATCAACATGCTTACTCAGTTAATTACCGATAGTTTAAATGTTATGTTATAACAAGCAAGTAGAGGATTTTATGTTGTTGTTTTTATAGCATTTTCCGGACAAGTGTGCCTTTTCCTTCCTGAATGCTGTTTTTAATTGAGGACGATGAACACATTATCACAAAACCGGAATGTTATTAATGGGTTTTTTACCAACATCATCATTTCAGACGATTGAAGTCCACTGCTGGACATAAGCGTCCCCCAAGCACCGCCACTTCGACCGGTTCTGTGCAATCCTGCGGCATTTACAAGGTCATCGGTCCACCTTGTCCTTGTCAGCATTTTTAATTATTAGCGAAACATCATTCCTCTTTTATAAGTATGGAAAAGAATACAAATTTTTCAACGTATTCTTATGCTACTTACTCGTACGTATGACGAATTACGTATTACATCATTGGCTGAAAATCTTTTTGTGTTCAGATTTCTTGTTAATGCTATTATAATTTATGTCTATAGCGGTAAACGAATCCCGCAGAATAAATTCGAGAATGTAACGATTTATTAAATAATTACTGCTTCTTAATTACTAGGGCAAAGGGCAGCACAGACGTAAACCTACTCGGACGTACTTATTAAACGTTAACTTTAAATTTAATTAAACCTCCAAAACGTTTTGTAATAATAGTAAGTGCAGTGACGTAAGCTACCTATTTTCAGGTATCTACTAAAAGATGAACTAAATACTGAATATGTTTTCATTAAGAATCATGGCAGGATTTATACAAAAACAATAAAGATTTTTTGGGAAGTCGGAATTCTAATTCTTATACTCTTAGGTGCCTAAAAAGTGTCTTCAGGCATTCACAACATTTTTATAACCCCGCAATAATAATATAATCTTATAAGTAAACAGTTTAACAAGGGGCTTATTATTTTAAAACGAAACGGCGGCTGTCAGTCTAAGACCCTCCGGTATTTATTTATATATAGGCCCTATCTATCGTCTTTTACGCAATCCACACATCGTTTCATGGAAAATGTCACAAATAATGACTAATCAATATACTTTTTCAACTCTTAGCGCAACTGTAAACAATGATTCACACCAGTCATCACTCTTTTGTCTGTCAGTTTGATAGATCCATTGTCAGTTTTCACTTCTTTTTTTATAAATACTAAATGGGCAACGAGATCCAACGAAAAGCTGATATTTTCATTTCGATATTTTTTAATTATGTGGGGTTTAAAATATGATAAATATATCAATCTACTCCTGGTAATGTGTTCTCAACAGAGGAAAATATTTAGAATTGATCTCGCCATGATTCTTTTACATCTTTATAATATTATTATTATTTTATAGTATAGACTAGGTAACGACACATTTTTGATATCACACACATATAAAATTAATATATATCTACCTACCATTAGAATAAGATTTTGGCAAGCTCCTTTGTAGCAGTAAATAACGCTGTTACTCGTATTAACTAGTACTTTATTTTATCTTCTCAATTGAGGTAAATACTACGTACTCCTTACGTTGTCAATCATCTCTATACTAGCACACTTGATGACTTGACTTATAGCATAAAAACAAATATTGAAATAAAAAACATAAATCAGCATACTCGTAGCTTTCAGCAAACATAACAACCATTCGATACGGTTCCGTGCCGAATCGGATTAAATTATGTTTAAAAATCGAATTATATTTTATTAATATTTGTTTACGCGGTTGGTGGACTCGTCACGTGACCAGAGGGCTGGCCTATTTTTGGCCAAAGAGGCCTTTTGGGCACATTTCCTGTTGACAGCGATGTGGACGAATTCTTTACCTTTTTTATATTTTGTGATAATAAATACTATTATTATTTTGCTTTTTATTATATAGGACTGTCCGTTATACCTATTATGTGGAAGCCCTGTGTCCTGTGATGGTCCCCGGGCCGTCACCAGGCGCAGGCTATTCCTGTCCAGGCGTAATCAACGTCTGGTTAGCTTGCTATCTAAGGATGGCATAGCTACCCTGGACTGCCTGCAGCCCGGTGTCGAGGTCCACCAGCTCTCCGCTTGTGTGTGAGTCCTCCTGCAGTCACCTGCGTGTCTGGTTGAAGTGGATGGGTATGATGGGTTCAGGTCCGTAGACTGCAGCGCTGGATGCTCTCTTGTCGTATGATTTTGACCAGCTATGCAGAATCAATCACAATCATCGAAGAGTAGTTTCCTCATGAACGGACCTTAGAGCAGATAGAGATATCTTCAATTGAAGAAATGTTGCCCAATAGCTGTTATTGTTAAAATCAAAAGACTTGACAGTTGACAAACCCTTTTCGATAAACGTTGTTGATAAACTTGTAGGTTCCTTACGTCAGTAGTAGACTAGTAGGTCAATGACATTACTGATATTTAAGTACCAAAGTTACTTTTAAATTAAGAAAAAAAACCTCAGTTAAGTCAGATTTTTTGGAAAAGGGCTCGAACTAGTTCCCATCCATGTAAAACATTTTGTGGTGTTAAAGTGGAGTTACTTTGGTAGGTCATGCTTAGGTACGACCAACAAAGCAACATAATATTATAAAACAGTTTTTTTTGTATGTGAAAACCTGTTGTAATAAGGATAGATACCTAATTAAAGTAACCAACAAAATTGAACACTGATTTACCTACAAATCTATATAAATTTTACAGACAATTCTTAATTTGAAATTAACGTCATCATAATCATTTCAGCCGAAAGACATCCACTGCTGGACATAGGCCTCCCCCAAGCACTTCAACCGGATTTGTGCTTCCCGCATCCAGCCGATTCCTGCTGCCTTCACAAGGTCATCGGTCCACCTTGTGGGAGGCCTTCCAACGCTACGTCTTCCGCTACGCGGTCGCTACTCCAGAACCTTTCAGCCCCATCGGTCATTCGTTCTGCGAGCAATGTGCCCTGCCCACTGCCACTTAAGTTTGGCAATTCTTCGGGCTATGTCGGTTAAATTGGTTCTCCTGCGGATCTCTTCATTTCTGATTCGATCACGTAGAAAGATCATGAAATTAACAATACAAGCAAAATTAATTGTGAAAAAAACCATGCTGCTGTTTTATTTTTCTTGTTTTGTTGCATACAAAAGGAAAGATAACTAAGTAGGCAAATAGTTACCGAAACAAAAGTTTTTATTGTTACCATATTTTCCGTTAAAAATAAACAAAATTAAAAAGTTGTAAAAGTTATCTTAGTGGTAACTGGTGGAAAAATTGTTAACTAAACGTGACGAAGTTGTGTTGTGAAGCACTCATTGTTATCAATCGATAAACTGCTGCCGAAGTTGGTTTAAGACCCTTATTGCGTCGCGAGGGAAGTGAGGTGTAATACTCCCCGACTTACACCTCACTTCCCCCGCGGACTTGATGAGCAAAGGCGGGCCGAAGATCGTGTAAGGCGCACAAGTTCCCATGATCCCCGGTGCAAGTGTGGAAAGGAAACACTGGGCTGGTTTTTAGTCAGTAAACATCATGTACGTAAGAAAAAATTTACATCTTTACAGTAAAAGAGGTGAAAGACATAATTATAGTACTAGAAATCGGGACCTCGGGCTAAAGTAGACTCATCTTTCATGGGGTACTGTCTAAAATGTTATAATAAAATACCTCCCCACATACTTCAACTGAATGAGACAAAATTCAAATCCTTTGTCAAACGCACACTATTCAGGCAGGCATATTATAGGTTGGAGGATTACATAACTGATAAAAATGCCTGGCTTAATGCCGGTCCTGCTCAACACCACAACTAATTAATTGACATTTGAAACACTGTTGAAGCTGCTGAAGATAGTAAGAATTTATTTGCATTATATAAACTCAATCTCCTTTTTATTATATAGATGCATTGCACAGATGTGAGTACTTTGTACTATAGAGCTACCATTTACCGGGTAATGTCATAGATTGACTTGAATGTGCCTTGGCGGCTGATAGTATGTCATGCTCACTCAAATGTCTCGTTGACGGTGGCGCGTGTGTCGGATCATTTAGCTCCCTTCAAAATGGTTGAGCTGAATGGTGCTGATCCATGCGTCATGTTCGTGATCGGGCGCCGTCAGTTGGGACTGGTCATCTCTTAGCTGCCACGGCTTATTTTAATAATTAATTAGCTGGATTGTTTTTAATTATGTTTTGATGCACTCTGGACGCTTTTAACGTGTACGGTTTTTTGTACATCGTTCTCACTTATAGTGTCAACATTAATCGATGTAACTAAGATATATGTAAAAACATTATTATTTAAAAGAGTGTCCATGGAGTTTCTTGCCCGTTCTTCTCCATAGGTACCTACTACGCTTTGGAATGGGCAACTAGCTTCATATTTCTGACTGACCGACTCCTTGACAATTCAAAAGTGCCTGTAAATGGTTTAATTGAAATAAATGATTTGAGTTTGAGTAACGAGTTTGTCAGACCCCTCCGCCCGCCCCGAATGTTTTTGAACTGTCAAAATGAAAGCCATTCTACCTACGACATTAGTGTATCCCGCTGATCAGACAAACATTAATTTATACGAAGAGTGAAGAAAAACTCAGAGCGGTAGATGCATCTCTCTTGCATTTCTCGAACACAGTGATAATGTTGAACGCTGATCTCATATGCCCCATTTATTTGATGATTTGAAAACAATAAATAATGTTCAAAGGCATTACAATATCAGTCATAATTAATGCTTAAATATGCAAGTAATAGCTACCGGAACATACAGTAACGAAGTATATAATTTTGCGACCGGCACTGTCAACCGCTTTTATGATCTATTAATATTTACTTCCGATTTGTCTAGTCTTCCATGTGCTGCTGGAAAAGGGTCTAGTATTCTAGGTGTAATTGAAAAAACTGAAAAACTTGTAAAGGGGTCATTGTACTTATCATTATGAAGAACGATACCTACCTACAAGGCCAAACCCCAAAATCGTGGAAAAAAAACAGCCAAGTGTGTGTCGAACCACCCACAATGAAGGATTCCGTAGTTGAATGAATTTAACCCCAGAACAAACTTAAAATTGAAGTTGCAAAACATCTCTCATCTCTCCCTTACATTCCATTTGCAAATGTAAGTTGGTCGACTATCATTCTTTAATTTCTAAAGCCTACTTAACTTTGATAGTTTTCCTTTAAACTTCTTTATATTTATGTTATGTTTCCACATGTCTAAAAACAATAATTACTGACATGTGGGGGGTGGACCTGAATCTAACAAAAATTTGCAGTTTAAAGCTTAATACTTCGCATACGGATCCCTGAATCGAAAAATGGTAGTTACTCATCTGCAATATTTTTGATTTTTGAACGACCTATCCAACTACACCCCACACCATGGGATAGACGAGAAATAAATAATTCATCCCCACTTTACGTATAGGGGTAGTCCCCAAAAAAAAAAAAACCGCTTTGTCGGAGTGACTAATATGTATATCCATCCAGACAGACGGACGGATGGACATACGGATGGAGGGACAGACGGACATGGCGAAACTACAAGGGTTCTTAGTTGACTACGGAAGCTTAAAATCAGCAGTTCCATACACTTTGTCGAGTTATGCAACACGGGGTTCGTCCCTTTTGAGGTTTTCAAATTACACTTTGTTTTATATAGAGATAAGATTTAGACAAGGTATTAGGAACTAGTTTAACTTGACCTAAGGTCTAGTCACGTTGGGGTTAAGCCCGGTTTACATGACATCAGCTTGATCGCAAAACCGCCGTACTTTTTGAGCCCTAGATCCGCGATTGGAGAATGGGGCCCGTTTGCAACACGAATCACTAAATACGTTTAGCGCTAAACGAATCTAAAACATCGTTCTGTTCCTCATTCCTGTCAATCACTTGAAGATGATAGAGACAGAAAGTTGGATTAGATCATGTTTAGCGCTAAACGTATTTAGTGAGTTGTGGTGCAAATTGGGCTGGAGTCAAGAAAGTCAGTGCTAAGACGATGATATTATTGATATTACGACAATTAATGAAAACACTGGTGAAAAACACTAATACATAGGAGAATTTTGAAACTATCGAACACATTCTGACATCGAAATAAAAAAAGAGATTTTTTTCAAACCAACTAAATATCGAATAGTGATGGGCTGACTATGGGTTTTGCCGATCTTTGACTAGATATAGTGACTAAACTATTGTATATCAGTATTTACAGATTTTTTTGTAGGCAGACTGGGATCGTCATAAGATTCACGAAGTTTAATTTATTGTTGTACTGTCGCGACAGTACAACAATAAATTAAACTTATAAACAATATAAAGTGACGACATGTCGTCCCTACACTGTTTATAACAACGATATCACTACATGCTCAACAAGCTATCCACATGAATAAACTTGTTTTAAATCCCAAAAAAAGCCAGTTTTAAGCTGGATTTTCACGACACAATTATACAACATACAAGATGTAATAAAAACTGTAAACCAGAAGAAGGATACAAACTAGAAAATGTATTAATTATTATGAACAACTTTTACGGGACCAACCCTGAAATCAGCTGCTCCATAGTTTTTTTTTTTCATGTTCGCATAAGTATGTAAGGATCGTAGCAGGTGGCATTCTGTAGTTTCTGCCTACCCCCATAGGAAAACTAAACAAACTGTTAGGAGTGTCCACATTTATGGTCTGTGACACAGATTTTTCATGTAAACTTTCCTTTACAGTGATTGATGCACAATTTGCTTCCGACATAATTATACTGCAGTGCGTTGTACAAATGCATTTACGTATGTACACATGCCTATATGCGGGTCGCCACGTGCCTTGCGACTTATTATGTATAGCGTCGTTTCATGCTTATACATTGTAACACACTTGAGAACACATTTGGATAACACTTGAGATTTTCACTTATTTGTTTAAATGAAGTTGTTCTAACGGTTTGTTCACTGTCTGGACTTCGCTTTAAGCATAGACCAACCAACAGTCTTCAAAAACTCAGTGTTGACAAGTCAAGGTCAAATTAGTCCGGATAATTTCAATACTGAAGATTATTGCCCTTGAAAATCGTTCGTTGTAAAACTCTATAGGTAGGGACTTCGAAAATCTTACATAGAAAAATCTCATACATCATTAATACCAGTAGAAAAAGTAGCAAACTGTTTATTTAGTTTAGCTTATTCATCAGTAAATCTACTTGTTATCATTTGGTAAAGCCGATCCCAACATAGGAATTGGCTGGCCAGATGATGCTGATCTACTATCATTTGATATACTGTCGAGTCCAGCAACCGAATTGCGTAACACACTATCAATCAGAAACTGAATAATTTTGAAGGATGTTGCATTACCATTGCTTCATATCTTCGAAAAATGTGCCTGCTTAACAACGTAAACAACGCAATGAATTTTGTTGAACTGCCAAAATGAAAGCCATTCCTACTGTTTGTATGTTACGCAATTGCCCCGCCAGAGGCTGGATTTGTTCCCGATTGATGGCAATAGACTTGCCCCCTATGACCTACATGGGACTTAAGGGGAATACAGGACCTAAACACAATTATATAATAGTATCGGATCCACTACAGTAAACAAAATCAGAAAAGTATATGATATGCTTCCGGATATGTGCTAATTAGATGGAAAAAATAATTAGCAATATCCTGTTTATTAGTTGAAAAAATAATAAAACTAATTTGATACAATGGAAAAAAAAAACACGAAGATACCTACCATTAAAAACCATACTAATATACATGCAATCATTCTGGTTTTTTTAGTTACATTATTCAAGCAACATATTAAAGTGTTTTATTTTTTAGTTCAATCTACATATAGATTTTTTGTAACACAAACACTACAAAAAATTGCTTTATTTTTGGCAATAAATTACCAGCGTTGTGACATCGCGCTTCTCTTTCTTTTCTATGTAGTCTGACAGTGACCGCGCTTTACCTCTTGTAGCAAAATGTAGGTGTAGGTATTACTGGTGCACCTCAACTTAACATAAACTGTGATTGCTTTAGTAAACGTCTCTATTATCTAACACTCCATCGGTATCATTTTAGACGTGACAATAAAGATAAATACAATCTTTGGACTCAACTCAACTGACTTTATCAAGGGTTTAATTTTATATGCAGTTTTAGTGAGTTGCATGATAAAGATTGAGTTGAAACAAAAAAATTACGACTTTCAAAAGTGCGATACCCATGAAATAAAATTAAAAAATAAAACAATATTTAACCTTGAGTTGCAGAACACATCACTTTCAAACTAGTTTTTATTGAAAGAAAAGAACACGACTAATAAAAACCGCGCTGGCTACCCAATTTGAACTAAAAATAGAAAAAAAAATACGATGCGGCCCCCACAAGAAACCTTGTACCTGTGGCTCATAAAACCATAATTATCCTCAAAGGTACTGCCCCAATTTTGGTACCAATATTTGCCACCAATTGGCTGACCAGTATTTGTAGGGGCTCGTCCACTAGAAGCTACAGGAGTGGTTTCCATTTACTGACTCACTGATTTCAATGACGAACTATAAAGTAGTCAAGATATGTATTTGTTAGCTTTAGGTAATGTTTTTTACGTGACCCCGCCCAGACGTAAGGCATTTTTCACAATAGTGTGTCCTACTTTTTGGTCCTGATTCAACGGTCAACCTAAAGAGGATCTTGAAGCGTTTGAAGGTTTAAAGAATTGTTTAAAAAATACATTATTTCTTGGTCGTACCTACAAGGTTACTAATAAATTCTCCTTATTACTATCCATTGTCTAACGATCACTTCGTTATTTTTGTTATTGCAACGCAACTGTCTCTTTAAGCAAGCATTGAACGACTGGGCACTATGATGTGGCACTAGCCTTAAACTAAGTATTTCATCCAAATAAGATCTCTTCTTTAAGACTTCCTCTTTTAAAGACGTTGAATATAATATGTGGAGACATTGTGCTTATCGTAATTCAAACATACTCGTAATAGCTGTTATTACCGCCTTTGTCTTATATCTTCGCGCCATCTAAATGGATACAACGGCTACGTATACCTTTTGTTTTTATATCGTGGTAAAGTCGCTTTAAGCCAAGGCTCAAAGGTGAGGAAAAAAAGAAAAGTGGGAAACATCAGCATTTAATTGCATCTTTTTAACTACCATGAATTTTAATTGAATGGTCGTTATTTAAATTGTTGAAGGAACCAGTTTTATATTTGCTGTAACTAATTGGAGGAAAAACATGAAACTGAAATTACCGCGTTTTTCCATGAGATAATTCGCAAGTTTCGCAACGTCCTTAAAGTCGGTCGGCTTCCTAAAGGCGAAACATTTCAAATAAATAACTCTTCGTAGGTAATAAAGATACTGAAAATTATAATCTGTACATACCCCATTGTAAAAAGAGGAAAGCCTTTTTATAGACACCAACACAACACCATCCACCACCATTTTTACTTTTTTCTTATAGTAACAGTTCTCGAAAAGTCAAAACTTTCCAAATTCAAACACAAAACATCAATAGAACACAAACTCTAAAGCGAATAATTGCCAGACTATAGAATCTAAAATTCGAAATTCAAAACTTCTGTCAGATTCTGGCCTTCCTATTCTTGAAGGCTGACTGCGTTGCACTGATTTCCTTCAAGCATTTTTCGTCATATATATCCTCTCAGGGATATCATTTCATTTTCCTTGAGCAGTATGTTTATTCGTAGCAAAGTATATCTACCTCTGCTCGTAGAAGTAAAGCTGGTTTTGTTAAGTAACAAAATTCGCGATTTATTCATAGTTAATTTATGGGGAGTGTTTTGCTAAATGGTCTCCAAGACATTTAGGAATTTTAAAACTGGTTACACAGGTTTTTTATTATTGTGTCTAGAGAATGGGCAGTAGTATCTTCCTGTGCGGTGAAAACTACTTAAAATCTTAGAAAAGTTTATTACGTATTAGCAATTGTTTGATTTATAATGATATATATAAACAATTGGTAAAGCCAGTTTTACAAAGTAAAATATTCTAGAGTCGACAATCACCTTTTATTACAAGAAAAAAACCGTAAATTGATTTGATAATATTGCAAAAAAAAAACATGAACGCTGTGTATTCTTACCTGACAGGTTTTTCCCAATCAAAAATTGTATAACTTTGTTATTTTTCTTATTTCAAGTTCAATAAGTGTTTTGTTTTTATTTATAACTAGCTGCTTCTCGCGGCTGCGCCCGCGTGCATGCCAGAAATATGCCACAGGAATGTGCTACCGGGACAAAAAGTAAGCCTGTGCTACTCCTTATAACATCAGCTATCTGCCAGTGAAATCCCATCAAAATCGGCCCAGCCGTTTCGAAGATAGCCGGGATAAACAGACAGACAGACAAAAACTTACACAAAAAGTTTTTTTTTCATCGGTATCGTAAATACTTTCATAAGCATTTAGTAAAAAGCTGTTACTTGGGCATTATAAACAGAAACTTCCATTTTATTTATATCTAAGTATGTATAGAGTATACAGAGTATAGATATATTTGTATAGATAATGAAATACACATAGTTGTTTAATCAACATTTTATCGTGCGAACTACAATTTATGACTTTGTAATGTTGCTAGAATGCTAGTAATCAAATTATCTAAGTGCAAAAGTGCAGGTTAAGCAGGAAAGTGTAGTGTTGGATAACTTAGAACATTGGTTTTACCGTATGCGTAAGAGCGCAAATCAAATATCTCTTTCATAAGGATAATGTAAGAAATTTTAATTTTGGACTTTGCAACACAGACTGAAATTCTCCTGCGTGTATTTTTCGATTATACAAAAATGGTATTATAGGATAACTTTAAAATCAATTGAGAAAAAACATTCTGAAAACGTTTCAAACGCCTACTACCTACTTACTTTTAGATTGACTGAGGGCTTTTTTATGTGGCTATCGCTTACAAAGCGTGTCGTATTTGTATTTCTACATCGAATTTCAACGGGAATGACAAAAGTTTTTCGGTGCTTAGCTTATGTCAGTCCATACGTCAGTCCTTTTATCATACAGTTTTTGACTGTCATCGTAAACACTAATATCTAGTAATTACTTTTATCTACTCTCATATCGTATGTTAGAATTATAAACTTCAAAACCAGTTTATATTGTTAAATGTACTTTATAAACACAATACCGAAAGAAGAATGCACATGCTGAATGAAAATTTCCTCTTATTTAGTTGGTTCAATCCTAATGTATGAGAATAGATAAAATAGTGTATAAACTGCACATAACTAGGAATTAAACACAATCGTGTTTTAATATCCCTCATTGTTCAACAGTTTCATATACTACTATTATGAAGATAACAATGGGGAAGGCAACTGTCAAAATGGCGCTGTCGTAGCTAGTTCCCAAAACAAGCTAATAATGCAAGGCGTGAGTCGGTTTTTATAATTTTTTTTCGAAAATTATTCATTGTTATGGTCATAAATGCTCGAAAATCTGATTCTGCCATTTTCCGAAATACCCTAACCTTAGCAGATTGCGGTATAAAGCTACAGGAAGAGATTTATTTCAATTACAACAGAGTTCGAGGTTATGTCGGAAACATTTTAAAGAAAGTGCAGTCTAGGAATTAAGCAATTTGAACATATTACAAATCGAATAATTATTGATATAAAATATTGAAATCAATGAAAATAACGAAATAGTGGAATAAAATCAAACTCATGAATGAACACGAAACGGAACGAAATATCAAAATTATTGTAGGCCTAGCTATGGCCACGCCATATACAAGTAGCTTTGACCGACCTTCCCCATTATATTAACAAATTATCAAACTGGCCAGTGCGATTACGAATAAGAACTTTCAGGTTACAAGCAACAATGTAAGGAACAGCTTCAAGCCTCTGTAGGTGCTTATAGGCAATTAGATGGTAGCCTCAATAAAACGAATTTAAAGTACTCTACCATGCCTCATTAAAATCAATTTCAAATAAGAGATAGGTGCACATTTTTTAAGCATATTCGTATTCATGATTCTCCATTTGTCAGACTTGCGATTACGAAAATTTAAACTAGGAAACAGAACTCAAAAACCGCCAAATGCTACGTGATTTCGAACATGTTATTTCGGTGACACAGAGCGCATGCGCCTGGCATATCATTAATTTTTCCTCGTGGATTACGCAGTTTCAAAAAGGAAAAACTATATAATTCTGTCATTCATTACGCATTTGTTTTCGATTTCCTGTAGATCCCAACGTCATCTAAGTCTAATGAATAAACTAAGAACTTTTATTCAAAACACGCTTTTTATTTGAGGATAAAAGTTAATTAGAAATGTTATGTAGATAGCAGTGGTAAAGGTCGCGACTTAAGGCTCGTGAGTACTGGAGCGACGCGACAGCGCGACACGTAGGCACCGCCTGTCGCGCGAAGAGCGATACCTTTGTGTCGCATTGTCGCGTCGCTCCAGTATGCACGAGCTTTTACGAGTTGTAGGTTTCATTTCATCACCACTGCTCTCAAAACAGTGAAGGAAAACATCGTGAGGAAACCAGTATGTCCTTGAACCAAAAATTCGAAGACATTTGACATCTACCAACCTGCACTGGGCCCGCGTGGTGGATTATGGCCGAGTCCCTCTCACCGAGAGATGGCTTGTGTCCCAGTAGCGGAAGCATTATAATCTGATTGTGCTGATGTATCAAATTTATGTAAACGTCTTTTAAATAGAAAAAAATGCTGAATGACATCACTGTGTTTTCGATTTGTGACATTATGTAGCAGCCCGGAGTCTGGATTTGTGCCCGGTTGATGGCAATAGGGTCGCCCCCTATTACATGGGACTTAAACATAACTGGCGAAATGTGGGTGTGCTAGGTACACCTCTGCCCAACCCTTCGGGGAAACAAGGCGTGATGTTATGTATGTTATGTAAATGAAAATGAATTAAATTACTCCTAATGTAAATTTCTAAACAAAAATATGGTAGGTATGTAAAAATATTGGAAAACATGTTTGATTTTTAATACTAATAAAATCCAGTTTTGGAATACAGAACAGGTACTCCTGGTTTTTCTTAAATTCAAAATGTCACAAGTCACAACATAGTGGTTTTTTGACTTTTATGTGCACACGGTAGTCAAGATGTGGTTAACATATTATTTTGCTTATTCGTGTAAACATAAGTGGGAATTCACAATTTATTACACATTTACAATTTAGTAAAAGAAGGTTGCCTGGAAGAGATCGCAGAAAGCGATAAGGCCGCCCATTGTATGTTTTTAGTATGTTATTTTTCTTTTGTTATGTCATTTTGTGGTGTACAATAAAGCATATATAAATAAATAAATAAATAAACAAAAAATAGTTAAAAAAACGTTGACTGTTACCTACATAGGCGACGTATTTTGTGAAGCTAAATTGGCCTATAATGTTCCCACTGCTTGGACACAGGCCTCCATCCTAAGATGATGGCTAACTTTTACGATATAATTTTATTTGCTGCTGACACTTGGGAAACGATACGGATGTCTTACATGTCAACGATAATCTGGCTGGTGAATAATCTTTTGCTTAATGTGAATTTAACTAGAGGGCAATCTTCTCGGATTGCCCATCCGAGAAATTGCCCTCTTTTGTAATGGGTCCTCGCGAGTCTCTCAGAAATAAATTGAAATACTAACTCTGCCTTCTGTTTATATCTTAGAAAGTATTTTGCATGTTCCCAAAAACATAGGACTTTTCAAAATAAAGAAGCGATTTCCATCAGATAAATTCAAGTGGTAAAAATGAAAATTTGATACCCAAATTTAGGTGTACTAAAACAAGTGAGTCATTTCTTATAAACAGTATCTGCTTTTATAGCAAAATGCCAAAGTCGGTCACAGAACTCAGCGATGAAAAGTTCAAAACCCACATCAAACTTGTCCTTATCAAAAACCATACCAGGCCACTCAGAAAGTATTGCGAAAAAAAATGTGTTTAAGTATGAGAGACTGGCCAGATAAAGTCTATTTTGAAAATATGATTATTTTTAAGTAAAAATAGGAACGTTCCAATTTTAAAATTTCCCTCCACATTGTATGCGAGCTAATTTAAATTATCGTGTCTCATAAAAAAATGGATCTGCGCCGGGAACATTTTCGCTCTATGATTTTTTACGATAGCAAGTGTCGCCTGGACGCAACGGAACCGGACGAAACGGAACCGGAACGATAGACTTCAGATAGCATTCATGGATGAAGGCCCTTCTAAGGCAACCGTGTATCGTTGGTATGACAAATTCAACTTTGGGGGTGAAGAAAGAAGTATTTAAAAAAAGTACTATATTAAAAAGAACCAGGTTCTTAATAATTGATTACAATCTAGCCTATACGACTAATAAGCAATTTTAATCTAACTTAATTTGTTACGTGATAATTATTTTAAAACTTTGAAAAGTGCTGATTTTACTTTACACAAGTCCGTTCCACTTTCATAGAGTCTGATAATTAATGATATAAACACTTTGTTCATGTGTTATTATGTGTGTCACTGTCACTATTATTTCTACACTTTACACTTCACTAATTCAAAAGGTTTTGTTCGTTTTAGTCTTCGCACTATATTTGCCTGGTCTAACAGCTGAATTGCCTCGATGTTCACATGTCGGTGGAGTCGGTGTTCATGGGCCTCAGCAAATTTTTGGATTATGTTGGTGACGGGTTCTTTATTTTTAGGTCACGATGGAGGTCGTCATTTCTTACATACCAGGGCGCATTTACAATACTTCTGAGTACCTTATTCTGGAATGTTGGATGCCATACGTCCATATTGGCATAAGAATATATTTATATACTAAAATTTTGTTATGTATCGATAGGCAGGCACCCCGTCCAATCAACCAATACATGTTTTTAAAACGCATGTCTAGTTCCTGTCTTTTCTTTTTAACGTGCGCTTTCTAGCGCAGTATTGCGTCAAGCGTTATGCCAAGGTATTTGGCTGTATTTGCGTATGGCACTTGTTGGCCATTTATGAAGATTGGTTGGTAATCAGAATTCCTGTTGGTGAAATCAATGTGTAGTGACTTCGATCATTCAATCTGATTCTACATTTTTGTGCTCAGTCATGAACTTCATTTACAGCGATTTGTACCTTTTTGATTGCTTGCGTATGGCATGACCTTGTAGCTATAATGGCAGTGTCGTCCGCGAAGATTGCGATGGTATTATTTTCAAGTTTGGTATTTTTTTCTCTGGCATATCATACGTGTACAACAGGTATAGGACTGGACCCAGCACACTACCTTGAGGCACGCCAGCTTTAATAATTCTTAGATCTGAAAAGGCATCCTCGTGCCTTACTCGAAACATTCTATCTGTAATGTATGATTGCAAGATATCGGCAAAATCATTGGGCAATATTAGTCGTAACTTGTATATCAAACCCATAGGCCAAACTCTATCAAGAGCTTGTGCTACATCTAAAAATACGGTGGAGCAGACTTTTTTTTATTTTCAAGAGTTCTCTCAATGATGTTGGTAATTCTATGTACTTGGTCTATTGTTGAGTGTTTCTCTCTGAAACCAAACTGATGGTCAGGAATTAGGTTTCTTTCGTTTATAATAGGTTTTAGGCGTTTAAAAAAAAAAAAAAAAAAGTTTCGATAATATAGGCAACAGGGAAATGGGCTTGTATGATGAAACTTCGGTAGGCGGTTTACCGGGCTTTGCAATCATAATCACTTCAGCAACTTTCCATGGCTCAGGAACACGCTTTAGCACGAATGCAGCATTAATGAGCCGAGTTAGCTTAACGATGGCTTTACGTGGAAGGTGTTTTAGGATTTCTCCTGTAATAAGGTCATACCCTGGGGATTTTTGAGGTTAGTAATTTGAATTTCCTTTACAACTTCTTTCGGGGCCACAAGCTTAATTCTTTGATCTTGTAGAATATTGGCAAACTGCAAGTTATCTACAGACCCGTCATTTGGCTGAAAGGTTTCTTCCAGGTGATGTGCAAATCTTAGCTTTTTGGTCATTGCTTATGGCCCACTTTCCGTCAATTGCGCGTGACTTCTTTTTATTCCCGAAAATAAAACATCAGCTCTAAGGGATACAATTTTCGTCGCCGGAAGAAGCGCTGTCAGCGTTCGAGCAGGCTGAAAACGAGGTGTACGGCGGCGGCGGAATGGAAAAAGTGTTTCAAAAACTGGTTCAGACGCGCTTTGTATAGAGGCTTGTTGAGAGTATTTGAAAAGATTTAATAATAAAAAAATAATACATGAACATATTTTTTGTTTTCGCAAAACTTTCTGAGTGTCCCACGTGTTCTATGATTAAAGATTATACGTCGAAGACGAGAAAGATTAGCATTAATTCTTTCTGCACATGTGGCTACCTCATTAACGGCATCACTATGTAAATACTCAATATACCCAATATCTTTATTGCTTTACCATAATGTGTACTTAGGTGGTAACTATATAATAGAGATCATTATGGACCCTGTAGGGCACAGCAAAAGTTTAGAATGTCTTCAAACTGCTCCCAAATTACGATGTTTTATTTTAATTTACAGTTATTATATTTTTTTTAATTTTACATATTTCTTTGACATAATCTTCTCATAATTGACCTGTGTTGACCTACAATTCTAATTTCAACTCTTTATTAGTGCCTTTTGTGGACAGGATTTAGAATATTTACAGCATTCATTCAGATTTTTTTACAGTTGAAATGGCAATCATGTCATTTCGTTTGAATAGTTTTTTTATATATTTAATTCCGACGTAGGACGTTGTAGGCCTTCCAGATTGTAGATTTTAGACCATTTTCTATTTTGTTAATTACGTGGTACCTAATCGTTGACAGGCGTACACTGTCCTCCCATACCTTTGAAAACAGTGTAAAAGCCAATTATTTTTTAAAAGAGTCACCGTGCATTTTCTTGCCGGCTCTTCTCTATAGGCTATGGACCATAGAAACGACTAAGTTTCATAAGTGCCCATATAGGTTAAAGGCTCGTTCACACGGGCGCGACGCGACTGCGTGACACATAGCAACGCGTGTCGCGCGACGAGCGGTGCCTTTGTGTCGCGCTGTCGCGTCGCTCCTGTTTGTGGGAGACTTTAAGTAAAAAAAAAAAACAAGATTTTGATATTTTGATTTTGAATCCATCACGCGGGCCCAGTGCGGGTTGGTAAATGTCACATGTCTGCGATTTTTTCGGTTCTAGGACATCCCGGTTTCCTGACGATGTTTACTTATTATATTTGATGGATTTTGTGTAAATGCTACAGTTAATGTTTTCACTGGGTTCTTAGTTTTCCGGATACACACAACTGGCATAAAAATAACCGCGCTAGTACTGATGCACTTTGGCCAGACCGATCAATCATAGCCGGCTCATACACAGACACAGTGACACACGACCTTTAGGGAAATAAACTGTCATTCACTATAACCTACTAATCCTACTTCCTACATAATACCATATGCATAAATGTGAAAGTTTGTATGTTTGGACGTTTGGATATTTGGATGTTTGTAACACAATCACGCAAAAACGGCTGAACGTATTTGGCTGAAATTTGGCACACAGCTAGTTCATAACCTGAATTACAACTAAAGGTATATTTTATCTCGGCAGTAAGTACCCGTGGGACAATTCCCTCCTCTACGCCGGCGAAGCCGCGGGCAAAATTTATATTATAAAGAGGAAAGATTTTATTGTTTGTTTGTATTGAATAGGCTCCGAAACTACTGGACCGAGTTGAAAAATTGTCTGATGAACATCAACAACTTTTTTTTTGGGGCGAAGTGCTAGTAAATATTATAAATGTGAAAGTCTGGATGTTTGGATGTTTGTTACTCAATCACGCAAAAACGGGAAAACGGATTTGGATGAAATTTTGGCACACAGATAGTTTATAACCTTTATTAAAAAAGGATACTTTTACGTTAACGTTTCCGTGGGATAATTTTCTACCTCTACGCGGGCAAATCCGCGGGCATAAGCTAGTTTATTATAAGCCAAGTAAATAAGCTAAATAAATCAAGTTCATCGTAAATAAAAGGTTATATGTAGCTATCGCAAAGCTTGTAAACTTGCCTGGGTCGATAGGTTATTGGCAAAATGCAACGGATAAGAAAAAAAGTTAGTCTATGGTTGTATTGCTAAAGTGCGATGTTGGCTCATGATCATAAATGGAACAGAAAAATACCAAAGAAATAATTTATACAGAAGTACAGATACAATTATCATATCAATTATGAACTGTATAAATTGTAATTAATGCACATCGCAACAGTAGCATAAAATAAATTATGGAAACCTGTTACTGTAATCTGTCACTTATGCACAATTATGGGTAATACGATGTTTGGAACGTTCTAATTCAACGTGACTCCTCTACTGACGCTAGGATGAAGGATTCTTGCATGGAAAAGGTGAATATCCTAGAATCTGAAGTGAAAAATCCAAATACATAGTTAAAAAAGTATACGACAGATAAAACCACCGAAAGATCGATTAACGCTGCAGGTCTCCAAAAAGAAACAATTTAAATAACGAACAATAACGAACGTTTTCGCGAGAGTTCTCACTTAACCTTTATTTTTCTAATAATCCTGGTTCATTCAGGTTCAGGTCATTGGAATATTTTAATTTGTCAATTTGTCGGCCAAAGCATGCCTCATGTTGGATAGGATGAGACAGTAAGTAGGTACTCGAAGTCCCTTTACTTCTTTTTAATAATTTGAATTGCTTTTGATTCGAGAATTAAGGAAAACCGAATGTAAATTGAAAACAGTAGGTATTTCATTGGAAGCGCATTTTTTTTAGCAATGATAAGATATCCAATTAATCAACTTTCAAAATGTTTGAATTCAGCACACACATTATTTTCAAGTTTTCTTTACTAACACTAATATATGGATTCACGGTGCCAGTCTGATGATGATGCCAGTCGATGTCCCTTCCACCCTGTTTTGTTTTTAAATCAGTTTTGTGTCGCTGTTATCTAGCGTATTATTCAACATGTTTCTTTGTATTGTAGTCAATAAACTAGTGGGTACCTACTATAACTAGGTCTCAGTTGAACATAATCTAATATACACTAAGTAAAATAAAAAATTGCTTGACGCTCTTATTTTAAATAAATTAGCGAACCAAGCTGAACGTACGGACCCGTACATTACTCTACCGATCTACGCGCCGTGCATTCTGCGCACACATCATTTTTACCTATTATTGTAATTATTTGATGTAAAAATATCTTTGTATTTTTAATCAGTGTTTAAGATTCACGGGGGCCGGTCGGTTTTATTCCAAACCAAAACTTGAGCTACCATAAACGAGAATCATAAAATCGTATTCGTATTTATGATACCATTTTTTGTGTGATTGCTCTATAATTTTACCACCGCTGGGACATAGCCCTCCTCTCTGTGAGATGGAGTGGGACGTAATCCACCACGGGGGCCAAGTGCGGGTTGGTAGATGACACAAAAATGTCTTCGAGTTTTTGGTTCTAGGACATTAATACAAGAGCAGTGGTGATAAAATACACAAAGTAAAGTACCTGACTGGGTTCGAACACTTGAACCTACAACTCGTAAACCGCGGCCGTTTCCATTGGGCTACCGGGGCCATTGCTCCTCGCCCTTGAATGTGAACCGTAATAAATTCAATCCATACTAATATTATAAACTAGCTGCTCCCCGCGGTTTCACCCGCATACATCTTGATCCAGTGGAGTATCGGGATAAAAAGTACTCTATGTTTTAATCCAGGTTATAAACTATTTGTGTGCCAAATTTCATCCAAATTCGTTCAGTAGTTTTGGCGTGAAAGAGTAACAAATAATCATCCATAATTACAATCTTTCGCGTTTTTAATATTAGTAGGATTCGAAAGTAACTCTGTCTGTATGTTACCTTTTCACGCCTAAACCACTGAACGGATTTCGATAAAATTTGGCAAGGAGGTAGATGGCATCTTAGATCTTAGAAGATAGAAGGACATAGGCCAATTTTTGCTAGCACGTACTTGTAGGAATAATATTCGGCGACAACCACGCCGGCGCGCGGCGGCGGAGCCATGGACAGAAAATAATGCTAAATAAATGAAAATAATGTTGAATTGTTTTTTTCTGTCCTCCAAGATATCTATGCATTAGGTGTAAAAAGTCACAATTGAGGTTATTATACAGTTTACACAAAAAGTTGGAAATAACGGAAATAGTTTTGTATAAGTAAACATCTCGCTTCCTGTTTGTTGGTTTGGTTTACAAAGGTTTTAGATGCAGATTTGTATATTTTTTTTGTATATGTCTTCCTGATATTGTGTGGTTAGAGACGCAATAATTTCGTGCGATAAGAAAAAATATGTAATAGGTACTTAAAGCTTGTGGTACAACACTGGTGACCTCTTTAGAACGATCGTTTTGATTTATTTTATAGGTAATACTTGCTGACCCCGCAAACGTTGTTTTGCTTCTTTTTTTTAAATTTATGTTGGCCGATTCTCAGACCTACCTACCCGATATGCACACAAAATTTCATACAAGTTGGTCCAGCCGTTTCGGAGGAGTTTGCTAACAAACATTGCGACACGAGAATTTTATATTATTAGATTATCATTTTCTCTTGGCAGGAAAAGTCTTCAGTCAATAGATTCCACCTCGCATCCGCTGAAAACCACATGTTTTTAATGATATTTAATCATTTATTTACTTTACATAATATGGGGTATACTTATCGAATGATCCCAAATAATTTTTGTCAAGTTCTGAGGAGTAGATTTTGAGTTATCTTCACAAACATCACCCCAGTAGGGTTAGGCAGAAGTGTACCTATAGTACACCCACATTTCGCCAGTTATGCTTAAGTCCCATGTAATAGGGGGCGAGCCTATTGTCATCAACCGGGACAAATCCAGACTCAGGGCTGCTACTGAGAAATTCTAGACAGAAAAAGTCAAAAACACTTTGCCCGACCTGGGAAACGAAACCAGGACCTCATGCTCAGCAGTAGCTCTTGCGACCACTAGACCAACGAGGTAGTTAGCTTAAAAAAAGGTATTTTATCCACTTAGCGTATGTTGATGATGACAAAACTTCATTCTCACTTTTATTATTCTTCGTCACTTTTACTTAGCCAGTGAAGGTATATGAATTTGTGTGGAGTAGGTAGCACAACTATAAAGTGAAAAAATAACTCTTTATAAAAAAAAAAACAACAGTTCTTCTAAAAAAACACTACAAAGTGAAAAATAACTTTAACTTCGAAAGTCAAAAACATAACTTTGGTTTGTTTGTATTTTAGTTTTTTTGCCACCGAAGAAGAGAAACAAAGAAAAAACTTCTAACAATAATCCCTATGCCCAATTTGCTTTTTTTCTGATTGCCGGCTCGTTATGGCCGTTGAAGATTTAATCTATATTTCTTTAAGCAACATAAAAAGGTACAAAGCGGACTTTATACCATATAGCCAATTCCAGCAAACCTTTATACATAGAAAAAGTCTTATCCTGAGAATAAATATTGAATACTTGACAGTTTTTCCATACAACTGTCGGACGTTAATTTAACTTTGGTAAATCATCAACCCTTCGTCTAACTTCATTATCCTTCAACTTGCCCGCAGAACATATCAACCCACAATCCTTTCATTGTCACATGTCCATGAACCAGTCCTGCCGTCGACGCAGTGTCTATGTCAAGGCCGCTGCGTGAGCGCATAGTGACGTCAGGCAACGTACACGTTTTCAAGTACTGAGCAATATGTCAGGTATGTATGTGATACGCATACTTAGGAGACTTTATTTATTGTTTTGTGTATGAGGAATCAAGGTATTTATATTTAGTGGTAGAAATAAGTTGCATTTGTCTAATTGATATACTATATAATGTATATAGCATATGCATTTGTCGTTATGAAATGGTAACAAATTTTCATATGGAAATTCTGAAAAGTAACTGAAACATGTTAAGTTAGGCTGTTAAGGTGGATCTAGGTTTAGTTTATAATTATCGGCCCGCGACTTCGTCTGCGATCCAGGATTAAAAGTAGCCTTTGACCTTACACAGGTCACGGTCTATCTGTGTGCCAAATTTCATCCAAATCTGTTTAGCCGTTTTGGCGTGAAAGCGTTACAAACAAACTTACTTTCGCATTTTTAATATTAGTTAGGATAGAGGTAAAAGTTTGTTCGTTTGTTTGTAAGTTTGTATGTATGGTGTAATCTCTGGCACAAATATATGTATTAAAACAAAACAACAACAAAACTGTCGGATTTCAAATATTCTTTTTGCGTTGATGCCCAATTCTTGAGGAAGCGCTAAGACCCTAGGAGCCGAACAAAAAGAAAAAAGTCAGCAAGAACGCTAAGCGAAAACGAAGTAATAGGGCGGTAGGCGAAATTTGACGCGGACAAAGTCGCGGGCAGAAGCTAGTTGATTTATAATATCATCATTTGTTAGAATTTCTACTTTCATTCTACGGATGGACTATTCAAATCTATTCTCTTTCTTTAAAAGGACCTACCTATGAAGATTTTATTTTTCCAGTTAAAGCGCTTATTGTCAAGTAAACACTGGTAGAGTAAATACAATCATGTCAATATAACATAATAAAATTCACGTATCGCAATGTTTGTTACTAAACGGCTGGACCGATTTGTATGAAATTTTGTATGCATATCGGGTAGGTCTGAGAATCGGCCAACATCTATTTTAAAAAAAAGAAACAAAACAACGTTTGCGGAGTCAGCTAGTTACTTATAAAGTTTCCATTAGATTCGTGATTCTGAGTGCAGCGCGCAGAACTGATCAAACAATATCGATGTGTTTGAAGAACTAAGTTGACTCTCCACTGGTTGAGGTTATGCACCTATGTATGTACTTATGTGTGAAGAAGGCTTCTGTTTATTTTCACAGCATACCTAGTTGCATATAATGACTAACTAGTAATTTCTTGTTGGCTCGGACGTAAAACAATCACGCAGGGATTTTATCGCGCACTGGATTTTCGACCCTTTGTTGTTGTTCCGAGCATTGAGAATCCCACAATGTGCCAGAGTCCCAGCGCGTCGAAAAAACACAAGTGTCCCTGCGAACGAGGACTAATGGTAGAGGAATAAGAACCTCATTTTATGATGTTTGAAAGCTAATATATATCCGTTTTCAGTTTAAATAAAAAGTTTGGTGAAGGCGCCTATAATCAATTCTTTTTAATGTAAATGTTGACGATCAAAAGTGCCTATTTGAAATAAATGCTTTGACTTTGACTTTGAAGAGTTGGTAATTTTGAAAGTATTTTTTTTTTAACTTTCAACCCCTGCGTTCTTTTTTGCTGTCGTTTATTTAAAAAAAAACGCTCTACCATTTATTTTCACCGCAAAAGTATTTCACTTTTTTTATGAAACATTTTTTTATTTTTTTGATATCCGACGAAAAATTTCTACGATAGACGGTCTTGAATCATGTACTGAAATCATGCGACCATAACACCCTGTATATTTTTTACACAACTTTCGACATAGGTATGTATAAGGTACTCGTAAGTACGTACACGAAAATGTTTAAGACCTGCTCCAGAAGGATGTTTTTCATTCTTAAATAATTACAAATGAATGACGCTCATAGAGGTGTGTTCATTGCACGTGTTCAATTGTTAACAAACTTGAATTAATTACGTAGAACGTAACTTGGGTCATTCGCGTGACGTAGGTGGGTTTCTCAGATTCTGTGGTTATTGCATGTAGCATGAGTGATGTGTAAAAGTAAATTACAGGCTACGAATCATTACCTACTAACTATCATTAAACACTACGACTTATGTCTGCCGTTTTAAATCATTTACTTGTCACATAACTACTTATTAAATATATCTACATAGTGTAACTACCTACATAGGTAGTTGTTTGTTTTGATTTGTCAGAAAAGAAAATCAAAACAAACGAACAATAAAGTACTTCTTCTTAGCGTGTCGATGGAAATCTAAATGGACTTCGCCCAGAATTTGGCTACGAGTTTGGCGTCATCACTAGCGTCCATCAGTTTTTGTAACGTGCAGCTGACAAGACACGCAGGACATGATATCAAGTGTCCCGTCGTTTGTGGGACAGCACCACAATTACACTGCAAGGTCGTTTGTGAATCTTCAATAAAGTACTTAGTTTTGAATTCAAATTATAAAACACGATAAATCTATTAATTGGTCGACATGGAAATGGCATTCGTTTGAATTCGGAAATGCGATGATTGCCGAAACAAAATAGATGTATACAGAGTTAGACGAATAAATTCGATAAAAGATTGAGGAAAATTTAAGTGTTAGCTGAATATCAGACTACGTACTACTTAACACTTACGTAGATGAGTAGAGCCTGATGCTGCATACTGAATTGGAACACGAAGCATGTATGTAGGTACCCACTTAGTATTAGCTTTTTTCATTTTAAAGGGTCAAACTAAAATAGCTAGCAAAACTCCGCAGACGTGTCGGTTCGAGTGCGTGGGGTCGTGGATCTAAACATGATAAAACGTGGGGTCATCGACCTCAGTTAGTGTTATCACTTGAAATATCAGTATAAAGAATTTTTTTTTGTATTAATTCCACAGCCGTGATTAGTATCGATATCTAAACACGTTAAAACATATTTTCTTAACTCACACTTTAAGTAACAACACTACCAGCGGTCATTGGCCCCTTAAAACAAACACAAAATCTTTTAAATTTTATTTTATCGTGAAGCAGAGAGCATCAGGGAATTCAGGGAGCAGTGGTAGCCAAGTGGTAACGGCCGCGACTTACGAGTTGTAGGTTCGAACCCAGACAGGCGCTTTACTTTGTGTAAATTATTTCATAACCTACTCTCAAAACGGTGACGGAAAACATTGTGAGAAAACCGGCATGTCCTAGAACCAAACATTCGAAGACATGTGACATCTACCAACCCACACTGGGCCCGTGCGGTGGATTACGGCCCACTCCCTCTCACAGAGAGGAGGCTGACGTCCCAGCAGTGGGAACATTATAGGCTGATTATGCTTATGCTTATGCTACATATCTCGTCTGCAGGTTTTCGCTATCTACTTTAATTTAACCTGACCTGACCTGTACCATTGTAGCTGCATATTTTTGCCGCTTATTTTGTTTTACGAATTTAAATCCTAGCTGAAATTAAATTGTTTACAGAATAAACAATTTCATTTCAGCTTTGCCCATTCCCACAAGAATGTTTTCACGACTGCAACTAAAGAACCTACTAGAAAATACTTGGTTTTTCACACAGCAGTTGGTAACTGCGAAAATAATAAAGACGACTGAAATGTGTTTAACTTACAGCGAATTTTCACACACTAAAAATATTGTAAAAATCATGAGTTTCCGGTGACCGCATAAAAATATGTAATTATTTTTAAAATATATATTTAATCGCGTCAACATTTCTATAATAATTTTCCGTCAATTAGACCACTGTGTGAACGATGGCAGAAAATGTCACCGTTCACACTGCTTCGCTAACAAAACTCTAGTTATTATTAACCGTGGTAATTGGAAAAACACATAAAAACGTACGTCTGTGTTTAAGAATACAGGATTTATAAAATAGGTAAATTTTTTTTTTGCTGTATTTGGGAACCGCGTTTACTGTAGCCATAAAGTTTGTTGACCAAATAAAATCTGCGTTCTAATGTCCTTCATAAATGGTGGTAAGGTATATTTTTACAGAAGATAATTCTATTTACTTTTAACGGCTGCAACTTTACATCCGCAATCGTTACATCAGTTTGAGGTCAAATTGTATCGATTTAATTCGCAAATTCAGCAAGTTACTCATGTAGACAATTAAATGGCAAACCAAGGCATATTACTTGACTTTAAAAATTTCAGTAGGCACAAAAATACTATTTTTATAACGGGCAATAGCACTCTCAACCTGGTTACAAAATTGGACCTTGATGACACGGAGCAGCTACTCATTGTTCCCACGTAGTATTTAATATTTTGGGGTTTTTAACTGTAACAAACACGCTACACACACACACTCAAGCCATCATTCTAGCTCTCCTTACACTTCAAAGGCACGCTACACAGGCGCTCTCGTCGATCTATCGCCACAATATCAGGCTTATTGGCTACAATAGTCCTGTCAGTGATGATCGATCGATCCCAGTACAATGTGGCGTGACCATTCTCGAGAACTGAGTCGGGCACATACCTGTAGTACGTCACTTTCGATATTACAATTGGCACAATGACAGCCGAGTGCACGTTCCACTTGTCAACAACCTCATGTGCTAAGTGAAGATATTTGATTTGTTTCTCTTTCTTAGCTTTTACGAGGTTCCCGTCATTGGAACGGTAACATCGACAATCATTGTGCGGCGCGCTAATCGATCTATCACCAATATATCAGGTTAATAGGCGACAGTAGTCCTGTCAGAGAGAAGAGGTGAGATATGATCTGACCACCTCTCTTCAACTGATAGCCTAGACCAGGATTCAGGGCTAAGCAGAACCAAAGTGGACTCCAACTGTCTAAAATATTCTTCGTCTTCAAGACAATCGGGTTGGCAAATAAAAACGGCCCTATAAACGACTCAAGGTCATCAGGGTGCTGAGGTTCTACAAGACAGATGCACTCTATGCACCTTGCGTAGAGTTGCATCTGTTTTCTTGTATCTGAATCGAGTCGTAGGGCTTTTTATAATCATCTTATATTATTATGGTATGGTTTAATAAACCTACGGTATGGTCATAACATTTTAATTTTTCATCCGTTAGGGACAAATTTAAAGACACGAAATGTAAATGTGAGCGAACCAAAGTGCACAGAAAAGACAGAGAAACTTGTGAAGATTTATAAGTACGAGTATCAGTTGGTTTCCTTCATCGCTACTGTAATTAGAGGTGACAGTAATTGTAAGCTATTAAATAAAATAATGCAATACAGTACCTACGGCTGAGACTATGGAAGACCTCAGTACAATGCTCGATGACCATGGGCAATGGAGAGGGCTATGCTTGGATTTTCCGCAGGAGAACCATAAGGTAGCTGACGTAGCCCGAAGAATTATCAAACTTAAGTGGCAGTGGGCAGGGCACATTGCTCGCAAAACATGCATATGGCCGATGGGGCCGAAAAGTTCTGGAGTGGCGATCGCGTACCGAACGCTAAGCTAAGGAGGCCTTTTAACGCTACGTCTTCAGATTTAGCATTGGAATGCCTCCCTCAAGATGGACCGATGACCTTGTGAAGGCCGCAAAAATCCGCTGGATGCGGAAAGCAAATAACCGGTCAGAGTGGCGGTGCTTGAGGAACGAGACGTCAAAGTTTGTCAAGCAGTGGACGTCTTTCAACTGAAATGATCATGTTAAATGTTGAAACAAAATAATGTTTACTTTTCAGAACAATAATAACGGCGTTATCAGCTTAGTCATTTCTCACGTTTATGTTGAAGAATCGATTGGACTCGTGGTAATTTTTAATAAGATAGACCATTTAAAGCGACCTGATTTTATTGTTTATGCTAAGACAAAAAGGCTATTATTTCAGCGTCCAACATGATATAAACATAAATTGTAGCTTAAGTCAACAACTTTCATACTGGCCATTTATATTTAATCACTTGTTAAATCACCACACAGTCAACTCAAATGATTGTATTTTGTTGTTTAGCCAACCCGCCATCACAACAGCTAGTTGATTAAAAGACATTTTACTTGATTAAAAGGACGATATCGTTATTAACAAACACAAATAAATCTATCGACCTACGTATATACTCGTACGTAGCTGAAGTAGCCTGTCTGTATGACACACACTCTTTTCCTCTGCTAAGAGTCATTGTGAGCAAAGGAATATTCATAAAATCAGACCACCACTTTAATGCAAAATAATGATAGACGTAATTAGTTAGTTCTAGATCGAAGATAAAGTTATGTCTAGTCCTATCTAAAAACTAACGAAGCTCATCTCATTTACAACTTATAACGATCTACGAACGAGCTGTGCAATCTCTAGAATTAATTTGATCCCAGTACCTAGGTACGAGTAATTGAACGTGGGTTTTCTAACTGCAGATCCAATTAGATTTGAACATTAAACTAATTATGTGAGTTTAAAGGAGAAACTTTATTGTACCTAAATTGTATTACGTTAGTCTTGTTTAGATTTTTGTTAGGCAGAGAAAATTACTCTTTTCGGTGATTAGTTTTTCCGAAGATGAAAACTACCCATGTCGTTATTCATGTTTCTGGCGCGGTGGTATTATCCTCTTTGCCAAATGCAATAGATTAGTGAGGGAAAGGACTAATTTATTGTTTGTCACAAAAGAGGACGGTTTCCAAGTAAAAGCGGCGGATTATTTCTTAAAATTTTATACCCACTTGTAGGACAATTCTTTAATTTGGTTATTTTTCAGATGATTGACCGAGTCCCTGGCTAGAAACAGAACTCGATAGGAAAACTTTATTTTGTAATAAAGTTTTCCGAATAATTATCACAAAAAGCGATGGCTCTACAATATTTGTCATAGGTTAAAGGTAGCTATATTCTTGGATATCAGCCATAAAAGACAACAAACGACTTGTTGCAGGCAGCAATTGAAATGCAACATTTTAAGGGTTAGCATTTATTAAATGATAGGTAGCAAATAATAGATACTTAATTACGTTCAATAAAATTATAGGAGGTAAAGTTTAGGCTGGTATAGCATCCTATGTACCTGGGTTTAGGAATTCTATTGAGTACCAGTTCTAGATAAGATCTAGAATCAAATGAAAATCTTAGTCCATTATCTATCACAGCCGTGTATTGTCTGTCAGTTTCTAGAAAACGAACATTGCAAACACAAAGATATTGCTGACATGAGTTTCATGAAAACAACCTCTTGTTTTAAGTACATGACGATGTTTTGGATGCCAATAATTCACTTCACAGCTAGATTAATGTGACCATCCTATAATTACGTAACAAACTTCCGATCACAATCCGACAGTTAAAAAGTTTTTTTTTTTAATCCATTGCATTATAGGTTCCATAAACTCGTCTTCTCAACAACGTAAATAACGCAATGAACATGGCTGTACCTTCAACATAAAAGAAATCGAGATCAATTGTCATTTTATGAGTATTCGCAAGAAAGAAGGACGGAAAGAAGTTTATTATTTCTCTTCACTTTTTTACAATAGTTTTGCCCAAGATAGAGACTTGTGGAGGCTGCGTAAGTCAGAGGGAGAGGAGTCCTGAGGTTGAAAAATCCAGGTTAAGGCTAGCAAAACTTGATCGATAAAAAACTCCCTCTCAATTTTTTTAATACAGGGTGGAAGGGACATCGACGCACAACCAAATTTTTTGTCGGTTATCAAAAAAAAAAAATGCTCTGCATACATTTTGACCGCGTAGGTATTGCAGTTTTTTAGCGAGGATTCAGAATCATGTACTGAGTCCATGACTGGTTGTGCGTCGATGTCCCTTCCACCCTGTATTATTTTATTCGACTATTAGGTAGAGCATCAGCAACGTATAGATGTAAAAAGTTGAAACCACACTCAAAGAGCCTGTTATAACATTCTGCAAATAAAATAAATCAAACCGTATTACGAAATCTTAAATTACGTATTTTACTGCCTCCAAACAAGTGCATCCGCTTTTTTATTCTTAGTCATTCAAGACTCGCTCTGACGAGACAGTGCGTCGCATGCGCATTCATTTTGAAATAAGAACAAGACAGGACGTTTTAATAGCACGCAGTGGTCTCACATGTTCCCGTGGGAGAGTTTCATGGCATTAAGGAAGTTTTTTATGTCCTGCAAAAAGATCGGATATTCCTTTTATAGTTACTAAATGACGTTGCTACTTCTACTTAATTAATTATCTTCCTGTGGGTTAATTACTTTGAAATTAATTATTTTTTACCATGCATATAAAAATATCTATGTATAGATTTACGACAGAATCGAGAGTATTAAAAGAACGTCAATTACAAATTTTCAGATTATTATTTTCCGTCTATTGTTAAAAAATGATTACATTTTGAACAATGCCTAGTTTTCTAGACATTAACCTAGGTACATTTTGTATCGACGGCCATATCGTTTTCCGGATCCATTATATTGTGGAATTATTTCATAATTAACAATGATAAATATTAGCAACGCTCGAGATTATGATCTAGGATCTAGGATAACTAGAAAATTAAGTATTATGATACTATTATAATATAGCCTGTACAGGCAAGATTGTTGTAGAATAAAATTAACTGGGTCGAAATCTAGGTTAAATAGGTTTACATAAATTGCTTTTAAAATAAAATGAGCCGTATTTAACCCTCTCATGCCTTAGGTATAAAAATCGAATCTCGAATTTGAACACGAATATGCCAAGGGACTTAAATTTAATTAAATCATAATTTATTGCCGTGTCAAGGTATATAACAGATTAGTTAAATAGTGAGAGAACATTTGAATAGAAAAGTCAGCTCTACATTTTAACTTTTTCTTTTGCTAAAGAACGTACTTATGTCATCTCTTATTTTTTTTATAGTCGTGAGGTAGGTGCCTAATAATATTAAAGTGTGGTCTAACAGCAGCATCGGTTGCAATTTTTCACACGGTAATGTAATTAAGAAAACCGTTTATGATCGACCTAAGCATTTTCACTTTATCGCGTGCTTCCCATGGGAGCCATTGACGAGCGTATCGGGCTCACTATCTAGCACAATTTGATACTAATAATGCAACATCCAATCAAAAGGAGAAACTTGTTCATTACACGATTAGTATGAAATTATCTCAATAAATCAACAAAAAGTTAAATTACCATGGTTATATAATAAGATATTGGCACAACGAAAAACTTTTGTGTTTTTATTTTTAACTCTTCTTTTTAAATAATGTTTTGTATAATTTAGAGCATTGGCCGCATTGACTTGCATTAATTAACCTACAACTTATTTGTGCCATAGTGGAAAACTGTTTTTTTTTTCTCTGGATGTACACATTTGCATTAGGTAGGTACGGAATGGTGACGGTGTGCTCATGTTGAGAGGATGAATGAAAGGAGACTAACAAAAGGTATTTACAAGGCAGGTGTGAGTGGAAATACCGGGAGGGGACGCCCGAGGAGGACATATAGTGACCTTATTGGTGATGTTCTTCAGAAAGGTCAGGTGCGTAGTTCTCGCAAGCGGCGCGCGTGTGTGACTGAACATAATCGAGGCAAAAGCAGTATGTAAGTATCGTAGCAGGTGCCGTTCTGTGGTTTCTGCCTACCCCCATGGGAAGAAGGCGTGAGTTTATGTTATGTGTAGGTACTACAATAGAATTATATCTGATAGAATAATTCTTGATTCACCCGAGTTTTTTATTAAATGATAATTAAGCAGACAACTACCTATTAGTTGTCTGCTTAATTATCATGACACGATCTGAATCTCAACAAGATTCCATTGCCCGTAGTCTTGGATCAATAACTACGTTCCGCCCGCGACTTGGTCTGCGTGAAATTTCTTGTAACGAGAAACGAGAAATTAATTATTAATTAATTATTTTTAGTAGAAATTTGCGAAGAGATAAAATTTGTGACTTTGTATAAGTACTTAATATTAGTATACATAAAAACTCAGAAGAATACACTTTTAGTGTAGTTGCAAGTTTCCGTATCGCTTATCGCATAAGTAGTGTAAAAAATACCAGTTGAACTAGCAATCATAATAAACACAGATTTTTTTATGATTATAACGATTTAAGATGGCGATAATGGCAACAAAGAGGCTCTTTCTGCTACCAAGGTACAACATTCTAACATAAGTATTGTAGAAAATTAGTAATTTAATTTACATGCACTTAAAAGTAATTTTATATCGATAGTGGTTACGCCTCGGTAACTCGGCTACTCACAAGGCTGAAGTAATTTAATCATAGCACATCCTTGCGTTTCCAAAATTTTAATTGAAATAGTAACTGATTTGTTTATGGTCAGCTGATAATTTATTTTTATAAGTATTTTTTTTTTGTTTTTATAAAGAAGGATAGGTACCTATAATAGTGTTTCTATAAAAAGTAGTAATTGCTCCGAACTATTAACTTTATTTTATTTTATAAGAAGCATCAGGATCTTTCTTTAATAAACTTTATTACACACTTTGCTGAACATCGAAATAAAAAACATTAAAAAAACCGTACCTCATTTTGCATCCAAACATTTTTCTCAGTCAACACAAACGCTGAATTATCATAACAACACTTTTCCTTGTCCATTTTTTCACTTCCAAATGACATTAAATCAGTTTCACACAATACCTACTGAGAAAAATTAAATGAAATAACCGAGTGGTGCGGTGTGTTAAAAACCTTGAACGCGATGCGTTTAAGAATGCAACTGTATCGTAAAGCGCAACATACAACATATATTCGATACATATGCGAGTTGCGACGTAGGGTTAAGAAATGTTTTCCTGCCGAACTGCTGTCAAACTGGTTGACAGATCACTGCGCGGGAAACCGACTCGAGGTAAACTGACCGCGGCGCTGAAACGTTCTGCCTAATAAATAAGAAAAAAAATGCACAAGCCGGATTTCTGTACACTTGCCGAAGCGATCTACTTAGACTTTGCATAGATATCCATAATGTGCTCGTTCGTTCAAATGTTCAAATAAAATTTTCCAACGCGAAATTATTATAAAACGATTTGTATAATGACCTTTTTGTAAATTACCTAACTGTTTTTTTTAAATAAAGTCTTATTAGTGACAAACGCTTGTTTACAATTTATAAGTGTGATGTGAGCAATAAAAGTAACAGTCTATTGCAATAAAATGCTAATTGTTATGAGTCCAAATGTCTAATTAAGAATAACAGTCAACCTGTCTGCTAGTAATGAATAAATAAAAGTGTGTATAATACATAATGTGTTTTTAATAATAATTAAAAACATTTTTTTTTTAATTTTTGAACAAATATTATTATTATTATTAATACGCAACAATATCCATATCAAAGATTTCACGCGACTGTACCTATAAGCTAACAGTCTTAAAATAATAATATGTACAAGTATCTAAAAGGGGAAGGGAAACATCTTAATTTAATATAACCTTTAACTTGATTTCAAGATTAAAAAAACATAACATCACGCCTGTAATTCCAGAAGGGTTAGGCAGAAGTGTACCTTTAGTGCACCCATTTCGACAGTTATGCTTAAGTCCCATGTAATAGTGGGCGAGCCTATTGCCATCAATCATCTTGATTTGAATGCAGTCGCGAATTTAGAAGAGAGTGGTTTTTAATTTTGTTTGTTTTTATCACAAATCGATAAATAATACGATAAGTACCTACCTACTGAAAACAAATAGGATTTAAGTAATTTGGCAAATTTGAAAACGGAAATAATAACCAAGCCTTAAACTACCATAACTATATTAACCACAGGTGATACCACACGGCACAGCCAATAAAAATAAGTTTCTCTCCAATGCAAAGACGCTCCTGCTTCCATTGACAGAACATAATGCAATAATTAGTGATTTGTTATCACGTTACGTCATCTCGTACAATTGATCACTGTTCTCACTTGGCCTTGACACCCTTTGACACCGTTTGATCATTGCCTTTAGAAATAAAATAAATACAATAAAACAATATAAAAAGAAACTTCGTTTGTAACCTAATGATCAAATTACTCCAATCTAAAATTATTTTTAATCAATCTTTTTGGATTATTTTCATGCCGGAAAAAAACCACTTAGTACTAGTAGAAACCTATTTGAGAAGCTCCTTCGAGTCTTGAAAAGAAAACCATTATGGCTTGCTGAACACTGAATGACACTCTCTAAAATATTATTCGAAGAAAAAAACACCCGTGACATAACTTTATCCATGTTGCTATTGTTTTGGAGATAAAGAGTTTCCCAGATGCAATTCACAAACGAAAGTTTAATCCTTTACAGCTTACACAATACTGCACCGGTAAAAACCCAAACACTAGTCCATTTAAATTGATGACCTTAACACACCTAGATTTTTAACAATAAATGGTATTGTTTTTTGGTTCGAGTACGACACTGCGAGAAATTGGTCATTGAAGGGTTACGAAAATCTAGTGCGTTGTTTAGAGACAGAGGCAATGGTGGGGTGGTGTAAACATTTTTGTGATAAGTAAATACTACTTGGACTATTTATTATACAATAGATAGTTAAACATACTCTTTATTATGTACACCTTATAATAAACCAAATCCAATCCAATACCCAATCTTTTAGTAGTCAAAACCACACAAAAACATTGTTAGTCGCTGCCGTTACCACTGGGCTACCACTGTTCTTCATAATAATTAATAACTAATAATTTAATTTCCTGTCCTTAATTACTGCCCAAAAAAAAACTATCATAGATGTGTAATCTAGCAGGCCAGTACTAGCTGCACTGGTTTGCTCGGCCGGTCGAGTGGTCGAGTGCAATGCTCGGGAAAGTAGGATTAAACTACACTGCAGAACTGTAGTGTGGTCGATGCACTGTGATTATTCCAGGGATGTATTCAGAGAGGTGCCCAGATAGGCAAAATAATGTAGGGTTTTATTATAAAAAAGAAACTGTTTTAATCGCAAAAAAGTCTCGGTTATATTGAGACGAGCTGGCAAGCATAGTATATTTGGAAATAACAAAAAAAAAAAATATACATCATGCTCAACTTCGATTTACAGTTATGTAGTTTGCTACAAAAAAACTGAACATTTTTTATTTTCAGTTTGTTTCAGTTTGCAAACATAGGTATAATACCTACAAATAATTAACAAAATTATAAATTGCAAACTTCTATAAAATAAACTATTATAGGATTAACATATATCATCATTATCCATTAGGTAGGTAGTCAGGTACCGGTAGAGAATAAAATATTGAATGGCTGTCTGCTGGCTGTCAAAATATTTGCTAAAGCATGTTTTTTACTGAGACAAGAAATATATTACTTTATTTTATATATTTTTTGTAGTAACTCCTCAGGCGCGTTGCTATGCCTGCGATAAAAGAAAGCTTATAACGGATTATAAAACTGTAAAACCTAGCCTTCTAAAACAGGATATAGTAGTAGACAATAGACACATGTCCTCAAAATAAGAATTTTAGAAAATGTTTACACAAAGAATTAGATCTATGTGATCGGACTTTCAATGCAGAAATTGGAAAAGAACGTATTTTTTTATATATTTGTTTGTAGTCACAATTTGTTGGTAAAACAAGCACAATATCTGCTATTTTTAAATGGTTATCAAACAATCGTACTTTTTATTGATCACAGAACTTAAACTAGATAACGATTCTACATGTACTTACCTTATACAATTATCGGCGTAATGCATATTTTCTGAGAGCTAGTCGTAGTTTTAAAGAAATCTCTTGCGAGCACGGCATTGACCTTTTCTGCACCAATGCAAGCACGGTTAGGAATCTCTTGGCAGAGCCATTTTTTGTACAAGAAGCACCTGCCACCTAGCCGTTTATTGTCCAACTAAATTTCGTAGTCGATTGAACGAAATTAACCAATTGAGGAAATAACTTCATAGCGAGTGTGAGGGTATATTAATTTTGTGTTTTTTTCTGTGGAGGCTTGTAATTAGCGATTTAGTTACATATTAGTGTTAATACAATGTTATTAGTCTGTAAGACTTCCTAAAAAAAAAAAAAACAATAAAAAATAAAAAAAAGTTAATTTGAATAAATGATTCAAACTAGGCTGAGAGTCAGCACTTTTCGAACGTCAAAATTACATAAGACAGTCCTCCAAAACGCCCGCCCTTCGCAAAAAAGTTCTTCTCTCTGCTTGCATGTTGCATGATGCATTCAAATTAATACATCTTTATATTTTCTTTATCGTATCTTAAAAAAATGCAAAATGCATGAGGAAAAGTCAAACCACCATTGAAAAATCATGTCAATGGGCAATTAATCATCATCTGCGATTCCTTTTTTCTGAGCTTATTTTTTTGTTGTTTTTTTCCTTATAAAATCCTTACAGAAAATAGATATGAAGGCAGATTCTCTTACTACACTTACTAAAAAACGTTCAAATTCAAGACGCAATCTCATCTCAGCGACAATGAATGTCAAAAACTTGTCAAAAATGTTGTGTAAATTGATTGCAGTTTTGACGGATTGAGACTGAGATATGAATGCGAACGTTCTTAAAAATACGGGAATTGCCTGTCAGATCAGTTGAAAATACTATCCAATTAATTTGAAATGGGCAGCCATTTATGGACTATCATTATGATTTGATCCCTAAACTATAATATACCACTTATTAATTTGCAAATCGCTCATCACTTTATTTCCATATCTATCGAGTATTATTTTAAAATGATAAACCACGTATCTTTATTGACAAAATACAGAAGTTCTGTAATTCGTATTTTAATTCGGCCAAAATATTTTCAAATGCATATCATGTGTTTTCATTTTAATAGGGATTTGGCGAACACCAATAGCGGAAAAAGACAACGGAGCAGAAAAGAAGAAGTTAATAAAACCTATTGATTTTATCATGTAATTTTCTCAAAAAAACTCTTCTTTTTTCTTCCGAAAAACTCATTTTCCGAAAAAAAATGGTTATATTCAGCCGAAAATATCTCTGCCACGAATAAACAGCCCATCCTACATTCAATAGGTATTTTGAAAGAAAAGTGAGTGGCTGGTTTTTCCAACACACCTGCCCACGCCGATTTTTTATGTCAACAACTAGTAATAACTGTCTAAGTAAATAACTAATGATTTTAAAAAACGAAGCGGGTCGAGTCCGCTCCTGTCGTAACCATAGAACGGGTTGCAGGTTTTGCTTTTTTCATGCAATCGCGTAGCCCCGGGGTATCGTCATATAATATCTCATTTCTATGGAAAACGGTATGGCATACTCTCCGGTAGAAAAAAAAATGGGTAACCTTTTAAATTGAACAGATTTCTGGAAAAACTCTATTAGGTGACTGAATTGCAACTGTATGCCGATTCTAGTTACAGAATAGCACTACTGCACCCTAATTGCGTAACACATTTTCGTAAACGATTACGACTAATCTGTTTGATTTTGACGGTTCAAGAACATTCATTGCGTTCTATATATTGTTGAGCAGAATTTTTATCGAACTCAAGAAGCAATGGATTAGCAATCTGTTTCAAAACGATTCAGATTCCGATTGATTGTGTATTACGCAATTAGGGTGCTGGTTGATTAATCTACTGCCTACCAATCACGTGCTCCGAAAATATTGAATGATTGTTGTAATTTTCTTTTTACTTTTTTACTATTAGAATGACTGTTAATTATTAAGTGTGTGGTGAAACATGGAAGGTACAGCAACATCTTGTGGTATTTTGTTACACCAAAATCACAACTTATTATCTATTTATCTATTTAACACCTGAGGAGCTGTTGTGCACAGCAATTCTTTCTATGATGCAGTACCTACTAAAGTATTTATGAAATTTGTATGACACTCATTTAACTTACATGTGTTTATCTGGTAATTATTGTACTGCTGAAAAGCAAACCTTTAGCTACCTTTGTCTATTTTCCACATTCTTTTATCTCATTTCATGTGATCTCTTATTATTTTCCTTTTATTGAATGTTGTGACATTTTGTATCTAACATTGTCATCTGTCAGTTTTTCTTTTTCTATGGTATATAGAGCTGAAGGTATCGTAAAACTAGTGTTAAGCCAGGTTCTCACTGTAAGCCATCTTTATTGTTCCTGGCCGATAACCAATTAAGAAGTACATATTTGGATTTACAACAAAAAAAGTCACTTCTAGAAAATCTGCCAGGGCCTATAAAAGGCAACCGTTACTTTTCACCAGGTTCTTTTGATTCCGTCTTTTGACTCGTTCTTTTTGACTCCATCTATTGACACCTGGTTCTTTTTTTTTCTGTTCCTTTGCTTGATACTCACCAGTCAATGTATTTCTAAAGCTCCTTAATATAAACGTTTTGAAACTCACTGAATTTATTTAATATTAACATCTTGTGTGCGTGAAATAGTTTGACTCATTCAATCACCTCCGACCCTCCCACTTGCGTCTACGAGAGGAGTTCGAAACGTCTTGGAGAGAATAAATTACTTGGCGTGAGACGCCGCCTGCAATACAGAAGGACGAGAGGTCCCAACGTCTCCATTATTAACATTTATCTTATTTATTTCTAAGATTGAACACCACACGGTTTGCCTCACTGTCTAACAACAACCGACGTGGGCTCCCTCACAACGGGCTGCGGGCTGGTGGAGCGGCTGCTGCGAGTTTCCACTCGACAGACTGCGGGCCGGAGGAGCGACCGACGCGTGCTGCTTCAACCTCGAGCTGCTTCGCGACCGTGAGCTCCCTCGTGTCAGACTGCGGGCCAGAGGAGCGGCCTACCCGAGCTTCTACTAATTATTAATATCTTTTTCTACATACTTTTGTATTTTATATTTAAAAATTATTTCATTTTAACTTGTGACCACGTTTAGCCAGTCGGCTAAACGTTACGTAACAATCTCCGCAAGCAAAGTTAAAGTATTTATTTATAAAACATAGGTGGTTGTAAAAACAGGAAATTAATGAATTCAGCAAAATGATTGTAGACTAGCCCCTTGCATAGAAATTCGTCGGCTATTAAAAAGCTTAGAACAAATGGTTTGGTTATGATGAGAGGATGAATGAAAGGAGATTAACAAAAGGTATTTACAAAGCAGATGTGAGTGGAAACGCCGGGAGGGGACGCCCTAGGAGGACATAGAGTGACCTTATTGGTGATGTTCTTCAGAAAAGTCAGGTGCGTAGCACTCGCAACCGGCGTCTGCGTATGATAAGCAAAACAAGCATGTAAGGATCGTAGCAGGTGGTGTTCTGTTGTTTCTGCCCATCCCCATTGGAAGAAGGCGTCAGAGTATGTGTGTATGTAAAAAAGAAATACTGTTTCATACATTCTCACAGCGTAGATATTGCACGTATCTATGAAACAGCATTTTTTAAACCAATGGAATATTTCTCAAACTCAAACACAAAGCATTTATTTCAAATAAACCAATTACAAGCACTTTTGAATTGACAAGTGCTCGGTGAGTCAGAAATATGAAGCTAGTTGCCTATTCCAAAGCGTAGTAGGTACCTATGGAGACTCTTTTAAATAATAGTGAAAATATGTTACATTAGTCTTGTTGAAATTATACACGTGAGAACGATGTAGAACGACGTGCACATTAAAGGCGTCCGTAATGAGAAACATACAAACCAAAATCAAAAACCAATTCGGAAATTAAAATAAGCCTTGGCAGCCAAGTGATGACCAGTCCCCACTGACGGCGACCGTTCACGAAAATTACGTATGGATCAGCACCGTTTAGCTTAATCATTTTTAAGAGAACTTACGCCATTGGCTAGAATGGCTAGAATCATGTGCTGAAATCATAGTTACAATTTGAGCACTGGTTAATATTTTTCCTATATGTTTATATATCACTATGTTTTGTCGTTGACGGCGAACAAATATCAATAAAGTAGAAGGTATCAAAAATTACGCTTAGTAACAAACAACAACCAATGGAGGGATATCATCAAAAACGTTGTCGGTCATATCACGAATTCACGGCGCTCAGCAATGAGCAAACGACTGAAGGAGGATCATGATTGTGGTGATTCAACAATTTGGCATTCCCATCCCACACGTTTTATGAAGAACAAAGAACAAAGACCCATCTCTTCATTCATTTCTGAAAACAAAAGACATAAAGTCCAATAACATTGAAAGCAGTCCAAGAGCTCAGTATATATAACACAATAAATCTAAATCCAGTGAATTGAACCCTTAAAAAATGCTTTAACGAGAGCTTGACTCTTGCTCTATAGGATTTGCATCGAGATAGATCGTTTTATGACTTAATGTGTGTTCCCAGTTGAAGTGGTAGTTAATGTGTGTTCCCATATTCATTTCCTTTTTAAAAAATTGTCTAGTTTTTTTTTAAATTATTGTTGGGTAATAAATTACAATAAACAAGCTAACTTGTTTGCATAAAATATAATCGCATTTTTGTTCATCACTATCAAAACCCACAAAACAAAACAAAAAAAATTAGAACCAATTGAATAAACCCTTTCAATTACAACATACAAAGTTCAAGTAAGAAAAAAAAAAAAAAAAAAAATTGCATAAAATTTCAAGTATTAGTTTACCGGCCTTCCTCTCCTCGGTCCACAGTACTGATAAATTAACCGGGAATATTTTATCTTCTTCACTGGTCGATTTTGAAGTACCGTGTTTGACCGATGCGTTGAACGCTTGGAAAATGGCTTGTCCCAATACGGTTTTCCCCGACAACCGGTCTTCCCAGAGACGGTGGGACGTGCCGCTCTGCAGTATTATACGGAATACCCTAATAAACACGTCACCTAATACTGTTGAGCATGCTCGTCTGCTGGCTGTGGGAGAATGGGAGTCAGGCTTGTGGCTTCAGGCGCTCCCGTCATCCACCATAGGCACAATGATGGATGACTCATCGTTTCGGCTCGCTACATGTCTCCGCTTGGGCGCACCTTGTGTTGCTCCGCATCGGTGTCACTGCGGTGAAGCTGTCGACAGTCTCGGGCACCATGGCTGTCCTGCTACAGGAGCGCAGGTCGCATAGCACGGCACGCCAGCATCAACGATATTATTCGTCGAGCCCTTGTCACCGCCGGTATACCTGCGGTTTTAGGACCAAACGGTTTGGTACGTGACGATGGAAAGAGACCAGACGGTATGACGTTGTTGCCTTGGAAGATGGGTAGGCCTCTGGTGTGGGACGCAACCTGTGTCGATACCCTTGCTCCATCTCATGTTCCTAGCACGGCGAGCTGTGCTGGCGCTGCTGCTGCGGCTGCTGAGACCCTCAAGCGGCGCAAATACTGTAACCTTATGGATAACTACAGTTTTGAGCCGTTTTGGGTCGAAACGCTCGGGTCATGGGGCCCGAGTGCGCGCATCCTTTTTAGACAAATTTCTCACCGACTAGTCGACACTTCACGTGACCAGAGGGCTGGATTGTTCTTTGGCCAAAGAATTAGCATTGCCATTCAGCGTGGCAATGCTGCCAGTCTTCTGGGCACGTTTCCAGATGACAGCGATGCGGACGAGTACTGCGACGCCTGAGTGTTTTATATTAATTTGTACAGGTAGTTAGTTATTTAGTAATTTAATTTAGTTATATATATGTTGTTATGTTTTAACCAATAAATATTACAACATTCCGTTATAAATTTATGCACCCAGGACTAGCTCCAGTCGAGAGAGCTCCTCAACGGTCAACAGTACAGATAAGAAATTTTAAATGCACATTAAATTATGATAGCCCTTTCTAAAGTCCATCATGGCTTGGCTGCTGCACCCAGGTCAACAGTTTAGACACGAAATTTAATATACGCATTTAATTATGATAGTCCATTCAAAAGTAAATCATGAAATGGCTGCTGCACCCAGGATAGCTCCAGACGATGAAACTCCTGAGGAGATAACAGCAGAGACGCAAAAAAAAAACGAATACGAATATGATAGCCCGTTCTAATCTAAGATAGCCGTCCACCATGATCTGGCTGCTATACCCAGAATTGGCTCCAGACAAGGGAACTCCTCAACGGTCAACAGCAGAGACACAACATTTTATATACGCATACATGATCTGGTGGTTGTATGCAAGGATAGCTGCAAACGAGGGAACTCCTAAACGATCAACAGCACAGACACAAAATGATGATAGCCTGTTCTAAAGTACTTATGACATGACTTGGATAGTGCAACTCGGTTGGCTTCGCACCATTTCTTGTGTTAAGTCGTATTTGGGTTCGTTGGATTAGTACAAGTACCTTTCAAGTAAAGTTAATAGAACGGATATTTAAACAAATTCTAATGCTAGTTTTTATTTTTTTAAACCTAGTGAACTAAAACTTACGTGCTTAATAAAACGTACGTTATCATAGAACTTTAATATGTTCTTTAAACCTTAAGGCTTATCTTAAAGTGAAAGAAGGACGTTCACGCGTCATACTTTTAAAGAAAATATGCAAGTTCTTTATAAACATAAGTTTTATTTAGCACGTTTTAGTTCATTAAAAACTTGATGTCCTGCCACCCTGTACTTATATAGCCTGCAAATATACCAAAACTTCAATACCCAAAAGTATGGGGGAGCTGATTATTTTGTGCTATTACGATGTTGGTCCTATGGAGAAAGTTGTTCACATTGATAGTGTGTAGCACACCCTTAAATAATTAGTACCACAAATTACATGATACACGATGAATGAGAATAATTTAACGCATCCCATGAAAAATCTTTGTCAACTAACCACCATTCAGTCAGTCAGTCAGGATTTGATGCAGCTGATAACCTAGTAAGGCAGTACAGACAGTCCGGTTACAGGCATCATGTATCCTGGGGACTTGGAATATGCTAGAGCTTTACCATTTTATTTTTATAGTACAAATTAGAACACATTTACTACAAAATGATACTTAAAAATGGTTTCAATCGACTAATAACTTTCCGAGAAACAGCTAGGTGAAAATTGTGGATTTTATGAAAAATCAAAGCATTGTAGCTATCTCAAATTCAACCGTACAAACCCTTTTCTTTTGTACAGATAAAGCATAAATACTACTAAATCCTACCAAATTTTCAAGAATATCGGTCGGCTAGTTTTCGAGTTCAAAGGTGGCTCCTCAGTTCAGAGGAGCCACCTTAAAAGTCCTGTAACTATTAAAGGGTTTTACTACAAATTCGGGCCTACAAAATCGCGTTTGTTCCCACTATTTCGACTCAATAGTTCGATCGTCGAACTAGTGAGAATATTTTTTCTCAATTGTTCGACCGTCACGTGATCAAATATATTTAACGCAGATAAAAAAAAAAAACTTATTTTTTCCGCATGATCATTGTATTTGAGCATCAATAATGGCGTGTCAGTTTATTTTCTGAATGTTCATCATCATCATCATCATCATCAGCCTATAGTAGTCCACTGCTGGACATAGGCCTCCCCTAATGAGCGCCATAGCGCCCTGTCTTCAGCTCGACGCATCCAGCATCTGCCTGCAGTCTTTCGCAGATCGTCATCCCACCTGGCCGGAGGACGTACTACACTACGTTTGCCGAGTCGCGGTCTCCACTCAAGAACTCGTTTACCCCAGCGGTTGTCGGTTCTTCGCGAGATATGGCCGGCCCACTGCCACTTAAGCTTGCTAATTCTTTGAGCTATGTCGATAACTTTGGTTCTCTGTCGGATGTATTCGTTGCGAATTCTATCCTTCAGAGAGACTCCGAGCATAGCTCTTTCCATAGCTCGCTGAGCGACTTTAAACTGGTAGACCAGCCCTATCGTGAGTGTCCACGTCTCAGCTCCGTAGGTCATGACGGGTAGGACGCACTGATGAAAACTTTAGTTTTCAAGCCTTGCGGTATGGATGACGAGAAGACTCGGCGTAGTTTCCCAAACGCTGCCCAACCTAGCTGGATCCTCCTCTTGGCCTCCCTCTCAAAATTGTTTTTACCTAACTGCAGAATTTGCCCAAGGTAAGTGTACTCGGAAACAATTTCGAGAGGGTGGCCATGTACGACGACCGGTCCCGGATCAATGAGACCATGACTTTGGTTTTATCCAAATTCATGCCGAGACCGATGCGTCGCGAGGCTGAAGCTAGGCCGCCCAGCATCTGGTTCAGCTCCTCCAACGACTCCGCCATTAAGACTATGTCATCAGCGAATCGCAGGTGTGAGATGTAATCGCCGTTTATGTTAATGCCCTTACCTTTCCAGTCCAGCGTCTTAAACATATCTTCCAACGCGCTCGTGAACAGTTTCGGGGATATAACATCCCCCTGTCTCACTCCTCTGCGCAGTTGGATGGGTTTGGACTGCTGGTCCTGTACTTGGACACTCATGATGGCGGCGTCGTAAAGACATCTCAGTACCTCGATATAGCGACAGTCTACTTGGCATCGCTGTAAGGATTCCAGAACAGCCCAGGTTTCGACAGAATCAAAGGCCTTCTCATAGTCCACAAAGGCCAGACACAGGGGCTGATTATACTCTTCGGACTTCTGTATAATCTGCCTCACTGTGTGTATGTGGTCTATGGTGCCATATCCTCCGCGAAACCCGGCCTGTTCCGGTGGCTGGAACTCGTCGAGTCTCCTGGCGAGACGGTTCGTGACCACTCGTGAGAACAGCTAATAGACGTGGCTCAGGAGTGAGATGGGTCTGTAGTTTTTAAGGAGTTCTGAATGTTAATAAAAAACATTACATTATTTTATATAAATTTCAGCTGGTTTCTTATCAAAGTAAATTAATAATAAAATCATCGTTCTATCACCCGGAAGTCATCCACTGTACATTTCCTTTTATGCATCTATACCTACCCAAAGCACCTACGTATCTACATCATTTTATGATATTACTAAGGGCATACTGTTAGAGAAAGATAATTTAAGAGTTTAAGATATTTATTACACATGAGCCATCTTACGCTGAACCCTCTTGACACAATTGATCTACAACATTCTTTCTTTTCACAACAGACAAATACAAATAGGTTGGATATAAATACCTACCTAACACATCATACATTAAACATTATAAACATTTAACTGAACGCCCCACCATAATGAGTGGGGTAATAAATAGTATTGTTTATCTTATTTTGAGAGTACATGTTTATATTATCTGACTGAATAATTTCTTTTTTTACTCAGAAACACAGTGGTACAGACTACCGATGTGCAATAGTAATTACCTACGACTAGATAAATATAAACCTTTAATTAAAAAACAAGCGTTTTTTCCAAATTTTATTTTAATGTTTTTTGTCTCAATTAAAATAATTTATTTTGTCGATGGTCGAACAAATGAAAAAAAATCTCAGTAGTTCGACGATCGAACTAATGAGTCGAACTAGTGGGAACAAACGGAAGCTTGATAAAGTACTACAAAATATTGGTAGAACCCGCTTTTAAATATGAGACATGGCTCCTCAGTCCATACGGCCACGGTTTATCGTGTTAGACGTAGGTAAGTGTTCTATATTTATGTACAACACAAAACACAATTATGTGAGATGTTTATCAAATCAACATTCTGCAGTTTAAAGCACGTCGTACCTTATGTACCTCTCTTTGTTATCTTGCATACAATATAACAGGGCTGCTACAATTCCTGTTTTTAAGAAACTACCAACCAAGGGACTCTTCACTTTAACCAATTTATAGTGCTTAAAGTCAATTTAATACTAGCAAAATGAATTAAAAATTACCCAGAATAAAATTGACTTTTCCGCTTAGGCACGATAAAATATTTAAATAGGTATCTGCCTATGTATACACTGCAGTATGCCTAACTTATCGGGGTTTTTCAACCAAGGGGTAATTTACCGTCACGGCGGGGAGTTCAATGAATGCTTACTGCTAAGAATGCAGATATTTTCCTTAAAAGATAAAGCCAACCTGCAGTTTACTACTTGAACTTTTATATTATTCATGGTAGGTAATTGGTGGTTAATTTGTTACTTCTCTTGCTACAAAGATACTAAAGCATGTTTTCATGTATCTATAGGTTCTTGTTTTTTATTAGGTACTATATTATGAGGTCAAATTTGTGAGTTTGTGAAGGGGGTTTTCTTCCACCGATTCCGAAGATTCTTTAACTAATAGGAAGGTACAGTATTGTAGTGCCTTTTCACGCAGACAAATTCACCAATTCGCTGGCAGAAGATAGAATGATGATAAATCTATGGAGTAAAGTTTGATTCCGCCTAGTTTGACCCAAATACTCGTTTCGAGCAACAAAGCCTTCAATTTAACATACAGAAACAATCAAACTATAACGTGCTTACATACAAAGGTCGATGTGGTTCTTTCACGTCAAGACCAAACTTAGTCATCATTCATCAAGAATTCCACAAAACGACTCAAATACCGGTACAGTTAAGTTTTCCACAAAATACAATGTAAAAATAACCAAAATACCTAGTTATAAAAAATCTTCAGATAGTTATTGTAACAACGATTGACTTAAAACACAAAATCATCCTAATTGTTACAAGTCATGGTCGAAGTTTACAAATAAGTGCTTTCGTAGCTAGCAACCTTACGAACACCGGATGCTGCTTATTCCACTGGTTAAGATGCATTGTTACTCTAAATATAGAAGTGATCTGTCACACTGTATGACGTTGTTCTGTGATGATGTGGATGATGCGGTATCGTAGGTATGTTTCCCCATTTGAAGAGCAGACAATTTTTTTGAACTTATGAAACAATGGACACATTCTGAGTCTGAGACTCAGATTCTGATCCGTAGCTAGTGTGTTACGAAATTAGGGTGCTTGTTTAATTTAAAAAAACTTGTTACAAACCGTGTTGGCCTAACAAACCCTGATCCTGTTGGGTAAATTCAGACATCAAAATGACATAAATGAAATATGTAATTTAGGCCGGTTGGGTTTCCTAGAGAACCCAAGATTGCCTGGTAACTGGCGGTGAAGCAAGCCTTATTTATAGTGCATGCAGCACATAGCCATAGGTAATTAAAAATCAATACGGCCGTAGCAGGCATTGATGTATAATAAGCGTTCAAACAAGCAACAATCATGAATTCTTGTAATGCGGAATAGGTAGGTAAGTATTATGTACTTAATGATAACGTTTTCTAGCACCATCAGTGTTGATGTGTTTCTCTGTTTCAAAGTTTTGCATCAAAAATGCTTAACAGATTTCGGTGAATTTGGCAGAGATAGGTAGTTAAACACGAGAAGGACCTAGAGATCCCTGCACGCTAAGCATGACCACCATAGATACGAGTATTGTCAATAATAATAATAATAACTGTTCCCTGAGACAGAAGGGTTTATGATAGCTATTCAGGACCAAGTAATAGAAACTCGGGAATCGAAATGTGGCAATATTTTGGTTTATTGATCTTAATGTATAGATAGAGCTTTGCCTTCTTAAAACTATGCTAGGGATTTGATCGCCTTTACTTACAGTCTCTAGGTATATAGATCTGCGATAAAAAACAATTTTCCCCACACTACCTATTATTTGCAATTTTTACCCATCGATTTCCGTGGGTAAAAGCCTTTTTTTTATCTAGAGTGTAAAAGTGTTTTAAAATTCGAAGGCTTCCGATTGAACATTTACTCGAAGTTTTAAATAAAACCAAAGAGTTAGGAACAAAAAAGTTTTAGACAAAAGTTAGAAACGTTCAAAACCTGTCAACCGAAAATACCTGGTCATTCAGAACCGAAAATATCCGCTTTTTAATTTATTTTTATTGCTAACACTATAAAATTATGTAATTTTTCATGTTAATTTGAATAGTTCTAATCGTAATATACAGTAAAAGGTAATAAAAGTAATGGTTAACTATACTTAGTGTATCGAAATAAATGAATAAAGTGTATGAAGCATTTGTTTTGAACGTACCTTCTCACTAAGAAATGACAAAAAAGACAAGGCTTTATGGCTCACTTGCTTTGCCTGCTTATATGAGCGAATTAAAAAACAACAGGCACTTGAAAGAAGCATTTGAAAGAATCCCGTTGTGGCCTGCCTGTGTCCCGCGCTAACATTCAAAATATTTACAACAACAAGTTTTTACAAATTTCTCAAAATGAGTGAAAGCGATGAAAATTTGACTCCGTCAGAATTAGTTGAAGCGACGGAAAATGAAGAATTGTGTTACCTTCCTATTCTATACGTATTTTACTGGTTTTCTTTGTTTTGTGCAAGTTTCTCGTAGTGTGGTGAAAATTGTTGTGTTTCACTTATGGGTAAAAAAAATTAGCGTTTCGTGATTTGAAACCTTCGCGACGCTCAGGGTTCTTCTTTTAAACCACTCGCTTCGCTCGTGCTTTAATTCTAGAACCCTTCGCTAGCTCAGGTTTCAATCCAAGCACTCACGGCAAAAAACACTTTTACCCACATGTAAAACAAATAACTATTGTAGACCTAGTTACTTAAGATACCAGAAGGCCAATTCTCGTAATTAAAAAACCGTTCAAATTCAAATCACAATCACATCTCAGCGACTATCAATTTAAAAAATTTGTCAAAAACATACAGTAAATTGATTGTATTATTGAAAGATTGAGACTGAGATTAGAATGCGAATATAACAAATACGGATATTGCCGCTCTGATCAGCACACGGTACCACCCCATTTTCAATTTATTATCAATAAATATTGATGACTTGCTTATTTAAACTTAAGGTAAGAGGGACAATGATGATACTAATCATCGCTGAATATATATATATAGGCTTATCAGTGATAGCCTGAGCACTAGAACCTTAACTTACGATAGCAGCCCATTAGTACTGGTACGGCATTTCTTTTAAGTCGTGGATTATTTGATTTAAAAAGCCGTAAATCATAATTGCAACAGTATCAGCAATTATTTCAAACTCAAACTCAAAGCATTCATTTCAAGTAAACAATTAACAGGCACTTTTGAATTGTCAAGGAGTCGGTCACAATAGCGGCGGTAAGTCCCCTCTTTGAGTAGTGGTTGGAGAGGCGCCACGGCGTCCTCACCTTCCGCCTGACACAGGTCCTCACCGGACACGGTTGTTTCGGGAGGTTCCTGTTTTGCATAAGGCGGGAGGAAACGCCCGGGTGTCACCATTGTGTGGATCGCCCGGAGGACACGGTGGAGCATACGGTGGAGGTATGCCCAGCTTGGGCGGAGCACCGCAGTGTCCTCGCGGAGGCGATTGGCGGCGGCGATCTCTCGCGTCCGGCCCTGGTCCAGGCCATGGTACGGAGCGAGAGGGAATGGAAAGCCGTCACCTCCTTCTGCGAAGCAGTAATGCTCGCAAAGGAGGAGGCGGAGAGCGTGAGGGAGAGAGCCTTGCGCCCTCACGCCCCTAGTCGCCGCAGGAGACGCCCTGGGCGTCGGAAATCGCAAGCAGATTCCCGGCCACCGTAGGCGCGGGCTTGCGGACGGCGAGCCATGGGTAGCTCGCCGTCCGGTAAGGACCAGGCCCGGGTCGACGGCGCGTTGTGTTACACGCGCGCCTCAAAGAGATGTCAGCACAAAATGACGGGGTCGGATAGGGCCGACGCCTCAGGGTCACGGGTTATTCTAAAGAGAAAACCATGGCCCTGGCACAGGCAACTGAAGGAACACGGGTGGGTTTTAGTCAGTAAAAGTCTGACACGCCCTCCCGCTCCACCCTGAGCGGGAGAAGTCATTTGATGATTCCCACCCAAAAAAAAAAAGGGTGTTATTCCATGTGCCACGTAATCTGCCAAGAAGTTCTAATAGGAGGCTTTTCTGTCTGCCAAGATGTCACACCAACCTAAGGCAATACTGTCCACTGTCAAGGATGTATGTTGCATACCAAGAACACGAAGTGGATATTGACCTCTTTCACTCATCGGTACCTACTCCTAAAAAAGCCGTGCTTGCCATTCAATGGGTGTCTCTAGTCTAAAATCTAATCAAACCTAATCAAATTTTATTTCATCTTATTTAATGTATATCAATCTATGTTATTTTATTTTATTCAAACTTATTGTAATCAATTTCAGCTTTTAAATCTTTAATCTTTTTTTTTAACTACCTAAGTATTACTGTTTTAATTAATTAATTTTGTTATTATCTGTGTATAACGTAGTGCATGCTGTGCTTTTCTATAAGTATTGAGGCTCTTAGACTTAAGTTTGAAATGTAATGTTGAAAAGCCTAAAATAAATAAATAAACACACGCACCACCATCAGCGAGACATTTGAGTGAGCATGGCATACTAGCAGCCGCCAGGGCACATTCAAGTAAATTTAAGACATATTACCCGGTAAATGGTAGCTCCATAGCACATAGTACTCACACCTGTGCTATGCATTTATATAATACAAAGGAGATTGAGTGTACACAATGCAAACATATTCTTACAATCTTCAGCAGCTCCAACATCTGAAATAATGTTCAATTGTTTATTAATTAGCTGTGTTTTTTTTTCTGTTAACAATTATGACTTGACTTTGATAGGTCAAGAAATCGAACAAAATATAATGAAAGCAAAAGTGTGCAAAACTTTTTTTTAAAAATGATATGTTTTTATAGGTAGGAATTAACACAATAATAAACTAAATTAACTAACAAATTATTAAAATACTTATAAAAACCTAACCTAACTAAAACTATTAACAAACTAAAATATGGCGTCGAAAAATTCCTCTTTATCGCTGTCGACTGATAATGAACCAAGGAGGCTGGTATCATTGCCATGTTGTTTGGCTCTGGCCAAGATAAAAGCCAGCCCTTGGGTCACGGGAAGTGTCAACTAGGCGTTTAGAGATTTCGTTAAACAAACCCCACGGCCCGAGATTTTCAACCCCAATAGGTAGGTATATGAAACTTTAAGCTTTTCCTTTTAAATCAACACAAACAATACAAGCTCTAAGTAAGTTGAAAACCTACTTGCGGATCTTTCCATCAGTTCCTTTTCATCTGATACGCAAGCAAAAGCAATAAGACCCTCCTGTCCCATCTTGAAGACGAACGGCATTTGTTATTAATGAAAACAAAAGAAATGCTATGACGTAGGTACTAACGTCACGGTAATTCCTGCGTATCAACCAACAGTTTATCTGGCAATGATAAACTTGAACTAGATTTAGGTTATTATTGCACTTTTATTGATACTAACTTTGTAATAAATGAAGATTAATTGAAAAAACGTGGATTTTGAGACCATAACATTCTATTTTGTGTCTCTGTTAATACGAAGAGAATTTGAATGAGAGAGAATAGAAGGAACATTCGCTCGTTTGGGCTGAATCTACTTTTAAAGAACTAGGAGGTCCATGAATATGATATGTTATGGAGAACTTTCAATGTAAGGAGTTTTTCAACTTTATTGTCTGTGCTTCTGGAAACCGGTCCTTTGCCGATCCTTCAATCATCAGTTACAGGACCGGCTCCTTTATTGTTATATTATTTTATTCATTTATTTCAGATTTTAAAAACATCCATATAATTGTAAGTAACACAGAAATGCTTATGAGAAACTAATGTTAGTAACGACATGACTTACACTTTACTAAAACTACAAACAATACAAAAAATAACATAATTACATAGTTCGTTGGAGCACGTGCACGGGCACGTGTCTATTTGACTGCCTGCAGTCGTAGCCAGCGCTCGAGCATCGTAGAATCCCACGGGTCCGACAATACGCACAGGATGCTGTTGGTACTAGCGCGCATGCGTGTTAGGACCGAGGTGCAACGCTTGCGCATGACTACAGCGAAGCTGTCTATGTGGGCCTCGGCAAACATGTCAGAGGCACTGCAATACCGCGGCAGCCCCATCAGCATCCTGAACGCATTGTTGTACTGCACTCTCAGGTCACTGTACGCTCTCTGCAAATAGTCAACCCACAGGCTGCACGTGTAAAAGGACTGACAGTATGATCTGAACAACGTTACTTTTACTTTTTAGTGCACCGTGCAAACCTGCGAGCTAACATATTACATCGTACCGACAGTGACCTGCGCTCTCTCTCAATGTAATGTTTATAAATGACGACTTGACGAATGCGGTTACAATATAGGAATCTGGTTTGGGCAGTATGAAGTTCGGTACCTATACGAATGAGGTACCTACCTATATGTACTTAAATTCTAAACCGAGGTTTGGTCACTTTTCTCGGGAAAACTGTAGATTCTGTTGAACTAACACCCATATTCTAAGTCGGAACCTTGTAAGCGACTCGACTCACAACTCTTTCGAGGAGACCTCAAGTCGCGACTCGGAAGACCCTCAAAATCGGTATTCATAGTCGTCAAGTTTACTAAGTTATGAGGTCCCTCAAATGAGTGTGAGTCGAGGTGAGACGTCACGAATACGTCAATACTCAATAAACTCTTCAAAAGACATTATGAAAATCTGATAAAATACGCGTGTTTTGGTTAAGACTTCCTTGTTGACAACCACAATTTTGGAAGCCTCAAGGTACGACGTACCTTATATTTGACAGTAGGTTCCTCAACTCAAACTCACCTCATTGAGGAAACTGTTTGAGTTGAGGATTAAATTGCAACTATGAATGTCACACCACAATGAGGTTGAGTCAAGTCGAGGAAATCATGAGGTGTTTACTTAGAATATGGGTATAAATCCCCTACGTGAGTGAGTGGCGTTTTCGTAGTAGAAAGTAATCTGAAACGTACACTTTGACCTTCAGAGTATACCCTACACCCACCAAATACTCGTGGGCGTACTACAAAAACAGGAGCGTTATCTCCTGACGTCACTCAACCACTTTCTATCCAAAACAAACTTTAACATTCGGAGGAGAAAGTCCAAAACTATGAAACATTGTACCAACAATATTGATAACGAGTCAGTCTTTCTCTAATCTGGCGGGGGCGCGGTCAAATCACTTCATAGGTTACTGATAATAATGTACTTGCAAAAGCGGTAATACGGCCCTCAAACTGATGATGGTATGCTTTGATTTGAACACAGGCACGTACAGATTTAACTGTTTCAAAAGTATCTGATAAAAAATGTATACAAATGGATCAGAAAACGTACCTGTGAACGAAACGAAACGTAATTTAGTATTTGATACCCGAAAATCTAATTTTAAATCACCCAACAGATGTTTATTCATTTGAAATTTGAGGTTAATTATACACCCTCAAAATTCACCGATGATTTTTTAAATTATTTACTATTTGATAATGTTATTGTAACAATAATTGTTGGGAAAAATTGTGAAATGTAAAGTCGAAACCTAAATACAATGCATGAATAATTTACCTATTCCTTTAGTCATAAATGCGTATAAATTTAACCTGAACAGTGCTTGTTTACACTTTCATCAAAGACTTTTCGAATAGACTATACTCCTTGCAATGACCTAAAATTCCCCCATATTTATAAGACAGGTTTGAATCAAGTGGAACTTGGTCTGAGGTCTGACGTCATTTACGCAGAATTATCCGTAACTGGTTAGACACACCTCCGCGACAGAATGTGGTTTCAAAACGCAGTAACACCGATGTTGGCAGCAGTCAATTGAACGTGATAAAACTGGTGACGTGTTCTTGAAATTTATTGCTTTAAGAGGCATGAGCTTGAGCTAAAGCGCGGTCACTGTCAGACTGCATAGAAAAGAAAGAGAAGTGCGATGACTCAACGCTGATAATTGATTGCAAAAATTAAGCAATTATCTATTTACAAAAAAAAAAAATGGAATAATAACTATACTATTACGTAATTAGGTTGCTTGAACAATAACCTGACAAAAAATCAGAATTATTGCATGTTTATTACAATGGGTATTAATTGCCATAAGAAATTTTTAAAGGTATCTTCGTGCTTTTTTTCTATAATATCAAATTGGTGGTAAGGTAAGTTTTATGTTTTCAACACAGTATCTAACTAGCATAAATCCTGAAGAATATCATGATTTTATTTACTGTAGTGGATCATATTCTTTTGGGCATTATAAAACTTGCGTTTAGATCCTGTGTAGTCACCTTAATCATTCGATTAATGGTCCGTCTATGTGCCCAATTGCAAGTAGTCAGTAGGTAGTAGTTATCATAAAGATCGAAATGGATGAAATATCGATATATACATAATAGACTGTTCGTATACCTACTAACTTTACTTTACTTGTAGTTTAGTGATAGAAAGGCTATCTACCTAATAACCTATAGGTACCTAATTTGCTGGTTAGTGATGCCTTAAAATAAATACAAATGATATACCTACACATAGTACACGGTGACATTTTAATGGTTGTTTTCCCGCGCAGAACGATTTGCCGCCAGTAGTACCTACGTACTATCTTATCATGGAGTTAGTTTTTTTGTTTCTTTTCAAGTAGGTACCTAATTAAAAAATATGTGTCAAATCGACATCTTGAGAAACAGTATTAATCCACTAGACGTAACCTACTTGAAACGAACGCGCCGCGCCGCCGCGCACTGCCCGCAAACGGGCAAAGTGAAGAGCGATGAGGAAATGTTCAATGGCCCTAGTGTGAGTTTATTTTAAACGTCTCGACTTTACGCATCGACCACGTTCGGCGATCCGAATGGCCCTTGGCAATCGGAGCGATTTCGAATGGCGAAGGCCCAATCGGATCCGAACGCAGTCGATGCGTAAAGTCGAAATGGTCAAAAGAAACTCGCACTACGGCCTCAGAGCAAACTAAGCTTTGTTTTGTACAAATAAATCTGCTATTTATGTAGGTTTTTTTTTATCGGTTGTACTGCCAAGACCAAATCGTTTCGCCACGAGAAAACAACCACCAAAATTTCAGCGATTATGTAGGTATGTATGCGTGCATTAATCGACAGACATTAAAGTGGTTTATCGCGCCATTTTCATGAAACCATTATACCTAGCGGGACCGCAATTAGTGCCAGAGCACTAGGTAGGTACTTAACATGTTGATCTGATAAAATCGTCAAAAAGATAATACGTACGATGTATTACCGAAAGTTACTACAAAAAATTATACTTTATAACATTATGAAGCGTAGTGATGATTTGCATGTTACTGACGTCCATCAATTTTTTTTTTTTTGTGTTAACTTCAGACGCGGGTCTAGGTTTTCGCGCAAGGAAAGGCAAATGTTTCTCTCTGAGGAACGGGGGATTTCTCAAGTTGTGAAAGACTTTTAAAACAAAACCTTCGGCATCTATCTACCCTAAACTCAACGATATGCCCCCTTTTGGAGGAAAACTACCATTAATCTATACTGTGGCCCATTTCGAATCCTAACAGAGCTTCTTAGCTTTATTGTGTTTTAAACTTTTGACTTGAAACAAAGTATACTGTAAACAGAGCGTTAAACGAGCGCTCTGTTTGTACACCAAAAGTTATCAGAAGTCTGAAAATTCTTAAATTAGATATATACCTACCTAAAATAAAATCTAAAATCTTCGTGTTGAGAAGGGCTGGGCATCCTCAACGCGAAGATTTTGCACTTGATTTCGTCGGTGTTACTAACATCTTGACTTAACGTTTGACGATAAGTTATATAAGTCTGAAATTGCAAACCCGCCTTTAGCAAGCGGGTGATGATCATGCACGTGTCTTCTCTGTATGAGAAGCGGCCTTTGCCACAATATAATTATGGAAAATACGGAAACTACGAACAAACGTTCGAGTCACACTTGCACAGAAGCGCGTATCGACGAGACACCAAAGCAAACCTCGCGGTTCTCAATCCCGTTTGCCATGTCGAGACAGAATACTGGTGGCGAAATTTTTTTATTTTTTCCAATACCTACGGGCTATAATTTTGACTCTAATATCGGCTTCAGCACCGTTTGAAACTATGAAAACGACATAAATGACCAAAAAAAATCGCAGACGCCATCTTGTACATTATTATGTGAAAGCTTTTTCGCGTGATGAGTTCTACCAGTTCACTCCTGCAGATAGCCGCGTTAAAGAACTTCGTTCAATAAAAACACTTTTCAATTTTAAGCCGGCAATACTGAAATGAAATGTTGGCCAAGCCTCAGCCTACGCTCGCGTTGGCTGAGGCTGATACAAGGCGAGTGCCTTTGATTTGAGACGAGTCGTAGCGAGCGATCCCGAGTAGTGCTGAGGCACGCCAAATGAACCGTATACACGTTGGCGCTCGCCTGCACTTGGCCAGCTAGGCGAGCGTTGACGAGCAATAGCGAGGCTCGAATAATGGACTGTCTATATGTTGGTACTCGCCTTCGCTCGGTCAACTATGACCAACATGTATTGCCGGCTTTACAATCATTATGAGTGACAACCCCTCCAATGGAGCTTAAAAATTATAATTATTTCGAGAAATAGGCCTAGTTTCCGTACTGTCCATATTTATACTGTGCCTTTGCCCTGCAATGGGACAATAATAGGCTGGTAAAAACTCGTAGATCTAAGACTACAAACAAATGTACCTACTAAGCAAAACTCGTACCTATCTTGTGAAAGTCTAGGCTAGACTTGTATTCTCGTTGAATTGCCGAAAGCAGCAATATTGAGGTAGACAGTAACAAAAATCGTCCGTATCGCTGTCAACAGAAGAAGTGCCCAAAAGGCTGGCAGCATTGCCACGTTGTATGGGGATGCTGATTCATTGGCCAAAAAATAGGCCTGCACAAAAATAGTACATAATGTAATTTAATTTTAAGGTATGTTTTGATCACAATACATGATCTCAGTAGTATCTAGTAAGTGTTTTCTGTTTATAATTTCATATATAGGTATTTTTTGCATGCCTATGTATGTAAGGTATTTTTTCATCCTGAAATGAGTAGGTAATCAAAACATGTAGAACTAAGCGTTTACATTTAAGTGACGATTTCACCAATGATACTGAACGCGAATAAATGCCAAACTTCCTTGTCTTCGACGTAGTCTTAATCATAGACCTAATACGTGTATGCTTTTTTGATAGGGACACGTTTGATGTGGGTTTTGTTTGAACTTTCCATCGCTAAATTCTGTAACCGACTTTGGCAACTTGTTATAAAAGCGGATACTGTTTTAAATATGAAATGACTTGCTTGTTTTAGTTAATTTAAATTTGGGTATCACAATTTCATTTTTACTACGTGTATTTAGGTATATTAATGAAATCGCTTCATATTTTTTCAAAGTCCTAAGTTTTTGCGATATTGCATACAAAATACTTTCTATAGATATAAAGATAAGATAGTCTTCTTCTTCAAGATCATAAGGACCTATTAACCTATCCCTTTGCAGAATCTTAGACTACTGATCAAAGACTGATTAATAGTCTAAGCTAGCAAATAATTGGACACCAGGTGTCACAAATACTTTATAGCAGTTGTTTGCTTTCAAAGCCGCCAGTTTCGTAGGAACTAAAGGCGGATTTTACGCGATCAGCACATCTAAACCGCGTTCAAGAGCTGTTAGTGTCATTTTTGCTGTGGAATATTGACACTGACAGCGCTTGAACGCAGTTAAGATGTAGTTTTAAATGAATGCAAATTATTTTATTTGCAGGTTTTTGGGAAATTCCCACTGCGGGATTCTGTAAGGTGGCATCAGTAGCGTGCTAATATGATTTGCAAATATTTATTTTGTATGAAGGTAGGTAGGTACAGCTAAGTAAGGATTTGGAATCTGCTGAACATAATATTGATGTTGGTACCACCTACCTACATTCTTCACCTGACGATGATCGAGGTAAGTTTACAGATATTTTTATATTTTTTGTTTGTACTAGGTATAGCATAAATTTATCTCGCGCTGTGTTGTAACTGTTATTCGCTAGGTATTTAATTAATGTAAGTACATACTGAGTAGCTATAAGATCATTGGCTCTATTCATCAATTAAATAGATAACAATGAACATGCGGTATTTTGTTAGAAAACGCATCAGCATCACAAAATTGACACAAATAACTAACCGAATTGAGCAATGATTTCCTTTTTATGTGTTAGTGAATTGCGTACAATTTCAAGAATAAGCCTACGTGATTTGCTTAAAATCCGTCAATTTTAATTTCCTTTACAATTTAAAAACACAAACTTTCAGGCGTGCTTACGTGATACGTCACTGACCCGACAAAATTCAACCTTATAAACAACTTACCGCGTCACAAATTACCTCAAACCCTTTGACCTTAACTTGACATTACTTAAAAACCACTTACTTTGTTCTCCAATAGCCCGATCGTCTCCCCTGGTTCCGTCACTTTTTTAACTTCAGCCATTTTCGTGATTTTCTCACAGGGAAATGATTTAAGTTATTATTCGTAATTCCTTTCGGGGAATGTTTGGTTGCCGGTCGCGTGGATGAATAGAGACTGTCAGTTACCCCACAGTTGACGCATGCGCGTTTGCGATTAGCTCCCGGACCCCTATTTCGCGTGGTCAGTGACAACGGCCCGAGTTTAACGTGGGTTCCGCTCAATTCTATACGTTTTCTACTGGGGTTAGAGTTTATTTCTGGTTGTGTTTTTTTGTGGTGTAGGTAAATAATAGTACGTTCATTCATCTCAAAGAACGTCACGTATAAGACAGCTTTAATCTGATTAAAAGATACATTTTGTAGTATTTAAGTATTTAGTAGTATATCAACATCTGTTACAAAGTTTCCCGTTGAATCGTCATTCGTCTGGAACATCTAATAGATAGATTATGTATGTAAGACGTAAATGAGTGCAATTTATGAGCAATAATTCTTTAGGTAGTAGGCACCTACCATGAAAGTTTTTCGTTTGATCTTCAACGCTTTAAAAGCAATATATTTCATCATCATCATCATCCATAGCCCGACTTCACCCACTGCTTAGCATAGGCCTCTCTTTTCTTGTGCCAATCTCCACGCTCCTGTGCTAGCCTCATCCAGGTTTTACCCGCGATGGTCACAATATCGTTCACCCACCTCGCCTCCTGACGACCAACACTTCGTCTCTCAGTCCTTGGACTGCCTTACTCCACCTGTCATTACTACGCCTTGCCAGATGTCCTGCCCAACTCCATATGAGTTCCATAACTCGTTTTTCGATATCGAAAACCTTCGTAGGTACGTTTGCGGAGCTCGACATTTGGGACTCATTCTATATGTACACAGCCTCCTACATTAGCATCTACTTCCACGTCTTAGCACCATAAGTACATAATGGCGGGGCAGAAGTAACACACTGGAATATACTTAAAGGTAATTAATTCAAATATTTCTGTATAAGAATCCTGGAAAATCTATCTAATAGTATTTTTTTCTTTAACTTCCGTGATGATTAATTCAGTTTGAGAATACGCGCTATCCTGATTCCTTCATATCTCCTCAACTCACATGATTTGGGGAAAAACCTTTACTTAGTTGATCTTGTTGTTAATTTGTTGTTGATGCTAAACAACAAGTATTGTACATTTTGAAAGAGAATTCTATTTTATTTTATGAATAGGCGACAAAAGGAATCAGGTAGGTCATGGATTACAAAATAACAACAAACCCTGCTGGCTAAACGGGACGATTGTGACAATTTCACGTCTTTGTCGACTATTATGGGATGCCTGTTTGGGTACCGAACAGTTTGGGTATGTTTCATGAGGAATTCTAATAAACTCGTAACACCAGCCAGTACACAATTGTGTGTGTTAATCCGAGCATAACAGACAGTACCTAACAGTATCAGTGGCTTAACAGAGACATGCCTAAATTAGGATGGTGAAAGCTTTCGTTGCCATGGATACGAGCTTCTTGTTTTTTCAAAGGCTCGAAGCGCAAGGATAGCCCGCGAAATAATAAAAAATCTTACGAGTTTTGCAATTTGCAGGTAAGTGCAAGCAAACAAACTTCCCCTTTTTACCCCTATAAGGTTGAATTTAAAAATCCCCTGCTTAGTGATCGCTTACATTATTAATCGAAGCCTTGTGCAAAATTTTACGTTCAGGCCTAGTAGTTGCAGCTGTGCGTTGATATGTCAGTCAATCAGTTGAAGTCACTGAAAGTAGGTTGTTCAGATTCGACTTGTGAAATTTTTAATACAGGTACATTTCTTATCCCAACAATTATTAAAACTACGGAAATTACAGTCACGCTTCCGCTGTACAGTCAAAATAAACCAAATTTACGAAGTACCGACTACATTATACCCCTCTACGTGTGCGACTGTGTGCGTGCGTAATTTTGTAATTCGACCACAATTTTCTCCCAAAGTCAATAGGTATAAGTAATTCAATAAATAAACAATGTTTATACATAATAGTAAAAATTCATAACATAATATTCTAATTGAGCTGTTTGGTGGCGTGCGTTAATTCCGGGAAATGTTGGATACGTCTCAGGCAGTTTGTATGATTCGTCATTTTACATTCGGCGCAGTCCATTTGCATACTGTCGGTGACGTCGTTGTGTATAATGCATAAAAAGCAAATCGATGAAGCTTCTGTGATTGCACCTCTTTCTAAGAGTCATATATGTTAGGGTAACCTGATTAAATTTATTAACAAGTTCGGATGTTAAAACTGAGCAATAAACTAACTACATTAATAAGTCATATCGTAACAAATAACTAAATGGGTAATTAAATAAATGTCGTGCGCGGTTGGTCACAGTTCTAACGTAGCTTATGAGCTGCAGAACTATTTACCTAACTGCCAATTGCAACACTACGTGCAAAAGTCGCACTAATAATAATAAAAAGCCTATTTTAATGGTAACATTACTGTAAGTACAAAAATAAGGGTATAACTGTAGAAGTACATAAATAGTAGCAAATGAATAGTATTGTTGTGAAAGAAGGTACATATGTATATGTATAAAGTTGTTTCCAGAAGTCACTAAGTCAAGATTGTTTGATGACACGTCATGGGCACATTCAATATATATATTATGAAAAAATGGCACGCATAGAGGTTCGCCATACCGGGCCTAGGCATTATGTATACATATGGCATTCGAATCATCAATTGGGTTTTAAAGAATTTTACATAAAGGCTAGGCGTTTTACATACTGCCTTAGGCATTTTACATAACGCCGACAGTATGCTGTTCCCACTGCTGGGAAACAGGCCTCCTCTCTGTGAGAGGGAGTAGGCCGTAATCCACCACGCGTGCCCAATGCGAGTTGGTAGATGTCGCATGTTTTCGAATTTTTGGTTCTAGGACATTCCGGTTTCCTTACGATGTTTTCCTGCACCGTTTTGAGAGCAGTGATAAAATAATTTTGCGAAAAGCATCTGACAGGGTTCGAACCATCGACCGTAAGTCGCGGCCGTTACCACTTGGCCACCGCTGCTCCAAAAACTGCTCCTGTAAACCTGTGGGCTGATAGATTATTGTATGAGAGAAGATTTGGTAAACTCAGGCACTTAGATACCTTGTATGAAATGGCTATAACACGGCAAATTGACGTGCGGTGTCAGTTTGCTTAATAATAAATTTCCCTGCCTCTACATGATTAACTTTGTTACCTATGTGCAAAATTAGCTGCCCAGGAGTTCAATAAATTGTAACTTTCCGTCGGTTAGCACGTTGAAGTAAATATAATCGTTAACCTAATAAATCTAGGTCTGTGTATCCACGCAATCACGAAGCTACTAATATCGAACGACTGGTGAAGTGGTTACTATAATCACGCCCTCTGTGACGTAGGCACCTTCTGTTAGTTAACAAGTAGGTACTTACATCAGTTTTCTTCCTCTTGTTAATTAAACGATTTTATTGAATGCTAGTGTTCCCTTTATTTCGCTGTTCGATCGATGGTTAAGCTAAACTTATCTAGGTCGGTCCGTGGATGAGGGCCTCGAGTTGTGATGGATATCACAAGTCGAGGTCCCCTCCGTGCCTCGAAAATCACGATTAAGTGAATGCCCAGCTGAGAGTTTGTGCCACCTAAGAATTTTCAGAAAGTTTAACTATTGATATGACTTCAATGGCTCTTAATTAGTGTAAATATCATTCCTACAGTACATGAGACGTAAAACAGCTACAATTTGCAAAAGAGCCAAAGAAAATTTTAATTTTGCGGGCTCAGTTGCGCATTCACCTTATGTCGGTGGTCTTAGGTAAACTTCCGATCCGATCAGGATCTTCCTACTCGGCGTGCAGTGCTGGCAGCGCTGCGGCTGCGGAAAACTCCAAGCGGCGTAAGTATAATAACCTTATTGGTAATAATATTTTCGAGTCGTTTGGGGTTGAAACCCCCGGGCCGCGGGGTCTGAGTGCTCATGGTCTCTTTAAGTAAATTTCAAAACGGCTGGCTGATACTTGGCTTTTACCTTAGTCAGAGGGTAAGCATTGCCATACAACGTGGTTATAAATGCCGCCAGTCTCTTGGGTACATTACCAGTTGACAGCGAACTTGTCAATAGGACCCGAGCCCAGGATCTTCAGCTGACAACTGTCCAAATGACTCATCTTCATCTGCCTAGTCTATTTCACAACTATTTCGGTGTCGGCTTACCAGTATCCTTACATGGAGTGCCTATCTGACCTCTCCAACCCAGTAACTGGGTAACACGATACCCCTTGGTAAGACTTGTGGTCAGACTTTCTAGCTCCTGGCTTCCCGTAACGACTGTTAAAGATCTACGAATGACAACGGGGGCACGGGGGTGTCTCAGTATGTTATGGATGATCACCCATGCACGGGCTGACCTCGGCAAGTGTTGCTTAACCTTGAAGATCGACCCCCGCCATGGGGTCTGAACGCGAACAAATTATAATTTGTCTTGAAATAAAATCATAGATGGCAGCATTGGTAACCATTATGAAATTAACAATCATTAAAAAGCGATGTAAGGCAGAGTTTTGGTTGAAATATGATTGGTAAAAGTCAAAACTTCCTTGTTTAGTGCTGATTTATCTATTACCACTCATAATGCACATAATGATACAAGAACCCATATAATGATAACCATCTGTTAATCATATTGCTTAGAGCTTTTTGCAATAAATGGCGTTTTACTCTATTGGTCCTGTCTTCACAAATATTGTCCTTTCCTATATTGTTACTTAGATTTAGGTAAAACAACTTTTTTTTCAAATATTATTGTTCACATAGAAATTTAAAAAAAATGTAATTACCTTTTTTTTCTGAACCTGGAACTATTAAACTCTATATAAAAAGGATTGCCCGAAACGTTTCAAAAGTAGGTCGATTCCTAGATGGCGTTGTAAAACTACAGTCTCTGGCAATTAGTGAGTCGCTGATGCTGCCATCTGTTGAAAAATCGGAAGAAGAAAAATTGCCGGCTCAATTGCCAGACATAGGGAGGTTTCATTTCTTTGTATGGGATTGGGTATCTGTACGTAGTATTATATTATGTGACCCCGCCCACATGCTATAGTAACGCCACGAGCCCAACTATCGCCCATTCCAAAATATAGCAAAAAAAAAGCGACTCGGTATACCAACGAGACGGTCTTTTAACACATCATACGGAATCCTAAACGCATTCAAATATTGTGTGAACTGTTCTATCTGTTCTGCGTGAGCTGGACAAACCACACGATAACCTCGCGACATTGAATCTTTATCAAGAGCCGACTTGCCGACACCGTGACAGGCGATTAGATCTTTAATTTTATTATTTAGCACTATTGTATTATATTTATCATCTATAAACTACTAAGTTCCCAAAGTAGGTACTTGAACTATTAACTCAGGTCATCGGCGTCCACAAGATTTTCCCCAGGGACTCAAACTGTTTATGTTTTTAACACTCTTTTAGAAGAAACACATATAAAAATGTAACAGATAGAATAATGTTACAGTATCAAAGTGTAACCTTTTATATATGTGTTAATATGTAACAAAAATAAGCAGTTATAATTGCACGGTACCGGAACAACGCGCGACGGACAGACAGACGCAGCGATGCCGAAACAGCCTCAATCTAGCCGATATCGCGGCTATTTTAGCAACGCCTCTTTTACCTGTTACACTTAATAACACTGTTAAATCTTTTATATCGATTACAGATATATTACTGTTACATTTTTGTAAGTGTTTTGGGTTATCATATTGAAAAACATATTTATTTGTAAGTGTTACATATTTGATTCTGTTATCAATTCAAAGTGTAACATATAAAATTCTGTTACAGTTATGAAGGTGTTCTGGAGGCTAATGAGACTGTTCAAAACTATCTCTGTAGGTAATTGGAAATGTAATTTAGGATAATAAAACCAACTGTAACATAAAGGAGAACAGTTTTAAACTCGGTCCACTACAAACCGATCATTATTCAGTTTCTGTGCTACTCTGCCACTTGATCATGGAACGTCAGGGAAACCAGTTGTTTAGCTAATTAACTTAAATTGTCCGTATATTCTTATCACAGCCGCCTTTCCTTGACAGTTGTATGAAATGGTTATAAAACTGCAAATTTGAGAAGAGTGTCAATTTGATAAACCATTTATTTCCCTGACTGTACTTTTATAGGTATTATTGATTTCAGCCCCGAGATAATTAAATCTTTCCAACACCTTAGATAACCCCAGGTATAGATATAAAAAAACTGAGCAATCGATTCATTTAAGTTTATTTTACAATTAAATTACATGATAATTACTTTCGTACTGTATTGGGGCCGAATTATTCATACTTGCTAACAATTTATTTACACTGCGAATAACAATACTTTATAAACTATTGAGATGGCATTATTTATAATTAGTAATATCAGTCCTCATCACAACTGTAATTGAATAAGGGGGAGGGGGCTCATTAGAACGTGTGCGAACATAAAGGTTGGCAACACAATATTAGGGCGTGGTATTGCCAATCAGACTTTCGCAGACCGGCTGCGTTTGTACTGTTGATAGATTTGTCACAGTTGGTCGGATTGACAGACACACTACGGGGTTTCTTTTTATTATAAACATTGCTTAAATTCAAGTAAGCTTTTCTTTTATTTTATGATTAGCGACTGTCCATAAACTTTTGAAGTTTAAACGCAACGTTTATAAATAAAGGTATGTATACAGTGTTGCCTAGGAATAAACAATTTAAAGTAATAACATAAAAGGTTTCTTCGATACACAGTTTGTATTCATCTGTTCAAATTTTCTAAAGTATACGTTTTCGGAAAGACTATTTCAGTGTTTGATTTGCTATTCAAAACTACATTTATAGGTGAATATGAGTGCATACTGTAGTGCTATTCTGTAAACATCTTCGAGCGGTCAATAGTGTCAATGACAGCTCACTTCAAACAACACCGAAGTTTTCATGGTGACATTTTTACAGAATAAACCGTCTGCTCGTTCATTCCAATTCAAACCAAGGTGTATTATGTTACGCAAGACTCTTGTTACAAATGGGTCTCCACCCTTACAATTAATATAGGCGCATACTAGTAAAACGTTTACTTTTTAATTTATTTTATAAGCTTTTATTATCATTATATGTAGAAATATAGGAGAATAGTGTTTTAAATAGATTAGTAAAGATTGTTTTGGCAAATCTTGACATAGCGATATTGTAAATAATAACGAAGAATGTACTAGTGTGCACCTACATTTATTTAAAATTATCATTGACATTTTATTTAAGCTTTAAAATACCTGCAAATTATACAAATCTGATTTTAGTTATTCATTCATTGCTATCCTTATTGATTCATTGGAAATAATTCGGAGATATTAAAAAATATTTTAAAATTATTTTCTGCGAGATTCTTAATTAAAATGGATAGAAAAGGATGCAATATTATTAATTCTAATTACACAATATTTTATAACTAGTATTTGTCTGCGTTAAAACAGACTGGTAAATTATATGAACTCGTTTTTACAAATATTTTATAAATAGACATGCAAAAATGAATACAACAATAATATAATTTTATTCTCAAACTCTCAATATATTTTAATATTTTGATAAAACTTACAATTTTTCAAAAATAATATCTCTGCATAATATCAAGTAAAAACTTTTGCATTTCAACATGCTATCTATTTCTAAACATAAAAAAATAATCATTTTCAATGTTGCTACAATCAACATTTTACAAAATGTAAGTGGTCAAATATACGACGACATTCTACAACTTTTTACGAAAACAATACACGTTGAATAGTTTTTTTTAAAATTAATTATACATATTTTATGTTAACACCTCTAAAGTATCTCCAACGTGTGGCAATATTACAATATTAAATTAATTTATTTTTAAAGCTTTTTATTAATTAAATTGTATACATATAATACAACATGCGATACTGTACTTGCAAAGCATCCAATTTATTCTTGAAAAGCTTAAACAACAAAAAAACAAGATATCCAAATTGCTAAATGTTGACCCCTAATCTACCAAAATGGTAACTCGTAGGTAAGTTGATGAGCATACCTACCAGTTTGGAATTTTAATTAAATAAAAAGAGCATTCTGAAAATCAATACTACAAGGCCTGAATAAATATAATGCATATTGTAAAGGAAAAACATCCTTATGCACTGTAACTTTCGAAACTTGCGTGCAAACGTGATCCATTGCTTTCTCCCTTTTACTTTAACTAAACATCTTATGACATGCGTTGGCGCATGCAGTTCGACAAAATATTTTGTTATAATATTATAATTTTATAATAATATATAGATTTTATACTAATTAAATTATTTTATTAGTTATCGAATCTTTCGATACTTCTATCGTAAACTATTAGGCCGGTTTACTACTCGTTGATCGTTTATTAAATTAGATAATAGTATAATTACATAATAGTAGATATTATATTGTAGTGGCGTGCAGAAAATTAAGTGATTAAGGTTTTTAGTAATTAACATAGATTTTTAATATTGATGTCAGTGTGTTACGAATTTATGCCCAATTGGCTGAACAGATTTGATGCATCCTAAATTATCACGAATAATTATTTTGTAACTTTACAGGTAAAAAACCCGACTCGTCATAATCAGCATATAATGTTCCCAATGCTGGGACACAGGCCTACTCTCTGTGAGAGCAAGTTTTACCCGACTACGGCGCAACAAAGGAAGAGTATTGAGGTTATGTATTCTGGTTCTGGACTACATTTCAATGACGTAAAAAAATAATCAGAAAATTCCATTACCAAATGACTAACAGATTGATTAATGCACTTAAGGTTTGCTGCCCGCCACTACATAATTAATAGTTAAGCTATAATATACATAGACTATAATAATTAATAGTAATTATTTCGTATGTTATACAATGTATGTTTTCACCTCCACTGAGTAAGTTATGTATTTTAATTAGGTCCAAAGTGCAAGGTTTTTTATAATCTTGAAGATGTTTAATCTTTAGTAATAATATTTTACTTTTTCGATAATATATTATGAGATAAAGACCCGGATGATGTAATGGCGCCGATAGTTGCATAGCTGTTCTGCATCTCAGGTTAGGTTAAGTTTAGAAAATGAGAGTATTTTCTTTCTGGATAGATATGACTAAATCCTTCTACATTAACAGTAACAGATCAAGGAATTGATAAAGGTTCGTGCAGACTAGCGCAATACGCGACGCGAATCGCACGCGACACAAAGGCACAGTGTGTCGCGCGACGAGCGATGCTTTTGTATAGCGCGCGATTCGCACCGCGTGTCGCGCCTGTTTGAAGGAGGCTTAAGGATTTAGAGATGATAATAGATAGGTGCTCATAGTAGAACATTTTTGTTTATCCTTTCAGTAACTACAATATCGTTAGTTTTACTAATTTTGCCATTCAATCTTCCTACACTTGGGGTTTCTTCCTGTAATAATAATAAACCAGGGACCGTCATACATTATTACAACTACTAAAATATACTAACAATCTAATACATAATAATTATTTTAGCTATCATACACTATGAAATCGTACTTATTGCTTTCACGCGCATAAATAATTGTATAATTTCGTTATTTACTAAACATATATTTGTTATAAATATAATATTATAAACATCCTTTTCCATCAAGTTTAATTTTTGCGAATGATTCTAAAAACATAGAATTTTATCTGAAAAATCTGTTATTAATATGTAATTAAAAATGACATGAAATTGTATAAAACTTAGAAATTATGCATACAGAAGATGTTTTTTTTTTTTAAATAAGAAATACTGCAAACATCGCAATGAAGCGAATTCGAATCGCAGTATTCCGAGATGTAGTAAAAAATGTTAGTTTTATGATAACAAGGTAGGATACTTGAATAATCCTAGAGTTAACTTTAAGTATTGTTAAATATTCTTTTATAGAAACAGGTACGAAGATGGATAGTTTTGATGGACTGTGGCTACGCATGCTATTTATGAAAATATACAACGAAAACGGCCAAAAGAAAATACTGGAACGTAAAACAGAATTTTACAAACATTTATTGCTTGAATTTTGTCTTGGGTGTGTTGCATAAAAAACTTACGAGCATGTGTAGCCGCAGCGTACGATCACTTTCATATTTGAAACGAATCATTTCGCATTTCGATATTTAATTATGCAATGAGAAATGTCAGTAATTAAACTTGATATTGTAACAAATAAGAAAATAAAACAGAATAACCCAAAATTTTGCTGATCTCACATTTGAGATAGACTTAAGATTTTTCATGTAAGGATAGCTATGTAAATATCAGCAAAATAATGTCGTATAATAATATAAATCACTCAAATTTTCTAGCGCAACCGTTTGTGTATAGAACTTCAAATTACTCATTCAAAACTAATGTATATGATATGTACACGCACAAATGACTTGATTTACTTACAGTGATTTTAATTAATTTAATGAAAATAACGACTAAATTGAGACGATAGTTACTAAACAGTCTCGTAATCGATTGCTGATAATCTTGTTTGAGTACTTTATTTTTAATTAACTGTTGCCCGCGACTTCGTCTGCGATTCAGAATGAATGTGCCTATGTCCTTATTCAGGTCATGGTCTACCTGTGTGCCAAATTTCATCCAAACCCGTTCAGCCGTCTTGGCGTGAAAGCGTAACAAACAAACAAACTTACTTTCGCATTTATAATATTAGTTAGGATTTATTACAGCTCACTACGACCGGTCGTATTCAATTTTAATTCCATATAAATTCGAATCATACACATTACACATTGAAAATGAGCCATTAAAAATATTAAATATAAAAATTCTAACTTTATAACGGATAATCATAATAATTTCTAAATTTATTCTATTTACATTTCGAAATTATATAAGATATTAAGAAATAACTTAAATAAACATAGTTTATAAATAAAGGACACGATGTCACAGTACAAAACATACATTCAATCATAATAAACATTCATCATACTCTAAAATATATCTATGAAAATGATATATACACTAAACAAATCCCTTCCAACGAGATATTTTAACAAGCAAGAGTTATCTCGATGCTATATTACTTCTGCCAAAACACCACTGACCGACAATGTATACACGACTCAACTTCACTCTCTTACAAAATTATTTGTTGTACCCAAGAATGTTATAGGTATTTTATTATTGTTGCCAATTGACAAGTGAAAATACAGCGTGTCCCAGAAGTTGACGTGAAGCCGGGATCGGGTGATTAGAACATATTAAAATAATAAACATATTAAGACACAAAGACACAACACCCAAAGTTCACTATAACCGAACTCTAAACGCCATAGCATCAAGAATATCCCAGAAACTATCAAAATTAAAAGCCCTTTTATATCATAACCTCACAGTGACGTCATCATCCAGGGTTGTATCAAGCTCGCAGCAAGAAGCCAGTTCTTCGAATGACATACCGTCGAGGGTTAGGGAGACGGTGGAAATACTCTTGAATAGAGCCTCGGTGTCCAGGTCTTCAGGGAGTTTTGTTAAGAATTGGGCAGCGGAGATGAAGTCCATGTCTTTTAGTTCCTCTTGGTAGAGGTGGAGAACGCCTGTAATGGGAAATAGGCAAATTAAGTAAATTGGCTTTTAGTGAGTCTTGTTTTAAGAGAAAAATTATGACTCTCCAGTAGACTATGTCAAATCGAACGTTACTCATCATTGTGAACTGAACCACCAGTTTCCCAGACTATCGAATTCAGATAGTATTTATATCTTATTTCAGCGATTAATTAGGTACTGCTTTAGGACAACCAGTAAACGAAACATATTTTGATGGGTTCTACTGAGCAGTAACTTGTGGGTGAGACATGACCCTTTAAAAGAACTGGGGGCTGCGATCACAACTTTTGTCCGCGGTGAATCATCATAGTCGGCCTATAACGTTCCCACTGCTGGGACACAGGCCTCCGCCTTGTGAGAGTGAGTCTATAACGTTCCCACTGCTGGGACACAGGCCTCCGCCCTGTGAGAGTGAGTCTATAACGTTCCCACTGCTGGGACACAGGCCTCCGCCCTGTGAGAGTGAGTCTATAACGTTCCCACTGCTGGGACACAGGCCTCCGCCCTGTGAGAGTGAGTCTATAACGTTCCCACTGCTGGGACACAGGCCTCCGCCCTGTGAGAGTGAGTCTATAACGTTCCCACTGCTGGGACACAGGCCTCCGCCCTGTGAGAGTGAGTCTATAACGTTCCCACTGCTGGGACACAGGCCTCCGCCCTGTGAGAGTGAGTCTATAACGTTCCCACTGCTGGGACACAGGCCTCCGCCCTGTGAGAGTGAGTCTATAACGTTCCCACTGCTGGGACACAGGCCTCCGCCCTGTGAGAGTGAGTCTATAACGTTCCCACTGCTGGGACACAGGCCTCCGCCCTGTGAGAGTGAGTCTATAACGTTCCCACTGCTGGGACACAGGCCGACGCTCTGTGAGAGGGAGTCTACCACGCGGGCTCAGTGAGGGCTGGTAGATGTCACATGTCATCGAATTTTTGGTTCTAGGACATGCTAGTTTCCTCACAATATTTTCCTTCACAGATTTAAGAGCAGTGGTGATGAAATTATTTACTCAAAGTAAAGCGCCTGTCTGGGTTTGAATACACGACCTACAATTCGTAAGTCGGGGCCGTTACCACTGGGTCGCCATTGTTATCCGTGGTGAATTTATAACCCCGATTTCGGAAACAAAGTCATCATTTCGAGGAACAAATATACACTACGGTGGGCTGAATTGATTAATTGGACATTCCAACCATCTTATACAGCGACCAGTGACAATTTTTCTTCTTCAACTTTTGGGCAGAACCTTTCAGCTTTCTATTGGAACCTAATTGTCGAGCTCCTCATGGATATACCAAATGCATCGATTGTATAAACAACGTACCCAGTGCCGTGTTGAACAGGAAGGTGTCTCCGTCCCGCAGGAACACGTCCCACACGCGACACGCCGCGTCCAGCGGCATGGCCTTGGCGAAGGCCGTGTACAGCCACTCCAGCAGGTACAGCTCCGGCGCCACGGTGTCGGCCAGCGACGGCAGGTTGTGGCGCAGCAATGTGGTGTAGGCTTTCCAAAGCCGCTGGAAGTACAAAAAGACAGGACGTATGCACGTTATTAAAAATACGGGAATTGCCGTTCTGATAAGTTTTTAATAGTCAAAGCGTTATTTAAGAAGCTGGTCGGCTGGCCGCCCTCCCCCCCTCACCCCTAAGCAACATCCCTAGCGACGGCGGCGACGCACAGAGAGGAGGCCGCCCTCCCCCCTCCCCCCCTAGGGATGTTGCCCCTAGCGACGTCTATGCGTGTGGCCCGCGCCCCCAGCACGGCGGCGACGCACAGAGAGGAGGCCGCCCTCCCCCCTCTCCCCCCCCCCCTAGGGATGTTGCCCCTAGCGACGTCTATGCGTGTGGCCCGCGCCCCCAGCACGGCGGCGACGCACAGAGAGGAGGCCGCCCTCCCCCCTCCCCCCTCCCCCCCTAGGGATGTTGCCCCTAGCGACGTCTATGCGTGTGGCCCGCGCCCCCAGCACGGCGGCGACGCACAGAGAGGAGGCCGCCCTCCCCCCTCCCCCCTCCCCCCCTAGGGATGTTGCCCCTAGCGACGTCTATGCGTGTGGCCCGCGCCCCCAGCACGGCGGCGACGCACAGAGAGGAGGCCGCCCTCCCCCCTCCCCCCTCCCCCCTAGGGATGTTGCCCCTAGCGACGTCTATGCGTGTGGCCCGCGCCCCCAGCACGGCGGCGACGCACAGAGAGGAGAGATGAATGTGTTAAAAAAATACTATACACTCTACACTATTTAAAATAAAAATAAACTTAGTCAATGTTTCCTCACGAAGGCATCCGGCTAAACGTGACATTGGCTGAATGCACAAACCTTGCGAAGCCAAAAGCAAAAAAAAAAGAAGGCATCCGGACTTGTTATGGGTTCGGATACCTTCGAACATTTAACGCACCTGCATAGTAGCTCCATCCCTGGTAAAGGCAGCCCTTAACACAGGTCCATCCAGCAAATTGGCAAAACAAACGAACGCTTGAGGTGCTTCCATGTTGAGAATCAGCACTGCTGCTATGAAAGACATGCCCTGGAAAGAAATGTTATATTGTTAATAAATGATAGTGTTAATAAACAGTACCTAACAATACCAATACCATTTTGGGAATATAATAGACTAGCTTCTGCTCGCGTCTTCGTCCGCGTGAAATTTCAAAATAAAAAAAAACAACTTTAATTCAATTACAAACTTTTATCTTTTTATAATATTTGTATAGAAGAAGACCAAATAAACGAAACCAGCCTGGGTTAAAAACATCAAAGCTTCAAAAGTTGGACCCACACTAACAACGCTGCCAGTATGTGCACACACCAGTAGAAGAGATGCAAGTTCCTTAAGACGGTTACACTTTCGGTAAAGATTTGACAGAAAAACATAACATAACATCACGCCTTGTTTACCCGAAGGGTTGGGCAGAGGTGTACCTATGGTACACCCACATTTCGCCAGTTATGTTTTAGTCCCATGTAATAGGGGGCGAGCCTATTGCCATCTGTCGGGCACAAATCCAGACTTCGGGCTGCTACTGAGAAATTCCAGATAGAAAAACCCAATAACACGTTGCCCGACCTGGGAATCGAACCCAGGACCTCATGCTCAGCAGTAGCGATTGCGACCACTAGACCAACGAGAAAAAAGTCGGTAATTATCATTTTGTGGCTTCGTCGAGAATATTTAAAAGTCATGTTTTGTTTTTAGATAATCTAAAATGCAGTGGTAGGACAGTGAATAAGTTGTTATGTAGGTACCTGTTGCCCGCGGCTTCGTTTCCGATCCATGATAAAAAAGTAGCCTATATCTTTCTCCAGGCCTATGTCAAATTTCATAACGATCGGCTTAGGCATCACTGACAGACAGACAGAGTTATTTTTGCATTTTTATACTAGCATGGATATAGATAGGTAGAGATATATAGGTACTTATAATTCATGCTGTACTTTACTAATCAAATACAATTTCTGCCTTTCACAACCCATTTCGCGATTACGCCTAAACAAAGGTCCAATCACGACGGTATCATTACAAGTACCGCTACATGCTCATGGTATCACGCGTGCATTGTTATCACGTAACGATTACCAGTGAATAGCTGCATGCGGGACGTGCAGGTCACGCTAGATACCGTTATAATAGACGTTGTGTATGGGAGTTGAGAATATTTGCACTCTTAAAGAATCTTCGGTCAAATATACCTGCATTCTAGGATATCAGAATACAACAGGCAAAGATGATGTATAGGAACGAGATTTGACATAGTATCATAACATAACGCCTGTATAACGGTGGTGACGGAAGTAATTGGTGTTTTTAGCATAGGAGTCCTCCTAGTTTAAGCTAGTTGCACATATCCTGTAACTGTGTATCTTGCTACAAGTTAAAGGGTATTATAAGGTAAAATGATTGTAAATAGGTTTAGTCTTGATTTTTTTTGTGTTATTGTATTCCTGGAATGATTAAGCAAAGGTGTCCCTATTACTACCCCTAATAACCTACTAATTATTGTGCATGTGAGGACATTGCTTCATTGTTTTTTTTTCTGAGTTAGTTTTAATCAGGATCTGGCAGTTTGAGTAATTTTCTTTCCTTGGTATTATTCGTCGAATCGTTGAGCTCCTTCAGTTCTGAGTTGAGCTGCATGATTACTGACAAATGCGTGCACTGATTGGACAGGTCCACTCTATCTATGTGGTTATTTCCTCAAAAGACCCTTTCAGACACCGATCTATATGGTCTTCACAGATCTGACCAAGATTATGTCTGGACTTTAAATGAAACTGTGACCTCTGAGTTTGTTTCGGCCTTTCTTCTCGGAGTAGTCAGATAAAAAACGCCAATCTCATCTAGTTTTAAAAATTTGATTGACGTGTAAAAGTGTTTGTACAAACCTACTTACAGAAATAAAATCATTTATCATTTACCCACAATTAGCCAGTTATGTTTAAGTGTCATGTAAGAGGGGGCAAGCCTAGTCGAGGCATATTAACGAACGAACGAGATACATTTTCTCAAAAATGTTAACCTCAGATCAGCGCGCCCACTCTTGATTGCCGACATTGAAATTTTAACGTTGCGTACATTTGAGTTCGAAGCTAGCGCCAAGTTGTTTTAAATTGCGTGTCCATTTTGGGGAACTAAGTGGAATCGGGATAGGGTTTGACGTGCGGTAAACGCTACTCTTGAGTTAAATTTGATAGCTGTGTATTGCGCCAATATTGCGGTGGGATTGCTTGTTGATTGTGATCTTTCCAATAACAACATTGTTACTTTTTGGAAATCGTTTATTGTTTTAAGTGGTTTTCAGTGAGTAATAAGCATTATAATATGGCACGATTAGCAGTAATATACAAAACAGTGTTTTACGTAATCCCCCTAATAGAACCATTAAACAAAGACGAGATGAGCGTTGGATGATGCGTTTTACGGACAAAGCTTTGTCTATGAATGAAGACGAATTTATTGTTATCTAATAGGATCTGTATCTGTATTACACTATGGGTCTACGATATTGCTGTGTTGCCTAGTAATAAACATGAAGCAAATGCTAGATTAGTACATAAGGTGAGCGAAAAAAGTCCATTGACACCGTCGGGTTTACAAACGAATTTACACATCATCAAAATTAATGCAAATGGTTTTGATAAACCGCTTTTCAGCATTTCATGTGTTGCTATAAGTTATTATTCTTAAAATTTTATTTCTGTTCCGATTTAAAGTTAATATTTTGCTCATTATTGAAAAGCTTCAAAAACAGAAGTGGTTGACGTCATTATTTGTTGACTGTACAAGTGGCTTACACCTCAAAAAACTCATACAGTTGAGCAAAATCAAGAGAATCGTGAGATAGCTTCTTTGAACAAGTAAACTTTCGCAAATATTTTGTTAAAATGATGAGTAGGTAAACGTTCTCATCACGAGCACTGTTTGAATTTCGTTGCAATGTGGTTTACAGTTCGTGGGCTCGTGATTAGCATGATGAAGTTAAATCGACAAAGAAATTGCATTACTTTTATATTTTTTCCGGTTGTGACAACTAAATTTACAGTTTTAATATCGTTTGAAGCAAAAAAAAAGCAATAAGTATGATTAACCTTGTAAACAAATACATATCGGTATATAATATATAATAAAAATCGGGGAACTACTATAAACGTCAGCCTACTCTTGATATTTCAAGTACAAAGAAACCAAATCATCACTAACGTCAATTATAAAAAAAAGGCAAAATACATTTTGACCGCGTAGTATTGATTGCACTTTTCAATGAAACAGCAGATATTTCTATAACTGACGATGAATTTTACGCTGGTCTAGGATCATTAGTTGTATTCTTGGTAACAATTTGCGAAAATACCTTTTGCAAAAATACTTTTTCATGAAACGAAATGACCGTTACTCGGGCACAAATAAGTAACTGAAACGAAGGTTGTGTCTGAACAGTGAGAACATTAGAAGCTAATTATATGATCTAATCATGACTGTGATGCTCCTGAGAATCGAGATTAAGATTTTTTTATATTTTTAACTCAAAAAATGTTTGTTTGCAAATAGTGCAAACAACAATGTAAAAAATAAAAGCTTAAAAAAATTCCAAGTTTTAAACGGTTTAAAATAACTGTTAGACTAAGACAGCACTATCTTAGAAGTGACGTCACGACTATGTTGTGTATATTCAAACTAGCGCCATACATTGTCCTTACCGCGCGACAAGGACGAGAATAATCCCCTCAAAAACTTTTAAATCGTGCAGTTTTTTCATATTTCCATCGATTTCACAGATTTTTTCAATTATCTCATTTTACCATGCCTTCTTTAAAAATGCATTATTTGTTCGAACATTACTGACATTAGTCATTCTATTAGTAGTACATCCCTATTTCGTTAAGTAGAAAAGCAGTGTTATTGCGTTTCTGCCTGTCCCCAGATATAAATCTCAGGACCCCATACTTAGCAGTTGCACCCGGGACTCCGAATCACATTTCCCAAAAAGGCCGATCAACTTAATCAAATAAACTCAAAACAAACATACCTGTACATATCCAATATCCGGCCTGTAGCACACATACGCAGCCAACAGCTCATGTAACACATCAAAGTACGGTCCTCCAGGCTGAAAGATACATAGATGAGGGAATGTCCTCGCTATATCCAGCTGAATCAACTCCATGGAACATTCGTCACCATAGTCTAGTAGATTAGGGTTGGATTTAGAACAACACTTCTTCGGGCAGACATCTGTGGGTTGAGACTTTAGATTCTGCTCGCTAAAGTTTCTAGGGATGCCTAAACGAGGTTTTTCTTCATCAGTTTTGATTCTGTCATCAGTTTTAGCGAGAATATCGTCCAGTTTGGGCAATTTTTCTTTTTGCTCTACAACTTTATCTTTAGTTTCTTTCTGACAGCTGCATTTGTTGTCGTTTCTGTAGATTTTTAACCGTTTCCTTCTGAGTTGTGCTTCGTGTAACCTTTGCTTTGCCCTCGCGACGTAATCTTGGTACATGTCGTGGGTGATTCTGAGTTTGTTTTCGATGGCCAGTTGCCATACTTTGCCGCGAACTGCTGGGGGGAGCCCGCTCCACCAAAGTTCTAGCGTGTGTTTTGAGTTCTTCCTGTTAATAGAATTGGTTTGATTAAAGGTTGATTTTCCTGTGTTTACTTACTTAGTATTACCTATTGATTATTTGTGGGAAATAATTTAGTTATTTTAGTGCATAACAATAATAACTGTTATTATTGTTGATTTCACCGTCCCTCATGACGATAATACTGTGAATACTGGAAAAGATTTAAAAAAAAATAGTTTCTTGAGTTAGCACGAGGTTGTCGACATGTGGAGCGTGGACACTACAATCATTGTCCGATAGTCGTGACAGCTAATGGTTTAATTGCCAAGAGCCTCGACCAACACCTGAGGGCTCTCGTTAGGTAGCTGGATCAATGGTTTGAATCAGAAAACGGTACTTCTGGACACGGCTCGCATTGTCAGGAGGTTCCTCTCTCTGGAGCCCTGACCGCCGGTAGCTTGGAACCTGTTCCCGATACGGGTGAGCATTACAAAAATATAGAAAATAGTAATTTTCTATATTTTTTTAATGTTTTTTAAACTTATTTAATCTACTTTAAGAAATATTTATGGTTTTATTTTTAGAAATAACTGTAATATCCAATTTATATTAAAAGGAAAGGTAATCATTAAGGTAATCATTTAATGTTAATGGTAATTTAAATAATATTGTAACACAGCGACATGCTGCTCACCGTTTTAATAACAGAGTTAACCTTTAGTGTTTTTAGGCTTACATTGAAATGGAGCTTAGCAAAGTGCAAACAAATGAATTGTGTGCAGAATACATGTTACCATTCAATATTTCTTACACTGACATAGTTTCACAATCTATGAGACAAGTCATAAGTGAAACATCATAAGATCCATCTCCAAAGGATTTGTTCTTGTTAACAATGTATAAACATAATATCGTTTTAAACAATGCGTTTGACCTGAATATGTTTGAATGTCAATTGTTTTACCTACCAAGTGTTTAGATAAGGACATGATGATATAGGTATCTTATGATTAGCGTTGCGACATATCGCTGATTAATTAAAATTATTTACTATTTTATGCCTGATTGTGGTAAGTAATACCATAACTATTACCTTATGTCTGTAGCACCAATTTATTGTACCCAGAAAATATTATCTCTGAATGTAAAACGTCCTCTCTGCATTAAATCCGAACCTATCTCTTTCCTACTTAAGGTGACCATTGAAACGTCTATACCAGGGGCTCTGAAGTGAGCGAAGACACTTCTTAAGTACCTAAGTCCGGTACATTCAGGCAGACTCTAACCGTCGCTTAGAGGCAAATATTTGCAGCATATTTTTGAGAGATTATACTGTAATCTAAGCATCAGATCGGGAGGTTTAACTTGTGCCGAGAAGAATAATTAAAACACAAGAATGTGGCGCAGGGCGGCCGTTTTGGGGGACTGTATAAATTTGTGCCGACAGAAGGAACTGAATACAAACGTGTTATTCCATTCGGGCAGAATATTCTGCGTCCATTCCTTCGCATGCCTTGCTAGCCTCTCCTCCAGCCGCAGCGACTCTTGCATTCTTGCGTGTCTTGCAGTCGCCTCGCGTTCGACTCTTCGCCTCGCTGCCTCTACCATTCGTGCGTGTTCAGCTTTGTGGCGGAGCGCCTCTTCTGTACATTTTGCGGGCAGGTTTGATGGTCTGAAAGGAGATGGAAATGGCCTAATAATGCTTTTTTTTTAAAGTTTGATGTGCTTTTTATGCTAGTTTGGTCTAAAGCAACGTTCTAATTATAATCATTAATTCGTAGCATATTATTGGATACATGAGAAATAAGACTGAACCGCTTCATATTAGAATCCAATACTACAGATATCCAATTAAATTCTATACAAAGTTGTACCAGTTTTCAATGTTGTGGCAAGCTTACATTGTTATTAGTTAGTATCCACTGCAACAAGGCTACGATCTACTCATATTAAAATTACCATAAAACACATGAAAAATCAATAAAATCTTCAGAATAGTTAACGAAATTAATTGCACATAATTGATGGACAATCCGGTTCATTGCAATCTTAGATAATTATTTACAAAAAATACAATCGAATCATTATGCAGCATTAAACGCAATTAGATAACACAAAGGATCGCTTCATCGTGATGTTATACGTAAATAGGTAATATTTTAAGTAATTCAATATTCAAATGGTATCGTGCATGGCATGCGTGCTATACATAATGTATGGAAACGCATCAAAAGCGTACGCTTGTGGATCTAGAACGGGCTAAGTTACATTGTTGGCTTATTATTTAGTATCTGGATTTAGTTTCTGAGAAACTGTTTGTGTTATGTATGTGTTTGATTACACGTGCCGTACAAATATTGCTTTTATCGAAATTTTTATCGATAAAAAGTTTTGATTACCAATCAAGTAAAATGCATAAGTAGCAAAATTTGCAGACTAAAATAAAAAAAATGATGTGATTTGGTCTCAGAATTCAGAGTTATTTCAATGAAGAAAAAACACTTAGTTCTTGCAAAACATCTACGGCCCGATAGGCCAGATCTCACAAATCTACGTATAATCTGTTATGGATAAAGACATTTACCCTTTTCTCGTTATAGGCAAAACAACATCTATTCCTAAAAATAACTTCAGCCTTGACCTTTCCTCAAAATTACTATTGCTTTGGAAAATGTCAGTTGAATCCGCACATTCATCGCTTGACTCAGCAGTTTAGATTTATTATGGTTTTAATAATAATTGAATTTGAGTTTAAAATATTATGCAATGTGACAGATGCACATGTTGACTATCTCGGTCCAAAATGTATTTCCACCCTAATTAATAGTACTCTTTGATTTCCACCAACAAATAAAAGAACATAATGCATGTTTCGAAATTTAAATTGAACCTGCCTAATTTCTCACAGCTACACGCCAAAATGCCAAAGTCATTAACACCTTACAAGACTAACACGACCCATCGAAATCTTGAAGATACGCAAATCGAGCCTAATCGACGTTTACCTTTGAACAACGGGTCACGCTAATCTTCGTTCACTAATCAGCTTAAAAAACCCAATTAAAATAAAAAATCGAAAAAGTTTTACAACATGCGTGTTTCACGCTCCTTGTATTCCCAATTTTTTTATGTGAAATTACAACATGTACTGCCGATAAATCCAATCCAAGAGATACGAGTTGATTTATTTAAATGTTCACATTGAATTAAGAAAGCGAATTGCGAGTAAATGTTTAATTCATTATAACGCATTCCGTTAAAAGCGTCTGCACCTTTTATAGTGCACGAATGACTGTATGCTTCATTATGTATGCATTTAAAATCTTCAGATTATATTAGCATAAAAGCGCAACGCACGCATCGAATAAACTGTGGACAATTTACAATAAGTACGCTTAATCTATAATGATTGATGATAACAGATTTAATAGCTTTGTAATATTCAGCCTGAACCTTGGAAACATGAGATAACAATGCAAAAAGGCTAAGGAAAGACTCAACTAAACCGGCATTTTGGTAAGTTATTCGACTGCATTGTTAGGACAGCAAAGAGCCATTCGCAAAATTGCCATCATAATTGTAAATTGCACGCTAAAGAAGTCTTTATTCAAGATGTGAATATTACAAATTGCAAGTCGTTGTAACCCAAACCTGAACGGAAATTCGATAGCAGTAGCGGAATATTGAAAAAAAAAATTGCTCTGCGTATATTTGGAGAGCACTCGAAAATATTCCGGGCAACGTGAACCGGAGCGAGATGAGTGGCACCGATTAAATAAGTTCGCTATTACACGGAGCCCTAGAGCGGTCACGAACGAGCAAATTGCGGAGGGCAGCTCTGTGATTACACTGGCATTTCCGCTTCTGTGCCTCTGTTGGAGTTTGAAAAAGTAAAACAGCACCTTCAAGCACGACTCCTATAACTGTTTACTACTATTTTGCAATAAAAATGGCGGGTAAACTCAGGCTAGGGATTTTATTGTTGGCTGTAAACATGGAATGAAATTAGATACTAAGCCTACGGTATCTGCTTTGGTGTCAGTCATGACAAAACTTAACATAACCATAGTACCTTCAAATTCTGACTTATAAAATGAACGTCGAGGACGTGGCCATTGTCCGATCGATTCCCTCTGGTACCCATAGGGGAAGTCAGGCAATAAATAATGTTGTTTATGACTAATTTATTAGGGACTAACACTCCAATTTCCCGGACATTATGAAAATTTAGCGAAAGTGCCAACGTTGTCGCGTGAATCTGGTAATTTTCGCGTTGTATGGCGAATATTTATGTAGCAATTTAAATTCGTAAGCACGGACACGTAATAAGGTCGTGGGTTCAGATATAATGGGTCAAGCCGCCCGCAATAAAGGGAGGTTCATTGATCACGCACTTTATAAGATGCTAAGGTATTTTCCTCCGTTCTTTGTGACGTAAATATTAATAACACCTGTTGTTCACAATGCATAAGAATACCTAGGTATTTTTTATACGCTCGGCTTGCATGGAATGTCCTGTTCTAATAAGGCGATTAAGTTGCTATTGATTTATTTATTAACTTAACACGTGCATAACCAATTCTTCCAGCTAGGCTTTATCAACTTTTTTTAAGTTGACCACAACATCCAAATACATATAACCATAGACCAAAGTGAAGTTGACCGTGAAAATAACTTGGTATATTTTCTCATGCCCATTAATTGTATAAAACCAAATATCGTTTATGTTGAATACGAAACAAAACAAGCTCTGCTTACACGTGCTAACACGATTTATAAACAATGGCTTCACGTTACGCGTGACATCAATGTTGGGCACATTGAAAGAGTCTTATCAGTGCGGAGTACTAGACTGGTAGCCTTCACTTGAGTACCTAATCTTGTTACAAGTGTCATTGCGCTAAGCACCTTGTATGTACATAGATTTGCTACGAGTTGTGGATACTTGGCTCCAGAAACGGTCAAATGACTGAAAAATCCGCTCTGGGCACACGTAATGGATTACGACCCCCTCCCACTCAAGAGGCGAACACAGAACGAAGGCTTCAGCACAGAATGGAATAAAGATAAAATCAAGTCTTTTATTCAAATCGAACCAGCACTTTTAAAACGTCAACACTACATAAGATGGTCTCCCAAAACGCCCACCTTTCTCTACTTCCTAATGTTTTTAAGCTTCCTGCACCCTGTGTCCTATAACTTGCAGTCAAAGTGACCTCTGTGCTGCCACGTCTGCCACTGACGACGCCGTGCCAGTGGCGAAGTTTTGGGCCAACAAGATCTGAGAAAAGTCGTGCCAGCGACTCGAAGAAGAACAAGCGCTTTAAATTCATAGCTGAGAAGATGAATTGGCGCAACCAAATCCTCAGAAAATAGTAGCACTGGCTGGTAAAATAATGGCACAGAGTAAAGAAACTCAGTCTCAACAATGGGAACATAGGCAGGTTATGTTATGGATGTTTTGGAGTAAGTAATTGAAAAGGGTGGAAGGACCAAAACAATCTACACGTGGTAATACGATAAACAAAAAGGCTTCACGCGTGACATTAATTGGGCATATTGAAACAGTATTATCACTTATCAGATTCAGCCTTCAAGCTTTAATAACCTTAGTACTGGTGCCAATGCGCTTACCTCTTGTAGATTTGCCTTGCTTTAGTCATGTAATGATTTATGTATGGACGTTAGGATTCATTTCAACCATTGATTGAGTGCAAAAACCCAAATGCTCAACATTTTGGGTAGGTGTAACATACATACTGGTTCCTCTTCCAAAGTACAACTTTTTAGCTTACAAGGAAAAACCTAAACCGACACTTCACTGCTCAAGTCAAGTTAGTCATCTAAAATTGCGTGTGTTACCATTAGGTAAAACCCACTGCAAGAATCGATTGCAGCAAAACAAACACTATTATAGGACATTTTATGTTGTTTTCTAGCAAAAGAAGATCGAAAAGATCTAAACAAAATATGTATTAAAAAACCGGCCAAGTGCGATCCTTGCACACGAAAGGTTCTGGCAAAAAAACACCGATAAAAACACGTTTCTTGTACGGAGACCCTTTTAATTTTTATCTTGTTTTTATTTTTATGATTTGTTGTTTTAGATGCAATAGAAATACATACTGCAAATTTTCAACTGTCTACTTACCTAATACGGTTCATGAGATACAGCCCGCTAACAGACAGCGGACGGACGGACAACGGAGGCTTTGTAATGGGGTTCCGTTGGCACCCTTTGGGTACGAACCCTAAGAAGTGGGAACTACTTAGCTTAAAGAAAATAGCTCATGCCAAAGTAGCAAGATTATCAAATTAGCTAGACTGGCAAGGACGGTAACTTACAGTGTGCCGGATGCACTTAAGTAGCGTAAAAGTTTGTAAAGGCGTTTATTGATAAAATAAATCAGAAAAGCCTAACAATAACCAAACTTAAATGGCTACGTAAGACTAGCCTATAAAGACTAATGATACCAAAATGATACTTCAGTATGTATTTGGTACAATATGTTAGAAGCCACACCAGGATAATTTGAATGATTAGTATATCCTGACACGCACGGAAAACGAAGTTCGAACGAAGACGAACAAAGAACGTTGAAGCAATGACCGAAACTATAGGGGCATGTAGGCACACCCACATTTACACGGTTTTTTATTTAGATGTACACGTCAATCACGATAGCAATCGAAAAAAAAGTTTATTTTCGGCACTGAAACTATAACTGTAAAGCACTAAGTACATTATGGGTTGTAGATAATAAAAGAACACACGCACAGTCTACACGCAGAGAAACTACCTTGAACTGTGAAATAATTATTTAATTAGCCAAAAAATAATTCTAAACCATGAGGCAAAAGGACCAACTACGATGGTCTTTCTGCTCGGATGCCTAGCCTTTCATTAAAAAGCTCCTATATAATTTAATAGCCTAACAAAGACACCTCTTAATTCCAAATTCGCAGTATCAATTTCACCAACTGCCTTCAAGTATTTACCAAACTGCTTTCTATATAAAACCGAGGCCTAACTTGGATTGTTTCAGCAATTCAGTCCAAATGTTAATTGCCAACAGTTTCGTCGAAGCGTAACGCGAAAACGTGAAAACAGATTATTAGGACAGGCAATGTCGGTCAGATAACACCTGTATATGACCTCGGAAATGTCACCGAGTATCAATGGCCATTGTGGAGTGCTGATGGATCGGTAAACCAATTTGTGTGGTCTTTGTCACAATCAGAAAGCGGAAAGGTTGAAAGAAATAGACGAACTTATTGGGAGAGAGTATAATTAAGTTTCATGTCGATGAGTTGATTAAACGAACCTTACTGAACTTTTAGACGATGTTAATGAACTTACTGAACAAGGTTCTTAGATTGTCGTGACGATAACTTTATTAACGGACCATAAAACTTATGAGTATAGAAAGAATGAAACACAGTGACAGCGTTTTGTTTTTGTACATTAAGTTCGAAAAGTTGGCGGTTTGTGGCATCAGATATCGCACGCTGAGAATGAAAGTGACCTATCTCAAAATTTTAGTAAAATGAGTTAAATATACAAAATGACTCAAAAAAGTACACTCCATCACAATTTTATTAAAAAACAGGCCATTTATGGTCAGAGAGGGATAGAGGTATTTTCGGTCTCTTTGTCTTTGAGCGCTTCACGCTCCTCGCGCCGGAGTGAAAAGGACGCAATCAGTTCTGCAGCGAGAGTGGTTGTTGCAAGACGTGTCAAGTTTAGTACCGTAGTGACCGATTACACTTTACGTCAGTTTTGTGCCAATTAGTGTGGGTAAGTTTTGCTACAATTTTTAATCATAAAGTGACTGATTTAGGTTAAGGTCATTTTCTTGTTTCTAATATTAGCAACATGGGTGACATAAATCAAATTCGGTCACTTATTTATTAAGGCATGAATTAAACTCATAGACCCATTTTGAAACCGGTCTTTTTAATTTTAAATAAATTCTTAATTATTTGTGCTATTTGAAAAAAAGTCTGTTTAAAATTTTTACGATGTGTTTTATGACTGACATATTGATTAATAGTACACTTCAATATTTTTTCAGAGTTTTATGAATCCTACTGGATTCGGTAGTTACAAAAGTTAAAATGAAAAGTAGTGCTTTAGCTCTTCAAATGGTGAAAGTCAAACAGAAAAATAAGGTAATTAAGTATATTATATATTATGATTTCACTTTCATCTTGTTGTATTTAGTTGCTAAATACTTTATATTTAATCGTTTTTTCATGTTTCATATTATTACGTATGTACCGAAAGGTTGTAAATTAATATTTTGTTAACAGAATACTCATGAGGCTTGTGAAATCGACAACGAAAATATACCATCTAGTCCTTCCATTATCGAAAATACACCACCACGTCGGGGGAACACACACATCACATATTCCTAAACCCAAACCTTTGAATGTAAGTGATTCTCTAATCGTGTGGGTGATGTTTGAAACCTTAATTATATTTTGATTTTATTCATCTTATTTATTGTTTCAGGACTTTGAAAAAGCTCAACAAGAAATAGATAATGAATCAGAAGGTACTGAGAAGATGTCTAGTACCATATCCACCGTCCGACCGCATTCAAGAAGTTCGAGTACGAGCAGTTCATCTTCATCATTAAGTAGAAGGAGTACTTCATCATCTTCAAGTAGTTATTTTACATATGAATTTGAAAATACAGCTATCCCGGGCCAACAACGTTCATACGCTCAATCACCAATCAACCCGAATGAAAGTGATGTGGATCTAAGTGATACAGATCCAAGATAGAAAGCGGAAAAGGAACCCTGGTATCTGGAAGCTAAACCGAACTAAAATATTAAGAAACTCCGGAGTATGCTATAGGTCTTTGTCGAAATCTAAAAAAGTCATTCCAGCTAGGCATGTGAAAGAAATTAGTACAAGTAAGTGTAGACTTCAATGTTTTGATAAAGTTAGTGAGAATGAGAGATCAAATCTGTTTAAAAACTATTGGAGTTTGTCAAATTTGGAATTAAAACGGGCTTACATTAGGGCGTGCATGATGGAAGTGCAACATAGATACAGGTACTCAAATGCTCAAAAACTTCGCCTGCCAAACAACGCGTTTTATTTCACCGTAAATGGCAATAGGTTCCGGGTTTGTAAATTGTTTTTAAAAACACTTTTGACATATCGGACAAACAGCTTAGAACAGTTAAAAGTAAAACTAGCAGCTATGGTTTCGTAGGGCCCGAGTGTAGAGGAAAGCACGAAAACAAAAAGAGGGTAGACCCTGATCTGCTACAATACATCAGGAATCACATAGAATCTATACCGAGAGTCGAATCTCATTATTTGACCAACTGGGAATACATAACTGACAGCAAAACTATTAGGAACCTCTGGACTGATTTTAATAATGAAAAAAGATGCCGCAGGGCGACTATTGGTTATTCTTGAACACTTTTTAACAAAGATTTTAATATAGGTTTCTTTCAACCGAAAAAAGACAGATGTGAAACGTTTGTAGCGTATCAACTTACAAAAATAATAAAGCACTACTTAAATCTAACTATTATAAACACCTCGAAGAAAAATAACTGTGTCACAAAGAAAAACGAATGGACCGTCAAGCATTGGTTGGTACAAAATATTGGTCTCTATTTGCGCAATTTATGATTTACAGTCCGTCATGTTATGTCCTAGTACAATTGCACTGGCCAGAATTAAAACAAAGTCATTGCAAGCCTATACTCTTACACACTCAAAATTAAGCCGATAATGTGCATAGCTTGATCGGAAAAGGTATTAAAAAAACATCAAAGCTGGTCCTATATACATACCTGTTCAATTTGCTACCTTGATTAAAAGCGCTCGGAAATCCGGAAAGACTTTCATAGTCAAAGAAATTAGTTACGAATTCTTAGATGTCAAAAAAACTACAAGAACAATGGGCATATAATTTCAAGGAAAACATAAATATTGTGGAATGTCCTTAAAACAATAAAAATTATGTAAGTTAAAAGAAAACAAAAAAAGAGATCTCAAAGATTTGGTTAGATTTTTTTTTATTCCTAGCATTTACGCCAGTTTTTTTCATTCTTTGAAGATAAGCAAACTTACAAAAAATAAAAATGACAGTGGGTACATGTAATAACAAAATCCAATGATTAAGTGATTATTACAGGCTAAGAACTGAATTAGTGGAGTAAGCACAATGTTCCTATTTGATTATAAAACTGAATCGTAAATGAAAGACTTAGAAATGACATATTTTTGTTGTTTCCTTTTATTTATATTTCTTTCCAGGATATAATACATATACAGGTATCTAAAAAGAATCTAATATATTGTAGTACATTTTGCAGATAAAGTACAAAATAATGGTTAAGCGAAATGTTATTATCTTATTCGCGACCTCCTGACTTTGTTTATATTGTAGTTAAAATTTGGTATTATAAATACTACTTGACTGTCTCCTGAAACAGGGCTTCCTCTCTCCTAAACTTTTGCTGTGCCCTACAGGGTCTATAATGATCTCTATTATATAGTTACCACCTAAGTACACATTATGGTAAAGCAATAAAGATATTGGGTATTGAGTATTTTAGAATTACTTTATCTAAACCAGTGTAAGGTAAAAGAATACTCACCGTTTGGTTTGATACCAATTTTTTTATACTACTTTGATGTAATATTTTGTTTGGCGTGTTAGTTACAGATACTTATTATGACGTAGAAGTGATGTAATAAATTTCATTTTAACTATTTTTTACTGTTGTCCTTGTTACGGAAACAGCGTAAAATCATAAGAAAGAAACTGACATATTTTGGATAGGAACATATTTTTTTTAGTACTGCAAGAAATAAAAAGACCTTTAACACAAAAAGTCAGTAGCAATTACAATATTTCTAGTACTAAAGCGACCTATAATTTTCAGTTTTTTTCTAAAGTTATTTAATATAGAAAAATAATGTCTTTTTTTTTGGGTTTGTTCGTATAAATAAAGCGATAAAACCGAATTATATTATGCAAATGAAATTCGTAACTTTCATTTTTATATTAAAAAGTTATTGTAGAATGAATAAAAATGTTCAATCCGCCGAACACATTTTCCTCTATTCCCAAAAATCCTAAATTTCGACTTGGGTCACTTTCATTCTCAGCGTGCGATATGTCACTGGCAGCTGTTTTGGTATGCTGATAAATCTGTAACTTATTTGTGGAATAAAATTGACGTCTGACAGTTCAAGTATGGACACAAATTTAAAATTTGTTCTCAGGATGGAAGGAAGACTACAAGGTATACAAATTTGGTGAAATTCGCTATGTTGTGTTTGGTGAAAAAAAGAAGAGTCAACGATCTATTAGAGTATAAAGCTTTTTTTTTCTCTCTCTGTATAAAGTCAATAACTTTTCGAAGATTACTATACATATAATGTTATCCTTTATAATAAGCTTTGTCTTCTTTGACATCAAAATAAGAAGTAGGTGAAGGGACAGTAACCCGGTAGTTGATAAAGTAGCACATGATGTTGATTAACCTAAAACTTTACGAAGAAAGCTTGAATTCATCGTGTCAATGACTCGAAAGACTCGAAACGATGTGACCCTCTTGAACTTTAGATGATTAATGTTACACCCTACCACTCGAATTAAATTCCATAGCTTGATAAATGATTAAAATATTATTTGAAAACTAGTTTGTAATTCTAGTTTCATATCTCGAAACAATTTGCTTAGTTCAACTAGAATATCAAATACTATTCAACTTAATGCATATTGTATGTTCAAGCAATATTCTTAATAAAGCACGAATACGATACTACAGCTCCGCAAACAAATTTCCGCGTAATTGGGACAAAACAATAACATTTACGAGTTGGTTACGTCATCAACTGACGTGGGATACCTTTGTGAAGGAAACAGAACTATCAGGTCGCCTGAAAGTGTTTATGTTAGCGAATTCGTAGTTTATGAATGTCTGTCTGTGTTCTTTGAGTTTGTTAGTAACCCAATAATGCAACCGTACTGTTATTATTACGTATGACAATATTTTCACAAGACCGTTTGCAGTTTCAATATCACTGGTCAACTTCGGGTTCATTTAGAACACAGACAAAATTAGCCTCGGAAATTGATAATTTTCGCAATGAGGATATCGCCAAGACGATAAACCGATTGACAGATCTAACTGTATTGACAAAACCATAGATGAAGAGGTAAAATTAATACAATGTCCTTTTTATGGTTAGTCAGTACAATACGGACCAAGAAATGACTAAGCATGAACACTCAACTGGAAGATAATTGAATGTAAACAAAGCAAACTCACCTATCATGCTGTATGAGAGCTATAGAACTGGCCACCAAATCTTCAAACTGCTTCTCACTTGCTGAACTGCCTTGCCTCTTATGATGGTGAGGAGTATTGGCTCCAGAAGACGCTGGCGTCAAAGTCTTCTGTGCTTCGGAGTTGATGGTCTTCGCAGCCAGGTTCCCACTGGATTTGCTGCCGAAGAGACGCCATGACACCACTGTTGATGGCGAGTCGTGATTCTTTGATGAATTGCTCTTCCATGGAAATACTCCTCTGAAACAAAAAAAAAAGAATATTTAGTAAGGGATATTAAATCACTATGTTAAAGAGAACAAGGGCAAGAGAATGATGCCATGTTCAGCGTCTAAGATAAATGGATTCTGTTAGACATGATATGAAGGAAAAGGAACTGAATGATAAAGTGACAGCTAACAGGGGAGAATAGAAGGAAAACATGTTACTCGGAGACTCAATTACAGAACTATCTATATTTGTATAGTCGTTTTTAAATTTAGATAGCACACTCACTCAACAAGCCTTCTTTCACTTTTATTACTCAAAGCTAAAGCATTGAGAGTTCCATTAAAATCTCGTGATTAATGCGACCAGACAGACGCTTCCTTTGTGGGCTAAAGGAAGTGCATAATATAATGGACGGTGGACACCCACTTCGTCAGGTTGTTCGATGGTAATTAGAACTCTCTACGATAGGGTGACTTGAAATATTGTCGGTACGAGACAGATTGACGATATTCGACGATACGAATGCTATATGTATACATCACTGTGTGTAGATTTCCGATAATGGATTATCACTGTCGAACGGAAATCGATCGAATAGAGATAGATGCTTCTATAGACAAGAAGAAAATCACAGATCGGGAAATGATAGTCATGGAAATGTATGAAATTAATATTATGTCAAAAGTTGAAATACATTTTTTGACGTTCAAAAAGTTTATTTCAAATAGGCACTAAAAGGCACTTTTGAACGTCAATATTTAAAAATAATTGATTCTAGGGGCCCCCCTTCCAAAAGGTAGTTTCGTATGGAGAAGAAGGGGCAAGACACTCCACCGTTACTCTTTTAAAATGTTTAGTAATATTTTGTATACATTAATTATATTTTTATATGTGAAGGCGTGCATCGCCTTCACATATAAAAATAAAACTACTATAACACAATAGGTAAAAATAATTTTGATAGGTACATGGTCCTCACATATTTACAAACATTGTAAAAGTAATGATTTTTCTAAAATATTAACTAGGAATAAGTCAGTTTGTGAGTTAAGTAAAAATTACAAATTATACAATTCAATAAGCAACCAGTATGATTTGGTCTGGCCTCTAGATTGTCCTACGGAGCAGGACCAGCATGTTTCCAAGCATTCTTATCTAGGATATAATCCTCTAATTTGTAATACGCTTGTTTACAAAGTGTACTTTTAACATGAGTTTTAAACTTTCTTCAAATTAATTGCAATATATCACAAGGTATTATGTTGTAACATTTAACAAGGCACCCATAAAATAAAAAATTCTAGTTTTAGTTTTTCCTTACCGCACGTTTCTACTATTTCGCAATTTGCCATCTTGACTTGTCTTATGCAAAACTCTTAACTTAAACGAATCATACTTTCCTATTTAAATTGTTATGATAATAATATTATTACAATTATGACCGACACAAGCCTTTTAAAGTTTTATGGTAATGAATTACAAAATAATGAATTAACTTTCTTTTAAAAATTAACGAGGGATGACCAAACGAATTTTAATGTTAATTAATTATGCCTTTGCCGTGCTGCTTGTTAAATCAAGTTTAATGAGGGAAGTAAAAGTATTCATGCTGCGTTTAAAATTGATGGAAAGGAAGTTGTAGATCAACCGCTTATCTTTGCAAATTGTGGATGTCAACTGTGAGAAAACGATCAGTTAGTGAACGTATGATAATAATCTGATGTTACTTTAGCTCTTTTGTAGCTATAAAGTCAACGTATACATATATTGCTGTTTCTAGCCAGTACCTACATTTACCGTGACTGTGTGCCAGTACAAAAGGACTGGACGCGTTAGTTTCAGCTACAAAGTGCACTGTGGAAGTTACTCAAGTCAGGTTCAAAGAACCTGTTGTGTATACTGTGTAGCAGTTTTTATATGAAAAGCAGTAGGTAGTGGTCAAATAAGAGTTTCCCTATTCTTTACAGTGCTCTATAGATAATCGTCTCATGCCAGCCTTCTTGGTGATGATACAATTGAAAGTAACGCTAATACTTATCGATAGCAATAACGATAATAAAAGAAATGGAATACTACTCATTCTGAAGAGAATAACCAATCAGATGTAATCATATAAATAAAAGATGTGCAGAAATGAGGTTGTCATTAGTGAAGCAGGTGGACAAGACATTACATAATCAGTTGAAAATGCATAATCGGTGATGTGACGAAATTAACAATATTATACAAGAAAACAAAATTCAAGAATGTTAGACATTTTATTTTGATCACTTTGTATTTTTATTCTCTCATTCATCTCGATATGACAGAGAATGAAAGTTAAAAGAAAACCTATACTTTGTAATGGATTTATTCCTAAAGAAATTGACGATTTGAAATTCAATCATAGTGGGTTGCGGATGGAGGCATTTCTCCTCTGTTTTGATTTTTCTTATAAAACATCGAATGAAGAGCGTTATCTGAAGACTAACTCTATCAATTGTCTAATGGAATTTATATCATTACTAAACATTCTAGCTCTACATAGGTATCCATGAGAAAGGTTACAGACAATCTGTGAAGGAAGATATGGAATTTAATATGGAATTATTTTCTTTAAAACATAATAGACATACCAGTGAGATTAATCGAAAAAGGGCAAATGTCTAAAAAAGAATATCTGTTCACCAACAAAGTTCCCAGGTTCTTATAGACTGTACTCCGCATAAAGGCGCATAACGATGTAAATGTTACAAAATATACAAGAATGTTTGAGAATTCAATGCCCCTTTTAACGAGAATTGCTTTACAAAGCGAGCCGCCTTTTTGCTCGTATGAAAGGACCAAATGCACAGAATTTCAAACTACGTAGTTTGGAAGTTGAATAACCCTCGACCTTAGCTTTTACATAGGTAACCGATGTTTTTTAGTAACCAGTATTTCAAATAGATAGGAAATGATCATGATCTAGTATTTGGTCTAGTGGTCGCTAGCGCGACTGCTGAGCTGAGTTCGATTTTTGGGTCGGGCAAAGGGTTTTTCCATCTGGAATTTCTCAGTAGCAGCCTGGAGTATGGATTTGTGCCCGGTTGATGGCAATAGGCTCGCTCCCTATTGCATGAGACTATGGGCTTAAACCTAACTGGCGAACTATAGGCACACCTCTGCCTAACTCTTCGAGGATAACAGGCGTGATGTTATGTTATGTTAAACATGCTGTAATATTTCTGCGGACAAATAGAAATTCATAACCCGAAACAGTACTTGACAAGGCCTGTGGGTACATCAACAAGCACAAAATACAGAAACATTAACATCAACTACCTTTATCAAGATCAAGGACAGTCTCTATTCTGTAGAGATCTAACCGTGAAAATGTACTGTCAATAGTGTCAATCCCAGGTATCAGTAGTGATATTCTGTAACCATCTCACCATGAAAACTTAGGTGAAGTAAGCGTGGAGTGAGCTATCAGTGCCACTGATGATAGGGATTGACCGGTGAGATTTTCCCAGAATAGACCGGCTAGCGCCGCTGTTCTCACCTACACAACCTGTCCCATTTCTCGGTAGGCAACAACAATTACAGGACAGACTGACAATTCACATAAATCATCAAAACTGTCTGCGTATACGCAGAACGGAATGTCATTGTGTGATAATTCGCGGCTCTACTCGACCTACGTCGTGTGGGATGGTTGGTTTTGATCAATAGATGCTTTGGCATATTACATGAATTGGTTCGCTTTATATGGCGCGATATGGGAGATGTGGATGCACAGGTTTTTGTATTTATTGTTACAAAATAGTCTTTGGTTGCTGTGCCTTTTATTGCAAATGTTTCGCTTTGTGTTGACTTGGGGTTCTTTTATCAGGTAGGTATTTGTATGTTCTTTGCTCATCAATGTTTGCTCCATAAATGGGGAATATTAAATAAGCAATGATATAATCAAACAGGTTGACTAAGGATTGAGAATCTCCTCAATCCCCCCAAGCTATTTTTTACAGATACTAGTTTAACTCTAACAAGTGGCTTTGATTTGCTAGTAGTAGTTGTAACAGAGAACTAAGTTTTGAAGTACTGAGAGAAGCCATTTGTAACTTCGCCGGAAACGGTACCATAGAGTAAAGTGATTTAATAGAATACTTAAAAACTTATGGAACGGAAAACGATAACAAGTTGTTTAGTAAAACTAATTACCTAACGTCTCAAGTAATGGAAAAGTTAGAAAACTAGATACTGCTATTATAGGTACAGATCCACGTCAGGTTGTGAAGCTGTTTCCTACAGCAAGAACGTAATCAACCAGATTATAGCTCGCTTTTCAATAAGAGATTCAAACTCAAACTCAAACCATTTATTTCAAATAAACCCATTACAGGCACTTTTGAATTGTCAAGGGGTCGGTCAGTCAAAAATATGAAGCTAGTTGCCCATTCCAAAGCGAAGTAGGTGCCTATGGAGAAGAACGGGCAAAAACTCCATGGACACTCTTTTAAATAATATGGTTACAGAAACTTTGTTACATCAGTCTTGTTGAAATTAAACATGTGAGAACGATGCAGAAAGACCCGTAATAAAAACATAAAAATCGGAAAAGAAAAATTAAAAAAAAAAGCCGTGGCAGCTAAGAGATGACCAGTCCCCACTGACGGCGCCCGTTCACGAACATGACGTATGGATCAGCACCATTTAGCTCAACCATTTTGAAGGGAACTTAATGATCCAACACACACGCCACCACCAGCGAGACATTTGAGTGAGCGTGACATACTCTCAGCCACCAGGGCACATTCAAGTCAATGACAGACGTGCCCAGTATAGGGTAGCTTTATAGTAGGTACTACATAGTGCTCACACGTGTGCTTTGCAATTATACAATACTAAAAGATGGAATTTATACAGTGCAAAGATAGTTTTTACAATCTTCAGCAGCTCCAACAATATTTCCGAATGCTAATCAATTGTTTAGGCGCCCTTGTGGAGCAGAACCAGCGTTGAGCCAAGCATTTTTGTCAGAGCTGTAATCCTCCAACTTATAATATGCTTGGCTGCGTAGTGTGCGTTTGATACAGGTTTTGAACTTCGTTTCATTCAGTTGGAGTATGTGGGGAGGTATTTGATTATAACATTTTAAACAGTACCCCATGAAGGATGAATCTACTTCAGCCAGCCTGAAACCCGGTTGAACCAATTAGTCCCTATTAAGACAACAAAAAACATTTATAGTTTGGGTGTATGTACACCTCAATGTAAACGGTTCCATTTAAAAGTACGGTGAGTGATATTCATTTATGCCTGATGTAATATAGACGCTTTTGACTCTGGGATATAATTACATAATGTCCCAGAGTCAAAAGCGATCTTAAGTCACAGGCCAAATCCATCCATTATTAATTGGCATATAATTAATAATTGAACAACAATAAATGTATGTTCAGGATCGTTATCTTTGATCACGCACGGCACAACCAAGAATAAACGAGAACAACAAAACCTAAGTGTGTTCGTGATATGACAACAAACTAAGTAGATGCAAACATATATCAGTGTGAAAAATGAGGAAATCAAACTGATGGAGCACAAAAAATAATTATGTATCTTATATTCGAAGCATGAGCATGCATCAACGTCAAACACATGTGCGGCTTTCGTACAATATCAAATTGTTTACTATTTTTACAGACGAATTCAGACCTAATAGTCAGGGAATAAAGACGATATTTCGCCTTGTAACCATTAGCAGGATCATGCCTCGTTTAATATTTGAGCGTACAGCATCAGAAGGGGTCATACAAGATATGTAGTCATAAGTCATTAATGCATGAACAATAAATTGTATCTGAAATCACGTGGTATAAAAATAATATTTAATTAGGTAATAAAAAAAATAAAAAAATAACACGCTAAACAATAACAACAATGCATAAATACAACATATAGGAATTTCATCATAGATCTTCAACACCATAAAGGCACAAAGGCACAAAGGTCTGTTTAATTTCCATCCATAATAAAAAGTTATCGTAAAAACGTGGGTAATACAATCACAGAACGGTGAGTTCACGAGCTGAGCAACAAGCGTTTTATTATGTATTAAAAAAAAATTGGAGCCCTTTACTTTTTATTTCGGCACAAAAATCCATCTGGACATGTGAGAAAGAATGGGGCGTCGTAAAATAAACACCATCAAAGAAATTACGCCCTCCATTCAGGGCAAACATTTAATCACCGCATACACACATGACCTCGCTCAAGAAAGCGCTATCACACTCTATTCAACAGACTCACAGCCAATCCGGATAAAGGTAGGCAATTTATTTAGAAAGGAAAATCTGAATTTTCATCGAATTGGAAGCCTTTCGCCAAACCGCAGATTCCGTCTATTTTAGAAGCTCCGCAAATAGCTATCATAAGGTAGTTTATAAAAGTTTGATGTAACCTATACCACATCAGCATATTAACTATGTACTTGGGAAGTAAAGTTTTGAAATATTGAACTCAAAATATGCAACATCAAAGCCAAACCTTGGGTACGCACACAAAATCATAACGCCACAACAAAAGTTTATGCAACCATAGAAATGCGAGTTTCCTACAATTGTTTTAAAGCTAATCTGTTAGTTGTGCGGAATAAAAACAGCTGTGGTGTGCGCGGCGGTGCCGGTCGGCGCTTGGTACACCTTGGTACGAATCGTGCGCTCGCGCCGACACATTATCACGACGACCCGGCGCGCACTTGTTTGTCGACGAATTGAGACCTAGCTTATACATTCAAACATAAATGTATAATGTGTGGGTGTTTATGTGACAAATATACCAATTTTTCTTTCTTTCTTTGTAATAGTAAACAGAAATTATTATTATGAGAAAAAAAAAGAATTTACTTTGCCCGACTGTGTCCTTAATGATCTCATAAATACAAATTTACTTTATAAACTAAGTACACATTGTGCAATGCAATAAATGATTGAGTATTGAAAAGGAACAACATCGAACCCCAGAATCTATTAGATGATACAGATCCGATTGGATCAGATGATGATGACGTCATAAGCGAAGCTACGAAACAGTAAGCTAATAATAGGTCACAGAATTATTGCAATAACAAAACTATTGAAGCTAAAACGAAACCGTTTAGCTACATCCCGCAAAAAGAATTTAACACAGTATTCAACCAATGTGGCAAATTACTTCACAACCGCTTGTTATTTATGACATCAAACAAAACTACTAAAACAGAACGGCACATCTGTCACAGGAGCAAAACGGAAACGGCACTACATTCCGAAACAATTCCGTAAATACGGGCGAGCATCAAGTAATCAAGTTATCTAACCCAGCAGAGAACATGTAATTATTTATGAAACAAGTTCTCACGGCTACCTTGGTTTTAAATTTAATTTTAGTTACATAATCACTACAGGTGATAATATAAATTTTATAATATTATAATTACTAGTAGTACATTTTTGATCTTGAAGATCGCACAAACAATGGGCAGAAGAAACAATAAAAATTCTTGAGAACTGTTATGTACTACTCGTATACGTTGTACATGAATGTTTAACAATTAGATTTCCACGAGTAATTTTGTAAATCAATTGACTATACAGCGGAAGTAAAAAGTAACGAAACAATAATGAGTGAGAACTTCCTTCTGTTAGCTATACTTTCAATTTGTTTGTCTTACTAATTGTATCTCCTTTGCTGTTTCATGCCTTGTAATAATCGGTATCTTCACGGGTGAAAGGTTTATTACATGTATCTCCTTGTCAACTACCGAAACGACCAATCCACTGCATCCACTGGGAAAATCCAGAGGAGAGAAAGTCAAGGTACCTGCCCCTAAGGACTAAGAGCAGTGCACAATTTAATATACTGTTGGATGTGGTCAATCATTTGTTCAGTGAAACTCAATGCACCACACAACAATATTGTTTCTTTTAGTTTATAATATGTACCAAATGCTTATGTAGAAATATAGACGCAAAAATGACGTTGGAGATCGCGAGTACGGACAACTTCAGCAAACATGCTGTATACCGGCGAGGTTTGTTTAAATTCGTATTTATCTTTCAACGCGACAATGGAAAATATGGAAACAATGGCGCTCATTATACTCGTACGTTGCTTTACTGACCGAGAGTTAAATAAAACAGTGTGTATTCATTGAGTAAGAGATATATTTGAGACAACTGAGCAAAACAAGTATATTTTAGTATTTGTGGCGTGCGTTTGATAAATATAAAGCTGCCATTGAAACTTTCTAAACATCAATTACTATATCAATGAGTTTTCAGAAGTAAACACTGAAACAACTATAAATCAATCACCGAAGATGAACCTTTAATAAAACCGGAATAGAGAACTAAATCTAAGCAATTCATGGAAAACAGAATCGTAAAAGGCAAATGGCTTCCAGCGTTAACACTGGAAACGTAGAAACTCGAACAAATTACATGAAACTTACCAATTTCTTATCAAATTGAAACGGAGGCGAATGTTCACTAGGTTTCTGATTACGAACGCAGAATTGATTGTGAGTTGGGTTAAATTGCTTTAATCCCCGGAATAAAGGACGGCAATAATCCTCTCCAAAAACTTTTAAAGCGTGTATCTTCTTCAAATTTACACCGATTTAACAGATTTTTTTGATGAACTCATTTTTACTAAGCCTGCTTTTAAATTACGTTATTTTTATGAACATTTTCTATATTAGTCATCATCCCAATTCTTCGTATACAATTATCATCATTTTGTGGAATTTTATAGTTGTTGACTTGACCAGAGATACTGCGAATAAGAAGTAAATACTCCCGAGAAATATTAATGCTAAATTTATTCAGTTGGCTTGGAACTCCCGTTAGAAACCCACTCGAAACAAAAACAAACTATATGCCTTAAGGCTTAAACCGACCAGCCAGACCATGTTTGGGAACGCAAACAAAAATAAAAACAGCATATCTACGCAATTAATTACACCTATATTCACATAATCCTACTGCAAATAACAGGAGTAATAAATCAAAGCTAATCTAGAAAACCCACACGCGATCGTCTGCGAACAATCCAGACCATATAGTACAAATGTAAGAAATATGTTACCTGCTTAGATGTATATAAGCAAGAATCTCACATCATCTGTGGTATGTGGGGCGAGGTACGGGCTACAATTATTTGAGATCAAAGAGCACGATGTGACCCATAAGATACCGAGACTGGTAGATGCTTAGAATTTATATTTTAATTGCGTAGTGAGTTTGTAGACAGAATTCTTGTAGTGATTACGATGTGGACGAAATAAGACTTTCTTTGCGTGCAGGAAATCTCTTAATGTCGTTATAGAAAAGAAATTATTGCCCATATATATATCTACCAATTAGTGTTTGATATTGCTAGAAATGAAGATTGGAAAGAAAAATAACATTAGATATGTTGTAAATATCAGAAACGTTATCACACAGATCGGCACACAGATTTCGAGGGAATGAGAAACAATATGAAAGTCGTAACAGCTTGAATGGAAATATAATTGAACAATTAACAGAAACATTACAGCGTTTGCCAGTTAATTAACAACGTTTTGATTGTCTATTGGACACAGAAAGCAATTTTAAAAACATTACACCGGGGCTTTGAAAAGTACCTGCGGGATAATTGCGTAACACTTACTGTAGGAATGGCTTTAATTGTTGAGCAGACAAATTTTTCGAACATAATATGAAACAATGGATTAGCAATATCCTCTAAAATGATTTAGATTCTTATTGATAGTGTGTTACGCAATTAGGGAGCTGGTCTGATTATTTGTGCCGTCGAAGGACTGTGTGATGTACGAGTATATTATTGTATTGGGACTCGACATTATTCGGATATGAATACTCTCAATTAATGAAATCCCATTCCAAACTATCACATTCCAACCCAGGAAACAGTAAGGCCTGAGAATCTACAACTACTATCATTAAATGAAGAAACATTAAATAATTCGGCTACAGGCACTTGCAACTGCACAATAGTCGTCGAAAATACTCGTACTAATAATATCGCAAAGCTAATTTATTCGAGCCGCGGCCTGCCCATCCATTGTAGCGATCGCAACATTCCATTGTGTGGTCGTGACCTTCGCATCATAGAGTATTTGTCAGAATAATGGTTGCCAGTGGGCGTCGATGGACCTGCTCACTCAGTTTTTGTGTGGGAGTCTCTGAATTTTGTGAATGGCGAGGATTGCAAGTAAGTCGTGGTTGAATTGTATTAAAATGTGCGAGCTTTTAATTATTGAGAAATAAACAACTAGGCTATTCTTGTGGGTATTCTTCGACGATTTTAGTTGTTGAATCTTAGTTATCTCTCCGACGATTAACAAACAATCTCCAACATTTTTATTTGCACGTGCATAACACCGTGTTGCAAATAACATTCAAATTACCATCATCGAGATTCTTATACATTCCAAATTTGATTGGAAACCGTGCGTAATTTTGGATTAACGCGAAAAGCATGTGTTGTGCCAATCAACTATTTTTTATGAATAATAAAGTAATGAAAAGATTTATCTTAACACTATAATTTGGAGGTAATGTGCTCAATTATTAGAATTTTCCATTAATTACTGTTAGCCGAGACTAAAAGTTAAATGACCGGACCATCTCATACCCGATACTCAATGGTCAAACAAAAACAGCACATTCCTAAACCCAAATTGAATCTAAAAGAAAAACAAAGCAATAACGACCGGCCTGTCTGACCCAGAACCGTAGATTATATCGAAAGCTGCACCGAAAGATCAAAATACAGAGGAGGACTAATAAAATTGGATTTCTACTGAGGTAAAAGGCTTTTCTCAAAACTTATGTTCGTTCAAGAAAATGGAACGAATCTTATTCCTTCATCGTAAGTACTCGTTCTCTTTCAAGCACAATCGGTAACATGATAGTTTTAAAACAAAATGTGACGCTCCAGTGTGCACGAATTCGATTACTAGACTGACCTTCAATATTGCTGAATATTATATCGCCATCAGCTATCATTATATCGTTAAGGAAAATTACATCCGCAATTTGTCCTAACATGTCCTAGGCCCAACGTTTAAAGATCTTGACATATTATTTACGTCGATATTTAAAAACGGTATGTAGTTATTGTTGCCTTGACATCCATGCAGTTCGAGCCCATCGTCATATCATGTCGTTGTGGGGTAGCAGAAGATTAAAAGAAACTTTGCGGAAGCGTTGGCTTCACTATCTTCTGCAGCCTAATTCCGTAACACATTTTCGTATACGACTACGACTAACGTTGTGTTTTGACAGTTCAACAACATTCAATGCGTTATTTACACTGTTTAGCAGATTTTTTCATCGAACTTATGAAGCAATGGATAAGCAATCTGTTTCAAAACGATTCATTCAGATTCCAATTGATTGCGTATTACGCAATTAGGGTGCTGAATGATATTGCTAAGTACCTGCTTCTGACTAAATATATTTAAAATTCCTGCATGTAACCTACATCGACGACATGGTGGTCTGTACTGCTCTTCGTCGTACTCGTGATGCCACAGCATCCTATGATTTGTTAAACACTTAATAGCACAGCTCATGTAGGAAGCTATTTGCCCTGGTATTCGTAAGTGATGGCTAAGCAACCATTACAGCTTGCACTATTACAATTATTACTCGCAATATTTTTACTGCTGGGATGTCATGGGTATTTTAAGAGTGACATCCACTAGTCACTCTTAAAATACCCACGACATTCCATGTCAGTCTGAAGAAGAATAACATTTACTTATCTTGATAAAAGATAAAGCATTAATTGTTTTACTACTACAAAGCTAAAATTAGAATTATTTCCGTTTGTTTTTAAGTGGATGATGAAGGCAACGATCTGCTGCCCATTTGTGACATACTTGTTATTTTTTAGTCTCATTTTCAAAGCCTTTAGTTTCAATACTTATATCGAATACAATTTTTTTATAATGTATAAATGTTTTCCACAATCTGAACAATTCTTCTTGAAAAAAGAGCAAGAAACTGGATTCCAAGTATTTAAAAACAACTTGATACCATCCTCAAAGCTACAAAATGTTTGTAAACAATTAGTGTTTTGTGCAGGAAGTTCTTTATTAAGTCGACGATTTAGTATTGTTGTTAAATATTCATGAATAAAAGATGGCGGGTCGCCCCAAAGTTCACACGGTGAGCGTTAACCTTCATGCTCCTAGTCAGGTTCCATGTCAAAGATATAATTTTATGTATCTTCGCCACTTTTATCCCATTAATGTTGATGGCTTCATTGGCTTCTTTGGCACTCAAGTTATCTTTTTTGTTTTATGGTTAATATTGTTTGGTTTATTTGTTTGAAGTTTATGACACACTTTATTTTTTCTTGTACCTCCTCTTCTATCGTACATGTATGGAAACTAAACTAACTCTAAGTTTGATTTAAATTGTAAGTAAGGCAAATTATTCATACCCTTTCATCATAACGTGGAAAATAGACCATGAATTAAATGAATAAAATGTCATATTTAAACGTCCACCAAGGCTTCATTCTTTTGTACAGATGAAAGTAGACTTTAATTGAAGTTCATAATTAAAGCGCCTTCTACTAACTGCATTAATTTGTTTTGGCCACGCAGGGACCGTTACGTAATGCAAAATAAATTGACGTTTATTTTTTATTCCGTCTATAGTTCGACCAGTCTCGCTTGATTGTTTATTGATAAATACTATAACAGATTAAGAAGAAAAATGCTATTCAAGAAAATATTTATTAACTATATAAAATTCAAAGTCTAGCTTTTGTTTCAGTCATCTTCTTAAATTGTTCAGCCTCCTTGTTAAACCACTTCACCAGATGACAAAACGTTCGGAGAATTGGATGGCTTAACACCTTGTGCAGTAGTTTCGTACAGACGGTTAATCTCCTTGTAATCTAGACTAGACGAATCGTACGCAACAGATCGTGTCGGCCAGATTATTAGCGTTTTAGATACAGTAGATAAGGCGATTCCATTCATTTAAACTATTTTATCGCCTACAAGCATCTTGGGAATAACTTGTTTGAATATCCTTCTGATTTTCCTCGCATCGTACTTGGAATCTTACTCAGTAAGTTCTTGGAAAATGATAATCTTGTGTAGGAATGAGCTCGTAAGAGGTCATGGGACTCATGGGCCTCGTTATGTTAGTACTGAATTTCGACTAAACAAACAACCACTTCACCTTTGACATCATCATATTACTCAGGGATGTCTCATTCAAATACGCAACTCCAACGATGACTAATGAACTACATAGAGAATACTATGCCATAAATTGAACGTAGCTATAAATTCTCTAGTTGTTCCCATAGCTCGCATAGACATGTACTTCGTCGCTCGCCATACCATAACAGTTTTGCAACACTTTGCCCAACCTCCGGTTTCGATCTCAAGACGACACCACGACGTGGACCGTGAGAAACGGCAAGGTCTGTTGCAAGAAGACGTGAGTGACGATGGTGAGCATAATAATAACGAAGGTGTCAACACCCTTCGCGTAAGCAAATAAGGCACAGTTTACTCTGAATAAACAGCAAAGGATTATATAGGAGGTCTCGTTACTAATTGACGAGTTAATTCCATGCCATAAGTCTAATGACAAGTTGGGTTTTTCTAGGGAAAAATTAGAACTAATTGATTTTTTTTAAACTGCAATAAAGCAATTGCTTGAAGAAAATCTTAAGCTTCGTCATAAAAAGTATATTGAACCGTTGAACGTCATTATTGATTATGACGTAGCTTCTGTATGATTGTCCGTTGATTACTTTTTACATTAGATTGTCTTAAAACATTACTGTGAATTTTTCTTTAATATCTCGTATATTGTTGATATCCGACTGTGTTATCTACGCCAAAATCTGGGAACTATGTAATAAATTGTTGTCATAATAAAACCACGTTTTGGTTTCGTGTGCTTGATAGCAGTACAGTTTATACCTCCTGTCATAAAACAAATTTAAAATTATATTTATAATTGCAACAACTCTGTATTGTGCGATGCGATTTTAATGGAATTTTCAGACTTCGACATTATCATAGTGATGATAGTCTATCTTAATTGTTATATCACAGTTGCTTGATGCCGGCACAATAACATTAATTATCACTATAGAAACTTCTCATTACCAGATCATATCAGAAACTACTGCGTTGCTATATCACGAGTCAAGGTCTGACATTAAAATCTAGGGGAATAAAAAAAAAACAAACGTCTTTATATTGGCTAACAACGTAAATAGGTAAGTCCGACGATTTTTGCCGCAGTCTTGAAAATTGTCCGCCAACACGTAACGTCATAAATAATTTTATTCATACAAAGCTGGCATTTTTTTATTTTACGGCAGTGTTATGAGTTTATGACATTTAAACTGATAACAAATGTCAAGGCTAAGAAGACTAAGGTAACAAAAAGCAGAATATACAAGGCGGATGCTAAATTAACTGAGATGATGATAGTGTAAACTATATGCAATACGACGTAAGATCATTTAGTTCTATTAGAATGACAACATTCGCCCTCCGAATAATAAATTGATAAGGAAAATAGAACATCTGTGCGGACGGGTAAGTTGACTCGCACACAATGGCTCCATATTACAAACTACAGTAGTATAATGTAGATTTGTTAAAAGGAGTATGTAATGATATTCAGATGCATCTAGTTAGACTAGAAGCTGACCTCAATACTTATGTAGAAACGCTGGAAAAAGGAATACTTAAGCTATTTGAAAATATCACAAAACAAATAGCAACGCAAGGTAACAAGCATCGATTGGAAACTGGTAGGTACTTATTTATTTAACCCTCTCGTTTCTTGAGGGGGGTTGGCCATCTATATAACTTCCGCATTTCAGTATGTCAAATACCATTGAATGCTCCTGCCAGAATCTACAATAGTCACAAACGAAAACTTCAAACAATGACGCTCGTCCCCAATTGGAACCACGTGGAGACATAACGTGCCCGTCATAAACACATCTGTGTATTAATAGTGGCAGATATATACCTAGCAGTCTACTCGTTCCTTAACTCATGTCCTTCAGTTGACTCTAACAATAAGCACAATGATGTGTAACCAGATACAACAATAAAGATGATTTTATAGGTTTGCTCGAAGTCATCTTTTAAGTTCTAAGCTACTAAATAAAACTGTCAAGAACAGCAGCATCCTTTGAAACAATAATCGTTGTCAAAATACGAAATGCCAAGACTAAGAATTACTGGACGACGCTTATGATTTAACAAACTTAAAAGTTTTAGCAATCGATGTTCTGAAATTCGATAGCAATGTTAGATAGAACCACATAGACGAGATCAAAATTGCTAGAGGGTTACTGACAAATGCCATGCCATATGTGCATTCTTAACCACACACAAAAAGCAACCGTAAAACAAGCAGTAGCGTAGAATTTGGCAATACAATATCATTCATAGTAGCCTTGGCTTGGCACTCCGAGGATAGATGTCCGAGACCAGTGCTTCCAGATTCACTGTAATTACAGTAGATTTACTGTATTTTAGACTTTTCTACTGTATACTATAAACACAGTGTATGGAATACACTGTATTTTATTTTCATGTAGCTTTATCAATATTCTAAACAATACACAGCTAATCTACACCCACAGACCTATAACCTGTAAAGTTAAAGTTAAAGTAAAACAAATTGTGGGGAATTCCCTGGCAAATCGGAACTATCGTAGAGCACTCTGATGCAACTAGCAACAGTGGTCTTACAAAAGAACATTGATTTTTCGTCTTATTTATTCATATACTTGTTTTGCCAAGGTGCATAAATTTTATTAGAGATTTATAATTGTTTTGGGTGATATTAAATAAAGTCTAAACTTAAAATGTATAGCTATATTACTGTAAAAATGAGCTCAAACAGTGAGGAAAGTGATGTGCGTAGCGATGATGGTCCGTCAACATCAAGAGCTAAAAAGAAATATCGGCAACAATTCCGTGATGAATGGCTCCAAATACAAAACTTTCGTAAGTGGTTAAAGCGTGATAAAAAAGTCTGCTTATAAATGCACTTGCACTCTTTGCGATTCTTCTTTGATTGCCGATGGGTGCTACCAAAAGACACAGTGAAGGTTCTAAGCAAATTTTTCTATCAATATTACATTATATTCTACAAAAAAAAACTGTAATTTTACTGAAATCGGTTTTAAAATCTACTGTTTTTTTTTAGAAACTTCTGTATTTTTTAACCGGCAGCACTGTAAATTTACTTTTGGGATCTGGAAGCACTGGCCGAGACCCATTTGCTCTGGCCAGTGACGCGACCCCAAGTACTGGGATGAGTGCGACCACCGGGAATGCAATGTAAATAACTAACATTTGCTCTCGTGAATGGGGCTATGATGCGACACACGCACGCTCTTTCTTTGAGGCGACAAGTCAATATGTCTAGGAATGTGGCTAGGGAGTTGTATATGTGTGTCTGTTTATAGGGAATCGTAAGATATCTGGTCTTTTGCCAAATATTTATTGTCTGTATCATCTTGCAGCGAAATAAAATAAAGTAGGTACCTGAATGAATTTCCTATATATAAAATGTAAAGTTCCACAAATAATGGGGCACTTAATATCGTGTCGGGCGTGGCCTGTTGTTTGCACGAAACAGGAACTGATGGACACTACTGAAAGTGCCAAACTCGTAGCCAAATTCTGGGCCAACCATTTAGATTGCCATCGAAAAGAAGAATTTCCTTACCAACCACGCAATGGATGCTACAGGCTTGTTTGTTCCTTTTGTTATAATTATGAATTGAATATGAGTTGTTGTGGTTTCTTACTGCTTACCGATATTTATAAACAACATTACTAGTGTTATGTAACCTGTTGCTATAGCTTGTGTAAATATGTAGTAGTACCAGTACTTAAAGACTCTTTATTCAACGATCGAAGATGTTATAAGACCAATACTGAAATGACAAATGTCGTCGTGTCAACGTGTCAATAACAATAGTACTCACACAGCTTTAGCGCACATGTCCACTAGACACACACTACGTGTTGAACAAGAAGAAACAAAATTAAATAGTGGAAATAAAAATATCCGACACGCACGACACACTGTTTCCAGACAAACATAGTGACTGAAAAACAGACGGGTTATCGATACATAATAACAAAAGTAACATTTAAATAATATACAATTATATTTTACATTTTCAATGTTGCTTATCTGCAAGTTTGTTTTCGCTTCCGGGATGAGCAGAACTGAGAGCGATATCAATACGTGCATCGCCAACATAAAGTTACATACCGGAGTTGGAAGTTGGAACCAGTTAGAATCAAACATTACGATTGGATACGGTAGAATCGTGACTAGCTCCTAACTCAGAGTAGCATACCATGCGTTTCGACTTTCTTGCCGAAGGTAAGACAGGTCCACACGACGGAATAGTAGAGAACAGTTTGAAATTGTTAAGGTTTTAAAGCGAAAACGCAATGCTAGACTGGTGATAAACATTAAACAACAGTCAGACATAATAAGCAGGTATTTTACGCAATGCTTTTTCAATAAAAACAAAACAATAAAAACTTACAAAGAAAATAAATTAAAAAATAATTCTGAAGTCCATGACAAGATGATCTCAAACGGATAAAAAGAGAGCTTCTTATAGTAACGGCAACTCCTAATCAAGATCCATTTTAAGGTCAACAGTTCTGAAAGAAACTTCAAAAGATCTTATCCCAAGCTAACGAATGGCGAGCACCTACTTATTGGCTGATAATTATCTTCGAAGAACGCAACTACTAAAACTACTTACAATAATTTAAGTTCACAAAACCGCCACGTTTTAATTACTTTTAAACTAAGAGAATGCACAAGCATAGAAGCTCAACTTTCAGAGGTGATTTTTTACAGATTTCCTTGACAGTGGTGCCGATTCTCTTGTACACCGAACTAAACTATCACTAAAATTCCTTACTTTTGGCTACGAGAATCTTAAAGCAATTCTGCAAAAAAAAAACTCTACATTTAAAATAATTTTGACCCAACTAAAATCTAATTTGACAATCGCACTCCACGTGTTTTTTTTCTTCTGAAAAACGACAAATTCAGAATAGCAAAATTGCCATCTTCACTAAATTAATACCTAATTCAGTGCCATCTTATTGCATGAGCAGTGGTGGCCCAGTGGTAACGGCCCCGACTTACGAGTTGTAGGTCGTGAGTTCGAACCCCGGCAGGCGCTTTACTTTGTGTAAATAATTTCATCACCACTACTCTCAAAACGGTGAAGGAAAACATCGTGAGGAAACCGGCATGTCCTAGAACTAAAAAATCTAATACATTGTGACATCTACCGATCCGCACTGAGCCCGCGTAGTGGATTACGGCTCACTCCCTCTCATAGAGAGGAGGCCTGTGTCCCAGCAGTGGGAACGTTATAAGCTGATTATGATCTTATTGCTGTCAAACTGAAATATAGTTAAGTTGTGTCACTTCAGTCAATTTCAGAATATACCGTCGTTTGGCAGGAATCGACTAAATTTGAGTTTAGTTTAGATGCATTTGTGACAAGAGAATCGGCACCAATAAGGCACAAAAAAGGTTACTTTAACAACAGAGTCCTCCATGTGTTAGGCCTGTTTAGGCCTCCAGTGTAAGGTCAAAGAATACAAAATTGCACTGTAGCGTCTAAAAGTTGATTCTGATCGCAATAGTATTATAATACATTGGCTCGAATTTACAAGACACATAGCTTTGTAGTCAAAGCCTGCCACAGACGTTAGTCGAAAAATTAATGTTTACCAACACAAATTACGTGAAACCGAAGATGTAACTCCGTTCCGAACACGTGCGGTTGCGAACAATCGAAATTCGTTTTTTAAACACCACCGCAGCACGCACAATAGCAAATTATGTGTCGCAATGAATGAAAGTTGTGAAAGAATACGAGAAACCTGTTTACGTAATACCGACAAAAATTCGACCGACAATAGACTTTTACATGGTTCATGCACATATGAGTGCAATACTCATTTTATACTCCAAATGCTTTGGGAAATGTGCTAGCATTTGTTTGAGTTTTAAACAGTGCTGATTGCCAAGTTTTACAGACACATTTAGCATCACAATTGAAATTAGCCATGGTTTCACTTCGCATTAGAATTGAGTGACGCATTTATACGCCGTAATCGATATAAGCACTTTCATTCTGTTCTTTTCCATTACGAGTTGGTTAAACTCCAGCTCCAATTTTAGTTTTTGTAAATTAACACCTGCCTTTTCTCAACTTGTAAGTTTATGATGATTCATCCTGCATCGTCAAGATCAGAATCTTCGAGTCCAGTCACACCCACTTCCCTCTTTTAATCTTTTGCGAACCGCAGTTTACACATTCTTAGCGCATAAACACTGACCAAACTCGAACCGAATCTGGCCTTACTGCAATCTGATGACATCACGCTTATTCAAGAGTGCATCACTGACCAATCGAGTCGCACATATCGGACTAATTTAATCGCTTCTAAGGAACTTGGATCTTGTTATGTAAAAATCAATCGATTAAGCGGGGAGATGTCCCATTTCCCAAGTGTCGAAATATTGAATCTTCTAAACTTTAACATCGACCTATGTGAACTATTTTTATTATACGAGTACATCTATTCAAACCGGATTTCTATCCAAAAATATTCGTACTCTTGATTTCGGCCTTCAGTTCTACAGATCAAGTTCTTCAAATTGGAAACTGTATTTAACTAAAAGTTGTCAATGCCGTGTGACGTAGGTGCTTTCGTCAATATATGTAGTATTTATACATCGAGGAGGTCGCAGTGACGTCATAGGCTTAAATAATTCCGGTAGTATTGAACTGTTTCGTTGTCTCGAGTGGTCTGGATCAGACGGAGTTGGATTAATGGTGGCATGACATCACTTCATGGTTTGACCTTTGATGTTACGGACCAATTTAAAATAGTAGGCGGTATTCTTTCAATCAGTATTCATTGAATTCTTGCCGATGAAAAGTGTGGTGTTAGCAAATACAGGATTCTGCAGTATTGCTTGAATGGTTTAACTCTATTGATCATTTTTAACCGTAAGTACGTGCGCATGTTTCAATATAAATCTATTTGAGAATATATTACGTGTTCAATTCTGAGATATTACAATCTTATGGCACAATTCAAATCTGCAAAGTTTTGTTCGGTGACCTTAACTTCATTGATAGTAATAGAATTTAATGTACCAATTGTTTGCATACTATAATTATAGCCAGATCGATACTCCCTTTGTCTGGCTTTATGTTTTGTAGGTCATGCATGAAAACGGACGATATCACACTTGCTTAACACATGTAAAAGAAGGTAGGCCCTTTATAGGGCTATGAGTCAAACACTTTGTTAGTCCCCTCCCGACCCTTGCTCGAGCCAGCCCGCGCCGCTGAGCCTGTAGCTATAAATTCGTCCCAAAATCTAATAAATCCTGATCCAGCTAGTCTCTTGCTGCCCTCTTCCAGCGACGCCCTAAGCCGAGGTCCGTACCCCACAGGGGGTGCCCTTAGCGTTGTCGCTTAGTTTTAGTTAGTATTTAAGTTTAAGTCCTGGCTGGAGGCCTTAATTTATTAGGGCACGTCCGCTTAAGCAGACGACAACCTTATAGGTTGACCTGCGAGAGGCCATACATAAAAAAAAAACACTTTGGTAGTATGACTCGTTTTCTTTAAATACTCTTTCCTTTTATATGAGGACAAACTTTGATCCAAAAAGGCAAAGTATTGAATACCACGCAACATAATTTTGCAAAAGTAATACGGGTAGGTACAGTTTGTTTACCAATTCCAAATGCTCCGTAAATGTCAATAGGTGGTTTAATTCATCCCCGCATAAGTTATGTTTCAATTAAAACTTCAAGATCAAAATGGAGTCTGTATTTCTTTTCTGTCAAAAAAAAAACCCGACATAAACACTTCAAATATTTTCTGTTAGTATATTTCGAGTTTCAGGCACTTACTTTATTATAGTACATTTTCTTTAATTACGATACGCTGAACTCTTTCAAAGCAATTTATATTTTATCCGATCAAAGATCAATTGCCAACACTATCGTCAAAATTGCTACAATTAAAGTGTCCTCAACGACATTTACATTACATCAGTCTAACAGAAACCGAATGGTTCCAATCTAGTCCACTTTATCTCTATTAATAGTCGACATTCAAGTTCATGCTTTCTTGTGGCCTTATCAATTGAATACTTTAATTGTCACGACGGAGCATAAGGGCACTTTGTTATCGTAATACAATACTGTTCTCTGATGTTTGATGGTGACTCATTTACGAGTTTCACTTCCTTTTTGGTTACACAAGGTACTCTTTAACTGTTTGAAGACTCCTTGAGAATTTTCAAGGCATTCGAAATTCGAGTTCACGGAGCAAGTATTTGGAAAAGCTAATAAATCACGTCTGCAAATTGCTGATGGCTAGGAAATACATGTAGTACCTACGCTCCAGAAAGATGTCAGAACTTTTTGTGGGTACAGATATAAAATCCAGACAGATTTCCATTATAGACTCCAGATATACATCAAGACCTATTTTTGTCGGCAGCCTCTACTGCGGAGCGCAACCGCTAATTATTTTTATTTTTACTACACGACTAACATATTTATTGATAGTTAAAGTAAAACCATAAAAACACGAGTGGTTACTCGTACGTAGGTAATGGAACAATTTCCTGTCGGCTAAAAAAGCTTAAGTCATGCCAGATTAACTGCGGATGTAGCTGTTCGTTCACGATAAATCAGCAATGTGAACTTTCTTATGTTACTTGAATGATAAAAAACATGAATCTATCATCAGCATCATATCACCTGGTAAATACATTGCTGGACATTGTAACTACAGTGACAATCTTCGTGACAACGAGCAATCATAGGAAAGCTAAAGTGAATAATTCTGCTGTTCATACCGCTGATATAATATCTAATTCGACTTGTACGGCTGTTGGGAAGATGGTTTGTAGTCAAGACCTCCAGGAAATCTAATCACTACACAAAGAAACATCATTGATTCCACACAATATGAAAACTGATAACGTGGACATCCAACGAAAATCCTAACTAATAAGTACCTATTATAAATTCGAAAGTAAGTTTGTTTGTTACGCTTTAACGCTAAAGCGACTGAACGGATTATGATGAAATTAGGCACACAAATAGACCATGATCTCGGTAAGGACATCGGCTACTTTTCATCCTGGATCGCAGACGAAGTCGCGGGCAACAACTAGTATAGTATAAAAGGTTATCGAATCCACAAATAGTCTACATTCGGAAAATCATTACGTTGGATGGACTTGACGCCGGCGTCCTATTGACGTAGCCTCCAAGTCTAAGATGACCCCTTGGGTGACCCCAAGTCAATCAATATTTAAATTCATCATACACGTTTGAATGCTTTCTATTAGTGGGAATATTCTTTGGAAATATTAATAGTTTTGTTCGTATTTCTGTTGCCTAGATTTTACCCAACATGTGCCTTTTTCGCTTTGGTATATTACATTACCTACTGATTGTTTGCCTTTTAACAACCGAGTTTTCTCTTGATGTATATGTACATTATTAGTCACCTTACGAAGTGTTAGGGCTATAAAACCTCGTTATCGTTACATTTATAAGCAAACCGATCAGCAATAAAAATCACCGTCTTAAAATCGTGGTCTATCTGTTCAAAGGAAATACGTAAATCTGAAATTTAACAGCTTTTAAAGAAAGTAAACTGACTTTCGTAATTATTAAGTAACTGGTGTATGTAATCGCTAATCTGGACCGTCCAGTACTTTCACTGGACGAATTTATAAAATTTCACTGACAGATATTCCATTGTTATTGTTTCTAAGGCATCGGTAAGCGTGAATCGAGCTACTGCCCCACTCCTATAGATACGGCACCATTATTTTTTGCAATAATTATGAATAATTAATGACAACTAGGTTTGCGTACCCATGTAGCTTGCGATATCTTATATTACGCAAATATAAACACATTACGGCTTACGGCATCATTTTACGTAACGAATTGGCAAACAAATAGCATATTCAACATTGCTTACCATATAACTATCGGTACATTGGATTATCTTTTTCAATCCATAATTCATTCATAAGAATGCAGTAGACTTTTTTGCGGAGGTGCAGTAGGCTTTATTCAATGAGAAACACATCAATGATGTGTGGCCACGCTCCTACTTTATTACGTAAAGAGGTTTTAAGCTATCTTTGAGATAGCAAAGAGTATTTATGCGCACACGTATCCTTCATGAATGTCATGCATTATAACGTTCTATTGCTACGCTATGGTTGCACTCATCTCCAAATATAACCCCGCGGATAACGAAACATGTAGAGATCGTAGACACATTGAAATTAACGAGCAGTCGGGCAATTTTGGAAAACTTACGATTCAAGAGACCGTTGTACAATAATTTTCAGATAAAACGATTTAACATTTCGTCAAGGACCCCAAAATATTATCGTGTAGCAATAACTTCTACATCTCACGGATTCGAAAACGATGTTTGGTAATTCCTATGATCGTCACTATCTTTTACGTAAAACTGTGAAAGATAAGAGTTGTGTACATCTAAAGATAAAGAAAATGATATTTTATTTGTGGATCGTGTTACAAAGATTTTGTTGGCTGTGAATAAGATGGAAGTTAGTCACATGGTGGCTAAGGTGGCTACCAATTGAATGGTAGTTTTTTTTGTGACTTTGCCGTCACAGTATTTAACCAGATTTTTTGGGATACTGTTGCCGCACTAATTAATAATACAACACGTTCATTGCAAACCCCAGCTCCACACACCATATTATGTTAACCTAAATTAAAAAATAACCTTACGGCTCGATAAAATAATGATACAATTTTTTTACACTTCGCCCCCGCTGACATAACCCAATTATTTCCGTGCTGGGGATATAATACCATTGATTGTGTATTCTTTTTTTAAACTAGGCAAGTTAAAACCACAACGACCGCTATGTATTCTATAAATATGTATTAAAAATTAAAGAGAAAAAATGTTGCTACACAATCTGATGTTTATAAAAAAGAGTCATCGACCCCGAGGCCGTCAGGTGCTCTTGCTATATCAGTTTTGAATAATATAATGACTATTTTCTTCGTATGTTCTTTAACGTTTAAAGCTAACACAATATTGGGGTCTTTATTGAGATGTTGATGTTCACCGATTAAGTCGACACCTACATTATTAGCATCGCTAACACCGTTTTCCCTTTCGCTTCATAATACAAACTTAAAAAAAACACACATCGCCAAACTAATGCCATACTAATGCCCAAATGTTGAGACAATTAATTATCATTTAACTTCATCTTTACCTTCAGGCTACAAGCTATTTATATGTGAGCTATTTTATACAACTTATGGTCACAACATTTGCCTTCCTAGATAATAAAAACCTACGCGTATAAGGACCTTTGCACATCACCCTGACCGACCAATCAACAAGTTCCTTATAGGTGACACTCTTCAAATAGGCATAGATACAGTGAAAGGCGATGACGTCAGATTGGCTTTGCCTTCATAAGCAGGCTAGCGGTCTTGAAAAATACCAGTGCACTGACATTATGTAGGTCCTGCATAATTTATCCAAGATCGTATCTTATTATGGAAATAGCAAAATCTTGACTTGACCGAAAGCTCTTGCAAAAACATAACATAACATCACGCCTGTAATCCCAGAAAGGTTAGGCAGAGGTGTACCTTTAGTACACCCACATTTCGCCTGTTATGTTTAAGTCCCATGTAATAGGGGGCGAGCCTATTGCCATCAACCGGGCTCTTGCATTAGTCTTAATTTTTGGCAAAAATTTGTCCTCAGTAAATTGGGCTGATTGAAATTGCTTTTCATACAGATAAGTCTATTGCTTACAAGCACTGTAAACCGTTAACAAAATGTTAAGATTACAATATAAAAACCTCAGTTACACGCTCACTAAAATATCCTCATTAAACAGCCATACAAAGTTCAACAGCTATCAATTTATCACTCGTTACAGTGTTGTCTTCTTCGTATTCATTGTAATGTAAACTTTGTTCCACAAAGTTGACAAAATTAAAAACATTTGGTGCTTTGTCACAATATCTTTGTTACCGTAAACATTACTCATAGGTACAAGTGACATGTTTTTCTGGCCATTATTGTTTATGAATCATCCTTGGGAATCGCGAAATATACGAATTTTTGCCAAAATTAAATATGAGATAATGCTCGTAGGTGCTGGATATTGGTTTTAGTTATTTTAGCATTTTGTTTTTCTTATTTGAGAGATAAGAAGAGTTAAGAATTAACTGCAAAATATAATAATCATTGGCTAATATGAAGTATTCAGTACTGTTCAATATCAAACTATAAATTAAAACAAAACAGTTCATTAACCTGAAATGTAGATGCTGTCTTCAAAAATACAGAAGAAAGAGTTCATCATGCTATAAGTACTATAATTAAATTCAATTAAGATCTTGATGCGTTAATAAGATCTTGTTAAGTCAAATGAAAATTCTATTAACTAAAAAACGTTGAGATTGAGACGTATTTACAATATATTAATTATGAACAGAACTGTAAGGAAGTAAAGAGTTACAATAAAATCAATAAGGCCACACACAAATCGTTCTATACCAAGATTTTACCAAAAGACAAGAACACACCAACACAAAGAAATTGTTTCATCAATTTCCTTGAAAGAAAACACTTACCTGCAGACAAAATATTATAACAAAGCTTCGTAAGGAAGACATACAACATTGTTTGTATAAATATTTTTGTTTCATTTCAATTTGTTATGATACGTAAATGATTCACTAACACTTTTTATAATTCTTAGATGGACCATAATATAGTTTTAAAGCTACACATAACTCACTAGTTTTGTAAAGCTCTTTATAACATTATTCTGTTTCTAATTTGAAATTCAAACAGTGCACCTTTTAAAATTCCTAGCACACAGCATATAAAAGCGTTAGAAAAATATTTCCTCCATGCCGTAATCAGAGTCCACAAAGTAACACTGCAGTGTAAGCCCAGCACAATAAATTGCTGTTGAGTCACCACTAAAGTTCTCGTTGCTTTTCATTCTTTACTTCATAAGCACGGTTATGGCTATTTTTATCTTTCCCTGCTAGGAGATAAGAAGGCACTTACTACGGAGAAAAAATGTCTAAGAATAAACTGAATGGGACTTTAATTTTGCTTTATTTTGTAAGAACTTGCTCGGAGAACGTAATTCGTGAGGTGAATGTTTTCTCTTTGTTTCGAGCAATGTGATACCAAGAGCTATATTTATATGTGTCTTCATTCGTATCGTTTTCGGAATCGGTAATATTGCCGTTACACTTAGGGGAGTCAGCTCCCCTCTGGCTAGACAGAAGGGGACCGCCCTGTCATTAGTGATGTGTGAATGATACGCAGATTCCATACAACGAAATTCGCTGCAGAATGTAGGTGTTTTCAATCTACAAGTTTTGAAGTCATCGGTTGACCTTTTGACAATCACACAATTTGTTTAGTCTAAAGAACTTACCAATGTTTACTTTCACGACTCGACAAATAGATTAACCCATTTCTAAACACCAGCACTTAAAATTACATTAACATTTTCGTCGATAATTCAGTTCCGGTTTGCTTCAGGAAGATAACTTCAGAAGTTAGATTTATCAGTGTTAAAATTCCACATGTGACTAAAAAAACTGACGTAACCGAAGGCGTAACTAAAGTTGACTCGACGGTAAAATTATGCCATGGAACGACGACAGACGGAATTCCAACTTCCAATACTGATTAGTCATTAGGAGAACAACAATAGCAGTAATTAAGTCGCGGCAAAATGCTTGATAAAATTGTACTGACGTCAATGACTCAGACATAAGTATAGACTTGACTAACTCGTAATAGAACAATGTCAATGCTATCTCAACCATGAAATTTCTTTACCTGTGGTCAAAGGAAGTTGGTTCAAAATGCGCGTTTACGTTGAAATAGAAAAACAGGATGGTAATCTTTCAAATCAGTGAATCGTGTTAGTAATTATATTAGCGTATTAGTAGTTGAAAGTTGGTTCTTAGAAGGCATCTTCATTCTGAATTCCTTTGGAAATTAATCTCGTCTTAAAGCCTCACACAAAGCCCGAGTCAAAGAAGCCGCACAAATGCTGAATAACATTTACAGAATTGATTTAACAACATTATAGGTATTTATACGATATTTAGTATTATCCTAAACATCGTATATACCTATTTTAGGGTATAGTATACAGAATATACTTATTTGTATGACATAAATAAATAAATAATAATATTCTATGAAAATAGGACGTTCTCGATTGCGAACAAAATCATGAGAATAAACATTTCAAACAACTTGTTGAAAGCCGCAACGACGTCGAAATGTTAGAAGCTGTAAAAGAAGCAAGAAGAAATTATTTCAAAAAATATTTAATTCACGATATGAAAACAAAACACTAGGAAAACAACTTCGAGAGAATCATTAGCATAATTGCCATAAAAACAGCATTATTTATTGGCCCGCAAAATACCAACTAGTCTTCGAATAAACATTATATTTTCAATGCTCCCACAACTAATACTACAAAGAGAAAAGATTAGCTATTTTGTTACGCTTTCACGCTAAAACGGCTGAACGGATTTGGATGAAATTTGCCACATGGGTAGACCATAGCCTGAATTAGGCCTTAGGATAATTTTAATCCCGATATTTCCATGGGATCGAGACTTGTGCGGGTGGAACCACGGGGCGCAGCTAGTAGTTCATATAATGCGTGGAAACCGGATTGTAAATCCCCAGCTTCGCCTAATTTGGTGTATTCGCAGAGAAAACTTGCGTATACATAAGATACAACTGCGCTCAAGTTGGTATCATCTACTCTCACTAGTAGAAATAACGAAGAAAACCAGCAAAACACATTGTCACGTGTCGTGTCGCTACAAGTAAAAAACAAACTCTTGAATGAAACCTTGGTTAAAGAACTGATGCCAACTTTTTTTAATGCGGCATTGCCTAAAAACTCCAAGGCTAAACGACAATACTGTAAAGACAGACTATAAACAGGTCTCCGTATTTAGCAGTTCGTTAATTTGAGGATCTTGCATCTAATGAGGGATGACCCGGAAAACCGGTTTGCAAACATACATAATAATATCTATGATGGCAACATGGCAGAAACAAAGCCCTTTGTAGTCCTTTGAATAAAAGCAGGCGCGCGCTTTTCTTGAGTGCCACAAGGGTGGCACACTCATATACTTTAGGAAATCTTTGTATTGTATCCCTATAGACCCACCTCCTCTCTTCTCCCATCTGGAGACCTCTATCTGTCGGCTCGGCATGACCGGCCACCAACCGATCACCATCATCTCCGCTTATATCCCACCCGACAATGGTCCGGAGGATCCCATCTCGCTCCAAAAGGACTTCACTGCCCTCTTCGGTATGAGTGACTCCGTCATCTTGGCGGGCGATCTTAATGCCAAGCACCCGGCGTGGAATAGTAGCACAACCTCAACCAGAGGTAGGTTAGTTTTCAAGTTAGGAGAATCCCTTAACTTTGACGTCATCGCTCCAATGAGCCCGACTCACTTCCCAGGTAATCCTAATCACCTTCCCGATGTTCTCGATGTAGCGCTGCTCAAGAATGTGAACCTCCGTTTGCAATCGATTGAGACGTTCCACGAGCTAAATTCTGACCACCGCCCTGTAGTCATGCATCTTGCACCCTACTCGGGCCCGATCGACCCCAACCGCCCCCCTCAGACCCAGACGATAACCGACTGGAGGAAAGTAAGCGAAAGACTGAAATCCACCACGTCGCCTCACTTAGACACCATCCCCGATCACTTAGTGTCAGTCGCCGACACGACGGCCGCAATCGACTCGTTTACAGTGCACGTACAATCCGTATTGACGGATTGTTCACGGGAAGTTCCGGTGATGGAAGACCATCGCTGGAAACTACCTGCTGACGTACGTGACCTGATAACCGAGAAGAACGCGGCCATCCGTGCCTACGACTCCTTCCCTTGTGACGCGAACAAAGCCCACATGCGCCATTTACAGCGTGCTGTAAAGAAACGCATAGGGGAGGTTCGCTCTGAGGGCTGGAACAAGATGCTCAGCGAACTCGAGCCCACTCATCAAGCCTTCTGGCAATTACAGAGGAAATTGCGTTCCTCAGAAGAGGTCTCTATGCCTCCTCTCATCCGCCCCGACAATAGTGTCGCTTTCGACAGTCCCGATAAGGCTGAATGTCTTGCCGACAGCCTAGAGTCCCAATGTTCTCCCAGCTCCCAACCAGTAGACCAAGCTCACCTGAACAAGGTCGACGCTGAAGTCGAACGAAGAGCCTCCCTCCCTCCCGTCGAAGACCCTGATGATCCTCTGCCTCCCGTCACTCCAGACGAAGTGCACGACATCATTAAAGGGCTCCACGCTCGTAAGGCCCCCGGTTCGGATGGTATTACCAATAAGGTATACAAACTCCTACCTGCCCCTCTAATAATGCTCATGACCGCCATCTTCAATGGCGCCATGAGCAACAACATCTTCCCACAAGCGTGGAAAGAAGCAACAGTCATCGGTATCCCAAAGCCAGGCAAGCCAAAGTCTGAGCCCTCCAGCTACCGTCCCATTAGCTTACTCAACGTTCTCGGCAAAATCTACGAGAGGCTTATTTATAAGCGTCTCAAAGACTACGCCGAAGCAAAGAGCCTCATTCCCAACGAGCAGTTTGGTTTCCGTCCACAACACTCGAGTATCCACCAGGTCCACCGTATCGTAGAGCACTTGTGCGCCGGTATGCAACGTAACGCGACGACGGGTGTGCTATTCTTCGACATAGCGAAAGCCTTCGACAAAGTCTGGCACAACGGCTTGTTATACAAGCTTTACCAACTAGGAGTGCCAGATCGTCTCGTACTCATCTTACGAGACTTTTTGTCGAATCGCACCTTCCGCTATCGCATCGAGGGTGCACTCTCGTCCCCTCACCCTATTCGCGCCGGTGTCCCTCAGGGTTCCGTCATATCTCCTCTAGTTTTCACGCTGTTCACCAGCGATATCCCACAGAGTAAAAAGGCTCAGTTGGCTCTCTTCGCCGACGACACTGCCGTTTACTATACCGGTCATTGTCCCAATGCTATAGCTCGTACTCTCCAAACCTCCGCAAACGTCTTAGGCGCTTGGTTCCGGAAATGGAGAATCGAGGTCAACCCCGATAAGAGTCAGGCGGTTCTCTTCTCGAGACGTCGTCGAGTCCCACCCCCCCTTCCCAGCCCGATCACTATGTACGGCAAGCCAATCCCTTGGGAGAAGCAAGCCAAATACCTAGGCGTGATCCTTGATCAAAACTTAACGTTCAAAGAGCACATTAAGGCTGTTCGCGCGCGCGCCGCTTTCGCTCTTGGTAGACTCCACTTTATTCTGACAGCCCGTTGCAAACTGTCACTTAAATGCAAGCTGCGCATCTACACCGCAGTCATCCGTCCCATCATGACCTATGCCTGCGTTGTATTCGCGCACGCTCACCCACGTCATCTCCATAAGATGCAGACCCTCCAGAACCGTTTCCTCAGAAAGGTCACGGGTGCCCCCTTCTATGTCCGTAATATAAATCTCCACATCGATCTTAAAATGCCTACCATAAACCAGTTCATGAAACGCTTATCGAAGCGTTTCTTTGACTGTGGCATAAAACACCCAAACCCCTTGATCTCAGCGGCCGCCCGCTACACTCCTTCCCGTATTAGTAGTATTCGCCGACCAAGGCATACCTTAATCGCCCCCGACGACGCCACTACCCTCCTCCAGGAGAGTAGTAAGGCAACCAGCACGCTTCATAAGCCCAAAACCCGATCGCCGTCCTACCGTCCTCGCCGCCGAGGCCCGCCGCGACGCCCAAATCTACGCCCCTCCCGACCCTTGCTCGAGCCAGCCCGCGCCGCTGAGCCTGTAGCTTTAAATTCGTCCCTAAATAATATCATTCCTGATCCAGCTAGTCATTTGCTGCCCTCTTCCAGCGACGCCCTAAGCCGAGGTTCGTACCCCACAGGGGGTGCCCTTAGCGTGTAGTCGCTTAGTTTTTAGTTAGTATTTAAGTTTAAGTCCTGGCTGGAGGCCTTAATTTATTAGGGAATCCACAGGCAAGTCCGTCTAAGCAGACGACAACCTCATAGGTTGACCTGCGAGATGCCATTTATAAAAAAAAAAAAAAAAAAAAAAATTCTTGAGTGCCAATCTTACTTATGTTTCCGGTTGAGTAAAAAGTGGAAAGCTTTAAATCCATTTTATTGTATCTTTAACGTTCTTTCCAAGAACACTTCTCGAGTAAGTTATTTTGTCTTAAATGTCAGCTTCCCAGAAAGCCTGTCACTTTTTTAAATTTTCGCCTCGACCCACGTATATCAGGTGTCGCGAGCATCTCGTTTGCGCCATATGCTAATCGTGCGCAATATGCGCATCTGTATGGTCAATTTGCTCCAGTTTCAGATAAAGCCTTTCAAGGCATGCTTAAAACCGAGTGCTAATTCAAAAACAATTTTAGAACTCGCTGAGCAATACTAATCATCAAACGTTTGACCGAGCTGAGTGCAGACTGATAGTGGAAGTCTAAAACCGCTACAACGAATGTTAATAACTTTCGTGAATGGCCAAATGCACGCTTTCCATTGCAGCTTTGGGAAATAACGTTTTCAATCCACGATGCGCAAAGCCCGCGACAGTATAAAGGGTTATTGTTAAAACATCCAAGGTCAAGGCGTCGTGGCGGTAGCTGAGTCCAGGGGCACAGCGCCTTTGAAAACAGGTTTCCCCGTTCAAGTATCGGGTGTATGGAATTGGCCATTGTACATTATTATGTATGCAGCGAGTTCGCCTTAAATTCATGCCGTATCGTATTGTTTCTCGAACCGGATCTCGAAGGGCTTGTATTTGTTTTAATGTTTCTCATTTATTTTCTGCTTTCTTGCAAGTTATTTGAAAGCCCGGTGTTTTATTACGTCGTGTACTTACGTTGTAAATACATCGATTTTATCTGCGACGGTGACGTCAGCATAAGATTCGTTATTATTTGCTACAACTTGTTTAATGATTTATTTATTTTTTCTATTTGGGGAATTAAAGAACTGTTTGTAAGTTCTAAATTCTCTTCTAAAGTAAATAGTACATTGTTTCTGACTTTGTGTGCATTACATATTAATAATGAACATATGGTAACGTTAAAATGCGTAAGGCTGCAAGACTGTGTGTTAACAGCCGAACAGTCAACCGCAGCGCGTTGTGGCAACGCAAAAAGCCCTAGTCTTTATGTTGCGGTTGCTCTGATATGTTGGTCAGAATGCATTTTGTAAATACAGTAAATTCACAATTTCTACTTCAGGTTTATGCTTAGGTTCAGTGTCCTTCTAAAGTCATTCTTATGTACTTTTCATAAAGGTGCATTTCTTTTGAGCTGGCTTATTTTAAATGACGTCATGCTCACATGAAAGCACTCGCTAGTAGAATATTAGCTTTCTTATAAATGCTGAGTTAGCCATTATGCTTAGTGGTTGTTTAAATTATCGCTCGCTCGACAAGCGATTGTGGTAAACAATTGTCATTTTTATTTATCAAAAATTGTCTTCAAAGATATCAGAAGATACACAATTGTCATCAAGATATCGAGAGATACAACAAATATATCACCAGATTTCGTTACAGTCTTTCTAACATCCAAATCCATGTTCATTAGTACGTGTCATTAAATCCATCGTTAACGGTAAACTGACGTCAGAATCCCCTCGGACTGAGTAGAAATTAAGCATTGGCGTTTTTACAGTGGTTTAGCGTTGCGTCATAGCGTAGACGACACGCACCATCAGCATTCAGTAGTTCAAAGACCCTTAATTAAAATCTCGGAGCGGGAAGTAGTCCGCACCGCTAGAACGTTGGAGAGGGATGGAGAGGTATCGCCGTCTTTCTCATCGTCAGACATTGATGTTGGATAAAGGGAGCATAAATAGGTCGCCTTACATCCTTTACCCCGATTTATTATAGGAGACAGATTCGTTACGCGTTCATGTGAAAAAATGAGTTGAATTTGTCCGTGTCGCTCGCTAGGAATTTGACTCGGATTGGAATCTCAAGAAAAAGTGGTGTTTCTTTGATGCTAGAAGTTTTAAGCTTGACAGGAGACATTTGAATAGGCGTTTTATCGCCCCCTATACAACCCGCAACTCTGCGGTACCGTCAAATGAAAAGCAAGAAGTTGTAAAGCCTTATGGGCGACGGAATAAAATATTCAAATGAAGCTGCCTTAGCTGCGCTCATAACACGATGTTTTGGGTTAGTCACATTTTTGACATGCCTAGTCTAAACCGGTTATTAGAATTATAATAACCAGAACAACTTTTCAAAGTATGGAACAGAAGAACAACTCCAATAGGAAATCGGAAGCGCCGATCGGATATCATTATTTAACAAGTTGCCAAAATTAGCACAAGCACAAAGAATAATAACGAAATCGTGATATCCACTGCACCGCAACCTGTTAATGCCATAATTAGAAATCGGACGGTACACCGATAAATACCGGCACGTACAGCGCATGCGCTCCGATTGTATTTGCAAAACAAACAAAGTCAGTACCTTCAGGTGCACCGTGCATGTCGTATACCAGATGGTATTTCATTCCGTAAATATTATTGTGAAATCAGTGCCGTGCGTGTGATAGCCCAGGTATTTAGTTTTCAGCTCTAGGTTAAAAAGAATCAATAAGATCCTAAACAGGCTTTGTATTTGATTTTAACGCTTCAACAACTTCCGTCTAGTCTAATATCAATAGTACTGGCGTTGCGTCATCGTTTTCAGTACAGCTGGAGGCCACGCATCGATAACACGCTTCGCAACGTTCTACTCGCGTCACATTAATTATATGTTTACGTTAAATTATATGTTTTGTTACAGATACTGTGAACTCCCTGTCATTTAATCAGTAAATGAGCAGCGCGACCTTAGGACTAACGGTACTAGACCAAACAACTACCAGATCGAGAGAAAGCGGATTTCCAGCGGAGTGAAAGCAACGGTCGCCAGTGCAACCGTAGCGTCGTGTCGAGCGGACGATAATATAAACTCAACATGTCTCTCGCAATCGCATCAGCTTTAATTCTCACCGGTGCTGCAGCCATTTACTGGTACGTCAACAGACAGAAGCCCTTGAAGTACATCCTCAGTGAACTACGATACGCGCTAGATATGCAGGGCGCAGGCGCCGGCGGCCTCATCGATGACTGGGTGAACGTATGGAGAAACAAAATTGTGCTGCCAGATGCAAAGAGGAAAATTGCTGTCGTCACCGGCGGCGCTCGCGGAATCGGATCCGAAGTTGTACGAGGATTACTGAAGTCGAATATGTTCGTTATTGCCGGTGTGAGGAAACCGGAAGCTATGAAGCTGTTAGCTGATAACATGGAGAATGGCGATAACATTGTGGCTTTCCCATTAGATTTGAAATCCATGAAATCTGTCAAGGAATTCGCAGAGAATGTGTTGGACAAATTCCCAGCTATTCACCTTCTCGTCAATAACGCTGGGATCATGTATGGTGACTATGAACTCACTGAGGATGGATTTGAGAGCCAGTTAGCGGTGAACCATCTGGGCCACTTTTATTTGACGCACTTGTTGTTGCCAGCTCTAAAAAAGGGCGGCGCTATCGGAGAAGCGGCGAGGGTTGTGAATGTGACGTCATGCGCTCATTACCCTGGCAAGATATACTTTGAAGACATCAATATGAAGGAGCATTACGATTCCACGGCAGCGTATGCGCAGGCGAAACTGGCACAGGTAAAGAAATCTTCTACTTTCTTTAACCAACTGTATTCAAACTAGAAACCAGCATAAATTATTTTTAAGAATGTTGTGTTAAATTGTATTTTAAATATGTCTTTTGTTTGTTACAGCTAATGAATGCCAGATATATAAACAAGACGTTGGAAGAAGAAGGTTCTGCAGTGAAATGCTATGCAGTTCACCCAGGAATTGTGGATACAGACCTCTTTGAAAAGACTATGTTCAAAAAGGCTTTCCCTTGGGCCATGAAACTGTTTTTTAAGACCCCAGCTAAAGGAGCTGTTTCAATACTTCATGCTTGTTTTGACAAAGATTTGGAGAAAAGGGGAGGTTTATACATAAGTAATTGTATTGAAGGAATTAGTAACGGTTTTTCAAAGAAATTAGACCATCAAGAGAGACTGTTTGAACTGTCTTGCCAGTTAGTTGGCATTGATAAAGTCAATTTTGGTAAAGCATAAGTATAGTCTCCATTTTAGTTAATGCATAAATTATTTCAATACAAAAGACTTGACATATTAAGTACAGTACTTGTACTTATGATGCATAATTTTTAATTAAATAAGATTGTTGTTAAATAATATTCAAAATAAATTATTTTCTTAATACTATGTGTTTTATTACAATTTTATGTAAATTTTAATCCCATTGTTCATAGTAACTACAGGGTGATTAAATAAATACATTTAAAAAAACATTGTCCTAAATTGGTAATTTATGTGCAATACATTGAAAGACCTTTATGCCGAATATGATATTTTTTATGCTCAAGTAGATTTTATCACCGAAAACACAATGGACAATAAACAAAAGAATACCAAGTTATAAAACTAAGACAGAGGGAAATTCCAATGGTTTCTTTAACCTGTTATTACTAAAATTGTAGACGGACAATGCAGGTGTTCTGTGAACAGTGTTTTATGAACTTTTAACATGTGCTGATATTTCTATGCTAATAAAATAAAGCTTTAGAGTTTGTTTGCTAATGTCTGAAAATTCCAGACAGATTTGAAAAATTCTTATCGTCTTTAATAGCCCGAATCTTGAGGAAGGTTATAGGCTATTTAACATTGTGCTCTTAGGGGCCGAGCGAGGAGGGTGAAACCGCAGGCAGGAAATAATAGGCATCCCGTAGAAGGGAAAACTCATTGGTTAGCCTTGTAAATATTACAATATTAGCTTATTTGAATGTCTGCAATCTATCCTGGATTTCTTACAAAGTGGATAAATAAGGAAGATAGACTTTTAGACCATTTTTATATCGCTTTAAAAACTAAAATAACTCATATTAAATGACAAAATGGTGTCATTGATCTTTGCTGTTGACTTTAAATATTTTGAATTTTGATGAGTACATTTAGTGGTGATTTCACCAATGAAACTTAACACGATCGGCACCTTTAGACCCAGTTCAGGAGCTGTCAGTGTCATTTTTACATAACAATTTTGACACTGACAGGTCTTGAACCTGTTTTATATGTGCTAAACTCATTCAGCTTCACTGGTGAAATCCACCCTTAGTATACTATAATTAAAAGAACTTAGCAGAAAATTGCAATTTCTAGAACAGCTGGTCAATTTGTTCTCATAATTACTAAATAAGTGGGTAATACATAGTTTCTAGTTATGAGACAGTATTAGTATTATTATTAGACTATGTCAATACATTACTTAATAAGAATGCTGATCAGTGATAATTACAATTTTAAATGTTAATAATATTAATTGGTATAATTATAATCAACTAATTATTTAAACTTTTCTAATGAGAACGAAGTTTAACTATGTACTTACTTTTTATAGTAAGTACATAATACCAACTGAGCATTTTTTTTTTCTTACTCATGATGAAGTTGAAGAACAAAAACATTGCACTCAGTGTTTTGAAATATGTGAAACTTTTTTACCATACATTGGGAAATGGCTAAGTGTATTTTGAACCCTTTGCAATTGTCATTAAGTCAATTTTCCTATACCTACCTGATAGCTAGGTGTTTTCTGTTCACATGTAAATGTACTAATAATGAACAGGATGACTCATTTAATGTTTTAGATGTGAACATCAAAATGAATTAATAATATATTGGACACTCATGCCACAGCCTGTTTTTAAATCATTTGAATAGTGAAAACTTCACACACATTTAATGAACCAAGGTTTTTTTTTACTATATTAAAAATAAGTCTTACCTGCTGAAAAATCCAGAAAGCCCCTTCTTCTTCAGCTTAGATTGGTCCTGATCATGAGATGTTGCATCTGGAACCTCATCATCCTTGGAGGCAGCTGAGCCAAGAGAACACTCTGACAGACTTGACACAGTGCTGGAGAAGGAACCACCATCCTTTCCTCTGTGGTGCCCACCCACACTGCCCCACTGCAGAGTACTCTTAGGAGAATCACTTGTATCACTCTTTTCACAAGTTGATATAGAGAAGTTACCCTCATCACTGAAACTACTCTTCTTTGACAACTTATCAATATCATCAGTTGTATCCTCTACACGCTTCTCCACTTTAGGACTCACAAAATGTAACTGTTTCGTGATCGGATTATAAGCAAGTTGCATGTTATCCAATGCTTCACTAAGGCGCATCCCGCCTTTTTGGCACGGCGACGACGACGACATCCCGATTTCGAAATACGAACACTGGCACGTTCAAAAACCACATCCATGTTTTTGTACACAACTTTTATTTACGAAAGCCATTATCGTTAACTACTTAGCAGCTACTTATGCACACGGGTGTTTAATATGAAGCTAATAAACACTGGACATCACTTATCACAATCATTACACTAACTCAATTACTAAATTGTTTTTAATATTTTGTTTTTGTTACAATCAGTAACACAACAACCATTGAAGAAATCAAAAGGATTTGTCATGAGATATTTACAACGGTGTAATTAAGTAACTGAATGAGTTAAATAATGTTTGATTTACTAATTACTCATTTTGTTTTTAACTAATTCATTCGTTTCTATCTAAAACAAGAAATAAACACAAAGCAACACACCCATCGCCTTCTACTTTCCATTGTAAATTCAGATTGACAATGACATGACATAACAAACACAAGTGTTGCCAACTCAGTTTTTGAATTCCCCACTTACAACTTTGGTGGAGTGTTGTTGTTGTGGAAATCGCTTCCGATTTATTTGATTCTCATGATTTACTCCATACACTTATTTCAAATAATATAACAAAACACACCATACTAATACATACAAGCAACCCAATCATCTTTGTTTTATTGTAAAAAAACGTATACTTTTCAATGTTTGTGTTCACTTGTTCAAGTTGTTCAGTAGTAAGATCACCCTGACGGTCAATTTGGCCGTCAGGGTGGACAACTTGAACAAGTTAGGCACATGAAATGGTTAAGTTTAATCTGCATTCAAAACTGTGTTGAGAAGTTCTGTAACTTACAATAAATTTTATTTTAAATTGTAAAGAAGGCTTTCAGACGATCACATATTAAATTTACCCAATAGATGTGCAGTGAGCAAAACGTTGGCAACATCTATTTGTTTACGCATGACGTTCAGAAACTAGTGACGCTTATCTATGATAAGCTTCGTTCAGAAATACAGACATACATAAACTCACGCCGTCTTGCCAGGCTCGGGGGGAGGCAGAAACTGTAGAAAGCCACCTGGTACTATCCTTATATACTCCTTTTTCAGCATTTACGTTCATACCTCTAACATCTGGTCGTTCAATAATTTCTAACCTATTATTGAAATCAAATGTAAACTGTTGGTACCCAGTGTTTTCCTACTGCAAAAAAAGTTGATGAAAATATTTTAATAAGCATTGCGGTTTAGTTCAACATCAAATGCTATTTTTCTGCTTACTACACATTTTTGATTGGTGACCCTCTTCCGTCAGGAATAGCCTCATAGCAATCCTTTGCTGAAAGTAACTGTTTATTTACTTTATTAATTTATTCGTGGTAACGGCCGCAACTTACGTGTTGTAGGTCGTGGGTTCAAACCCAAGCAGGTACTTTACCTTGTAAACGATTTCATCACCACTGCTCTCAAAACGGTGAAGGAAAACATCATGAGGAAACCGGCATGCCACAACAAATTCGTAGACATGTGACATCCGCCAACCCGCACTGCTGCGCCCGTGGTGGATTACGGCCCACTCCCTCTCACAGAGAGCTAAGCTACATTCTTCTTTTCGTTTCGACGGTATGTGTCTATGTTGCTTACACCGTGTGGGCCCGGTAGGTGGTGGACCGTCAAGATTGCAGGTGAACGGACCATAGAGCTGGTGGCCTGTGTTGCTCTAAAGAACGGACATGGGACTTAATGGGACACTCTTATTATTATTTCTCTAAAATATTTACTACTGGGTATGAGGAGCCAGAGAGAAGTCAAACGGTAGTCGCTGTGTGGATGGAAATAAAATAAAAAAATACGTAAATATACATTAATAAGTTACAGAACACAATGAAACAGTTTAAATTATCAAAATATTTATTTCTGGTGTTTCGTTTCTACACTGAAAACATTTAAAAATACTCTGTGGTCTTTTCGATTACAACCTCGAAGGGTCAAGCGAACGAATATTGCTTCCATATGTTCCTAATATTATAAAAATAGCATCATTATTATACAATACAAATATTTACAATTACATTATTAGTTGCGTATAAATAACTAAAAATCAAACAACCTTGCGTTTTTGGCGATTTACAAAAATAAAAAATGCCTTGCTGAAGTTTTATTTATAAAATAAATAGTTTCTCTCTGATATGGATACAAATCCTCAACTCTTTGGTTCTTTGGATGGGCTATTGTCTAAGGCACCCAGTTCTGGGAACAACTCCATGACGCACAGATCCAATAGATTGTAGACCAGCTGAAACAAAAGATAGTCTGGGTTATTTTAAGATTACATGTAATCAGGCTAATCTTGAGGGTAAGGTCCATTTTCGTTTATTTATTTTTATTGGGCATATTATTGCACTTAAATTTTAATATTTCTACACCGGCAACGGTAGTATATGTGAAGCTGTTCGTTAATAATAAGATGTTAATGTACCATGTACTCAGAAATAAATAGATAAGGGCCTTATTACAGAACTTTGCTAAAGACTCGAGCAGTACTTATAACTAATTTCAACCAATTAAATGGTTTTAAGCTACAGTCCGGCCGTCGAGAGAATGCGTTCCTGACATCCGTCAGTTTCGTACAAACGAACACTGGTTTTGCGAAATTGATCTCTATTAGTTAGTATTTTGGAAGTACGAGGAACAAGGTGTGCAATTTAATAAGTACTCTACAGAAAAGGGAGGATGGTGGGCAACTGGCCGACGATTGACGTCGGGACGTTATACTAGTTTCACGGTAAACACTGCTTGCGCGATGCAGGATTTTAACGTCAGTATGATGCGTAGTTCGCATGCTGCGAAGTAAATGCCGCCACACTAGAATTGTCGCACTCTAAAGTTGAAAATCCAGTGCGCTGTATTTTAACGGGCGAGCGAACGTTGGCTTATCAGTGTGAATTAATTAATATGCGTGATTCGTCGTATCATCAAGTCAGTATCCGATAAGGAAAACACGCATCGTATTTTCCTATCCTTGAGCTTAAAAGATAATGAAACAGTAGCTCGTAGGGTCAAACGCACATTAACAGTATTGTGTCATTAACATTCGCCTGTCCCTTGGAGTGCTTTTTTTTTAGACAGAATGCAACCGCGTACGGCATAGGATATTTTAAATTAAAAAACAAAAAAACACTGGTTCGTACAAAAGTCAATACCCACACGGTCAAAATGAATGGAATAGCAGATTTTTTTGAAACAAAGTTTTACGAGTACCTAAACTGGTAGATATCGTCACGTAACAAAAAAGCGATACGCCCTCCATGCAACTTTCATCGCTTTCTAGGGTGCTGGAGCCAATAGTAAAGTCTAAATGAAAAACCAAGATGCGAAAACTGCGAAAACATTAAAATTTTTCGTCATTTGTGTCGTTTTCATGGCTTTTTTAGGGTGCTAGAGCCGGTAGAGGTCAAAATGTAAATCCAAGATGGCGACAACTTTATAAGAGCTACTAAAAACATAAATTAGATGCTAATTAAAACGCGTATTAAAAATCCGTCTCTTTCTACTATATACGAGTGTGTGTGCGTGGAAGTAGGGAGTATCGCGTAAGGAATTCGTTCCTGGCGGGGGTCCCCGGACCGCACACGTGTTAAAACGGCAGAATTTTGGCTAAAGTATCAAAACTACTTTGTTTAAATCAGATTTATCTATTAACACTAATAATGCAAGTATTTTCAACAAAAGACATAAATTAATCCTTTTACTTCAATTCAAACCCATTTATTGATTAAAGTGATTTTGTTCTAAGTTCTTTGCAATAGACCAATTTTACTCAATTTGTTCTGTCACACAGTAACCACTATCGTTACCAATATAAATCAAAAGTTTTTTTAATCTATAACTTTACATAGAAAATTTTTAACATCTATTAACATGTTTTTGGTAAGTACAGTGGATTTCGGGTATAACGACAATGAAGGGACCACTCTATTTTTGTCGTTATATCCGGAAGTCGTTACAGGCAAAGGTAAAGAGATACAGACACGTACACATGTGTAGTTTATATTCATTTATTATTGAAAATATTTGCACACATAGTTATTCACCGGTACATTTAAAAAAATGTGTAATATTAGTTTGCTTCAATTTATTTTTTTGTGCTTGTGTACGCTGTAGGGTGTATTCTATTTTCATTACTTCTTCAATATCTATAATATCCTTTCCATCACCAACTAAACAGTATCTTTTAAGCTTTGTTACAACACCTAACACATCCTTAGTTGTAGGAATCTCACTGCGTCTAGCAGCCATACTTATTCAAAAGTTTACTAAACCCAGTTGCTACTCAGAATATCACTTTGTAACTGAACCATAAAAGATCATGGATGTAAACAAAAGATAAGAAATGTTTGTGAAAGAAAAAAATCTTTGTGTCTTTGGCGGCCGACTCCGGTCGCAATATCTGCATGGGATTTCTAGGAATTTGTTACAAATGATTCATTAAAAACAGTCGCTACACCCGAACTCGGCGTTACATCCAAAGTCGCGATAGCCACATGAATTTTGTACTAAAGTATGCTTTAAATTCAAGGGACTTAGATTTCACGTCGCTATAGGTAAATGGTCGCTACAACCAAGGTCGTAATAAATGATATCCACTGTAATTATCTTTTTTTAAATTTTCAGATCCCCGGTAATATAAAACTTTATTTAAAAAGGATTGCACGAAACGTTTTAAAAGTAGGTCGCTATTTTGTTTCTCAAATGTCAATTCCGTTTCCGTCATGTCTGAGTCCTAGGCTGCTTTCGAATTGGGATGTAATCGATTTGAGCGTGCTTACACCCGTTCCAAGTTGGCGTGAGCGCGATAACGATGTCCCGTGAATCGTCATAGGTGACGTCATGACATGCGCCATCTTGCGATAACGCCGACCATGCCCGATAGAAATATCACTGTGAGCGAATTGTCAGCTGTCATAATCGTGATATCTAAATCGGAACGCTAATTATCGATTATGGTCTAACTCGGAATGCGGCCCTAGTTGTTGTCTGTTATTGTTTGCCCAGTTTCAAATTATTCGACTCCTAGATGGCATTGTAAAACTACAGTCTCGGGCAATAAGTGAGTCGCTGATGCTGCAATCTGTTAAAAATGTAACAAAGAAAAATAGCCAGCTTAATAACCAGACTTAGGGAGTTATTCTTTGTGTGGGATTGGGTATCTGTACGTAGTTTTATCTGTGGCGGGGGGTTTAGTGATGTACTGAATCCATTGTAACAGTATGCGCGTCGATGTTCCTGCCAGAGTGTATATCACGCCTGTCCACCGCGAAGGTTTAGGCACAGACCACATTTCACCATGTCTTGTTTTTTACCTGCTTGTTAAGATGCGGCGCCTGTATGACGTCGAAGGCGTCGCTGAGCGCGGCGCGCAGGCCGGCGCCCGCCAGCAGCGCGGCCGCGGCCGGCGCGGCGCGCAGCCAGTTGTGACATGTTTACCTGCTTGTTAAGATGCGGCGCCTGTATGACGTCGAAGGCGTCGCTGAGCGCGGCGCGCAGGCCGGCGCCCGCCAGCAGCGCGGCCGCGGCCGGCGCGGCGCGCAGCCAGTTGTGACATGTTTACCTGCTTGTTAAGATGCGGCGCCTGTATGACGTCGAAGGCGTCGCTGAGCGCGGCGCGCAGGCCGGCGCCCGCCAGCAGCGCGGCCGCGGCCGGCGCGGCGCGCAGCCAGTTGTGACATGTTTACCTGCTTGTTAAGATGCGGCGCCTGTATGACGTCGAAGGCGTCGCTGAGCGCGGCGCGCAGGCCGGCGCCCGCCAGCAGCGCGGCCGCGGCCGGCGCGGCGCGCAGCCAGTTGTGACATGTTTACCTGCTTGTTAAGATGCGGCGCCTGTATGACGTCGAAGGCGTCGCTGAGCGCGGCGCGCAGGCCGGCGCCCGCCAGCAGCGCGGCCGCGGCCGGCGCGGCGCGCAGCCAGTTGTGACATGTTTACCTGCTTGTTAAGATGCGGCGCCTGTATGACGTCGAAGGCGTCGCTGAGCGCGGCGCGCAGGCCGGCGCCCGCCAGCAGCGCGGCCGCGGCCGGCGCGGCGCGCAGCCAGTTGTGACATGTTTACCTGCTTGTTAAGATGCGGCGCCTGTATGACGTCGAAGGCGTCGCTGAGCGCGGCGCGCAGGCCGGCGCCCGCCAGCAGCGCGGCCGCGGCCGGCGCGGCGCGCAGCCAGTTGTGACATGTTTACCTGCTTGTTAAGATGCGGCGCCTGTATGACGTCGAAGGCGTCGCTGAGCGCGGCGCGCAGGCCGGCGCCCGCCAGCAGCGCGGCCGCGGCCGGCGCGGCGCGCAGCCAGTTGTGACATGTTTACCTGCTTGTTAAGATGCGGCGCCTGTATGACGTCGAAGGCGTCGCTGAGCGCGGCGCGCAGGCCGGCGCCCGCCAGCAGCGCGGCCGCGGCCGGCGCGGCGCGCAGCCAGTTGTGACATGTTTACCTGCTTGTTAAGATGCGGCGCCTGTATGACGTCGAAGGCGTCGCTGAGCGCGGCGCGCAGGCCGGCGCCCGCCAGCAGCGCGGCCGCGGCCGGCGCGGCGCGCAGCCAGTTGTGACATGTTTACCTGCTTGTTAAGATGCGGCGCCTGTATGACGTCGAAGGCGTCGCTGAGCGCGGCGCGCAGGCCGGCGCCCGCCAGCAGCGCGGCCGCGGCCGGCGCGGCGCGCAGCCAGTTGTGACATGTTTACCTGCTTGTTAAGATGCGGCGCCTGTATGACGTCGAAGGCGTCGCTGAGCGCGGCGCGCAGGCCGGCGCCCGCCAGCAGCGCGGCCGCGGCCGGCGCGGCGCGCAGCCAGTTGTGACATGTTTACCTGCTTGTTAAGATGCGGCGCCTGTATGACGTCGAAGGCGTCGCTGAGCGCGGCGCGCAGGCCGGCGCCCGCCAGCAGCGCGGCCGCGGCCGGCACAGCGCTCAGCAGCCGCCGCCGCGCCTGCTCGCGGTGGGTGACGCTGTCGGTGCGCGGGGTCGATTGTCTTCTACCGAATAACAGTCCTAGTAAGAGAAGGAGAGAATTAAGTAAACGACTTTACGTTATTTTCGTCATGCTACTATGAGTAAAGTTAACTGATATAAGTTAACAAAGTCAACTGATGACTTTGTTGATGAATCAGCAGACTTGGCTTCTGCACATCACATAATTACCTAAGTACCTAGTCTACCTTTCTGTGCACATATCAGAGATAATTAATCTGTCTGTATTTCTTTTTTATGAATTAATTTCCTAATGCAACATAAAATATACCGTCAAAAATTGTAGTCCCCAAATCTAAATACCCTCTCTGGTACAAAAGTCCGTTGATAAAAATCTTAAAGGAAAAAGCAAAATTTCACACAAAATTCAAGAAGTACAGGAACCTATCTGACTATCAATCGTTTATTATACTCCGTCAACGGGCTAAAGACCTAGAGGGGGTTATTTTCGACAACTACATAGCTAAAATAGAATCAGACATTCGCGACAATCCTCGGGCCTTTTGGAGATACGTAAAATCTTAGCAACAATCTTGTTCTTACCCCTCAGTGATGCAATTTGGTCAGGTATCGTCCAGTGATGGTGATGTAATTTGTGACATGTTCGGTGATTGTTTTTACTCTAACTTTATTGATTGTACTAGTAATGCCAACAGTCAATCATCGGCTTATATTACGGACGAGGGACCCAATGACATCGCACAAGATATAAGTCAAGTGGAAATACGGCAAAGTGAGGTTTATAGGCTGCTAAAACAAGTGGACTCAAACAATTCTGCGGGTCCAGATAACATCTCGCCCATATTCATCGTCAACTGCGCCAAGGATCTTTCCGTGCCTCTTTCTATACTGTTTCAAAAATCGCTTGCTACTGGCGTGATGCCTAAGATGTGGAAGTCGGCATATATAACACCGATACATAAGAAAGGGTCAAGGAAATTGGTCGAGAAATACCGACCTATTTCGAAGCTGTGTGTGTTGCCAAAATACTGGAGAAAATTGTGCATGCGCAGGTTTCTTCGGCACTCAAGCACTGTTTAATGGCAAGCCAGCACGGCTTCGTAAGGGGTCGGTCGACCTCGTCTAATCTCATTGTCTGTAGCGACTACCTCTCCGAGTGTATGTCACAGAGGTCCCAGGTCGACGTTATATATACCGACTACAGAAAGTGTTTCGATCGGATAGATCATATGATCCTGTTGCGTAAACTTTTATCGGTGGGCATCAGAGGCGACTTATACCGGTGGTTCAAGTCTTATGTGGAGAACAGATGTCAGATTGTAGTTCTAAATGGATATTGCTCAAAACCTATGAATGTCCCATCGGGGGTTCCCCAAGGATCCTTGCTAGGGCCACTGTTATTTAATATTTTTATAAACGACATATCTTCTTCATTCCGGTATTCAAAACTGTTACTGTATGCTGATGACATGAAGATAATGAGACAAATAAATACGGTGGCAGATGCTCATCTATTACAGGCGGACCTTAATAATTTTCAAGAATATTGTAGTAACAATAAGCTGGATCTAAATGTCTCCAAGTGTTATGTTTGCTCCTTTACACGGAAACCTATTCAGATCGTCTATTAACTATACGCTCTTGGATACAGCACTAAATAGGGTCAACACTATCAGGGATCTGGGAGTTACCTTTGACGCTAAGCTACTCTTTGATACACACATAAATAACTTAGTCAGGAAAGCTTCAAAAGCACTTGGTTTCATTCTCCGGGTGTCCTCGGAGTTCAAAAATATAAAGACAATTAAAATATTATACTGTACCTTTGTTCGTAGTCATCTTGAGTATGCCTCTCAGGTCTGGAACCCCAATTATAATGTCTACATAAATCGTATTGAGAGCATACAGAAAAGGTTTCTAAGGCGCATGCAGTATCGGTCTAAAACGTTTTCAAAGGATTATACCAACCGTTGCAAAAAAATTCATATCCTTCCACTTTACGAAAGGCGAAAAATATCAGATCTTGTGTTTCTCTTTAAGATTGCCAATGGTACAACTGGTGTTTCCGAGTTGTTACACAAAATCGGGCTGCGAGTGCCGTCTGTGTTCTTACGTAGACCTAATCTTTTGCACACCCCAGTGGTAGCCACTACGTACAGACGGAACTCGTACATGTTAAGAGCGAGTCGTATGTACAATGCAACCTGCCAGGAAGCTCATATCGACATTTTCCATACTAGTGTTTCTAAATTGAAAAAAAATATATCTGATGGCTTCTTCGAGCGTAAATAGTTCTCTTTTTTTATCTGTATTGTGTTATTTATAGTCTACCATCAATTTCCAGTTTCACAATTTGATTTATTAACTACATGTGGAAACTTGTAATTGGCCATATTTTTATAATTTTTTTACCTACTGTATGTAATGTTTAGCTGTAAGTTTTCCTAAAAATAAAATAAATAAATAAATAAAATGCTGCTTCGTTAAGAGTAACTTATGATTTTAGATAAATCATAAATTACTCTTAACGAAACAACATAAGAATAGGAAAAAAGTCAAGGTATGGATATACAGATACAACATTTATTTAGTTCAACAAAAAACATGATTCTGGCAGCATGATGCATTACCAATAGGGGTTGTGATTCAAACAAGGTTTTTTTTTTGAGCAAGATTCCTAAAACGTAAAGTCCATAAAACTGTGGGAAATTCAAATATTTGAAAAGCGATGATATTATTATTTGATATTGATCAGAGCGAATGTGACATACAAATCCGTTAATATATACTAAAAATCCGAGATACAACATCATCGTCTCAAAACCGTACGCATAAAATGAAAAAAGAGGGGCACTATTTAAAATTGTGTGTTCTTTTCAAATAGTATCGCTTCGAACGCATCACTGCACGCACGCACAATAAAAATGCCGAAGAGTTCTTTGTAAAATTGTAAAATATTACGCAAAGAACGTTAAACAGGATAGGATATCGTACTATCGGCATGGGGTCTCAATTCGAACAAATCATAATTTGTCTTGAAAAAATATATGAAGTAGTATTACATAGCATAGTTAACCATTATGAAATTAACCATCATTAAAAAGCGATACAAGGCAGAATTTTGGCATTTATCTATTTCCACTCATAATGCACGTATTTTTGTTCAAAATAAAATAATTATGAAGCCTTTTTTGTGATAAAAGTGGCTATCTGTGCATCATTTTCTTTAGAGCTTCTTGCAATATATGGCGTTTTACTCAATTGGTCCTGTCATCACAGTTTTCAATGTTGTTGCAACATTGAAAACTGTGATGATTATTAAAATCAAACAACTTATTTTTTTAAACTTATAAATACAAAATAAATCTAATAACATGTTTTTCTAAACCTGGAACTATAAAACTTAATATAAAAAGGATTGCACGAAACGTTTTAAAAGTAGGTCGACTCCTAGATGGCGTTGTAAAACTACATTCTCTGGCAATTAGTGAGTCGCTGATGCTGCGATCTGTTGAAAAATTGGACGAAGAAAAATTGCCAGCTCAATAGCCAGTTCATGTCTTTGTATGGGATTGCGTATATCTGTACGTAGTATTATATTATCTGTGCTATCGGTAAGTCAAAGAGATTATTGAATTGTTTGTTGTTTATTTGATGACTATAGGGAGAAATATGTTATTTTGATTTAATTTGTCTTAAAACTTCACTCAACGGTCCAAGTACAATTCAGCAAATTTTAATGGTGGTTTTTTCAGTGTCCGAACAATGAATTACGACTTCATTTTATTTTAGACGAATAATACAAATTACCCTGTTCCAATTCACGGAGTCTTTTTTTTATGTTTACTTTTTTAAATAAATAACTTTTGTACTTTTTTGTATTTCGTTTAAAATTTATCGGATTTGGATGAAATTTGGCACACAGATGGTTTATAACCTGATTTAACACAAAGGATACTTTTAATCCCGGTAGTACCTTCCCGTGAGATGATTTCCAACCTGCACGCGGGCGAAGTTTCTGGCAAAAGTTAGTTTCATATATATCTGTCCGATTTAATTAATGATTGTGTGTCTTTATACGTAGAATAGAGCCTTAAGGAAAACCAGGAAGACCTATCAAAATATTTTCAATCAAGCTATATTTCCCGGTCTTGCTTATTTCGAACACTTAGATTTATTTTGACTACATCAAACACAGATAATATACTGGCATACTATTGAGCCGAAGTAATATGTGAAGAGATATGAGGAACAGGGTGTAAAGGTTACTCATACTCTTGGAAAAGGGAGGAAATCCGACCGAACGGGTGTTGTGACTGATGGGCAACTGCCCGACTAGTGGGAATTTGTATATATGCTAGTTGCGCCGTCAACTCTGATTGCGCGATGCAGGAACTGTGTGACATCAGTGTGATGCGTTGTTCGCATGTAGCGGTTGTATATGAATTACAAATTGAAACACAACATGCCTACATACAAATTCGAGATAGAACTAATTAGAATTGACATTACACAGTCAAACTTTATTTTAATGAATGCTTCCTACTATCCTACTAATATTAGAAGACAATACTTTTTACAAAACATCACACCTTTTTTCCCCGAAGGGTTGGGCAGAGGTGTACCTATAGTACATCCACATTTCGCCAGTTATGTTTAGGTCCCATGTAATAGGAGCCTATTGCCATCAATTGGGCACAAATCCAGACTCCGAGCTGCTACTGAGAAATTCCGAATAGAAAAACCCAATAACACGTTGCCCGACCTGGCAATCGAACCCAGGACCTCATGCTCAGCAGTAGCGATTGCGACCATTAGACCAACGAGGCAGTCAATACAATATTTTTTATTTATTTTTGTAAAACATGAGTATCCTAAATCTAAAAACTATACTTGAGTATAGTTTTCAGATGTAGTTTAAATAGAGTTGTGGGCATTTGTTTAATGGGTTTAGGGATTTTATTGTAAATAGCTGGTGCTAAAGAAAAAAATCCTTTACGCATCAGTACCATGGTTGATCTTGGTACCCATAATTTATATTTTTTTTACCCATATTTTTAATTAGTTTTTTAAATAATTTGGGATTGGTTTGTACGAAATTACAGATTAAAAATATTTTATTTAATAAAATACGATTTGGAACTATAAACTATTTTTCATAAACTGAACGTAGTGCACCATTTTTTTTTTTTACAAATAAAATATTTCCCTATTAGTGGAAATTCCCAAAATATAACGCCGAACCTTAACATTGAGCCGACAATTCCGTGGTAAGCAGTGATACATACCACTGCGCAGTTGTACTCATATATAGGTTTAAGTTTATAGAGTGCGTAGGGAGACGAACAGACTTTTTTGTTTAATTCTTCTGTATAGTGCTTTCCAGATAAGACGTTTGTCAATGGTTACAACTAAAAATTTAGCTGTGTCTACTGGTTTTATTGCTGTCCCTTTGGGATTAACATTAATGTATGGTGTCACTAAACGTTGACTGAAGATTAATACTTTTGTCTTTCAAAGATTTACAATTAAATTATTGTTATTTAAACAGTTAAAACTTCTAAGTAATATAATAGACATCGTAGCGCCCTATCTAGCTATTACTTTTAATAAATGTGTTGATCTAGGAACTTTTCCTGACCTCATGAAGAGTAGTAAAGACATACCATTATTTAAATCTGGTAATAAAAATATCATTAGCAATTTTAGGCCTATTTCTATCTTACCAGCATTTAGCAAAATATTTGAAAAGTTAATACTTAATCAGTTGCTAAGACATTTTAACTTAAAAAGCCTACTTCATAACGAACAGTATGGCTTTACAAAAGGACGTTCGACTACAGATGCGGGTGTTGCTCTGCTGAAACACATATTTAATGCATGGGAGAAATCGCAAAATGCTATTGGAGTTTTCTGTGATCTCTCTAAAGCATTTGATTGCGTGCGCCATGACACGCTTTTGCGTAAACTACGTCATTACGGTGTCCAAAACGAAGCTCTCAATGTAATAAATTCTTATTTACATAATAGGTTCCAATGTATTGATGTCGATGGTGTGAAATCTTCCGAGCTACCAGTTCAGTTAGGTGTACCTAAAGGCTCAATAGTGGGTCCATTCTTGTTCTTAGTATATATCAATGACTTACCATTCTATTTAAATGATATCTGTGACGTTGTACTGTTTGCAGATCATACCTCTCTTATTTTCAAAGTAGACAGGAATAGACAAGATTTTGACAACGTAAACAGTGCACTCTCAATGGTAACCATTGAGAGTGCACTGTTTGGTTTTCGTCAAATAACCTAGTTCTCAATGCCAAGAAAACGAAATGTGTGAAGTTCGTCTTACCGAATGTTTGAAACCTAGGACCCAACATCGTCTTAGATAAAGAGCTGCTTGAAACTGTAGACTCGGCGGTTTTTCTGGGCATAACAGTAGATGCCAAACTTCAGTGGGGCCCACACATATCAAGCCTAGCAGGGAGGCTCAGTTCAGCCGCCTACGCCGTCAGGAAAGTAAGACAATACACTGACGTTGATACAGCTCGGTTAGTCTATTTTAGTTATTTCCACAGCATTATGTCCTACGGTATTCTGCTGTGGGGCAAAGCCGCTGATATTCAAAATATATTCGTCCTTCAAAAACGAGCTGTCCGAGCAATTTATCAGCTAGGAGCCAGAGTTTCTCTTAGAGATTTTTTTAAAGATATTGGTATTCTCACGGTGGCATCTCAATTCATCTTCGCCAACATCTTATATATTAGGCAAAATATACACTAAAAACAGTGATTTTCACAATGTTAACACTAGAAATAAGAACAAACTACGTGCTCTCTTACACCGGCTTCATAAGGTCCATAACTCATTTGTTGGGCTTGGTATAACCTTTTATAACAAGTTGCCCTCTTGTTTACTAGAGTTACCTTTTAATGCGTTTAAGGCTCAAGTAAAATCCAACCTTTGTTCAAAAGCATATTATTCCATTAACGACTACTTAAACGATAAGAACTGTTGGTCGCTGTGATTAACTCAAGACAATGTTCGTGTTCTTTCTCCAGAATCAGCTTACCTACTGACAGGGTATATGAGTTCATATATTTGTTTTTTATTTTATTTTATTTGACGGTATAAGTCAATTGTGTTGTTATCTTCATTTATTATTGACATGATCTACTCATTACAATGTTTTTAATGAGCTGTATTGTAATATGTGGTTAGCTAGCGACCTCGACAATTGATAATATTATTCTTGCCTGAGCAACCGGCAGCAAGTTCGTCATGCTCCCTTAGATGTCACTGCTTGCGGTAGCGTCGGGGGTCGGGTTTCCTCCTTCCCTCAAATATGGCGAGAGGGGTAATGGCTGACCTTTGCGTTATGCTCGTGAACGGGTGCTGCTTGTGGTGACTGATCGTCTTGCTGTCTATGGTTTTATTATTGTTACAGTAATTGTTATGTTAATTTATTTTACTTTGATGGTCCTAGTTTATCATTTATTTATTTTATTTCTTTGTATAATAAATCCAGTATTGCATATGTAAGCTGCCATGCCCTTTAGGCCTTTATTTATGCTTTCAGTTTTATTTACATTCACTTTTTTTTTGTATTGGCGTGGCTAGCTGACGTATGGCAATTAAGTTAATGTTTTGGTAATATGCTTACAATTGTTTAGAATCCAGTTCTTCTAACAGAACAGACAGCTGTGCTGCTTGGGAGTTTGTTGCGCTACTTCTTCTTCCCAGCTAAAGCACTAGGAAGTGGTGACGGGCGGGCGTTTTGGGGGACTGTCGTATGTAATTTTGACGTTCGAAAAGTGCTGATTCTCAGCCTAATTTGAATAAATGACTTTTCATTTTGAGTTAACTTATGATTTCATTCTTTTTTTTTTTTTTTTTTTAAACGTTGCCCCACACTAGGAATTACTCCTGTATCGTGGGTGCGTTCACAAACATGAAAACTCACATACACAAGACACCCAGACCCGGAACAACTATTTGTAGGTCATACAAATATTTGTTCCGTTCGGGAATCGAAATATCAAATATCTCGTTACTTTTCGTATGTCTTTAATATAGATTACACATAACAAAGAACCTTATACACTTCCTTGTGGGACTCCATGTGTAATAAATTGTTTCTTTAATGAATACGTATCTTCTTCTTTAGTGTAAGTAAATGTTTACTTTAGAAATTTCTGTTTATTTTTGGTATATTGTTTCCTGTATTTTAGATACGTCTCTGAGGTTTATAATGTTGCCTCGAAATCCATAAGCTTCCAGCTTTCGAAGGAGAATGTCATGGTCAACAAAATCGAAAGCGTCCGAAAGGCCCTATCGCAGTAAATGGAATATACCGGCTTCCTTTTACCTACACTAGCCATGACGTTATTTAAAAATTGCCATGTTTATTGTTTTATTCTTGCGGAAGGCAGCCTTTCTGGTCTTCTGTAGGAATATTTAGTTTTTCATAATAGTTGTAAATTTGATTATAAATAAATGTATTTCTCAAAAACTTTTAAAAGAACTTTTTATAGGAACAAGCGCTATTGGTCCATATCAGTTCACACTTTGTTTGTTACTTTTCTTGAAGGTTGGTCTGACAAAATAAGTTTATTTTGACTTTCAGGGTATGATCTTGTGGTTATATGAATTAATGAGATGACTTAGGTGATCACATATATCCTATGCTACATATTTTATAATTCTATTAGAGATCCCATCGTACCAGTTGTCTCTCATTCAGCAGGTTTTTAACGTTCTGTTCAGCAGTCAGTTGAAAGCGAACTCTGAGAGCTCCGTATTCAGCGCCAACAGTGAACTAGCCACGTTGTAACCACATTTTATCAATAAAAAAGAGATTGAATGTAAAAAGCTACCCACCATGTCCTAACCTAATAAGATGCGCCAGTCGTCTCTCATTGAGCAGGTTTCTCAGCTTTCTGTTCAGCAGACAGTTGAAGGCATCGTCTAAGAGGTCCTTGGTCAGCGCCAACAGTGAGCCAGCCACGTGCGCGATTACGCCGCGGATGCGGATCACTTTTATTACTGGAATTAAAGAGTAAAGTGAAAATGATTAATCTGTAAATAGTAAGACAGTAATATTTAACTTGGATATACCATAGAATGGGCAAAGCTAGGGCAGGTCGCTAGTCTATAAATCTATAAAATAGATAGTATAAAAAAGACGCTTCTTGTGTCGGATATTTTGGCCGATTGTTTTTCTAAACTCCATAATAAGATTTTGATGCGGTTTTCATAATCTTTTAAGATTCAAATACATAGGATCGCCAAAGCCTCCGACGCAATCTATTTGCGCCGCCGTTACCTAAAACTGTCGCCAGAACTGAGTCCCCTGTGTGTCGTGTACCTTAAAGATGCCTAACGATCTCCTGACCACAAATCCTGAATGTGATCTGTTTGCTGATGAATGAAGCAGAATTATGCGTGGATGTCTGTTTTGCGAGAGCAAGTATGCTAGGCTGTCCTCATAATATATGTTGGTATTTGAAATATTTGAGTTTACTAACTAATCATTCAATCTCGATGTTAATTACTGTAATTGGTCTTACCGTTTTAATTAACAATAAATGAACAATTAAACATTTATCATTTAGAGAATGTATTCGGAAAAGGTTAATGGGCATGTTGGAAATACGTTAGTCACTCGTTTGAATCGGGACGCCAGCGCCCCCAAGCGGCGCTTTTTTTTTTAAATAAAGATAACATAACATCACGCCTGTAATCCCAAAAGGGTTAGGTAGAGGTGTACCTGTAGTACGACCACATTATGCCAGGTATGTTTAAGTCCCATGTTATAGGGGACGAGCCTATTGCCATCAACCGATCAAAAATCATTTAATAACATTTTCTCTCAAAAAAATATTTGTTTCCATATAGTGCAAACAGTATTACAAAAAGTGCAAAAGCTTAAAAATTGCCAAGTTATAATTTTTTTTTTAATTTCTTCTGTACTGTCACTAACGTAGTGGAAGTAAGTAATACTCACACGCATACATAAGACACTGCGTGAAGCCGACTACGCTGCTCTGGTACTCTGTGTCCACACTGCGCACTACTGGTGTCACGTCGAAGTTATTCTGGAACACGGTCGCGTGAATGTTGCGCACGCGTCGTTGTCTCTTCGTCTGTACTTCTACAGCTATGTCTTCGCTCATCTCTTGTGCTTCTTCCACTTCGCGGGTTGTGCCTTGCTTTCTAGGGACCAGAAGGAAACTTTGATAGACTGAAACTTCAGAGTGTTTGAAGTTTCAGTCTATTAAAGTTCTCTTCTAGGATAGGCATAATCCCGAAGGTGGCAATAAAATTGTATCGGCCGGTGAAACGTTACTACGATTAAAGGGTTGTTCAAGGTACAGGAAATTTTCACTAAGCAAAACGGACGACTAACTAAAAAAATATATTTTTGCTGTGTAAAAGTGATTGTAGAAACCAAATTACAGAAATTTATTTAATATCAACGGTACCTACAAAAGTGGTATATTTATTGAAAAATCTGTAAAGCATGTTTCAATAATTGAGACTTTGATAAACATGTTCTAATTATCAAAACAAATTAGAATCCATATTTAGATAAAACTGTCCGATTTTATGTAAAAAGGAATGATATTGAATAAAAAGTAAGTGAAATTCGAAAATTTAACAGAACTTTCGCTAAACTAATAAATAACTAAATGGACAATCGAAAACATACTCACAAAGCCTGATACCGCTCAATATCTGAAGACACCAACAAATTCCTCATAAAACTCTCCAAATGCTGTCCTTTTTCCTTCCGTAACCTATGAGCTACACTATGGTATATATTCCCCAGGTCACTGCTAGTAGCGTTCAACGTGGAAGCCTGAACGACGATGGAGAAGTCGCCGTCTTCCGTGAGGAATATGCGGAGAAGCTCACTAGTTTGGAGAAGACTTTTCTGTAGAAGTCGCTGGAGGAAGTCTTCGTACTTGTACCGGAGGGTTTCTAGGGGACTATTGTCTCTGGAAATATAGAAGTAAGATAGCTTATGGCATAATTTCTTGTAAATAAACTTTAAAGGTTTAGAATAGATCAAAACTGTACCTGTTGATAGAAAGGTAGAATAAATAAGAAAGTTGAACGCGTTGTTTTCGCAAAATTGCAATTATATTTTGCCAGTGTCATCATGTTTAGTAATGTCGAGAATACTTTTACAGCTGTTTTTTTTTATGAGTACTTTAATATGTATAAAAATCCTACCTCCGAGAGGGTAGTGTGAGGTCTAGGAACAGCCTGTCTCCATGGAACTCATGCAGCTTGCTCCTTAGCAGATGGAAATCATGTTCACTTCGTTCCACGCTCCACAGTGAGGCTCCTGACCCGGCTTCTACTCGGTGAACGGTGAGGGTGAACACGCGGACTGTGCCGCGTCGGGGTGGAGCTTGCTACAGAGGATAGAACGTTTTTTTATATTATTTTTGTTGTTCTATTTTCAACCATAACTTCTTGCGTTTTGGAAATAAAATAAGTTAGATTGAAACAACGCAGTAGCTTCAAGCTGTACCCTAATTGGTCGATGAACATTGAAAACAAAGCATGGAAGCGATACAAACGCGTCGGTTTACTGAGAGACATCTCTTACAGACGGCCACAGTTCTTTTTTAATTGAAAACGTCTTTAGCCGCGTTGAGTGCTTTTTGTTAGGGGCAAAACTTATGGGTTGGCGTCACCGACTTGCTAATGTGAAGTGTTGCGCCAGACTGCAAGACTGCAGCGACACACAACGGTCTGTATACATTTTTGGGCTTTCACTTCTGTCGATTTTTTTTTCCAATAAATTTGTTCCTAAATAAAAGTGTTTAAATCGCATGGTCCGGTAATTAAATTATACATGAATACGGTATAAGAGTTCAAAGTTTATTTTTGCTATAATATTTCACTCGCAGAACTCAAAAATCAAAATCAATAAAGTTTATTACAACAACTTTTACAGTAAATCTTACATAGGAACTCATTTTAAGTAAAAGACATACCTGTGCTAGGAGATCCCACTCTTCAATGACATATAAAAAATACTAAAAGACCGTAGTCCTTAAAATAAATACATGAATACTAGCCTAAGAGTTCAAAGTTTATTTTTGTTATAATATTTCAGACGCAGAACTATGATAATAACGATTAAAATTATGATACATTCTCAGTTCAAAATATCAAAAAACTTCCAAATAACTCACCAACTTAGTCTCAACGTTTGTTAGCACGACTTTATAAGTGCTCAAATCGTGTCCTCTCGCAGCGTCTTCAACCGCGAGGTTATCTAAATACTTCAGTATGTCCATGTTATCTACACCATCGCCCTCAGATTCGTCGCAATTCGTGTAGCAGTCCAGAACTTGACCGTCTACTGTCTGTGGTTTAAGAGCACCTTTAAGTCGATGGCCCAGCTTTAGAGCTGTGTAAAGGAGCTTGTCATGTGGTCTGGAAAGGTGGTTAATTAATAAATTGGCAATTCGACCGTGGAAAGTGTATGTGTACGAGTATTTACAGGTAGAGACAGACTTTTCAAAGGTTTTGTCAGGCATTTCAGAACGTAACGATTGGTAAGTAAAGAGATTGTAGTTTTTAAGAACTCACAATCCCTACTGTATGTAGGGATTGTGATCGTAAGGACCAATTCATTCGCTCACACAAGCCAAAAACCCCAGCTTGCACTGTTAGAAAAGATTATAATTTGTAATGTATAATTTGTATGAAACTATTAAGAGGAAATGAGGGTGGTCGTATCTCTATAGAAACGCTCTCGCCTGTTTTCTGTCTGGTTTATGTCCTTAAACAGCGATATTTTTACAATTAAATAAATATCAACTACTTCTACGTCCATATGTTGTTTTTTGAAGATACATTTTCTTGATAAGCACTAGAACCCTTTAAAATGCTCAAAGTTGCCTATATATCCCGATCCCAATTATTAATGAAAAAACAACCATAAACATAAAATCACGCCTTTCATCCCAGAATGGTTGGGCAGAGGTGTACCTATAGTACACCCACATTTGCCAGTTATGCTTAACTCCCATGTAAGAAAAACATTGGGTTAAAGTTTATTTATTTTTCTTATTCAGTTTATCTTTTAAATTGGTCCTATATTGGTGGAGGGGAATAGGCGAGAGCCAAACCTCGAATTAAGACTTTTTACTTAGGCTATTCAGTCGGATCTGCAGTTGTCCTTATCGCACGAATTTGAGGGTTGGTAAGCAGGACGGTCTGCTTAAACGTACACAGACGGAAAAGTGATGCGTAGTATTTAAAAATAATATCGATAAACTAGTGTTGTAAACAGTTATCGATAAACTGGTGTTGTTAACAGTTATCGATAAACACATTAAAAAAAAGAGCTTTTTAGTGGGAAATACAAACTTTTAAGCCATGTGGACACGCGGCGCTAACGCGTGTCCTAGACACGCACATACCTGACGACAGCGATAGTTTCTTCAAATAGCTAACTTTCTAAAGTCGGGTATTCTCTCTTAAGTGTCGCCTTTACTTGATGTTATAATTAGTTATAAAATATTCACGACATGAAAAACAACAATTAGAAAAAAAAAGTCGGTGTCTTTGGTTTTGTGTTTTTGTCCACCGACTCTCGAAGTTCAAGTAATTTTTAATTTTGTAGTGTTTTATTTTTTCAAGTCGTTTTTTTTTTGTTAAAACATTTTAGTTCTCGCTTTTTCGTTGTGGTACTTACCCCACACAAACGACTTGCTATGTAAAAAACAGTGACAGTAACTTATTAACTAAGCGGAAAAAGTAATATTGAAACTAACTGAAAAACTACTAAAGCAAAGTTAATAAGATTGATGAATGGGTGTATGGGTGTATCTTCAGGGGTCGTCCCATATGGACGACCCCTGAAGCATACACCCATCCATTAAAAAAAAAAACATTTTGATCCACAATTGCCGGAGATATTGCGAAACTAAAATACAAAATAAAAAAACATACGAATTGAGAATCTCCTCCTTTTGGAAGTCGGTTTAAAATAAACACAAATAAAAGAAATCAACTTGGACTTACTTTTTAACCATTTGTTTTTGATACCCCGTAGGTATTCTGTTTCCTAGAAGTAGTTTAAAGAACTGTAAACAATGTTAACCAGCTTTAATTGTATTGATCATAAAGATAACATAAAACCATACTTTATTACATTATATTTTTTGTATTTATTAATAATTACCTCTTCACTGTGTAAAAACTTAGGCAGCCATATTTTTTCTAATACAGCGTGTGATTGTCTTGCTGCTTGATACAGAGCTCGACTGGTTTGGAATCTAAAAAGAAAACAAACATTTTCAACATACGCACAATGGTCGACTTGAAAGACTAACAGTCAAACCCGATAACTTTAGACAGATCGCTACTGATTATAGACAGTACAACTCTATCTGTCCCTGTCAAACAAATAGCTGTCAACACGTTATAGGGACGTCTACTTTTACTTTATTGGGACGTTAAAACCAGAGATTAACTTAGATTAATTACGAAAAAAATTGAGATGGATACGTTATTGGGTTCGGCCGTAAGTGCGGTAACCAAATCCTCTAACTTGGATTATTTTTAACAAAGAGTAAGAAATTGTTATGGTTTCCTGGAGCTAGTCTGAGATTTATAGATGAGAATAATTTTTGACAATCTTTGAAAAAAAATAAAAATAAAAACTCGTCATAAACACATTTGGTATAATTTATCCTTCATGCTAGCCTACCCTTTAAACTTGTAGTAAGTTTTCCAACTAACAGCCAATTAAGTAAACCTATCTTACAAAGGGTACAGATCTAGGATCAGAGGGAGCGATTCTATTTCTACAATCACTATCGCTTCACTATGATACTACGCTATGACCTATGATCACGTGACATTTCGATAGCTTATGTCAACCCCATACATTATTTGGCTTTTGTACTAGCGTCATCGCTAATCAAATGTTACGAATTTTACTTTGCCTTGGCCCTCAGGTTAAACTTTCCAGAATAAAAGGCAGAATCAGACTAAGAAAGTTCAGTACATAATAAGCTATACATTACTTGTTGATACTGCTATCCTGTTGCAGCAGAGCTTGCAGCTCGTCCGCTAGCTCGCCGAAGATGGGCAGCGGGTGACCCACTGATAAGTACGTGGAGTACATCGCTCGAGCTTGACGTTGTAAGGATTCTTCTTCTGAACTGTTCAGGTCTGGGTTCAAGATTTTTGTTTGAAATGATTCTAGAACAAAAATTATTTCTTTACATAATACTTTTTCATTGTTTTTTTTTTGTTTTGTACCGTGCTTGTAATTTAAACAACCCCCTCTCTTTTTTCGTCAAAAACCATTTCATTACCATTCTATCAAACAAATTAAAAAATGCACAGAACTTTTATCTTGGGTACAAATTCATGGACGCTGAATTGCTTAGGCTAAAGGTCGATTGAAGATTTTTTTTTTGGTCTTTTATGAATTCACATAAATTACAAAATACTTTGTTCATTTACTGACTAATGTTATCAAACCCGTGGTTTTAGATTGTACTTGAGCCCTACAGTAAATATAAGAAGAACAGTCAACTAACATCGATATAGAACTGCAGTAAGTGCAGATGACTGGCAGTTTTTATGAACTGCTCGAACGCGTACAAATGTTCTTGTAACCGATGATACTAGTTCAACTGAGTAGTAACACTAATACAGGTAAAACATAAAAGATATGCGGTTCGGTTATATTCTTGTTTCCGAATTCGTACGAAAGTCGCGCCACAGAGTAACCTGAGGGGGAGTACTCCGGGTACATTCCGAATTGCGCTTTAATCAATCGATGACGTCATGAGATGCATAATATCACTGTCAGTGGTTCTGTTTTATTTTGAGTCACATCATATAAAATAAATACTATAATCCAACCATGAATATTTAAGTGAATATAGGACGAGCTTCATGGGCGACAACTTTCTGGAATGCTCACATCAGAGCATTAAGAGAGGGAGTGCCAATGCGTTGAACTTACATTTTCAAAAAAAAAAAAAAACAATTGATATTTCTTGTGCAAGTTTTGAAGTTGAGCGAGCACTATGAGCGCGTTCACGAGTGTTCCGAATTGTTGACAGCTCGGAGCAGATCGGAGCTATTGCGCGACGCGACGTCAAAAAGGAGTTAGAGGTACAGCTTCAAAGTTTTGGACTGCCGAGCTTTTTCGTAGTGTACCTGTAATTGCGCTTTTGTATGAAGTTTTCTGTCTGACGGGTTACCTACTCTTGTAACAGATCGTCATTTGTTACTCGAGGTTTTGAAGTATTTTGGGATTGCGTAGAGTTGTTAATCTATAATTTTGTAATCGTACTTCAATGGTTATAACAGCTCTTTTTAGATCTGATATTCGACATGATTGCGTTTACGCGTTCGTATTTCCGAAGAAATACGATGATCCCCAAAGCGCATACTTTTGTTGGGAAATCTGTACTTACTAATATCGTTATAGAACTGCAGTAAGTGCAGATGGCTGGTAGTCTTCATGAACTGCATGAAGGCATACAGATGTTCTTGTTCACTGATGACCCCGTCGAGCTCAACTCTCAGTAACTTGCAACGTTGGCTGTAGATCGATTCTGTTTGACGGACGAATGTTTCTAAGAACTCTACCTGAAGGAGAAAATGAGTTAAAAATTAAATATCCGTCCAAATTGTAAGACGAGTATGAGGTAAAAAAATCTAATCTGATACTTTAAATTCAAGTCTGTTAAAAAGAAAATCACGGGCAAAGAGAGGTGTCAATATCACAGTATGATTTCTAATCTCAGAAATAGGTCTGGCACTCATTTCAATAACTAGAACTACCTACGTCCTGTTCTTACGAAGCTTGAGTTTTCTTATTATTGTTGTTTGTATATGACAAAAGTAGTCATTTTTCCAGTCTGCAATCGGCATTTAGTTTTTTTATTGTCATTTGCCAGGTCGCAACACAGCAATGTGTCTTTGAGCCTGACATCGAGCAATGGACAAAATTGTCTAACTTTTAGTTCAGGAATACGAGACTTTTGGTTTTTTATAAGTGTGTATTATATGTGTGTTTTGTTTGTGCAGAAAAAACAATTTTTATTTCTTTCTTTCTTAGAACTACTCCTTTTTACACCAAGGTGTATTTTGGTACACGCACGCACTCCGTTAGGAACAGGAAACATTACCGTTTTTCCCCCCTATTTTTGATTAAAATTCTAATTGTGGAAATAAGACAGTTTTGTAGAGGTCCAGAAGAAATCATGCAACCACAATACAGAAGCTTCAAATACAAAAAAAAAACTAACTATACTACTAAAGAGTACTGCAGACGAACATACAATTTACCTTATAATTAGGTGTGGAGGGCAACTGCGCCATAGTTTCATCTCCAGTGGCCAACATGATGAGCGTGTTCAGTATATACGGCTCGGCCAACACGTCAGTCAGTGACAGCAAGACCCAGCCAGCGAATATCTCTCTTATTAACACTTTGAATACACTGGATGAAAGAGATAATGGACTTTATTTACTCACAGTTAGAGCTTGAAATAGATTGTCATTTCGATGTTGGACATAAGGATCTTATTTTTACTTCAACCATTATTTAACTGAGGAAGTACATAAGTATAACAAACAATGTCACAAGTGACGATAATGTATCCGATCGAAAAGAGTTAAAATGATGTGCTGAAGGTTGAATTTTTTGGGCTAACTCTTTACCAATATTTGCAAAGTCTTCATTCATGAATTTTACAGACTCAGTTAAATTTGGTCTTACGTTTATGTAGTTCTGTGTTTTGACTCTTAGAATTATTTGTTTAAGTCAAGCTTTTATATTTTCCTATCCCGAAAAGTCCTGAATTTGACGACGGAATAAAATAGCTTAGCATATTAATAGCTTATTAAGATTCAATTAGCATATGAACAACAAACTGTTAAATAGTGCTAATTTAAATCTCGTAAAAGTATCATAAGTCTGTCAACGGGTCGTCAAGCATGTGTGTAAGAACACTGACCTTTGCACTTGGCCATGCACACAAAAACATAATTTACATAACAACAGAAATCGTTTAAAATACACATACATACATACATAAACTCACGCCTCCTTCCCATGGGGGTTGGCAGAAACCACAGAACGCAACCTTACATACTCCTTTTGCCTCGTTTACGTTCATACATCTATGCAGTCATACACGCCGGTTGCGAGTACTACGCACCTGACCTTTCTGAAGAACATCACCAATAAGGTCCTCCAAGGGCGTCCCCGCCCGGCGTTTCGACTCACATCTGCCTTGTAAATAACTTTTGTTAATAAGCTTACTATCTAAGCATACTCTTTTCAATTTTTGTCACTACATCGTCTTTTACACCGCACCATTACCTTATCAGATCATGCATCTTAAGTAAACTTCCACATAATTCATGTTTCTTTTGCCACACCCAACATTCATTTTTGGTTAGAAAATAATAAGTATAAAATAAACAATATTCGTATAGAAACTTTCGCTCCGATAACGTTTAAAATCGAGCTGGCCCACAACGATTGGACGTATCGTACGCATAATGTCCAGTCTCTCTCACTGTATGTGCGTGTGTGTGTGTCACTTTTAAACGAAATATACTCACGGATTATTCAACTCATTGTTCTTCAACAAATACGGCATGATGGCGTTAGTGATACACCTCAAATACTTTAACTCAGCGTTCCTATTGGCTGCGGCCGGATGTAACGCCATCTTCGATTCTAGTGATACCCCCGGCCGTGACGCACATACTGAGTAGTGACGTAACGCGCACGGGATAAGTCGAGACGTTATAAAGCGGGCGTAATTTATCTGCAAGAGAATATGATTTGTTAAGAATTTGGCATTTATAACTACGTCTGCGGCAGAGCCCGAGTTTGACCGTACATCTTTCTGATATCAAGGATCGGTCTTAACGAGATTGTTTAAAGTTCAAAAGATAGATTTTGTACACTTAGAGAGATAGAGCGTACACTTGTGGGAATAACAGCAGGACAGAAAGTACATTTTACGTGTACAAACGACGGTTTTATCTTGGAATGGTTCAATGATAACAATATGGATATTCACCTTGACAGCTCTCTGGAGTAGGCAAGCAGAAGCGTATCTAAGCTGATAGCGCAACTCATCCACAAAGAAGGGCTGCAACGTCACCTTGCTGTACCACGTGTTAATAAACTGATCCAGTATTGTGTTGTAGAACTGCGAGACAGAAAAGAAAAGGTTTTTAAAATGTTTCTTTCGACTAGGGACAATAGTCTGGTGTGTAAAAGAGGTTCTTCAAATCTTTTGAAAATTATTCGGCAACCCTTCAAGCAGATTTTTTTTGCTTCCTATACCTTTCATGGTTGGTATTGATAATTAATTAAAGGCGCAACTTGATTGTACATCTTTACCAGCGACCTGCCCCTGCTTCAGACGGTTGTTGTTACGATTTGACAAAACATCGAATTTTCTTTAATATATGTATCATAATCAGGCCTCCTCTCGGCTACCACGCGGGCCCAGTGCGGGTTGGTAGATGTCACATGTCTTCGAATTTTTGGTTCTAAGACCTGCCGATTTCCTCACGATGTTTTCCTTCACCGTTTTGAGAGCAGTGGTGATGAAATAATTTACACCGTAAAGCGCCTGTCTGGTTTCGACCTAAGGCCTACAACTCGTAAGTCGCGGCCAGTGGTAAGGCCTACCACTGCTCTAATTAACTCAAAAAAAGGTATTTAATTAAGTTGAAACAGCTACGTCATAGGAACTATTATAAGACTCTCTGATCTTTTTGTACGTCATAAACTTCTTTAATGCCATGAAACTTTCCCACAGGAACATGTGAGACCACTGCTACTAACGTCCTGTCTTGTTTGTTTTTCCAAAATAAATGCGCAGGCGACGCACAGTCTCGTCAGAGCGAGACCTTATTATAATTATGTAAGTTTAATATTAAACACAGAAACGTTCGAGAAAAAAAGCTGTAAATTTATAATGGTGAAACTGCATCAAAATCCATTGCCTAGTTTAAAAGAACAACGCGATCACACAGACAGATACTAAAAGCGACTTTAATTTATAGTGTGGTGTTGATAGACACGTGACTGTTAGCTAGGAAAATGTTTTGAGATATACTGGACAAACGTATCTCAACATTCTTTAAAGAGCGAATATGGAACATTTAATATTGATGATCTACTTACATGTCTTACACATTACTCGTACAATTGGCTGGCTTACATTTTCGAAAAAATATTGTATTCTATTTGTAGCAAAATTGAATCACGTAGGCAAAAATCATAAACCAAAAATACACAAGCATAAGAATTTCAAACAGTAATTATTCCGGTTACCACATTAAGCACGGTTATTAGTTCCAAGTTACAATTAAAATGTTTCCAACATAAAGTAACCTATTTTTTCATTTCTAACTAGAAGTCATCAAAACCTTTATTGTAATATATCCCTATAAACGGGGAGCAATTATATTGTCCATTGAATGCCCTTCAACTTACTTCATTCAACAGGCAATCCAGTCAAAAACAGACAAAAAATAGCTCGGCGTAAATGACTTTTATTATTTTAAAAGGTTATTTGGCACAAGTGTTATTGTTTCTTTTAGTTTGAAAGAGGGAATATATTTGTGAAAAATGGTTATCAGGAATCTGTCCATTTAAAGCGTCCTATTCAAAATTATAAATCCCTAATATTCATTAAAAGGTTTAAATACCATCCGTCTACCTGTGATTCTCTATGTAAATGTAAACTTCGAAGTTAAACATAACAACATGTTTTATCTGCGTATTATAGGTATCTACTTAACATTTGCAAATTATAAGCATTTATTATCCGTAGAATTTGCGTATCGCAATGCAACAAAAACAACATTCGTTAGTTCTTTATGAAAAGTCGTAATGATGACATTTCAAGGTGAATAAAGAAATGACGTTGTTGCGTGAGCGCAGTTTTGTACTCTAAATATGCGATACTATCATAGATAGCAATGTAGATTGTACATTACAAATGGTCATTGTTAGCCATTGCCAGTATTCCTGATAACTAGTTTAAAAATATTAAATAGGTTCTCATGTTACAACAAAAAAATCTTTGAAAATACAATGAGACACAACATGTGTTGGGTTACGACGCACGGTTTCTTAAATGTTATTTTTTTGCTGGAAATGACTTCTGCTGATCATTACTGTTCTATAAAATGTCATATGAAGTAAATGTGTGCACAAATGGACGAGTTATAATTTTTATAAGAAAAAAATGTATGGAGCTAGTATGAAAAATCGAATTATCTCCTAAACGGCATGTTTAACCGTAATATCCTTGGAGGTGGTCATAGTGCTAATTTTTTATAATTTTTTGGTTGCGGATTTGACGAACAATTTCATGCCGTTTTTTTTTTTAAAATCGTCAAAATATTTTCATTTGTTTTTTCATATGAAACGATTCCTTTTAGTGTTTATGTTGAAGAACACGGACTTTTAACTACACGTAACATAAAATAGCATCACTCCTATATTTCCGAAGGAGTTGGCAGAGGTTTATAGTACACCCACACATAGACAACTATGTTTGAGCTAGATATTTATCAACACATCATGAGTTTTAAAACTTTACAACCAAATTACCAATTGTTTACTCTTCTAATGAGTCCGAAAAGAAGTGATTAAGTAACTACACTGATTAGGTCTTCTAATGAGTCTTTATAGGTGATTTAATGATTTTCAATATCTCACGACAATGCCAACTATGGATTACATTCAACTTTTCCTGATAAGTAAGCTAATTTTTTAATTAGCAGTGCTATGAGTTCTAAGAATAGTTAGTGACAATTAGAAATTTTCATTAGCTAATGAGAAGATAACTAATGAGGGTAGTTACCTAATTATTGGCGTTTTGCAATAAAAGGGCTAAAGTTTTGTTTTATAATTTCTGATCCGTCCCGACAAGACCATCGCCTTCGATGATGTCGACAAGGCTGAGCTTCTAGCCGACAGTCTAGAAGTCCAATGCTCGCCTAGCTCTCAACCAGTAGACCAAGCTCACCTCTCTGAGGTCGACGCTGAAGTCGAACATAGAGCCTCCCTCCCTCCCGTCGAAGACCCAGAGTATCCACTGCCCCCAGTCACGCCCGACGAAGTGCACGACCTCATCAAAGGTCTTAAGGCTCGTAAAGCCCCCGGCTCAGATGGAATCACCAATAGGGTATTCCAACTTTTCCCTGCCCACCTGATAATGCTACTGACCACCATCTTCAATGGTGCTCTGAGCAACAACATCTTCCCACAGGCATTCAAAGAAGCCACCGTCATCGGTATCCCGAAGCTCGGCAAGCCAAAGTCAGAGCCTAGTAGTTACCACCCCATCAGTCTGCTCAATGTCCTCGGCAAAATCTATGAGAGGCTTATTTACAGAGACTACGCCGAGACAAAGGGCCTCATCCCCAACGAACAGTTTGGTTTTAGAACCCAACACTCGTGCGTACAACAGGTCCACCGTATAGTCGAACACATCAACTTCGGTTTCCAACGAGGTCTGATGACCGGTGCTGTCTTCTTCGACATAGCGAAAGCGTTCGACAAAGTCTGGCACAACGGCTTATTATATAAGCTGTACCAACTCGGTGTGCCAGATCGTCTCGTGCTCATCTTACGGGACTTTTTGTCGAATCGCACCTTCCGTTATCGCATCTAAGGAGCGCTATCCTCCCCCCACCCTATTCGCGCAGGAGTCCCTCAGGGCTCTGTGATCTCTCCTTTAGCTTTCACGCTATTCACCAGCGATATGCCCAAATGCAGCAAGGCGCAGTTGGCCCTGTTCGCAGACGACACGGCCATCTACTACACCGGCCGTGATGAAAATTCGATAGCTCGCATTCTCCAAACCCAAGTGAACAAGCTTGGTGCTTGGTTTAGAAAATGGCGAATCGAAGTCAATCCCGACAAAAGTCAAGCGGTTCTTTTCTCAAAACCGCGTCGCAACCCCTGCCCCCCTCGACCGATCACCATGTTCGGCAAGCCGATCCCTTGGGAGAAGCGAGCCAAATACCTGGGTGTTGTACTAGACGAACACCTCTCTTTTTCAGAGCACATTAAGGCGGCTCGTTCGCGCGCCGCCTTCGCTCTAGGTAGACTTCACTTTGCCCTCAATGCACGTAGCAAATTGTCACTAAAGTGCAAAATGCGTATCTACACAGCGTGCATCCGCCCGATCATGACCTATGCCAGTGCAGTCTTCGCACACGCCAAGCCCGTTCGCTTCAATAGAATGCAGACCCTCCAGAACAAGTTCCTCCGTAGGATAACAGGCTCCCCCTGGTACGTTCGCAACGAAATCCTCCACGTAGACCTCAGGATTCCCACTATCCGTCAGTTCATGAAACGCATTTCAAAGCGTTTCTTCGAGACCGCCGCGAATCACCGCAACCCTCTGGTTGTGAAAGCCGCTAGCTATATTCCCTCCGCCATTAGTCATGTCCGCCGTCCCAAGCATGTCCTCACCGATCCCGATGACCACATAACTCTCATTCAGGAGAGCAGTAGGGCCACCAGTACAGTGCACAAACACAGACCGATTTTCCGACCTCGCCGCCGAGGTTCCTCGCGAAGATCCCGACGTAATTGTCCCCCCCGACCCTTGCTCGATGAAGTGCCAGCCCGCGCCGTAGCTGAGCCTGTAGCTTTAAATTCCCCGAATAATAATAATCAACAAAATCTGATCCAGCCTGTCCCATCTTGCTGTCCTCCCGTCAGCGACGCCCTAAGCCGAGGTCCGTACCCCACAGGGGGTGCCCTTAGCGAGCGTTCGCTTAGTAATGTAAGTAGTTTTACGCCCCTGGCTGGAGGCTTTGAGTCCGCTTAAGGCAGGCACAGGATAGTCCGGTTAAGTAGTCACGACCTCTCAAGGTCAACTACGAGATGCCATAAAAAAAAAATATATATATAATTTAGTTTGTTCACAACTGTGTAACTGCTAACACTAAATCTGCGACCACTCTCTGGGCGTCGCGACGCCCAGAGAGTGTTAATTGGTTGTCTCCTATTTTCAATAAACGGTATTTAGATTTTTGATCAGTAACAAAACTATCCTCAGATATATAATATAGGAAAAAAATGCTTAAAACTTATAAATAAATATCCTTCATTTATTTATCATGGTCATTATATTAATACAACATTAAAACGTGTAAACATAATCAGATAATCGGAAACCTCACTGATAATGATAACGCCCAATTATAATCCGTCATCCCAAATATTATGTTGGTTGTATTGTAAACAGTATTTCCTCAAACTGGGCATAAACGGGAAGTGAATAAATGTTATCGTCGGAGTACAGACGACAGAAAAATAAGAGGTTTCAGAAAATCTACTCCATGCAGTGTACGAAAATAAAGAGTCAAAACCGGTTCGATCGCCTTTCATAGGCAGGCCAACTTGGGTCGCGGCGTAAGTCGAAAAACGAAAGTAGAAGGGACCATTCGAACTCTTTCCAAATGTAGGAAACAGTGGAAATGGCTAGGACTTGAGGCTGGGGTGGTCGTGAGGTAGTTAGTAGTGAGCTAAATAAGTGTTATAAGGCAAGGTTACCGTACTTTTTAACTTCCTTAAATCTCTGTAAATATGTATAGCCAAATATCATGTTGCACAAAAAAAACTGATATTATATTCGGATATTTGATAGATATATTTTCGGAAAATTGAACATGCGGTCAAGCACTGCGTGAAGACATAAACGTGTATTATAATAATTGGCTCGATAATTAAAAAACATAAAAATGACACTAAATCGCTATTTAAAACCTACCTACCTACCTACCTTAAACCTACCTTGAAGAGGTCCCATCATAAAACCATGTTTAAGTTATATCTTAAAGGCGTATTGGTTTTTAGAACATGTTGAGAACACATTTTAAAATTTCGTTATTATTTTAAAATACATATATGAATAAAAACCTATCAGAGTAACCACTCGCACCGGCCGGTCAGTGCCCGCCGAGACGCACGACAAGACAAACCGCACTACAAGAGGGCCTTAAGCACAGAGCTCGGAATCCCCACGCAGGCAGCGTAGAGATGGTAGTACTAATAAAATTCATGCCCACTGAAAGTGCGACACAACTTCTGTCATCTTCGCCATTCAAAGCTGTCAATTTCTAAACGTCAGTTGTTTCGTTGTGCGTGTAAACGGTGACGCTTGGTTGGGAAGTGTTGACGGTACCGCTCCTAGCAGCGGCCGCCGAGGCGTCTGTGCTCAGTGGTTGTAGGCATAATGTTAGGTTTAAGGTTATCATCATCTGCCTTATGTTCAGGTAAAACTTCCAGTAAAACCGGATGCAGACGAATACTAGTAATTCACATGGAGCGTTCGCCCATCTGACGTTCACAACCCAGTTACCAGGTAATACGATACCCCTTGCTATGACTGGTGGTCAGACTTTCAGGCTTCTGACGTCACGTAACGACCTGACAGAGATCTACGAATGACAGCCGGGAGCAACGCCTTAACGTGCTTTCCGAGGCAATTATGTTGGATAATTATACTACTATGCAGTTGGGAGACCAAACGAACAAGAACAAGAGCTAGAGCATTATTCTGTTGATATTCTTTAAATTTTAGTAGGGAGAGACCAACAAAGGAATGTTCTGGCCGTGTTTACGCAAAAAGAATTTGGTGTAGAGTAGGGGTAGAGTGTACATTCGCTCGTTTGGTGGTCTAAATCGACCTTTAAGAATAGACCTTCTGTTCTCTCCTTACGTTGTAACGGCTAATATTCGTAATGAATTGTCAGACATAAACAAATGCGTAAACTGTCTCCATTTGGAATAAGAGGTGATCTCACTGTCTCACATGCTCATAGTATCAGTTGTTTTGGCTTGATGTCGCCATTGTGTAAGATGTTTTTGCTTAGATATTATTTGACCTTGGTGGGAATAAATTATTATGCTAGTATGTACCTAAAATTCTTTTTGTTATACATACTTGAGTTGAGTTGAGTTTGAGTTATTAAAGCTGTGAAAAATCATTCATTTTTAATTAATTACAGCATAGATATTGTTTAATATTTTTCATTGCATTATTTCTAGACGAAACTTTAACTTGTCTAGTTAAATAGAATTTTAAATCTAAGATTTTTTCCTGTAAAATAAATACCCCGGAAAAAAATATAATCGACTTTTTCATTGATAAACTTTATTATCTGCAACAATTACTCAGTTGTTGATATTTTATATTCAGTAATAAAATTTGAATGTTGAACATTTCTTTTTTTTTTAGCTTTATAGGATTAGATTCTTGATATTTAAATTAGTTTTACCTTTATGTTTAGCTGCTGAATTGCATGGGATTGTCACACCTTCCGTTTCAAGGAATACTTACATCCTCTATGGCCTGATCCAATTGTTTGTGTATCTGAAGCCCAACCCAGGGCTCCGCCGACGAGCTCGAGTCATGTCTCTCGCAATCCTTAGACCCACAGGTCTCGCAACCCTGAAAATACAAAGCTTCATCATCAAGTCATGAACATAAGAAATGAGGGATGATTTTGTTCTCTTTTTTTTCATTATCATCATTTATTACTTTTTATATATTAGTTCATACATTTAAGATAGAACATTACATTACCTACAAAATAAAATTATTGCATGCAGAAACAATACATTTAAAAAGGATTATTAAAATTCATGTGAGAAGTTTACAAATCAAATTAATTCAAAATATGTCAACAAATAATTATAATGTCAAAATTAGAAGGTTCAATATCAATTCAATGTGTTATTTTCTGTAACTTCAGTGCATTTGCATTGGTTTCATACAATGCAATGTTTAAAAACATGCAGCCTAATTGCGTAACACATTTTCGTAAACGATTACGACTAATCTGTTTGATTTTGACAGTTCAACAACATTCATTGCGTTTTTTACATTGTTGAGCAGAATTTTTATTGAACGTAGGAAGTAATGGATAAGCAATATGTTTCAAAACGATTCAGATTCAGATTGATTATGTATTACGCAATAAGGGTAATGGGCTCTGAATCCTTATAATAGTAACATTGACTACTTTATTCTTAACGTTTTTTTTTCGTATAAGCCTTCACTAATCCCACGGCATGTCAAAGGCCTCTAGTTATAATAATCATGAATTCAATTAAATTTATTTTGTATTCTTATTAATTATTGTGATAATGATCACGCATGATAAGCAAAGGTAATAGACACTCTTTAATAAATTCCATTGATAAGTAATACTGTCAATCACACAAATTACTTGTTCAATAACAAATTTGAGGAGAGATGACTAAACAAGTAAAAAAAGTGTAGTCATGTGACACTGACAGCTATTTTATTTTATTTTTGTAAACACTATCAGGTTCTAGTCAGTTGCATATAATACCAACTTTTTCCCGCGGCGTCGATGTCTGAAAACCACAGGAACAGTGTACGTTCCTGTGCTTTTCAGACATCGTAGTATGCCAGTATATTATCTGTGTTTGATGTAGTCAAAATAAATCTAAGTGTTCGAAATAAGCAAGACCGGGAAATATAGCTTGATTGAAAATATTTTGATAGGTCTTCCTGGTTTTCCTTAAGGCTCTATTCTACGTATTCTATGTATAAGACACACAATCATTAACTAAATCGGACAGATTTATATGAAACTAACTTTTGCCAGAAACTTCGCCCGCGTGCAGGTTGGAAATCATCTCACGGGAAGGTACTACCGGGATTAGAAGTATCCTATGTGTTAATCCAGGTTATAAACTATCTGTGTGCCAAATTTCATCCAGATCCGTTAAGCCATTTTTGCGTGGTGATTGAGTAACAAACATCCAAACTTTCACATTTATAATATTATAGCAGTTCGCCCGCGACTTCGATCGCGTGGATTTGATAATAGAACTACTTACCTACCTTAGTAGGTAAGTAGTTATATTAACATAACATAACATTACACCTTGTTTCCCCGAAGGGTTGGGCAGAGGTGTACCTATAGTACACCCACATTTCGCCAGTTATGTTTAGGTCCCATGTAATAGCGTGCCTATTGCCATCAACCGGGCACAAATCCAGACTCCAGGCGGCTTCTGAGAAATTCCAGATAGAAAAACCCAATAACACGTTGCAAAACCTGGGAATCGAACCCAGAACCTCATGCTCAGCGATTGCGACCACTAGACCAACGAGGCTGTTATATTATTTAAAACTAAATTTTAAAGTAGGTTTTAGTAAACCACCATTTTAATTATCAGGTTCTCTAGTTCTTTGGTAACCTTTAACAATGAAGAACCAACCTACATAAGCTTTTTTTTTAAATGTTCTATTTGATTAGTATTTGTTGTAAGGTGAGACAGAAGAAAATTTTCAAGTAATTAACAATTATCTTATCTATCATTTGAAAATGTATTTAAAACATCTGGTAGGAGTTGTAAAATACAATACAAGGCTCATTATGTTGCCTTTTCTATGATTATATTCACAAGACAGGGAGGTTTAGAAGGAAAAAGAGTAGACCTTTGCCCTGCAGTGGGGCACATTATCACAGGTTTAAGAAAATGGCTTATTGTTGTATGATTATAAAAATATAAGTAAGCAGCATAAGTATTATTATTTTCATATTCTTCACTTCATATTCTTTGTGAAAATAGTACATGGAGTTGTTGGCATGTATGAAATGATTATGATGATATTTTAAAGTAATTAAAAATAACCAACTGTTTACTAAGGTCTTAGATGGTCCCATAATAATTAATAAATATAATGAAAGGAGAATGCCCATTTTCTTAGGAGCTTTGGGCCCCTAAGAAAGGTTGTCGTGTCACGATGGTTTAAATTTTATTTTGTAGATAAAGATATATCCTTTCATATTCTGCAAACGATTTCTATTTATTCACCCTGGTTGAAGAGTAATCTTTATTTTTAGGTTGCTGAAATTGAGGTTATAAAAATTAAATTCTCCAAGATTTTACTTCTTCTGAATGGATAATTTATTTACCATTCTAAATGTTATTGTGGTTAATGTTAATTTTCTTGGCTATGCAGTGGACATTTAAGGTTTATATGAGGATGATGATTCCGGACAATAGGCCTCACTACCGCCTTCTCTTCCTAGAGAGTAGTGTGCTTTGCCCTCTCCTCTAGTGAGTATCGAAAGAGGACTAAAAGCTTTGGCAGCAGCCTCTTTACTACTACAGTGTTTTATGAAAATATAGTGCGACCACCAAACCGCTTCCAAGTGGATGAGGAAATTGAAGTCCCATCCTATGTGTAAGAATACATTTAATTATGGCGCAGGTTATGCATTTTACGTAATACTAACAGTAAAAAAGGTTTATTAAAGAAAGCAACAAAAAATAAATAAAACATTTATTCTTCATGGAATATATGATCCAGAAATTGAGCTGGGGCGCTTATATCATTAAAGCGGCCCCAGCTTAAATACCACAATACAGTCATGGTATGTGCGCAACACCCTACTGTACGATTTCCCACTAAGCAATTGCAATAATATGCAATGATACTCTCTAAAGAATTTGCCCCATTTTGTTCTCTACTTATCAGTAAATATGTATAATATACCCTGCTGCTCACATGTCGCGATTTAATTCTGGCCCTAACTAAATAATTGTTATGACCTAATATTAAGGGCAAATCTTCTTCCATTAATTCATTGCTTATATCTACACTGTAGGTACCATTTACTCGCATATGCTCCCCATAATAGGACCGTGCCTGTTTTAATTGGTAGGATCCTAATGCAAATCTTCTTAAATCGCTTAATGTTAGTCTTGGGAAATTATCTAGATGGGGAGCACTGCTGTTAATGCTTTGGAAAATCGTACGTCTTCTGTTTACATGTTCCCTTTGAATAAATTCTGATAAATAATTTACTGTATTCAACCTCGCTCGGGCAATATTAAGAAACTCCACAGCATCGGGCGTATCGTCAATTGTAGGATGGAATTTATTCAAAAGGGCACAAGTTATTTTAAAATCAGCCATGAGGTGACTTGACGCTCTATTAAAATATTCCTGACGAAATAATTTATAGTCTCTTTTAATTCTCCCATTGACTATCTCTACCACCCAACGACACATTGTTATACATCTGGACTTATTAGCCTGGACAGTGGTTAATTGATTTTCATTTTCTAATAATGATTCAGGCATATGAGTCTTATAATTGTAACTTTCTAATTCAGGAATGACATCTCTAAAGCCTCTATCCAAAATAAAGACATCGTTGGGTCTAAAAAATAAGCGCATAGGACCATTTTCATTATTAAACATAGCACTCATTATTGATGAATCATTTTGTGTTGCTTCATATGGTCCTGCACACTCTAAAATATACCCATCACAGCAAACAAATAAAAATGGTTTTACAAGGTTAGCATATTTGTGGAGACTGTAGGTTCTTTTTTGATATGAATAATTACTGCTGCTTTGGACGTAAACATATGTACCATCACATATTACAATAGCAGGCTTAATATTTGAAGCCATGTTAGCATCCCCAAAAAAACCTTCTGGTATGATCCTATTGCGTGATGCTACATTTTGGATAGACATGTGATTGATTCCTAAATGTCTAGGAACAAACTGTACTTCTAAACAATTTCTTACTTTATTCATTTTTCTTTCTAAAGTGGATCTTGGTATTTTAAACAAGGTTGATAGTCTTTGATTGCTGTCACCTGTTCTGAGTTTGACCAAAAATATACTGAGAGCAACCGAAGGGTTTGCAAAATGATCATATAACATTGGAATACAATTTAAAAGCTCGTTAAATTGCTCTGCATTAAGTCCCAACCAATAATGGCATAAATGTGGATCCATTGAGTTTATGTCACTGAAGTCTAACTGTCTTTCGGCAGCTTTTTCTAGTTTAGAAAATATATCATCAACTTGAAAACCAGTAAAATCTGAATATGGGGTCTCTAGTTCATCCCAATGATTACTGTACAAATGATATTCACAGATTCTAGCTGTTAAAGGAATGTATATTTGGTACTGAAATAATAAAACTTCCTTTATAGTAACCGGTACTAAAAGACGATCAGTTCTCTCACATCCAACAAACAGGCAATGACGTGAACTTGCAGAAACTCGTTTATCCTTAAGAGAATTAATTTTAGATACTGGTCGGGGCAATAGCTGTCCCGGTGGTGGTGGAACTGGCAGTGGCATTGGAGGTGGTTCAGGAATTACAGCATCCGAGATATCCATTCCTATATTTTCAAAATCCACTGACTCCAGTGCAGGTCTGTTAATGTCAGGAAGTGCCTGTCTTTGAATATCTCTTGTTGCAGCCTCCCAACAAGCACGACAAACTCTTTCCAAATGAATGACCTAAAAAAGAATAAATTATTGTATTTACTGACAAAAACTTTTGTTCAATAATACCAAAAATTGAATGCAGTAATTCTGCCAAGTTAAAAACACTTACGTGATGAGCTGGAGTCCATGTTAAAATAAAGGTCCTTTGAGGACAGTCTCGGGAAACTCTGTGAGTTCTGCGACTTGCAATAGAAATGCCACATCCAAAACATGTGTAGATGTCCAAGAGGCGGGGATACCTCAATCTGAGATGGAGTTGTGCTTGTTTGTATCCGCTCTTGCAGTAACAAAAAACATTCAAGGCACAGGATGTCATCAGATGATACCTGAAAAGTAAAAAAAAACTGTGAATTACCTTTGTAAGTTATTTATAATATGTTTAGTATTACAATACATATTCACTTTGACGGTTCTTTGTACAAAATCACACATGTTTACCTGCACAAGTATACCCTTAACACACTCAATTACTCGTATTTAGTACCCGTCATTATACATAGAACTAAATACCTATGATGTTAATTAAACCAATCACTTTATTACATCACTACATAGTATAAAACAAAGTCGCTTCCCGCTGTCTGTCCCTATGTATGCTTAGATCTTTAAAAGTACGCAACGGATTTTGATGTGGTTTCTTTAATAGATAAAGTGATTCAAGAGGAAGTTTTATATGTATAATACATACATATTATAGTACAGAAAAGAGTCCACGCGGGTGAAGCTGCTGGCATATTTTTATACATTTTAATGTTACATTACATAGTGAACAGTAATGTTTTGTAGCAACCACTGATACAACATTGATGCTCAATTTATTATAATAACAGCTTGTAGGTAGACATTTGCGGCTGAACATAGGCCTCCTCGGTCAGAGGGTCGTCTTAGGAAAGGAAATATAAACTTACCGGTGTAGGCGATACCCAGGTCCGTAGAAGAATTAGCATTTGTTCATCTAAATCTTCAATAGGTCGTCTACGAAGATTAGGCGCCAAACGAAGGGAACAATTTACACACCGTTGAGAGAGTGGACGGTTTGTCCGATCTCGACCAGGTGTAGACATTTTGTCGTTAAAACTAGAGTCAATTCACTCACTTAACAATAAAACAGGAGTCCGATATCTCACAACAAAACTACTTGAGGAACGTAAACGCTCAACTCGATAGCATTGATCGAATCGTAACGAAGATAACAGAAGTAAATACGGAGGAATGCAATTCGACTCAACGCAAAACAAAGAGCACGAAACGAATAACCGGCCAGCTATTGATTTGACAGATAGATCTGTCTTTTTTTTTGTTTTTTTGGCTTGGAGCTAAGACCTTTAAGCCACGTCTTTATTTATCCAGGACCACTTCACAGATTTTGTTTTTTCACTTACATTTTTTGCACTGTATTTTTAATGTATTCGAATATTAGTTTCTATGTTTCTGTCTTTTAATAGTTCTTTGAGCGGCGGCGGGCGGGAAGAAAATTAATTTTATTTATTTTATGACACACTTCACTTAGTTCACTCGCGAATACCAATCTGTACCATGTATGGTGTTGCCAAGTTAATTATATGTTAATCGATTTTCAATATCGATTTTGTTGGATCAAGCTTTTGGATTTATAAATTATTATAGATTTTTTGGGGATTCAGTTATATTCAAATGATTAATAACACAGATGTATATTGACGCTTAGAGTAATCTTATTATTAGGTACAAAAAAGTTATCTTTTAAAAATACATAGTTATTTTTGTAATTTCTTTTGATTTTACGTCATAATTATGTCTATATGGGTCTAGCAATAGTAAAACGTTACCAAAATACCAGTAAAGACAGTGTTAGATGTAAACTTGACTCCGGCATTAAGTATCGATATCAATCAATCGATTCCGATTTTTAATCTAAATATTCTTTGACATCTGGCAGCATTTAAGTTATGTTTCGTTGGCGGATGTATTAAGATTCAGTTAAGTAACTATTTATTACGTTCTACAATGCTAGGGTAAAATAAATGTTCATAAAAAACACATGAACATTAAAAAATAAGATATAAATTTTGTATAGCATGAAGTTGCGACACGGCGCCACAAAGTGGGGCCCATTTCCGGGCAATCTCCTTTATTTTATGACTCAGTAATTGGTAATTAGAATTTCAGATTCATGCAATTAGTTAAAGAGTTGACTAAATGGTTCCTTCTAAACTATTATTAATGATTTCTGTTTATACATTTGGTTTTTGTCATTTGTCTGTTAGAAAATTGGGCCACCAGATAAGATCTATATAATTAAATGATAAGCAAAGACTACTATTATCTATGAAAGTTATAATTAAACTGGTTCTTTAAACTACCTCAACACTCATTACTCTATCCATTAGAAAATGGACTAACAAGATAACACGGATGTTTAATTAAACAATAAAAATAATTAAATCTCACAGCAAATGACAAAAAAAAACAACTAGGTATTTTTTGTTTTTAATTGGAATAATTGCCCTCAGAATAATTGCTTATCAAATGGTAAAAATGATGAATAGGGAGGCGTACATGACCTCAATAGTGAATTATAGTGTTTTCTATTGCAAATAAATAGTAAACAAAGAAAGTATGCCAACTCACTCTGACTGTCGCGTCTCCTTCATCTTTGTACGTCTCACCGACGAAATGGCACTTTAATTTATCAATGTAATCGTGTAAAATATTCGAGTTGAGCCCGTAATAACAAGCCAGACATCCCAACACATAGCTAAAGGCTATTGTGGCAAAGTGAAATCTGAAAAAAACCCAATCGTTTAGCGAAATACTACTCTCAAAGTACACAGATATGTAGTTATTTAATTAAGGTACCTGTAAAAATATAAAACTCCAATCGCCGTGCATAGAATACTGAAGTAAATAATATAATTTTTATTATCAAATTTCTCTGTAAGCTTCGTTTGACATCTTTCACTCATGGCTAAGCGAACAATGACGTTTGTTGTGACGTTTTTAAAATGGTATTGTCAAACTTGACGGCTAAATGTTACCGCAAATGGCAGCAAGATACTACCAAATGATGAATTGATGACCAAGCCAGAATTGTTTGATTATGGATTGCTCTTAAAATCCACCAGTTGATGTGTGTGTATTTTAAGAAAAGCAGTGAGCAACCAAACTTATATAACATTGACCACAATACAAGTTACGAGTTTCGTTTTCAGTTTTCGAATAGGTTTTAAGTTATGGTCTACCGATTATCCAACTATCTAACTATTTTAAAATATGTTTTTTTTTATTGGCAGCACAAGTTTCGTTCAGAAACAACGTAATTTAATAATTGTACATTTGTGTTGTTGAAAAAAATGAATAGTCAAATTCTGTGGAAATAACTCTGTTTAGTGGACACAGTGATTACTACTGGATTTCAGAATTCAGTTTCTCTGATTATTTCTGTCAAGGATCATTGGAACCAAAAGAAAAAAAATGTAACTATACTTTGGTACAAATTGTTATAATTTTATTACCCATTTATAGCCCATCCTAAAAAAATATCCCGTCACATTATGCCAACCTCCCTCTTCCCACGTTTAATTTCCGCCACTCGACACTGGCAACAATAGCTAAGGCCGCTTGCCACAATCAAAAAGAAGAAGAAGAACTCTACTTTGCGTAGACAGAGAATGCTATACTTTGTTCTTCAAGTATAGTTTGACTTAGGGATGTGAGATTAATGGAAAAGAATCGATTAAATAAAAATCGATTATTTTTCATTCAAATTTAATCGATTTGTAAAAATCGATTTTAATAAAAATAAATAAATCGATATCTGCGAAAAATCGTCTTTTTTCTTTTATTCAAAAATCTACATTATTTTATATTTCAATAATAAACCTCAGAGATTTATATTAATAATTTATCTGATTGAAATCAAATAAAATGATAATGCAAATAACTAATTCAAAACTAAAAATCAAAGCGAATGTTCCTTTAAACTTTCAAGGTAAGGAATAAGGAAACCAAATATCATTATTGATACAAATTAACACTACCATTAAACGTTTTATTTTCAATAAATAAAAAGACGAGCAACAAAGTGACAACCTTTTTGTCTCAAAAACTAAAATATTAATCAAATTAAAAACTTGCCATGTCCAGTTCTATTTTACATATGACTAGTTTTAAAATAAAATTCTTAAAACGATACTTAATAAACTAAACGACTAACTTGTGGTCTCAAAAACAAAAATATTAAACAAATCTTGAGTATTTTTTTTAGTTTAAACAAACAAATGAAGAAAAATAATTTTTGGCACTAATTTTCTGTCTCGTTTTACGTAAGAGTAGTATTAAAATAAAATGAAACGATATGTGAAAAAGCTAAACTAAAACTAAAAAACTAAAATTAAATGCTTAATTTGTATAATCCATTAATTAAAAATTTATTAATATTATTAGTTTTTTTCTTATACAATTAATTATAAATCAACAACAATTAGTATATTATACACACAGGAATTTAAGCAAATTTACAAAAAAAAAAACCATTCATAATTTAAAAAATAGCGTCAAAGTTTGAAGGAATCGTTAATTAATTATTTTTTACCATCCCTAGTTTGACTGACTGCTTGACATTAGCTTGCCACATATTAGGCTGTTTTCCGAATTGGGATGTAATCGATTTGAGCGCGCGTACACCCGTTCCGAGTTAGCGTGAGCGCGATAACGATGTGAATCGTCATAGATGACGTCATGACATGCGCCATCTTGCGATAACGTCGACCATGCCCTTTAAAAATATCACTGTGAGCGAATTGTCAGCTGTCATAATCGTGATATCTAAATCGGAACGCTAATTATCGATGTGAGCGCTGTCAGCAATTATGGTCTAACTCGGAATGCGGCCTTAGTAATCTGTGCTTGTTATTCCATATAATTATTTATTGCCCATCCTAAAAAATATCCCGTCACATTATGCCAACCTCCCTCTTCCCACGTTTAATTTCCGCAACACTCGACACTGGCAACAATGGCTAAGGCCGCATGCCACAACAAAAAACAAAAAAAAAAAAAAACTGTGCTTGAGAATGAGATTTGTTTCAGTGAGTCAGTTCAGCTATAATATTTTCTTAACCTGAAACCTCATAATTCAGTGTTATTCTTGTTGTGAAAGAAATTAGATATAAAAGATTATAAAGCAGTTGGTCGCTGATGGATTTTTAATTTTCGACATAAAAAAGAACTCGTAAGTATTGTGTTCTAATCTTAGGTTCTAACATTTTATTGTCTACGAGTTCGGTCAAAGTCGGCATACGAAAATTCAATTATTTCTCACTACATAGCACAGTCCGCACACAATCTTAGCACAGTCAAGAGTTCACTAGATCCTGCACAGCACTATCATACTACGGGACTAGAGACAGACATAATGTAGTGCCTTATAATATAATATTCAATTCTATTCTTTCGAAACAGGCTGTAAGCTCATTTCTTTACTTTTTGCTTTTTGCTCCCTAGACTCCTTCATATTAAATTTTTTAAATAAAAAAGTAGTAGAATTCCGATTTAAAAATCTGTTCCGCCAAGGTAAACAATGAGATCAGTTTCATTACTCATATTCATTCCATTCCAAGTTAGTCACAGATTCAATTTAAGAGATAAATGTTGTGTCTTGACCCCGGTACAATGTAAACAATTAATTATTGCTTATCATAGTTGACCATAATATACAACTCGGAGATACTTTTAAAGTAATAAAGAGAATCAGTTATTGTGTTTTTTACACTTTGTAACTAGCTACTAGTGTAAGTTTTACCACCCAACTCCTACTATCTAAGCTTGCAAATGGTGTTTCAATTTTTTTGTTGGAAACAGCTGTTCCCATTAGGTAATTCTGACCCACTGTTTACTATGAAGCTGTATAATAATATAATATAGTGTACAAGATTGTAAACAAACTTTTAATGCTAACAATATTATTATTTTCAGAATAAAATGGCATTCCAAAGAGGTTTCATGCAACTCTCAAAACAGTATGTGTTGAGAAGTTGCCTTCTACAGTCAAATATCAAGCAGACATACTGTGAACAACAACATCAGTACAGTAGTAAGGCACCCAGGTTATTCAGCAGCAGACATGAATGGGTTGTGGTGGACAACGAAATAGGAACAGTTGGTATCAGCAAATATGCACAAGAATCTCTTGGGGATGTTGTCTTTGCACAACTACCTGAACCAAAAACCTTGGTTGACGAAGGCGACGAATGCGGAGCCCTAGAAAGTGTTAAGGCAGCTAGTGAAATATATTCTCCCGTAACTGGTATAGTCACCGAGAAAAACACAGAAGTAGAGAAGAAACCAGCCCTTATCAACACAAACTTTTATGATAAAGGCTGGTTATTTAAGTTGAAGTTGACAAAGTTAGATGAGTTGAGGACTTTGATGACAGAAGAACAGTATGAGACATTCCTCAAAACAGATGTGGAGAAAGGAGAAAAACAGGAGAAAGAATTAGAAAAGTAGTTTCTTATTTAAATGTTAACCTTTGTTTTATTTATTAGAAAATAATATAGTATGTTATGTTAATTTGTTTTTATTTTTATGTCTATGGCAAATTACAGCTTGGATTTATTGATGAATTCCAAGATGATTTAAAAATAATTTACAGAAATATATCAAAGAAAAAAACTATTTATATTGTGCGTTATCATTTTTATTAGTGCATTCTTATCTACGAAAATCAATGGTAAACACAAGTCACTACTTTGGCATTAATTACACAAACGGTTAGTGCAACTAATATGTTATCACAATATTTATTTTGTACTAAGTAAACTGTGTTTTCAACTAAGTAACTTATTTATCACAAATATTCCAAAATTATCACATAAATTATTGTACAGGAGATATGATGGAATTAATGTACCATTTGAAAGAGATTAATTAATTAAATTAATACTACACCAATATTCTGAGAATTCACTTAGAAGTACAGATTAAACACTATATTAATGATAAATGCTAAAATGTCATACTTCAAATCGTAACTGGTGCTTTATTGTAATAAAATTAATAATTAACTATCTTGTAAACACCAACAATATTTTTATGTGAATGTATATTTAAGTTTAAAAATGCATACACATCTATATAATTTATGATAAACATTTTTATTTTTTAGTGAACATCATTTAGGTAATTCTTCTGTTGTGGACTTTGGGTACCACCAAATACAATGCGATTTGAGCTTTTATTAGTGTTAAATATATACCTTACGACTAGAGGTTCACATACACTTGATTGATTCATAATATATATTAATTTATTAGTGTGGACAAGTTCAAAATCCGGTTATTTGTACAAAACACCTGCCTTGACATCTAACAATGTTTGGCTATAACCCTCGATAAGATTGTAGACCACACGTTAACTTGGTATCAAGCCCCATTTACAAGATGCAAGTTTATTTGCTTGTGGCAAACAATAAAATTGAAACAAATGACATTCTTCTTATGGTAGATGGCCATAGGCAATTAAATCACACCGTCTATCAGGCTACAAGCACCTGATTTCATTTGTTTTTAAACTGATAATAAACATCAAATGAACCCATTTATTCTAAATTCGAGAATATTTAGTTGATTTTCAAAATAGGTTTTAACTTTGAACTTGACCACTCTTCCACCTGGTTTATGATACAATAATATCATATAATTGGCAAAAAAGCATTTTAAATCCCTGTTAAATAAACCATAATCCATAATTCATTATATAAAGCATAATAAAAAAGTAGGAAATACCAATTGTTAATTCAACAAAACACAAGTAATTCCTAGTATTTTTTTTTAAATCAAGCACACAATAAGGTAATCATTTTCTTTAAAACTAATCTGTTTTAAGAAAATGTACACATAAAATCTGATGCAGCCTGAGGAAAAATCATTAGTATACAAATCATTAATAGAGAATAGTCAGCGGCGAGAGTTAATTAATAATACATAAAGAATAGATGCTAGACGAAAACAAAACTAATTAGTCTTCCATTCAACATAATTCTCAAATGTATCAGCCTGTATAATACATTTATTTACTACCATAGAGTTATCTAGAATAGATTTGAATAGTTTAACATCATAGACCAACATTAGATGGACTGTGTCCCAAATGAATAAAAGTATATCAGTAGTCAATAGAAATAGAAATGTCCGATAATACGTAAATTGTAACTACGAATGTTAGTAGCTACGAATATGTCTGGTTAGAAAGCCTGAGAATATACTATAATAAGAAGATAATTCTTCTGTGAAGTACCAAACTGTGCTGATTAGGAAGATTGGATGCAGGAGTGGTCATACAATGTGCAAGTAGGCCAGTGAATGTTTAGTTCTTATTGTCTTGGCGTTTAGTATTTAATAACTGCGAGTGTTGTCCGATTTTTGTTCTAGTTTAGTGTTGATTAATGAAGAAAACTAGATAAAGAAAGTTTCGAGACTTCGAGTTCAGCATCCTCCAAAATTCTTACATCAATTGTATAGAAGGATTTCAAAGCACTATGATCACTTGAGAGCTAGTTTAATGACGTGATGGTAACTGGTTGTTTGACTTATTTCTAGTACTTGCTAAGCCATTATAGTAATGAAAGAATATGCATCAATCAAATCATCAATTTCTTGCAAAGTAAAGATTAAAACAATAACTTCTCATGAAAAAGTTTTTACAGAGTAGTTTTTCTTACCTTTCAGAATATATTTATCTTTAGCTCATCTATCATCATCAACCAACAACTCACACAACTATTAAATTCCTTCATAGGAACCAGCGTTTTAATGCAATAATATTTTTTACAAAAATCTTTAAATTTTACATCCATTCCGGCTTTGTTTTATACATTATTTACGTCAATATTCAGGGTACACAAAATGGTCACTGTTCCATAGACAAACAGGACTTTCCAGGACCAGAGTACACATAGTACTAAAACCCCTACCGTCACATAAAAATTACAATAAACTTCAAACTACCCACAATTTTCAAGGATTATTTTTGCTTCCCATCCAGTTTCTCCAATTCGGGCTAGGTGGTTTCATAGCTTGATACCATTTAACGTTAAAAGGTTTATCTAGGGAAAGATTTGCTGTTATTTGAAGTACCTTGGATTGTGTGTTGTAGGTGAATTCGCAGGGTTTGACGCAAGGCTGGTCATTGATGGCGACCATCTTGATCGGCGGCTGGTTTAGTACTGATATTTTGTTGAGCGAAGGTACTCCATATCCCCACCATTGAACGGTGCTACGTATTTCTGTGTTTTTTAGAGAGAATTCTATGTGGCTGTATTTTTGTTCTTCGTATGTGTCTGTAAATGAGTAAAAAATTAATGACTATTTCTCAAGATCAGTTTCAAATCAGCAAAAAAATCTATACTCAAAACAAGTAATCTTGTTAGTTTATCATAAAAAAATACTATTATACAAATTGCCTAAAACTGGTTTGTGGAAAACAGTTAAGCTAAGGGCCAATTTCACCTTGCTGTGTTTATTCTGAATTTCCCGTTAGGCCACTTTATGGATTGTGTCACTATGAAAAACTGTCCGCCAAAATGCTTAACGTTACATTTGATAACTAACAGAATTTGGGAAATTGGACCTTAAGCTATTGCATTTTTTTAAATATCTAACATATCTCGGGACCCCAGGGTCCCGGACTATTGGAAGGCGTACTAGGGGCCGAAGCCAACCCGCAGAGGCGCCCCTTAAGACAGTTTTAAGCGTTGAATCACCAACTGACGACTATCTCTATAAATATTCACTATGTAAGTGTACCCAAGGACAAGCCCCGGTCGGTGCAGGACTATTGCGGAATATGGGAACAAAACCATAGATAATATAATACTACGTAGAGATACCCAATCCCATACAAAGAAATTAAACCTCCAAGTCAAGCTATAACCGATGGCACCATCAGCGACTCACTAATTTCACAGATACTGTAGTTTTACAACGCCATCTAGGAGTCGGATAATTTGCGGAATATGGGAACAAAACCATAGATAATATAATACTACGTAGAGATACCCAAATCCCATACAAAGAAATTACACCTCCAAGTCTCCAAGTCAAGCTATAACCGATGGCACCATCAGCGACTCACTAATTGCACAGATACTGTAGTTTTACAACGCCATCTAGGAGTCGGATAATTTGCGGAATATGGGAACAAAACCATAGATAATATAATACTACGTAGAGATACCCAATCCCATACAAAGAAATTACACCTCCAAGTCTCCAAGTCAAGCTATAACCGATGGCACCATCAGCGACTCACTAATTGCACAGATACTGTAGTTTTACAACGCCATCTAGGAGTCGGATAATTTTCGGAATATGGGAACAAAACCATAGATAATATAATACTACGTAGAGATACCCAATCCCATACAAAGAAATTACACCTCCAAGTCTCCAAGTAAAGCTATAACCGATGGCACCATCAGCGACTCACTAATTGCACAGATACTGTAGTTTTACAACGCCATCTAGGAGTCGGATAATTTGACTCCTAGATGACTGAGCAAACAACATTCCACAAATAGGACTCAGACATGACGGAAACAAAATTAACATTGACTGACAGAATGGCGACAAAAAAAGAAAAGTTCAAAAAAGTTTTATAGCTGCGGTGAACCACAACTATAAAACTTTTCTGTAGAAAATTGAAATATATATATATATATATAAGTTATACCAAAAACATGTTATTAGATTTCTATTCAATTCTTATCAAATCTTCACTCAAGCCGGCCAGTAAAGGCAAGCCAGCCAGCTACTTTAGATATGTTTTCACTAGCTTATCGCGAAGTTTTTTGAAACAGAATTTTGAAGCTTTAAAATATTTTACCAGTAAAATCACAGGATAAACTTACTCAAACTGTCGCCATCATCCCAGTACAGTTCTCCCTTGGCCTGGTTGTCTCTGTCAGGCACGACGAGCAGCTGCAGCGGCGAGCTGCGCGTGTTGGTCGTGGTCACGGGACCCTGCAGGGGCGGCTCTTGCATGGGGATTATACCTCCACCCTGGGGAAATTAAAAGGGTTTTCATAACATAACACCACGTGACAACCCAACCTTCGAGCTCGACGGTTGTGTCTTGGTCAAATTGTGGTCTAGCGGTGCGAGTTTAACGGTGTTTCATTTGTTTGTTGTGTGTCAGTTCCTCTGTGTCGCAATTTAAAATAATTTAAAACGGGGCAAAAGTGACATACGTGCGTTCCTGATCTCCAGCCAGCGGCCAAGGAGTCTGGAGACCCTGAACAAGCCCATCTGGTAAAATCGTTCCTTAAATTGCAGGTTTGCCTTTGAGTTTGTCAATTTGAAGCTGCGTTCAACATTTCGCGCTCGATGTTGCTGGCTATGAAATGTCCGTCCAGTATGTTGTACCAGCTCTGTGGTCCGGGAAACTCTGCCCTATTGACTACTGCGTCCTGTTCTAGTATGTATCTCTTTAAACACAATAACCTCACCTTTACCGACACGGTCTCGTTATCAGTGAGCTCGTAGGACTTGTCGCTGGCTATGAACTGTCCGTCCAGTATGTTGTACCAGCTCTGTGGTCCAGGGAACTCTGCCCTAGTGACTACGGCCCCTTGTTCTAGTATGGGAGACACCATTACGTAGGGACCGATCATGAATTGGGTGTCTATATCGTGTAGGTTGTTTTGTTCCGGGGCTCTGGAAGAAAGAAAGAAGAAAATATTAATTAAAAAGGAACAGTTTACTGTTATTTTACTTATTAATTGATATAGATAGTTTTCTTCCAATCTGTTTCGGACGAACATTGAGCATATGGTTAGGAATTTATCATTTGTCTTGAAGGGCAGTCAGTCCACTGAAGTGCTCCCTTATTGTAAAATATCCCCTTTAAATCTCTAGGGGCTTTTCTTTTTAGCCTTTTGAATGTTGAATTACTTTTCATTAAGTGCGTAGCTAGAATGTTTGGATGAGAGTATTTAATCTCGTCTTGAACAGTTATGATTTCAAGGTCGTGGTGTATTTTTTTTATTAGTAACTATCCTCTGTATTTTTTACTGGAACCTCTGGTGTATTTCTTGGTTTGAGTTAGAGGCTGTGCCCCAGAGTTGAATTCTGTAAGTCCATATTGGTTTCAGGATGCATTTGTATAACAGCAGTTTGTTTTCCAGCGAAAACTGTTATTTTTTGGCGAACAACCAGTAAATTTTCTTTAGCTGGATTCCCAGTGCTTTTTGTTTTGTGAATATGTGTTTTTTTTTCAGGTAAGACGATGATCCAAATAAAGTCCAAGGTATCTGGCTTCATTTGCATGGGGATTCTGTAGTCTGTGGAGTGACAGAGGGGGACATGTTTCGCGTCGCGTCGTGAAGGTCACATGTACTGACTTAGTCTCGTTTGCTTTTATCCGCCAGGTAGTTAGCCATTCTGTGATGATGTCTAGGGAGCGTTGAAGCATGTCGCGTGCTTTTTCCGGTTTTTCATGGGAGTTAAGGCTGCTGTGTCATCAGCAAAATTGCCGATTACGACTCCGTCTGTCATGGGTAGGTCTGAAGTAAAGATCAGATAGAGGATCGGACCAAGCCCGCTTCCCTAAACTCCTGCATGAACCCTGTGAATTTTGGTTATATCTTCTCTTTGCTTAACGTAAAAAAACCTGTCGGCAAGATAAGATTTCAGGAATTTGTAATAGTTGCAGGTTGCCGCGTTACTTACTCAAAGAACAGCGGCCTGACGACGGTGTCTCCATACACATGGGCGTTCCAGAACAGAGTGTAGTAGTACGGCAGGAGCGTGTAGCGCAGACGTAATGCTGAGCGACTGGCTTCTATGACCTCCGGACCTAGGGAGACTGGGTCTTGAGGCTGGAACAGAATAGGGTGTTTAACAGATTTATTAAATTAGATTTCTCGAAACCTAGTCAAAACAAGTCTCAAAAATTGTTTAAATATGCAACAAAAATACGAAGTAAGTAAGGGGGTTAACGTTAATAGAGACCGCACTGATACAATATGACGTCAAAAGTCAGAAACGCCATAGTGACTTCGCGCCATTCCGTACAATTATCGTTTTGGGTGAAATTGTTTTCAAGCAAAAATGAAAACAAACAAAAAACACGCTTTTAAAATTATCAAAAGCGTGTAGCGCTCGTATTTTTGATAGTAGTCAAATACCATATTGTAAAAAGGTAAAGTTACTATGCAAGTTTGCATGTAATATAAAAACGATAATTGTCAATGTATACGTTTTTATAATAAACTACCTAGCCACATTCAAGAACTAAGCCATAATAAATTCAAATCTAAAGCGGAAACTATGTCAGAAAGCCCATTATACTGTCAAGGACTATCTTACATTGAGGGCAAAAAGGATAGGGATTGAGCTGCTCCAATAAATTTACACAGATAATGTTGATGTTTATTTTGCTAACTATTTGATTTTTTTTTCAATTTTTTTACTATTTCATATAAACAATGACATGTATGTTTACTGTTTATATTATTTTACTTTTTGTGAATGTGAGGACTATGTGGGTCGTTGTTTTTTTTCTTTCAGTTAGTTTAAATGATAGTCTGGCAGTTTGAGTACATTATGCGGCCTACCCAAATGTCCTTTCTTTTGTTCTGTTCGTCGAATCATTGAGCTCCTTAGTTCTGAGTTGAGCTGCACGATGATTGACAAATGCGTGCACTGACTGGACAGGTCCATCCACTCAAATCTGTGTGGTTCTTTCCTCAAAATACCATTTCAGACACCAGTCTACATGGTCCTCGAATGATCTGACCAAGATTATTTTCGGATTTTTAATAACACTTTGATGGACTTTATATATACAATGACATGAAAATTTACTTTGCAAAGTATAATAATATTTTAATTATTGTGAATGTGAAGACAATGTGGATTTGTTGTTTTTTTAAATATTTTTAATCATGGTATCATGGTCTGGCAGTTTGAGTAATTTATGCGGTCTACCCAAATGTCCTTTCTTTGGTAATGTTCGTCAATGATTACTGACAAATACGTGCACTGACTGGACTGGTCCACTCATTCTGTGTGGATCTTTCCTCAAAAGGCCATTTCAGACAACAATTTACATGGTCTTCACATGACCTGACCAAGATTATGTCTGGACTTTAAAAGAGACTGTGACCTCTTGTGTTTGTTTCGGCCTTTCTTCTCAGAGTAGTCAGATAGGAAACGCCGATCTCATCTAGTTTTTAAAATATGATTGACGTGTAAAAGTGTTTGTACAAACCTACTTACAGAAATAAAATCATCTATCATTTAACGAAGGTGAACAAATAAATGGCTTTGAATAAATAATAAAAAAAGGTGCCACCTCCATACAGGTAAAACCACGGTGCACAACCGTTATTATTATTATTATTATAAATGAAGTAAAGTCTCTCTCAAGAATATCTATACCTTAGAACTGTCGGAGTTATGGTTCCTAGAGAACGGATAGAAGGCTCCTAACTGCATCCAACGCTTGCACAGTTCCACTGTTGTGTCTCCGTTGAAACCGCAGATGTCGGCGCCCATCATGGGGATGCCGAAGAGACTGAAGCTTAGCAGCTCTGCAAAGATCAATCGAGTAATTAGTGCATTCGAGTATACAACTGTTTTATATAGTGTCGCCGTAGTTGTAGTGTGCTGTCGCGCGCGGACTATAAGGTAACTTGGTGCCATTTTAAATCTACTGATTTTAATAAGTTCAGTTTGGGGCGCATTGTCATTATAGTTTCGGAGTTTTTTTGGAAGGATTGTCTAAGCTCTTGATGAAATACAACAAAAACAAAGTATTAGTTCGGCTCAGAATCTTTTACCCATATTCTTAGTCAATACCTCATGATTTCCTCGACTTGACTCAACCTCACTTAGGTGATTGGATACTCATAGTTGCAATTTACTAACTATATTATTCCTCATCTCAACCAGTTTCCTCAGTCGAGGTGAGTTCGAGTTGAGAGACCTACTGTCAAATGTAAGGTTGAGCCTTCCTTGAGGTAGTCAACAAGGAACTTTCAACCGAAACACGGCTAATTTATCCGATTTTCATAAGGTACTTTTAAGAGTTTATTGAATATTGACGTATTCGCGACGTCTCACCTCGACTCACTCATTCGAGGGACCTCATGATTTCCTTAATCTGACAACTATGAATACCGATTTTGAGTCATGAGTCGAGTAGCTTTCGAGGTAACCACTTAGAATATAGGTGTTAGAGTGAACTTGTGAAGTAATCCAAGCATCAGATGTCAAGCGTCATGGTGAGCTCAAAATTCACGTTCAAGGACACTGGAAACATTTATGATTTTTTTACCATGTTGTCAAATTCTGTATATAATACAGAACAAAAATAAGTTTAGACGCAATGTCATAACGAACACACACTAATAAAAAGTATTTAACAAAAAATAAAATTTTAATAAGTGAAGAGTATTACAATATTGTTAATTGCTTGCTGCGTTGAAGATCTACTTCAGAGAAGTAAGAAGGTTTAACATCAAATCATAAACATACCAGGCACAGTCATCTTCATGTCATGCCAGTTGCTGGAGATGTCTCCACTCCAGTGTCCGGAGTACTTGCCCATACCCACGAACGTAGAGCGCGTTATTATGAACGGTCGCTTGCCTCGGATCTCTGCTAGTGAACTGTTGGAGAAAAGCGTAATTATGTTAGTGAAAATAATCTAATTGTAAGGATAGGCTTTTATAAATACGCGACTCTGTGTTTTAAACTTCAAATGTTTAAATATTAAAAATCAACCAACTTTATCGTAATTTTGGATCGTTTGATAGGTACTGTCATATTGGTGACGGAGAAACATCGTGAAGTAATTGTATTGCCTTTACTTTTCTAATTCATAATAGCCATTACCTACACTAACATTGCTTTTAACTCTGTTATCAGCCGTCGTTATTTCAGTAACTTGAAACTATGAGTGTTTTTTTTTATCTAGCCTCACACTTTGTGTATTATCTCAAGATATATCCAACTGCTAAATATCGTAAGTGCGTCTTGTCATTTTCCGGCGCCCCTCGCACCGACCGCAGGCGATGCCGTCGCGCGCGGACTATATGGTAACTTGGTGCCATTTAAAATCGACCCCTCAGGGTAACTAAATAGGGATTTCATTGATTGTTCACCTACTGATTTTATTAAGTTTAGTTTGGGGCGCATTGTCATTATAGTTTCCGAGTTTTTTGGAAGGATTGTCTAAGCTCTTGATGAAATACGATAAAAACTGTATAGTAGTTCGGCTCAGAATCTTTTACCCATATTCTAAGCAATTAAGTACACTAACACTGCTTTAACCCTGTTCTCAGCCGTAGTTATTTCAGTAACTTGAAACGATGAGTGTATTTTTTTTACTCATAATTATCCTTTAACATTCCCACCACTCGAGAGGGAGCGGACTATTATTACCACATTATTACTATTACACCGCACTGGGCCCGCGTGGTAGACGCGGGCCCAGTGCGGGTTGGTAGATAAATAAATAAAAAAACGACGGGTTGCACTCCGGGCGTGCCGGCAGAAGTGAAAAGTTGAATATTAACGTTGTGCATTTTTGATAACATGACAATTTATATTACATTAAAAAGTTTATCTCAGAAAAATCAATCAATAAAAATCAAAAATCAACAATCATCCGTCTTACGAATTTTCGATCAGGTCACGTGTCCTGACGTGAGTTTAATTTTTTTATTACCCATTACAAAAAAAAAGTGTACAACGCCGCTAAAGAAGTTTTCACTTAAAAAAATAAAAAAACACTTAAGTACTTAAAGTTAGTCATGCACTAAAAATTCTTGTACAAGTCGAGGTCAAAAACAGCTTAAAAATCTAGCTCCTGAACGAATTAAAGAGATTCTTGTATCTCAGGAGCCAAAAAAGATGTCACATTCTTCGAATTCTTGGTTCTAGGACATGCCGGTTTCACCGTTAATATAATTTACACAAAGTTAAGCGCCTGCCTGTTGTCGAACTAATGTCAGTTAATTTAATGCGACCTTGTTGACTTACAAGTAAGTAGCGACGGCCTCAGTGAGCGAGTACAAGTTGTGCACGTCGTAGTGCGCGCCCGCGTAGTGCTGGGCGTCCATGCACAGCGTGTGCGTGCGCAGCTGCGGGTCCGACGTGTGCGGCCTGTACGGGAGCGCCTCGGGCCCGCAGGTGCCTACTGCGGTACCGTCTTTGAAGTTTGAGGGCTCGTTCATGTCCTGGGATATTAAAGCAGATTGAAAAAAAGAAAAAAGACGACAGGCAACAAAACTACTATAAAATATAAGTCCATTTTGCAGTAGTAGTATGGATAAATATGGTAGCACCAACCAAGAATCGGAGTTAGGTTGCATTTCCAATATGACACAAACAAAAAAAAAAAAATACTAAAAGCATATATTGTAGTCTAAAATGATTTTGCGCAAATAAACCTTTTGAACGCTAGTCGACACCGCGGTAGAACAATGCCCCCAACAAAAGGACTGCACTGTAGAGAACCAAAATGTTTGAAAAAGGGGACAAAGAAGCCCTGCAGTGGGAAAATACAGGCTAAATAGATAGAAAACTTACAATCCACGCTCCATCGTAAGGCACAGCTTTGTGGAAGTTGCTCATCATCTCCAGCCAATAGCTGCTCGAGTTTGGATGAGTGAAGTCCGGGAATACGGTGTATCCAGTGTTCCAAACCTTTAAAGTATCAAGGTAAAAAAATATGAGCGATCAAAATGTTTGGAATTAAAGTTTGGTAAATTTCTGTGTCTTTCTGGAGACAGATAATAACAAAAACGAAGCAACGAAAATTTTATAATAAGTAAACTGGCATATTTGAATATTTGTCTTTTATTTTTGGGGAGGAGCCAGTTTTTAGCTTTCACGGTTGCACAGCGATATGCTTTGCTTTGCTTGGTACTATAGATGCAGGCCTACCCTTTTTTTTTTTGGGTCTGGAGTCTGGAGGAAGTCTGGAGGATGCACTTTCCCGAGGTTGCCACCCCGTTTTTGGTCTAATTCCTTAAGAAATAGACGTAACAGAAACCTCCAGGCGTCATCACAGCACATCCCTTCCCAAAAGTCCCTCAACCCCTATCATTCCTGTCATATGCCCCCCCTCCCTGCCCCAAACCTCACAACCCTTCCCACACCCCATCCTACCTACATCCCTACTCCCTCCACCTCTATCCCCACAATGCCCACTCCCAACTGCGACCCCTTGTAACTGGGTGGTGGCGGGCTCGCCCATCACTAAAAACAGCTGATGGCGAGTAGGAGTAAGCAGATACCTGCGCTAGGACCTGCGCAGTTGAACGCCGTGAGCGGGGATGAAGGAGTCCTGGGGGGTTGAGCCGAGCGGCTCTGGTTTATAATGTGCCCGTAAGGCAACACACCCCTTTGGTCTGGATTTCAAGCGAAACGGTGGCTCTACCCTGGCTAATGGGTAGAGAAATGGTCACAGTGTCCCGTCAGAGGGCAACAGGCAAGGTTCGTGAGGTCCGCTGAGGTCGTCCTCGGAGGACCGAAGCTTTAGGTAAAGGTCATGCTGTCGGTGTAAGTGAGGGTTGATCAGTTCGTTGGTGGTGGCCCTTAGGACCCCCCACGCCGACCCGATCTTGCGCCCGATGTCCCAGTGTAAGCCAGCCTTACGCCCCTATATCTCTCTCGTACTCCTAACGTTCGAGCTTTTTACAGTAACACGTTCCCAGCTGTCTCACTATAAAAAAGCCAATTAAAAACCAAAACAACGGAGTGGAGGCGAAAGCCAATGAGACTACCAAGGGAGATGCTTGCACTTCCCTAGCCCCGGTGGCCATGCGGCTAATGCCGCTGGTACCAGCGCGGGCGGCGGTCCGGCTGTGGCGAAAACCGCAGCTTAGACCATAAAGCAAAAGTTCCAGTATAAAAAAAGGACGTCGGCGCTGATTGGGACCAGTACCGACCCTTCTAACACTGAGGCGAAGACGGCGACGACTTATACCACTGCCGGTCTGACCCTCACCACACAGACCCCGGCGCTGGGGAATACTGGCACCGGGTCTCCTACCAAACCGCCTCCTCGTCCTGTGGCTCTTCTAGCCTCCCGGGGGTGTTTTGAAACTGTGGTGCGGTAACGACCACACCTTAGCCTGGCTAAGGAAGACTGTCTCCGACCTTTCTCTCCCAACTAGCAACTGGCTAGTTTTCAAGAGTCAGTCGGAGATTCTCAAGCAAGCACGATGTGAAGTCGTGACCCCAGACGAGCAATATTGGACGCGCTCTCAGCTACCAGAACCCCTGGGTCGACATTAAGAGGTGGGTACTCTTGCATGCCAACAAACAGTCTGTGGCATGGTTCGTGGTTGTCGGTGCCCTGTGGTCCAAATCCCGACCCTGGTGGAGGCCGGAAGCCGTCTCTCAATAGAATTTGGGACGGTGTATGTTAAGTTCCAGGGTCGGAACGGTAGGTTCACCGATGTCCCCCAGGGTTGGGACCCCGCCACGGGAACCATCGGCGAGACGCCAGCACCAGCAGGGGAGTCCACTCCCCCGCCAAACAGCCCGGAGGCATCAGCGGCTGAACCTGCAATAGCAGAGTTGGCCGCTCCTGCTGCCGCCACCGTGGTCGCCGTCCCTTCATCGGGTGAGGACCTGGACGACATCATCCTGTCCCCACTTTGTCAGGCCAAGGGGGGGACGGCTTCGACGAGGGCGATCTGATTGCAGGGCTCAGACTGGAGGGGGACGAAGAGGATTCGGCCAACGCCAACCTCCACCACAGTCAGACCGCGACGGCTCAGCTTCGCAAGTGGCTGGAGGTTCAACACAAAGCCATTGCCCTGATCCAGGGCTGGCCGCATACAAGGACTCTCCAACCTTGGCGGTAAGCTCCTGGTCACTACAGATCACGTTCGATAAAACTTACTTCGCTCTTCAGCATCAGCGGCGCCCTCTCCAGACATGCAGTAGAACAGGTACTAACGGACTGGATTACAAAAATGCTAAGCAAACGAGTGGGTCGCCTTGAGGATGAGCAGCAACTGGCCGTGATAGCCAGAGGGGGCCCCCAGGGAGGGGTGCTGTCCCCCCTTCTATGGAATCTGGTGATTAATGACCTCATCACCAAACTCAATGCCAGCTGCTATTACACAATAGGGTATTCTGACGAACTCGCAATCCTTGTTTCGGGGAAGGTGACGGGTACGATCTGCAACCTCACTCAGCAAGCGCTACAGCGCTACGCATCGTAGAAAATTGGTGCAGGGAATTTGCCCTATCAGTGTATCAGTGTGTGAAACTGAACTAGTCATGTTTACCCAATAACCAGCGGCCCTTTACGCCTACCAAATCTGTTCAAAACAGTTGGCGAACTAGGTCAAGTACCTGGGGTTCATTCTAGACAGTAAGTTAAACTGGAGTAGTCACTTGGACAACAAACTAAACAGGGCCTGCATAACCTTCTGGCAGTGCAGGAAAATGATAGTTAAGAAGTGGGGACTATCCCCTAAAATTATACTATGGCTGTACAGCACAGTGATCCGCCCCATGATCATCTATGGGGCCGCGGTCTGGTGGCCCCGAACCAAGCTGGCTACAGCCTCAAACAAACTACAACGTATGCAACGACTACCTGACTTGGCGGCTACGGGCTGTATGATGACCACTCCGACTACAGCAGTTGAAGCCATGCTGGAACTGCCACCGCTCCACCTGTTCATACAGCAGGAAGCGACACTGGCGGCGGTAAGTCTTAAACCTCTGGGGTAAGAGGGACACTACACACCGCGCTTCTTGAGGGACTCAACAAGGAAATCCCCATAACGAAAGCCATTAATAATCGGGTACCTAAACAATCGATAAAAAATACAAGATCCAGCTTCACGAGGATCGTAGGTGCGAGGGTTTGTGCCCTGCAGAGCTGCGCAACTTCACTGATGGATCCAAAACAGGTCACATGGCACAGGTCTCGGAGGACCTCAACATACGCACAGCCACACCATTGGGGGTCCATAACACAGTGTTCCAGGCCGAATGCATGAGTATTTCTCTGGCTGCTTCGGCCATCATGGACAGGGAAGTTAAGTACCACACGATCCGTATACTCTCAGACAGCAGGGCTGTTCTGCAAGCACTGAACAGCCACACAGTTGAATCTGGGCTAATATACGAGTGTCACCAGCGCCTTAATCAGATGGGTAGCCTCAATAACCTTTCAATGGATCAAAGGACACAGCGGTTCGCTGGGCAACGATGCAGCTGATGAACTTGCCAGAATGGGGTCGAGTGAGGCACCAGTGAGACCTGAACCCATCTTGCCACTCCCCTTCGGGTACTTCCGCACTCTGGTAAGGAAACGCACCAGGGGAGTTTGTGAGTGCAGGCAGGCTAGGGAAACACTCCCTACTATCGATGGCCGCCTCACGAAACTCCGACTAACCAAACAACAGCTGCGTACAGTTACGGCAGCTTAAACTGACCACGGATCATTTAATAAACACCTCTTAGTCATAGGAGTCACAGACAAGAAGGACGAGACAGCAGCTCATGTGCTTCTAAAATGCCCGGTGGTCGCCACACTCGCCACATACAGGGCAAAGTACTTCGGTAACCCAGGTACACTACGCGAGTGTAACTAACAGAGTTACACCAAGGCGTTGCTGGCCTTCCTCAAGGAGCTGGGGTGGATCTAATGATCGATTATCCCACCGTTAGCAAAATACTCGCATTGCCGTGGAGTTACGGACACCAGCCCATATTACCTATTACCAATGCCAGCTGTTTCGGTAATTTTACGGCGCGGCGATGGCCACGCTCAGAAATCGAAAAACGAAGCTATTTCTTCAATGGTATCTTACTTGTCCAATGAGTATTTGATTGGTTGAGTTTTTGACGAATATGTCCATTTCCACCCCACGATCATATGGTGGGTAGGTACCGGGTTTTTCTGAAGCACCCACACCAGGGTCTGAAACAAGTCACGTGAATTATTTTACGTCCACAGTGTCTATAGGGAAATAAGATTTTTGGTTGGCTTTCTAATTGAAGTATCTGTATCTTTTATTGGCTAGACTAGTCCAGGAAAATAGATTAATTTCAACTATCTATAAACCGCTAAGTTTTATGTACTGTTCGGATGAACGGTTGTTGGGTGGTGCTATTTCTTGTCAATATACAGAAAGAGCTTAGTAGGAGCTGAGCTCTTACTATTTTGATTTTCATAAATAAAATAAAAAAACATTAAGTGAGTGGAGTGAAGGTGAGTAAATCGCCACCCTGTAGGTGGTGCCTCCATAAAGAGTGAATTCTACACGTCGTTCTTAACAACTTTCGCTATATAATATAATAGTTTTTTTTTTAAATGTACAGTGGGTTTAAAGTTGGGTGATGTAATAATTTTGAATTCAATGTTGGGCAAATATGTAACGTTTTATTTAAAACTAAGGCAGTTATGTTTAAACTTTTAACTGTAATTTACAGAAGGGTTATTCGTGGTTACATCACAGAAAAAAAACTGACGAAAAGTTCATATTTATAGTCAAAGAACTTGAAAGATCATAACAGGGGTGTCACATCACTTTTTGAGATTTATTTTTGAATCTATAAAATTTGACCTATTGCCCGTTTTCGGCTTGACGTTGATTTCTGGGACATGTTGCATATTTAAAACACTTACCAAAAATCATCATATAGTGCATTCCCTCCGCATGTATCTCCTTCACAAACTCAGGCAAGCCGGCGAACCGCTTGGTGTCGATCGTGAAGTCGTTGTGGTCGTGCATGTAGTCTATATCGTTCCATTGTACATCCTGGAAGAAAGGGAACGTTTTTTGTGAGTATATATTGTAAAAAGTGGAACCGCCTAATACAAGCAAATTTTTGCTTAAAAGGCGACTCAAAACATTGATGAAGTAAACATGTTATTTTAAATTAGGTTTTTTTATAAAGATGGCTTAAAACTAGGTACAAAATATGGACCCTGTAAGGGCACAGCTAAAGGATAAAATTAAATAAGTAGGAGAGAGTAAGAGGGCTTTAATCTGACTAATTAGTTGGTATACAAAAGCAATAATAATAACTATTTTGCAAAACATAACATAACATTTAGTTATTCTTTTATATTATAATAGCATTTAGGTCATAGAAATTGTATCAATTTATTTGTGAATGAATTAAATGTTTGTTACTTTTTTATTATTTCCGGTAATATTATATACTTCAATTGACATGACTAGGGTACTTGTGAGTGCATTTTTAGCTTAGAGCTTGGTAGGTTTAATCTGTTTATAAGACGTAATGTGTAGCTTGTATGTATAGTTTCCGTCTATTTTGATATTTGGAGCATCACCTGCCTTACCCTTATGGGATAAACGGCGTGATGTGGAGGAACCTGGTGTTTTTACCAGGTGCCTCCACTATAGTTTCGATCAAAATCGACATGGTCCATAACATAGCAGATTTATAATAATTGTTATAGGTTTTGGCTTTTATCAGATACTTACAAATGGTATACCAGCATCCCTATTCGTTTTCCACACGTCTCTGGTAGCATTTACTGTGCTGTAGTTGAACCTGAAAATTTTAATTTATTTAATGTCCAATTTTTTTCACTACCTACAATCATATGTTCTCAACGTGGGCGATAACGCCCTCTCGTGGGCGTTTGAGACTTACAGGGGAAGTAGAAAACCCGGAGAAAATTAGAAGGGGCGTGAGATGGCAAAGAGGGGGCGTGGGCAGGTTAAAAAAACATAATCTACAAATGGATGGTAATTAAAAAAAATAGAGGGCTCTAGAAAATAGTGGGCGGGAGGGATAATAGGGTTGAAACCTACTTGGTTTTTGTAATTGGTTGAAACATGTAAACCCATACGATTGGTTTTTGTTACTACGGGCAAACAATTCCAAGTCAAACAGTAATGAATGTGAGATTTCACAGAAGATTTACAGTTCAGGAACTTAATCAGGCTTTTAAAAACCAAGGTAAGATACAGTGTATATAATGTAGATGTGATGTGATGATGTGAAACTTTTGCCAAACCAATGCCGCATGGCATTGGTTTGGCAAAAGTTTATAAAAATAAAAATATTTTATTTCACATAAACCTGTATGGGCACTTATGAAACGTCAGGAGCTAGGTGCACGGTGGAACCGTTAGCCGTTTCCTATGGAGAAGAGCCGGCAAGAAACTCCACAATTACTCTTTTAAAAATAATAGGCTTTAACGTTTTCAAATTACAGTGTAGGTATGCCCAACCCTTCGGGGAAACAAGGCGTGATGTTATGATGAGAGTAGGTATGGGAGGGCAGTGTAGGCCTGTCAACTATTACCCGGGACTTAATAATCAGTGGTGTACATGATGCTTTACCTGCATAAATGGAATCCAAGCGACCAATACGGAGGCATGAAAGGTCTTCCAACCAGCTCAGTATACTGTGCCACCACGTCTTTAGGAGAAGGGCCCAGGAATACAAAGAGGTTTATAATGCCTCCTGTAGTTCTGTAAGTTATGCCGGGTGTCGGTTGTAACACTATGTCTGTAAAATAAACATAACATGTTTTATAGTAGACGGTATAGAAGTAGGCAGTTGTTTGCTTGATGAGAACATAACATAACATCACGCCTGTAATCCCAGAACGGTTAGGCAGAGGTGTACCTAATGTACACCCACATTTCGCCAGTTATGCTTAAGTCCCATGTAATAGGGGGCGAGCCTATTGCCATCAACCTGGCACAAATCCAGACTCCGGGCTGCTACTGAGAAATTATAGGTAGAAAAACCCAATAACACCTTGCCCTACCTGAGAATCGAACCTCATGCTCAGCAGTAGCTCTTGCGACCACTAGACCAACGAGGCAATCTTGAGCAGTCGCTTAGTTAATATTTGAACAAATTAAAGAAAAGGAAACCATTTTAAAAAATACACCATTAAAATTGCAGATATATAATTATGTAGAAAATTTGCATAGGGTGACAAAATGGGGTAAAAGCGATATTTTACAGACAAACTTTGGATGGATTAAAGGGAAAAGGAGAGACAATACTGCAGGTGGTCAGTAGTGTACCATTTACATATTCAATAAATACATACATACATAAAACATATATTTATCTACACATATATTTACAATAATAAACACGGTTGTGCATCGATGTCCCTTCCACCCTGTATAATGTTCTAACAATTATAATATACAGCACGCACAACCGGTTACCCGGTTAACCGGTTGTGCGTCGATGTCATCTTTCATCGTACATCTTTTTATTATTTTCAGTCCACTACTAACCCCTCAAGATCTACATTAAGTCCAATTATATCATCGAAGATTTTTATCGTTTTATTTTCTTTAAAAAAATAAAACTTTTAAATAAAACGATAAAAATGCACTCTGAGATTGGCAGAATAGTCGACATTCGCTTTGCTTGCTATAATAAAAAACAGGCCGTGCGTTGTCTGTCAGAGAATTAATGTAAGATCGTTATTAAGAAGAAGGAATACGAGGAATAATGTGTATTACAAAGCACTACAACTAATATTTAAGCGTATTTTCATATAATAACAACTACGTGTGTGTACGTAAGTGTATAACCATACCCATAGCGTTAGAATTGAGTAGAAGCATCCCGTGGCTCTTGCCGTCGTGTTCCACCGCCAGGTAGAACGGCTGTGTGCCGTATAGATTCACCTAGACAGGATAGTGACAATATAGTACGTACGGACTGGGTGCCAGCGATTATAATTAGATCTGTGCTCAAAACGACCAGTAAGTCGGTTTCAGTCTGATTTACTTTGATTTAACCCCCCTCTTTTCACATATGATAGTCATGAGGATTGCCACACGAAAAGAGTAACTATTGCTAACATGAAAGCTCCATAAACAATAACAACAACAAACAAACGAGAACAGTGATGGTCCAGTGGTTTCAGAACCGACTTACGCGTTGTAGGTCGTGAGTTCGAATCCAGACAGGCACTTTACTTTGTGTATTTAATTTCATCACCACTGCTCTCAAAACGGTAAAGGAAAACATCGTGAGGAAACCGATATTTGTCTTAGAACATAAAATTCGAAGACATGTGACACCTACCAACCCGCATTGGGCCCGCATGGTGGATTACGGCCCACTCCCTCTCACAGAGAGGAGGCCTGTGTCCCAGCAGTGGAAACATTTTAGGCTAGTTATGGTTATGGATGGTGGTAACAAAAGCAAGGCAACTAATCTTTTGATCGCGTTACCAGACCAACGTAATATCTGGATTATTTACAAGCAAATCTGTCGCTACGTAAGGATTCCACCTTTTCTTTCTACTCAACTAAACTGCAGGTTCATGAGGATTCTACCTATTTGAGTAAACTATACATGATTATTTTTCAGACCAAGGAAAACGTGTGTCAAGAAATATACCAGAGGGAAGGCTGAAAGTGAAATCGCCAATAATCAAAGATATGGGAAAGTGGAGGCACACTCAATCGAACAAGAACGCTACTTATACAGGATAAAAAAAATACCGTCTTGAAAAAAGAATTGGGTAGAATAGGTGAACGGAGAGCCCTGCTGGCAGGACGGACTAGCTACTCCGTCCTGCCAGGGTAGCAGGTTGTTCGAAAGAGATACCGTGGCCCTGGCACAGGCAACTGAAGGAACACGGGTGGGTTTTAGTCAGTAAAAGTCTAACACGCCCTCCCGCTCCACCCAGATCGGGAGAAGTTATTTGATGATTACCCACAAAAAAATGGCTTCTACCACAGATAATATACAGATACATCCCTCCATCTAACGCCGGTTATTCAGCTTACCAAGTAGTGCCAATTTAGTCATACTTCTATAGTCATACACATATCACCACACACATTTACAGCACCTACACCGCACAGATACACGCACTCACATAATAATATTATAAATAGTCACTCTCTATATTTCATATTTTTCTGTGTACTTCGTAATTGGCGTAATGTTTTAAATAATACATATGTTATATTTACTGTCAGCTGTGAAGTTACCTCATATAAATAAATAAATACCCAATTCCATACAAAGAAATGAAACCTCCCTAAGTCTGGCAATTGAGCTGGCAATTTTTAGTCTTCCAATTCTTCAACAGATCGCAGCATAAGAGACTAACTAATTGCCAGAGACTGTAGTATTACAACGCCATCTAGGAGTCGACCTACTTTTAATGTGTTTCATGCAATCCTTTTCATATAAAGTTTTATAGTTCCGGGTTCAGAAAAACATGTAATTGGATTTCTTTTATATTTCTTTGTAAAGAATTATAATAAAAAACGTGGTTTGATTTTAAATAAGTAACAAAATTGGAAACTGTGGTGAGGCTGGACTTATTGAGTAAAACGCCATCTATTGCAAAAAGCTCTTAACAAAATGATTAACAGATGGCTACTTTTTTCAACTCAAGGGTTCGAATTAAAGATAAAGGCTTCCTTTTTATTTTTATTTTTAAAAACGTGTATTATGAGTGGAAATAGATAAATCTGCACTAAACTGGGAAGTTTAGACATTTTCCCATCATAATTCAGCTTAAATTCTGCCGTATATCGCTTTTTAATGATTGTTGATTTCATAATGGTTACCTATGCTGCAATCTATGAATTTTTTTCAAGACAAATTATAATTTGTTTGAATTGAGACGCCATGGCTTCTATTCAGTTCACCTATTATACCAAAACCCTCTGTACGTTCGTGCCAACAACAAACCAGCCTCTGTACATTCGTGTGCGTGGAGTTTTAAAATATAACCTATTTATTTCAAGACGATAAAAAATTCATTCCGTTATATAAAACCCTCCTGTTGGGCTTCCATTCTATCTTCTACTTTCCACTCACCCCCTCAGTTGGCGCTCGATCTCTGTTAAATATAGCGAAAGTGTTCCAGTTGACGTTATTCATGAATCTGGATCTCTTCTCGCCGAGTCCAAACAGGTGGCTGGTCGGCAGGACGGCCGATATTTGGAGCAGCTTGTCTGAGAGGATGAGACCGCCTATGTCCTGGGTGTTTACACTGGAAATGGGAAACAAATGGTAGGTAAATGTATGAACTATTTTTAAGAGCTGTTGGTAGCGGTCTAACACTGATTCAAATGTGGGGTTAAGATTCATTTGGCCCAGTTATTTGTATTTCATGGCCTTGATATTTTTATTACATTATTAAAATTGACTATGGCTTGAAAAGTCAGTATTAACTTTGTTGACAAATTCAACACATACTTAGCTTTCAAAGAAAATAAAACAAATGTGGTTTTAGTTACATATACATTTTAAATGTGCTTATTAATCCCTTTAATCATTTGATACGCATCACGGCACCTCTACAGGGCACCATATTCATTTTAATGTACCGTCACAAAGCTTATAACTGACGATCAAGACGCTTCCAACGATACCTCATCTGTCTTTTTATACGTAGTTTAGAAGTTATGATGGAAAAGATGAACATACATAGATACCCACATACATACCAGTCAAAATCATAATCCTTTTTTTGCTACACCGTAGTTGTTTGAAAAACACTAAGGACAATCTCACCAGGCTGTTTATGACCAGATTAGACCAAAAATCTTGGCGAGCAGTTTACGATAATGTTACTTAGGATAGTCATGTACAGACCGTACATGATTACAACTGTCTTTTGTGTTCAATCAAAAACTAATTCAGAAATAGGGATGTTGACTAATATTAAAATAGTTAAAAAAAAAAAAAAAACAAAGAAGGTATAGTTAAAACGAGATAATCGTTTTTTTGTTGTTAAATCTATGTAAATATGAAGATGCTGCACGCATTAAAAGTTTTTGGAGGAATCCCCTCTTTATCCCGTCCTTGTCGCGCCTTACGGACAATGTATGGCGCTAGTATAAAGTAATATAGTCATGACGTCACTATAGATAGTGCTGTCCTTGTCTAACACTTATTACAAAACGGTAATAACTAGGCAATTTTTTAAGCTTTTTACTTTTGTAATTTTGTTTGCACTATTTTGAAACAAATTTATTTTTGAGTTAAAAACTAAAAAAATGGATATCATCCATAATAGTCACATCTGTAAAAGCAGTTGTTGAGAAACCCTTACTTCCAAGTACACTAGGAGATTAACTTACATGGTAACATTATCAGAATTCCTGATGATTTTGAATCCGATAAGAGAGCCATTTAGCTGCACGCGGTACTTCTTCTTTGATAGAGGTTTCGACACCATCGTAATTTCCGGCTGCATCGGCTCGAACCTCTTGTGTTCGGCGTCGTATATCTGTAAGGTTAGGAGGTAATGGAAATTGCTTTAGAGATAAAGTTGAAACGTGAAACTTCAAGGACGGGCCAAGGTGAGGCGGTATACTTAGCGCCTTATTCATTAAAAAACAATCGGCTCTATCAACCTATTTTAGGTTCGATAGTTATATTAGCTATTTTAGGTAGTTCGATACCTAAAATAGGTTCATAAATAAATCTTTATTTTCAGACCAGAGATCCATAATATGCTAGCTATTATTGGTACTTACTAACTAAAACACGTTTTAATACCTATGCCTGTTTACTACCTGACATATCTGAATGACGGTCTGTGTACCACCAAACAGTGACTGATTATCAGGCCATCCACGTGCCGGCTACGGTAGCCACGAGGCTGTCGGGGCTGCCACGCAGCCGACGCACCAGTGACACAATTCTCAGCCGCAGCAGCGAACCGAAATCCGAAACACGTGCGTCTGCGAATTTCCCCGACCCGCTACGCCGATGATAGAGCTTATTGTTTTTTTTTTATGAATAAGGCGGTTAAACTATGCCTCATAAAACCGTTTTTACAGTTTGTCATCATCATTGACATAGGCCTCCCTCAAGGACCGCCACTTCGACCGGTTCTGTGCTACCCGCATGCGGGAATAGATCATCTAACAAAAATTATAAATGCAAAAGTAAGTTTGTCTGTTTGTTACGTTGTTAAATTTGGCACACATAGATCATAGACCTCCTGGGTCGCAGAAATGTGGAAAAAAAGCATAATTATCATCTATTTCTACAAAAAAACTGCCAAATCTCACTTGTTTTCTAAAAAATACTATTAATTGTGCACTAAATCACTTAAAACAATCACCGCTCAATTACAACTACGCGGTACCGAATGATTCGCCAAGTTGATTCCTGTCATTAATTCACGCCCCCACCACCGCTCGCCCCTGTTACCGCGTTACAAGCAAAATCTGGACCATTTCACTCGCAAACACGCAAACACGCAGCCAAGCGGCCGCGTCGCCCAGCGTCTTGTATGCTTATCGTAAATAAACCTCCGTTAAAACTCCGCATAAATTTTGCGGACGCGGAGGTTAAATTATTTGTGGAAGTTCCGCAGTAACGGAAGCGGAGGCGGAGTTCCGTAACAACCCTAGTCGAAAGGAATCGCGATTGTGGGAAATTCACTACTAACACAAAGTCCTAGCATAGTTTGGACGGGACTTTTAGTTTTGCCTGAACTACAAAAATTGTACTTTAGAGGCATGAGGTAAAGATCACTCATCCACTACAGAAACGGGAAGATCCTACGACGGGAGTGGTGTCTGTTGGGCAACTGCACCACGATAGACGTCAAGCCTACTCAATAAGTACTACTCGGCCGGATTAACATGGCACCTGTCTCGAATGACGTTTGTTGAGTATAGTTTAAAAAAATAAAAATTGTCTAATATTATTATTAATATTTAAACGGTATATAAAAAATCTCTGATACTTCTGCTCCATGTACCACATTACTTCGCCCGATTTGTACATGTATCTCACCTTAATCTGCAGCGCATCATCGGACAGATACTTTATGTCCATCCTAACAACTTCAAAATCTCCCGGATACCCTGAAGGCCGCATCTTTTCCATGTAAACATTCATGCCGTGTTTATCCTCTGTCATATTGACAAAGCGAAACGAATCGAAGTGCGAGGGGTAGTAGCAGTACGGAACTCCTTGGGTGTCGGAGGATTTCCAACAGCAACCTGGAATGGTGAAGGTTTGATGGTTTGAACTTACGTACAAGACAAGTGTATTAAAGAGATGGAAAGATTTTTTTATTTCACTTGATTGCATTCCGTTTTGTTGTTGATTTTGTTATTTTCTCGTGTTTACATTTTTTTTCTTTTTAATTGCATTTTACCAAACCTACGTAAGTATGTATAGTCTGCGAGGCCTAAGCTGAGCTTTGCATTTGTGTGAGTGCACATAGCGACGCGTCCTTTGCTTGGCAAGCGGCCTGAGGCGCTGTGCGTCCATCGCGTGATCATCGCGCGATCACATTGGTGCGATTGGTAATCATTCACACAAATGCAAAGCTCAGCTTAGGCCTCGCGGACTGTATGTGTGTCACTTTTTAGTTTGTATTGCTCTGTATAACACCTTGGGATTATATTCTGTTATGTTGTGCATGTTAACTTCTATAAATAAATTAATTAGTTTAAACATTCTGCAGGATTTAGAGGTAACATTTTTTCACGCCTGTTATAATCCCTGAAGTTTAGGCAGAGGTGTCCATATAGTAAAACCAAATTTTGCCAGTTATGGTTAAGTCTTTATGAGGGCGAGCCTATTGCCATCATCAAAAATGCTAAGTATCAATTTAAAGTAGTACAAGAATACATGTTAGGCTGCTTCCACACTGACAAAATTAAAAACTTTTTACCGTCTTCCAAATATATACAAAGTTATTTGCACTTAGTGGTGTTTTTTTATAGAATCCTTTGTATTGTTTTTATAATAAGTTTTATTTTACAGTGGACACATTAATTCTAAAATAGGGCGTAAATATTGTATTTTTCGGGAGAAAAAGAGACAAAAGTTTTGTTATGAGTGTCGTCAATCAGAAACCAAAATCCAAAATGGCAACCATAACCGGTGGATCGTCCCATATTATTAATATACTTTTAGGTCGATATTAGTAAATGGGTAGCTTTTCACACGGGCAACTGTAGGAGGTCTTTCGAGGGGCAAGCTGATGTAAGAGAGGTTCTAACATCGTTTACAAGAAGCATTTCCTATATTATAACAAGTTCTTAAGATATTTATTTATTTGGGAACTCCAAAAAGGATACACAGATATGTACACTAGAAATCACAATAATTATGTTTATTATGCGATATATCGTTTTTATGCCTGTTTTTTATTTATCATATTTCAACAGCTCTCTTAAAGCGTGATCCTTTTTCATCATAATAACGCTACAGCACACAGGTGCAGTCTGGCGCATTGATTTTTATTTATTCTATAAAATCAAAGTGAAACTTTGTCGCATTAAAATTATAAACCCAGAAGACGCAGTGACTGCATTAGAAAGAACTGTGGGAGACAACCCCAGTGGGCCTAGTGTGAGTTTATTTTAACCGTCTCGATTTTACGCATCGCCCGCGTTCGAAGCTCGGATTGGCCCTTGGCAATCGGAGCACAACGATCGAATGGTGAAGAGCCAATCGGAGCGCCGCACGCGGTCGAAGCGTAAATTCGGAGTGGTTAAAAGAAACTCAGACTAGGGCCTCAGGTAGCGCTTCCCACCAGGCAAAATCGGAAGACTCTTTCTTTTCAATTAAGGAGTGGTACATACACCTTCTCTAAGCGACACATTTTTGTTTTCCGACATGCACGCGAACGAAGTCGCGGGCACCGCTAGTTTATAATAAGATACCAAGCCATCAAAACGTTGAATTAGTCGCCATTGTCATGTTAAAATTTAATTGTTTTAGTGGTTAAATGTGTTATGACTATTGTCTAAAACAATTCATGAATAAAAATGTTAGTGCCCTGTAACATTTTACTAAACCCTTAATTATTGCATGCTACGTTTTATCCTAACTGAAAATATTTGTGACATTCTAATTAAATTAAGACCATTGTGAACAATTAAGACTATGAATTACGCAAATAAATATAATTTACTATTTACAGAGCGGACGCCTGTGTCCCAGCATTGGGAATAATATAGGCTGATTAATCTATAGGTACGTGTAACCGCAAAAGCCAAGGCAGTCTTAACATGAAGGTCCATTAAACAGGCGATTGCATTGAGGAGTAATGAAAAAATATATTTATTTTATAATTATCTAATACCTATTAGAGTATACAAGTCAGGGATACTAGTGAGGATGAGTGTGGAAACTGGTTAATGATTAAGTATTCTGATGGCTAAGGTCAAGCTTGAAAACAATTTCAAGGCATTTGGCGCAAGGTAACTATTTCATTCATACAAAAATGATAAAACATTGTGTCCTTAGTTTACTCAGTTGTGTCAAACTCAAATTCAAAGCATTAAACCAATTACAGGCACTTTTGAATTGTCGAGGGGTTGGTCAGTTAGAAAGATGAAGCTAGTTGCCCATTCCAAAGCATAGTAGGTACCTATGGAGAAGAAAGGGCAAGAAACTCCATGGACAGGTGTCACTAGAAATAATAATATTTTGAAAAATTTGTTAGCAGGTTTTGACTTTCTTTAACAATTTATATTCAATAAAACCTGTTGTTTTTCAACCTGTTGTGTTTTAGTAAACCTACATTTAGAATTTCAATTGGATTGGATTCTGCCAATATTTGCAGAACTCAGAAATGTGTATCAAAATGTTCACGCGGACAAACCTGGGATGTGGTACTAGTTTTTAAATTCATCCGAACTAAAATTGTAAATTAGCTGCGCCCCACGGTTTCACCTGCGTTTGTGTGTTTCCCGTGGTACATCGGGATGAAAACTATCCTATGTACTAATCCAGGTCATGGTCTACCAATATGCCAAATTTCATCCAAGTCCGTTCAACCGTTTTGTCGTGAAAGCGTTACAAGCAAACAAACTTACTTTCGCATCCTGGTGGGAAATCGTCAAATGACTTCTGCCGCTGTGGGTGGAGCGGGAGGGCGTGTCAGACTTTTACTGATTAAAAACCCACCCGTGTTCCTTCAATTGCCTGTGCCAGGGCCACGGTTACTCTTTCGAAATACCCACGACCCTGAGGCGTCGGGCCTATCGGACCCCGTCATTTCGGCCTGACATGTCTTTGAGGCGCGCGTGGAACACGACGCGCCGTCGACCCGGGCCTGGTCCCTACCGGACGGCGAGCTACCCATTGCTCGCCGTCCGCAAGCCCGCGCCTACGGTGGCCGGGAATCTGCAGGCGACTCCCGACGCCCAGGGCTACTCTTGCGGCGACTAGGAGCGTGAGGGCGCAAGGCTCTCTCCCGCAAGTGCTCCGCCTCCTCCTTCGCAAGCATTACTACTTCGCAGAAGGAGGTGACGGCTTTCCATTCCCTCTCGCTCCGTATCTCTCCGACGCTCTCTGGCCATGGGCCTGGACCAGGGCCGGGCGCGAGAGATCGCCGCCGCCGATCGCCTCCGCGAGGACACTGCGGTGCTCCGCCCAAGCTGGGCAGACCTCCACGGTCTGCCCAGCTTGCTCCACCGTGTCCTCCCGGCAATCCACACAATGGTGACACCCGGGCGTTTCCTCCCGCCTTATTCGAAACAGGAACCTCCCGAAACAACCGTGTCCGGTGAGGACCTGTGTCAGGCGGAAGGTGAGGACGCCGTGGCGTCTCTCCAACCACTCCTCAAATAGGGGACTTACCGCCGCCATTGTGGCGTGCCCAAGGTACTTTCGCATCCTAACTTGTATTATAAATGCAAAAGTTATTTTGTTTGTTTGTTACGCTTTCATGCTAACACAGCTGAACGGATTTGGATGAAATTTACCACAGACAGACCATGACCTGGGAAAGGACATATGCTACTTTTTATCCTGGATCGCAGACGAAGTCGCGGGCCACAGCTACTACTAATATAAATGCGAATGTAACTCTGTCTGTCTGTCATTGCCATTTCACGACATAACGGCTGCACCGATTTCGATGAAATTTAACCTGTGTACACCATGACCTGATTTAGGCCTAGTATACATTTACCCCAGTTTTGAGATCCCGTGGGACGGTTTAAGAGCTCCACGTAGGCCAAGCCGCGGTCTAAAGCCAGTATGTACTTATACAATAATAAACGCGAAAGTAACTGTCTGTCTGTTACCATTTCACGACATAAAACATAAACTTATTTTAATGAAATTGGGCTGGACCATGACCTGGGTTAGAACCTGGAACTGGGTTAAAACCCGTCGGATAATTGTCGACCTCCACGAGGGCTAAACCTAGCATTACATAATTAAACATACCTCGTTTAACACAATCCTTTTCATTAGCAGCTCCTTGCGGAAAGCAGTCAAACTTCATAATCTCCTCGACCTTCGAGCACATATCCTGCTGAACTTCCACTGTTCGCTCAGGGTACACATTCTTCTTGTTCAGTTCTGTCTTCTTCCGTTCTGTCGCGTTACTCTTGTTCTTTGTACTCAAGTTGTTGTGGTCGTGGTAGCGGTATTCTGGGGCTTGCTGGATTGGGAACTGTGAATTAATGAAAACATTGTGAGTATTCTGTAAAACAGGATGTTTTTTTTAAACGGGGCAGTAAGGGTACCTTAATCATTGTCTATGGTCTAGGAGACTATCCATATCTTTTTTTTTTAAATTTAGATCGGCATATACAGATTAAAAAAAAACAATCTGCAACAAAAAGCGCAAATTTAGAAAAAAAAAATTGAAACCATTCAATACTGTTTCTTATAAGGATAAAAAAACTATCAGACCAACTGAGGTTGAGTCCTAGAAAAGACTAATAATAAATAAAACTGCAAATAGTAGTTCACTTTACAGAAAGATGAATAAGAAAATGGCACCTTTTCATATGGCATTGGAGATAGTGGCTTCTTGATGGCGTCAGGATGAGTCCGTTCCCATAGTTTCCTATATGGGAAAACAGGTCATTTAATAAAAGACAGAGACGATAAGAATACTGTTTAGAATTCATTGAGATACTTTTTATTGCAGAAAGATCTGTCTCATTCTATCAACGGCCTTGATATCCCCATTACATATCAGAGTCAAGACCAGGCACCATCCAAGCAACAAATAATAATATCCTGTAACTCTTACCCACGATCCACCGACAGCGCCCCCGCAGACCACCAGGCGCCCATACACAGCGCACAGACTTGCGCCAAGCGGAACATGCCCGACCCTAGCTCGAGCAAGTTTTCCAAAGCGCACTAGAATATGTTGTGACGCTCATAAAAGCTCTAGTATCCACCTGTAATGCTCCTCTCCCCACGTCCCGCCAACAGCGCCCCCTACAGCCCACCAGGCACCCACACAAAGCGCACAGACTAGTGCCACGCCCAACATGCCCGACCCTAGCCCGGGCAAGTGTTCCCAAGCGCGCTGAAATATGTTGCGACGCTCTGAGAACCGCTGATATCTGGAAGAACGAAAAAGGGATTTTGAATCTCTAAATGATATACAACAAAGTTTTTCTGTGTTTTCGCTAGGTAGTCAGTTGATGGAGTTTCATGCTGATTTCTCCATAATTTTTTGAGTTTTGTGAGGAAAGTTTATTAGTATTGTACATTTATGCATTTATTTATATATTAAGTTCTGTTCACGTTTTATTATTTATTTCTGCTTGTGTGCTAGTTGACCTATGTCAAATAATTTAATTTTGTGTTTTGTGTTTCGTAATGTTAATTACTTAGTTATTAATAGAATCAAGTTCTTATACTGTACAGTGTAAGAACTTGAGAAGACAGCTGTGATGCTAGGGAGTTTGTTGCGCCACTTCTTCTTCCCAGCTAAAGCACTTGGAAGGAAGAAGGGCGGGCGTTTCTGGGGGACTGCCCTATGTAATTTTAACGATCAAAAAGGGCTTATTCTCAGCCTAGTTTGAATAAATGACTTTTGATTTATATGCAATGGCATTTTTATGATTTATTAATAACACCCACACAAAACCTGGCCAGTTGTATGATCGTCACTTGTCACCATCCTGGCTTACAGCTGACTAGATTTGGTAAAAAACACCAACCACACTCTACAACACATTGTCACTTTGTCAGACATTTAGAACTCAAACTCGTAATTTAACTGGCAATATAAAAATTAAGTATTTAAACACAATAAGAATGTGTTGAAATGCGTTCCTTGCGGAGCATGTGTAGTGTGACTTTGAATGATAGGCTGAGGAATGATGTGATAAGTCAAGGGTGTGGTTTAAAAGATGTAGTGACAAAAATTGAAAAGAGTATGCTTAGTACCGGTCATGTTGAGCGGATAAATGAAAGGAGGTTAACAAAAGGTATTTACAAGGCAGATGTGAGTGGAAACGCCGGGAGGGGACGCCCTAGGAAGAGATATAGTGACCTTATTGGTGATGTTCTTCAGAAAGGTCAGGTGCGTAGTACTCTCAGCCGGCGCTCGTGTATGACCAGATGTATGAACGAGGCAAAAGGAGTATGTAAGGATCGTAGCAGGTGGGGTTCTGTAGTTTCTGCCTACCCCCATGGGAAGATACATAAACTCACGCCGAGTTTATGTATGTATGTATGTATGTAAACACAGTAATGCCTCCCAATGCCTAGGTTGCTTATATTAAACAATTGATGATAAATATAGAAAACTAAATTAACAATGTATGTACTCAGCAATTAGAATAAAATACTCACTTTTCCATGATTTACTTCACACAAAAGGTCTCGAACACAAGTGTATTCACCCACAGCATTAGGTTCAATAAAGAGAATGCGGTGCTATTTATCAGTTTGAAATTAGACAAGTGTACAATCTAAGTTCATGTTTACTGAACAAATCAAATGGATGACTAATCATAAAACAATGAGAATATTATATTATAGTTTCACTTTGAACCTTGTTACTACGTAGTATCATGCAATTTATTTGAGTGTGAATAATCTTTTACTGTGGCTTTTGATATAATAAACTTCATTTTTTATTCTGGGTTTTATTTTTTTAATGATGTAATTTATAAATTCAGCTAGATAAAAGGTTAAGCTTCCTGGCAAATGTTTAAATAAGTGTCTGTTTTGGGGTCAATGAACCTGCTAATAATGTGGGAATGGATGGGCATTAGATGATAGCAGTAAAATAACTTTAATTTCATGCATAAAAGAAAAACAATTCTAACCGCTGTAACAAAACCATTAAAAAAAATGTTATTCAAGCCATTTTTTTTTTGTTAGCTCTTAATATCTAGAATAGATTTGTTTGTTTTTCTGCATAAAAAAATAATAGCACAGATATCACTGGTATTAAATCAGACTATTGTTATAGTCTGACCTTGTTAGGCAAAAGCACAATCAGAACCACAATTAATTATTTGCCTTGAAAATCTTACTTTACCACTGTAATAAATATGAAATGGTTTGTAATTTCAATAAAATTATTAATATGATTGCATTGGCATAGTTAAATTCATTGTTAACAGTACCAATAAATCAAATACCAGTTATGTTTAGATAACAGAACAATAATAAACACAATTTATTATTGGGTTTGTGTTAGGAACTTCTCAATAGTGGAACCAATGCATGCAGTTTATGGAGACAGGATTGAGGACCATCTATCAAAAGTAGCAAAGAATCCTACTAATAATATTATACCTACATGAGCAGGTTTGCGAGGAAAGATGGATGGATGTTTGAAAATCTTTCATGCAAAAACAACTGAACGGATTTGGATGAAATTTGCCATACTTGTAGTTTATGACTTGGGTTAACACATAAGATATATTTTATCCCGGTACTACATGGGATAATTTCCGACTTCCACTTGGTTGATGACTTGGTAAATACAAGCAAAATATTATGTATACATTTATAGATAGTTATTAAGTGACTGATTCTGACCGGGCATAGTTGTTAGCAAGTAATTTATGGCCTTTTAGTTATTACCTATGTGTTTGAGAGTCGAGTCGAGCATTAAGCTGTTGATTACACAGCTTCTACTGACGTGGACGGCACTTGGAGTTGTGGACACCAGTCCATTATACATTACACAGCTACTACTGTAATGTTGAACATGGAATCATTGTAATAATATTAAATACTTACCTATGCTCTCTGGAACCAGATTCGCCTTCATTCCTCGGTTTAGGAATGACACCACTAAACAGTGGGGCCTTACCCCCCTTAGCATTATTGTATCGCCCGAAAGGAGCGAACGAATTCGACAATTTTCTCTTAAAAGTAACACCCTTGGGTCCATTTAGTGAAGTCTCCGTTTGTCTATCAGCACTTCTTGAACTCTCGCCTTCAGTTTCAGCTAATTTAGAATTCTTAGCACCTTCGAAACAAAGGCGATAGTTAATATTGTCATTTAAAGTCAATAAATCCGTTTTGGAACCAGGAGACTTGTCACAAAAGTCTTCAAACGACACAATCTCGTAATCCTCGTCATCTTCATGTAATAATTCGGGAGATTTATACGGTATCTTTGGCATTTTGCTTTCCTCTAAATGCGACGCACAGAATCCATGAATCTAATTTTAGAATATAAGTAAATAAAAGGACATATAAGGCTAGAGGGTAATTCCACTTAAATTTTTATTGTAGGTTTGAATGTAAACAAAAACTATTTAAAAAAATTATCAAAATTCGCTATCTCAGATCACTCCGTTTGTTGTTGTTTGTTTAACGTTGGTATTTTTTTTGTCATAGTCTCGATCGATGTCACGCTAAAGTCATGACCCATTCAGCCTTGTTTTAGTTCATTCAATTTTGAATGAAAAACATCTGTGGAAATAAAAATAAATAAATTGAAAAGAGATTTTTAAAATGATTATTAACGCATTTAGTGCCTAGCTAGTGTTCTGGGTTCATGAACTTATATGTAACAGCAAGGAACTTAGAAATATACACCCTTTTAAAGCTAAATTTATTTATCACTTTGTAAGTTGAGGGTATTCAAAGAACACTTACGACATGCTAAAATTAGGCAGATGCGTGGGCAACATGGTGGACTGTTGATATCTAAAAGTTTCTTTTAAATTTAATAGTTTTAAAATAGTAACGAATGCAGTAAATTTATAGCGATGGATTGGAGAAACGCAAAGATTCTACTTGCTTCTACAGCGACAATGGTTGTCGCAACACAAATTGTGAAAAAAGCTTATAAATATTTCTTCGGTTCAAGAAAGACTTCTGAACATGAGAGTCTGAGTGACGACACATGTAACGAAGTTTTAAGTATTAAAAATCGTGAAATAAACGATGTAATATTATTCTCAGACGACGTAGTCCGACATACAATAAGAGTACCACCTAACAAGGACATTACTATTTGTGAAAGTAGAGAGCTGAACTGCTTCAAATTAATTAAATACATAAAATCAGCACGTGAAACCCTGGACGTGTGTATGTATTTGATAACAAGCAGTGAAATAGCAGAACAAATTATACGGCTGGGCCAGAAACATGTTTTAGTGAGAATAGTTGTTGACAGTGATATGGCGTTCACACCACCATCGCAAATTAAAAAGTTAGAAGAATATAGTGAGTACCTAAAATTCCATTGATAAGTTGTGTGAGCAGTAAAATTAAACCCAATCTAGCTTTTGTAATACTTGCATTAATTAACTTCATTCTTTGTATTTTCCAGGTTTCATCCAAGTGCAGACAAACAAGAAAACAATTTTGATGCACCACAAGTTTTGTATTATTGACGGGCCAAAAGCCACTAAACGAAAGAATTTATTAAAAGCACATGCGGAAAAGTTGAACATTCATGCACAGTTCACCAAAACTATGAAACAAGCACCAAAGAACAAGCCAAATAAAGGTTTCGTTATGTCTGGTTCACTGAACTGGTCTACCCAGGCTATGGTTTCAAATCATGAAAGTGTTATAGTTACATCTCATCAGAATATAGTTGGAAAGTTTGAAAAGGAATTCGAAAGTTTATGGGTGGAAAATGAACCGGTAATTTTTCAGCTTATACTTATAATCACAATGTTTTATGCTTGTAAGAACTGAGGAGATTTTTTTAAATTCTAAAAATATTTTTTACTTTTTGCAGGCATTAATGACGACGACATGATGATCAAAATTATTTACACTGCGCAACTAGAACATTATTACGGTAAGTACGGAAATTATTATTTTCGTGGACACACATCAGAGATTTTCATTTTACAGGGAACTCCCCCAGTATCATTCACTCAGCTCGTTCATTTTCAGAATCTCAGCAGAGCGTAATATCAACTAATAATTTTTGCTTTAGGTTTATGTGCAAAGCTGTCAACACCACGATCTACGTAATTATTAAAACTATATGTTGAAATAATTCTAATTCCATCTTTGGAAGGGTCCTCTATGTCTCCATATTCGTTTTCATTTCCCGTTCCTCGCAAATGACAGGAGGCGAACCATAGACAAGTCCATGTGCACTTCAATTTCGATCGATCATATGTTTTCTTTGTGTAGTTTTTTCAGCCGCTGTAATTCGAATTGGTTATAAAGTTCACGTGTTAAATTGGCTGTAAACCCTCGTTAATCAGCTCGTAGTGCTATATTGACGCTCAGTCGGCTTATCTAGTGTGTGAATATATAAAATTTTGAGACTAAATTACGTGGTGCATATTAGGTGCATTTCTATGTGCACGTGCTTGCATTTTTCAGGCTAATTGTAAAGTTTCAGTTTAAAAGTGTGCTGCAAGGTGACCTTAGATTCATAAGAGCTGTCTTATTTATGCAACCGTTCCCACCCGAGCACAGGTTTTCGGTCTATCCTTTACAAAACGTGTGTTCATCAGTGATAATATAAGTTTGGAATCTTAGGTTGGAAAATACTTTGCTTGTTTAAATACGAACCAGTGTCATCATGAATCCTACCTCCTGGATTAGTGTTCCGTTGGATGAAGTGTCTGTGGTACGTATTACAAAATTATAGAGTAAATTTAGATGACTACAATTGAGAAAAAAACAAGTTGCATTTGAAGGACATTCTAGAAAGGTCATAATGTTTTTATTTATTTTCTATTCCTTTCGACCTGTAGTTACCAAACCACCTTACATGACAATACCTTAAAACTTAGTAGGAGTATAGGTAAATAAATATTAAAAACATTCATTTTCATATTTATTTATATTTGTGTTCCATGCCACCAAAACATACTAGTAATTTAAAATCTGCGTCCTCTAATGTAGTAATATCTATCATAAGTAAAATATTTTTTCAGCCATGTGCAAGTGCCACATATGCAATCTTTTCATTGTCAACTTCTAAATGCATTAATAAAATTCAATCCCATATGCAATCTGGTTTCAAATATTAATCTTAGGTCCATGTTATTATTCACAAAATAACACTCAATGAAGCACCTTAGTATTTACTTAGCATGCAGAAAAAGTGCATTATGCAAGAAAACACTTAATTAGATAATTTACCAGCCATATCTTGAGAGTAAATATGTCCTGATGTTTAAGGAATAGATACTGTACAAGTCATAATTACAGGCAAACAGCAAATTTGATTATTTAATTTAAGTATATACTAAAAAAGAATAAGTTTGAAATAAGCTGTTTATTTTAGTTATAATAAATATTCATAGATTGTAATATTATTTGTCAGACTTCTTCCACAATAGATTCTTGTAAATATGTTGGTTTACAATTTCTAAGATGCTATCCTTGTTAAATCAGACGGATGAAGTCATCCCATCAATCCATTGTTCATAAAGTGTTAATTGGAATGCCATTTATATGCTTTCACATGTTTAAGAATGCAGCTTGAAAATAAGCATATTTGACCTAATTTTTTTTTTTGCTATTTTCCGGGACTACATAATTCATCTTGTGATCACTAAAAAGTTTATATCACTATAGCCAAGCATTTGCAAGTTCACAACGAATCTGTTACCGTAAAACTAAATGTATTTTCCTTTTTGTTTCAGATAAATACACCAAAAATGAAATACCACATGTGCTTGTGTAAAATATGTGCTAAAGGTAATTTTATAGTGAACAACTGTACCAAAAATTGTGCAAACGACCAATATATAACGTGAAAAATAATAATTTTATTCAAATGTGTGTCAACAAATTTTTTAATTGTGTTTTTAAAGTGCACATTGGATGCAGTGTTCTTTGCTAGATGGCGCTGTTCGGATTGTTGCTTTGCAAGTGAGATACTTGTTCGGCTACTCCACGCTAGATGGCGTTTATGGTAAGTGTCAAAATCAATTTGTATTACCAACTTAACCGATAGATGTCTCTATTGCTTCAGCGCCATCTAGTAGCGAGTAGCGAAAATCTTTTTAGTTTCATAAAAATGTAGATGGCGCTACTTGGATTAAAAGACTTATAAATTCAAGTTTCAACTATTTTGCTGAAAGTTGCTAATATGAAAAAGGTAATTGTTATTAGAGCTGAAATATTAAAAACAAATGACATTTGTTTGAAAATGTGTGCGAATTCCTATCTTCAGAACAATCATGAGTTTTTACAAGGAATTTTCGGATACACAACTACTACTAATACTTGATAAACACAGTGCGATAATAATAATAAAAAAGCTATTAATCATTGCATAACAATATTTATTTTAATTTATTTTAACTAAAACATAGCTTGCTATGTTTCAAATTAAAATTCATTAATGCCCAAAGAACCCATCAACACCTTCAAACAATTCTCAACTCACGTAAATCTTTTCAAACATGTCGGGCATCCATTATTTAAAGAAGCTTCACAATTTGATCTGCCTTAAACACTTTTAACGGTCAAGGACTGTCTAGCTTCGTAGCCGTGTGAAATGTTGTGAAATAACAGGTTATGCAATTCGAATCGAACTTGAACAGAAACTACTTGGAATTCGGTTTTCGGAAAAGTAATTTGAATGCCTCTGGCTTCCATTGAGGCACAACGCATCGCTGTTTGATATTCCTTTCATATGTCAAATTGAATACATTTCCTCGATCAGCATCGTTGGCATAGTAACCGAAAGTTATGTTTTTATTTTTAATTCTTCTCGTTCATCAGTAATTTTTCATGTATTGTTCAAATATTAAATTAATTACGGCCATATTTATTTATAGTTGACCAATAAGGCTGTATTTTGCGAGGGGATTCTTCATTTTTATAAAAAAAGTAAGATTTGTGTCGCTAAGTTTAGGTTCGTGATAAATATTTAGTTTTTAAGTTCTTTAATACTTGTCATAATACTTAATTAAAGTCTATTCTAGATTTTAGGTTTGTGATCCAATGTGGTTGTGCCTCTGCCTACGCGGAGGAACACTAGCGTGAAGTGTCGATGGTTAAAAAAAAATTCCGTCTAACTAAAATCGTATATTTCAATTAGACAATTACTAAATAAAAGGCACTTTACGTTTTACGTCCCAAGTTACAAAAAAAAAGACGAATATTAACAACAACCGCCTAAGTGCCAGTCGAACTCGCACACGAAAGGTTCCGAACCACAGTACATTACAAAAAAAAATATCGTTTCTTGTATGGGAACCCCCTTTAATATTTTAACGTTATTTTGTTTTATTATTAACAACAACAAATTTTCTTGATAAAGCGGCAGTAGTTATACACACTGAAATTATCGAGTGCCTACCTATTACTGTTCCTGATATACAACCTGCTGTCTGTCTGTCAGCAGGTTGGCCGAATGGACAACGGAGCCTCAGTGATAGGGTTCCGTTGGCACCCTTTGAATTGAATTGATTTGGTTTTGCTTTCCAAAAGTTAGTTTCCGTAAATGTATTCCAATTCCTCGTTACAATTATATCTGCGTTTCTTGGTTGAGGCTTACTTGGTAGTCATCTAGTCCGGATAAATATAGCCTTTCTATGAAAAGGATACTAATATATTCAGACATGGTGGAAGTCAGTTTGCAGCACGTTTCCTGCCCAGAAAGTCGTGAGGACACTGCATTCTTAAGTTTAGAATTAATTAAACTGTACGCGTCACATTTTAGCGTTTACATTGTGTTCTTAGAATATGATGATAGTCAGCGTATTTTATATTGTATAACTTAGGTAGTGGCATTGATTTCGTGTAACTTGATTATTTGATTTGCATTTATACAGGCATTTGCTTACGCAAGACCTTTCTGGAAATTTTTAGCATTCGCAACGGTGTTTAGACATTTCTAGGTCTTTTCATGCACCTTTGTGTAACGGTGTCACGTATGTAGCTAGGTAATTCTAATTAATAATTGATATTAGTTGAAGACAGGAGGAGAACAGGGTGTAGAGGTAAATCACACACACACACACACATCACACTGGACAACACATCTTACAACGAATCGTATTAAGATCTTGTCTGACGACCATCAGCTATTATAATAATTGATTTTATTATAGCTATCTTAGTAATAACACAGTAGTCAACGAACCCTGCTTTCCCGAACTTAACTAGGTTTAATATTTGAATAATAAATTCGGTGTCCACTATAAATAATTCATAACTCTCACGTACTTTATGAACTGCTAAAAAACCGTGTTATCTACCATCTTCCAAGTGTCATTTCCACTGTATAAAGAGAATACAAACGGCTTAATTTATTAGTTTTGTTTGTCCTTTTTTAGGACATTTTGACCCATGCGTCGTGTATGTGCTCACATTGAAAGTGGTGCTGAGATTTTTGTTTTATGAATGGCAAAATAAAAAAGCTGTTGGGGATTTGTACTCGATTACGTATTTATTAGTGCTAGATAAAATCTGTTTGTTAATGTTGAAAGAATGATATGAATCAATCAACATCCTATGATGAGATTTTTATTTATTTAGAGAAAAAGAAAGACATATAGAACCTTATGATGAATACGCTATAATTATATGATGCTGACATACATCTTAATTACTAATCTTTGAATTGAATGGACTATAAAATTTGACACGAAATGCTATTGAATCTGAATTTAACTTAATTAAATTAAATTATCATGCATTACTCAAATACTTGTTTTACTTTTTTAGTTCTATCGTTGAAATTTAATCGTTTGTTAGGTTTTTACCTATGTTTTACAAATAAATTATGCTTATTCTTACAGCATTCTATAATAATAGTAAGTATCGTGTATGTATTTCTACGACTCAAAGGCCAATCAGAGTACATTTAAAAACGTTAATTTCGTAGAGTGTAATAATAGCAACATCAACATCATACGAAAGTTCGATGATCTGAAAACAGTGTCGTGTTAGTTAGAAAGTCGCCTACGTTGAGTGTGGGACGAAACTTTATAAAACCGTGCGTTTTAAAAATAGTGTATGTTTCGCTTTCTGTCGCTTAGCTGCCGGTGTATTTGCGTCCTAATCCCAAGCCGTGTGACTCACGTAACGCTTAACATTTTAAATGTTTTTATATTTACAAACAAAGCAAAGCTGAAGGGTTAACAGCACCGGATGTTTTGTCCAGATATGGAATATAACGCTTCCAAAGGAAGTGGATAAAATAAAAGGGTGAATCGGAACTTATAATCGATATAATCGTATAATCGGTCCGGGCATACGATTATAGTGTTGTTGACTTTTCGATCACTTAAATGTGGTATTGTGTTACGATGCTCGTGACTTGTTGGCGCCACTTTCTCGTACAATTATGTGTATTGTTGTCTTACAAGTAGTTCTAGTTACGCTTATTGGAATCAATTGGGAGTCGGAAATGTCTGACATAGACGTCGACTATTCTCAATAGATTTCGATGGCGTCCGGCTGTAGATTTCCATTAGATGTCGTTTCGCTGTCAAATAAGCCGATTCCTACCAATTTATTATTGAGTTATGATAAGCACAACTCTCCCCTAGCCGTCTAGTAAGGACGTTGATAGATATCTTGCCCGTTATATTCCATACAGAATTATTTTTTCATTAGCGTGATGCGTGATACTTTTATTGCAATAACTGAATATCTGCTCATTAATTATACGCACTGTTTAGCGTTTTCCAAGTTGAACAGGTCATGCGCCTGCGATGCGGTAATGACGTTGGAACACCATCAATCTTTTATACTACCCTCCTAATTAATGCGGGCGTACGTTAACTGAAGTAACACTTAATAAGTAATCATTTAAATGGTATGTCTGCAGGTAGATGCTTTGTTTATGTGCAGTTTGATTGCAGGTTCCTGTTTTATATGGTATACAAATAATTTAAACAAACTTTTATGAAGTGTGGCTGTATGATTTTATTGCGTTAATAATTATATCAAAATACAATCTAAGTGAAGCGGTTGATAATTATTTATGACTGTATCGTATAGCATTTTGAATCGTATCGCTAAGCTTAGCGTTTTCACTGACCTTAGTGGAAAATATGGGGATAATTGTGCTAGGTCAGAAATTCTAAATATCTTCTTGAAACATCTTGATAACACAAGTAGCATCATACCGCTTGACCCTGTAGAAGCACAAATTGATTTTCTCAGCCAGTCTGTTATCATGCAGAATATCAATACTCCTTGTTCTAAACTTCATGCATGTTCATAATTGTGATACCTACACGTCTATGATATTGTTCCTATATTTTGTGAATCACAATGTTTTGTTTAAGATTGTTTGGAAAACAAAACATGTTGTGTTTCCTCCTTGCGAACTTGCCTGCGAGCTATTGCTTCTGATTTAAGTAGTTAGATCAGAAACCTTGAGATTGAAAATAAGGTAGGAGAATCTTCAAGTTTCTACGATTTCACACGATTTAACTAATTATGAATGTATATTGAGTGTGATTGTGATGGTGTGTGAATGTGTGATATGGTGTGTTTTTCGCGTGTGTGTGAATTAAGATAGTTCTGTTGGTATGTTAGTGTGTCTGAAATATATACCTGAGAATGTATTAATTATGTGGATGTATGTGATATAGAATAATAAATTTTATATGTAAAAAGAGATATACATGTATCAGTACCTATCACAGCGGTCGATGTTTTTTTTTTTATCTCTGTCTCATATGATTAGTTCGGGGCCCGATCTGAGAACGAATGACTACACGATTTGACACTGTTGTCCCAACTCCCGATATGTATTGGCGACCGAGAAATTGAATTTGTTACTTGTTTTGACGGGAACTACCAACCCAGCACTTGTTGAAAGAAAAAGAAAGAAAGAAAATTAAATTAATTTGATCCAGGTTGACGTCATCAGCTGTTGCTGAAAACCATTCACTGTCTCACATAGGGTCGCAGCATTATGCTGAGCGATGGCCGTTTTGCGTGGATTTGACGTATATTTCCCCTCCAACTTGTTCTTTTTTGTGATTTATTTCTCTGATTCAATTTTACCGAAATAAAACGTATTTTCTTTCTTTCTTCTTTCGGACGGGCCCGTACCTTCATTGACGGACTACGAATGCCAAACCCAATAACCTAAGACAGATCGCTACTGAAGATAGATAGTACAATTCTATCTGTCCCTGTCAAACAAATAGCTGACAACACGTTATTAGTTCGCATACTTGGGCTTTGACGTTAATACCAGAGATTGATAGGTTTTTCTATCTCCAGTACGCCAAAATTGGAGATAGATACGTTATTGAGTTCGGCCGTAAAGAGTAGACCTCAGCCACGGACATGGATCTTGTGGTATAATTGCATTAAATTCTTACTAGTAACAATTACAAATCTTACAGATTATCTGTCCAATAGAAACGCACCAACGAGGCGCCTCTAATTACGGCTTAATACACTCCAACAGCGTTTTATAGCCCTATAAAATCCAACAATTGCCAAAACTTTTGTGTATCCACTCACAATAAACGTTATTACATCTGAACGTATGAGATAATAGACTTGGTTGTTTAAATGGTTGCATATTATTCACTCGTATATTCACGAGCAATTTGCAAAAGTGCTAGTTTACGACGCTCTTAAAGGGACATTATGACGGGGTCGTGTTAATGCGACATTTACCGACTAAACTCTGTAGAGGACCACGCACAAATTGTGCTGGTACCTACTGTCCATAAATTTTGATTGTCAAAGATGCTTTACATCAAGCGTCTTGTTATAATAGCTGGCAAGTTAGGAGGATATAATAGTCGTGGTGTGACGCTTGACGCTCGCGTAACTACAAAACTACTACTACCTAAACTACAAAAAGGCGCGAAAAAACACTGCCAAAAGAAGTGAACGTTTTGGATCTTCAAACATTTTTTTTTTTACAAATGGCGTTCTTATTTTCAACAAATGCTATCGTAATTTAATTAATAAATTAGGTTTTACTGGCTCTGTTTCGCTACTGACTCTGCTCTGCTGTGGTCATTACATAGTTACAATAAATTATAATTTTTGGTCTTACTCGAACGGAAACAAAGAACTTAATTATAACGTAAGCGTATTATCATACAGATTATGTTATTATAACATTTCACGGGATATAATAGGCTGATATTAACGCGCGCGCCGGTTGGTACAGCCTCAGGGCGGTGCAGCTTTCCAAACTTTGAATGAGCTCCTCCGCTCCGCATGGCAACTGGATTAGAAACGCTCCAGATTCCCATTGTCAATCCACGAATAATTGAATCTTACCTTCTTCTAAAACTTTGGCATCACCTGCATCTGGCCTATGTGAAAAAAATGGATCCCCATATATTTGGCGTCTCGTTACTCAATGTCTTCGTGTCTTTGTGTGTTCAAGACTATTCTGTAGCCTTGCGCGAATTTCGCCGCGGGCTACCCCAGTTCCGTATTGAGCAATTAAGCCCGTATTTATAGTGGGACAGTATTGATTTACGGCTATTCCGTTTCGGCGCTTGCGACGTTTCTTTGTTGTTGCTGGCGGCGTCTTCCCGCCAGGTGCGAGTGGTACTTTTTTCCTCGATAGCATTGTGGACGGTTTCGTTTCAAAGTACAATGGATGTGCGAGATTTGCACAAAAACTCGGTGTAAAAAGGGGGGTTGTTGAAAAAACTGTGGTTATGCAGAATGTCCAAACGTTAGTTCGTTGGACTGTAGTCGCGTGCCGCGAAGCTTTATTTTTAATAGTTTTTTTTGCATTGGTTTCATCCCAGGTGAAGGCGCAGCTTGACGCGCCGCGATTACGAATACAAACGATTTACATAATTCGTGATATTGTTTTATACATTATGTCTCGTTCACATCCTGCTGATTTATCCAGAAAACTGTTAGAGATATAGATTGACGGTTATTAAAAAATCGTTTTAGTCAAATTATTTAAAACATCATCTATTTTCGTTTGCCAACAAATAGTCACTAAAAACGATGCTTATTCTAAAGTGCCACGAAATCACAAGATTAATGCTTGTTATTCTTCTTTCTTTAACACTGCTTGACTGAAGAGGCTCTAAAATACAAAAATTTATTAGTAGTCTTTGCGTTACACGGTTTGAGTTTTATCTTCGCGTTTGCCACGTCAAGATTGCACCAAGTTACAAACGCGTAGGAGTGGGGATATTTTTAGTGCTGTTGTCGCCGCCACAGCTCAACAAAATTGACACAGTCTATCAATCTATTTGATACCCCTAAACAATGGTTCCCGCGCTTTTACGGGATGAATGATTGAACGAATGAATGGGTCGCTGCGGGCGTCTGATGACTGACTTTGTACTCGTGTGTATGACTAAATTAAATAAATATTTTATTGTACTGTGTGATTTTGAATGATGAGGTTCGTAAAAAGTCTTGTTACATTTATTTGTTGTGGTTTGGTAAACGGTTATTGATGGTTTTATGATTGGCTGGCTTTTGAATGATGGTAGAATTTCGCGTAGTTTATTAATAGTCTTTCATACAAAAAGCATTTTAAACGTAAAGAATATGTAGGTAATTGGATAAAACCACACTCCTAATGAGAAGTAGGAAGTTCTGCACGCGTTTTAAGACTATTAATAATGCACTAATCACTGTTCCACTGGCGCCAGATCTAGATAACGCCGCTGTGTAAATAAACATAAAAAATAATCAATTTTAATTACATCAAATATCATGTAAGGATTTCCATAATGAGCATGTGTTCGCAGCTGCTCGAACAGCTTAATATAAAACCTTATTTCCTTATTAATAAAATATTATTTCCATTCAGATGCACTTAGGCAAATGCATTATATATATCTAATCTAAATGTAACAGTTTGCATACTAGTTATCATTGACTTCGTTACTCTGTGGCTACAACTCCCGCTGTTGAAAAATAACGTCTAACAATAACAGTTCCATTTCACGCAGTTTCTGTCAGTGCAGTTTTTTTTTTTTCTCTCTAGCCAGATGTAGCAGCATTTTACATAGATCAACTGCCTATCTGACCACATCGTGGCATCGTGTTACCCAGTTATTGGGTAACACGATGTCCTTGTTAAGACTGGTTGACAGACTTTTGGGTTTCTGAGTAGGTATCCGTAACGACTGTCAAAGAGCGACGGCTTGACGAGCTTTCCGAGGCACGTAGGGGTTTCTACATGTAAAAGATGGTCACCCATCTTGGAACCAACCGCGGTAAGTGCAGCTTTACTTTCGACCGACCCGTGCATCTGTTATCATTTAGCCACAAGCCCCTCCCTTTCATAAAACTAATTAGTCTAACTTAATTAGCCAGGTTCCGTTGCCATTTCATTAAGTATAAGTAACATTCTTTGTTTTCAAAGTTCAAGCCGTATTTGCGGCAAGAAGGAATCCAAATATCTTTTACACAGTAAGCCTCCTCAGGAATGCAAGTCCGTTAGTCTATTGATGCAGGCGCGCGATCTTCGGATATTTGCGACGACGTATCGCCTGCAAGCGCGCGGCCACTCAAACAATTCGTGTTGTAATCCAACATTTTTTTAACTCTGTAATGTATACCGAGGAAAAACTGTGTAATTGCACATTGCGAAATATCTGCGGGACTATTATTAGTTTTTGTTCATAAACTTTCGAAGAAGCCAGCCGGCTGCCTCAAAATCATCTGGATGTAAACATTGTATTACACTTTACTGGTAATTAACATCGGAGTACACACACAGGAGCCGTATTTCCAAGTTGCCAGCAATATTACGGTAACAGTTTTTGTCACGTTTAACGAAAGCCGGTTGACATTTAATTTCAAATATCGAACAGTGTCCACACGAAAGCGGAGGGGATCTATAAAAATCAATCACTAGACTGAGCTAGCGAAGGATAAAAATAACGTTTCACAAAATTGCCTGTTTCGTATTTTCACTTCTTTTCGTCTCCCCAGCTTGTTTGGACAGGCCTCTTGGCTAAGAAAGTTTTTAAAAAGTACGAATCTTCGGATATTAAACCTATTTTTGGGGTGGGGCGTCTTTGCAATGTTTTATAGTGTCTAGACTAATTCGGTAAATTGTTACTTGGGAGTTGGCGAAGTATCTTAGGTCTTAAAACTTTGGTAATCGATTGGAGCCTATTAAACAGCCTTTACATTAGTTATATTGAAACCTGAAGTTTTAGATAACCCCATCATTCCGAAAATAGGCAAGTAGGGATCTTATCTCATTAGTAACTAAGTACTATCGCATAGTCTCGAAACCATAATGAGATAAATAAATCATACTTTTTTTTCTTATTATAAAATGGCCACAATACTACTATTAAGTATTTATTTTGATGAATACGGTCATGTTTAAAAATGCGTGTGTAGTGGCGTACAATCAGCGCTTACGTTAGTAAGCGCTGATTGTACGCCACTTAAAAATCTCTCACTAAAAGCAACCAGCGAAACAGTTTACAAATTTAAGCAATTCATTTGAAACATAACGTCTTTATTAAACAAATAAAAACTTCTCAATGTTTCAGCACATTAAGTTTACGTGTGGGGGGCCAATGCTCGCGTTTCTACGCTACTCTTACGGGATATTACGAGGAGTCGGCTCGTGCTAACTCAAACATGTATGTATAACTAACTAGTATGTATTAAATATTAATGGGAGATCGTTAGCTCACACGCGACCGCGGCTAGCCGGGAAGTAGGTTGTAAAGGCGCTTTTTATGGACTGAATAAAATCTGGCTCGGAGCTCGGCCCCTCTGTGCAATATGGCCGTCTCGAGGGTGACAACTTGTTTTCGATGTTAAATTAATTGCCTAGCAGCAGGACCTTAGGGAGTGACGCAGACTTACTGCAATTTAATTTGCTCTTGAAAGTTTTTTTTCCCGCCAATTGTATGTGTTTTACGACAAAAGTAGTAGGTACCGTCAAACCACAGGATAAACGGTTAAAACCGTTACAGCTGTACTAAAAATACACTTATTTTTTATTTGTTAGGTACCTTACCTACTGGGAAAAACTCATGATGTTGGTCTAGTCTAAAATTAATGCTTAATCAATAGGTGCCTGTACCTATCGACACGGAGGGAAATACCCGAAACAGAGATATTTTGGTTTTATTTTCCTTGAAGGAAAATTTGAAAAATTCTCTGAATTTTAGAGACAAGATTTTAATTATAGACTCGATTATTGAACAGTCGAGTTCTTGAATGAATTCAAAAGAACTCGAATGAATACGATTAAATGATTCAAAGAATTGATTTTATGTAACTTATTAAACTTTTCTCTACAAAATACCGTTGTAAACAAAATATTCACTGGCAAGTTGTCTCTACTTATATTATGATTGATAAGTTAAAGTCTTAATTAATGAAGAATACAAACCTTATTTTTGCTGTTAATTCATTTCGCATCCGCAATTATCGTGTGGGCGGCATTGCCTGCCAGACTGTGTGAGGTCTACCTTAGAGCTGAATGGCAACACTTTTTGATTCTTTTTCGAATTAACAGAACATATTGAACATCACGCCTATTTTCTCTGAAGGGTTAGGCAGAGGTGTACCTATAGTACAACCACATTTCGCCAGTTATGTTTAAGTCCCATGTAATTGGGGGCGTGCCTTTTGCCATCAACCGGGCACAAATCCAGACACCGGGCTGCCACTTAGAAATTCCAGAAAGAAAAACCCAACAAACACTTAGCTCGACTAGCCCGACCCGAAAATCGAACCCAGGACCTCATGCTAAGTAGTAGCGCTTGCGACCACTACACGAACGAGGCAGTCGAATTAACAGAAATGTAATAATAAACTCGTGTTTGTTAAAAGACATGACAGGCGCGTGCAAACTCCGAGACGTTAGTGATGTGATGAACCATTACGAATGATTTGCATAATCGACTAATATCCACTATTCAGTTCCGAATAGCCATTATCGATTTATCAAATTAAAATGAATGTTGATACGGTTGTTATTGCTTATTTCTATGGTTTAATCAAGCCGCGGTTTTATGTCTATGCTTAATTAGATTATATTCTCCAAGTTTTATTTCTTAATTGAGTAATTAAATAGAGTTTTAATATCTCTGCTATCAAACTGACTTTTTTGCCATAAATTATCTATAGTTAAGATACCACAAACGACTTCAATACATTGTAAGTTATTTTTTACTCAGTGTCGGTTACACAAGTAATAAAAACAGTATAATTAATCAAATCATTACGTAACTAAATAATCCATTACTAGTTATTAGTCATCATGGCCGCCCATCACTAGGTGTCTGGCAGCAACTTCGCGCCTAAATTTGAAATGAGAACGCGTGAGAAAACGCTCGCGGCTCGTCTTGAATTACAAACTTCGGAATTTGAATGAACGGCTTTAAAAAAAAAGTTACTTGGAAACGAGTCTTTTTTTGCTTGTTACACGAGTAAGTAAGTACTTTCTAGGTGCGCTGTGATAAGGAAAAACTACATTTAATTTACCTTGTAAATCAATTTATACTTGATCCAAAATGTCAAGAACCTACATTAAAGTATGTTTGCGGTCAGGCTAGCTGACTCGTGTGTCGGTCGAACTGTTCTTAGCACGCTTGATGGATGTTGTAAGAGCAGCGGTAAAAAATAACTTGTGATAATTTTAGCGAAGAGGTTTCATTACAACGCTTTTTCTCTTTTTCTCTTCTACTCTTAAAATTAGTTAATAGTTTTAAGCATCCTACTACCATTTTTAACTGATTACAGGAACAATAATGACATGAATACCATTCAAGTGCCCAATAATTTGCAAGTAAACGCAACAGAAATGCCATTCCCATTGCTTGCATGATTTGATATGATTTATCAGACAGTATCATAACCCGTTTATTATTTCTTACACCTTTAAAATTAACTTCCCTATTAATAAAACTTTCCTGAGCTATTATGACACAAGTCATGTGTACAAAAAATATATATAAAATCGTATCTAATCCCCTTATTTATCCGTACAGGGGACGCTTTGTTTTTTTTACCATCAAATTGCGCCATAGAATCGGAACACGTGCTGTCTTGAAGAAATTACGGGTTCTAGAGACGTTCGATATAGTTTAGTTTGAGACGGACTGGGGTGTGTTGTGGTATGGTGGCCAAGCGTTCTGAGGGATTTAGGATAGACTCATAATAATATGCTGTGCTATTCAATACGTTGATAAGTTACTGCAGATCGTTTTTGGTCAAAATTTTTGTACGTGTTTAAAGTTTTGAGGGGCAGTTCCCGTGTTTTTATGAACGTTCACATCCTAATCTGTCTAATACCCATATTTTAAATCAAAACCTCATACGTTCCTCGAATTGACTCAACCTCACTTAGGTGGTTTGATAATAGTTGCAATTTTACTCCTTTCTCCAAACAGTTTCCAAAGCCGAGGTGAGTTTGAGTTGAGGAATCAACTGTCAAATATATGGTACTACGTCGGCATGTAGTACCTTGAAGCTTCCTTGTGGTAGCTAACAAGCCTCTAATTTGCACACATTTTTGACAAGTTTTGGACATTGATTGTCGCTGTGATGAGATGTCGAATTCAATTTGAACGTATTTTAAGTACGAGAATTTGTAGATTCTTCTGATAAATTACTAATTATTAGCAGCCTTTAACTGAAATACAACATATTATGGTTTCGTTAAGAAAGCCAGATGATAATTTCCTCATTGTTTGAATTACATGTTCTACTTTACAAACTTGTATTGTTCAGGAAATATATACCTACATGTCGCAGTCTCTGTTATAATGTGTCTCCGCAATGGTACAAAAGAGTTAATATGTGGCATGTAACTCAGGAATAACAGACAGACCAGTCTCACTTCCACCCTAGCATTAAATAATAACTTTTAATCGTCATATTTATGACTAAACTTGCTTTAATCATAACCCTTCCCCTTGGAAGTCTTAAATTTTTACGACATTCCTTTTTGTTGAGCGATTGTCGAAATTAGCGTTTGTAGCGGCACAGTCCACGGTAATGGGATCGTTTGGTCACATTATACATGAGCAGGCAGCGCCGGGTGCGGCAGATGGCTTGGCTCAGACGTTCCCTTTTCAATTGCCCATCTCTGCCAAGCACCCATTTTTTTGCCCCCAAACTGATTGTGATCACTACTATTGTAACTTCCATTGTGTTACGCATCATTGTTACGTACGGTGAAACTCTTAGGTTCTCCGCTTTTCTAAGGCATATTGCATTTGCAAATTTTCTTTTTCTATGAGTTCTATGAATCTGTGGGAACCATTTTGCAATTTGGGATTAGGATTGAGGGTAATGCAGGTAATGTGTGTGGATTTCGATCGTGAGATGTCGATTACATCTTTGATTTTGATGTATTGTGTTACAGTTTTAAAGCTCCCGTTTTGCGCTAATAGTGGTTATTGTTAGGGTACATCATTTAAATAGGAGTTTGTTCTTTGTTATTTATTCAGGGGCTGGTCTAATATTTGATGCCTGTTGGTATAAATAGTCGTTTTGGCTTTTTAAATAATGCGGTTAACGTTCTCTGATTACACAGCGTAGCACATAGTAGTAACATAAGTCAAATTATGCGCATTTAGCTTAGCGAATAAAATCAGCGGGTTATGCACAAACAACTGCATATTTTAGTTTGCCTTACCACCCCCTTTTCCCACTCTCTTATCCACCAAAACATTATTTTAGTTGTCTAACGCCAAATATTACAAATTCATCGTTTATATTTTTCTTCAAAGGGAATCCTACCCTTTCAATAGTCATCGGCACCCTCCTGCTGCTTCAAGTGTCTGAGTTAAACACTCAGAATCAAGTGGCCCACTTCTACCTTGTGCCAGTTCACCGCAAAAACTTGTGCTTCTTGTAGTTTGTACTTAATTTTATAGCTTTCGTTCTAAAAAGTCGGTAGTAAAAAGCCCTTTCAATGTCTGTTTGTTTAACATTTCAGTGTATCGGAACAAACGGATCACGTAGCGATGATAATATGAATTCATGCCTCACGGTTCTGTGACCCTTTAAGCCTCTATTTGGACATGTCTGACGTCTTACAAGATTTACTCTAAGTTCGTTACTGGGCAATTTCGGAGGATCTTGTTACCTGATGATAATTGTGGAAAGAGAGAGACAGTCCTATGTGCTTCGATTGCAGAAGGATACACATTTTTATTCACAGCACTTTATGGCAGATTGAATGAGCTCTTGGTGCATCTAATATTGATGCTGTGTCGCACAAGTGAAATATCGACATTTCCCTTGTGCGACAGGCAACGAACCGGACGAGGCAACGGCCCACTGAAGTCTATAAACAGAATATAAAACTGCTTATCATTAAATCAGTCCATAATCTCTTTAAAGCTCCCATTTTATTACATGTTCGCCCGGGCATGACTATTCGCCATATGTCTCCGAATGTTAATGTCCATTCATTTCATAGAAAGCTTCGATGGCATTTCCCACCCATTACATGACGTAAGCACCGCCCAAATGTTCAAATTGAGTCATAAATCTTGCGCTACGTCTTCATTTTAAATTCGCCAGTTGTCCATTTTGTGCCTAACAAAATTAGCGGACAATTTTTAGTTCCCCACCTTCGGATTCGAGTCACGTATGGACAGTTAAAGCGCATCTAGCATTCGGGGGCTGGGTTTAATCTCGGAGGAATGTTCGACGCTCATAACAACGCCAGTTCTGACTTATGAACCGACAAACGCGCCGGATTTGAATAGTACGCGACGAGACGGCGTCAACCCCTTCCTGATGAGGTACATGCCTAGATGGAATCCTTCCGGAGGCTCGAAATTAGGAAGTCGCTGTAGTCTAGTCAGATATTCAGCTCGGCTATTTGCATTCGCTCCTACGCTCAGACATTCCTTCTGACATGAATGTTATATTTTTATTTGAATTAAACGACTTCTGAAATTAATTGTTCAAACGCTTGTATAACCTATTGTTTACCCAAGTTTGTAAATACAGAGATTTGGTGTTATTTAATTACGGAACCGTTTCCCGAAATAAAACTCCCAGTATTGTTACAAAAAAAAATTATTGCTTCTTCAAAAAAAAACATTTTCATATTGTTGATTGTTTTTCTACGGCTGACACGTAGATTAAAATAAATTTTAGGAATGAAAGGCCATTGAGGTTATATTATATTACATTTCTGGGAAGTCTGACTTGCGGATCTTTGACAATAGATCCACCATGGTCACGTAGTTACTTGCTATGAAAATGTTTGTTGGTGTCAAACTAACCGCGGTCAGTACAACTGCGCCGGTCGAGCGTTCCTGAACGGTTGGTTGGTTCATGTAGGAGCAATTATATTTTACCGTAGATAAGCTTTAATTTTTACTAGACCGCCTTTTAGCAAACTAGGTAGACCGTAGTACGTTCTAATTTTACGCCACTTTTTGTCGATAATTCAGGTGATTTAATGCGTCATTATCGTTATTGAATAGGTACTTACAATATTTTTTTTTTACCCTGAAATTATGCTATGAATTATTTTTTATAATGGATATTCGTTATTTCAGTCGGAAGTTATTTTTATCAAGTCTTTGATGAATAGAATTCCTTCCTTCCTTCTATGTCTGCTTTGACAATACACTGAACATAATTGACGGTCAATTTTTCTCGACGGTCTTCTGTGATTTAATGATATTGAATAATTTTAACAAAATCCTCTTCATTCTTATAGTCCTTACAATGGCTAGCAATTCTCATTTGAATGAATTGCTTAACGGCGGGCCATATTTTAACTTTTATGGCAATATGTAATGTTAGTAGTCTATATTTGTTTTTGTTATTGAAGTACTGAAACCCTAATTGCTTGTTTGTCATCCGTTATTCTGTGACTTATTTCTGTTTCCCCTATGTTTTATTGGATTAAGTGCTCTTAATACCGAAATGAAGTGCAAATAACACTTTTCACCTTCGCCCCCTCTTCCAAGGTTTCAGGGTATTCTAAATCTTATCCATTATTGTGCAATAAACAATATTTTCGTCTAGACTGTATAAAAATATATCAGAGGTCTAGGTATTGGGGATTCCAATTTAATGGCGTTGTTTGCCTTTATGTGTTTTGTTTTATAACTTATTTTCCAGCTACAATTGCTTCTTATATCGTGGGGGATGCACAAATGTTATTTGTACCTAACTCTTTAATGGCACTCGCGTATGTGTTCCGGAAATTACTAGACGTAGACAGATTTATCGCTATGGTAATTCCGTCTACAATTCAGCACTAAAAGTATCCTCACGAAAAGCGTAACTTTTCGTATATTATTTGCTCCATTTACAGGCCTTAACATACCGATCTAACTTAAATATCACATAGTTCTATTTTTAGCACTCTCCTCTCTAAACTCAAGGTCTGTTTGGATATGAATGAATGTGACAGATTATCGATTATCGTGAACGTGGCGTCCGACCAATCATGCTTATCCAATGTTCGGAGTAAATATTGGTTCGGCGCATACCGGGAATTTGGACACACTAAAACGATGTGCGAAGAGCCTTTAATATTTAAAAGGGTGTAGTATTGGATACGGTACGGGATGGTATGAGATGGAAGGTGCTGTTTAATTAATGCGCATTTCGACTAGTTAATATTATCGAGGCTAAATTTGTTTTGGTTTTGTGCAAAAACATTGTGTGTGAGTATAGGAATTTGTCAAGGGTCATCAAACAATTAATTCATTTGAATAATTTCTAGGAAGATTCATACATTGGTAGATTGAAATGTATACAGGTTGGCAATTATTTGTTCATCTCTAAGTCGGCTGTCCACATGCTCAAAATCCGTCTTTTGTCAATGAAATACAGCTTTTATCCAGCTTTTCCGTATAACTGATTTCCAAAGAAACAACTTATTAATTTTGTTTGTCCGTTCGTCCGACGGCTCGGACTTATGTTTGGTTATTGGTTCCGATATTCTACCGATCGCCGCTACCTGCCGCTTTACCTGAGCGCTTGCGCATATTGTTGTTGTTCTCTTTAACCGGCCGTTCTTTGAATAGCGATGTTACAAAAATATTTTAAGGAATCCGACACAAAGTAAACTTTCTATTTTTTTCGAGAAAGTAGGCAATTGGCGTATCTGTTGTTACAAATTTTAGATTTTATTGTCAGTTTTGCTTCATCCACTGTCATTTTTTTTGTTGACTGTTAAATTATCTTATCATTCGCGTCAGTAACGACAACCACTCTATGAACATTGTTTTTAAACTACATATTTTCCTTTCAAAACTATTTCAATCAACCAATCAACTCAGCCTATCGCTCTGTCCACCGCTGGACATAGGCCTCTCCCAGGCTGCACCACAAAACCCTGTCCTCCGCATCCAGTTTGTCATAGCCACCTTCAGGTCGTCGAACCGTCTAGCTGGGGGTCGTCCCAAACTACGAAAAATACTTATTTATACTTAATTAAAAACTAAACTGATAAACGTAATGAAAATACATCAACTCCCCCACCAACTGTCTAACGAAAAGACAAGCTTCAAAAAACATGCATGTAACAGACACGGATACCTCTACATATGTACACGTTCTACACAATTACTTGAGGTTTATGATCTGTACCTACACTAGCTTTGTAGCGTCGGCCCGTCAAAATAGACACGCAACGCCATACATCCACTGTTTGATAACTGCAACGATGCAACGTTAAACTGAGTACGTTGATCGTAAAACGAACCTCAGTGCAATGTTATTAAACGTGTTGTCTGTTTTATTGGCATATATTAAATTGGTATTGACATGACATTGTTTTATTGCTATTTTGGTGGGTGACGTGAGCGGGTATTTAGTCGGTATTGGGGGTTAACTGAAAAGTATGGGTCTTCATCATTATTGTTTAATATTGTCGATGTCTTTGATCTCCAAAGTCATACGATATATGTATTGCGCAGGATTATGTGTGATAGGGGGGTAGTTTTTTTTCTCTCTAGAATTCTTAGAATTTAGAAAGAACTTACCAGGTTTCGTTTTTAATCATTTAATCGTCAAAAATGTATGGTTAAACAGTCGCTAATCATTACTTAACTATAAGCAACGTTTATAATAAAGGGGAAAGTGAACAAATAAGGCGTTATTGGATGATTTCTTAATTGTATAAGATTTAGGAGTTTAATAACATAACATAACATAACATCACGCCTTGTTTCCCCGAAGGGTTGGGCAGAGGTGTACCTATAGGAGTTTAATTTATATTTTATTTACTTAATTTCGTATTAAATTAGCGAAAAGGCTAGATTGTAATATGAATAAAATAGGTATCACCAACTTACACTTTAAGAAAGAAAAATAAAAGTCCTTAATCACTTATTTCATTATTTTTATTGTATTATTTTTAGTAAGAGTATGTGTTTTAATAACATGAATCATTTGATTGCTATTCGACGAACTCCTTACCTCAATCATTATAAAAAGCAGTCTGAAATTCAATGACGTGCACTTTATCTGCGAGGGCCCACTAGTTCTTCACCGTTATGAAAGCAAAGATAAGAACACATCAAGTACTTGACGTACCTACAAGAACTATACTTACTTACTAAGTACCTAGACATTTTACAAGGTGCACGAACGTTGAAAATTTATTTTTAAAAGGTCAGCGGTCTCTTTGGTGCTGTTTTATAGTATTTTTAACCATTCTTTATCAATTTTATGACGTCAGAGTGTTCCGGCAGTTAGGGCACGCATCGCCAACCCTGTGGCTGCAGGTGTGGCGTGAACATCATGATGTTGTGTCTGTTTGAACATTTTTTTGAATGATGGGTAGTGGCTTTTTGTGAGCGGTGCTCTGGTTGAACTCCGGGTGCGAGTTTTTAGTTCGATTCTAGAGTTTGAGGCGATATCCTTCCATTTTTACGGGATTTAATAGTTTGTTCTTAGAATTTAGAAACTGAATGTTATCTAAAGGGATCGGTTGCATCCTGTTCTGGTTTCTGAGAATTAAAAGTTGCCCTTCTCATAGGCGAAGGACGGGCTTAGCATTTTAAGCACCCCATTTAATCTAATCTACGTTAGTCTTTCACACCTTAAGCAGATAGGAACTTAAGTAACAAACCGGTTGATTATACAGCGTCATTACTAGTACTGACTTTATAATACATGAATCCATTTCTACTACATATATTATAAATTCGAAGCCAACTGACTTTCTGTCTGACTTCTGTGGTTTATGCGTCAAAACGTTACATACGTTAACGTTTTCATCAGTTAGTAAACCACGGCAAGGAGATATGGCATTGCTGGGGATGAACATAGGCTACATAATATCTCAAAAATAATTCAAAAATAATTATCATCATCGACCATATCACCCGATATAGTCGATGATAGTTATAATAAATCCATTTAAGTAGATTACGATTAAGATTCAAAAGCTTACTGTTTGTAAGCCCGCAGAGCGTGAAGCTGCCATGGATTTTTGCAATTTCGAACATTAAAATCAAAATGTGCATCGCGATGTAGGTACTCGTATGTTAATAAGTTTAATAAAGTTGTCTGCGCATTAAGGAGAGTCCGTAGCCCGTGGCCCGAGCCGCTAGACCGTGCTCACATTAATATTTTGAATAAATTACAATTTCCCATCGTAAAGGAGGTATGAATAAGAATTAAGTGTTTTTATTGGCTGCACCGCTGTACTATAATGCCCGGGCTACACGAAGCTAGTTATTCAAGCTAGGATAGCAAGATAATGCCAGTAATTTAGCAAGCTAGTCACTCGTGTTCACATAACTATCCTCATTTTTAGGATAGTAAACCAGTGGAGATTGGCACAAGAAAGGAGATGCCTATGCTCAGTAGTGTGAAAACGGGCTGTGGATAGGGTTGCCAGCTCTTGTTAGTCTGTTAGTTAGTCTAATCTGGAAATAAAAATAAAAACTCGTTTTCGACTAATAAATTTAAAAATCATACCTCCTTTTGTCTGAGCCGTAGTCGGGTAAAAACTCTTAACTGCCCATTTCGAAAATTGAAAAACGTTTGCCTTGACATGTTCTTCATTTAAGCGGTTTCTTTCGTTTGTACATATTATATCTAATACTATACTAAAATAAAACACGCTCGCAGGCTATTTTCTTCAATGTGTCTCCAACTCAGTTTTCAACTTTTGAGAAAAATTGTGCCCACCTCTAATTTACTCTTTTATTTGATTCAACAATGCTGTCTTGAACAGCCAATAATTTGAATTTAAATTCCAGGAGATTTAAATTTTCATTGCTGAATTCCGGAAGACTACCGGAATTCCGGGGGAGGTGGGAACCGTAGCTGTGGATGATGATGAAGCTGGTGATCTCACTAGCTAGAGCTAGTAGCGTAGTGTCTCCCCTCAACAGATTTTATGATCCTGGCTTGTCTACTAGCCTTATGTGGCAAGCCAAACTATTACCCCGTCGATCCATAATACACCACGGAGTCTGTCACTGCAAGACTAGCTTAATGTTTACTAGCATCGTGCTACTAGCTCTCGCATGTGCTAAGTCAACATAGCTAGACAGAATATTTATGTAGAAAATTTCGGAATATTTATTCACTCTGTAGCTCAAATTTTGTGTAATATTATATTGTAATGTGTAACTGTTTTTTTATTGCCAAATAAATAAAATGTGTATAAAATTTCGCTTGCTGTCCCCGCTTAAAATACTAGTTTCGTGTAACCCGGGCATAATACGTGTTTTGAAATCATTTTCGAGTCCATGCTGATATCGTTTTAATAGTCCTCTGACATTGCAATGGCTTTTATGAGGCATTTAGGTTCTATGCTAGAGATCACACAAATAATGGAAAATATAAAGCGCTGTTAAACTCATATTGCCGTGTCATATTATAAATAAGTTAAAATATATAATATCGTAACGCTACATAATACTGGCTATTAAGTGGTTAACCCTTGCGTTCATTACGAGAAAGCGCTTAAAGAGCTGCAATTAAAACGCATAACTTTTAATCTTTATATTAAAATTTAAAAACACTGCACTTTTTCACTTATTACTTAATTTTACATGACATTTGATTGAAAGCATTTTTTCTTCGCTAAAAACACTTTTAAATATTCTACGGTAATTTTATTTTAAGCTATAATAAACACTCCAAGACGGTTAAACTATCACGCGAAATATATTGCAGTACATTGCAACCCATCTTTAATGCACCAAGAAATTTATTACAGCAAACGGAGCGATAAACTGAAAAATAAATTGGGTGTCGCCATAATACTGTGTTACTTAGACCGAACACTATTATTCGATTAAAGAACGTTAAGAACGTATGGGAGTAAACGGGAGGCGATTTCTTTACGAATTTATTGTTCGCGCGCCGTTTTCGCGTCGTATTCAAAAGAGTTATTGGATATTGTCGATAGGCACGTTATTGTTCGGCTTTAGAGGGGGGCGCTCCACTCTGTGTTATCTTTTTCGAAATGGCAATAAATTTTAAATGAATCGCCGTGTGATTGCGATCGTTGAAGTGGTTATCGTTTTGAGAATGTTCTTTTGTGTGCCGGCTGATGTGATCGACGCCGCTTATTGGTGTATACGGAACCTTAATCGACTATAACAGTTCCGTATAGCTTTAATTAAGAACTAAAAGCGGTTTGTTGTTAAGAACGTAGGTGTTCTTTCTGTGCTATTAACTTTAGTTGTAGTGTACGTCTTGAAAATTTATTTTTTCTTTTTGGTGTTCCACTCAGATTTGGCGATTTCGTAATAAAGTCAGCATTATTTAATTTACTTATAGTAGGTAACGTTACCAGAAGTTATGTTAAAAGCGATTGCACAAGATCTACCAGTAAATTGCTCTGACTAGTCACGTCCATACTAATATTATAAATTCTGTCTGTATGTTATCTTTTCACGCTTAATCCACTGAACGGATTTCAATAAAATTTTGCAAGGGGAAAGATGTAATTCTGGGGAAGAACATAGACCAGTTTTCGTCCATGTAGCAAGTTCCCTTGGGATAGTTTATGACATCCACGCCCGCGAAGCCGCTGATATATATGCTAGTAATTAATAATCTACTATTCCACTCAATACAAAGCTTTTAGGCACCGCATTACACCATGAAACCTATCTGACGATGACTAATCACTAAACACTAGTGCTGTAATGGTACTTCGCTTGTCCACAAGTACTATGGCAACTCATTGCCCTTAGTTGACACTTTCAATTTGCGCGGGAAGAACACCAGCTGCGGCTGTTTCCGGCATTCCTTCTATGTAAATCATTTTAAATAGCAATTCCGGATGAATTTAAATGGCGGAAATAATGCAGTTTAGTTCTGAAATTTGGATACGCGACGTGCTGGAAACGTGAAAACGTTTTATTATTTTTGGAAGTCGTATTCTGTATTTTTAACAGATTTCTTAGAACAGTGGTAACTTCTAAGTATTTCTTGCGAGTTGTGATTATTTTCCTTCATAAATCGCATTCATATGAATGCGATTTATGAAGATGCGAAGTTGATATCAACTTCGTGTAAATGAGGAAGGTGTGAAGGTGAATGCATTTTTTTTATTTATTTAACCATTTATTACACACATTTAGACAGACAAGAAGAATAAAGAGAACAGAAAAGTACGTACAAAGGTAATGCGATAGGAGAGAATATGATAGATGTAGACAACGTGTGTAAGAGTAAAAGAGAAAACAAAATAAGTACAAACAAACGAAACAATTCACTAATTTAAAAATAAACATACAATGTTATAATATACTAGTTTATAAACATACTCGTACATACTTCTGAAATAAAAATCTTCTACGAGGGCGGCACTGAAAATTTCGGGAATCAAGGAAGTGACACAACATTACTATTTAAAAATGTATTTATTGCTTTTCGAAGTATTCTCCGCGAAATTTGACACATTTTTCCATACGATGGAACCAATCATTGAAGCAACCATTCCATTCGGAAGTTGGGGTCTCCAAAATGGCCGTTTTGTAGGCGTCCACAGCTTCTTCAGGTGATGAAAATCTCTGTCCACGCAATTTATTCTTTATTTTAGGGAAAGTATAGAAATCATTAGGGCTTAGGTCGGGGCTGTACGGCGGATGGTCTAATAATTCTATGTTTTCTTGCTCTAAAAACTCTTTTGTTCTGTGTGCGGTGTGAGAACTCGCATTGTCGTGATGGAGGATGATGCGGCGGTTGCAGTTCTCTTTACGGAGTTCAGAAGCGACCTGTGGCAAACAAATGCTAGCATACCATTCTGCATTAACCGTTCTTTGTCCCTCAAGAGGAATAGTCGTAACATGGCCGGTTTTGGAGACAAACGTGGTCACCATTTTTTTTGCAACACTCCGTGAACGAACAATTTTTCTTGGCTTTAACTCATTTTCGAACACCCAAACTCGTGACTGGTTTTTTGTTTCGGGTTCGTACGCGTATATCCAGGATTCGTCACCTGATAGGATGTTGTATACAGCATTTGAGGATCCAGCGTGGAATCTTTCGAGAGTTCTGATGCACCAAGTAACGCGAGCCGCTTTTTGCTCTTCACAGAGCGAATGCGGTATCCATCGGGAAAACAACTTTTTTACACCTAATTGTTCCTGCGAGATTATTTGTATTTGACTCATGCCAATGTCTAAAGTTGCCTGAATTTCGCGGTATGTCACATGTCGATCTTCCTCAATCAGCTTACGCACAGGATCAACGTTTTCTTGGGTGACTGCAGTTTTTGGACGACCTTGACGGGGATCGTCACTGAGCTTGATACGTCCACGTTGAATTTCAGCAAACCAGCGATAAATTGTGGTTTTGGATGGGGCTTCATCACCAAATGCAGAAATCATCCGGTCAACACACTGCTTTTGTGTTAAACCACTTCGAAAGTCATAATAAATCATCGCTCTTGAATTTTCTCGAGTCAATTCCATTTTCTCAACGACTAAACAAGTTTGACAAAACCTTGTGACAAGACCGAGAATCTTTTTTAAAATAAATAAATGATATTCGATTTTTAAAACCAAGGAGTTCTCAATTAAAAAGATTTTAATATGACAGGAACAGTGAAAATATTCCATTCCCGATACTTTTAGTGCAGCCCTCGTATATTTTGTTGCATTTCTTTAACTTATTTTGTGTTATCCTATTTTCTCTGCTCTGTCTTTCCGGACGTTAACTTTGTATTTCAAAATTATTAAACATAAATTATTACATAAACAACACATTTTATTGACATAAACAACATATTTTATTTACATAAACAAGGGATAATGACGACGCCACCTTGACCAGCTGCTATGACATAATTCGTTTCACCCATCACTCCTTCGATACTTCAAACGAAGTGGTTCATCAAATTCATCAATACCTACACGTCTTTGAAGTACCGCAACTCGTTTTCCTCATTCGATTCTAACAATACGATAAACAGCTGACAATCAAACTAGAGTCCTAATCAACATACAAATGTACTAACAGTTGAGTATTCCGATAATTTCAAGTAACACTTGTAATGTGGCACTAAACTGTTTCTTTTAAAACAGTTGAAAAAGAAACACATTTATAAATGTAACAGATACAATGTTACAGAATCAAAGTGTAACCTTTTAAATGTGTTAATAAGGGTTAATATGTGAAACATAAGTAAGTATTCTGTAACATTTATTAAGGTGATTTTATACCTTATCAAGTATTATGTTGTACTCATGAACATATTTCATATCACTCATATTATTGTTTGTTTCACTGCCTCGTTGGTCTAGTGGTCGCATGCGCTACTGCTGAGCATGAGGTCCTGAGTTCGATTCCCGGGTCGGGCAATGTGTTAATGGGTTTTACCATCCTAAATTTCTCAGTAGCAACATGGAGTCTGGATTTGTGCCCGGTTGATGGCAATAGGCTCGCTCCCTCATTACATGGGACTTAAACATTAACTGGTGAAATGTGGGTGTACTTATAGGTGTACCTCTGCCCAACCCTTCCTGAAAATCAGGCGTGATCTTATGGAACAGTCGATTATTCCGTGTGGCACTAACCGACCATTACTAACTTACCCCATCAAGCATTGTGTTCTACCTACTCATTAACATTCAATATCACTCATATTATTGTTTGTTTATCAACAATTCAACATGGCTGCGGAAGTGCGTGTAAGATCCCAATAACCACAACAATATAATATAATAAAAAAATAGAAAATAAAATACGCACGTGCTTGTGATTGTTATATTTTTATAGGGTTATAAAATAATAGGGAGTTCTCCATCTAAGCACTATTTAAATGTAAAAGTTTGCATGTTTCGATGTTTGCTACTTAATCACGCAAAAACGGCTGCACGGATCTGGATAATATTTGGCACACGGATAGTTTATAACCTGGATTAACACATATAATACTTTCTATCCCGGCAGTAAGTTCCCGTGGGATTATTTCCTAAATCTACGCGAGCGAAGATCAATAAGTACGAGGAAAATTAAAAGTTGATTATTTCATGTGTTGATATTTCCTTAAGGTTTTCTTAAACGAAATGTTAGCGGTGCGTGTATCACGTTACACGATAGTCTAGTTAGTTATTCCCGGTAATAAATCATACCAATAATGTATTAGGTCAAACTATTATCAGAAAACTGGCAGTATTCGGTTTTATTTCTTTTGTTGAAACGATACTTATTGTGTTGAAAAATAACAAGTCATTGTTTTGGTGTAGCCATGTCAAAATAGTCTTCTTTCGAAAGTAATTGTCGACAAGGGGATCATCGTCCAGATACTAGGAAAAAAGTCGAGAACGATGGAACGAAGTTCCTTTCGCTTTATTTTATTATGTATTTTAAATAACAGGCGCAATGAAATGAATTAACAACATAACATAACATCACGCCTTGTTTCCCCGAAGGGTTGGGCAGAGGTGTACCTATAGCACACCCACATTTCAATTAACAACGTTTGAGAGTAATTACTTAAATAAAATAAAAAAAGTGGTGACGGTCAAAATGTTACAATTTTTTCGGTCTACCTCTCATTCCCGAAGTGTGCAGAGTATAACGTGTGTTAAGAAACTTCGTTCCAATGATTTAAGTTACTTACTTAATATTTGTTAAATTTTATTAGAAAATGCCTCTACCTCGTTGGTCTAGTGGTCGCAAGAGCTACTGCTGAGCATGAGGTCCTGGGTTCGATTCCCAGGTCGGGCATAGTGATATTGGGTTTTTCTATCTAGAATTTTTCAGTAGCAGCACGGAGTCTGGATTTGTGCCCGGTTGATGGCAATAGGCTCGCCCCCTATTACATGGGACTTAAACATAACTGGCGAAATGTGGCCTAACCCTTCTGGGATTACAGGCGTGATGTTATGTTATGTTATTAGAAAATAAACGCAGGAAGTGAAACACAAAAAATATTTCCATGGGCAACGAAAGTATATTTACCTTAGCAACAACTCTTAAAAACCGTATACTGTACACTTTCATCAATGACACGGAATTCGAAACATCCGTCGCGTCTCGTCGTAAAGTGTTTCCGCAGCCGCAGCGAATTAATTAAATAATTGTTTTATACTCAGCTGTTGCTATGGCGAATATAATCAAGTTGGTATTCCGCATTCCTAGAGATTGGCTCTTTTAAAGATTCAGTTAATAGTCGACATTTCGTCCCACGTGCAGCCGAGTTAAGGCCGAGCGACTAAGGATTTTTGTCTACAAAATGTATTTTAAGTATTTAAGCTTTGGTTTTTTATTTATGCTGATCTGTGGATAAAAAATAACATTCATGGAGGTAAGTAACTACACGATATTCGTAAATCCAGAGAATTTTTTTAATTTAACCTCGGCCCTTGTTACAAGTTATTTCCTTAGTAAAAGGTGCTGGTTTGCAATTGCAACACCCACCTATTTTGTGAAGAGTACTTACATAAAGATGATACTATTTGATATTAACATTGTTATTTGATTAAACAAATTAAAACGATTTTCCCGAAAGATACTTACGTATTTATGGGACGTTGATGCAGAAAACAGAAAACACAGTGTAGGTGGGCCAAATGGACTGCGTGACTGTAGTTTGAACTTTCTTTAAAATCAAATAGGGTAACTTTTTTAAATCAACTGAAGTTGATTTAAAAAAGTTTATTGTATGCAGAGTGAGTTTAGGCAAATGTCGTCATTTGCTGAACGCGGACGGCGCGTCGTATTCCACGCGCCCCTCAAAGAGATGTCAGCACTAATTGACGGGGTCCGTTAGGGCCGATGTCAGCCAGGATCGCGGGTTATTCGAAAGAGATACCGTGGCCCTGACACAGGCAACTAAAGGAACACGGGTGAGTTTTAGTCAGTAAAAGTCTGACACGCCCTCCGCTCCACCCAGAAGTGATTTGATAATTTCCTACGCAAAAAAAAAAATGATGTGCTGAACTCGTTCAGTTTCATTGGTGAAATCGGCACTTACTTAGCATCATGAGGAATTATATATTTAACCAACAATAATTGCTAATTAATCCACTGCAAATAGTTTACAAAATAAAAGATGCATGTAGAAAGTTTAACGTTATATCGTAACAAATACCTACAGTATTTTCCTTTACTAAACAGAACAGGACTAAACTTACTTTGTCTTAACATTTCAATAAGCTTATGCCGAATTAGTGCTTAAGCAACTTCTAGTTTTTGTAATGTTTCGCCTAGACGATTGAAGCCATAAAAATATGTATAGACGGTTCTACTTAACCTAGAAACTACAGAATTACGAATATTTCGCCACTCTCTAATATCTACTTTCAAAATTATTTTTCCATTCATTCCGATTTTTATAGTTAGTAATAATCATTTTACTTTCATTCATTAAGAAAGCCCCGAGTTACGAGTTTTAGGTTCTTTACTTTGTGTAAATGATTTCATCACCACTGCTCTCAAAACGGTAATGCAAAACATCGTGAGGCAACCGGCAAGTTCTAGAACCAAAAATTCGAAGACATGTGCCATCTACCTGGCACTGGGCCCACGTGGTAGATTACAGCGAACTATCTCGAAGAGCCGGTGTCGTAGTATGGACACAAAATAGGCTGCCGAACGAACCATTAGAAGCCGAAATTATATCTGACGAACATCTATAGGTAACTTTTTTTTCGAAATCCACGCGGACGAAGTGCTAGTGAAAAATAATTTTCGATTTAAAAATTGTGTCCTACTTTATAGTCATCGTGTATAATCTCGACTTAACCTAACCTTAACTCCTAACCACGAAGACAATTCTCTAACCCGATCCAGCAACCGCCAGTACAGCTTCCTCTTAACCAGTGTAACATGTAATTGGGCCAGGATGTCGGGAATAACCGGCTGATTCATACAATCTCGTGACTACGCCCACCGGCGGTACACTTTCAGTTTGTCTATAGTGTGAACACAGCTGATAGACGGGACTATTTCTTTTACTGCTCTTCCCTGTTTGATTTTTATGAAGAGAACACGGAATCTCTCAAGATATAGCTATCATACGGTACTCGTGACGGTCCTTTGTCCAACCAAATTCTTAATTACAAAAAAAAAAATTCTTCGTTAGTCTCATATAAGATGTCTATGTTACACATAATTCAACATAAATACTTTTTAAACGTCTTAAAGAAAAGAGTCGTGTTATAATTCGGCGGTTTAGTCACAAATTCTACATATTTATACGAATTTGTTACTGTGACGAAGGGACATGTCGGGATTACAGAACGTCTTATAAAAACGAGTCTCTAGTGTCTGATGCTCTGACAACAGCGCCGTATACCCGCACTTATATGTCTCGTTGACTTGGAGATATCGATGTGATGTACTTGGAGACTTCCATGAGATTCTGTCTCCCTGGTAACGTAATAAGTTTTATCTTAAAGAGATAGACCCGAAATAAACAAATCTTGGGAATTATGAATATCACAAAAATAGAGTAGAGAATTTTGGTGTAAAAAAATGCGTAGTATACTTGTAAGCATAAAGAAACTTAATTTCACTATTTAGTGATGAAGCTCCAAGGCCAATCAAAAGACTACTTCTTTGATGTTTCACAATATTCTGCCATTGCATGATTAAAGGCCTTACGTTTATTCCAGTTTTAATTAACTTGATCTGTTATAAGCTTTCTGATTAGGTTAAATATAGATTTCAATTGCTCACGGCTCGCAATAGTTTTTTGTTTTTATAGATAGAAACACATTACAACACACCTTAACCTTCGGGAATTACATACTTACATTTAATGAGGAAAGACGGAAATCGTAAATGCGTGTTCGATAAATAAATATATGCTAACTAGCAGAGGGGGCAAACAAAATGTTGTCGGAATACAAAGAAGGTCAGATTACAACGACAGGTGACACATAATTGAGGCCCTTCTTGTCCCAAAAACGTCACGATACAACGCCATTTTAGTTTATTTTCGCAAGTTTATTTGTTGAATTTTTTTTAACTGACGAAATCGCGGAAACAATATATACTCGTTTGCCACTACTAAAAATGTATATATAAAACATCTGTTACTACGCTGCCGTGAGCGCTGAAGATTCATCTTACTACGCCGTAACCAGTTCCTTAAATATATTGTAAAATATTGCGGTTTTTCCGCCACTCGTGCGACACTCATATAACGTAAATTATCCGGCCAGACGACATTTAGTTTTTTTTATTTCTAGCATTATTTTCTTTAAAAAAAATGAATGGGAATCGCAAATTACGGATTTCAATGTCACGCGTTGTTGGCGTATTTAGATTGGTCGTGCCAATTTCTTCGGTTGGTGCCTCAAGGTTGCTCGATAAGTGGGGTATATAGGTTAGTAGGATCGTCGAAAGATATCGCATTGTGCGCGCTGGGAAGCTATTGGTTTTGATTACAGTCGCCTTTGTGCGGCGAGCGATGTGGACTGATTGGAGAGGATCCCTATCCGGTGATAAGTTTATGGCACGTTTGATTAGGTTGCTTTTCTAGATTAACATATCATAACATCACGCCTTGTTTCCCCGAAGGGTTGGGCAGAGGTGTACCTATAGTACACCCACATTACGCCAGTTATGTTTAAGTCCCATGTAATAGGGGGCGAGCCTATTGCCATCTACCGGGCACAAATCCAGACTTCGGGTAGCTACTGAGAAATTCCAGATAGAAAAACCCAATAACACGTTGCCCGACCTAGGAATCGAACCCAGGACCTCATGCTTAGCAGTAGCGATTGCGACCACTAGACCAACGAGGCAGTATGATAACGAATAATCTACTTTACTTTACTTCTCTAATCTACCTTTTCTAGATTAGTCTTAAATATATCTACTTCTTATATTTCACTTTAGCTCCCTAACTTTATTGGAATGAAAGGATAAATCCAAAAATGACCGGAATAAAAATGTCCAGCCAAAATTGTGTATTCCATAAAAGTGGACCAGATATTTCACGTACGACAATTTCTGATATTTCCACAAGAATGTGAATCCGTCTAGAATAATCCCGAATTGGGATTGTTCTGGTAATAATTTATCGAAAGAGGTCTATTTTCTGTGATCTCAACAACATCATCATCTAATTTATGTGAGCACATTCGATTTCTTTCTCTACTTGCAAACAATGTCATGTCCCTACTAAATTGATTAGGGATTATGTATCCCTATGTAGTAACTTAAAATTCCGCTAACTAATGAGGAAGTTTATTAAGTATTACTTAAATAAATATTAACAGATACATAAAACTAAAATATTCCACGAATAGTTTCTATATCATTTTCGGAATATCTTCCTTAGACCAAGAAAACAAACTTTGTCCACAAACGTCTTTCCTCATAGAAAGGCAAAGAATCTGAATATTTTTCATTCATATGAATGTTTGAATACTAATTATTCTGCTATCGGGGAAATCCTTTCATTCTATGTGCATAAAGAATTATCACCTCTGTATGCGTATGTTAGGTAAACATGCATGAATGAGAATCTCATTCACATTTCTCATCTCTTTACATTCGAGATAGATGATCTACGTGGGCATTGTATTGAAAGAATAGAAATGAGACGCATCAGCATGACCATCATAGAAACAGGTTGTTTCGAATAGACAAAATGATAGATTGTAGACAGATCTGTCATTACGTCCACACTATCTGTTATTATGTTTATTCTTCCGTCGACACGGTGGTCATGTTACGCGGGTTTGAATTTTATAGCCCGATTCTACAGGAAGGTTATTTAACGTCTCGCTACGAACCTTAAACCTACGAAGCCGAGCAAAAAGAAAATAAGTCAGACGAAGAAGAAAGTACAACATTTTAGAAAAATAAAAAAATAAAACAATTTAAGATACGCAATATATTTTCGCCAGTTGCATACCTACCTTGCAACTGTTGCCTTTGGCTATACTTTGTATGTGTGTAATTAGTATTTTTTTGTAATGTGCGTTTTCATTGCGCAGAAAAAACAGTTTTTTTTACTCTGATGTAAACCCATGTGATAATTATAAAAACATACTGCGTCACCAAATGATACGGAATTCGCAAAGAATCAGGTGGGATGATGCTGATATAAATATTAGCAACCAAAAAACAATTTCCTGGTTCCAATGAAGACGAGAGAATTATTATGTCAATTGTGCGAATCAGCTGCTTTTTAACCCACGCATGTTGTAAAATTTAGAGAAATGGGTTAATCGAGTTAATAAAGTGTGAAGCCATGATCTAGTAACCTTGGTCTGCCCACTTGCTGACAATGCATCTTCCGTCGGTGTCCATAGCGATTTATCCTTTCAGAAGGGACCGCATGCGAATTGAAGCTCTTGTTTAATGAAGATCTCTCCATAGTTTCTTCTTTAAAGTCTTGCTATAGCAGTCTATTCTTAATCTTTTAATTTCTTTGTCCTTTTTGGGTAGTATGTCTTCAGGTTCGAATTCCTTCACTGTTCTATAGACAATGCAGAATTCAGACTTTCCCACGTTACACACAAAGTTATCCGTTTGCAAATCGCAGAAGAGTGAGTAACTATTTCAGTACCCCAGTTAAAGCAGACACTTAACCGCATCGGAGAACGCACCGCTCCACACGTTCAAAGGTATACTTCTATAAATAAATTGACAATCATACAATGAGGTGCATTCTTACGTGTGCCAAGATCGTATGCGACGGCGACTGTTCGTAATTTATTGCGTACCATTGTGCAATTGCATCTACTTTCCTTATGCAGTACCCTAATTGCATGATACACAATCAAACGGAATCTGAATCGTTTTGAAACAGATTGCTAATCCATTGCTTCATAAGTTCGATAAAAAAATCTGCTCAACAATGTAAATAAAGCAATGAATGTTGTTGAACAATATGAAACAGATTATTCGTAATCGTTTACGAAAATGTGTTACGCAATTAAGCTGCAGGATACTAGGCTAGTTATGAAATACAGGGTTCGGATTTTTGGTAGATCTTGGAACGCTTTCGTTCAAGGGTTTTATGGCTATGGAGCATATTATGTCAGTGGCTATTCTGTTTCCTGTTGTACAATTGTAGAGTAACGGTTTAGTCTTTCTTAGACGTATTGTCCAGAGACCATTATCTCTGTCATCTGGGTTAAAAGGTGCTCGAAGTCTTCAGAAACAACGGAATTCATCAAAACGAATTGGTATCATTTATTATCCATATTCTAATATAAGCTTAGGACTTATTAGTCTTTCTTGGACGTATTGTCCAGAGTACATTATCTCTCCCATCTGGGTTAACAGGTGCTCGAAGTCTTCAGAAACAACGGAATTCACCAAAACCAGTTGATATAATTTATTATCCGTGTTCTAATATAAACTAAGGACTTATTTGTCTATCCTCTCAGCCCATTTAATATACAGAAACGTATTAAAATAATTCTAATTCCACCTCACAAAACACATAATTTGCTTTGATCTTGATACGCCGTGTCCTCCTCCGCAGTATTTTTGCAACATTAGAATTCAGAACTATTTCCTAGATAACATTTGAAATGATATGTGCATACATATTTTGTAATTGAAGGAAATAGTGCAAATGTCAGTAGCGTAGGCGATCCAACCCAGTTCAGTTGCGGTTCCGCTTGGCACGAATTTGTGTTTAAAACTTTGCGTTGGCTGAAGATTTGGGTTTTCGAAGCCTACACAACGAAAACCTTGTCTAGCTTTCATAATATTTTCTTTGTTCTTAAAGAATTCTTTGAAATTTGGTCCATCAAACGGCTTTGGGGCTTTGGCTTAGAGTTCAGTCTTTGTAAAGATTTTCCTAGAATAATGTTCAAATGTGGAAAAATATGGGGAGACCTTTGCCCAGCAGTGGGACAACGTAGGTTAACTGAAAAAAAATGTTCAAGTATATTTTAGGCCGTACATTCTGATCAACAGTTTTTAGAGGATACTGTGTTTCAGGTTTTGATCGCGTCAAAAATACTTATCTGGCGTTCGAGTTCAGTCTTTGTAAAGATTTTCCTAGAATAATGTTCAAATGTGGAAAAATATGGGGAGACCTTTGCCCAGCAGTGGGACAACGTAGGTTAACTGAAAAAAAATGTTCAAGTATATTTTAGGCCGTACATTCTGATCAACAGTTTTTAGAGGATACTGTGTTTCAGGTTTTGATCGCGTCAAAAATACTTATCTGGCGTTCACTGCACCAAAAGAATTTTCAAAAGAAAATTACTGAAACTCGGACACCTGACGAAATCTACGATATTCCTTTTAAATAAACATGAAGACGTTACCAGTACTTAGGGGTTTACGCCCTACAACAATTCCATTTGCTAATTACTTAGTAAATATTCATGCGGTGATTTTCCTCGTCTATTGTGAATTATGCCGGCCTCAGGTAATTAACGATGTTACCTCGGCCACACCGTATTCTATACCACCACGTGACCCTGCAACTGTTACAATGTATCGCTGACCCGACACCCTATTGCGATATCACTAGATAACGTTAGTTAGGTCAAGATTGATAAAGTTGTGTTGCGTTCAAAAGTTGGTGAGGAATATTTTGTCATAAGTTGATGGGAAAATTGCGTATTCTTTCGTGACATGACAGTTTGCTAATCCAAGCAGACATTTATGAGATGAAAAATGTTGTCTCTGTAGTTTAAAAAATCTAGAGAATCACGCAACATTTGCGTGTCGCTCGAACATTTTTCCTAGATTTCCTCCTACATTTGCGTGTTTTATGTTTTCTAGTCGGTTTTTAACAGAGATTAACCTGTTGTCACTTTTGTGAATGCATATCCACAATTTTCAGTTATTCTAAATTCAGTTTAGCGTATTTTAAACTGAATAGTGATATGTAAATGTTGTTGCTAGGCGGCATCTACCTCGTTCAGACATCAGCGATAGATATAGTCGCGGATAGCGTAGTAGGTGCCCTACATGGTTGCGTCATACGCTCGCAGGCGCCGGTGGCGGCGCTTGCGCGCGCTCATCTCGGTCACTGTGCCACGCGCTCACGCACCTAGTCACGCGCACACAGATTCACACTAGAATCACGCATTTTCACAAAGATTTTGCACGTAGTTACAGATGATAGCGCGTCTTTTTATCTCATTGTATACTTTTATATTATTTTTATCGTTCAGACATACTTTTGCAAATACATTCCGTTTCAATTCTTCCTCACTGTCACCGGCAAGGTCGCATCGTGGTTTTATTAACTACATATTTGCTATTTAAATTATTGTAGCTTTAACCCGTTGAGGCCTCTGAAATCAGCAGTCTTGTCTGTTATAAAATATATTCTTTAAATAACTAAAGTCTTTCAATATTTTTCGCAGTAGTATCTTTCCCACTGTCTGCTCCATCCCTTTTTCCCATTATCCGAACACGGAGTTTTTCTGTCTGCTCTGATCAATTAGTTTTGATTAGGTTTGCCAAGTTATCTTTGCAACTGGCTCCAATTGAATTTCGTCGCAGTATTATGCGATTACTATTTCACAACCTGACAAAGGATTCACAGCCATAGTCAATAATGTTGATGTTTATTTATTCGAGTACATGTTACTGAAAGAATGAAGTTACATTTTATACATTTTTGAAACTCATTTCATTTTTGAATGTCACTTTTATTACGTATAAGCGGTAGTTGTTAATGCAATTTTAGAGTCCTAGCCGTGACAAGATGATACTGGAGGTATCTATACAATTATTTTTGTACTAGGAAACGCAGTTTTTATTGGTGACAATATAGATTGGAGTGAAGCCAGTATCATGTATTTTCCTATAAAAAAAACATATGTAGGCGTTTAATTTCAATACTGCAGCATGAATTACCTGTGACGCCGATGAAAATGTTTACAGGGTTTTCTTTTTAAAATGTGAATAGTTTCTGGGAATATATGGTTTCATGCAGTTTTGTTTTAGAAACCAGAGAATTTCCATCAGTCTCTGTCCGACATGCAGTCAGCTCTGATGCCCAATGCATTTAACTTTAATTATAATAAATTACATTTAATGTTTAATAGTCCTCAGAATCTTAGTCGCTCAGTTTTTCGCAATAGTGACGTATTTCCGCATACCAGACTTGGTTGATATAAATAGCGTCCTAAGTAAATTGCGAGGAGAGGCCGTGGGTCAATATAGTATAAGATGGCGCTTTTTCCGCCATTACAGAACGCCAAGGAGGGAGCGGTGTATAGTGACCATGGTTCTAATGTATTGGGAATGATGACTTGCTGTCTGGATCAGAGAATATTTTATATTAAACTTATGGTCGATTTGGCACGATTCGTGTTTTTGATGGGTAGAGTGTGTATAGATGATGATCGTCGACATATTGGTATGATAAATGCATTAGGCATAATTATATCATACTATCTCAAAACAACTATCAGATGATGATGAAATGAAGTCTGTTCGAGACAGTACATAATTAGACTTAAATCAGTGATTGATTTGATTGATTGCTGTTTACAATTTCGAGTGAATTCTTTCAACAACACATGACATATGACATTAGATTTTTCCAGAATCTTTATAGGTACATGCTGACATACAATCACAGAAAAATATAAGAATAGGTAAAGTATGTATACGTTCTCGGCGTCTGTTTTTAGTTTGACTTTCCAACAACCTATGCGGTGCTGACGTTAATGTTAATTATCGTCTTTGCTTAGAACATCAGACACTTTGTCATCTGCTACGTTTTATTTTAAATTTTAAATTAATACTACTGTTTTTTGATCGAAATGTAGAAATTATTTAGGATTTTTCTAATTCATTTGCATGCCTTAATTTTTAATCTGCACTCGGTATTTGCCGGTTTTGATCATACCTAACATATGTGCTACACCTGATGTAGGTTTGAAAACAAAGTCTTTAACAAATATGTTGCCTTAATTAACCCTTTGAATTACGACCGGATATCCGCCATAAAAATCTCAGACCGGTCATTGTATCTCAAATCAAAAAGCTACGATGAAAGACAACAGACCCTCTACAAAAAGAGAGATTTCATAAACGGTGACAACTTCCCTAATATCCCTATTTCCTAATGGTCACCATCGAGAAGGGCGGGAGATAACACGACCAATTTGCAGATCTAATATCCCTGGTCCCAAATTATACACAGCCACGAAAAAGGGCACCATGAGTGATCCATGTGGGCTGTCTTTATGATGTGTTATGAATTCCCTTGCTTTTATATTAATATAGTTAATATAGATAAATGGCGTCCTCTCTGACTTATCGCTGCGGTGAAATAATATTCATTGGTGGTATTGTGTGGGTGTGAATGTGGTGTTTTGTCTTTGTTATGGGTGGCCGCATGTGTCTTGGTTGAAGTCTGTAGCGGGGTGTTTATTTTTGTATAGGAGGCGGCTTGAGGTGGCTTCGGGCTTCCGTATCAGCATGCCAATTTGTAAGTCCTTAACTTTTAAATAGTTTAGTTATTTTCTAAACCTAAAAACGCTTTATGTGATGCATTCAATGTACACAGGTCGAATTCGGATGTAGTTATGAAATTCATAAAGTACACCCAGTTTTGTGCCATGACTTTTCGGATGCGCAAGCACTCTAATAATCATAATCGATAATGTTTTGTGTAGGTTTCGAAACGATGATAGATTCGTGCTGTTTTCATTTTATATGGGCGTATCAACTGGGTTAATGCTACCTACGGGATAGACCCCACTCACTTTCTATGTCGAAGGTACAGAATTGAAAGTGCGTAGGTTTAACACCAAATATAGGGTCACGCTTTATGTGAGAGCAAAAGGAAGTTAAGTATACATACTTCAAAAGATCCGCCAAAAACAGAGATTGTTCATTAGAATGATGTAACTAATAGTTATAATCAATATATAGATAATCATCGTATAATCAATTAACGTAATTGTTTACCTAGAGGGATCTGGGCAATGACCTTGCCTACACCCAGCAGTAGATTCAACAAAACTATCAATGATGACTGATGAATTATATGCCAATAAGAGCAACAATCTTCTTTCTTTCGTACCTAATGCGAAATAACAGCATCTAGATATCCCGTTAAAACCCAAAAGTACATGGTCGTTTCGTCCTCTCAAAATATATGTTTTAATTTTAAACCGATAGCAATTTCCAATATAATCTGTATCGTATCGTCCGGTCCCCCACTGTCATTAGCAGTCAATGCGAAGATACCTCCTACTGATAAATCTACTACAAATTGCTTTATGTTATCGATAATATCCTTTAGTTAATGGTCGTAGACGTACACTAAATTGTACCTAGAAAATATTTCTTTGACTGAACCTGTCTGTATTTTTATTGAATGCTTTTGAGTGGAGTCAGGTTTGTGTTCGTTTTTTGGATTTTTGTAGTCTCGGCTTATCGTGCATCTGTTATTGTACAAGTTAAAATTGCTCGTTTGATCATATCTTTGTCAAACCCATATACCTATAAACCAGGCCGTTTATCTAATTCTCTGTCGCGTGACGAGCGGTGCCTTTGTGTTGCGCGAATTCGCGTCGCGTGTCGCGTGTTTTTAAAGGATCCTTAATGAAGACGGTTGATGTATAAATCGTAACACACATAATATTCTATTTACAACATTCTGCTGTACTAGTGAATCACTTATCATTCACGTTGGTAACTTACTCTATCTCGTATCGATATCATTATGTTGTCTTTCTGTTAGTAGGTTAGGATCACATTCGTTTATAGTAGGTATACAACTAACGGATTCTGCTTGCTCATATATTCCAAAACCAACTGACGCAAGGACATCCATGTCTTCACAGATGTCATGAAGAATTCATGAAGTATTTAATTTTGCGATAAGCAATGAACAATTGTAATGTACTTTTGAACGAAGGAGTGTTTACTTACCTTCAAGCTAGACCATTATTGAGGTAAGTAATGTGACTCACATCAGTGTTGAGGCACTATAGAAACTGCTCGGCAATTTTAAGATCCTCTGTCTACCGTCTAATAATGTGTGTGTCACCTTTGAACATATCGTTCATGTAGACTTTACTACCTCTGAGTATATTTCAGATTTAAATTACGTCATAATCTAGACGCCGCTTTTAATCTTATCCTCAAAAAGTCTAACCTCAAGATGCGTGTATTTCCAACTAGCTGACGGTCGTTATGGAGTCAGATGTCAGTCGTTTCTTGATAATATTGTCATTTAATCATGTCTGAGTGTGGTAAGATAGAAAAATTACTTTGTATTTCACTAGAAATATATGCAATGTGTGTGTTCATAGTCTAGTTGTTTCCCACCATTAAATCGTGATGGCATAGTCTTGTTTTCGTTTATCTCGACCCCCTTTTATTCCTAAACATTTTTACGATAACCCACATTATTAAACATGCTAGTTTTACTACGGTTACCTCACACAAATTGCAGTCAAGTGGAACACCAGATTTGATAGTTATGTCAATGATTTCAGTTTTATGTTTGGTTCTATTAGGATTCAGGCCCGCATTGAGAAAAAATACGGTGGAAGGACATTGGTTTTAAATACACACTGTGTGCTAATAAGACTAATTATAATTACTTATAAGTTGACTGTGGTGATGAGGTACTGACGCACAGTTCTAATGTAACGCAAGTCATACAGTTGGCAGTAGATTTGCATATCGATAACGTTTGTAAGCATGATGGTAAACTTTTTGATTATTGAATGTAAGTAGGTGTGTCACAGCGAGATATCATATGGAATATGGATTAAAGCTTGTTCCTGGTGGCATTTTTGAAACATCGTACGCGATCGGTTAGAGTGGATGGACTTACTAGCCAAAACACTCATATAAAATCCCAAACCGATCATAGCATCTGCAATTTTTCCTCGAAATAAACGCTTTAACAACGTTAAACATCCTGATCCGCATAACATCCGTTATGCCTTAACATATTAAGTACAAGCAAATTATCAAATTTCAAAAAGGATATAAAAGTCAGAGGTATCCAAGTCGATATATTTTGTTATTTTGGTCTGTTATCATTGTCATTTAAGGTTATTATTTATTTCTTAAAATTTATTTGAATTTTCATTTTCTTTGATTCCTTGTTTTATTTAAAAAAAATACCTTGTCAAACTGAATGTAGATACCTAGATTCGGTGATGATGATTTTAAATGATGTGGTCTCCTATCATTGAAAGCGCACATTTGTATTTGACCATATGTATACTTGCATGTTACTGTGTAGCCTCTGTTGGAGATCCAATAAATAAATAAACATAATATCCAAACATTTGAACTTGTCCTTGAAACTTTTCTAATGCGTATTTTCTGGGGTAACGAAATTGTGCCCAGTGGCCCTAGTGTGAGTTCATTTTAGCCGTCTCGAATTCACGCATCGACCGCGTTCGGAGCTCCGATTGGCCCTCTGCAATCGGAGCGCAAGTTTCGAATGGTGAAGGGCCAATCGCAGCGCCGAACGCAGTCGATGCGTAAAGTCGAAATGGTTGAAAAAAACTCGCACTAGGGCCTCTGAAGTTTGTATTGTTATTTGATTTTCTGTTAAAAGGTTTTTGAATGGTTGACGATACAATGAGGACGATGTTTTTTGGGAAAATCATGAACGTTTGAATACAAGGGTTTAAAAAACTGACAAAGCGAGGGTCTCTTTAGGGTTCCGTAGTCCACAATCCCTTATAGTTTCGCCATATCCGTCCGTCCGTCCGTCTGTCGGCAGCTTAGCTCAGAGACTTAGTACTAGACAGAGCTGTAATTTGGCGTGGATATTAGTCACGCCGACAATATGGTAAAATAAAATTTTGTAAAAAATAAAAATATCCTCCTCTCACGTAAAGTAGGGATGTGTTTTTTTCTTCTCGTATGGTGTGAGGTGTCGTTGGATAGGTATTTCAAATATTGCGGGTTTGTAAAAACAAATTTTCGATTAAGGGATCCGTTTGTGAAATATTAAACTTTAAAATGCCAGCTAAATAGTTGTTTTTGGATATGTCAAAAATCACGGTTATAAACAATTATGTAGTTTAAACAACGAAGTTAAAACTATAACTATCGCAGCTAAGTAGGCTTTACATGTTTACGAGTAATACTCGACCAATTTTCATTTGCAAAAAAATTTTTTCTCATACGTTCCAATGTATTTCAATTACAATGTTAAGTTCGATTTTCGGATAAATTCATCTCAACTACGGAACCCTTCATTGTGCCTGATCCGACACGCACTTGGGCGGTTTTATAAATGGCGATTGAGACTATCCAATTAGATGTAATTATACATATACCTATAAAGCACTTAATGATCAATTCTTTGCAAGCTCTCTTAAAAAAAGCTCGTCATACGGTAATAAAAAACTATTTCACAATATCCTTCTAAATAACTAAACGTAATGGACCACATACGATATTCCATAAAACTCCCTTACGCATACTAAAAACAAGTTAATGACCCAACTCCAAATGCCTGCCATAATGCAGTTATGAGTCTCCATATCCACATAGTTGGTAACCGTAAGGGTAAGGGGACGTTACCCTTAGATGGTAATGGGACAATTAATTGTCCAAGAAGCGTCCGGTCTAGACTTTCGGGGCACTTCGGGACACTCGAGTGGACGACAACTTTGTCCCCTTTCGTGCCGTCTGTCCCCCTGTATACTTCTGGTGATTAATGAATTTCTTCATAAGTAATTAGTGTAGCCAGTTTTGAAGATGTTTTTCTTTTTGTTACAGAGTGAGTACCTACAACTGCAAAACTTGGAATTTGGACAACTTTCGTTTCAACATCAGAAGGTATTTCTGTAGTAGATAAAATAATAACATGTAGAATTAATACACAGTTACGTTACGTCCAATGTGCTGCAATACAACGAATGATACAATCATCACAAACGGCACATAGGCTGATTGATGACCACAAACTCTTTTAAGGCTCCCACAAACAAACGCGACGCGACAGCGCGATACAAAGGCACCGCTCGTCGCACGAAACGCGGTGCCTTTGTGTCGGGCTGTGTAAATGAGTTGTTAGGCAAATGCTAATAACGTGTTTAATTTATAAACAGTAAATATATGATCATTCGTTTATTACCGTTAGCGGGAAAGTATCTAAAATTAGAGTACCCATTAGTGCATTATTGAGTCATTGTATTGCTCTTGTACAGACACAGTGCATTCACTCTTCACCTATAAATAAGTATAGGTTTCCCCACCTATAAATGAGACCAATTATAATATACATAACTATCACCTCACTCACATAGTTGTATGGGAAAATCCAGTTCAGATATACAGAATACTGCTGCATTCTATGTCATAATTATGTTAATTAAATTAGGTCATGCAGTTTTTTATATTTGTTTACGTTCGTCTTAATGTGTCCGAATATTAACATTGATTGGCTGCATTAACAGAATTATTAAAGCAGTCATTAGTCGTCAGATACAACAGTAGCCAGGGCTGGGCAGTATTTGAATTACTTGTAATTAAAATACGTAAATGAAATACAAATACGTATTTGGTATTTGTATTTCAATTACTTCATTAAAATGTAATTTGTAATTCGTATTTCAAATACCTGACGCCGAGGTATTTTGTAATTATGTAGTATTTCAAATACTTGGGGCTTAAAAATACATTTTAACATAAAAATAAATTTTACCTTCATTTAGCGATCGTTGAAGTATTGAAACCAATTGCTACAGCTCTAGTTTACATTCAGGGCAACAACTGTTTCTATGGCAAACTTCTGCTTACATTAACGTTTTTTGTTTGTTTGTTTGCATCTCGCAGGTCAACCTATGCGGTTGTCGTCTGCTTAAGCGGACTTGCCTGTGGTTTCCCTAATAAATTAAGGCCTCCAGCCAGGACTTAAACTTAAATACTAACTAAAACTAAGCGACAACGCTAAGGGCACCCCCTGTGGGGTACGAACCTCGGCTTAGGGCGTCGCTGGAAGAGGGCAGCAAATGACTAGCTGGATCAGGATTGGTATTATTTTGGGACGAATTTAAAGCTACAGGCTCAGCGGCGCGGGCTGGCTCGAGCAAGGGTCGGGAGGGGCGTGGATTTGGGCGTCGCGGCGGGCCTCGGCGGCGAGGACGGTAGGACGGCGATCGGGTTTTGGGCTTATGTAGCGTGCTGGTTGCCTTACTATTCTCCTGGAGGAGGGTAGTGGCGTCGTCGGGGTCGATTAAAGTATGCCTTGGTCCGCGAATACTGCTAATGCGAGAGGGAGTGTAGCGGGCGGCCGCTGTAATCAGGGGGTTTGAATGTTTGATGCCACAGTCGAAGAAACGCTTTGATAGGCGTTTCATGAACTGTTTTATGGTTGGCATTTTGAGGTCGACGTGAAGATCTATGTTTCGGACGTAGTAAGGGGCACCCGTAACCCTTCTGAGGAAACGGTTTTGGAGGGTCTGACGTGGGTGAGCGTGCGCAAATACAACGCAGGCATAGGTCATGATGGGACGGATGACTGCGGTATAAATGCGGAGCTTGCATTTAAGGGACAGTTTACTACGGGCTGTCAGCACGAATTGGAGCCTGCTAAGAGCGAAGGAGGCGCGCGCCCGAACCGCCTTAATATGAGCCTTAAAGGTAAGGTTTTCATCGAGGATCACGCCTAGGTATTTGGCTTGCTTCTCCCAGGGGATCGGCTTACCGTACATAGTGATCGGGCTGGGAAGTGGGGGAGGGAATCGACGACGTCTCGAGAAGAGAACCGCCTGACTCTTATCGGGGTTGACCTCGATTCTCCATTTCCGGAACCAAGCGCCTAAGACGTTTGCGGAGGTTTGGAGAGTACGAGCTATAGCGTTGGGACAGTGACCGGTATAGTAAACGGCAGTGTCGTCGGCGAAGAGAGCCAACTGAGCCTTTTTACTTTTTGGGATATCGCTAGTGAGCAGCGTGAAGGCGAGAGGAGATAGTACGGAACCCTGAGGGACACCGGCGCGAATAGGATGAGGGGACGAGAGTGCTCCCTCGATGCGATAGCGAAAGATGCGATTCGACAAAAAGTCTCGTAAGATGAGCACGAGACGATCTGGAACTCCTAGTTGGTAGAGCTTGTATATCAAGCCGTTGTGCCAGACTTTGTCGAAGGCTTTCGCTATGTCGAAGAATAGCACACCCGTCGTCGCGTTACGCTGCAGACCAGCGCATAAGTGCTCTACGATACGGTGGACCTGTTGGGTGCCCGAGTGTTGGCTACGGAAACCAAACTGCTCGTTGGGTATGAGGCTCTTTGCTTCGGCGTAGTCTTTGAGACGCTTATAAATAAGCCTCTCGTAGATTTTGCCGAGAACATTGAGTAGGCTACTAGGGCGGTAGCTGGAGGGCTCAGACTTTGGCTTGCCTGCCTTTGGGATACCGATGACGGTGGCTTCTTTCCATGCTTGTGGGAAGATGTTGTTGCTCAAGGCGCCATTGAAGATGGCGGTCATAAGCATTATTAGCGGGGCAGGAAGGAGTTTGTATACCTTATTGGTAATACCATCCGAACCGGGGGCCTTACGAGCGTGGAGCCCTTTAATGATGTCGTGCACTTCGTCTGGAGTGACGGGAGGCAGAGGATCATCAGGGTCTTCGACGGGAGGGAGGGAGGCTCTTCGTTCGACTCCAGCGTCGACCTTGTTCAGGTGAGCTTGGTCTACTGGTTGGGAGCTGGGAGAACATTGGGACTCTAGGCTGTCAGCAAGACATTCAGCCTTATCGGGACTGTCGAAAGCGACACTATTGTCGGGGCGGATGAGTTACATTAACGTCTGTAAGAACCAGATTAAATAGACTGCAGGATAGCAACTTGAGGCATTTTACTCTCATTGTACCACAAATAAAAGAGAGCTTGGTTTTTTTTTTGATAAGTTTTTATTTTTAAACTGTCACCTGAAGTAAATGGAGCCACATTGGCGTCATGCCACCACCCAGGTATAAAATGCGTCGGTTGCCAGAAAGCATCACAGCATATGAGAGGCAAAGATTTCAAAATCTTGCCCTTCATGCCTACGAGACAAGTTACAAAAAACATCAAAAAATGGATGGAAGCAGCAGGATTAGCACCACTCGTGAAGAAGATCATGATTTAATTGATTTTGAGAACAGAGACAGTGATCAACCACAGACATCTAAAATGGAGTTACGAGTTGGTCAGCTTCCAAAATGATTACCAAATAAAAAAATGTCTTCATACAATTTAACACAAGTTTGTGCTCATCGGGACCTGTAGATAGATTGTTTTCTTTAGCAGGTTTTATTCACTCTCCAACAAGAGGCTGTTTGTCTGACGGTATTAAAAATCTAGGTAGTGTTCATGAAAGGAAACTGCGGTTTTACTGAGCTTTTTTTTAGTTAATCTTGTGTGCCTCTACTTTTCAGCCCGTGCTGGTCTTGATTACTTATTTTTTCATTTGTATTTCGTATTTCAATTAAAAATAGCTAAAGTACTGTATTTTGTATTTTATATTTCAAATACTTTACGTATAGATATTTTGTATTTCGTATTTTAATTACTTGCAATACTGTGTTTTGTAATTTGTATTTCAATTAAAGCAAAACATGTATTTTGGCCAGCCCTGACAGTAGCTAGTCCAATATCGTTTGCATCGACTTTCGAGAGAGGGAATAGGAAGGTTCGTTTATTTATGTTTTGAGCGTAAATTTTACTATCACAGAGTTTAAATCCAGTGTTTTACGGTGCACGGTGCGCGAGGTTCAAAGCGTCCGCTAAATATATATGTACGTGCAAGTAGTACCTACTATCTCCGTTCACATCACACTGCCGGCTACGACGGTATCCTATGATTTACTTGGTTCTACACTATTCTTAGAGCGCCGGCGCAAGGTACAAACTCACGTGTTCGTCACAGTGAGGTAGTATTTTGCATAGTCGTAAAATATCTCTTTCATTTTCGTCTTTAAATTGTTCTCGTTTTAGCAGCGGCACAGGGTTCACAGGGTTAAAGCCGCTGGTTTCAATGAATGTTTATTATCTTATTTATTTATTCCCTGTGTCGTAAAAAACGTTAATAGCTACTTAACTGTAGGTCAGCGTGGGTGGTGATATACATAAAGGTATCTACCGCCTAGTACAGCCCCATTCAAACTTTACGGCGGCTCAGAACATGAGGCGGGTAACACTGGTTAGACCGCAATCCGCGGGAAAATAGTTGTCAAGCTGCTTATCAGCACGCGACAGTCTCTCTATAGCAAATGTATGACGATACTAAAAGCCCGAGAAAATTCCAGTCCGAGAATTACAGTATATTAAATATTTTGAAACTATTCACAGCTATTTCAAACAATCATTTAAGATTAGAACTATTGACCTAGTTTCCTCAAAAATTTCTTTTTCGCAAAGCTTTTTCGAATGGATATTCGAATAAGTTTCACTGGAGAAACAAAACGAGCAGAATTTATTATGTTAGCAGACAACCGTTTTGTCAGCAGTGTGGGAATATAATCAAAGGCGATAGCCAGAGCAATAGTGGAACGCTTACGAAATTCTTATATTGGTTCGTTCGTTAAATCAACACGGTTAGTTAGTGGACAAATTATAAAAACATCGTAAACAAAAGAGATTTATTTTTTCGTCTTAAAACAATATTTCAATTCGTCGCTTCTAGCTCTTCACCTGGAATCTACGATCATTCAGGCCTTGACATGCAACTGTTCATTGCAAATTAAAACTAATGGTACACCCGTCTTCAATCTTATTTCTAGGTGGTGATGAGTCATATTTCCTTGTTTTTATGATGATAGAATAGGATAGTAATAACCCAAGTTATGTGGAGCAAGTACAAATCATTCATGAAATGTGTTGAACTGTTTGATTTACAACCGTTTGCCGTATGTTTACTCGGCATTATAGCGTTCCAAGGTGTATCGAGATTGGATTTTTACGCACACAGGATACCGTGGGTACATACAAAAATATTTTAGTTCTTCCATCTTTTCGTAATGTAGCGATTTTTCTGAAACAATTTACGAGGTTATTTCTTAAGTAATTCTTTGAAATGTTACATCACACGTGGATTTGTCATTCAGAATGCCAGCTGTATAAGTTGCGAATTGGGTTATGACAATTGCTGATTCGTATGCATCAGCACATCTAAAACGCATGCAAGAGCTGTAAGTGTCAAAAATGTTATAGAATTGTCAATAAATTCAGTATCGTTGGTGAAATCGGCACTTAATTGAAGCCATTCTCATAATCACCTAAATTGTTATCCTGAATTGCTGACCATGCATCCGATCCTAACAATACCATAATTATTCTCCTTACCGGTCAACTACACCCTGTTGATTCTCCGACGAGTTAAATGTGGATAAACTCATAGAAAATGGCTTACGTCCGGGAAAATTTGCAAACTCAACCCTTAAATATAGTTTCGGGATGTTTATATGGATAGTTGTGACTTAGGATACGAAATGGAGGAAGAACTTGGAATGGGCAGTTGGGTTTCGGGAATTTAGTTTCGTTTCGGTGTTGATTACCAAAGTGATGTTATTGGTTTAATTTTCTGGGTTTTTAAATGTTGTTTAGGTACATTTTGCTGTTAACTCGTTGATTTACTATTGGATAAGTTATAGTAGTACCCTTTGGGGCTCTGAAACATTACCACCATAGCACCTTAGTAAATGCCACTTCTGCACGCGTGGCATGACCACTATAGAAACTGCTTTTGTCGACGAATGAATAGACAAAAAAAAACTGTCGTTTTGTCTATTCTTCTGTCTACAGAACCTGGTATAATGCTTAGCGTGCTGAAAAGAAACGGCCTTCAGGATATATTGCTATCATTAAACAACAGGTTTCTCACAAACTTCGAGTATCCTGCTAACACCCTCATGTTGTATGGAATTCTTACAAAATCCTTAGTTAACGGATCTGCTTATACGGCTACCACAAAATACATGACCAGTATCTTAAATTCTTAACTAAAGCGGATCTTGACAAAGGGCCGTTTCGTAAGGATGAATAAGTAAAAGTTACCGCGTGTCCTTTTCAGTGAAAGTAGCCATTGTCAGGCGTCAATGGAACTGGATTCTTGGCAGACCAGCTAAGATTGTAGCAACGTATTCTGGCTATCATTGTTCTTAGGTCATTGCGCATGTTCAGAATTAATCGCCGGATCCACGTGTTTAGTTTTACTATTTGACGTTAGCGATGTAATTACATGTAGTGATAAATGCTTTGTTTATCCCTAAACAGTCTCGCATTGTTTTAGTCTTATTTCTCTTTTAAACAAATCCATTGTGGTTCATTTGCCTTACATGTGAAGGTTCTATCATCTCTCCAAGAAATGAAGTGAACAGTTCCTGATTGTCAAGATATTTTTTATAACGCATTAGCTTCAGTGACTTTTGTCTATTGCTAAAGACATCCAGGGTGGGTATGTAATAGCTTACCAACAAGCTCGTTTTTCCTCTTCAAATAAATCCGTCCTAATAGAAAAAGAACTTTAAGCAACAATATCAAGAAGCATTTCCTCCAACAAAACATCAATACTGCCCACATTTTCCTCAACTCACCCCAAATTGTCAGGCGATCGTTCCAAACAATACAAATCGCCGTTCGTTTTCCACAAACATGGGACTGATCCCATTCAATCGCGACGGTGTGTAAACACGGAGTTAACCCTGATGAATAAGTAAACTTTTGATTTAAAGCCACCACGGGATCTCATGAAACATGCTGCTTTGGCTTTCCCTTCATGTGCCTGTATTGGGTGGGATTATCAATATTAGATTTTAACTTACCAGGGGTTTTTTGAAAATAGGCGATGTGTTGTGAAGATTGGATAAGATGTAACATTTTGGGATCGCTCATGGGAATCAAAGTTTTTCAAATAATTCCTTATTTTTTATTATTACTGTCGTCAATCAATACAAGTTAATCATTCTTATTGTCCTTCCATACATCTATCTCTATACGGTGTCGTCTGTTTCTGTCCTTCCTTGTCATATCTTCTTTAATTAGTCCATCTATTCTTAGGTTTCCTGCCAGGGTCGCGGGTTGTCTGAAAGAGATATCGTGGCCCTTAGCACAGGCAACTGAAGGAACACGGTTGGGTTTTAGTCAGTAAAAGTCTGACACGCCCTTCCGCTCCGCCCCGAGCGGAAGAAGTCATTTGATTACCCAACCTAAAAAAAACGTTTTTTTATCGCCCTCTTATAACTTCAGTTTCAATTAAATGGCTGACCACAAAGGTTCATATTAAAAACAATAGTCTCTAAATAAAACCAAAACCACAGTGACGAACGCAGTCACAGGAAAATTGTCTACTTCCTTATAAAGTACCAGAGCTTAAGTAGAATAAGTAGGTAGTTGAGTTACACATTCCTCTCGACACACACAGTCACACGCGACTCTCAGGTTTGTTTATAATACAAGCTATTTATATACAGTCTAACTAACTGTGTGGGACGCACAGCTAGATGGACCGAACTTAAAAAAGTGGCTGGGGCAGACTGGATGCGTAAGACGGAGGACATGGTGTTGTGGCGCAGCCTGGGAGACGCCTGCCCAGCAGTGGACAGTGGTAGGCAGAGTTGATTGATTAAATCTACCTGTGTGCCAAAATTCATTCAGCATTTATGCATCGTTCAGCTATTTATGCGAGATACCGGTTTAGAAACAAACAGTTTTATGAAATCCCGTATAATTTATTATAGCGTTTGCAAGGCTGGTGATTAAACTAACTTGTTCTACAAGCAAACAACTTACTGTTTAGTAGAGCGTTTTTCTTTGGGGGATTTATGTGTGAATGACGAGTTGATTTTATGTAAGGTACCACTGTGAGGAAATACCAATGTTTGTGCTGCGCCTTCTTTTAGCGTTCAATGTAACTTTGTAGTGTTTTTTATTTCAGTGATTTTCCTACCTATTAATTGAATGTTGTATACTTCGTCGCTGCTCAAAATAAGTCCGTCTCTGGTATCAAATTGGTGAGTGTTTTGCTCATAATGAATGGTTTAAATAACAAATTAACGTAATAAAACCACAGATTTATTTAGCTTCCATATCAACAGCTCAAGTTGTTTAACATAAATAATGATAATAATCTTTTAAAACACGTAATTGCCACCAGTTGTGTATAATGGAGACGGCGTAAATAAACATAAAATTTTAAAGACAACACTGAAATCATTTAAACAAATGCTCATACGCGCCCGGTGATTATTCATGATTGTCATTAAAACGTTAACAATCGTAATGTCGGGCTTGACAATGGTTGACGGCGGTTCACACAGGCTGTTTTGTTTAGTTTTCACGCATGACGGGCCCGGTACAAATTACGGCAGATTGTCGTGTAGTGTGCTGCAGCCACATTAATCATTGTAAACGTCGGGAAAATGGTATAATGGTTGCTAAATCCACTACTTATCGGCGAACGGTTTGTGTCGGCGGCTGCTCTAGTTTATTGCGGTACAAGACATAAGGGGAAGAGGGCAGCGAAAGCCACTCCGTGTAAATTATTGTGCGAAATGCCAGTTATATTCGTACTGCACATAAATAAGATAATCATTTGTGATAAGAAAAACGAAGCCTTGAGCGTAACAGACGGAGATTATTGTATATAAATTAACCCAATTTGAACCTGGTTTGTAATAAATAGGCAAATAGTGTAATTTTGTATAATTATTTCTTATTACTATGTCAAGATAAATACATTAATTTAAGTACCAATATGGCTATATTATTAAATCAATTACATAATACATATATGAGTTATTGGATAAAACAAAGTGGCATTATGTAATAGCGTGATACATTAGCGTTTATAAATGATCTGTCAGATAATGTGGACATAGGTGGACAAAAACATCGCGTGGGAATTACGAACAAATAATAAAATGGAGACAAAGAATCAACCTAAAATAGTTTTAGAAGACTGATATTAGGCTATTACCGATATTAGAAGACTGATATAGGCTAGAAAGTGCACAAATACTTAATGTGATCAATTAACAGTGAGTATAAACTAAAAACTAAAGTAAAACTTAAGTAAATAAAAGTAAAATAGCATGTTGGTGGATCTATTTGCAGAAAACAAATAGATCTTCTGTGAGTCCATAATCAATGGTTAGTTGTATTTAAGTATAATTTGTTTTCAGCTATAGTTATTTAATTTATAGATACTTAGTTTTCTATTTAATTTATTGTGGGCCTAAGAATGTAAGTAATATTTCTACAAAGACATGTTTCGAGGTTTCATTAGATAAGCATACTATGTCATTCCGTCTCTTGTTAGTATTGGTAGCATTGTAGGTAAGCATAGTGTGCTGTTTTAATACTACGTGCATAATGAAAAGCTGGCTAACCGTGAGTACCTTACAGGAGAAAATGGGAAAGATCGAGGAGGGAAGAGCTCTCTGACCTCTTTCAAGAGGAAGCAAATTAGTTTTTGGTGCGCCACCCCAAGAAGTGATACAGTATTGAATCATAGATTGACATTACACAATGATTGTGGGTTGGTGATAGTGAAACAGCGTTGTCTCGTCTAGGCATTCGGATGGCTTTTTGGGTAAAGGCACGGTTTCATAGAAGAGGAAAGTCGGTGGCCGTCATGGAAATCTGTGATTGTCACCATTATTTGACATTAACGTGCAAAAACGGTCAGTAATTGGACAGTTGTTATTGTGTGACATTTCACCGCTTTCGTAGGACCTTAAGAAGGAAAGAAAATCCAAATCTTTGCAACGCAAGATCTCCGAAACCGCTGTCACCTATTCCTTCTACCACACACCATCATTCTTTATTCCAGTTGCTACCCTCAAAAGAGGACCAGTGACAAATGATGTACAATATTGGAAAAAAGCACCCCAACCGTTGTCGCCATAATCGAAAAAACTTGTTTGTTCTTTAATAGTTTAACGGTTATTTTTGCACGAATGCAAAGTTACTGCCTTCGTATTCGCCGCCTTTTTAATAGTGGTTTATTTTGTTTGCTTTGTAATGTGTATACAGAGTTGATTAGGTTTGTTAATTTCATTATATTGCTTACGTTTGAACATAAAGACATTTTAAGTACATTTATTTATAATTTACTAGCGACCCAGCTCTGCTTTGCACGGTTTGTGTGGCAACATCGAGTTTTCTTTATTATATTATGTTGCTTTAATATTAATGCTATACACGCATAAACTTTCCTAAATGATGATGAAAACCGCATCAAAATCCGGTGCATAGTTTAGAAGAAAAACGCAGCCACACACAGAAATGAATAGTCTCTTTATTTTATTAATTTGTCAGATTGTTTTTTTTTTTTTACGAAAAATGAACTAGCACTTAGTTTTAGATTGACATAAGCTAAGAAACTATCACTGAGTAAGAGTGATAGTTTCTTAGCATAAGTCAATCCAAAACTGTGTCAACGATTCAAAAAATCTATATGAAAATAGATGATAATTTAGATGAATATAAAACAAAAGTTAGCTAACTTTGGTTTTAACTTCGGTAATGTTATGGCACTAATTTTATCTCTAATTAAACCGTTAGGGGTAGATAAGCATTATATTATTTATACCTACGTAAATAACTATGAATCAATGTCTAACAACTTTTATCACATGTTCATTGTGTGGAGAAAATAGCGATTCTTTCCGTTTGAGACCTATTAATGTTATGAATTAGTATTATTACATATTTTGTTTGAATGGGTTATTATGTGTCTATTTTCTCCCAAACACGATTAAATATTCACTACGGAGATATGATACGTCACTAAATGCGAAGTTTTACAGGAGCAAAGTAATCATCAAATCATATAAGTTATTCGACTGTGACAATTTGTGTAACAAAAATATTAAATTGGTGAAAACTAGTGAAAAGCAATTACTTTTCTAAATTGCCACATACGTTTTATTAAAATCGCGTTGCTTCCGGTTCCATTCAATTTGATTGCAACATGACAAAACACTTTTGATAACACAATAACTAGTAAGATTGTCAAAAAGGTTCCGGTGCGTAGAAATTGCAATGGGCGTATGATCGTAGGCCAATTTCCGTATTTAATAAAATATCGGCCAAGTGCGAGCCGGATTCGCAAACGAAGGGTTCCGGGTTCCACCAAACAATATTCAACAATACATATAAATTAAAGAAAAATATCTTTCTTGTATGGGGACACCCTTATTTTGTAAGAATTTTTATTATTTGTTATTATGTGACAATAGGAAATACACACTCACTGAAAATTTTAGCTGTCTGCCCCTTACTGTTCATGAGATACAGCCCGCTGACAGACAGACTGACGGATAGACGGGCAGACGGACAGCTGCCCGTGCAGAGGCTTAGTAATAAAACGATGCCGTTTGCACCCTTTGGGACTTAAAACGTTCAAGATCTAGTCACAATCTCATCTAAGCGAGAATCAAAATCAAAAATGTTGGCCAATTTGAGGTAGTTATTTTTGATATATCTTTTCTTTAACATTGTTTTTATGTTTCGCATGTGTTCAAAACACTAGTAAGCACGGTATCTTAAGAATCAAAGCGCCTTAAGAGTGTTTACTGTTGCTACTAGCTAGGTACCATATTCAACGTTTGTTTACGACATCGCTCGCGCCACGCGGCGCCTTTGTGTCGCGCTGTGGCGTCGCGCCTGTTAGTGGGAGCCTTTATGCGGGTAGGATGAATGTGAAAGTGTTAAGAAAAAGGCCAGAGTTAATGTATTATGGGTAGAAATACGTAAACAAACGTTGAATATGGTAGCTGGTTACTAGCAACAGCACACACTCGTAAGGAGCTATGATTCTTAAGAGACCGTGCTTATTCGTTTTTTTAATACATGCGAAACATAAAAAAAACAATGTTAAAGGAAAGATATATCTTATTTAAGGATCTGGTGGACATGCAATCGCTTTTAATAACACGATTAGATTAACTTTGCTGGATAGAAAAATAAGTTACCAAGGGGTAACTTCATTTTCTTATACACTTCACACACTTCACTTTTACATACTAATATTATAAATTCGAAAGTAACTCTGTCTGTATGTTGCCTTTTCACGCCTAAACGCCTGGATGGATTTCGATAAAATTTGGCAAGGAGATAGAACTTTTTTTCCCTGTAGCACCTTCCCGTGGGATAATTTTTGACATCCACGCGGGCAGAAACTAGTTATTTATATAAATGAAAAGGTAGTAAGATTGTTTAGCACTATTAACTGAGTTTGTCTTGATAAAATGATTAAATTAATTACTATGTTGAAATATCTACCAAAATGCGCGAGCGCAACCACTCTCGAGGCTACTTTATCAGGCTTCGGCTAGCTGGATCATAGCGCAGTACACTAAAAACAACCAAAGCGTTAGTTGACTTAGTCGAACGAACAAAAAACCAACTTTGTTTAAAGATGCATTCACCAAATTCATTCGAAGTTTTGTTTAGAAGCCGAAATGAATTTATTATGAGCCGAGATCTTTTGTGTCCCTCATAGGCGCTCAGAAAAACCGACACTTTTACCACATATATTGTCCTTTCGTTTTGTGATTAATAGTCGTATTTCTTACTGTGCAAGCTTGACGGGGCCTATTTTTGGAAATATGTACCGCAGCTATTTATAAATGCAATTTTTGACATCATTAGCTAAAGCATACACCATGATTCGCGACTTCTATCGTCGTCGGAACCCTTAATGTATTTTTTTTTCGGTATGAATCTACAAAGAATTTATGTGATTTTTTTTTTCATCAGTATATTACTTGAATTTAATTTTTTTTATAATAAAAACACACGTTAAACTAACTATAACACCTTTTAAAACAGAGGATGCATCCATAGACAACCCTAAACTTTATGAAAACAATATCACCAACAACGATACTTAATTTTTAATAATATTTTTAATTGTCGCCATTTACGTTTGTGTAGGGCTGTCAAATATAATTTAAAAATGTTATCGCATATCTTACCCCCAGCCCCTGCATAATGATATGTTGGCAATTTGAACCCACATTTTGCGGTCACATGCAACGCGCGTTGCCAATTTTGTCATAAGGGCTCTGAGTCACTGACTCATATATAATTGCGGCTGCCGGCTCAAATGATTTTAATGATGTCAAAATTGGGTAGAATGATATGGATAACAATGAAGATGGTATCGTTTTAGGGCCGGCGTGCGATATGTTTTTGCGATGGTGTAGTTTGTTTTAATGGTGGCCGATGCCTTATGGCGTTGTCTTGGTTTTCCAAGTGGAACATAAAATTCATGTAAATACGTCTACGGTGTTCACTACTTTTATCGAAGAGTTCACTGTAATAACTCCACGTAAAAATCCATTGCTCGCTCATAAAACATAAAACGTTGTTTAACTTGTATACGGTAGTGTCTTCATAGATATATAACATTTCGTCACTGGCTGTCATTGTGATCGGCATAGTAACAGGCTCCCTCAGTCTATATATACAATTTGCGCGGGAGATAAGCGTTTGACACGTTTTCTTTCACTCCATATTACTGGGGAAAAAGTAGGTCGACCCGTGTAGAATGTTCCTTTAGCTTTCTTCTTCTATCGTTATCTTAGAGTTTGTTTTCCGACTGATAATTCTCTAGTTTGGTTTTCTTTGTGTTTATCGATGTATGATTCATTGCTATGATTATTTATGATTCGTTTTACCTTTTATGACCCTTCATGTATCAATATGCCTCAAACCTCACGTGATGTTTGATAGAAAAAGTAGCGCTTCGACTTCTACAATTAGATTACGCTCTCAGGAGGTGAATTTGGCCTCGTACTTATTGGTGCATCAGTAATTAATTGCATTTTTAGTTAGTATAATAAATATTTAACTTCCTTACACATTTCATCTTGTCATAAATAGTATGTTTCACAGCATTACCTAGGTCACGGGTTATCCTCTTATGACCTAGTTGTTTAAGGTTCACGTATGATTCAAATTAGTTACTTTTTTAAATCTGAAGATTTGATTTTATTGCACTGTCGGTATGTTTTTTTGTGAATACAGTTTATAAAATATTGCTACTTCTTTATCATCAGTCGTCTATATTATACTTACTATTCCTTCTGCGTGTTAACCGTAAAAAAGTAGCAAACTATTTTCCAACTTCCCATATGAAAGTCTAATTCTATTCCTATTATATTCTACAGAATTTTAATAAGATTACACAAACACATGCCTAAATAAGGCTCGAGATGGTCAGCTTCACCCAACTTGAAATCAACTGTCTCTAATAAAATCTGTTTATAACATCGTTCCGGCTCCGCCAGGGCTTAGAACTAAGAGCATGTTCATTAACCGTTGATTTTATGGATGGTGAGAGTATTTAACTTAATAGTTAATGTAGCCATGCGGGTAGTTCAATACACATTTTAATCTTACACTTTGTAAACAAAAAAAGTCGCAGTCAATTGAAATTCTCGAATCCTAGGGCAATACGGGATCATTCCAAACAGAATGAGTGGACGATTATTATTATTAAGTCATTAATATACACAGTAACGTATGTCTGTAAAATGGTACCCGCATCATGCGCACGCGTCTCCAATGAATTTTGGAATCGGACCCCTTATTGTATTTTTTTTTCTGACGTTTCGAATTGACTGCGTGTGGGCACGTTTTGCCTACAGATTAACTGATGTTGCTGTTGAAATTTTTGCTCAATATTAATAAGTTAGAAATTTCTTTAGAGCTGGGGTACACTACACGAAATTGTTTATATTTAGAAACTGTTTTCTACCAAGTTTCCATTATAAATTTTGTAATTTTAGAGACCTAATGAAGACGTTAACCGCTGCTAAAAGAGGAAATTATGCTTCCGTAAGTTCATTTGTTAATTCAATTTATAATTGACTTTTATTTTACGTTGATGGTGTTTATTCTATCATTAATTTACATAAATTGACATAATATATATCATGAAATGTTTATTTCAACAGTAAACATGAATGGGTTAATTTCATTCATTTCGAATCCATTCAGTATTATTTTTATCGTGTCTTAAAACCCACCGAGAGTATTTCTAAAACGATACGTTTCTTATAACAGACATTTATATCTTTTTTATTTCAACCATGGGGAAATTATGCCCCTCATGGGAATCACTCAACGGGATCGTGCCAAAACGTTTCTGACGTATGTAAACAGACCCTACAATAAAAAAAAAGTTAAACCGGAAACTTAATAGTGCCAGTGTCAACACAGTCCTTCTGCGAAACTGCAATTAGCCAGCCTACAACAAAAAATAAGTTTGGCTTAAGTAAATAAATCAGTGTAAAATAAAAACACCCATAAAAGGTTTACCGCTCCTGACAAAATCTTGTTTATTGAATTTTCAACTTAGCGATTATGTAATTAACTTTGTTTTGGAACGGATAGAGATTTATTAGAAATGGCTCTTACTGTTACTTGATGACAATTCAATTTGGAAGTTGCAAGATTTGAATAAGGTTTTTTAACTTAATTTGTTCTGTATTCAAACTTCAGATATCCTATCAAACAGCTCAAAAGCACTTTTGTAAGATATATAATGAGAAAGTTTTAAGTAATTTAAGTTTGTTCGATTCAGTAGGTATATTACTACGTTTTCAATGGTAACAGTTAAGCAACATACCGTTTTAACAAAACTCCACTATCACGAATCTAAACACATTTATCGAGCGCTATACTAAAGTGAATTACCAACATGGTTACATAATTACAAAACTCAAATACTAATATCACTTTTTTGTCACTCTCACATTCTTGGCTGATAAGGGCATATTTGTAGTTTTCCACTGCGGTCGCTGACGAAACGATGAAATGTCGCGACCTCCCATAACTGTTATCTTGAACGATAGCGATATGTGACAACGACCGATAACTCCGCAGCGCCTGCGTCTTCATCACGATTTATCATTTTTAACGGTCCACCTCTAGGCGCCTTCCTCAAATTTTCGCAGACAAAAACTGTCTTGGTTTTTGTCGCGCAGAAATTCGATATGTCTGCTCTTTGTGGAGACTTGCTTAGTTAACTATGTATTTTGAATGTTCGTCGACAATGAATTGAATAGGTGTCATCTCATCCCCTATTAAACTTTTTCAATACAGATAGTAAGAACAAATTGAAGAAGCTGGTTTCGAATGGCATAAATATTGAAATCAGTTACATAATATTATAAATTCGAAAGTAACTCTTTCAGTATGTTATGTTACCTTTTCACGCCTAAACCACTGAACAAATTTCAATAAAATTTGTCAACGAGATAGATAGCATCACGGGGAAGGAAATAGGCTACTTTTTGTCCCGATATTCCCACGGGATCGAGACTATTGGGGTTGAAACCGCGGGACGCAGTTGGTATTATTATAACCTTACATGCAAAACTGCTGCCTCTTACCGTACCTAAAGCCCAACGCATATGCTATGGTCACAGAATAAGGTGCTATAAAACCTACTCAAAAATGGTATGAAATGATAAAAAAATACCATTGGAGCACAACTGTAATAAACGCTGTGCATGACTTATTCAATGTTCTTACTGCCTTATGTGACGTTATGAGGGGTGCTTTATGTAGGTACCATTTGCGTGATTGACTAAGAGATAAAACAGAAAATTATGAGCTTCGGTGGCGTTGTGTTACAGCCAATAAATTTATACTGTTTCTAATTTAGAAATGGATAACAGGACCTTTAGAGTGGTCGCTATATTTTTGTAACAAGCCAGCTTTTTACTGGATTAGTGTTATATTACGAGTGGTCTATCAGAGTTTCCATATTTACGCTTACGCGTCCTGAATGCCAGCAAAAAAAGGTCTGGCCTTGCTATAATAACTGAGCTAAGGCTTGTCCAGATGCTACAATTTCATCGTTTGTAGTTCTCACATTGTGCAGGTTGTAAACTAAAGGAGTTGTTTGTTACTTGGATGATATCCAGGAAAATGTAGGCATGCCAAAATCTTGGCTTCGTTATTTTCTTTCAACTTCCAAGAACTTCTTTCCTTCATATGCATAATGGCATCTAGAACAGGGATTACAAGTAATTTAATAAGAAAATATGCATTAGGCAGAAAAATTGCAGGGTGTACGCAATTGTTTTGTACAACTTGCACAAACTGACGGGCGGAATTAAATTTTCCAATTTTGACATCAAAATGAGAAGCCTCGCAAGGAAAGTATTTCATGCAGAGAATGTCGCAATGCATTATTCAGTTCTGTGATTAACGCAGATTTTGACTAAAGCATCGTTTATTTGAATCTATTTCATTCTGACTGAATCAAGTATCTAGCCGCTTCAAATGCGCAAACGGACGTGACATATAAAAACTTGAAAAGATGACTGGTCCAATTTATTTTCAACGTAATTGCCACTGATTTCCTACATTTCAGACTCACAGACCTCAGTCAATAAGTTCTCAATTAAACGAGACGAGATTCGCAATCAAACGCTGACTACATCGCTCACAATTTCATGTCTCACCCAGGAGTAATGAACTTGATAAGCAGCTAAAAGAACAGTAATGTCATCAAAGAATAAACAGTGAGCCTCTAAATTGGGTACTTATCTTTAATTGTAAATATGTCTGGCACGTAATCCTGCGGTTCACACAGAACTGGCGATGTGTATGAAGTCTAACGAGCCAAGCATTTGACGAGCGATGAATACTACAAGAGCCGCGGACAAGACATTTAATAACGGAATTGACCTGGCATTCTATAGCGAGGGGCCAAATTTATGTTCAATTTCCTTTCGGCGGAAGAGTAATCATGATAAAGCAAAGAGATTTACATTGAATCTCTTTAAGATAAATCAACGGTGTTGTGTGAGCCCTCTGATCTCTTAACTCTGCTAAATGAACAGGTTTGTCTGAAGTTGTCGGGTCGATGCCAAGGGCAACAGACAATGTCACTTCTATTTGCCTTTGGGCAGAGGGAGGTAAGTAAACTGAATACGCGTATTACTAAATGGAGAGCGGGTTCGTTACGTGAAAGAGGTTATTAATTAAAATGTCTGCTCTTTTTTATACACAAAAAAACAGTTGTTTGCGTGTGTAAACGTTGTTGTGAAAGTATAATTTCAGAAAAGTTAAAAATTTACATAATATTTGATTTGCTGATGGAAGTTCCATTATTCGATTTAATGTTGTTTTTCAGCTCAAAACATTAACCACAAAATATTGAAATATTCTGGACTCTTAAAAAACCCTCCATAAAAGGCAGTGAGTAATTTCTGTGGGTGGGTTGTGACTGCCTGACCGGGGTTTGACGTCATCTCTAAATTGTCACAACAAAGACAATATCCCACCCAGTACATTCAAAACAATATTTAAATGTTTCGCATGAAAACGAACGTTGTACGAAAGATGAACTTGACATTGACATGATTCCGTTTGACACGTTCATCTGACGTGTGTATTGATGCCTCGTTACATAGTCATGTTCCCACAATATACCGGCCCACTGCATACGATTGACCTTTAGGCTGTTTGTACACTGTAACAAGACACATAAAACTGTCAATAGAAATGTAATCTTTTACTGTTTCGGAGCAATATCAATGATCATTCAATTGTCGAGGTGTGAGGCGGCAACTATTTACTGTTAAGTCTTAAACTGAGTTGAACCTTGAGCGGCTTCCTATCGTTAATTTCATTATATGTTGATATGCATGTCACTTGTTTTAATTATTGTCATATTTCCAATAAATCATTGATATTGTCAAAAAAAATATGCCTGTTTTATAGCCTAATCTGGTGTGTGACAAGCTCAATGTTTAAATTCGTCGATTACAATGACTTTAAATTTATTCGTTCTGCGCATGATGGCAAGACCAAGATGGCAAAAGTATTATCAAACGCCTGTGACAACGCATAATAAGTGATTTAGGATCGTTCGTGTTATTTTGCAGATCATCATAAGTGAATTGGCGTGCAAAACATATGTTGACTCCGTGCGTCAATGCTTGAATATTTCGACACCACAAAACGTTTCCCTTTTAAATGCTAATAACATTAAAGCTCAAACGGACGCACTTCGTTACGATGATGGTGATTTTTGGCCACAGATAAAACTGAGATTAATTCGAACAGCGCCTGGAGATTCACGTAAATGTTTTAGTTGGCAACTTAGTCGGCCATTTGCAATTTTGTAACCACTTGGTAGAATAACTGCACATCGACCGTCATAAAATTACCTTCGTTAATGGTGCCTTATCTTCTCTCCGTAGTTTATTGTCATGGTGCACCTAAACATTGTACTATATTGCCTAAGTTAATATTTATTAGGTAAAGTAAAATATTATGTTTTAGAGTTACAGTCAGATATTTCTGGATGCGATGTTACTATTTGAAACAGTTATTTTTCTTTTTAGAAAAAAAATATTTGCTTTCAAATCATTTCTAATAATACGGCTTTATGTTTATGAAAGTATATAAAAAGTTTAAAGATCTAATTCAATAATACAGTACGATTTGATTATTTTATATTTTGCTCATTGAGTGGTTTTGCAGAATGTTATTTTAAATTTAAAAATTGTTACGTAGCATTTGTATTACTAATAAAAGTTTTACGATTTATGTTTTCATACGAAAAATGAAACACAAAAAACTAGTCGCGAAATATTTTCTTTTCACCTCAAGTCTAGCCAAGTCGCCATCCAATTCAACTTTAGGCGCAATTTTCTCACGCTAATTTCAGCCACGCGAGCTTTGCCAAACAGTTTTTGTCTAGTTTTCTGAGAAAACAAGTTCACTGCACTGCTGGGGTGCCCTCTGCATAGAAAATTAGATTTTTCAACTTTCTACGTTATAAATAAAGTGTCGGTTCGTGCCTCCACCGCGGCAGTTAGGTGTTTTCGGGGATCGTCTGTTATTACACTTTGCATGCAACTTACTTTTAACTATGGTGTTATTTTTTATTTAATTTCATCGTCTGTTGTTTTTAATTACGAACGTTCGAATTTAGGGTGTAGCGTAGAATAGATTAGGTTTGTTGATTTTTTTACCGATATTGGATTTGTCTGATGGCTTAATTTTATTTGATAGCATATTTTTTTCAAATGTAAATGTAGAAATTCCAGTCATACAAGTATCTATAGTTCGTTTGTTTAAACCCAGATAGTAATTTACAAACACTACATAATAAAAATCAAAAACAATAAGGCTTGAAATGTCAGATTACTTAAAATATAGTGGCCAGCTAGGCATGCAGATTAGCTGGCCACTATATTTTCGCGCTATCGCAATATAAATTTAAGAAAATTGTTTCACTATTTCTTGCTAGTCGCCCATAAGACCCTATTATTTTTCGCCTGATAATTGTGTGGGTAATACGTTTTTTCGACTCAATTGTAATTGCATTTTGGAAATGTTGTAATGTTTAATTGTTTCATTGTCCCTAATAAATAAAATACAATAAAATAGTGACCGAAGAAACGAACGAAAGACAAAAGTACAGATAGAAGAAAGATTTCTCCGGCGCGATGTCAAAATTCATGAAAATAATGACTTTTTGTTAAGAAAGTGATTTGTCTTCTCTTCGTAGAGTTGAGATAGAAGTTGTCATGCTACTCATGCTGGAATTAAAATCGAAAATTAAGTAATAATTAAATGAACAAAAAAAAAATAGCATTGTGCAGTATCTACCAAGTAATTTTATTTCCCAAAGTCGACCTACTCCACTACCAACCCAAAAAATCGGAAATCTAACCCTTAAAAACTAAAGGTAGCCACGTAACCGTATAATACCGCATTCGGCTAAAAATCACGCCGCATTCTGCATTGCAGCTGTGGGTGGTTGGCCGCTGCAAAATTGTTGTTTATGCGCCACCAGCGCCTCCCCGCGGCCATTACTGAAATTATATTACGATGCATTACCGATGCGATGTTGTTTACTGAATGGTTTACCTATTGGTAGCTTTGGTTAGGTATTTTTGTGACCGCAGTTGCATTTGAGGGTTGAGTGGGGTAGAGATTTTGTCATAATTTAATATGTAAAGTAAGACAGAGTAGGTAAACATGGTGTGCCGTAAGTCAACGTCAAGCCGGAATCGGGTGATAGGACAAGTCATAATAGTTAAAAGCAAAACAAATAAACAAGATCTTTTCTGTGTATTTTAAAATTACGGGTATTTATAAACGAACGAGAAAATCGATGAATGCCTGTGACGGTCTTTTAACTCCTGTTTGCTACAAATTTTAACTTTTTTCTAAAATATATTTTTCTGTTAACTATTTGTTAGTAGTTCTGTTAATTATTGATCTCAGCGGCCGCCCGCTACACTCCCTCCCGTATTAGTAGTATTCGCCGACCAAGGCATACTTTAATCGCCCCCGACGACGCCACTACCCTCCTCCAGGAGAGTAGTAAGGCCACCAGCACACTACATAAGCCCAAAACCCGATCGCCGTCCTACCGTCCTCGCCGCCGAAGCCCGCCGCGACGCCCAAATCCACGCCCCTCCCGACCCTTGCTCGAGCCAGCCCGCGCCGCTGAGCCTGTAGCTTTAAATTCGTCCCTAAATCACTCAAATCCTGATCCAGCTAGTCCCTTGCTGCCCTCTCCCAGTACCCCAAAGGGGGTGCCCTTAGCGTTGTCGCTTAGTTTTTAAGTTAGTACATAAGTTTAAGTCCTGGCTGGAGGCCTTAGTTTATTAGGGCAACCACAGGCAAGTCCGTCTAAGCAGACGACAACCTCATAGGTTGACCTGCGAGATGCCATTTATATAAAAAAAAGCCGGTATTATTATTCTTATTGAAAAAAGAAGCTTGAGCAGTTACTTAAATCTTGTGTGATTGGAGGGTACTGGTTGATATTAAAAATTAAAAATCATAAATTGAAATTTAATCAAATGGTATTATTCAAATTAGTAACTCTTTTCACTTTTCGAACGTCAAAATGACATAAGACAGTCCCCCGGCACGCCCGCCCTTCACCACTTCCTAGTGCTTTAGCTGGGAAGAAGAAGTGGAGCAACATACTCCCCAGCAGCACAGCTGTCTGTTTAGTTAAAAAAACTTGATTTTATACAATAACCTAATATCCGGTCGACTGCGGTTACTCAAAGTATTTAACATTACTGGACCCAGCACATTTAATTTTGATTATTTTATTTCAGACAACTCTTGATAAATAAGATAAACTAGGATAAGGATTTTTTAAAGAAATGCTAAACTGTTATACTCCCACGTTTTTGATAACTTGGAAAGTACAAAACCGAACAAACAGGATGCATGATGCAACGCACGTACTAATAATAATTTTGTGTATCATTAATTCATTAGATAAGATGGCTGTGACGGAGGAGAACACACCTAGTCTGCGCACACGCATGCAAATGTAATGACGGATACATGTGTCTGTGTGCACACATTAGAAAGACATAAAGGTCGTTACACTCTTTTGATATTAGATAAAGTTTTATCACACTATTAGTGATACCTAATTTTTTGTTTGTATTGCTATGCTAATGAGCCCTTACTTGAAATTGTAATTGCCATAATAGTTATTTATTTTTAATTAAGTGCCCTTAAATCCTCGTCCAATTAAGTCTTTAAAACCATGTCACACTTGACGGAAACCTGTGTAGCGAACTACTCATGAGAACACAAATTGAGCAACTTGGTAAAAAGCTTAATTGCATTTTGAACTTTAATTCATTAGTATAAAGTTGAATGTAGCGTGTAATGCCTCATAGTAAAGTGTTGCCGTACACTCAAATGTTTGTTCATCACTTGAGCTTTGATTTCGTCATTAGGTTCCTGGTGTAAGTCGACCTACAGTTCTACATAGAAATGTTTATGCTTCTGTTAAGCTACAGAGGTCAGGTTGAGCTGGTGTTCAAATACGTGGAAACTTCATCCATCCATCCATCTTGTCGGCAGGGAACTGTGTGAACGGCATATGTGATGATAACGCATCGGTCGGTTACCGAAAGAAATTTGAATGACCGATTGTAATTGTTTTTTGAATTTCGAACCTGATAAATCGCAATGACAATTTGTTTTTATGTTGTACCGTTACATTTTTATGACTTTCCTGTTACTATCTTCAATTACGTAAGAAAATTAACTCGAGTGCGAGATGGTTTTTTGTAGCCATTACTTTCACGGGTTTCTAAAATTAGTATAATGAGTGATTAAAATTAACTGGCAAGGTATTATTTTAATGACGGATAATAATTAATTGTCACTTATGAATAGTTATGAGTAATTTTTGGAATAAATTCCTGTACTGGGAATGTTCCCGTGGTTTCGGTCTCCGAAACCAGAATACCCAGTTTTTAATTACGCGTTTTGAATATTAAATTAGGGTACATTTTATCATCACATTTATCATTGGTTTTACTACCATCATTGTTTTCGTAAATATTCATGTCTTTACAAGGCTTGACCGCTATCATATTCTTTCTACTACAGAAAGCAATCATCTTATTAAGTTCTTTCATTTACAATAGAACCATTTTTTTCCAGGTTATGTGTCTCTTTGTACAGATGAAGATGAATGATGGAGCTGGACTTGTTGAGCTACGAATATACAGCTCCAAATCGCTATAGTGAATTGATGAACTTACTTGCAGTAGCAAACCATAGCTTCATGCAAGCGCATAGCGTTGTATTTTCCAATATTCTATAAACCCTGCGTTTTTTTGTAATTTGCTAGTCAGTGTTAGGTTAAAAGTTGCAAAAATACGATTCGCGACCTTATTAAGTATGTATTTACAGAATTAAAGTAATCAATATTCTTTTTTAAGACTAAGTAATTCTATTAAATAACTATTTCGTGAAATCTTACTTTTGAGGATTATACTAAACTGATTCTAATTATTACATTTCTGGAAATACATATTTGTTACGGTTACGAATTTACTTATGTCAAAATGCAACACACAACGGAGAGCAGTGGTGGCCCAGTGGTAACGGCCGCGACTTACGACCGTGTAGGTCGTAGGTTCCAACCCAGACAGGCGCTATACTTTTTGTAAATTATTTCAACACCACTGCTCTCAAAACGGTGAAGGAAAACATCGTGAGGAAACCGGCATGTCTTAGAACCAAAAATTCGAAGACATGTGACATCCACCAACCCGCACTGGGCCCGCGTGGTGGTTTACGGCCCACTCCCTCTCACAGAGAGGAGGCCTGTATCCCAGCAGTGGGAACATAATAGGCTGATTATGCATTATGCAACATACAGCTCTAATACTGACATGCACATTGCAAAAAACCGTAAGAAAATTTTGCGCCCTACCCTGACGTTTCCACCTTAACCCAAAAGATCTTTATTATGTCTACAGCAGTCCATACGGTTGCCAACCAGAAAAGCAACAGCAACTATCCGTAGTCCATCAGTAATATTCCATTTGGTTGTTTCAGATTCATCGAGTTCACTGGCCGATAAACTTCCTACGATAACAAGTGAGTTTTAAACACAAGACACTATGTTGCTATGCGAATGGTTTTATTAACAGATCTGCGATGGCTATCGTTTGTTGAAGGTTTTGCGTTACTGTGACTATTATGGTTTGGTCCGCTGACCTGTCACGCTCTTGGATAGAGTTCAGTGCACCTGTCTTTTCTGGTTTTCTAATTGGTTGTACAACGATTGGTATTTAGAAAACAAGCTTGTAAACAACTAGAAAATTACTTTCATTGAACAAACTGATTGCCTGCTACCTGATCATATCAGCCTGTGAACGTACATTATTATGCTTCCCAATGACCATTCCAATAAACATGTTGAAGGGAAAGTTGATTTTATATTTTTTTTTGACTGATTGGCTATCACAGTTTGTTGTTACTTTGCTAGTAGCATGGAGGCTGTATATTCCCTAGGCGTTCCTTATTCGCATTTCACGACCCTCGTCGTTTTTTTTTATCACGAAGTAGCGGACGCTTTACTTGTACTAATTGTTGAAACACGCTGCGCTGAATGCATGTGTAAGCGCAGGAGCTTTCGGTACGGTACCTACCGACCGTCCGAGACAATGGCGAAGTCGGAAGTGTGTGTGTTATGTGCTGACGCTACTCGTCTTCACGCACACATTCACAGCGTATTTGTACACTTGGTTACCACGAGTAAAGCGCGCGTAGCTTCTTAAATAAAAATATTGAAGCTGCTTTCATGACATTGTGATTCATAATGTTCATAATATTTTTTAAACATGTGTCTTCTTCACATTCTAACTCTCCCATACAACAACAACTTAATGAAACTAAATAGTATATACCCAGTGGAGTGTAGTATGTAATTTGCTGCTTATTATACGTTGGTGTTTAAAAAAAAAAACCTGTTGTTAGTTCGCCCATCCGAGACCGAAACTGTATTTGTGTCTAAAACCTGGTCGTCATCGGCTTCTTGGGTTTGATAATAAGCTAATAATTGTGTTATTATTTTCTGTTGTAAATAAGGCTTTCTTTTGTTTACGTTATTCATGCTCTAGAGTATATAATAGGATTACCTATGAAATTGCCGTTTAGTAGGTACACAGAAAGTCATTTTATATAAATATTTTTTATTTCTATCAATCAAATTATGCACCCATGCTATCGATGTATCTCTGCAAGCGCAGTGGTAATTATTCAATGCCCTTCTTGAAGAAGTCAGATGTACGGGAGCCAACAAACTCTTCAAAGGCATTTTGTGCTGCTCTAGGTTATTGAATTTTTTTCCCTGCCAAATAGTTGAACAAATTTTGGAAAACATAGAAGTCTGTCGGCCCAAGGTCTGGTGGGCCGATAGACTTCTACTTCTTCCAAAATTTGTTCAAAAGTACGGTGGATGACGCAAAACTTCCAACTCTAGCTCTTGTAGCTTAGAAACCGTCACATGTGCCGAATGAGGTCGAGCGTTGTCGTGTAGGAGCAGCAGGGACGAGCGATTAACCAATAACGAGTCGTGCGTTCGTTTGTAGTATTCACTTCGTACTCGCAATTAATGTTGCGAGCCGTTTGTGCGGCGTTTCTACCGCGACGGAACTCTTATTCCATAATTACTCGTATTTTTATCGTGTCCTTATAGATGAAAACAAAACACTAATCAATAAACAAATGACTGAATTTGAAAAGAGAATTCTATATTTTCGAAATAAAATTTATTTTATATAATTACGTTTCAAATGGCCACTATTGTAAAACGGCACTGCATAGGTAAATACCTAATGTTTTATCACCATATTGATGGTGAAACGAAATTTAGGTTACGTTTCTATTAAAATTAAAATAAATTATACTAGCTAGTACCACTGAGGGCAAGGCCTCTTCTCATACAGAGAAGGCTCGTGGCATTGATCACAACGCTTGCTCAAGACGGGTTGACACGAGAAGAGAAACCACGTCAATCTACAGTAAATTAGTTTACAAACATACCACATTATAGACCCATGCGTAAATTTGGCCATAACAGATTTTCTAAACTCGCCATTCTTTAAATAATTATGTGTTTTGTTTTCGATCCGATACAATAAACATAACTAGAATAGTGAATAGTAATGAAAAGAGCCGTGGGAAACATAATATGGGGACACATGCTCAAATCACAGTATGGGTGTTAATTTCCGCTAGAGATAAGCCAATCTAAACTATGAATAGGGAATAAGGGATAAAGTTACCAACGACGTTGCTATGGGACTATCAGACTATCTAACAACTTGTTACTATTGAAACTATTAATGTTCTTAATTAACCTTTGATTAAACTGGACAATGGTACAAGGAATTAAGTACTAAGTAGGTAATGAGGGATTCAGTCGTGATTTTAAATCGACTCCCTTTCGAATAACTGATATTATATAAATATTTAATGCTAACTTAATATTATAAATGTGAAAGTAAGTTCGTTTGTTTGTTTGTTACGCCTTCACGCCAAAACAGCTTAACGGATTTGGATGAAATTTGGCTCACGGATAGACCATGACCTGTGTAAGATCATAGGCTACTTTTTTATCCTGGATCGCAGACGAAGTCGCGGGCAACAGTATCTTTATAATTTTAGCTGTCCGCGATGAACACATTTTCGAGACTAATGTTGGGTTTATGTGTAGATAACCACTCCCATACTGCTCTATAAAATATAAAACACTTCATAATCTGAGAAGCCCTAACCTACACCAGTAACAAAATACCTTCACGTAAATTCCATAAAATTAATAGGCATTATTGCCTTTTTTCTCAGTAATAATAGTCCGATGGTATCTGGGACCGTTATCTCAGCATGCCATAAATCAGACGCGGCTGCAAATTTAGCCTTTCGCAGAACTGCCCTTTGAGGTGCATGATCGATGGCCACCGTGGGGCATGGTGGCTACAGGGAACTTATGGTGGGTTTCACGTTGCGAACACCCTAATCAAGTTGTTTTGTGGTTGTTTCCTTGAGGTGCTGTCGACTTCACTTACTTTTGTGTTCGCTGTAATCAATATTGTGATAATGAGAAATGATCAATTATTTTATTTCTGTAAGTAGGTTTGTACAAACAGTTTTGCACGTCAATCATATTTTAAAAACTAGTTGACATCGGCGTTTCCTATCTGCTCTGAGAAGAAAGGCCGAAATAAACTCAGAGGTCAGTCTCTTTTAAAGTCCAGACTTAATCTTGGTCAGATAAGTCATTTGTGTTTTGCTGTCTATTTTCGTCTGTTTTGGCTGAGGCGTTAATAATGAATGAATCTTCGTCAGTGTTGGCTGGTTGGTATATTGTTCGTAATTTATATGCTCTTACATATTCATTTACAATTATTTTGTACTAGCAATTTGGCGTAATAATGTGTAGATTTCTAACACAATTGCTATTTCGCACGAACTTTTCTTGAAGGTGAGTTTTATGCGACCTCAAGCTGGCTTTATCACGCATTCTATCTAGCTTGCTAGTATAAACCACATCGATTCGAAAATTATGATATTAAGGGCTGATTTTACCAGTCTGTGAAATAAAATCTTCGACAGTTCTAGGATGGCAAAACTGTCAAAAGATAAGACTTTGGTGATTTAATTCTAGTTTGGTGAAATCCACCTTTAGAAATTTAATGGAAACACTCTAAACAAATGCACCCACCCTTCGTAGTCATTGAAATCTAGCAAAAACAGTCGAACAACGCAGCAGATTTTATCTTCAAACACCCTATGCGGCGTGCCGTACCTAGCTGTGTCGCGGATAACGGCTACTCCGCTATTTGGCTATGTGGCTAGGTGGCTAATAGCCTCGACATGACACCACCGCACGTCCTCCTTTGTGGACGTGCCAATTCATAAGGGCTGTTCTATTGAGGGTGCGATGTTCAGTTTTTTCAGCAAGTGGGTTAACGGGCGGGTTTGGATCTTTTTTTGGTTGTGTGCTGCGGAATTTTGTGTGAATATTGTCTGTCTTTTAAGCAGGCGTTGTTTTAATTGGTTTAAAGACTGATGAGACTGACTCGTTTTTGGCTCCGTTTCTGTCTATAACCGATTTACTAATCAATAGTATTTTAACTTGATCTATATCTTTGTGGAAACTCTGCTTTCATTACTTAATTTTTGACATTTATACTCATTGCACCCTGTTTTGTAAACTTGTCCGTTAATAGTTGGGCTTCTTGATACTCGAAACACATTGATTCAGTCATATGGTTAAAATTGGTTCGTGAATCTACTAGATATTTCTACCAGTACAGTTTTGTCAAGCAGCGGTTATCCGGACTGTAGCTAGGTCCGGCATGCATACAAGGTGGGGCGCAGATATACGTATCGGAAGCATTGTTTCCCTTTTGAACTGTCACTTTGGGGTAGCACTAACGGTTTTTGCACGATTTTGTTAGGTTTCTGTGCGAAATTTTAGCCAATATGACGGTTAGATGTGGTACTCAAACTCTATTTTGTGTTGCGGTTCTTCAAAAGTTGCATTGAAATTGTGTATAGTCTTCTTATTCCCTTTTTCTGCTTATATTGTCATATGAATCCGTTTAGACTGATTTTCAGGACTTGTCAACTAAATTACGTGACCGTATTCCCGTTAACAAACCTTCCAATGACCGCCTAGCAACACGAAACATTATGTCATCATTAAGCATTTGTAAAACATCATTGTCAGCACCATCGTACCTTATTTTTCCTTAACAAGGTAATGAATAATGTATTCCTTGATGATATAAAAGCTTATTGCTTATTTCTTGAAGCTCACCCGCCTTCCAAGAATTCCTCGCTTCATCGCCTAATGTTCAATTCCTATGTTTCCATTGATTGGTGATGGGAGAATTACATTGTAGCTGTAGAGAAATTACAATATTGTGTCGATAAAGTTTGTTTATTATCTTTATTGATTTACTTTGTAAGCTTTGATAGATTAATAGACTAATGGGTTTTACAGACTTTTGCTTGTGTTTGAAATTAATGTATGTATTAATGACTACTTGGTTCTACAATTTCAGAAACCGTTTAAGTATAAGTGATTATTATCTCTGAACGAGAAAGGGGCTTGCATATTGCTTATCGATATTTCAAACAAATTGGCAAAACACTTATTATTTCCTTCGTATCGATCGCTGATTATGTTCGTATACGACGTTTATTTGACAATTTATTGCACCATCATATCATCGCTACCAGCCCTATTACAGTTTACTTCAAGTACCTACTTATAATTTTCTCCTTGTTCACTTTGTCGTGTGTGAATGGAAATGCGATCTCCTTCCCTGGGGTGAATAAATTCCATACTTTTTTGGCCAACGTACTTTTAACGGTTCTCTAAGTATTATTACATGTTTTTGTTATGAAAATGATGTGTATGAGTTATTTTTCTGGGTGAGCTTTTAAATAGTTCGGTGGGCTTAGTTTATTTTTTGTTGAAATATAATTGAGGCTTTCATTAGTTAAATGGGGAGGGATATGGTTATTTATTTACCCGACAGATTTGAACATACAATAAGGTTTAAATAGTTGTTCGTAAGTATGTGAATCAAGTTTGATTATCTATTTGGGTTATGAAATACTCTGGTATCTGATAAAAGTGATAAACCTACTAATTTTGTGAGTTTGAAAATAGCAACTTGTTTCTTGGGCGTCTCATCTGGAATATGTAGTGCCTATACTCATCAAGTACGTAACACCTACAAGACTTACCGGAACCCTCGTTCGTTAAGGGTCATTATATCATCATATACATTCATATCTATACGTAACTCATCTACTTTTATCTCAGGCACGTGACGTGGGGGGGTTCACTGATGGCTCGCCTATGTGTGCACGATTTTAGTACCCTAATCGATGAACTAACACACAGATAAACATATATCCCCATTCTATACCGGCCAGTACGATATGTATTTATTTACAAATGCATGCCTTTAGCCTGTAATAAAAACATCGTAAACATTGTTGCGTGGCTATTGTTAAAGAAATAGCACTGTTTTTACGTCTACATGGAAACGTACACTCGAATCCATTAATATGTAAGATTTTGCTTGGCCATAAATCTGGTAAGCCGATATCTAGGCAATCTATAAACAGCTGTTCAGTGAAGCACAGAGGTTTTGACAACTGAACTCGCTTGATCTCGTTCAGCTTTGTTTTTATAAGTTTTCTTGTGCGCGTCTGCTGGATAATTAAGATTACGTTCGAACAGTGCCGTAATTTCGTTGTATTAATCTGCAATATCTGCGCGAGCTTCAATCGGAATCGGAATATTGTTGAAATCCTTTTTTTTTTGCTTGGTGTTCTTCTAATATGTTATTGGTTTCTTTTCTGGCGTTTCTTATTCATAACCAATTGTTTTTCATTGTTTAAGAAGAGTACGAGTAGTATTAGGCGTTTAACACCATTACCGTAACGACGCATGGCAACCGTAGTAACCTTATCTGTATTTACAAATACATTTTTATTGTTACCGTACTATAAACTACGTGTGTAAATCGGTTTGTAACACGTGTAGTTTGGAAATACTAGAACAATACTAGACGGCGGGTTGAATCAAAGCGTAAACGTTTACGTTACGTTTCGCGTTCGATATAATTTGACGATAACGTATGAAACGAATCAAAATTTTGAATGTTTACTTATGAGCAATACTTTAGTTCTTTAGTTGTTCTTCGTGGTGGATAATACAAGGAGAACGCAGTATTGTATACGATACTAGCTCGTGTTGGAAAGATCACCGAGTAGCAGAGGAGCAATTCCCGTATTTTTGAATACTTTCGCATTCTAATTTCAATTATTTTGTTAAGTTTTCGACATTGGCTATCGCTAGATGAGATTTCGCTACTTGTGCTTGAATGGCAACGTGTGTCTTTTTCAATCTCCTTGACAGTAACTGTCTGTGACCGTAACATTAGGAAGATATGTAGTTCACAACGATTTTGGACTTAACCGATCGAGTACCGCCATTTTTAACGCTTACTTACCTGTTACAGTAAGATGATGCAACCGGCGTGCAGTCACAGTGTACCATACATAAGTCCATCAAACTAAGCCACGGCCATACCAGTCGTAGAACCGAGTTACCGATCGTTTCGCTGTAGTTTATAGGTCGTATATGTATGCCAATCAGTAAACTGCGGGCTTGCTTGTGATTTACGTGCAGATGTTTTCAGTCTACTGTTATGACGACCAGCGATAAATTCTTGGCGGTAGTAAATATCTGTTTTGAGCGGCAGTTAAGGAAGCCACTGAGTGCCTCTAATCAGTGGATATTCTTCCTGATTCTAGGAGCTTCTAGATTTTTTGTGTGGGTTTCGGTTTTATTTCAGTATTAGACTTCAGACCTTTTGCTTTTCTAAACTTGTTAATATTAAATTATTGCTTATTCTAAAATTTTGCGAAAATCCACTTGGAATAGACTATTGGTCTACATCAATGGGCTTAAAAGAAAATTGAAATTACTTTTGGAATACAATATTCATACTTGTAAACGAATGGTCCAGTATTGTATTTCTTCAATTCATCCATATTTACATTTTATGACCTAATCAAAATCTCCGACAAATAAACTTCCCCTCCCTTCGCGATCTTCATTTGTTTTCGTTCGGAAAAGCGAAAAACGAACGAAGGCATTAAAATATGTTAATGGCTGGATACACAATGAATAAATGAAAGGTTAATCCTCGATCCTTAAGGTCGCTGGTTCCATTACGTGATAACAAAAGGGAGGAATCATCATTTATATCTGCAACGGGCTTTGGTGACTGGTGGCAATTTTTTTTTTCTTGTACTGATGTTTTGTAAAGGTCATCCTACACTGAATTTCCGTAGTTCTTGCATGCTCGCGTGCGTGTGCGCACATTTTTATTTTTGTTTAATAAATAAAAATGCCAATGGTGAGCTGAAATGTTTAAAATATTGCAGCACAAAGATAAAGAATCATTCAGTTACCAAGACACCTGCAATAAGGAAAACCAGTCATAAAAGTACGATCATTATTGAACGATTCGACTCAGACATATTGCAAAAGTGTCGTAATTTTTACTTCCCTGTAAAATAGGTACGTAGTTAGCATCTAAGCACCGGCTTTATATATATGTATATAGTAAAAACCACTGTTATTGCTGACTTGTTATTGTAAAGGAAGTACTTTCGTTTCATAACTCAGTCCTAACCACACTTATTATGACATACCGTCTGTTTTTCCAGTGGGAAAATACATACGAAATTAATTAAATTAATGTAACCGATATTAATTTTATACTAAACATTTTTAGGGCCAATATCACCAAACTCTGTTGGTTACATAATGTAAGCTGCAAACGCTTTTGCCGTATTGTATTTGTGTGCAAAACAGTCACAATTTAAACCGTCAGAGTGCTTAATAGAACGTTTTACGTTTAATTATTGACAGAGCTTGATGAATTTGGCTCTTACTTTTGCTTGGACCAAACATGGCACAACCTGTATAAGTAATGCAACTAAAGTTTGTACTTCCTGAAGGGATACTTGATATCTTCAAGTGTGTCCGAAGTTGATGTTATCTTTACCATTGTAGGACTTGGAAAATTTCTTTGTTTTGGTTGCATTTCATAGTTTTGTGGTGATCGTGTCCTATCTGTCCTGGGGTTATGTCATTTGTGGATACGTGTGATATCTCTGCGTGTCTTTTAAATAAATAATAATTTGTTTGTTATGTTCATTGTTAGCTTTTGTACCATAACACGAAGCTTTTAGGAAAATACAGATAAATGAGCATGTTTTTTAAAAGTATTTTGTTGTAACTTTTTACACAGTATCCCTTAAAAGATGTATGTATTAGCTAATCGGAAAAATGGTTGATCTATTTTATCTTTGTATATAGTGTTAAAATTATGTCTTACCACTTATTTACGATTGTTCTTTCTGAGTTTATCTTCGATCAAGAAACCTGGACTTGTAGTTTATATCAGTCTAAAATCGCCAACCCGTCTTGAGCAAGCGTGGTGATCAACGACCACACCTTCTCTTTATGAGAAGATGCCTTAGCCTTGCAGTAGGTCAGTAAAGGCTCCTAAAAACAAGCGCGGCACGCGACGCGAATTGCGCGCTATTCAAAGGCACCGCTCATCACGCGACACGCGGTGCCTTTGTGTGGCGCCAGTCTGTAAGAGCCTAAATAGTCTGCTATTAAAAGAAAGTTATTAAAGCTCAACAGACACTGTGTATGAATGTAGTATCACAAGCTCATAATCATAATAAACACTGTTTACTGAATTAAAACAATCCACAGATGTAATACAGTTCTCGCATGCATGCGTACAAATAGTTCATCAGTATCCGTTGCCCTCAACATTAAGTTCTAAAAATAATCGGAATAAATTTGTTTAACTTACATAATGTGTTATTAAGAATGCTTTGTGGTTGCCATCCCCATCTATTAAAGGCACCGCATCGTACGTAATTCCAGGTTTGTGGAGATGTACCTACTAACGTAAAGTTTAATTGTCGAAATAATTGGACAATTACGCAGGAAACCGAGTGTTGGCTCCGTATGTTTTGCGCGTAATCTTGCGAGATTCGATCTACAATGTTCTTCAACCCGTATTTAATTTATCTGTCCATTTTACTTACGGGGTAATTGCGTAACACAGTATCAGTAGTAATCGTTTCGTATTGACAGTTCAACAACATTAATTACGTTATTGAGCAGACAAATTTTTCGAACACATCAAGCCATGCATTAGCAATATCTTTCAAAATGATTCAGATTGTGATTAATTGCGTGTTACGCAATTAGGGTGCTGGTCTAGTGGTCGCAAGCGCTACTGCCGAACATGGAGTCCTGTGTCGATTCCCAGGTCGAGCAAAGTGTTATTGGGTTTTTCCATCTGGTATTGCTCAGTAGCAGCCCGGTTCATGGCAATAAGCTCGCCCCCTATTACATAGAACTCAAAACATAATTAGCGAAATGTGGGTTGACTGTAAGTACCCTTCTGCCTAACCCTTCCCACGCGCGTACCATGTCTGGCTTTTGTCTACTGAAGAATACACAAAATGACAGATTGGGTAGACAAAGTTGTCTATTCTTCCGTGGACAAAACTTGCTTCTATGGTACTCATGCTAGACGTGCAGGAATACAAGAGCAATGTTATGTACGACTACTGTCTATCTATTTTATTCGTCAACTGTGAACAAAGATTCCAAACAATATTTCTTCAATTAATTACAATCCTGTTTCCTTGTTTTGTTTGCTATAATTAACTTGCAGCAACTAATTAATCCGTTAAGCTTACGGTGAGCTTTAATAAATTAAAAGTCTTCGGATTGCAAAGGCTTTCGCATCTACCCGCGGACCCCTAAAAAATTCGGCTCCAGTACAAAGAGCGGACAAATTGTCATAATTGAAAGTTAAGGTGCGTTAACTGGCGTAATTACAAGAATTGTTTATAATTAAAGGCGTTACTTTTTTTCACTAAAACAAGCACCGAATTATAGAAAATTACTAGTTGTGATGCCTTCTGAACTTATCATTATGTCCGTTCTATGTCCCTGGAAAAAAGTTATTATCGTGCTCTATATAAAAAGTATACGAAATTAAACCTTATTTCCCAGACCATAAGGATATTGAAATGCGATCTTAGATAAAAAGTGCAGCAATTTTGACCAGAAATTAATTTTTAAACAAAATTATACTGGTCGTCCTCAATGAAATTGGATTCCAATCTGAATCTTAAAACAGTGAGTATAAGGTTGAGGATATAACATTTGGGTGGCAATAAATGTCTTGATCGACAGGTCAATTACCTAAGGGCACGCGCACAGTGTACAAACAAACTGAACATGTTTAAATTAGTATTCGTGAACAATTGATGTATGAGTGATCGGACGGAACACACTGAATTGGTCATTATAAAACCGTTGGGTGGTCGCTTATTATTATTTTATATACTTTTTTGTAAACATTCGGAAAACAGACTATAATTGCTTACCTACACCTTACTCCGTCCGTAATTGTTTGTAATGAAAGGAAACGTGCATATGAATGGTATAATTACCTCAATTTGTCCAAATGTAAGGCTTGTGAAGGCGTAGCATGTTTTTGTGGCGATAATGCTATAAAAGAAGGGCTTTCTGAATTATATGAAACAGAAATCAAATGGATTTGGTCATTAACTTACAATATGGCTGAAAACTGAAGTTTTTAGATGTTATTATTTTAATCTTAATTTATGGCCTCTCACAGAGAGGATGCCTGTGTTCTAGCAGTGGGAATGTTAAAGGCCTATGGTTAACCTATGGCATCAACAGTATTAACTTTGACAATCATGAACATCAACCTTGAACTTGTATTAATTATTCATACCAATTAATATTATGATCTAGATAATGCCTCGTTGGTCTAGTGGTCGCAAGAGCTACTGCTGAGCATGAGGTCCTGGGTTCGATTTTCAGGTCGGGCAAAGTGTTATTGGGTTTTCTATCTAGAATTTCCCAGTAGCATCCCGGAGTCTGGATTTGTGCCCGGTTGGTGACAATAGGCTCGCCCCCTATTACATGGGACTTAAGCATTACTGGCGAAATGTGGGTGGACTATAGGTACACCTCTGCCTAACCCTTCTGGGATTACATTCGTGATGTTATGTATGATCTAGATTTGATTGACGACACTATTCTTACTACAGTAGGTAATTTACTAACTATACACCAAACAAATCAGTAAAAATTAACAATAGAAATCTTTAATTGATCGACAAAATAGCAACCGACGCACCTGCCGTTGATTTACAGTACACAAAAACACGAAATCAGCAAAAAAAATCTTTAACAATCTTAGGACCTACATTAAAAAGCCATCGGTAGGGATATTAACAAATGTTTAGGAGTTTTAAGGGCTCATTACGGACGCGGGAAGTGGGGTGAGTTGGAAGGTTGGTCGAGATAAACATCAACCACTATGAGGCACCTGTCATGTCTGTCGAAAAAAAAAACATTGTCAAATTCAAAGGACAATGATGGAGAGTTGAAACTTGTCAGGTTGATTGCTTGACTTTCTACTCGAGTTATATGATTGTAGAGGGAAGGTGTTCAAAGACAGTTTATTGCAGACTTGTTCGCGTGTTGTGCGTATTTTTAGATTGCACGTTGCATTTTTATCGGCCAGTAGTTTTACTTTTAAATTGTATTATCGATCAACGAAAGGCCACAAAGGTACACTGCACTTATGAAAATGAAATGTATTTAAGGTGAGGTGAGTCCTTCAATGTAGCTCGCGAAATTCTATATATCTCTAAGTTTTTTTGCAAACTGCTGCAATTTTGAACTTCGCGGGGTACATTGACGGATCGCTCTTAGTAAAATTAAGGGACAGATCTTCGAGGGTTTACACCTCAATTTATGAACCAACTTATAAATGAATTCAGATGTAAATATTAGCTAAAATACTATCTGTGCCGTACAGAATGTTAGTCTATCTAGTGTGGCCTAGTTTACAAACATTCAAACGACCCGAAAACCAGTGGGCCTCGACAAACGGCATTCGCTTCGCAGCGTTTCTATTTCTACAATCGCTATCGCTTCACTACGGTACTACGCTATGACAAATGATCACGTGACATTTCGATGGCTTATGTCAACCCCATACATTTTTTGGCTATTCTACTAGCGTCATCGTTAATCGAATGTTACTAATGTTACTTTATCTAGGTCCGCTTGATCTAATTCCTACCTGTGAGTGTACTCACATAGATTCCTTCCATTCAATACGAAAACACATTCTATAGACCAAGATATATTAACCTAACTGTATTAAAATTGACTGTCTCAAAACTCGACACTTTGAAGATTTGTTAAGCCCTCGAGGATTAAAGTATAAAAGACTTAACCACGCCAAAGTACATAATTAAACGAAGACAGGATTGACTGAAACTGTTGAAACCAAATTTTCTAGACGTCTGCGAAGTTTCATCTAATTATCAACTGAAATAAGACCGCTTTATACCGGCTGGCATTGTGTTTGTTTCATTATCGCCTACACCAGTCAGGTTTACGGCAGGAGGGGAGGTTACCTTCAAGAATCCAATTGTTCCAACAATAAACCCATCCGTGTAACTTCCAGATGTAAAACTGAAGATTTGAGAGACCCCACTTCAAACAACGCTAAAACAATTTAATCATCAGCAAATATGTACGTTATTATGTATTTAATTTAATATAAAACCCTCCGCTAATGAACGGGTATAAAATTAATTGTGCATTAGAGACTCATAAATTTCAGACTTTGAAACCCATCCAAACTGCTCAAAACCGGATGCCAATCAATCATTCAATTAAGAACAGTAATAGTATGGAGTCCACCACAAGAAATGTACTCCAAACACAAAACTATAAAATTATACGTAACAAGGAAACGTGGAGCAGGTGATGGCAATTACCTATAGATACAGATGTTGGATGAAACAAAGCTCCACATTAAACCGGACCTTAACAACCAACACCTTTACATTTCCAACGGACCAGCTGCCATCATTAAAAAGGGAAGTGTCATAAATGACGCCTCGGATAATGTTTTTCTACAATGGCCAATGACAAGACAATAGTTGGGACTTTCCTACAAAATGTTATTACACACAAAAATGTGCTCTGCCAACACACCACCCATAGATTCCGATTCATGAGCGCAAAAGGCTCCATCACAATGGATTCCGTTCATCTTTTGTTGTTGAGGGTGGCTGGTGAAATGGTCGCGTCTTCCCGGTAAGCGGATTCGTTTTTGTTGTTACTGATGAATAAATTTTTATTTACCTCGCGAGAACAATGACAACGCTAACAAAACTCAGCTGAGGGACGCCTCCGGTGTCTTCTTACAATTGTATTTCAAGTACCAACCGTTTTTTTAACGAACTTTTTACGATAATTACTAAAGAACTATGGTTTTCTCCGTCTTATCGAATTGGCTAGCAATAAATGCGAGAAACCATTCGGTTAAATATTTTAAGTTCTTGGGCGCATAATATTGAGTACACAAGAGGAACACGCTTCGTATTCTCATAAATCAATATCAATTCCAAGGAATTTAAAAAGAAACAGTATTGCACCAACAGCTAATAGGAACGAGTTCCCTCAGTCTGATACCGCATTCGCGCCAAATTTTTTCTCTCCAAAAAAACGTGAGGGCTTTAGGTAGGCGCCAAAAAGCCGCCAGTTCTCAGAACAAGAATGAATGAAAAAAGCCATAAACTAAAGTTGCGCCTCACCGACAAACGGCTTCACGTGCCGATGCACCAAAGGTCCAAAGACCAAAACCCTTCGTTGCTTAACAATTTAACGATAAACGAAGAATTGGCCCGTTTTTTGTTAGTGCTTGCTTTATCTGTGCGTTTGAGTGGATCAGTGTGGCGATTAGAAACTCTTTAATTACGGGGATGTCATGTCGCTTTGATGTTTGATTGCTTGGCTGGGAATAAAGAATTTGCGAGGAAATAAAGGGAGATAATCTGATAGCGGTCAGGATTCTTTGCCTAATTATAAAGGAACTGGTGTTTGGATGAGGGGTTGTTACTGTTGCGACAGACAAGTCAATCCCTAATCCGAACACCAATCCAAAGCAATTAATCTCCAAACTTTTGTTGACGAGATGTCGTACAGTAAAAGTTTGGAGACTGATTGCGTCATATCTTTATTTTGTATTCTGTAGTAAATCCCTAACTCTCACCATGTATACAAAATAGTCACCGAAAGTTCCGCAAACAGCACATCAATATCAAAACAAGTTTCAAAACAATTTACGTCATGATTATCTAGTCCACAATCTATTACATTTACGGACAGTTGGGGTCGGTTCTCATCTTCATCACATCATCCGGCTCTCCTTTGGGAAGTCTAAGATCATTTCGCCATTTCCTTTGTGGTCTACCGCGACGTCTCACGGTGTCTTGGGAATCCTTCTGTGGTTACTTATAAACAAGAGGGTGTATTATTATAACTATTGTTCTTATTGCTTTGTCGGTAGGCTTGGGGTTATACTGTTGGCGTTTTCGTTGTTTGGTTTGATTTTCCGCTGTAATCCAACCTTAAGTAAGTTTAAGTGTCTACAGAATTAACAGCTTCTTCCAAATCCGATTCTGCGAATGACTTCCTTCAATACCTCTTGAATAAATGTTTTGCAGTTCAAGAATCCATGTATTTTAGAAATAAGCAAGCAAGGTCGAAACCAATATTAAAAAACAAACGCCGTTTGCGATAGAGCCTCTGCTGAAAATTAATCGACCAATCTAATCTTTCTGCAAACTTGGTCCTATATTAAATTGCGTTTGTTCACATCGTTTGTGCAACTTTTGAGCACGTCGTTTTCATTTATAATTCATTCATTACTTTGATTATAACCCGCGAGTGTTGAACATTTTTCGATCAGATTCTTTGATCGAAAATTGATGGCGAAATAATTGCTCGGTGCAGGACTGAAGTACGATTTTTTGCAACCTATGCACCTGGGCATCATTTGTACAAGTCAATCGGCGGCACCTTAAAAAGGCCTCGATAATTACCGCAGTATCATTACTAACTGATTTCGGGAAAGTGAAAAAGTAATTGAGCTTTCTCTTGATGTGTTCATTACGAATATTGCGGTTTTGACGTTTTTAATACAGAAAAACATTCCATATATTTGTAATCGTGTAAAACAGTATTTATGATAATCACATTTAAAATTGTTATTGGATTGCTTTTATTTTTCCATCAATTTATTTTGAATATATCCCAATTTCGAAAACCTCGCTGCCATATTGATATCATAATCATTTCGCTCTCCGATTGTTATCCGTTCATCCCCTAAAGATACTTCAGTGAACGAAAAAAACAACTTTTTACAAACGATTATTCTGCTGGTATAAATATCGCGTGCCTTTTTTATCCAACGTTGGAACAATGAGATGATTAGCAACCCTTAGGCCAGGCTCGCTCCCTTTTTAAACGATAGAATTACTTCCCAGAACTTTGTTACGATGTTTTGATAGCCGAGGTCGTTATACGCTCAGAAATCTTACGTTTCGGCGCTCGCGATTTTTCGCTTAAGTTTTTTTTATTGAGCCTATTAGCTAAAAAAAATGTTCACTTTAAGTTATTTAAAGTGAACATTTTTTTTTTGTAATTTCATCGCTTAAGTTTCCAACAACTTTTTGTCTACCGTGAGTAATTTATGCTGTAATCTGGCATCGTTGAAGATAATATTAAAGATTAAAGAATCAATGAGAAATATTCGAGTTTTTTTATTTCAAAAGTCACGTGTCATATTTCGGAATAGAAGCGGGCCGTTGACACGCAAACACTCAAGCTGTGCGGTAATAACGTTCCAAATTGACAGCAACATATTTCATTGCCAATGCAAAGGTCGGTCGTTCACAGTCTACGTTCTCGTTGAGATCGTGTCAAGGTGAAGTTGGGTTGCATTAATTAACTAAAACATCTGAGAGGCCTCTTGCACAGATTAGGAGTAGTCCGGTCTGAAGGTTAATATGACAATTTAACGAGCAATGCGCGGAATTGGTTCGGGATCAATTAGAAGGTTTCACGATGATTGGGGTCGATTGCTTAGACATTTGTGAAGGGTTAATGATACTGGTTGATTCGAACGACCTGAGAAAGTTAAGAAAGCTTTTCAAGGGTAAATAAATTGCTGTAAATGGGACTAATATCCATTAGTAACAAGTACAAGAAGATCGACTAAACGAATATGGGGAAAGTGTTATAGTATCAAATAATATGAAAATGTAACTTAAAAAAATATATATTATGATTTAATGTTACATTATAAAGAAACACAATAATAAACTAAACTAACTAATAAACTATTAAAATGTTTAACCTAACCTAACTAAAACAATTAATAAACTAAAATAAGGCGTCGAATAAATCCTCCGCATCGCTGTCGACTGGTAATGTACCAAAGAGACTGGCGGCATTGCCACGTTATAAGGCAATGCCTCTGGCCAAGATAAAAGCCAGCCCTTGGGTCACGGGAAGTGCCAACCAGGCGTTTGGAGATTTCGTTGAACAAACCATGAGCACTCGACCCCAAGGCCCGAGAGTTTAAACCCCCAAACGAAAAATATAATTGATGATAATGTTATTATACTCGTACTTCCGCCACTTGAGGTTTTCCATAGCCGCAGCAGAAGTGCCAGCACAGCATGCCGAACCAGGATGATCTAGACTTTCTTTTGGATATGTTACATTACAACAATTTCATGTAACACTCATTCAGACAAACCAAAGTGGTCAATGCAGACCCGGAACACGTTTCAAACAAAGTTATGCATGTACAGTTAGCAAATCTCAATATCTAATATTGCTGCTAACTTATCTTTGATTGCATTCTCTAATTCGAAATACGAAGCAATTATGTAATAAACAAGTTAAGATAATGCGAAAGGTATTAGGGTCATCCTTGATTATAACTGACAACAACGGAGAGAAAGCCACTGGCGTGGATGACATGGTTCTAATTGTGAAATGCTCTGTGAATGTTACTTGTTACTCTGGTCATGATTCATGGTGGATTGAGATTGTCGTTTCCTTGTGAGGATTGAGGGCTTCCTTCCTTGTTCACTCTTTGGGTATATTGGTTTGGGTATAACTGTCTCACCAGATGATTGTGATGTTGAAGCTGGAAGTAAACATGTGTAAGCATTCTTGTTCACTTTGAAGACTCCTAAATAAAAAAACTGCCTTTAATTAAGGACCCCCAGTTGCCAGTCCCCATAAGCCCGGTCAGTGATAAATGTTTTTTTTTAATTCTGTAAGTAGGTGTGATAAAGGTCGAAATCATCTCAGGGGTCAGTCTGTTTTAAAGTCCAGACGACATAATTTTGGTAAAATTAAACCCACCAAACACATTCCATAAAAATAAAAAAAACCAGCCAAGTCTCGATGGAGCTGCTTGTTTATCTCTAAAAAGTAATGAAATCTACACAAAGTCGTGCGAAGTCTAAGGTTCCTTACTGCGATTTCTTTGTTATTATAGTAGCTGAGGGTCCTTCATCAGATACTTCAGACCTTCGATTTTTGACATCAAATGAAGCGGCCCACCAAGTTGAATAATTTTTGTAAAGGCGGTATGTCGATCTCTAATAGTTTGGTTGGGCTCTTGTGTTTTCTAATCAGGGCACCAGGTACTCCAGATCTTCGATTATCCTAGTTTTTATAGTTTTCCCTTTATGTGGTCATTAAACCCTAACTCTGTACCAAATTTCAGCTGTCTGAGTTTATGGGAAGTTCTAGTTCTATTATGATGATCATGAGTGAGTGAGTGAGTGTCATAAATGCGAAACTTTGCTTTCGCTTAACTTTGGACCTAAATGACCTACAGACTTGAAATTTTGGATTTTAAGTATGTGATTATAGCTTATTGGATGACGAAAATTTCTGCGTTCTGGTTTTATCCAGAGGTTCTCAAATAGGGGCCTATAATGCGGCGAAATGGTTCCAGTAAAGGATGGTACGGCAGTGTTTGCTTCGCGCTCGACTTGGCGGGGGCACTGCCGTGCCCCCCGATTCAGTGTAAAAGAACTGGGTTTAGGGTGGACATCCTTCCTCATTCGGAGCTTTAAATAAAGGTGAAGCTTACAGCAGAACTTATCTGCTATAAGCTTCACCTTTATTAAGTACGGATATCATTCGGAACAAACTCCACGTCACACCAACGCACATGTGACCATATATAACTAAACTACTGAACCCCCAAGATGAATGGCCTACATCGTAAATCAACACAAGAAAATCCTCGTATAACTCCAGCCTCAAAATTGATTCAAACGTATTCCCTCGCCGACAATGATTTACGTTGCTTCCGCAAGCTCGGGTTACGATCGGATGACATAACTTTCTACACCATATATGTCATGTGTAGAGACATTGTACCGGTGTCTATTACGGTGTGAGCGGAGGGTGTCGTGTGTCCAGAAATATCTGGCTATTTAGCGGTGGGCGCGTTTACACCGACGCGTAATTCTCTGAGTTCAATCACCCGAAGTGAGTGATGCAGTTTCCTGATTATTGGATAAGCCCGTGAATTTGAATTGAGAAGATTGTAACATTGTCATGAGAACGAATTTATAGCAGTTAGATTATTGAATTCAACTCAGACCCAACCGAATGTTATGATTTAAATTTGCTGGTAGCGAATTCATAAAAAGTCAAAACACCTCGCATTTCAAAAACTTCTACTATCATATTTAAATAAGAAAATGTTTAACAAACGATTAGAATTGTGAAAAGTGAGACCGTTTCCATTTACAATAATTTCATTGAAAATCGTTTGTTTACACTTTGCGGCTTCTCTCTTCGTTGTTCGTTTAAACAAAGATTTGATCGAATCTACCTTGAAACTTTTTGCTTTTGTTCCTGTAAGCAATTGTTGCTTGTTTTATTTTGCTTTGCTGAAACACAGTTTTCGTAGGAACGTTTTCTTCATAAAAGTACAATCAATCTACCTATCTTTTCACAACTACGTTAAGGTCGGCTTCCAATCTGAATGGATGCAGCTGAATACCAGTATTTTACATGGAGCGACCGCCTATCTGACCACCACAACCCAGTTACTGGGTAACACTATACCCCTTGGTAAGACTGCTTGTCAGGCCTCAAACTACCCTCTAACGACTGTCAAAGATCTATGAATGACAGCCGGGACCAACTGCTAACGTACTTTCCGAGGCACCGATGTGTCTCGATATGTAATGGATGGTCACCCATCCACGAACCTATCGAGGCAAGCCTAGCTTACCCCTCGGATCGATCCGTGCGGCTGTTATTATTCTGCCACGATCCTCTCCCCTCTTTATTTATAAAAGCTACTGTTTCTTTTGTCAAGTATTTATTTTTATGTTCCAATAAATGCATTCACTATACTTGTCAGTTTAAATGTCAGTTCGGTGTGACAGTAGAGCACGCTAGTCGTTTAGGCGCGCCGGTTCCTATGTACTTTTTGTCCCGGGGACAATTCTAAATCGGGCCGGGTCGTTGCCGGTCTAATTCCGTACTATCCACGCCGCCCATACTACATACTACTGTGGACTTCCTATTGCGTAATGCCGATACAATTGATAGCGTTTAGCGAATATCAGACACAGACTGACACAGTGCACGCTCCGGTGTCACGACATGCATGCACTGTGTACGTCACGTTACGACATGTGCCTCTAGTTGGAAAGTAGCATTTGTCATCTTGATAGACAGAAGTGCATGTTAATAATAGAGGATGTGGGTGTGTTTATCTGTCGAGTGATAACTCTTTTTGTAACACAGATTTCGAGATTAGATTCGGCGTGTAATTGTGACGATAACGCCGGGAGTGTCGCTTCCCGCTGAAGCCGACCGCGTGAATACAAATTAAATATAATGTAGGATGTCGACGAATGGACAAGCATTATGCGTTTTGAATGTTGTTCTAAGGCAGTAATTGAATGGGCCACGTATAGTCTCGTGTTCAAAGCTTGAATTCTTAAAGCGTAATTAAAAGACAATGTCTTGGAGGGTAATTTATGTATTCAATCGAAGTAACATCGGAAAAGAAACGGAATTTAAAGACGTCTATATCAGTTGCATTAACGCTTTGACAGACTGAGTGGAATCTAAATCGACGCAAAGTACAACAACATGTTATAAATGCGCTTCTAAAGATTCCATTAAGTTAATTTCTTTGTGCCTACAATAGATATCTGTAGCTACTCGAACCGTATCAAGACTAGAATAGTTGACAAGGAATGCCGGTCGGCCATGTTGGCTGGCGCACGCGCCGCTGAGCGCCAACTAATTAATACATGCCCTTCCAACTCTTCATTAGCGAGCAAACGCGTTTTTGTTGAGATCGTTGAGGGAGCACAGGTTTTTCGCGTCGCGCGTGCTGCGCGGGTAATGAACGCAGCCACATAGGACATGATATCAATGATAATTTAGAAATGTCGAATGTTTCATGTAAACTTATTAAGATGTGTTGGTTATGTTACTTTTTGTCCTTTTCTGATACATATATTTTATTTTACGTATTTTTACAAGTTTTTTGTTTTTATGTACATTTTATGTTGGAAGTCATCGACTCCATTCGAGGATTCTATAAATCTTTTACACATTAGAATAAGAAGTTAATATAAATAAATCATAGAAATAAGCTAACAGTTCGCAAAGTATGAAACTACTCTGTAATTAAAATGAATTAATTTGATTAACTACGATTGGGTTTCTGGTGGGGGTTTACCTATACTAATATTATAAAAAGGTAAAACTTGTTTGTTTGTAACTTTGTATGAATGGGGTAAACTACCGGTCGGATTAAAAGAAAAAGTACATGCATTTGGTAGCCCAATTCTTAAGGAATGCTATAGGCTATTTAACATCACGGTATGATCCTTAGGAGCAGAGCAAAAAGAAAAAAAAACTCAGAACAAAACGCTAAGCGAAAACGATGAGGTAAGGCGGGCAGGGGACGGAGTGGGTCGAGGGAACAAGAAATTTCACGCGGACTCAGTCGCGGGCAAAACCTAGTTCTTTATAGTAAGGCTTTTAAATTCAAACTAACATAAAATATTAAGATGGTGTTTTACGATTCCCTCCAGTGATATTTTTAAATGTCGGTTGTTATGCGGTTATGAATGTTATGATATTACGTTTTTATTGTTTCCGGTTTTCGAGTCGGCCGGTTTATCTTTATGTTCTATTTTATTATTGTCTTGTTGAAATGTAGGTACGGTTTTTGTTCGATAACGTAGTTTTTTGGGAAAACCACAAAATACAATTATCAGGGATAAAATCGAGGAGCAAAGTTTGTGATGCGAACTTTATGGTCGTGCTCTCTGAATGTGAGCTGTTAATTAATTAAGGTTTTTATGAAGCTTTATTTGAACGTCAAGTTGTGGTTATCATTGTAACTATTTAACTCATAAATTCATAATACACCGCATACATTATCATAATTTAATTCTAAACGTGAAACTTCGTGCTCGATATCCGCGAAACGTAAACTTGAATTGAAAGCATTCGGTGGATGACTATCAATCAAAATGTTCACAAGTGACTGACAGCATTACACTTTCACAAAAAATTGAATGGTTTAAGTTTTCGGAAGCAGGGCTCGGTGAAAAATCTAAAAAACGGAGTACCATTATTTCTATAAAAAGCTCTTGATTAATATGGGTTTTGTTGCAAAAAGTTTGCCGCGTGCAAACTTTTGGCTATCAAAGCGGTGGCATTGACCTTTCCGATTGATTCGATAGATATCGGACGGACAATAAGGCAGAAATAAGAGCTTTATAACTTCGGCCAGGGCTGCCAAACACTCCGACAAAAGATTATAATAAGTTTCATACTACTAAACAAGTTACACGTGTAACGTTGTCATAAAATAAGTTTGTAGGGCGTTTTGAAGATGCCTGTTTTGATCGGACTCCTCGTTAACTTATATGTTTAGTATCCCTGAAGGCTCCTAAGGGTCAGCTTACACCGAGAGGTGACGCTGCGCGCACTTTTAAAAATAGTGACACAATGGTGCCGTTTCTCTAGTACACCGGACTAAACTAACTAAACTATTACTAAAATACCTTACATTTGGCTATTAGAATCTTACAGCTATTCTGCAAAAAAAGTCTCTAGATTTAAAATAATTTGGACCCAACTTAAATCGAATTTTACCATCGCGACACCGTGTGTTTTATTAATTTTTTCTTTTGGCTTCGCAACGTGGTACTTGTTTGCCCTACCCCGTGAATTATTTGAGAGCCGGAGGCGCGCAGAGGCGGCAGCCTCGACGTGTTTTATATGGATTTTTTAACTATTTGTATGGAATATATGAAAAATTGTTACCTACATGTTGAGTTTTAGGGGTCTAAGAGTTCTATAAAGGGGGTCGAAATATTCATTATTTTTGCGATAGCCTCACCATTTTCGAGCTATAAGCAAAAGAAAAGAAACAGTAATGTTTTTGCTCCTGAAGTCGAGGTGTTGATGTGAATTTTAGTTCAAGACAACAAGTTTTATTCCACACGTTTTTAATCTCGATTAAAAATATTCAGATTCATATTCAGATTTAGTTAGAAAATAAAAATTGTAGGTGAAAAACGTCAAATTCAGTATAGCAAAATTGCATTCTCACTAAATTAATAACTTAGTGCCATCTTAGTGCTGTTAAACTAAAATATAGTTAAGTTATGTCACTTTAGTCAATTTCAGAATGGGAAATCGTCATTTTCTGACAGAATTAAATCAAATTTTAGTGATTTTTAGTCTTGTTTAGAGGCATTTGTAACAAAGACCAATATCGATTTTTTTTTACGAAAAGGATATTTTTTCTGTGCTAGCGTGAACGGGTGTCAAAGTACGCTGAGATGCGCCGTGCTGGCTTAAAGTGTGTAAGTACATGAAATCGATTTTGGATCGCAATCTTAAAATGTGCGCGTAGCGTCACGTCGCCGTGTGCAAGCACCCTAAGTATCAAAGTATTGTTTAACTTGGTTTGTGAGTCGTTAATAAAGATAGGTTTATGATAGCCACATCAGTTGTGTACTTAACAATTTATAGCCGCTTTTAGTCTGGACTTAGAAATAAAATGACTGAGGTGGAACGTGTAATAAAACGGAATTGTTTTTGTTCAAAAAAGTACTTTATGAAATTACCGTCTACTGTAATTTTGTTACTATTTGTAATTTCCCATCAATCCCACTAATATTATCCATCTACGTGTATCACAAATTTCACACACGGCTTTGGTAACAAGCCCATACACTGTGTCCTAACCGAAAGCGACTGTCGCGCGAATACGTGGTCGTTTTTAAGAATTACTATCAAGGCCCTGCGGGTTCACCCGCATCAGTCTCGATCCCGTGGGAATATCGGAATAAAAAGTATCCAGCCCATGTGCCTAATTTCATCCAAATCCGTTAGGCCGTTTTAGCGTGAAAACTGAAAAAACAATCATACACACATACAATAATAATATAATCGTTTCTCTTTACAATCCTAATCCTAACTTAATATTATAAATTCGAAAATAAGTTTCGTTTGTTTGATTGTTACGTTTTACGCTAAAACTACTTAACGGATTTGGATGAAATTTCGCACACAGATTAACCATGACTTGGGTGAGGAAAGAAGCTATTTTTCATCCTAGACCGCAGACGAAGTCGCGAGCAACAGCTAGTATTATAAAGTTTAGATGACGTACTTACGTACGCGATATCTTGTTTTTATCGCGCTAGCACAGATATTATAATACTACGTACAGATACCCAATCACATACAAAGAAATGACACCTCCCTAAGTCTGGCTATTGAGCTGGCAATTCTTCGTCATAAAAATATTCAAGAGATGGCAGCATCAGCGATACACTAATTGCCAGAGTCAGTAGTTTTATAACACCATCGTGGAGTCGACCTACTTTTAAAACGTTTCGTGATATCCTTTTAAATAAAGTTTTATTTAAATAAAGAAATAGATATAAAAAAGTAGTTTGATTTAAATTTGTTACTATAAAGGTTATTTTGAAGACAGGACAAATTGAGTGAAACACCATCTATTGCAAAGAGCTCTAAACAAAATTATTGCAAACAGATGGCTACTTTTATCATTATAAGGGTTCGAATTGAAGGTAAAAGCTTATTTTATGTTTTTTTTGTTGAAAAACGAGTGTGAATAGATAAATCTGCATTTAACAAGGAAGTCTTGATTTTTACTAATCTTACTTTAGCCAAAATTCTGCCGTTTATCGCTTTCGAATGATTGTTAATTTCATAATGGTTACCTATGCTGCCATCTTTGTTTTTTTTTTGAAGACTAATTATAAATTGTTCTAGTTGAGACCCCATGGCGCTTGTAACTACGTCATATACTCGCGACGATCACGTACTCCCGCGACAATCGCTTTCGGTTAGGACACGGCCATAGGCGTCTCCTCAAAATCTTCAAATCAATTAATATCCATCTGTTTCTGCATCACCAGCTGCCATAGCCACTTCAACCGAAAACTAACCAAATAAATCATGCCAGCAGCCCTAGTAACGGAGCAAATGCAAAAACTCGACGGGCGGTCGGATGATACGATGTCTCCGTGTTTGGCTCCTGCATCCGCCTGCCCGAACCCCTCTGGGGTACTCCCGACTCTCCGGACCTCCATTAAATGGAGAATGTATTGTAAGATAATAATGACAGACCTCTTTAGATGTGAGAGTCAATATTGTTTGAGGACGCCGCTGTAGGATCAGGTTTTAGTGCATTTCCATAAGCTTGTCTTGTATGATGTCGTGTTTTGATGAGTTAGATGTGGAGGTAGGGGAGCGTGATTAGCTGTGTGTTTTATTTTCATTCAACATTATATGATATTAATTAAGAGCCTAATACATCAGAAGATTAAATTTACCAACTGCTTAAGTGTCAAGGATGTTAATAATTAAAGTAAATAATCGTATGAGTTATAATTATGTAAGTCTAAATTATTGTCTTTATGCTATTAGCGCCATAAACTTATCGGCTTCTAAGGACTTAATTATAGACACTACAGTGCTTTGACCATTATGTAATCTATCTTTCCAAACCAATATTACGAAGAGGAAAGATTTTATCTCTTGCATGTTTGTTTGTGACGCTTTCACGCAAAAACGGCTGAACGGATTTGGAAAAAAAATGGCAATTGGGTATACCACGACTTGGAGAAGGACATAGGCTACTTTTCATCCTAAATCGCAGACAAAGTCGCGGGCAATAGCTATTAAATTATAAAAAGCTAACCCTTTCAAGTCGTCAGTAATTTGCTGTAAATGCTAACTGCAGTAACACAAGCATTCCTTTGATATGATTGATAAAGAGTACGTTGCCTTGCCATACGTTCGTGTTTCGCAGAAGGACGCCTATTCGCCTAAACATGTCATTATCGAAATAATGCACGTTTCCCGTACATGCCGGCGACACAAAGGAGGTCGTTACATCCAGCCAGACTAGTCAACTCCTATGTAGTTTTAGCGAGTTAGTTAGTCATAACTTCCGACTTATCAAACACTTCACTATTACGTTAGGGAAGTTAGTTTCCGTCCTCAGACATATACACAGTAGCTATATAACACAAACTTTAACGCCCTTCACATAGAGGTCAAAATTGAATACAAAAGAGCAATGTTCACTTCAACAAACTTAATTATACAGTTCGCAATGGAAATCTAACCGATCCTCGCAGTGTTCAAGTGATATTAGCATATCCGACGGCGGCAAATACAATTTTGTGTGCCAGTACATTTGGCTTATCATAATGAGTGGTTTATGGCGTGTGCGATGTACGTGGGTAGACTGACACCAAGCGGTCAAGGTCACGGCGACCGTCGTCCTGCGAAGGTCACGTCTCTGACCGAGACCCTGTTTGTCCTCCGAAGTTCTGCGAATAATGAGCTGTTTCCTTTTAGATAGTTATCCTTAGATGCTCGTGAAATATGTTACAACTGAGATTTATGGGTCATCTTGATGGTAAAGTCTTGTGGCTCCTGCAGGCTTAGCATGGCGTTTTCTGTTTCTACTCTACTGTAGAATAGAAATCGCTTTCTACGCTCCTCGAAATCTCTTTTTCGCGAGCACGAGGACACACTTAGACTCAGGTTGCTTTATAGACAGTGATTTTCCAAAGCAACGGGTTAGTTGCTAGTGGTGTGTATAACTACCCATTTTTTACCGTACAATTGCGTTTCGTTTCTGTGTAGACAGTAGAAAACTTTCTACTGTCTACACAGAAACGCCATTTTTGTCTACTCTTCCGTCGACAATACGCTTCTCTAGGGCGCTCGTGCTAAGCCTGCTGGAATAGTTGTATGGTTAGTCATCAAATCAAACAATCAATCATCATGGTAGAGGTTCTAAAACGACATTGGCGTATCAAAAGTCAAAACTGACTTGATGTGCATGACTGCGTATCGAATCTACCAATGTCGATTGATCGAACGTAAAACGTTTCTGATTAACGCCAGGTAATACTCGTACAAGCTAAAACAACCCAAAGTACGTTTATGAATTCACAATCCACACAATGCAACTGCTCAGTACATTATTCATGTTTAAAATTATCAGTGCGCCATGTAATTATGAGAACAAACCTATATTTTAATATCGCGTTATAATTTGCAGGCAATATTGTTTACAATGTGGACGCCATTGATAAACATCAGTGAAACATGATGAAACCATTATGTCTTTATTGCACAACACGCCATAGAAAACTTACTCAACACACGAGATAATATCTTGAACAAGTAGATGTCGTATGAATGCCATCTGCGATATTATAAATGCAAAAATGTTGGTTTTGTTGACTCTTTAAGCCTAAAAAATAAAAAAACGAAATAATGCATAGCGTCATTCATAATAACTGTGTCGTCATGAGGTGGTTTTAGACAGCTCTTGCCTGATCTACTAAGGTCTATTTAAAGAGAATAAGATGTGACCATGAGAAATTAACCCTAGATACGAGTATGCCTTGGAAGATATCATCTTGATATGAGTCTGGTTATGTTATGTTTTGCGAAACGAGGTCGACTAAAGCCCCGCTTCTTTGAACTGGTGGACCTTATAGCCAATTTGTAACTCACATTTTGACCCTAGAGAGCTTAACTGAAACCTTATTAAAAAGAAGACCGACAATAGTTTACACAACCATTGACTACCTAATCAGTTCGTTCAACTTTCCACGAGAAACGAGGCAACTGGTAATTATACAGTGTTCCATTATTTTCAGGTTACCACACGATCTATATAATACGAAGAAGCCCCAGAATATTCGACGGCAATAACATCGAATTATTAGCTGCTCCCGAAGACTAATATCTTAAACTTGAATAGTAATTTATTTGAAACACCGTTCCTTCATAACCCTTCCGGGGCATCTTTAATTCCGTGTAAAGGAATCCATCAATCTATTTTCAATGTGGTCTTGGTCATGGTCAAAATGTGAGTATAGATCGCGCCAAACTTCTAGACGCCTCTGATACAAAATGCGATTTTTGAAAAGCAACTTTAATACTCAGTATTAGGCGTCTAGAAGTTTGGCGAGATCTATAGCTTCATAAGGATCGATACCTATTATACATACGGTTATTATGGTATTGTATCGATCCCCTGAGGTTGAACCTCCTCAGTCTTCTTTGTACTTATTCTTTCTGAATAATTATCGCTTTCTCTAATTTCTTTAGCTCTGCTGATGAATTTCTCATCAATATTTTGTCGTTTGGCTCCATAGCCATAATATATAACAACTATGGCTGGGTGTGCTCACTTATCAAGGTTGCTATAATATATAATTTGAAGCGTTTTGTTGGAAATCCGTAGAATGTTTTATTCAGTACTTTCTGGGATAGGATTTGATTTGATGTTTCTCGTAGGCGTTGGTTAGAATAAGATAGGACTACTTTGTGTTTATTGTTTATATATTCTATTCTTCCGAGAATTTCCCGACGTTTAAGCGTTATTCTCATGGAACTAATTCGTAAAATTCTTCCGGATATGTATGAAATTAATCGATCCAAAGAACTGGGTATCGCCTTGTAAAATCAAAAGCTAAAAAAAAGAGTCTGGAATAATGTCGTTTTTAATGTGCAAATCGAAGTAAACCTGCCTGTGTAGTACAAACAGTTTTAATATTTAAAATATCTGAGTTTTGATGCCTACATCATACTAAGGTATGGTTGGTACATAACTCAGAGGTCACAGTCTCTTTTAAAGTCCAGACATAATCTTGGTCAGATCATGTGAAGACCATGTAGATTGGTGTCTCAAATGGTATTTTGAGGAAAGAACCACACAGAAAGAGTGGACCTGTCCAGTCAGTACACGAACTTGTCAGTAATCAAGCAGCTCAACAAAGAACTCATGGAGCTCAACGATTCGACGAACATTACCAAAGAAAGTACATTTGGGTAGGCCGCTAAAACTAACAAAACTTTGTAAAAAACAACAAATCGCATTGAATGTGAGACATTGACTTCACAATTAAAATATTATAATACTTTCAAAAGTATATTTTCATGTCATTTTTTAAATAATGTCCATGTAATAAAAATCCAAAAATAATCTTGGTCAGATCATATGATCATATGAGGATCATGTAGACTGGTGTCTGAAATGGTCTTTTGAGGAAAAAACCACACAAATTTGAGTGGACCACAGTCAGTGCACGCATTTGTCAATTATCGTGCATCTCAATTAAGAAATAAGGAGCTCAACGATTCGACGAACAAGTAAGTAATGTTTATTTCTCCATAACAAAAAAATCTGGTACTTACATTAATTTTAAGATGTCTACGTATCTAATAATTCTTTAAGTACACTTGACCTTGTGGAGTTCAGCGACACTAACACGAAATATGACAAAGGATGGTTTCCGTCACGAAGGGAATTTCACATCGGATTCTTAGCAAAATTCCTACGTGAGCAAAAAATTCCTTGGCAGTTTCAAGGTGAGCCAATACAGGGCTTACGTCGTGTTGAGAATGGTAAAGACTTTTTGGAAAAATCCTAAAACTGTGTGTGCAGGATCATAAAGTAGATTTTTGTAAAGCTTTTGAAATGTTGTTTTATGTAATTATATGACACTATTTCATCAGTAGTATTTCTGATATAATGACTAACTTAAGCATCATCAACCTACATAATCTAAGACAGTTTAGGCAGTCCAGTGGATTTTCGGCTGGTCGAGTCATCAAGAGTGTATTTTAGACTTCTTTCAGCCAAACCAGACACTCCATGGGTCTTGATTGCTCAATAATTACGTTATCTTTTCCTAAATCCATTATTAGCTTAGCTTGGTCATCGCTCAACAAAGTTATTAGTAAAACATCACCTCAGTTGAACGACCTCCTATTATACTTCGAACTTACGTAATGTCAAAAACTATTTCTCCGTGCCGGTCGCCAATCCATCGTGTTTTTACGAGAAAATCCATGAAAAACGATCGTTTCCTCCGAAAGCGCCGCCGCCGGTTTATCGCGTCGGATCCCTTGCCAACTGTCCATCATGGCGGTTCAAGGTCGGTCATGTCAAAACATTCAGCTGATGTAAGTACTTGCGAATTTCTCCGATATTATATTGTATATGCGAAGATTTGAATGTGATTGTGGACGTATCTAGATGGAGTTTAGGAATTTGAACATATCCTATACAAGTGAATCTATTTGTTGTCCCTACGAAAAAATATTCAGTTTGCGCAGTACGCTTTGTGCTGCCAGGATACATTCAATCCCTGTACCAAATTGTATCCAAGTCCGTTCATCCGTTACGGCTTGCCGGATTACTGCTTATCATAAAAATGGATGCCAAAAATATCTAAACAGTGCAGTCGTGCCGAGGGTAACGAATGTGCTCTTAAAAGCTTGTTACGATTGCTTTGTGCATTTGGAATTTGATCTAGTATTTTATGTATTCCGCTCGAGTCCTTTTGGTGATCTTTCAAAGATAGCTACTGAGTCTAGAATAACAATTTCACGGCGCCGTCATACATTGCATTTTTCGCGAAGTTTTTGCTCTAGGATTGCTTAATGGGAGACTCAATGTAAAGCATAAATTTCGAAAATATCATTGCGAGCTCATCGCGAATGGCTTTAATCGTGGGATGGAAACATGAGGGTCATTTCATCTAATAATAACGCATTCCGTAGCGAACAGTGTACCGGGCGGTGGCAGAGTTTCTCGCTTAGGAGTAGTTTACGTGTTGAATGTTATATATTGCCGTCATGTCTGTCCGTCAGTGCACGTGTTCTCAGGTTCAAGGGCGGTTCGCGGGTTGTTCACTTCGCTTTTTGCGCGTTTGCGTAACTATACCTCCCAGACACATAGATTGATGACTAAAGCATGTAAACATGACATCGCGCCTGTGACATACGAATGTAAGCATCCGGCTCGCTCACAGACCGATGCTCGAATTCATGATAACATGTTGCTCCATTGTCTAGGACGGCCAAAAAATTATATAAAATTGTAAACCTAGGTATTAAGCGTAGATAGTCATAGAATGCCCCTATGAGAGCGGCATGGTCATACTGATCAAACCCTCTATAAACATATAAAGATTTAAAAAAAAATGATAACATGTTATGTATTTATTTATTATGTTTTGTTTTTATAGAGAAATCTCACGTGTTTTTGTCAGATTCGCAGTGAGAACCAACTGCTCTTATTACTTATTAATACACTTTTGACTTCTTGACTAGGCAAACCAAAACATATCATAGGTATATAAACATATCATCCATAAAAAATGTAACAAAAAGGTCTCACATAACTGCTTTTGTTTGTTTGTATGTTTGGCATCTCGCAGGTCAACCTATGCGGTTGTCGTCTGCTTAAGCGGACTTGCCTGTGGATTCCCTAATAAATTAAGGCCTCCAGCCAGGACTTAAACTTATATACTAACTAAAACTAAGCGACAACGCTAAGGGCACCCCCTGTGGGGTACGAACCTCGGCTTAGGGCGTCGCTGGAAGAGGGCTGCAAATGACTAGCTGGATCAGGATTGGTATTAATTAGGGACGAATTTAAAGCTACAGGCTCAGCGGCGCGGGCTGGCTCGAGCAAGGGTCGGGAGGGGCGTCGATTTGGGCGTCGCGGCGGGCCTCGGCGGCGAGGGCGGTAGGACGGCGATCGGGTTTTGGGCTTATGTAGCGTGCTAGTGGCCTTACTACTCTCCTGGAGGAGGGTAGTGGCGTCGTCGGGGTCGATTAAAGTATGCCTTGGTCGGCGAATACTGCTAATGCGAGAGGGAGTGTAGCGGGCGGCCGCTGTAATCAGGGGGTTAGAATGTTTAATGCCACAGTCGAAGAAACGCTTTGATAAGCGTTTCATGAACTGTTTTATGGTTGGCATTTTGAGGTCGACGTGAAGATCTATATTACGGACATAGAAGGGGGCACCCGTGACCCTTCTGAGGAAACGGTTTTGGAGGGTCTGCATCTTATGGAGATGACGTGGGTGAGCGTGCGCAAATACAACGCAGGCATAGGTCATGATGGGACGGATGACTGCGGTATAGATGCGGAGCTTGCATTTGAGGGACAGTTTGCTACGGGCTGTCAGTACGAATTGGAGCCTGCTAAGAGCGAAGGAGGCGCGCGCGCGAACCGCCTTAATATGAGCCTTAAAGGTAAGGTTCTCATCGAGGATCACGCCTAGGTATTTGGCTTGCTTCTCCCAAGGGATTGGCTTGCCGTACATAGTGATCGGGCTGGGAAGTGGGGGAGGGAGTCGACGACGTCTCGAGAAGAGAACCGCCTGACTCTTATCGGGGTTGACCTCGATTCTCCATTTCCGGAACCAAGCGCCTAAGACGTTTGCGGAGGTTTGGAGAGTACGAGCTATAGCGTTGGGACAGTGACCGGTATAGTAAACGGCAGTGTCGTCGGCGAAGAGAGCCAACTGAGCCTTTTTACTTTTTGGGATATCGCTAGTGAACAGCGTGAAGGCGAGAGGAGATAGTACGGAACCCTGAGGGACACCGGCGCGAATAGGATGAGGGGACGAGAGTGCTCCCTCGACGCGATAGCGAAAGGTCCGGTTCGACAAAAAGTCTCGTAAGATGAGCACGAGACGATCTGGCACTCCTAGTTGGTAGAGCTTGTATATCAAGCCGTTGTGCCAGACTTTGTCGAAGGCCTTCGCTATGTCGAAGAATAGCACACCCGTCGTCGCGTTACGCTGCAGACCAGCGCATAAGTGCTCTACGATACGGTGGACCTGTTGGGTGCCCGAGTGTTGGCTACGGAATCCAAACTGCTCGTTGGGTATGAGGCTCTTTGCTTCGGCGTAGTCTTTGAGACGCTTATAAATAAGCCTCTCGTAGATTTTGCCGAGGACATTGAGTAAGCTAATAGGGCGGTAGCTGGAGGGCTCAGACTTTGGCTTGCCTGGCTTTGGGATACCGATGACGGTGGCTTCTTTCCATGCTTGTGGGAAGATGTTGTTGCTCAAGGCGCCATTGAAGATGGCGGTCATAAGCATTATTAGCGGGGCAGGAAGGAGTTTGTATACCTTATTGGTAATACCATCCGAACCGGGGGCCTTACGAGCGTGGAGCCCTTTAATGATGTCGTGCACTTCGTCTGGAGTGACGGGAGGCAGAGGATCATCAGGGTCTTCGACGGGAGGGAGGGAGGCTCTTCGTTCGACTTCAGCGTCGACCTTGTTCAGGTGAGCTTGGTCTACTGGTTGGGAGCTGGGAGAACATTGGGACTCTAGGCTGTCGGCAAGACATTCAGCCTTATCGGGACTGTCGAAAGCGACACTATTGTCGGGGCGGATGAGAGGAGGCATAGAGACCTCTTCTGAGGAACGCAATTTCCTCTGTAATTGCCAGAAGGCTTGATGAGTGGGCTCGAGTTCGCTGAGCATCTTGTTCCAGCCCTCAGAGCGAACCTCCCCTATGCGTTTCTTTACAGCACGCTGTAAATGGCGCATGTGGGCTTTGTTCGCGTCACAAGGGAAGGAGTCGTAGGCACGGATGGCCGCGTTCTTCTCGGTTATCAGGTCACGTACGTCAGTAGGTAGTTTCCAGCGATGGTCTTCCATCACCGGAACTTCCCGTGAACAATCCGTCAATACGGATTGTACGTGCTCTGTAAACGAGTCGATTGCGGCCGTCGTGTCAGCGACTGACACTAAGTGATCGGGGATGGTGTCTAAGTGAGGCGACGTGGTGGATTTCAGTCTTTCGCTTACTTTCCTCCAGTCGGTTATCGTCTGGGTCTGAGGGGGGCGGTTGGGGTCGATCGGGCCCGAGTAGGGTGCAAGATGCATGACTACAGGGCGGTGGTCAGAATTTAGCTCGTGGAACGTCTCAATCGATTGCAAACGGAGGTTCACATTCTTGAGCAGCGCTACATCGAGAACATCGGGAAGGTGATTAGGATTACCTGGGAAGTGAGTCGGGCTCATTGGAGCGATGACGTCAAAGTTAAGGGATTCGCCTAACTTGAAAACTAACCTACCTCTGGTTGAGGTTGTGCTACTATTCCACGCCGGGTGCTTGGCATTAAGATCCCCCGCCAAGATGACGGAGTCACTCATACCGAAGAGGGCAGTGAAGTCCTTTTGGAGCGAGATGGGATCCTCCGGACCATTGTCGGGTGGGATATAAGCGGAGATGATGGTGATCGGTTGGTGGCCGGTCATGCCGAGCCGACAGATAGAGGTCTCCAGATGGGAGAAGAGAGGAGGTGGGTCTATAGGGATACAATACAAAGATTTCCTAAAGTATATGAGTGTGCCACCCTTGTGACATCGAGACCTGTCATTGCGAACTAGTTTAAAGTTGGCAATATTCGGGTTTCGGTGATGTGGTTTTAAAAAGGTTTCCTGTATGAGGAGGATGTCAAGCTGATGGTCGCGGAGGAAAGTGGCGATCTCATCGCGTTGACCTGAAACGCCATTTGCGTTGAAAAAGCCTAATTTAAGGGATCGGGGTTTGTTACTATTTACTCTCGTATTATCCATTGAGAATTAATATTTGAGTGAGTGTAGAACTTGCGCGATCTCGGGATACGCGCTGAGGATTTCCATAAGGCGGAGTGCGTTGCCGTTTGCAGCAACGATTTCTTCCGCCATTTTGTCCGCGGCGGTGGTGAAGAGAGCCGCGTATGTACTTAATATGATTTGGGCGCTGTTTCGGCCCTGGGTTCCCTGAGGTGCCGCTGGAGCGGCCGTAGGGGCCGCGGGGGCTACCAAAGGCGCTGGGATGGCGGAAGCCATCAGCGCTGGAAGTTGAGCGGGTTGCGCTGGTTGCGCGGGGATAGAGGGCACCGAGGCTGCGGGAGCCTTCAGGTGATTTAGGTTAGCCCAGGGAGACGGCCTCTGCGGACTGAGCCGCTCCGGCATCAGCGCGGAAGGAGGCTTTCCCCAGGGGCTTTCCCTGTGCTGGCGGTCGCTCGCGCGTTTCGCGAGTTTAGGAGAGGAGGACTTCGGGGCCTTAGGACAGCCCCGGTAATTTGCCGGGTGTCCCGATTGGCCGCAGAGTACACAGCTGGGAGGCTCTAAACATAATTCCCTATCTTTAGGGCGGGTACAGTCGGCGGTGCCATGCTCTCCTAGACACTTGACGCATCTAGGGGTGGCATAGCAGTTGGACTGCGAATGACCATATAATTGGCAGCGATGACACTGTCCAATTAATTGAGCTCTGTAAGGCTTCTCTATTGAGATGCCTGAGAGCGAACACACCGACTTAACTTTAAAAATCGGGTGGTGACCGTCTGTGGGGTCACAGATGACCAGGACCATGTCGTAGACTAGGCCCTGTCTCGCTTTATGTAAGCGATGGACGGCGGAAACTGGGATTCCTTGAGCGATGAGGTCGCTCTTAATCTCCTCGGTGGAGATTTCTTGAGGGACGCGCCTTATTACGACGCGAGTAGGGGTTTCCTCCGGAAGGGAGTAAGTGTGAAAGGAGTAGTTCCTTTCACGTAGGGCGCGGGAGAGATCCCTAAAGTCCGTAGACGTGGGGACGGTAACTTTGATCCCCTGGAGGGTGGATCGGGCGTTGGTGTAGTTGATCTTGCGATCAACACACATCTTGGAAATTTCAGTCCATTTGGACTTTTCCTGGACATATATCGGGGGAGGGGGCTTCTGCTTCCTCGCGGTAGGAGCGGGTGGGCAAGCCATAGGGCTGGCGGGGCGACTGGCCCGCGGACTAGGGGCGGAAGTCGAGCTGGACGATGTAGTCGTGACCTGTTTCTTTGAGGCCGGACCGGCGGGGGCGGAGGATTTAGCCGCCTTCCTCTTGCCTCCTTTAACAACGACTTGGAAGTCGTCGTCGCTGGAGGAGGAGGTGCGGGCTTCGTCCTCTGAGAGTGGGACTGACGTGTCCATGCTCTCCGGTTGAGTCGAGTTTGATACTGCGGTGCGCAGCTGCGTTGTCTCTGAAACAATGGCAGCCGGAACAATAGACGGCGTAACAATGGCGGCAGGTACAAAAGCGGGCGAGACAATAGGGGCCGCGGTATTTACTGCCGGGATAATGACGGGCGAGACAGTAGGGGCCGGATTAGCGGCCGGGGTATTATCTACCGGAACAAAGGCGGGTGACACAATGGGGGCCGAGATAGTTGCCGGAACATTGTGGTGCGGAACAAAGGGCGGAATGCCTTGTTCACTTGCAGGTGGCGATAGCGGGCTCTCCAGTGCGTCACTGAATTCCACAAGTGACCCGTGGGACGGAGTGGGGGTGGACCGTTGGCGTATTTTGGCGCCATATTTCGCCAAGAACTCGGGGTCCTTAAAAAGGACCTCTCTGAAGAACGCCAAAATAAAGGCGTCCTCCATGGTCGGAGGAGGAGCTATTTTAGGGAGGGAATGGTGGAAATTTTTTTCCTACGTGGCCTAAACCCTATACCTATCTCCCCGGGTGGATGGGCCCGGGGATGTGTGACCCTCTCTGTCGGGTGTAGACAGAGAGGTGAGTACCTATTGGTGAGCCCTAAGCTTGTAACCCGTCGCCAGTCTTATTGTGCGAACGGGGCCCTGACCAGTCTAGCGCGAAGGGTGTAGACACACCCTAAAGACACTAGGTGAGTAGCTGAAAAGCAAAACTGTCACCAGAGCCGACTAGGAGATCCCCCAAGGCCGGTTATCTGGGACCCGTCCAACTAACTGCCTCGCCCTGAAGGGGTTCGGCGGGTGTGAATTGGGTCAACACCCCACTCGGCTTCGTTGACACCGTAAGGTTTCAACCGAGGACCACGAAACTGTGGTTTTACCCAGAAGGGGCCTAGTGAAGCTACTCACAAACGTCTATTAATGAAACAGGGATGCCTTGAAAAAGGCAGTTTTTTTGAGTTATTAAAATCAAATCAATTTCTTGATTTGATTTTAAATCGGAGTAGTCGGGGCGACTACGATGACGTCACGTGGTAGCGACGAGTAGAAAACACGAAACACAACACTGGAGCGGGAGAGCGCACAAACACGTCCGTCCGCGGCGAGAGTCGAGCGTCGAGTCCTCACATAACTGCACTAGTAAATTGCTTTATTATCACACTGATGTCTTAGTAACGATTCGATTATTTCCACATGTGCAGCAACTAGATAAACGGGGTCCTAACTAGGTAGCCAATGTTTAATTCAATGTATGGCCGACTCTATAAAGACATTGTTTTTCTAAAACGGCCAATAAAATCTTTATGAACGTCTTATGTTCCATTTATGTACTTATACAATTATGTAATTGTTTACACGGAACGGTTGTTTGACGTCAAATGATTTCTCACTTTAAGATTTTTTATGAGCATGAATATGTTGATCACTTTTGGCATCTATCACATTAAGCGAATGACTTGTCAACTGACGAAATACATCATATTTTTGACGACGCAAAATACATATGACAAGGTTCTAAGTATGGTTAAGGTTTTCGTAAGTCGACCATACGTTCGTCGCATTATTTCGTCTAACTGGCTCGGCGACTACGTTTGTTATGTAGAATAAATATGCAATTTGTTTGTTCGCTTGTTTTTTCGCACCTTCGCTCGCGGCACCTCCTGCCGGCTACGACAATGTTTATTTTCTACACAAACATGAGCACCACCTCCCGAATCAAATTGACTTTAGTAAACAGTTGCCGTGCTCTGGAAACATCGACATCCCAAAAAGAGAAATGTCTCTGACGTGCTCTAATTTAAAAAGTACAGTAGCGGCTCTGTTATTAAGTCTTTCACACCTTTTTGTAAAAGGATTCTCATGTACTCGAGAAACTGATTAATTGTTTTAACTCTCATAACATATTTTATTGTAACACAAATTTTACAATTGTTTGTTTTCTCAAATAAATAAAATTATAATAAATAAATAAACTCTCGTTAAGGATTTGAAAGACGTCTCTTAGTTTTGCTTAGAACATAAATCAGCCCAGTTCCTACACCTTATCAGTCTTATTCATAAACGTGTCTTCAATTTTGCAAAATTGCTAAAAGAAAATGATTAGCAAAATTCTTATTTATAAACGCAATTTAGCGCTAAGCAATTGATTAGTAGCTGTCAAAATTAAACACCATCGGAAGCTTGCTCAGAAGCAATACGGCGCGGTTTTTATTTGAGTCAGCTGATTGATTCAATAGGATTATTGTGTGCCTTACGGTTATTTTGTTCCCAATATCAAGCTGTGTCTTAGTAAATATGGAGGTCGGCAATCTTTTACGGCATTTCAGAACGACGCAGAAAAATTTAATAACTCCAGCGGGAAGTAGACGGAGGAAGACCTACAAAGCTCGTTTAAATCCATTGCGAGAAAGATTACTTATTACATATTCTTCATTCGAAGTACACATGATGAAAGGATTTATAGGGAAAACTCAATCAGGAGTAGGCTTAGTAGGTACTCAGGAGATTTGAAGAGAATGAGTTCGTGAGGAAGCTCATCGGAGATAGTGATTATCCTATGTGTTATCCCATGTGTCCTTATCTTATGACGTTAGATCATCAATAAAAATTGTAATTTCCCAAATCAAAGTATTATTAGAATTTGGCGCACCTATATGATTACCAATTAGTACTACTTCGTATTAAGTTGATTTTGACTTATTTAAAATGTATGGAACACCGCCATTGAGAGTATTTCATACATTTTTATAGAACTAGACGTTCACTGATATCGGTGTGATTGAACACACACTACGACAATATTGATACTATTAACGCTAACTAGCGTTTATAAATAAAGAAAAGTTAATCATTGATTAAGAGCTAACTAATTGCTTAGCTAAGCAGTGGCTAATCAATGAGTAGCGAGATTTTTATAAATAAGGCTGTACATTTTACGGATTCTACCAAAATATACACTCCAAACATCAATGAAAAGAATCTCGTAAATTCACTCACAGCTTAATTTACATTCAATGACACAGCATTTTGGGCGTAACATTCTGACACGTAAAGTATCCAACACTTCTGCATATTTGGTGACGAAGTGGTCCAAGCTGGCTGTAGGCGTGTAGGCGTGTGAATCATTCAACTACTAGAAGTGCACTTGTCAAGGTCGTCTCAAGACCTACGCGGTAATCAAAATTTTATGTTGCTTCGTATTTCTTAATATAGTTAATGGTCATGGTGAGCGAGGCCTTTTTAGGGGTTTTCTTTGTTCCGTATTATTGTTTGTTTTACAATTGGTTGCTAAAATTCGGCTTTGGTCTGCGAAACTTGACTAAAAGCATATTTTGGTGGTCCAGGTTGATCTTGGCATAGGTTTTCGGCTCTTTGTTCTATTGGCATCGTGTAGAGAAGAACGATATTTGGAATAAGTTAGAAAGAACATTAGCAAGGTCCTGTGTGGGTTGGAAATACATAAATGCTGGCGCCTCCATATTAACAAATGATTTTATAAGTAAGATTGATTGCTCCACTTAAGCCAAGTACATTCGTATACTATGTTTAGCATTAATCCGCAAACCAGGCATTCTTAAAAAAATCCTGCGATAAGGAATCTGGACAGATACAATAACGGTTGACAAAAAGCGAATACACATAAAATCTAAGATCACATCATCATTCAGGAAAGCAGACCAACTGTTCGTTTGCAAATGAATCATAAAGTCGGCTGCTTTATGCCTACATCCTTTCCGCGAACTCAGAGACTTGAACATCCGTACCGCTTTGTATCGACTTGACTCAAGGTTCAGAGGTCGGCATAGCCAAGTAGTGTATCTACCATGCTTGCTTTGCGTGCGGAAGCAAGAGTCATGAGTTCAAATCGGTTTACGAAAACTATGCCGACGACCGAAGACGGCCATAATTGAATTAGAAGGCGTACTGTCACGAATTATGATCTCGATTGCTTGATGTATGAGTAGTTAACCAATTGGTTTTTAATTACATGTGTGTAACTATCTACTGGTACGTTGACCTATGCGAGATTGAACCGTGTTTAAGACGGCTGCTGAGGTAGACTTATAACATAAAAAATCCGGGTGTTCTTGCCTGTATTGGGACTTCGGGTAAGAGTTCATTGGTTGTTAAGCCGAAGTCCAGACTGGCTACAACATCACAATAAAATTCCTGATATATGAACCATCATTGTAAAACAATCATGTACAATTCGAATTCCGCCTTCACAATAAAAAATACAAAATCAACTGTCATTAAGTGCCGTTCAACTGAGCAGGAAGAAATACCATTTACTTGTCGTTGCGTATTTCCGACTCTTTCTTGATAAATTAATTAAACAACCAACTTACTCTCGAACGGCCGTGAACTCTGGCTTCCGTTCCGCTTCACAGTCTTCGACGTTTTCTTTCACTGCATTATCATCAAAGACTAATGTGTCAGTAATTGGTACTGTTAGGAAATTAGTTTTTTCTCTCTGATCGCTATTAGAATCTTGAGGATCAGTTCAGTAATTGCTCCATTTGCCTAGTTATTTGAACCCGGTTTGAAGCGCTTTTGATATGCCGTTGCTGAGAACGTCTACCTAGTTCGTGCGTTGGTTGGTACTTACCATCGAAAGGAGTTTCGGAACGGGTTTACATTCAAGATGGTTTAAGTTTTCGTGTTATGGTTTCATGCATTTAATCTTTAATTCTGGAGTGTATTCATTTACTTGTTGATAAAGCACGTTATTAGCTTCACCGTGTGAATTGTACTGTCTAATAAATTATCTTGAAACAAAACAAGCCAATTTTAATGAGTTAGTGGTAGATTGCATATGGTCCACTTACATATTGCACATGTGCGAGTGCCAAGATCAACAAGTTTAGTTATTTACACAAGGAACTTGATGAATGTATTTACCGCCTAAGCTCAAAGGCAAAAATGCTACCTACTTACCTAAATACTAAAGATTATCGTAATTTTGAAATCAGTTTTCCTCCAAGGACCCAAGTCGAGAGCACCACCTAAGATATCAACCCATTTGTAATCAAGTCTTTATCCTGTATGGTTAGTTTTCCATGAAACAATATTATTATGCATCCTTTTGGCACCAAACACTGAGTCATTGGCTAGCCATTCATACACTGGTGAATGCGCATAGTATATGGCTAAAATAATAACACTTGTTCGCTGATACTAATTGATACCAATAATTGAGTTATTTTTAACCGTGATAAGATTGTGTGACACATTTTAAGAATTAAGACTATTGGCGTGGGTCAGGATCCTGGGTTGGTCTTAAATGGACAATAAATGGAGTTTTATTGTTTCTTAAAAAATTTACATTTGCATGGTTTTATAAATGATAGCATATGTGGTCATGGTTGACTAATCAGCTACTTAGTTGCATGGATAATGGTGATCATTAATGTTCGCCTTGTTATGGGATATTTTTATTGTTTCCGCGTAGTCATCGATTGACACAAGCGTCGTCCTTATCTGTTATTGGTTGCAAAACCTGTCCTCTGTGGTCTGCGGTGGCCAGAGAACAGTCTCTCGTGATAAGTCTTAAAACCAGTTTCTCTATCAGCACAAAAAAAAAAAAATGAAGGATTACAAAATTAATATGCGAAAGAAACGAACGACGAAAATCCTAATAATAAGCATCTTAATTAATGTATTTCTCATGTAAGTGACTGTAGTCTTTTTATGAGAATAATTTTTCTTTAAATACACAAATGATAAACGATGCCTAATTAATACTCAATAGGTATAGTATGGCGATAATTTATTAATAATGCTAAAACGAGATACTTTGCTTCAGAAGTAAGTTATACCGATGACAAGGTTTTTAATTTCGATGATATAGTATCAACATCTGGGTTCGTTTGATCTGAACATCCAAAGCAGATTGTATTACAAATTAGGATTTATCGACGTGACGTATTCATATTAGCATTAAAATGTATTTGAAACGTTTTTTGTATTATCACATCACTTATATTTAATATTCCCAGTTTCGAAATGATAATAGATTGGACGTGTGTATACATTACCGATAAGTGATGCTGCAGATCAATGCATGATCGCTTATTTTTTTATTATTTTTCTTCACTAGCTCAGTATATCGACATCGCCATCTATAAAAGGATCTTGTGATGTCTGGCAATCATTTTGATATTGGGTACTTCTTAATTACTCGTACATAATATGGGTTTTATATCTATACAGCGTGAGAACCGTCGATGATGGGCTGATGGCATTTCTGTATATTATTTTACGACTATATTTTATGAGCGTTGCAACGATTTTAGCCTGGAGTTTCATTAATTCGAACGTTCCTATGATTATAGTTATCGGTTGTGTGCTTGTCTATAATTGTTACCTGGGGCTTCTGAGGCTTGCGGAGTTTCTCTTGGACTACATATTTTTATTATGATGAAATATTTATTTTGATCCTGTTGCTTTCGTATTGTTGTACTGCTTGAAAGGAATGCATTTTTTTCTAAGAATTACTTCAGATGCGCGTTAAATTTAAAAATTTCTTCTCCGATATCTTCGAAATCGTCATTCTATTTGGTTTTAACTGTGATACAGTTCATAGTCGTATTGTCTTATTATAACTCCAGTGTAAACTAGTTTTTTCATCGGTGATGATGACCGGCATCAAGTTGGAACAAACATAGCTAGTTATATTGTTACGCTACGGTAGCAAGGCGGTGAACTGTGGACACAGAAAAATGAAAATAATAATAGTCTTCTACGAACTGTATGGTAAGCTCAGGGTTCCTTATGACCAGAAAACTAGTTATTTGTTAAGATTTCTAATATTCTCTTTCTGGTCTTTAAAAGATCTCGTCTGCATCATTAGCTTGGCCATCGTTTATGATCCAATTTCTCTTTTACAGACTACTTAGTTACTATTAATTGTTCCTATGTAATCAAGTCTGTAATTACTAATTAGTCTGCCGTGTCTTGTATCAATTTTATTTAACTACAGATCCACCATCTCTAGCAAATATTTCATCTATATTTTCCATTTATATAAATTGGAGAAGTAATGCAATCACATACAAATTAAAGTTAAACTACAAAGGGATTTACTCTCATCTAACAGATCTATAAAATGCCGACACTTCATTATCCCTTAATTTGAAATCATGTTTGTTTTTGGTTCCAGATGAGGTTGACGGCGGCCCCTTGATAACACCCATTGTGAGTAGCGTTTTTATTACAATTTGTTCGTTTGTTTACCTTTCTGTTCATGTCAACTTTGTTCATTTTATGGATACAGGCTGGCAACATCGTCGCGCAAACCATAACCATAAAATCAGCACATGATTCTAGACCCACTTGCGAAGGTATTTTCGTTGGTAAATAATAAAAAAAATGGTTTTTAGTGCAATACCTACGCGGTCATACGAGGGCTGCACTAAAAGTATCGGGAATGGAATATTTCCACTGTTCCTGTCATATTAAAATCTTTTTAATTGAAAACTCCTTGGTTTTAAAAATCGAATATCATTTATTTATTTTTAAAAAGATTCTCGGTCTTGTCACAAGGTTTTGTCAAACTTGTTTAGTCGTTGAGAAAATGGAATTGACTCGAGAAAATTCAAGAGCGATGATTTATTATGACTTTCGAAGTGGTTTACCACAAAAGCAGTGTGTTGACCGGATGATTTCTGCATTTGGTGATGAAGCCCCATCCAAAAAAACAATTTATCGCTGGTTTGCTGAATTTCAACGTGGACGTGTCAAGCTCCGTGATGATCCCCGTCAAGGTCGTCCAAAAACTGCAGTCACCCAGGAAAACGTTGATGCTGTGCGTAAGCTGATTGAGGAAGATCGACATGTGACATACCGCGAAATTCAGGCAACTTTAGACATTGGCATGAGTCAAATACAAATAATCTTGCATGAACAATTAGGTGTAAAAAAGTTGTTTTCCCGATGGATACCGCATTCGCTCTGTGAAGAGCAAAAAGCGGCTCGCGCTACTTGGTGCATCAGAACTCTCGAAAGATTCCACGCAGGATCCTCAAATCCTGTATACAACATCGTATCAGGTGACGAATCCTGGATATACGCGTACGAACCCGAAACAAAAAACCAGTCACGAGTTTGGGTGTTCGAAAATGAGTTAAAGCCAACAAAAATTGTTCGTTCACGGAGTGTTGCAAAAAAAATGGTGGCCACGTTTGTCTCCAAAACCGGCCATATTACGACTATTCCTCTTGAGGGACAAAGAACGGTTAATGCAATGCAGAATGGTATGCTAGCATTTGTTTGCCACAGGTCGCTTCTGAACTCCGTAAAGAGAACTGCAACCGCCGCATCATCCTCCATCACGACAATGCGAGTTCTCACACCGCACACAGAACAAAAGAGTTTTTAGAGCAAGAAAACATAGAATTATTAGACCATCCGCCGTACAGCCCCGACCTAAGCCCTAATGATTTCTATACTTTCCCTAAAATAAAGAATAAATTGCGTGGACAGAGATTTTCATCACCTGAAGAAGCTGTGGACGCCTACAAAACGGCCATTTTGGAGACCCCAACTTCCTCCGAATGGAATGGTTGCTTCAATGATTGGTTCCATCGTATAGAAAAATGTGTCAAATTTCGCGGAGAATACTTTGAAAAACAATAAATACATTTTTAAATAGTAATGTTGTGTCACTTCCTTGATTCCCGAAATTTTCAGTGCCGCCCTCGTAACACAGAAGAAAATTTTCAACCCAAGGGGGGTTCAGAATCTGCCAGGGTCGCAGGTTGTTCGAAAGAGATACCGTGGCCCCCCCGGCACAGGCAACTGAAGGAACACGGGTGGGTTTAAGTCAGTAAAAGTCTTGACACGAATAGCAGGAGAAGTCATTTGACTGCCCCTGTATATGTTGACGATATAATGCGAGTTGTATTACAAATTGAGTTAAGCTCATGTATAAAATTGATGTAGGCAGAGTTGATTGATTATTTTATTGATCGACTCAATCACTATAGTTTTTACTTGTACAATTGTGTACCAATCAACTTGAAATCGTAGTACACACGTCTACACATCAATGCGAGATCAGCTTATACAGGAAATTCAAGCTTGATGTGTAGACGTGTGTACTATGACGCAAATAAACTGCCATTTCATCCTCAGGATTTACAATAACGTTAATTATAAATTATGTATATCATTCGTGTTCCCAAAGCCAATTAGAGGTTTATAAGTAGTGTTAAAACTCTTTTTCCTGTTCGCAAAGATATTTCTTTTCCGAGAATTTAAGCGAGGTTTTTGCGCTTGGTTTAAACTTTGAATTGAAGTTTATTTTCGCCAAAAGAGCCGCGAAATTGCGGGCGACAAATTTATATTGGCAATTAAATAACGGTTGTGGATTCATTCACGGTTTTGAACTTGATGCCTCGCGGTTTGTGTGAAGTGGTTGCTTTGTTGGTGTTTTTAAACGGTTTTGGGAAATTGCTTATAGTATTTAGGTACAGTGTTTCAGCAGGAATGATGATGATCTAATAATTGTATGTGGAAGGTAGGATATACAGTTGCATTGGTCTTTAACTATTTAGAAAGCGCTTACAAACTATCTGTTTTTTGTTGCATTATTCATTATTATGAATGACATTTAGAAGCCAAACTTCCGTATCAGTTCTTGCTTCGCAATCGTGAATTAATGCCAGGAATTAGAAAAAACTACACATTTAAGTTCGCCTCGGATGATTGCATAGACACATTTTTGCTCCAAGTGTTATAAAACATCCTAAACTTTTGCTATCGAATTCTCAGAAGTTTCTTGCCTCCATTGTCGTAGTTCAATTTGTGTTGCGGTTTCAGTCGTTGAAATGAAAGCCTTGGGACGATCTAAATGGTGAACGGGTTCCATTTAATGATCATGGAATTAATGCTTTTTATACAGACAATTGTAGCAGAGTATTTCGCAGTAACGTCAGAATGTCATGTGAAATGATTCGCAAAAAAAAAAAAATGCACTTTTTCTTGTTTTTTGCAGTAAGTTCGTTTTTTAATTCTTTGTTACCTACTAGTATCATGTATGCATTTCTTTTGTGCATAGTTCATACTATTTTCTCTGCTACTGTTTTTAAATTGAATATTATGTCTTTTTCCTGTTAGAAACACGTCACCTCCACCAAAATGTATTTGGTCCATTTAAGATGCGAAGCTCCTTTTAAAGACATAAATGACTTAGAAACCAGTTCCAACGTCCTTATGATCCAGTTCCATTGAAACACTTTTATTTATTATCACGTTTTGTTCTGCATACTTATGACGGGTTCTCAAAATCGGCACGCTTACCTCAGACCATTGTTATTTACCAGGTGGGTGTCTAAAGGGTTTACATCTCCCATTTAATTGCTCGTCTTTATCTCAATTGAACAGCAAATAAACTTAAAGACAGTGCACGTGTGGGTAGATTTAGAACAACTGACCAATGTTTAGAGGGCGAAACGGGAGGTTTATCGCCGACCCAATTATAGGTCCATTCGATCTTTGTAAGTGATCTGGGAGTCTGGGAGGAATGGTATATTTATGTTTGTGAATCATTTTGCTGCTGACTTAACGACTTATTCAATGGGTTATATAAAGTGTGATTATACTTGAAGTAGATAAATGAGTTTTTTTCATTGCTGGTGCGTTGTTGCTATTTTACTGACACCGTCACGCTTGCGCTTTTCTGACTAAAGGCGAACCGTAGATGCGGTCCCATATAGTAATAACCAGTTTTTGTTGTGCGGTATCCGATCGTAGAATGAACTATAAACTTTAAGTTCGAAAACAATAAGGCCAATAAGGACCATATTAAATCCAAAAGGGAATGATATCTTGTACGCTTTACACACCGATCTCCCATTATAATTTACATGTAAACTCGTAACGGAATCCTCAGAAATCCCTTTTCATGATTGGTTTATCACAAAGTCGGCACTCGTACCGATAACCCTGGTTTCCTCGAAGGGCGACCCTTGATAACTGGCGATAACAATGTGAATAGATACCACATTTGGTGAATGAATCCCTTCAGCCCGACGGACCAGAGGATGTCGCTTCATAAATATGTATCTACTTTTGTACCGTTTTGTATCTATGTTTGGATTTTTTTCGTCGATTTCTGTTAATAGGTTTTTGTGTTTTGTTCGTACAGAGGTGAGCGGTGATATGTAGTACTGTATCGTTTGTAATGCAATGTTGTTTGAGCACAACATCAATGGGTTGAGTTAAGGCAAGTGTATCACCCATAATGGCAAGTTGTACTGTTACCAACATGATTTTGTTTACACTTGTTGTTGCCTCAGGGTTGCGCCCCCTATTACATGACACTTAAAATTATAACAGGCGAAATTTGGGTGTACTATAGTGCACCACTGCCTAACTCTACAGGGATTACAGCCGTAATGTTACGTCAAACCGGGATTCGGTGGCTATTCAGCAGTGGTTCACTGACAAAGCAATGACTGCTTCAACCATTCCTGGCTTATAGAAAACGATCAAATCCAAGAACGTGTTTCCACGATATTGATTGCAAGTCTTCTAGCTAATCTCTGGATGTTTTTTTAACCAACATGATGGATGCTACGGTTGTTACTATAAGAATACCTCTCTGTTAAACCTTCAGAAAATGAAAGGTTTAACCATACATTACCAAAGTGTATCTTAGAATAATTATCCTCTGTAGAAACGGGATCTCCTGCAGTTCAAAATGCGAGATATGTGGGTAGCATTTAATATGAGAGTAGCAACATTGTATGAAGAGTAAAGGTTGCAATAATGTTCTTGTTATACACAGTTTTTCTGTTGATATTCTTCCCATTGAAGCCTGAATGAAAAATAAAATAAGGTATTTGAAGTTATGACTTAGACTTGAAGCTTTTGTCTAAGCAAGAGTTGAAGCCTCTCGTCTCAAAACCTTCCCGGTTCCATATTAGTTATTTTTCTGACAAACAACTTTAGATTCAAACTGCCATTTGTAGGTTGGTAGGATGTCAAGGTTGATGTAGCTTTCAATCCAAATCACTTCAAATCCCTCATCAGCCTTATGTAGTAGCCATAAACCGTATTCCCACCTTTTTTATCAATCAAAACATGGCCCTTCCTCAGTTTTTATAACAGCCGCTTCATCCGCGTTTTTTCAACCTGTTCGTCATTACACCCTGTCGCTTCGTCCCAAATAAATTAAAAAGTCATCATTGTACAGCCGACCGCACGCAACTGGTATCACTTTGACGTTGAGCTGGCCTAGCGTAGTATAGAGTTTCAACCTTATTCGTACTGGTTTTGTTACCACCGACGTGCGGTCGACTGTTCCTACTCCAGTTTTTGTTTATAAAAGCCTCGTAATGATAACCGAGTGAAATATTTTTGTCTATACACCTTGTAACTAGTCGCTTTGTCTCGACGGATTGTGTTGCGTGATTGTAATTAGGGATGATTAGCTTCTAATGGGCGGCCGTTTGGGCAATGATAAATACATTAACGGCTGCTTAATATTGTTTTAAAAGCAAGTTGGGAGTTCATTACAATGATGTAATACAAGAGCTATCACATGACTTATATGAGCTGGACTTCTTTAATAAAAACTAGTTCTTACAAGTCCTAGATAGGGAGTCCTAGATAAGTGCAGAGACTGGCGTGGCCTTGGAAAAAATTCGCGGAATTGTGAGTCATATTGCTAAGCCCGTTAAGTAGCTAGGTACAGACTGCGGCTGATTGATAATTGGATTGCGGTAGCGATAAAGGGCATGACCTATTATGACTGTTTAGTTCTAGAGGAACTATCCTCGAAGACTCAGCATAATTACGAAATTTAATTTTAGCAGCATGTTATATAGTTACTGGTAATTTCGTGGATTAACTGGTCGAAGAGATTTTTTTTTTAACATAGCTCCTACTTAATACTTAATACCTACTCTGTCAAGAAACTACCGGGGGGAAATCAATAATACACAAAGTGTTAGTTATTCATCATTTTACATTATTTTATCGCCTTCAAAGTTTGCTGCTTCTGAAACGATACACTTACGGCAACGAATAATCCAATCAAAACATTATTTAAACGCTTTTTCTGTAATTGAGTCTTCTACCGAATCAAAACGGGTGCCGCGAAGTGTTAATTTGAGTTTAGGAAAAATAAAGTAGTCGGCTAGAGACATATCTGGTGAATAAGGTGCTTGCTCGATGGTATTTGTTGAATTTTTGGTCAAAAATTCGTTCACAGTGATGGCCTTGTGCGAAGGCGCATTATCGTGATGCAAAATCCAAGAATTTTCTTTCCACAAATCTGGCCTTTTTCGTCGAATTTGCTTTCTTAAACGCCATAGAACGCTCAAATAATATTCTCTCATTACCGTTTGACCTTCCTGCAAGAATTGCGAGTGCACATCACCGCGATAGTCAAAGAAAATAGTCAACATGACAATTTTTTTTCGAATTTGGCTTGGTTTTTTCGGTTTCCGTTTAGTTGGAAGGCGCCAATCCGAAGCTTGTTGACTAGTTTGCATGTCAAACTCATAAACCCACGTCTCGTCACCAGTAACAATGCGTTTCATGAATGTTGGGTCGGAATTGACTCGTTCTAGCATGTCCTCAGCGACTAATAGGCGATTGAGTTTTTGGAGAAAATTCAGGTCTGTTGGGACTAGCCGAGCGGCAACATGTTTCATACCCAAATGGTTATTTAAAATGGTACAGATCGACTCGTGAGACAAAGAAAGTTCAGCGGGTATCTATTTCAAACTTGAATGAGGATTTTCAGACACTATTTCCTTCACTTTTGCGATGTTAACTTTAGTTGGCCAACCAGAGCTTCTTCCATCACATTTCGACCGCTTTTGAACGCTTTGTACCACTCATAAGTACGTGCTTTTGATAAAGTCGATTCACCGTAAACCTTCTGTAACATATCAGTGACTCCGAATTTGAAATTCCATTGGCGATGCAAAATTTAAGACAAACTCTTTGTTGGATGTTTTTGTCCATTTTGAAATGCGCAATACACACATGATATGATTTACCTAACTAAAAATAGCACTGCACTTAACCTAAATAACATAAACAACTCAAACTCCGCGCCAAAATGGAAAACAGTTGTGCCAATCTAACAACAACAATTTTTTTGACAGAATGTTCATGGCAGGTTTAAATGAAAGCGATTATCATTAATAATGGTTGTGCAATTAGAAGAACGATAAGTTTTCCTTTCTTACGAAAAGTCCCTTCAGTTTTTTTTTTAAATAAACTTGTAAGTACATAAATACGTAATTACAACTGAATATGGGCTCTCCATTGATGGCCAAATGATGTTGTTACGTAAAAGGCCATTATCACTATACTACCTCAATCGTGATCGAACGCCGAGATAAGGCAGACTTTGGTAACCAATAAAACTGGTATCTTTATCAAAATAATACAGCTGTATAGTGAATGAGTCATATTGTGAACCAATCGAAAATCCAAATTATACACAGACTCTGACGTCACAGTTTGTGGAAATTGGCCACCCACGCCTGTTTACTAAAATATTAGTGCTTATGTTAGTCATCTGAAGAAAACCCAGGCTTTCTTGTTTATGATCCCTTACCTACGAATATGACTCAATGAGAAATAACACTATACAAGGTGGAGACGACAAAAAGGTAAACTCGTATATCTCAGGACGTTCCCAGTCTGTATCCAAAAATTTATTAAAATATGCAGGGGTTAAAAATCCCATCACATACCCCGCAACTGTTCTACGCATTCTGTATATCATAACAGGCACTACACGCGACGCGAATCGCGCGCGACACAACATCATCGCGCGACACAACATCATCGCGCGACACGCGGTGCTTTTTGTCACGTGCTATTCGCGTCGCGTGTCGCGCCAGTCTATACAAGCCTTTACATTACTTTAAAAAAAAAACTGGAAAGCGACGTTTTGCGGTAGTGCGCATTGTAGGTAGACACACGGAAAAATCATTATGCTTATGCATGCAACGGTACAGGTGAGGTATTTAAAGTTGTGTTGTACCAAAACTGGTTTCGTATAAAAAACACAGAATTGTTGGAATTCAGACCTTCAATATAGGTATGGTCCAGTACAAAAAAAGGTTTCGTTAAGTTTCACTACAGCTGAAAATCCATATTCGGTCCATCACTACTATTTAATTTGTTTGAAAAAATCATTATTTTTAATTTCGTTGTTAGAATTTATTTGATAGTTCCAAAATACTCTTATGCATTAGTATTGTTGTCTCCAAACTTTATAATATTAATTAATTTCTATGCTTGCTGGCAAGTTTTCTTTTTTTGTCATATTATATCTTTATGGTCACAAACAATTTTAAACTTAATTATTAAAGTAATCTTCGGCAAACGAGAGTTTTTTTTTACCAAAAATAGGAGACCAAAGAACACAGTATCTGCGTCCATACAACTCTTATCTGATCCTATCATAAAAATGATCCTGACATTCAAGTTCCAATGAGTGCAACAATCAGTCTTTTACAATAAAATAACCCCGCACAGTAGATACACTAGTCTTGTTCATGATAATTATTTATTTTTACCACCATAAAACCGCATCCCATTTCCACTGCCGAAGATTACACTTGCGGCCTGACATTCACTATTAGTCTTTTAGAATTCATTTTTTCCAATTATAGTTTATATTTTACAGGATGTGGGGATCTTAAAGAGTCGTGCACACTGGCGCGACGCGACAATGCACCGCGTGCCGCGCGACGAGCGGTGTCTTTGTGTTGCGCTGTCGCGTTGCGTCTATTTGTGGGAGCCGTTACCCGTGCGATACCTCGTTACTATCTTGCTATGGAGTTTATTATGACATTTAACAACGAGGAACGGATATATAATACGTTTTATTCTTTTTTGTCGTCGAAATATTGATTTAAGGATATTCGATGAAGGGATATTGTTTATTGAGTTCTGGAGTCATCAAAAGTGGAACGTGAGTAGTTTTGTTTGAATTATTGTTGATCGTTTTCTTGTCTTGGAGCAGCAGATGTGGTGGGCACAAATAAATATCTTAGCATGTTGACTTTTACTTTAGTTTTTGATGCTATCGCGGTTCAGCTTACATATTATTTATTACAGTAGAATAAAAGCACCATTGATAAAAACCTAAAACCTTTAACTTATGCTTATTGATCATACTTCCAACTCAACGTCAAGTTTCTTTTATCCGGCTTGTCCTGCAAAAATAGAAGGAAATGATAAGGGCAACTTAAAATAGAGCCTCCATTACATTCCTACGAAGCCTCCTATCGCGTCTGAGGCGTGTGATATATGGTTATGTTCGTCTGCGCGCGCGCAAGGTCGGCGCGGCATCTGCTGTACCGGCCCGACCGGACGCCGGCTGTGCTCCACTCCGGAGACGTTTACATGACGGTCGTTAAAATATATTATAATAATACGTAGGTATGCAAATAATGCTCTGAAGCCTGAAGGTGTCTTCGGGTCATATCAGTAGCATCTCTCACCTTCATACTACAGATACTGTTTTTTTAGAACCAGAAATTGTCGCGGTACCTTTCGTATTTGTTGGTAATTATTATAATAAAGGAGAACTGGAACACTCCATTGAAAGAAAGCAATAGGTTATGTAAAGCAAATAATGTTATGTAAACGCAAAAAAAAAAAAAACATTTAGTAGGAAGTGTCAAGACTTCTCTACAATACAGTGGAGTGCATATTCATGTCAAATACTTAGCACTCGACACATACTTCACGATAGGTCATATCACTTATGTCGTATTTGTTACAAGAGGTACGCCATTATCTATCTATAATAACTGGTTGCCAAGGAAATAGCGGCTCATTGTGGCACTGGCCATCAATCAAAACCTATCATAGCCATGTTTGTGCAACTACCTAAACCGGAGCAGTCAGCCAAAGACTAATGAGCCGTCATACCAATAGATAATACACGAATTATGCCTGGATTTTGTGCCAACTCATCCCAGGATGGTAGGCCAGTGTTCCTTACGTCATGGAGTGTATGATTAGAGTTCAGTGCTGAAGCTACGAGTATGTCTCAGCCGTGAGGCACAAATTACTGCTTGTTGCTTACAACGCACTATGCACTTTTTTTGCATTATGTTGCAAAATGTTGTGTGCCTCGTAGTTTATGCTAAATAAATGTATTTCCTTGCTTTCTTTCTCTTTATCTGAAAAGGGATACGTGCTCGTTCGTTGTATGCCAATAAATTCCGCGTCATATAAGACGCAGCTTAGCGCGCGCGACGCTGCGTGCGAACCGGGTCACCGAGGGCTCTGACTCACGGCGCGTCCCCAGTCTACCTTGTACTGCAGGGGTGATTGCTCTCACAGTCGCCGCTATGCATCCGACACTTTTACCACAACTATGCAAAAAATACAAGCACAAATGCAGGTGCGCTAAATCAACATTCATTGTGCAAATTACAGGAACCAAGAAGCGACGTCCCAAGTCAAAGAGAAATTTTAGAAATCCGTCCCATTCAAACAATAATTCATACATTTCCCATCTCTGGGTGTCGCTTTTGAATGCAGCTGCATTATTCGAGAGATATGAAAACAAAATCGCGTCCTCACAGTCGGATAGACGCATTGATCGCTGAACAAGTTCGAACACGCTTTTGTGAATGTAGAAAGGAGCGATTTTCTCCGGTGCATATCGCTTAAGCGCAGCATTTATGTTGGAGCCCATAAATCAGACGTTTACCTATTGACGGAGCCTCCGCAGGTGTCCACGCGGTATCATCTCGTCCAGACTGCAATGCGTACGCGGCACGATTGTTCCATTTCATTCACCTGCCATTTGTCCGGCACTCCGGCCTTTATTAGCCCGTCTATCGCGACCGTCGTCCTCGCGTCCTGTAGACGTCGCCGCATCTTCTCAAACGGTTGCCTTGCAGACATAAGAAATTGATATCTGTCATTTTGGTGATAAGATCGAGTCTTGCGTGACACGGTGGCAGCGTTAGACCGGATGGGAAGCCGAGATGCTGTAATTTGGCCGCACAATACCGCGCAATAATAATCGCAGCCGTTCGTAATTGCGACGACATCCGTTGTACGAGAAGTACTCACATACATGTGCACTCCGTGTGAAAGTTCGAAAGGCCCACTCGTTACCGGACCGAGTTGTGTTATCAGAACCTGTTTTACGCATTTTAGATATATCGGCTTTCTTTACCGCTCGACACTCGAGATAGCTCGTGCACCGAGAACCTTATTGCTATTAAATTAAAAACTTTTTGTATGTTCTTGTTCGTTTACTTAATAAGGGATTAGGCGTCGTTTCACACCTAATAGGTACGGGGCCCGTTGATAAAAAAAACAATGTGTCATGATGACAATGGAGGGCCTACCACAACATACGGTTGATTTGGTCCGACTCCGACCGGAGCGATTAATGCTTTTGTTGGTTTTTAGGAACGGAAGTTCCATTGTCGCGGCTGTCGTGTGGTCACTGACGGATTTGATTTGTGTGCGTGTTTTGACAATCGGTGTTAGATTAAAGCTTTTCTCACCAGGTTTGTCCAGTTGTGTCCGGTTCGAGAGCAAGGAGGTTTCCACTGACGCGCTCACGTGAAAGGACTCTTCCCAAAAGCTGTTTGCGCAAACCCAGGTAGAAATGTGGAAGAATTTTTACCCCAAAAATCTATTGTAAAAGAAGCTCAATTCGATAAGATCTGTTTCCGACTGTCTACGCTCTTCAACAGATAAACGTAACATGGGGTTTATTTTGTAATGTTATCGATAAAAAATATTGTACTATCGTTCGTTGTGGGCGTGGGGACCGAAGGATCGATTTAAAAAACCGGATATCCTCTGGTGTTTAGTATTAATGTATACTTTACGTAGAATGTTATGGAAAAAATACCCTTTATCCTTTTAATTCAATGGGATTAAAAGATACTGTATAATTTGTAGATGTGTATTTGCTTTTTTATTCAGTGCACCCCACTTTAAGATTCTCAATTTTCACGTTATTGAATTATAAAGGGTAAAAATATTCTCGTGTCTTCTTTTTTAGGGCATCTTTGCACACACAACAGGTATTGGAACTAAGATCTTCACATTTTTTTTTACATTACATTTTATAAATAAACTCAACTTTTTTGGTATTGTGCTTTTAGCGGAAAAAAGTTGGAACGACCAACTCTCTAGTTCCTTTGTTCACTTAATCGAATTAAGCACGCACTCACAACAGTTTTTAAATGTTATAAGACTTTTGTCTTACAACCAGACCTGAGGTGTGAGTCAAAATAACCACTATGTAGAGCCCTGAGACAGCTAGAAGGCGTTGCGGAGGCCTGGAGGCCTCTGTCCAGCATTGGGATGTTGAAAGCCAACAGTTACAGTAACCAGACCTTCATCCTATCAACACATTAATCATCTCTTAGTACACAATCAATGGAAAACTACCTCACACTCATCAACTCCAAATCAATTGTCAGAAACCGTTACTCAACAAACATGATTCAGATCAAATCACTGCTTTAGTCTCCATCGGTGCACATCATTGAACCGTCAAAAAAAAACTAATAAGCCTTCATAAGACTAAAAAACTATTAAGTAACTATACATCTATCTATGTCTACCTTAGATGAAAGATTCAATCACGATGTGAGACGCTTCGTGGAAGCCAGGCTTTTTTCGCTAAAGTTCAATAGTTTTTGGGGTTTCGTATGACTTGTACTGAAACGGTTGTAAGTAATTATTTATTTACCAAAAGACTTAGACTATGTAACATTAGTGTTGTTTCAATATGGAATGTATATGGCTATTATAGATGAATAAGACCTCTGTCCTTCCATCTAAGAAAATCCTTTATCTTGAAGGACAGTGATGTAATCGTCCCCGTAACATGGGGTCTAGTTTAAAACCAGCGCCAGGCACTTCGTCGTCTAGCATTTATTCTAAACTGGGCCTATTTGGCGCGGCTGTAAGGCACACAGTACTATTTTCTTCTTTTTTTTTTGTAAATATTGTGTTGTGTACCTTAACCAGGGTCAAATAAATATTTTCTTTCTTATATCTAATCGGGTTTCATGTGTAAACTCTATTGTTCAGCTTATTTTTACTCTGTGCGATTTTCTCTGCTGATTGTATTCATTAAATTAATCCATTTAAAGTTTTTTAGTAGTTTAGTACAGCTGCATTCGTTACTATTGATATCTCCATGTCTCCTAATAAAGTCATTGGATTAATAGATCACATAAAAGTTTTTTAAAGTGTGCCTTACAATCCTCTGATCTTTATTAGCAGTCTGCAGATGCATTTTATTTTTCCCTAATTAACGTCTGTCCCCTTTTAATTCGAAACAAGCCCCAATTAAACTTTTAAGCATACCAATAATTCTTCGGAACGACTTTGTAAATGTTGAATATTCATACTGTAATTACGGAACCCGTCGGATTCTCGGTTTCTGTCTTGGCACATTTTTTCATAGCCACCAATCACTCGGGAGTCGTGAGCTAAGTTTTTTCAACGAGACCCGTTACTGACCTGCACCCTACCCTCCTCCATCATGGATCACTACAAACGTAGACAGATCACACTTCATCTATCCTGTATAAGGAAACATCTACAAATTAACACGTTCAAACGCAGCAATGGACGTGAAACTTTACAATACCTCTGTTTCGATGGCAGAACTTAGTTCCTTGTATACTTTTATGAGTGTATAAGTATAAAGTGCTAAGTGAATTTTTTAGCTGCGAAGAGATTTATTTGGTTTTTTTCGGACCACCTCGCAGATGACAGTTTGATGATTAAGGGTGGCGCAGGCGAGCATGTGTTGTGAATGAAACGTTTCTTTTGGACGTCAAATTGGGGTAGTGTGTCGTGGGAAGGATCCTTTTTTATTGTAAAATTTATTTTACAAATAAGTTTTTAATTAAGTTTGTGCTAGAGAAATGTTGTTTACTACGGACGCTACTAACTTGCACGTGTTATAGTTCTCACATGTATAATTTCAAAATTATTGATGTCACCAACATTTTGGATCAAAATTATGATTTAAAAGAATGTCCGGAAGTAGAATGGAGTTTCTTGCCCATACTTCTCTGTAGGAACCTACTACGCTTCGGAATAGGTAACTAGCTTAATCTTCTTAACTGACCGACTCCTTGATCTTTCAAAACTGCCTGAAAAAAATGCTTTTAGTTTGAAACCAATTCGTCTGATATTGATTCTGTTGCAATCAAGTTTTGTCAGATATTTAAGTAAATTTTTATCTGACATGATAATTATTGTCAGAACCAATTCATAGTTCTGAAAATAATTCTCATGTTATATTCAATCCGTATTCACAGAATCGAACTATTTAAGTAATGAAATTGAAATGAGTCGTTACCTTAAAGTTGAAAGTAAAATAATCAGTGTTTAATTATTAAGTAACAGAACACGTCATCATTAATATAGACCACTCAAGTCATTACTGCCATTGTTAAACTAAATAATTGATCTTAAATTAAGGAATTTACAATATTATTCCATTGACTGCAAAGAGACTTTAATTTTTTTATGTTTTCCCCTTTTTCTCTTTAAGTGTAGAATTAACACGGTCATAATATTTGCGATTCAATAAAGATTTTACGTTTTTTTGTTACGATTTACGTTAAATATGTCAAAATTGTTTACGATAACTGTTGAATGGGATACTTGATTTCGGTTGTAAACAAGTAGTTTCTTGACGTGTTCTCTTTTTGTCCAAAGTATTATGATATTGGTACTTAATAATTTTCGAATTTTTATTTGTAAATGTTGAGGTGAGATTGTGTTTCGATAAGTAAATGTAACATTTTGTTGGGCTTAATTTATTTATTTTCACTTTAATCGAAAAAGATGTGGATATTGGAAAAAAGGTTTAATTTTTGTGTCACACAATTTTGTAGTGTTCTTGTACTTCAGAAAGCTAATTTCACCATTAAAAGGTAAACACATCACGTTTTAAACTCGATGTTCTCTCAAGTCGTATGAAACGTGCAATGCAGGGGCGGGTCGCTATAGTACCGTATACAGGGTGTCCCGTTAGTCGACGTCATGCAGAAGTCAGGTGATAAGGTCGGGCCATAATAGTTAAAAGAATGATATATTAAAAAAAGGAAAAATAAAAAAAATGTTAATATTGTAGCAACAGGAGTTAAAAAACCGTCACAGGTCACTCGTATTTTTATCAAAATGCCCGTAATTTTGATAATAAATAGCAAAGTCGTTTTTATATTCTTTTGTTAACTATTTATTATGACTTGACCTATCACCCGATTCCGGCTTAACGTCGTCTTACGGGACACGCTGTATAAAACCCAAACGATAATGACCAAATAATGACAACCTACGTCATTGACCGTCAATTTACTTCATTCATAAACACACAATATAACTCAACCCCTTATTACTTTTATTTGCCAAATGAAAAAATAACAACATACATGTGTGAACGACCAATAAAAACTAAGAACAAAATAATGCAATATAAATTAAAGGCCAGTCCTTAACGCCCTTAAAATAAACATTGTGGACAAAATTGACTTATTATGACTTGTATAAAAGAATATAATAATGTCCGCAATCCACGGTGTATATATTATTCGGATCATGGCTGCGTGACGTGCACTGTTGGCTGTTGGTGTCGGTTAAGTAGGTATTATGTGCTTGTGGCCCTTGTTAGTGATGGATAAGGGGTTACTGTACCTAATTGAGTCGTAGCCGTGACGTGTTATGATGGAAGAGATTGCCGTGTAATGGAATTGTGTCGCCATTTTCTTGAGATTTTTGTGTGATGGTTGCTGTAGAAGTAGATTATAGAATCCTTCAATCATTCTTCTGGAATTTTCCCATGGTCTGGAACTTCTACTCTTATTAGATACTGCATATCAACATTTTACGAGAAGCTTCTGCTATTTGACCATAACCTTATTGTGGCAATGTGTACGAAAACCTTCCTACTTAGGTTTTGTCAGTTGTCAAACTTTCAGGCTTCTGAAGTTCTGACTAGACGTTTCGACTGTCAGTCTTACATTGGATAAAGCTTCTAATGTTAAAGCTCCCGCACGACACGACTCTTGTAGAATAATTTCAACGAAGTTCTTACAGAAAATGTGTTACTGGAGTCGCATCTGCCTGACGCGTCGTCGCGCTTGTCTACGGGAGCATTTAGTTGACTTCATTGAAGATTATGTTTCAATCTTAGCAATTAAGATTTCCAAATTCTTACCTATGCCATCTCACAAATCATGATTGTCGTTGAACAAAAGGTATATTTCAGATTTATTATCTGTAGGGTCATATTTTCCCAAATATGTCGCAAAATGAAGACAAATCGATCATTCCAGTGCAGAATATGTCAAGATAACATTGCAATTTGTTAAGTAAACCAGTTTTATAAGGAAAATGAAAAGTCGAAGGTTTAGTTTGCCGAAGATTGACTGAAGATAATAAGATCTTAGTTTATTTATATTTACTTACTTAATTCTGCCCGCGACTTCGTCCGCGTGTAATTTCTTGTTCTTCCGACCCACCCCGTGTCGTGCCGTTCGTTTTCGCTAACCGTTCTTCCTTACTTTGAAGAATTGGGCTATCAAACACAAAAAAAATTGATCAAATCCGACTACTACTTACAGAGATTGTGTGTTCAAACAAACAAAAAAAATGCAAAAACAGCTCGAGCTTTGTTATTAATATAGATAAACAACGAGTGATCGCCACTTCGTAAGCATTGAAGTGTTGGAATTCATTATTATTATAAGTAATAACTCTATCCTTGTTGATTGATTAATATGGAGTTATGTAATTAGTTGGTTATTTTATGTCGAATTATGCTAACAGTGTAAAATCTTCATCATCACCATCTACATATAGCAGACCACTGACATACGCATTTCTAATAGCAAGTCATTTACTCGATCGTCGAGTAATATAAGAGTATTATGCAACTACTACCAGTCACTCTTCAAAGACCTCTTAGGCTAAGGGCATCCATCTTACCCTTCATTTGATGACTCGAGGTCTCCAGTCTAGAATACGTCAACCCCCAAGAGTCGATTAACATTAGTTTACCTTATAGAATAAACGTACCTACTATGTACATTGAATGCCATAACAAATGTGGTAAAAAATGTGTGGGTGGATGAAAATGTGGCAGTTTAAAAACGTTTCATTTTTGACGGTGGTGGTGTGCGATTGATTTTTGGGTGACGTCTTGAGTGTAGAAATTGTGACTACATTGTTGCATTGGGTCTCCCACGTAGAAACAAATGTAAGTGGTAGTAGTTAATAAATTCCTTTTTAAACAACAGCAACAAAATACAAATCGACACTTCCAAGTTCCACACAATCTACCGAGTAAAATCACAGCCACTTATCTGTACAGAATCTAGTCGGAAAGCTGATGTAAGTACACACAGTTATCAGTGTCACAATGCGTCGATAGCGCCGCACTGCGCATTCATGCCGCCTCGCTGACTCCCCGACTATAATATTCCAGGCTCCTAGCGGACTACGCGATGCTTTTTTTTTATTCTTTCTGATTTTAACTTAAACCTACTGTAGTGGTGAACACATTCTGTGTGAGATTTAAATATGGGGCCTACTACGTGGGACACTCGTAAAAATATTTACCTATAGAACATTTTTTTATTAAACCATTTGAAAGTACTCTCCACTAGCCTCTATACAAAATTTCATGCGTCTGAACCAGTTTTCGAGACACTTTTTCCAAACCGCCGTAGACACCTCGTTTACAGCCTGCTCGGACGCTGACAGCACATCTTCCGGCGACGAAAATTGTCCTTTTGAGCAGATTTTTATTTTCGGGAATAACAAAAAGTCACACGGTGCTAGGTCAGGGCTGTAAGGAGGGTGACCCAGGAGTTTGACCGGCGTGCTGTCCAGGAAGTCCCTCCTTTTGAGCGCGGTGTGCGAAGACGCGCTGTCGTGGTGGAGCAGTAGCCCGCGGAGCCGTGTTTGGTCGCTTGTTGCTCGAAACAGAGAAAAGCATTCGGCAGCGTTGATGCTTTTTTGGTTCCGTAAAGGAATTGACGCCAAGTAGCGCGGGGAAGATTTTGATGGCGACCTTTTTCAATTTGTGAAAAAGGTCGCCATCAAAATCTTCCCCGCGCTTCTAGATCGCTTCACTTTGGTAGGCGTTCGTATTGATAAATCCAAGACTGCCTGTAATGATTTCATAAACACGCCAAGACGAGCCTGCTTCAAATTTGTTTATCATATCGCGGCCACATTCCACCCGGGCTTGCTTCTGAGCATCGGTGAGGTTGTGAGGCATCTAGCGTGAAACTATTCTCCTCACGCGAAGATCCACCTGTAGAATTTTGTGAAGGCTTCCCGATCCAAACTGCAGTATGTGCTGAATCTCTTGATACGTTACTCGCCTATTGTCTTGGATTAAATTTTTCACCGCTAGCACATTTTCTTCCGTAACAGCCGTCAAAGGGTGACCACTTCTTTGTTCATCTCCCAAAGTTGACAGCCGCGCTTGAATTCGTCATACCAAACGATACATGGTTGCCTTAGAATCCAACGCTTTCATCCATGAATGCCATCTGAAGTCTATCGTACGGTTCGTCCGGTTTCAGGCGACACTTGAAATCGTAAAAAAACCATAGCTCGAAAATGTTTCCGGCGCAAATCCATTTTTTAATGAGAAACGATAATTTTCGAAATTTTAGAAAAAACTTGTTCTAAAAGAATTATAATAAAAATATTGATGCATATTTCTGAAAATACATAACACAGTGTATTAAAAAAACACCCTTATTTGAATCTATCCTATTTATTTGAGGTCTTCTTACACTTCCACCCCCCACCCCCCCCTCTTACAAGGAAGAAGAGGGGAAGAGGGGTCAGGTTTTGCAGAACAATGACTGTACATCTCTATCTATATCAATGACTACATCATCTCAGTATTTCATCCCTCTCTAGCTATATCAACGTTGACATTCTTGTGTGTCTTAAATAAAATTGTGTTCACTCTGTTGCCAGTTGCTTGTTCATTCTCAATTATGTATTATTATTTGAAATAATTGACCGGTATTTACAACGATTTACTTGTATGGTCATTAGAACAATAATCAAGGCTAAGAATGTAAACATAGACTTAGATGTGAATTGGAATGTCAGTTCCGCCAATCAACAAGAATACATTTATATGACGCGACGCTAGGATAAATATCAATTTAAAATAATTTGTATATTAAGTAATTATTTATTATGCTGCATTGTCGCTTTGTTGAGCAATATTTATAGGTTGCACAAATACAAATGTATGCAGTTTTTCTGCAGAGTACGTAAACTTAATTAATTGATTACTGTATACTATCCATATTTTTGCCAAAACCGCATTTATAGCCGGGCTGCTCCCCAAAAAGGGTGGTATCACAACTGCCAGCGGGTTGGTGACCGCAAACCCCGGTGCCGTTATACCTACCGCATCGACCGCCAGACTAACTAATTGAGCAATATTGTAAGGTCAAAATGTTATTCTTGCTCGTTATCAACCAGCTTCCGTTGATCATAGGCACCGCTTTGTAATTCTGCCTATAGTATCAGGAAGTTTGATGATAGATATGTTTCCAGGGAACTCGACCACACAGTACTTGATAAGAATAAGTATCAATCACAGAAAATCATACACTTCCCTGTTTTGATTTTTTTGGGGCCGTGAGGTGAAGGTCGCGTCGGGCTCCGTTCCCTGACTGTTAATTTGTTGTCTTGTATTTAGTCGTAATGCAAGATCTCTTGGGGTTAGTAGCTGTTTACTGCTGCAACCTGTTGTAGTCTTGAACTATGAAAACTATGGAGAAAACGATAACAACAAGCAAATTCGAGAGTGGGTGGTACTCTCCGAAAATCGAAATGTTTACCGACCAACATAAAATCTTTATCACGTTACGAAGTCTGAAAACTTACAGCTTAACACATGAGAGCATTCGATATAACCTGTACAGAGACCTCGGGGCAGTGCATTAGCCAATTAGCAAGTACTTGAAAAACAAATTATCATCTGTAGTAACTCACTACTCTAGCGACTACTACAATTGTAATCTGCGTTATCTAGATTGCCTTGTTACGTCAAAGTTGTTGACGTCAAAGTTGCATAAAACTGCCTATTAAGAGGCTGACAAGAGCTGTCAGTCTGCATAGAAAATAAAGAGAAACGCGATGATACAACGCTGGTAATTTATTGCAAAAAATGAAGAATTTATCTATTTTGAAATAATCTATTGATTTGACTATAAAAATAATACACTCTTACGTTAATTTACTGCTTGTAGAGTAATCTGACAAAAAAACATAATGATTGCAAGTATAATAGCATCGTTTTTGATCGTTAAAGGAAATTTTTAAGAGGCATGTGTCTGATTTTTTTCTATCGTATCCAACTAGTTGTATAATGTTTTCAACACACTGTCTAACTAGCATATGTCCTGAAGAATATCATATACTTTTCTGATTTTGTTTACTGCAGTGGATCAAATACTTTTAGGCATTATAAAACTGGCGTTTAGGTCCTGTAGTCCCCTTAAAGACGGCGTGACGGATCGCGCTGAAGTCCCGAGACGTCACGAAGGGCGTGAGCTGACGACGGCAGTTTCAACAGACATCGTATAGAGTACGCACATGTTTCACACATTGTTATGGCTTTCTAGATTGCATGTCGAGATTCATCACGTTTGCCCGCTCGTAGTCGGCTTGACGTTTCCCATTGGAACGGGTTTATATTGTTCTTGAGGCTAGGTTCTATTGTTTATTAACATTCCTAACGGGGACTGGAGTCCAGCGACTGCGGGCTATCTCTTAAAATTGTCTAATTCCCGTTTGCAGTAAACCCAGGTATCGGTGAAGTATACACTTAAGAGATTAATTCTGCAGATGTCAACGGATTTGCTTGCCTTGATTCAGCATTCCTATTACAAGTTTTCTAACAAAACAAAGAAATAATCACAGTTTAATAATCATGTAGTTTCTACAAGTATCCAAGCTCATTTTAATGTTGGCCTCGCAAGTATAATTTAGAGGCAACGACTTAATGGCATGCTGTACCTCTTCAAATGTCATATATTTGTTCACAATGCTAACGGATATCATTAGGGCAACAAGTAGGGCGAACCGTATTTGTGATAGAAACATAGAAAGGACAGTTTTCAAAATTGTTTTTATGACGTCTGTGGACTGGGACAGAGGTTTATTGTATCGCTTCTGGGTCTAGGTTGCGGTCAAACGATAATGCTTTTAGTTACATTTGTAGCTACAAATGTTTTCAGTAAATTGTGTTGTGAGTTCTTTTACTGAAATATTTGACTGTTTTCAAGTTTTAAAGTCGTTATTTGAGACATAGGACGATCTTCTACTGCTTTGTGTTATTCTGCTTCTTCTTCTATCGTATCGGCACGAGCGTTATTATCAATCAAGTAAATACTGCATATTTACTCTCTAATGGCATTTAAACCAAGATGAACGTGTGCGTTGTCAGTTTCTAGATTTGAAATGATTAAAGAATTTAAACAGAAGAATAAAAGTATATGTATGAGCTTGTGTAACTTATTGAGGATGAGCGATTACCCTTTCGATATTCAACTTTTATTATGTCATCCATGTTCAGCGTTCGACATTTCATACGTTTTATCAGAATTTTACATTATTAATATCCCAATTTCTACTTATTCTATACAATCGTGACCATGAATAATAAGAATTGAATCTCCATAATAATCTTTTAACCCATTCGACTGCTTGAAGCGAGACGAATTAAACGTTTATATAATCAACGTGTATGATTTAAATCGATTTCGGTTTTCATGTTATTTTTAATGGTACAGGTATTTTACTCTGTTACCGAGGGCCGCGTAATACGTTAATACCCACCGGTCTGTCGAGGCCACAGTAAACAGGAAAATTCTTATGTGTTGGCAGACGTTAAATGTTTCAATATTTTATTGGAACTTGCCCTGTGGACGAAAGCAGAATTATCAGGCCGTGTAGACGTGGGTGTCTTAAAGCGAACAAGGATTATTTCAGGTGGATGAATAGTAGATGATTAATAGATGAAAATCTGTCTTTACAGTACAACTAAGCGCTACAAGAAGCAGGTTTCTATAAATATAATTGTCATAAAATTATGCTGTAAGCAGCCTGAACACGTGCACCGCTGGACCAAGGCTCATCAATAGATTTCCACAACGACCGGATTTGTTCTCTTATTCCACGTGATTCCATGTAATATTATAACCAAATGGTAGCCGTTCCCCGTAATATTAGAAACATGCCCAATACTTTGGTCAGATACCAGTCTTGCAACTCAAGACAAGTGAACATGACCAGGATACGGGCCCAATCCAGCTGATACCATAAAACGGTACCTTGGATAACGGAAATCCCTTCCCAACATTTCCATGTTAATATTTCGTGAGAAATTATTCAACAGGCGCTTGTAACTAAGGATTGAATAAAAACAGTGCGAACTAAGTGCTTATCTTTCCGCAAAATTTGTGGCTATAATGGAGGGAAATGCAAAAACTTGATGCCGGTAAACGGAGACCCGACAACCCATCATTATTCATGCACTATTGCAATTGTAAGACCTTCGGACTTGACACGAATATGAAATCTTGCGCCATTCTCCCATGAGCGATGGGGAAAACTACGGGGTCTGATGGGATCTGGGATCTTTTTACACTTCTTTCTAGATTGATCTTATCGTAGTTTTTTGAAATTGTTATTTAGTCGCCTTTGATATGCTTAAGTTGTTACAGAAGTCGAGCTGTTCTTTCTATCTAGGATGTACTTTTTGAGTCCCTTTCACTTGCCTTCATCTTGATTGTCGTCATCATTCATCTGACTTTATCTCGATTTATATCAGTTTTTTCCATCTATATCAGTTGTTATTCACTGCTTTTCTAGCCATAGCATCTTTCACATAATCCATCCATTGTTTCTTTGGTCTTCTCCTATTCTTATATTCATCTAAATTTATATCTGGTGATCAGCGTACAGCAGTCCACTGCTGGTCATAGGCCTCTCCATATTCAACACGAATCGACATTAATATCTACAGTGTCATATATTAACTAGCAAAGAACCTCTATCAATAGCTTCAGTAGACTCTTGACGCGCTTCTCATTTGATTTATATGATGCTTTGAACCTCATTCTTAGAGTACATAAAAACATCCTTGATTTACTATGCTAACAAAATATTTTCTTTACTAGCACATGTACAGGGTAAATTTTTAACCGGTGCGCAACCTGTAATCATGAATCCAGCACATTGGTCTAGACCTAGCGTAAACATTGTTCGTCGGTTATTTAAAAAAAAACAGCTGTTGCAGCAGCGCTTGCACAACTTCGGTGATTACGGGTTATCGAATGTAGGCCGATGTGTCGGTAACCTTCGCTGTTTTCATTGATTACTATACTAAACGTATTATTGAAGACATTAATATGAATTGTGGGCTGGAGAATGAATATGATTGTGTGCACCAGCTTGCTGGCCAACGGTAGTTGAAGAACACCATGTTGTTTTATTTAGTCAGTTAGAGTAAGGCGCCCAGAGCTTTGGACATCCATGAGGATTAACACAAGCAAAAAATCTTCTCTTCAAGTTATTGCGAAATATTTCTCTGATCGTCCCGTTGGATTGTATTATTTTAGCAGATCTTGGTTAACGTTTCTCGTGCGGTACAGGTACAGTTAGTTTTAATACCGCTTGATAACTGTCAAGATGCGGGGTGGTAAAGATGTGGTTATAGTATTAGCATATCTAATTATCTACCTATTGAAAATGTCTATTGTAAAAAAAAGTTTTTTCTTATCAACATTTTCATGGCGTTTCTGCGAATAGCATAAACGTATATTATGAAATATAGTTCTCAGACGTATTCGGCGTTTTTTAACGTTTTCGTGAGTTCGAAACAAAAAGGGCATTTTCCTCAACCACTCGCCATGAAACGGCCAGCAAAAATGAGTTAACAACTCGTACAACTTCATCGGGAGCCGTCTTACCACTACATAAACAATCGATTAAACTGAAACCAACAGTCGATGGCACAACTTCGCAACTGTCGCGCCTCCCTGCTGCCATTTACTGCACCGAGCGCTAAACTTAATCGCTATCTATAAATAGACACGTCTGACTCGGCAGACGTCTCACTACACGCCCGGCGGATACCAATGTCCTATCTATAAACTTTGTTACTAACCATTTTCAACCTTATCTACGTTACACAAAGTTGACTCTGGACTGGTTGCACTTGATTGTAAAATACAAAATACAATTTTCATATGAGAGATGTTGCTACGCGACTTTGAATCGATATCAAACGTCACAAGGTTGGGTTTACGTTGTGGGGAACACAGGCGTGCGGCGCTCGGATACGTAGGCTGCAAGTTAGGTCGGAAAATGAAGCGCCGTTTATAGTACTCATTATAGTACTATCGTAGTATTGTGTGAGTGTGTGCGTGGCGGCGGGTGTACGACGCGTGTGAGCGCTGCAATCCGCTGCAGCGGCTGCAAGTGTGCGTGCACTGTGCTTATACTCTGTGAATGGAGATTATATTTGTGTTTCCCAGTCTGAGGTCGGGCAGCGTTTTTATTTTTATTTTTATAGATTTTTTTTTCATCATGCTGCGCTTCGTCGGATGCAAGGGAATGGGAAAATAGTAATGTACTTGCTTATCAGTTTGACGTCTACTTTTTAATAACGTTTGGGCTACATTAGTGTAGGGAAAATGGGGGTTATAGAATGAATAGCGTTTGTGTGAACTCGGTAGAATGTGTGGGTTCATGTTGCATAGTATTTGGAGTAGACGGAGTTTCGCGTAGTTGTCTAATGAGTCGTAGTTTAAAAACAGACGGAGATCGTTAATGTTTTAGGGTTTTGGCTGCACTTTTAGGTACATTCTAGGAGTTTCTGAACTTCATTGAGTATGCCGTGGTGTTTACTGTGTAAAAACACCATGTTATGACGCAATGGCTTTTTTTTTTCTTGGTCACACCAAGAAAAAAAAAAGCCATTGTTTCATCAAATGACTTCTCGCGCTCTGGGTGGAGCGGGAGGGCGTGTCAGACTTTTACTGAATAAAACCCACCCGTGTTCCTTCAGCCGCCTGTGCCACTGCCACGGTCTCTCTTTCGAATTTCCCGCGACCCTGAGGCATCGGGCCTATCGGACCCCGTCATTATGTACTGACATCTTTATGAGGCGCGCGTGGAAGACGACGAGCCGGCGTCCCGGGCCTGGTCCTTACCGCACGGCGAGCTACCCAATGCTCGCCGTCCGCAAGCCCGCGCCTACGGTGGCCGGGAATCTGCAAGCGACTCCCGACGCCCAGGGCGTCTCCTGCGGTGACTAGAGGCGGCGTGAGGGCGCAAGGCTCTCCCTCACACGCTTCGCCTCCTCCTTCGCGAGCAGTACTGCTTCGCAGAAGGAGGTTACGGCTTTCCATTCCCTCTCGCTTCGTACCATGGCCTGGACCAGGGCAGGACGCGAGAGATCGCCGCCGCCGATCGCCTACGCGAGGACACTGCGGTGCTCCGCCCAAGCTGGGCAGACATCCACCGTATGCTCCACCGTGTCCTCCGGGCGATCCACGCAATGGTGACACCCTGGCGTTTCCTCCCGCCTTATGCGTAACAGGTACCTACCGAAACAAACGTGGCCGGTGAGGACCTGTGTCAGACGGAAGGTGACGGTGCTGTGGCGCCTCTCCAACCACTTCTCAAAGAGGGGAGTTATCGCCGCTATTGTGGCGTGCCCAATGACGCAATGCCTAAGATTTCGATGATGTGTATTTTTTATTGCTCTCTGTAAATATCAAATGATAGTATTGGATTAGTACAACATTTATAAATTATATGTTTTTGCTATTTACAGGTACCAAACGCAGCCAGACACCACTTGCAGCAACGGTAAATATAATAAATATTTAATTATGCACACCATACATTTACCTACATAAAAATTATTTCAATAATATTTTGTTACATAATAGTACCACGATTGTAGATCGTGATACTATTATAATACTAGGTAATAAATACGCATAGACAGTGATGCGACATCAAACTTTTCATCATTGATAATATTAAATTTAACATAACATAACATCACGCCTGTAAGCCCAGAAGGGTTAGGCAGAGGTGTAGGTACCTATAGTACACCCACATTTCGCCAGTTATGTTTAAGACCCATGTAATAGGGGGCGAGCCTATTGCCATCAACAGGGCACAAATCCAGACTCCGGGCTGCTACTGAGAAATTCTAAATAGAAAAACCCAATAACACTTTGCCCGACCTAGGAATCGAACCCAGGACCTCATGCTCAGCAGTAGCTCTCGCGACCACTAGACCAACGAGGCACACATAATTTTATTAGGAAATAAATAAATATTTCTATAATAAACTCGCGTTATCAATGGCCTTAGTAACACCACATTCAAGAAATTTTATTAAATTAGACACGTGTATTTGTTAACGATCACATTTCATTTTCTTTAGCCGTAACGAATTTTAATAATAAAATAAAATTATTGATTTTGTGCGTTTAATCGTATCGTTGCGGTAGTTCTAGGGCAATACAGTTAGTAAGTTCTAGATTTAATCATACCAGCTTCTAGCTGTGGCAAATTATTAGAAGCTCGGACTATTTTTTTTTTCTATGCTACGGTTTTAGATGTAATAATAAATCATTTATTTACCAAACAAAGTGTTAATACATTTCCTTAAAAAATTACACAAATTAACTTCTCCTAAATATATTGTTACAAAACGAACATATGATTTTCTATTACTTTATTGTACGGCGTGTACTTATATACTATGAACAGCTTAAAGGCTCGTATACACTGGCGCGACGCAACAGCGCTACACAAAGGCACCGCGTGTTGCACTGTCGCGTCGCGCCTGTTTGTGGCAGCCTTTAATAGAATTTTCCAAATTTTTCCTTAAATACACTTTTTAAATAGGTGGTTGGAATAGAATTCCATATTATTCTTCTATAGTGCGGTATATTTGTCAACAAAATTATGTTTCTTCCTTGATGAAGGATACCTTAAGAAAACAAAAACTGCAGGCTAATTCAAACGAGTTATTAAAAACTTAACTAACAATACATATCTATCTCTATATATTTCTACATCTATGTCTGTAAAATAAGATGTAAATAATATAGAGGAAACTATTCTATTCTTTTCAATACTACACGCAGTATTAGTTAAAAATTCCAACAAAATCCCCACAATTGAAATGTACCCTAAAATTAATCTTTTTTAATCTTATCGACCAATGAGCTGTCCAGCGAACTTATTTGATTATCGATAATTTACCCCGGCCTTCAATTTTGTCGATGTGGTCCCCGTTTATCGATAGATAACGCATCGATAAAAGGGGCCGCAGTAGCCTCAGTTAAACAATTATTCATGTACATAATATATAAATATAGTTGTAATATTTATTTACTAGTTACCTAATATTTACTATAGTTGAACATAATTTACAGTCTAGTGGACTACTAATGAATCACTCGATTACAAGAATAGATATTATCGGCTTCATCACTCGATTATCGTTTCTATTTGTGTCATACTTTTTTTTAAACCATAGTTTCAAAGTTTCATTAGATCTCAATTTCATGGTTTTGACGATTGAAAGGGCCAATAAGTGGGTAGAAAAACCCAGATTTAAAGACAAGTTTTTGTAGACCAATAAGGAAAATTGGTAAATCTTGCAATGATGCAGCATATTTTTAAAGTAAATTGGTTGTAATACTTTACAATTGTAGTCTTATTTTAAAACGGAGACTTCTGTACTTGATGTCATTTGTTTTTTATGAAATAAGGCTTGTGCTCAGACCTAAGTGTAGACTGTCTTTATGCGGGCTTAACACCGGTGACTATAGCCACACTAAATTGTAATTCGGCTAGGCCGTAGGTGACTAAAAGCGCAAGTTCCAAAATAGAATAGGTTTCGACTTTTGTCGTGCAGCGACAGGTCGCACGCGGCGAGTGACTTAAATACTCCGATACTCATTCGCAGAAGAACGCCCGCCACATTAAAGTAGCATTTTGATGCAAAATGCGATTTATATTATATCAACCTGTGTAAATGGGGTGGCGATTGGGCTTTTGAAGCTATTTGGTATGCGACCAGCCGCACGGCGAAAATCTACCTAGTATAAATCTCTAGACTATCGCTCTATGAGCATAATGGTGGCGCGCCTATTCAGAACAAAACATTTTCAAAGAAAAAGTATTCAAAAAACAGTTTTAACGAGAAAAAAGCCGGTCAATTACACACAAAACGGATTTGACTTCAGTGTGCCCTGTCTAAATCAAGGTATCTGCGAAAACGGCATATGTTAATTAATAAAACTCTTAATCTTGAGTCCTGGGTTTAATTCCCGGGTCGAGCAATGTGTTATTGGGTTTTCCCCATCTGTAATTTCTCAGTAGCAGCCCGCAGTATAGATTTGTGCCCGGTTGATGGCAATAGGCTCGCCCCCATAAACATCATCATCATCATCATCATCAGCCTATTTTAGTCCACTGCTGGACATAGGCCTCCCCTAATGAGCGCCATAGCGCCCTGTCTTCAGCTTGACGCATCCAGCATCTGCCTGCAGTCTTAAAAATAGTCAGTCTTTTTGACGTCCCCATAAACATAGGACTAAAAAATAACGGGCAAATTTGTGGGTGTACTACTTATAGGTACATGTCTGCCTTATCCTTCGGGGCATACGGGCGTGATGCTTTGTTATTTTAATTAATTTACACGTAATCACCACAGATAAAAATTACGTTTGTATTACATAAGAGCTGAAGCACTTGAATCGGTAGATCTTTACCATTAAAGATAAAACTGATAAAGAAATACTTTAAATTCATTTTTCGTAAAATACGATATCTGCAGTGGGATGTTATGTGACCTTGGCAGATAGCACATTGCAAGGCAGAGATCAATTATGAAAAAATTAAATAAATAACGTCAGAATTCAAAATACTTAATCAGTAGTATCGCGGTTTGTTAAGTTGACAGCTCTTGAACGCATTTCAGAAGTGTTGAACGAGTTCAGTTTCATTGTTGAAATCGGCACTAAGTCCAGTATTCACAGATCTCGAAATATCATTACTGTTTATATTAAATCAGGGTGCCATACTGGACCATTGTTGTAGACTACATACACAGTGTGAATAAAAAGTATATAAAAGTGGATTGGACTTTAACACTTCACATTCAACTTGGATTCCAGCGTTAAAATAAGAATTATTTGCGTCACACTGGCCCGAACACTTACTGAAAGGTTTTATAAAGCATTGTGAGCGATTTGTTCAGCTGCGCCGGTCTGTTACCGCGGTAAATTCACCCATTGTTCCTACAATGAAATTCACTCAATGTATGAATGTGTGTCATCGGGTCAGTTTCTATGGATCATAATTAGGACTATGATTGTGCAATGTGTCAATAAAACAAACTCGTTAGTCCGTTTATGTGGGCAACTTGACATTTTCTAAAATTAAAAAATCTTGTTTAAATATAAAATATATCCTATGGCTGTGCAATAGCAAATTAAACACCAAAAATTAAAGTCGTTTCCCAGAAATTATATTTGTTCAATGTTACTTAGATTGATGTATCAAAATGCGTAGTATACGGTTATGTAATGAGACTTTTTACACTCTGCATAGTATACATTTTCGTCACACCGATTCCCGTTATGTTCGCATTGTTCGACTAAATAAATAAATTTATTTACATTTTTTTCGCTGTTGTCATTCAAGTATAAATTAATGTGCCAAAATTCCTTTAATGAAGCCGTTTCGCTGCATACAAGCGCTTCGATTTGCAACAGGAAACACTTTAATTATAACCGTCATTATTCAGTTCATTAATTTTAATGGTTTCAACCATTTTATGTGTATGTATGTTGTTTTGATAACTTGTGTACCAACATACGTTTTAGAAAATATAATTTGTTCGATTTTATTTTTGATCTTTGTGTAAGTGAAATAAGTAGGGTTTTTAAGTGCCACTTGATGTAGTTCTTGTAGACCAAATTACTATATTCACCGAAAGAACTACATAGATTAATATATTAACATTAAATTATTAAGGTGCTCAGACACCGTTACGAAATATAATACTCACAATGTATTACTAAATTAACTTCTGACTGTGTGGTTAGAGGATATAAAATTGCAATTAAACAGTCTGGCGATTTTGGCATACGATCTCTAGTTAGAAATAGAATCAGTGGGTAATATAATCAAATATCACAACATTAAGAAGGAGTAGGAAACGTCTTTGTGAAATAACTGACTTAATTTATTTACGATAAAATGGCTAATTTAAAGTATACTGTGGTGCTAGAGAATAATAACTTTGAATTAGGACACGACCTACAATGTTGGAATTGATAAAAATAGTCACAGCTAATTCGTAATTGTTTTGTAAACTAATAGAACGGAATATGACATGAGACAGATTTTCTGTTTGAACTTAGATATTTCTAAGTTTAGTAATTTATAAATAACTCCTGATAAAAGTACAAAACATAGTCCTGACAGAAGTTTCTGGTGTCCGTAATATTATTGTAATGATAACGGTTGATATAAAAAAAAGGAGAAGGTAATGCTTAATAATATATGTCATAAGAAAACCCGTAATTTAATCATGGAAGATACAGAAAAGGTGCAATCAAACGCGTTTATTTGTTTCATTGCTAATAAATCTAACGGTCCCCTCCACAATGCAAATTTATCCTAATTATGATTGATCATTCGTTGAAGTTTACCTACCTGACCGCGATTATATGCATGATGACTACATCCCTATGCCTCTACCACCAAAGTATTCAAGAGAAGCTTAGCAGAATTACCATACAGATAAAATCGGGAGTATTTATTGTGGTTACTATACTATTTATAAATATTATCGGCGATTGAGGGCACATGCGGTAATCAGAGTCTAACTCAATGGGAGCTGTAATCAGGAAAAGAAATTTTCTGGGCAAGCTTTCTGTATCAGAACCAAAGTCGATGACACTCTCCATGTAACTTATTATAAGGAAGAGAAGTTCTTGGCTGGCTGGTCGCAGTAGCAAATTAGCGTGATCCCTAGCTTTGTATAAACCCATTTTATATAGGGGTCAGGTTAGTTTGGAGGTAATGTAGGATTAAGAAACGGGGTAAATAGTCAAGATTACGACGGGGCGTGGGTGGAATCGAGGCCATGACGAAACTCTGATTGATAACGTTCCACTATACGTATTCTGATAAACGTTCCTTGTTGCTATGCGAGAATACGCGTCTACAGGTTTTTTTTTCCTTGTATTCTTATGTTAAAATAGGACGTACGAGACTCTGTGTAACCGTGCCTACACCGCCAGTGGATAGACTTTTGTGTAGGATATGTAAGTGTTGGATCTTGCTGGAAAGTACGATGACGGCTCGCCATTACAAAGACTGCATCAACTAATAATAAACATCACTAATTCACTCACAACGGATACTTAAAATTCTTGCCCCGAAATATATGGAATAGGAGCTTCAAATCAGTTTTTTCGGGTTGGGTAGTATTTCGTGTGAACAGAACAAGGCCGCAGTCTTCATCACCATGTAAATACTTCTTAATCATATTTTTTATCGCTCACTTACATAAATTGTCATGATTGACAACAGTTCTAAATCGTTCAGAACGAAGTTTTCCATACGTGTCAACGGCTTCCCGCCGTCTATTTCTGGGTGCAAAATCATGAGAGTTCTAAATAATGTCACCCACGGCTTTGGCGGAACAACCGGCGTCAACTGACAACTGACTACTTACCTATAAATTATAGTCAACGACAAATTCTGGCGTAACTAGATCTACAAATTGTTTATCAGCTAAGATTTTACGCAAAACTATCCAGTTCTTGCACTCTCACTCACTTAACTCCCTTAGACGCCGAGCAAAATCAAAATATGACAAAGAACGCTAAGCAAAAACGTAAACGAAAAAAATAAATAACGCGGGTTTCACGCGGACGAAGACGCGGGCAGAAGCTAGGCTACAATAAAAATAATGTCAAGTGGTGTCGCTGATCATAACATGATCCATTCAAAATATTCTTTAGACCGTTCATTCGTTTCGGGGTGCAATTATTGATCCAAAAAGTCGACTAAACGCTGACTCACGCGGTCTATATAAATCTTTCCTCACCCCTTCCTTGATTTATTACTGGATTGGTCACAGCGTAATACAACCAATTTAAAATGGCAACGCATTTCTCCGTATCGCAAAACTTTTTGTTAGTGCAAATAACAATGCAACATGGATTATTAATTCTAATAGCTTATGATACGTCATCAATTTCGTTTGAAACACGAGGGTGTGGAGTGAAGATATCGTTACAGTGACTTAACAGTTTTGCATCTTCATTTTAATTGACTACATTTGACGTAGGATTACCTTTTTCCTTTCGTCGAGAGTTGCAGATGTCTCGCTTTTATAAACATTGTCCCAAAGGACATCATTACTGTCGACTTTCAGATCTTTGTCAACTATTGTGCATTCGATATTAAGTATCGTGACTCGAAACGCCACTTAAAGTGTAATCATCTCGAGGTCTCTTTTATTTTTATGTTATTATGTCCTTACTCTCTCTATTTACTCCAGTGCATTTTTCGTGATATACATTTTTTCATCCATCATTTCGCATTCCTAATGATTCCTATAAACTATTTTTATGATTAGTTTTCTCTTTTTACGTAGTTTCTTTTGCATTACATTTTTTCAGTTTACTTTTCTAAATTCTAAATGAGTTAAAATTCTTGTTTCAGATCTAACGCGACCTGCCCGAAGCTGAGACTCATTGTTCCATCTAGCGTTTAGATTATTTCAGTCCACCATTATATTAGACTTTTTATGTTACAATCATATTCTTTAAATGATTTCAACCTACAATCCTAGTTTCATCAGGAATATTACGAAATTTGCAGTCAACACTCATCACCGAGCTTGTTTTATTGTTACTATCCACTGTATTACGTGATAGTGCTTCACTGCAGTTTCGTATATTCTTAGGAACATTGATTAATAACATTTTGTAGTCCAATATTGTTACGCAAACCGTAGTACATTTACCATCCGTTATGGTAAAATCCCGGAGGAATATGCAAAAATGCTCTTCTAGTTTATAAGTTTTATGACTTGAAACAATTTGTGTGATCTTTAATACGTTTTTCCGTTTTCCTCCGCGATCCTCAAAGTTCGCGCATTTTCATTGTTTATGTTCAATTCTATGTATCTGTGTTGTCTATACGTGTTTTGAATTATATTGACTAACAAACACTAAACAATTCTAACGCATGACTCCTTTTTTTACGATATCAACTCGCGAGTATGCATGACGTCAAATAATCTTGTTTTAATATTTAATTATTTTAGTTATTATCGTTTTGTTAAATATTTAGACAACCTGCTACACTGACATGTTATAATTATGTTTTAAATTATTTGATTGTTTAAATGTATCTATTGATTGTGTTTACTTCAACAATTTGTTAATTTTATTTGATTCAATCATCATTGTGAGATCAATCGTATGTAGTCGTTCGCCCTGCTCCATAAAACTTGATTTTAGGTTAAATTCTGATCACTTAAATTCGAGTTTTGGTTCTTGCATGGCAGCAATACCCGGGGTTGCTTTCTAGTTTTTTTTATAAGAAAAATTTGATTATGCAATCTGTTAATTACATCAATCGGTTTATTATAAATGAAGAAAGTTATTGTTTTTATATGTATTGATTTTAAATCGGATTTTAATAAACGTTTCGGCATGAATGTTGGTTTCATTGAGGTTCCATGTGGCGTCTGTTCCCACAGTTATTTCACTTGTCTTGTGAACGTTGAGTGGCACGTTTGGAGGTCGGACATAAAGTCATTTTTCAATTAATCCAATGTCATCAGGACAAAGCGACCTCTGCACCGAACGGGCTAAGTACATATGTTCGGTTCCCTTACGATAATAAACTTTATAGGTATAATATTAATGACGATTTTCCCCTTCTTTGCATATACGAGGTCAATATAGACTTTAAGTAAATTTGCACAGTTGTTTCCTTACTGTAGTAAATTTTTCTAAAGACGAGTTAAATAATGAGTATGAGATCATGAAAAGGTTGACCGTTGCCACGGGAAGTGTTCGTGCATTTCTCAGTAGATCTGTGGCTGAAGTATTTCTGTAGTAAATAGGTCACATTTGGTGTGTCAGTGGCTCACAGCCACAGCTGATTTACTCACTGTTTATGCTTCACTAAACCAAATTGTTTGTAATATACGTGTAACACTCAGAAAGTTTTGCGAAAATAAAAATAAATGCTCTATAGGTAAATATTGTTTATTAAATCTTTTCAAAGTACTCTCCAATAGCCTCTATACAAAGTTTCATGCGTCTGAACCAGTTTTCGAAATACTTTCCAGTCGGCCGTAGACACCTCGTTTACAGCCTGCTCGAACGCTGACAGCGCATCTTCCAGCGACAAAAATTGCATCCCTTTGAGCAGATTTTTTATTTTCGGGAATAAAAAGAAGTCACACGGTGTTAGGTCAGGGCTGTAAGCAGGGTGACCCAGGAGTTTGACCGGCGTGCTGTCCAGGAAGTTCCTCGTGTTGAGCGCGGTGTGCGAAGGCGCTGTGTCGTGGTGGAGCAGTAGCACGTGGAACCCTGTGTTTGGTCGCTTTTTGCTCAGAACAGACAAAACTTCTGCCAAGCATTTGGTAGTATACCATTCAGCGTTGATGCTTCTTTGGATCCGTAAAGGAATGGATACCAAGTAGCCAGTCAAATTGAAAAAGCTCGCGATCAAAATCTTCCCCCCGCTTCTAGATCGCTTCACTTTGGTAGGCGTTGATTCGTTTTGAAACACCCAAACCGTCGACTGGCGCTTCGTTTCTGGATCGTATTGATAAATCCAAGACTCATCCTCCATCATACCTGTAATGATGTCGTAAACACGCCGCGTGACGAGTCTGCTTCAAATTTTCAAAAAGAATATAACTGGCCAGTCTCTCATACATAAAAACTTTTTTCGCAATACTTTCTGAGTGGCCTGGTATGTTTGTATTGTTGTTCTATCCAAGTACTTAAATGCAGGTGTTAAATGAATTCCTCGTGTTTATAATATAAGTATCAGTACCATCGTACTTTTACCCGTTTTATTTCTTTATGTGCCGTATAAATTTTCTATGTTTTGACAGAGTACGTTGACGCGTGCTTTTTTAGTTTTATTACTGTCATGAGATTTGAAATATTAACTGCCCAAGACATGTTAAAATGTTTTATTTCGGGCATCAAACATAGATTATGGTATCTCAAGACACACATTCTAGAGATGATTAATAGCGGCAGCAAACACAGTGAAAGCAATTGAATCGTACAATTGAAATAACCAAGCCATATAGATTCAGAGATTTTATTAAATTGAAATATTTACGTGACAAGAAACAGGTTAATTGACTGTAAAAAAATAAAACTAAACAAAATAACATTCCTGGAGTGTCAGCAAATATTGTCACGTAGGTAGACACAAGTATTGGCCTACTCAGAAAACGCACTTAAGGCGCGGTAAGAAGCAAATTTTTAGGTAATTCACAACAGCGATGCGTTTGATGTTTGGTGAATCGAATGACAACCAAAATATATGTAATTTTGCTGTTTCAATTAAATTAGAAAATAAAAGCACGGCTCAGTGGAATCATTTTTCGGTATTCCTTTAGTTGATTGAATTCCCTTTATCATCATTGCATAAAATATGATAGTTAACGCTCATACATTTTAGAATTATGCTACAAAAAATATTTTTTTGAGCTCTGTTTTACGATTGAATTACACAGTTACACAGTTTTATTTTTATGAAATATTTTTGAAAGTCTTTCTTTGAACATATTTCAATTCACAAAAATCTGGCTTGTAATATGTACCAATACGCCTAACTGTGCGACAATGAAATTATCTATATTGTAATCTTATTACTATGTTTTATGAATTGCATAATTTAAGTAATTGAAATTGTTTTTTATCTGTTTTGGTTTTGTTACTATAGTTAGCTTTATAGTATATTACTTATTGTTTTAAATATTTGTTAATTTTGGTAATGCTCGTCTAGTGGCAACCACTGATCTTTCAATATGAATTATTTGCGGATAATGTAGTGGACTGCAACATTGCTCCTTAAAAAGTTTGTTAACTATTGTATTATGTATGTTGTAGTTGTTTATTATCCCTTAATAAACTAAAATAAACAAACTGAGCGCTTTACGGTGTTCTACGTTTGAACAGCGCCTTAATTACATAAATATTGCTACTGCAGTCAAAAGAAAAGCAATAATAACTTGGAACGTGTCAGTATTTCATAACTACAATTAGGTAGGCTGTACTGTTTCTTCAAAAATCACAGCAATGCATAATGAGTGAAAAGTTGCTTAATAAACACTTTACACTACATATTTCTTATAATAGGCCTCGATAAACAACCGACCATCCACCCGAGCAAAGTCCAAATGAAAAATAACAACATTTTAAAAACGGATCCGAAAATATTCATGCTCAGATCCCTCACGATAATTCCATAAAATAATATTAGTTTACTGATACAGAAATACAAAATGTTCGAAAATCAGTTCCAAAGAAAAGATGGAGGAAATAATTGTTGCTGAAAAATTTTAACGATGCAGCTAATGTAAAGACGAGTAAAAGTTAATTTGTCCATCGTTATCTTGCATCGGATCTTATCGGGCCAATCTACGGACGATGACCGCGGTGTCTAGTCTTAAAAGAGACGAGTGGGTATCTTTGAAGACGATTACTAATCTTTCGAGCAATTAATTGCGATGTCTGATGCCGAGATTTATATACGTTACTTAGCTCCTGCTTTGACTTAGACTTGTTCCCTTCTTTGCACACGTCTAGTTTCACAGTTGTGCGAGAGTGATAGGAATAACGCTTGGCCGTAGTACGTGCTATGTAACGTTTATAGAACTCGGCCTCAGTAGATGGGTATGGATTTTTATCAACTTTAAATTAAGGTGTCAGACAGTGGGATATGTTAATTGAATTCGTAATTTGAGCAATAACGTGTTATAGTTTTTCTTTTCTTTTCTAGAGTCAGGTTAAAAGAGTAGTGAACTAATTAGCAATTAGTTCTTTGCTCCTTTATTTTGCAATATCCTGTTTATTTTTGGTCATCTGCTTTTGTAAGTACCACCGTTACCTCAATAAACGCAACCATTTTGCACTACTGTCGTAAACCGCACTACTCACATAATATAAACTTTAGTCATCTGTGACGACATCAGCAACACGCATCAAAATCTTCACAGGCATCTAGGACAAAAAGGTATATGACAGAAATGACTGCAAAACAAAGCAGTTCCTGGACATGTATACATTGACACCTAATAACGCAACACTCAAGTGACAGAACGTGAAATTACAGAAAGTAAGACCACTAATTACAGCAACAACCAGTGAATCACTATTATTATATAAATGTTATGACATTTCAGCAACAAAACCACACCCTCTAGTAAAGATTTTGCCAAACTGGCCGAATGGGCCGAAGTGACATTTCATACAGTTGCATACGAGTTACATTACGGCCGTCGAAAGTTTAATGCCGATATATAAAAGTTGTCCCGCCAGTGACTTTCATGCTTACGAAATTTGCTCACTTAATTGGGTTGCCTGTCAGTAATGGTATGTAAGGAATTTGACCAGTGGGACGCGAGGCGATGATATGGTGAAGCTATAATTTAATGGTCAATATTTAAGCTAGACGTTGACATCAGAAACGATGTGGTAGGCACTAGGCCAATCACCTTACCACACTGGTAGAACCTGGATGAGGCTTGCACAGGAGCGTGGGGATTGGCACAAGAGGCCTATGCTCAGCAGTGGGTGGAGTCGGGCTCTGGATGAAGATGACGAGGCCAAACAAAAACAATCTGTAGTTTAGACATTTGTTGAATTTGATAACTGCAACTTAGTGCCGCTCTCACCAATGAAACTGAACGCAGTCGGCACTAAGGCTTATTCTATAGGCTTAGAAATAAGCAATCCAAAACTTGGAAGTAATTTTAACAGTATTTGTGCTGTGTTGTAGCAGATCAAAATGGAAGCATAGCTTTCGCCTAACCGCTTCTTTAGCATATCTTCTTCTACAGCACGACCCTAAAAATTGAACACAGGTCTCAGCGGTCGTGTGATGTGTTTTTTCACGAAGATAAATGGACTTACGATTTAACGATTACATTGTAATGCTCAGGTCAACGTCTATATTAAGTTACTGTTTGGTTTTACAAAAAAAAAACATTATTTATATTGCTGCTTTTGTTATGAGCCGAGATGTTGAAATTACTGGCTCGAAACAGGTGGTAGTTACCGTTCAAGATGGAGATCGCTGCAACCGCACTATAGATGGACTACAGAGGATGTGTGAGGAATGAGGTCAACTGTAAACAGGTTTATAGGAATTGGGGAAGAAATGGTTTGTTTTTTGAAGCAAGCTGTAGAATTTTATTGGTGTTGATGTTTTAGTTGTGTGTGTAGTGTTATAGTAGTTTACTTATGGTTTAACCCAGGTAAAATCCTATTTGGATATTGCTGATTTGGCCATTTATATGCATATAGAAACTCTATGCAGATGCTTCTGCAGAAGATATTAAACATAGTGTCAATGTTTTGCAATAAAAAAAACGCTAATGAAACAAAGAGCCTCAATAAACTGAATCCTGCTTGTACTATAATTTACAACTTATCACTGTTAGGCTATCTTTCAATCAAGGTGTCAATTAAGATGAATATTTTGGTGATGTCAACAGTAGGTAGTTGCATGATTATTCAATCCATCTGTCGCAAGCAGTGATTATGGTAGCAGTAGTTTACGAAATGAAAAGTTTTTATCAAGAAATTAAGGACAACTTGATGACAACTAAAAGATGACCTAGTAATTATATAAAATAAAGTTGAAAATAACCTAATGCGGGTTCATTAATTTAAAAAAAAGAATTACTTACTTGTGAAGAGCTCCAGTTAATACAAAGGTCGAGAAGAACTTGACACCTATAGAATCTCGGGTACAATTACGATTTGTTAGCAAATAACGTCAAACATTGAAGAAACCGTCATTTATAAAACAATTTACCTCTCATAGTAATTCAAACTATATTTTTCAGGTATATTATGTTGTTTTAATCTAGTTGAAGGCCAGAATGATACAATATTTAGCAGAAAAGCGAGTATCCAAACTAACAGCCAGGATATACAGAACACACACACCCCAGCACACCTCCACATTCATTCATAGACCCACTCACACACACACCCACACATGCACACACACATTCACAATAAATTAAACACACATTATATCATACATTTATACAAAACACACTCTAGCTTCACATTGCCATGAACACGATTTCATTTTTCTTTATACGATTTTAATTTTAATATTTAAACTTTTTTTTTTGTTTATTAGTTAATAATTAGCATAAGGTAATTAGCACAACGAAACGATTGTTAATTACTCGAGGAAGAGCGAGGTTTATCCCATCACAATTATCTTCGGATTACATTCTGGGAAGCCCCGGCAACTTAATTGTATAGATTTAAGATAATAAACACATTTTTTTTCTTTTCGTTTGGCTCTAGAAGGGGATTTACACTATAAACCTCAATGTTCGAAAGACAATTGTAACAACCACTTAATGCATACCTGCAACTACAAAATTTCATCAACCTTTGGGACAAAATTGATACCTTTCAAACCGGAACCCAGCACCCTAAAAACAGAATTAGTGAAAGCACATTATACATATTTAGGCTCACACTGGTTTCAAAGCTTTACGAGAAAGTGCACTCGTCACGCGGACAATGCGTGCATATAATTATATCGCGCAGCTTTGATTGGTTGAGAGCCTGAGTACGGATCAGCTGTTATTAGTGTCAGATATACTGAGACAATGAGTCTGAAAGGTATGAGTAAGACAAAATGCAGGATAAGAACCTTGTTCTTTCATAACCCGGTTAAAATATTGTAAGAATCTGATCATATTTAATGAGAATGTAATAAACAGCAATTTTCAGTAGAAGCCCGGAGTCTGGATTTGTGCCCGGTTGATGGCAATAGGCTCGCCTCCTATTACAGGGGACTTAAGCATAACTGGAGAAATGTGGGTGTACTACAGGTACGTACACCTCTACCTAACCCTGCTGGGATTACATGCGTGATGTTATGTTATGTAATAAAAAGGTAAAAAATCTGACTACCATTACAAGAAATATTTAGTCAAAAAGCAACATTGGTATAAAAAATATCTTGACTGTTCCAAGAATTTCTAAAACAACAGCATTACACTTACAAAAGTAACATGAAGGTGACGCAAATGTTAAGAAAATTTGCATTCCAAAGTAAATATGATCATTGTATTAAATTGCGCTTGCACAAATGCAATTAATATAATTTATTGCTACAAGTATAATTGCATACTACAGAATACGTTATCGAAACATAGGTAAACACCTACATCTTGTCTGTACATGATTAATGATACTTATACTGATAAGTTAATAGAGTACCAAGAACTGCCTGAACTGACCTCAGATCAGTCTAATTCTCAGCCTTCACATCAAATGCCACAGCCTTGAGTCTGGATTCGAAGTCTAGAACTCAGACTTCCAAGAAATGTCTACCTAACCTCCTCAATCTGGTTTTCTTAAATGCCGCCTGGCATATTAGTCTGGGGGATACTTCTTTTGTTTTTGTTATCTGTTCTGCCTCCCCAGAATTTAGCTTAAGCTCATTTGGCATAATACAAAAACTTTGTTCGAAGATTTTCCTTCGCATAAGGTTAGATCTCGCGAATGACGTCATGGAACTACCCTTGACGCGACATCACACTGCGGATACTCCTCACACAGCGTCATCACTTTGACGCTATTAAGATCGCCTGACCAAGTCAACAATCCATACGTTCTTGGAGTTTCCTCCAGCCAAGAATAGCTTCCAATTGAGCGATCTCCAAGTAAATGGTCTTGTTATTGCACAACGTATGCTGATCAATTTCGCGGTGGCGCGATGTATCGAGGTCGTTGAACCGAGCCCGTCCGAAATTCTGATGAGGTGATTATCGAGCGAATTATCGCCATGGATGATAAGAAAGTTGAGGTGGTTGCAGGTTAATGTGGTATTTGGTGTTTTATTGTACTTTGAGAGATACGTTTATGTTTATTGTGATTGTTTACGGTTCCACAGATTCCACTCACGCGCATATTTTGGTGATCAGCTTTTATAAACATGGTACTGTCCAAGTTCGAAATTATCTAGAAAATGTCGACCGAAGCAGTACAAGCTCTGAGACTCTCGAGAAACTGCGAAAAAAATTAGGTAACTTCATCTATTAAGTATTTTTAGAAAATGGTTCAGATGAGAAGCTTTTCAGCCTGATTCCGCCAAAGTAAGACTAAGTTATAAATGGAAAACTTACGTAGTTTTTACGACATGAGAATGTGTTTGATTTGTGAGCACTAATTGTATTAAACTAAACACATTGTTGCGCTCTGCTACGCTCCTCTGTTGAATATCTTTTACTTGGATTCCTGAATACTTCAAATTTTGGTATACAAAAAATCATTTATTGTTGAAATTTACACAATAATGCTTGCTCGGAAGCGATCAATGTATCAATTGCCTTAAAAAAAACTGTTACAGATCCCTTCAATCGCATTCAAATCACAATTCCGTTCAATCACAATCAGAGCAACTCATTAATAAGAACGAACCCATTGTCTGTCCAGCTCATGAATGAATCTGGCCAACATTCGATCACCACTCATTCCCATCGATCAAAAACTGACTCACCACTCATACTGCCTATTTGTACACGGACATACAACAACTAGATACAGCTAACTTTACAGATTTCTGCACACAGATATGGCTTGATCGACACCGCCAGATGGTGAAAACTTGCCATTTTTGGGAAGACCGTTTGAAATTACGATATTAAAAAGCAGACATTACAATTTATTGTTTACTTTATTGACTGTCCTTAAGAAGCTCTCAACATCGATTGGCTTCGAGTCTACTAAAGTGATGCTTTCTCCTGGCGGCGCACAAAGCTTTAATTATCGTGCTTTCCTTCTGTAAGTATTTACTGAGCTGTCTTATTAAACAAGTCTACGAGAAAACATTGTTTGTTCAACTATCAAAGGTCAATGTTTGTTCACAGTGGACATCGACGGGAGACATGTACCGTTTAAAGTGGTTCAACACGAGAAATTAGTGTTGTCATTTATTGAGTCAAATAGTTTTGTATAAGTTTTAATATTAATATGTACATTATTATGTAAATTCCGTGTCGACACTGGAATTTAAAATTAAATATTATTTTGAAATGCATCAAAACTACTCGTAGTAGTGCTTTTGTGGTAAGTAATAAGAATACAGTAGCGATAATGTTTTTAACACTTAAAAAAAATATTTGGCGTCATGTGTGTCCGATATGATTTGTTATCGTAGGCAAGGCATTGGTCTAAATGTAATTTACGATCAATTTAATGTGCTTCCCGAAAAGGTTATCAGATTCGGTTCTATTTGGTTTCGTCACTTTGCGATTGATACAAAACGTATAAATATTATATCCTAAGCGACCTTGAGTATTTGGATAGATTTCTAGCGTTTGGATTCTACTTAACGAGTTTAATGCTGAAGCCATGTGTTGTGAGTTAATTTGTATTTGTTGTGTTCCGTAGAAGATGAATGAACTGTCGGCAGCCTGTTGAAAGCTAATCTTGTTTTTGGCGTAATTTGAGAGAGATCTACTGTATAGCCATGATCTGCAAGAGACTGAGTTGATACATTAATTAGTTCATTGAATGAATCTGTGTCAGCGTTTTATGTGCCTTCTAGCACTCTGTTTCTTGGTAAATGAATGTAGAATATTCAGTTAATCGTCCGTGTCGATCGAATGCTCTAATTGGGCCTCAGATCGATGCGTGTGGAAAACAATGAGCCTCGATTGGCGTATAGAATGCCGAGCTTGTGGCTGCCAAAGTCTTGGGCCGAACGATGTAGAGATTTCGCAGGTAATTTACACACTTGTCACGGCCGCAACTACGAGGTCGTAGGTTCGAACCCAGACAGGCGCTTTACTTTGTGTATATTATTTCATCATTTGGTACGGCTCTCAAAACGGTGAAGGAAAACATCGTGACGTAACCTGCATCTCCTAGAACCAAAAAATCTAAGACATTTGACGTCTACCAACCCGCACTGGGCGCTCGCTGTGGGTTACGGCCCACTCCCTCTCACCGAGAGGAGGCCTGTGTCCAAGCTGTGGTAACATTAAATGGTGATTATGATTACACACTTGGCTAAGCTTCTTCCATTTAGATGAAGTAAAGGTCAGTTAAACGACTGGCTTAGTAATCGTACCAAAAGGTGATAAAAGTTGTAACTTAGACCTCTTTGTTGAAACTCCTTTCTAAATTAAGGGACACTGCAACTGCAACATACCACGTCTCCTACATATAAAAACAGTTTTATAGCTGCTTCGAAAAGGGTGGCGACGAAAGTTGAGAACCGCTGCCCCTGCCAATATTACATGTTTACTTTTTCAGGTTTATGAAAAAAAAAACTGTTCCATACATTTTGACCGCATAGAATTGATATTTTCTAGAAAACAGCAGTTTTTTTTTTATAACCTCCAAAAAAATCTGCGCTAGAAAACGCTACGTTTAGAATCATATCATGCTGAATTCATGGTTATAGTTTGCGCACTGGATACTTTGTTATCCTGTATACTCATGTTTCTGTAACAAGAAAACATTTTTTTTTTCATTCTACTAGTGACCCTGCACAAATCTGCGCTCCACCTAAATTGTAAAATTACCATTACTAAAACTCTGAACTGAATACTCTGAACTGAACTACGTAAGTAAATCGGTTCCTACTTCGATAATTCAGGCTTCCGGCGCAACCTAGACACCTAGCTCTTGGTTTCGCATTTTATCTAGATGAACTTTCCAATCCTTTCACTACGATTGCTACAAAATTCTACTGTTGGAGACACATCATTTCTTCATTTTGAAATGGAAGCATATGTCTACTATTTGTCCATCACTTTTCCTGATTCTTCTGTTTATAAATCTTGAGCAAAGTCAGCGCTGCCACTAATTATGGCATCATAGGTATCTACGAGAAATAAATAACACTAAAAGTGGCCTTACCGTAATGAGTGATCTCTTCTGTGAAAACAAGTTTAGAATGCACAAAATTGCTACTAATATCGAAAGTCTGTATCGTCAGAGCATATCTCAGAAACAGATGAACAAATTTCAATGGAACTTTCCTGCTATGACTGAACCAGATTCTACTTACCTGCAAAAAATATATATCAAAATCGAACCAGTAATTCTTTATTTATATTCTCTTGTTCTCCTTCTACGAATCTAGAACCGGTTAGACGACAGAATGCGTCAGATGTTCGGAAGCTTTTAGGCGAATTTCACTAATGAAACTGAACGAGTTCAGCACATCTATAACGCGTTCAAGAGCTGTCAGAGTCAAAGTTGTTATAGATTATGACACTGACGGCTCTTGAACTGGGTTAAAAAGTGTTGATCGCGTTCAGCACATCTGCAACGCGTTCAAGAGTTGTCAGTGTCAATGTTCCACAGCAAATAATGACACTGACAGCTCTTTAACGGAGTTTAAGTACTGATCGTGTTCAATTTCATTGGTGAAATCAGACCTTAGTGGCTTGAGATGTTACATTTCTAGAAATGAAGTTTCACTTGCGTTACATTTCGAGCAACTTCTCTGTGCGCCGGCCGTTTTTTTAACTAACATTTTGAATGTGGGACATACGATCAGTTTTTGTTTAACTTTTTGCACAGATAAGTTGGTCATACTATACTCATTTGTTATCTTATTAAATGTCATTTGTTTTTATTTTAAGTGCGTTGGCTAATAGTTTCTGATGAAAGGATTGGGTACTAGCGTATGCGCAGCGGTAATATGAAATCAAACTAGGAAAAAATATTGATAGACCAGGCCCGGGTCGACGGCGCGTCCACGCGCGCCTCAAAGAGATTACGAGAAGCACTAAATGACGGGGTCCGATAGGGCCGACGCCTCAGGGTCGCGGGAAACTCGAAAGAGAAACCGTGGCCCTAGCACAGGCAACTGAAGAAACACGTGTGGGTTTTAGTCAGTAAAAGTCTGTCACGCCCTCCCGCTCCACCCAGAGCGTGGTAATTGTCATTTCAGTCATTTGATGATTTCCCACCCAAAAAATAAAGGGCAGTGACTTCTTTTTAATTAAGAATACTTATTGAAACGTAAATCAAAATATTTCGTTGTTATTGCACAATTCATCCTTGTTAATATTAAATACAGTTTGCTCTGTAATAAGTCTGTTCTACTTGTCCAAACAATAATATTTTAATTAATCTCAGCCAGTCACTGAGTACATGAAATTTGACGTTTGTAGAGCATTGATTTATAACCTTTAAACAGTTTGAATATAAAATAGAGGATTGTGAAATGTCGTTATAGACATTTTATTTTGCACGACCTGGTAAATTTAATTGATGTGTCAATAAAATAGACTGTTTTACGGATTTAGATATATTTAAAAGCAATATTAGCTGGTTTACATAACCAATCAAAGTTTAACCTGATTGAAGGTACACGATGAGCACAACTTTTAATTACATGGCTTGCTATAATCATGAATGAAAGAAAAGCTTACCCAGCATGACAACATTCAGTCAATCTGACAAAATTTTAAATAAACAAAGAAGAAATTATAATCAGACATGGTATGTTTGAGAGGTCCCATACCTTCATTACATAACTAGAAAGTCTACCTTTTAAAGGGAACCCCCACATATACTCAACTTATTCACAGTGTTAACATCTACAACAGACATAATAGATATATAGAATTATTAGGTGAGAGTAGGTCGCCTACAGATCATTGTAGAGCTCGCAATGAGTCACTTTCCATAGCAACCAGCCGCAAGCCATGTTGCCCTGGTACAAGCAAGCTAAGCGGCGCGCGCATGGAACCAATCGGGAATTTTAACGCAGTTTAACGTTTTAATTAGTCGTCCAGTTAGTATAGTTTTTAGAGCTACTATGAGATAGATAAGAGAAAGTTGGTTGGGAAAATTACTATTTGTGATGAAAAAACTCTGGAATATTTGAACGTGATCATGGTCATCTTCGGATGGGAGACGTTTGTTGTGAAGTCCATTGATTGCTAGAATGACGGGGCAGTTTTATCCCAGGTGCTGTCTTGGCTGTGAGAGTTACCTATATTAAAAAGAATTCCATTTATTTCTAGGGTTGCCTTATAACCTTAATAAGCTGGCTGGATCTCACAGCCTATACGGTCCTTTGCAAAATTTGGGCCTTCTAATAAATGCTTCAATGTACTGTCGAAGGAATATTTATCACCATTAATCAGCATGCTTCGAACCGGTTATGCAAGTGACGCGACCCAATCAGCCTATAATTAAAAAAAACTTGTCAGAGAGAAGACCACAGTCGTTATTAGCAGACAGCAGGACGCTGCCCTCCCGCAAAATGGCCGCCAAGTTTAAAATTTTGTAACTGAATGATAATTCTGGTTGTGGTTTCGTTCATCGTTATTTATTTCCCCCACTTCACGTGATTTATGCTCAATTTCATTTTCGGCCTACGAAATTATAGAAAACGGAACGGCCGCGCCGCGCCGGTTGCTACAGTAACCATAGTAAATATTAAGACGCCATTTAGAGAACAGCTGTTGTTTCAGTGCAGTTCTTACCTTATCCGGAATGTTTTGTTATTTGCAAGTTGCAACTCTTATAACTGACAACGGATATAAATTCAGTCTTAACAACCTAACTTTTTCTGGCCAATACCCCAACGAATACAAGGCAGAATTGACGGTTTAACACCAAAGCAATACATAAACAATACTCGTACTTACGACTTATTGGCCATAAATCATAAACCAAACATACATTTAAAAAAACCTGTCATGAGTATGATACATTTAAGATCACTAACAAATGCGTTGCCCGTTGACGTAGTAACAGTCACGATAGAGCTCCATTTTTTACTACATTGACTCACTAATCGGAAAATTACCGAGAAAGTAACAATATGTGTGAGTGTACGTCGCGCCGACACGTAGGTGCGCCCGCGCCGAGAAATGTGAACGAAACAAGCGCTGTAATCAATGAACAGATAGGTACAGAAGTGTTGCTGCCTAGATCTGCGATATTATATATTACTAATGAATATTGCCACCAAATGATAAATATAAATACGAAAACTTGTCCTTTTGCATCTGCAATGTTGCCTATAGGTCCACCAGTCCTTGTTAAAATTGGTGATGCCAAACCGAAGATGTTGGAGCGTCGGGCGTGGTGAGTCTATGCGTATACATATTTTTTAAATTGTACACAAAATAATACGGTATATATTTATTTTTGTTGCCGTATATAATAACTTATTTATTTATTTACTTATTATTTTTTTAAATCCCATATTAGGATTTATTGATGTCCGTATATGTGTCCGTGGCATCATAACGGGCCCTGTCAGAATATCAGCGCTGCGTTTTTTTTTTTAAATATCGCAGCATTATGCTGAGATAGGAGTCTTTTTGGCCTCGCACAGGTCTTTTTACTGTTTTTTGTTGTTATTATGTTAGTTTATACGTTGTTTGTTATTTTAATATTTTTTTTACTATTTGTATTCCCTGTGCGTGTCCCAAATAAAATATTTTTCTTTCTTTCTTTCTTTCAAACATATTGGTCAAACTAGTATAAAGCTTGGCAGAGACATCGACGAGCAACGTGAAGGCCAATTCTCATGCTTAAAAGATGTTCAAATTCGAGTCGCAATCACATCTCAGCGACAATCAATGTCATAAAGATGTCAAAAACTTATGACAATTGATTGTATGTGACAGATTGAGACTTGAGATTAGAATGCGAACGTTCTTATTAAAACTACGGGAATTGCCGCTTCGTTTACATAATTTCTGGACATGATTCTATTCATTTTGAACGTGTAAGTATTGAACTTGTTTAAGAAAAGGCTTTTTTTTTGTAACCGACGAAAACTTTCTATACTACCACAGGATCATGGAATTTGCGGAATTGATGATTTCAGTTTTCGCTACCTTGTACGAGTATGTACTAGGTACGTTTGGAAATCTCGACATACGTAAGAAGTGAAGCTTCTACACATTCTTATTTTGTGCCGATAGCTAATGTGCTTTTGATCAGTGGGTGACCAGTTTTTGGATTGACGTCGGTTGACTTTATATTTCGAGGGCAAATGTCGCATTTTGTATGATGAAGTAATCATACTGTATTTATGTTTTTAAGACTTGATTATATGTTTGTTTATTAAGGGCTTCAACATGCTGTTTAATATGTCCATCATTTCAAAACTAAACATTCTATTTATGCACGCTGGAGTCTAGATTGTTCAGTGAAGCTCTGAATTATAATTAAAAGAAACGAAGTAGCTTTTTCAAGAACTAGAGAGAGGACAACGTAATTAAAATGAAGGTAGTATGAAAAAAGCTTTTGTATGTAGTCACCGGGCAGCCAAAGTCCCAATTGTTGTTTTTTTACGTCCTTGTCCCTTCCCTTTGTGTCCTCGTAATTAGCAAGCTTATCAGATGACTGGAGATGTCGGCTACCTTCATGTAATCACTCCATAAGGGTTTTGTAAAGCCACTTTGATATTTTTTACCGTTTCGAGGAGGGCAGAAGGACATTGCTATTTCGAATGATGTTCGAATAATGACACAGTGTAAATATGATTTGGGAGGGTTAAGATATAGAAAGATGGAATGGACCCCGCTGCTGTGATTTTTACGGTAACTGTACATGGCATATTTGCATAGTTCCCTTGGTATATTCCCATAGCTCCTAGGGTAAAGTCGCATAGTTGCTTATTGACCAGTATCCTAATTGGTTAATACACAATCAATCGGAGTCTGAAACGGTTTGAAACAGATTGTTAATCCATTGCTTCATAAGTTCGATAAAAATCTGCTCAACAATGTAAATAACGCAATGAATGTTGTTGAACTGGCAAAATACAACAGATTAGTCGTAATCGTTTACGAAAATGTGTTACGCAATTAGGCTGCAGGTTAATCAACGATCGCCTCAGGGTCGCGGGTAATTCGATAGAGATAACCGTGGCCCTGGCACAGGCAACTGAAGGAACACGGGTGGGTTTTAGTCAGTTAAAGTCTGACACGCCCTCCCGCTCCACCCAGAGCGGGAGAATTCATTTCAAAGGTTGAATCTGTTCTTGATAGAACGTAGCGACGCAATGTAGCTTTTTTATGTATTATCCACGCTTGATTATGTCATAAACTTATTTAGTTATACAGTCATGCCTAGGCAACGGGCGTGCATTTTGGCGGCAAGACGTTAAAACCAGGGTCGACATACTGTGACTGGACCACGAGAATACACTTTTTTATTCAAAGCTATAAAACGGATTTAGGTAAACAAAGTGACACTAGTTTGTCATGCTGATGATGTAAGACGAAAAAGTTTAATGCTACATTGACAGAGTTTCTTAATATAGGTCTTCGGAAAGTGTATCCTTGTCCCCAACGTGGTTGGACCGTACTCGATTAATCGAATGAACCCCAAGATTCGCACTAGCCCCTGAAGCCTCATGCTTCATGGTGCAACAAGGACCATTGTATATCAAGGAATAGATTGGGGGGCGCTTTATTGGTAGGGAGGACGTGCCCTTGGGATAGGAAAGAGTGTGAGCCAACCGAGTGTGCACCCTAAAGTTAGCATTGTACTAGTGGAGAGATGGGTAATATTTATATCTGGTAGGGGCATCTTTTATCAACGTCGCAGCCGAGTTGATTCAGGTCCTTGCCAAAAAATCGAGATTTCTGTATTATTATGAAAGTTTATTATTAATGTATTATACAGATAAACATCTATAGGGAAGCCATGTCTAGCAGTGGACGTCTTTCTGGTGGTGAAAATGGTGATGGTGATGGTGAAAAGCGCATCAAAGTCTGTTTTGTATTTTTAAGAAACGCGTTTACACAAACAAACATGAAAAGCGAATTAACTTATTATTACCAATAGATAATATAGATTGTCTGCCTCGTTGGTCTAGTAGTTGCAATCGCTACGGCTGAGTATGAGGTCCTGGGTTCGATTCCCAGGTCGGGCAACGTGATAATGTGTTTTTCTATCTGGAATTTCTCAATAGCAGCCCGGATTATGGATTTGTGCCCGGTTGATGGCATAGGCTCGCCCCTTATTACATGGGACTTAAACCTAACTGGCTAAATGTGTGGGTGAGTGGAGGTGTACCTGCACACCACAGGTACACCTCTGCCCAACCCTTCGGCGAAACAAGGCTTGATGTTATGTAGATAATATAGATAAGTCAACAGCTCATTGATCGCAACAAGGATATCAGCCATATTGGATTTCAGATATCAGATTGAATCAAAAGTCAAGCAAAATTGAAAGCTCTTCTAGACACATTTACTGTCCCGAATTACTTAATAACTTCCTTTTCTCAAGACAAATGAAGACATACATCGTGAGCGATTGACCAATAGATAAGTGTATTGCAATTTATATCGATAATTTCTTTGAACCACTTTAAATACACTTCTAAGTGTTTAAGTACTTCTGCTTCGTAAACGAGTATTTTTTGTGCGAATTCGTTCTTGAATCTTGAATCTAGAATTATATCGTTGTAATAAGTGATGAGGTCCAATGCTCCCAATAACCTGTATTACCTATTCAAATAATAGACGATTCATCATTAACAAGAAATTGACGGCAAAAAATGTAGTGGAAATAGTCCGTGCGCAAAGAACTGGTTCCGTCTACTGTTTTGAGGTTTTGTAAAGAGCAATTTTTTAATTAGTTGTTTCGATATGAAATTCAGTGTTGAAAAGAGGGAAAATGGGCCTCCGTATTTAACCCTTCCGGCATTGTAGGCATTGCATTTGCCTTTAAGAATTGTTTTAAAAAAATAATTGTGTAGGACACGCAAATTTCGATCCAGAAAAATTGATTTTTGCAGCTTTATTTAGACCTAAACAAGGTTTATTTTCGGTAAATCGAATTCAGCAAACTCTTGATATAATTCTGAACTTGTATCACGTTAAAAAAAAAACGTTGAAACAAGCGACGGTTACTTCTTTTTCAGCAAATTGTAAATTCGACTGAAATGGGTTTCTCGGCGCTTGTAGGCAAGGAGCCAAAGTTTTGTTTTTGCCTGCGCAGTAAATTCTACATTTAAGACATGCACACGGCGACTTCTTGCACAATTTGGTCGCGCGTTTGTCTTGGAATTGAAAGAAATTTCCGACTGAACAGAGGAAAGTATATAGCCGGGCTTTCAAATTGCTGAATGAAAAACATTGTTAAACGGATTTGCAAGCAATATAAACATCCTGATGTCTATGTGAAAATAACATGCACAAGTGCAAAATTATAGTCGTCAAGTGAATCGATGCTTACTTATAGATTATACCAACCGCTTAGAATCGATTTCTTCGACAGTACACTTCACAATAATACTAACAAGTGTCTACTCAAAACAAGTGCACTAATGAGTACCACATTTACGTAATTATCGACATGAAAGGCAATGAATTCGGAAGGATCGGCAAAAAGTTTTTCTGCTACGGTTTCCGTTCCAACCGAACTCTAAAAACGAAAATATAACTCAATGTATCGGTGTGGGAGTGTGGTTCCTTGAACTGTTCTAAATGGAAAATTTAACAAACGAAAATAAACACTCTATGTCACATATGTTAAGGTTGATATTTGCGTCTCATTTGGCGATCACCTGCGCGTCATGGGCCTGCCTTGCTAATTTCTGTTCCACTAGCAAATGCTATAAGCTAGTCATCTAGATATTTTGTTTTATTATAAGATTAGATCTGTTTTTTTGTTATTATTTTGGACGAGTAATCGCGCTGTTTCATGTATTGTTTAGTTTTAAATAGTAAGTTATATTTACTAGATTGTTAGAATCGATTTGTATTGTTGTGGTTATTTTTATTTTTATTGTTATTTTTTCGCGGAAGTAACGGCATCCCGTTTCACGCTTATGTTTTTTGTTAGAATGGAGTTTATTGCTAAAATGGAGTACATAATTATGAGAGTGGAGAAAAAAATATCCGTGTAGCAAAGGGCGAGATGGACCGATATAAGATTACGTACTGTTTCACAATTAAGAAAATATAATCAAAGAGAAATAAAGGTCTGAAGATGTAATACGAAAGATGTGATAACAGGTCCAAGTTTGTTAATATAAGTTGTGTTAATTTACTAAGTCTAACTCCTGTATTTTTTATACAGCCAAAAAAATCAAGTTTCAATATCAACCCTCAACAAAATTAACATCCACAATTTTACCCGAACAGGCTATCTCTCAATATAGTCCAGTTTTCAGCGTCATCACGACAAGTAATCGAATATGGGAGTGTCAGCAGCATTGCCTGTGGCGGTCCGTCAAAATTAGCCTCCGTGAAATAAGGTGCGCCGGAGTGCGCAATCTTGTCTGAATATTATGTAGGTAGGAATAAGATGTGGTGTTTGTCTGTGCGTTGATCATTTTTTCATGGCTTTTGTTAATAGAGAAGTATTGGACCAAATCAAGATGATGATCATTTTATTTTAATACCTAGTTGCTGTGTAAAATACTGGTTCTGATTTAACTGTAAGCCCGAAGACCCGAATATATCTGGGAAATGGCTAGTCAAATGATTAGTTGCCAAACCTTAGATTCTGACAGGTGGATTTCAACTGAACGCGATCAGCACATTAACTAGGTTTATGGGCTGTCAGTGTCATTATTGTCTGTGGAATATTGACATTCTGGAACGCGTATTAGATGTGCTGATCGCGTTCAATTTCATCGGTGAAATTGGCACTTAATCTGGCTGTCTAATCCGATATTATAATATTTTAATAATTGTGAATGTGAAGACAATGTGGATAATTATGTTGTTTTTTTTTTTTTTTTTTTAATCATAGTTGGCAGTTTGAGTAATATATGCGGCCTACCAAAATGTCCTGTCTTTAGTAATGTTCGTCGAATCGTTGAGCTTCTTAAGTTCTGTGTTGAGCTGCATGAATACTGACAAATGCGTGCACTGACTGGTTAGGTCCACTCATTCTGTGTGGTTCTTTGCTCAAAATACCATTTCAGACACCAACCTACATGGTCTCTCACATGATCTGACCAAGATTATGTATGGACTTTAAAAGAGACTTTGACGTCTGAGTTTGTTTCGGCCTTTCTTCTCAGTGTATTCAGATAGGAAACGTCGATCTCATCTAGCTTTTAAAATATGCTTGACGTGTAAAAGTGTTTGTACAAACCTACTTACAGATATAAAATCATTAATAATTTAACATTTACTTATGATAAATGTTTCAAAAACCATCACCCTAATTGCGTAACAGACTCTGAATAATTTTGAAGGATATTGCTAATCCATTGCTTCATTTGTTAGAAAAATTTGTCTGCTCAACAACGTAAATAACGCAATGAATGTTGTTGAACTGTCAAAATGAAAGTGTATTACGCAATTACCTCGCAGGTGTAAGAATAGGTAGGATGATGCCAATGGACGTGCAAATGGCATAAGTAAAGAAGGAACCCAAAGCGTTTGATACGTATTCGTAGGTATATGCTGGCGACAGCAAGCTTGACGAAGGGATATAACCTTCAATGAGAAATAAATAAAATCCTCTGACTGATTTTGCACAATGCTAATTACTTTGGCTACGTACGTCTGGCTCAACCCTTACATACAAAATAGGTGAGCTTGATATTGGTCTTGTAATCTGCAGCCTAATTGCGTGACATATTTTCTGTTATATTTTGACAGTTCAACGACATTCATTGCGCTATTTACATTGTTTAGCAGATTTTTTTATCCAACTTCTGATGTATTGTTTTAGCAGTCTGTTTCAAAACGATTCAGATTCCGATTGATTGTGTATTCAAATAAGGTACTGGTACTTAGGTATTTTTTATTAATTAATTCTTTTGAGTTCAATTACTCCTTAGGTTTGTCACCTATGTTTGTTTATTTTTTTTGGATTTTAATTTATGAATGAAGTTTTGGTTTTTCCTTCGTTGTTTTTTTTATAATATTATTAATAATTAATATTGAACATAAATAAAATGTATTTGTAATCAGATCATTGCTGGTAACTGCCGTTTCACATTGATTTAATAGCCTACATAAATCTTTTTTTATATTAATACAATTATGGAACACTTAGCTTTTTTCGAACACCTACATATTCACATATTCAAGGTATCAAGTAAGGAAGTGATACACTAAAAAATCTTTAGCCAATTAACGAAGTTGAGCGAGGGAGATGGCGGCAAAAACTTGTATCTTATACATTTTGTCTGCTCAATTACGATGCGATAAGTTTACCTTTTAAATTGGAGCAGTTCAGTATTTTATCGAGTTATTATTAGGTATGTGTTATCATTTATGTGTTGATTATATCTGGTTAAAAAAACATTGTTTGATCATTTTATTGGGAATCTAAATTAGTTTCAGAGATTTCATCTGCAAATAAGTGAAACAGTACAAATATAAATTGGAGAGTAGCGAGCGTTCGTTTTGGTAGGTTGGTACCGATCCATTGTTGTATTCATTCAATACAATAATATACTCAAGTTTCCATTTACATCACCTACAAAACTATAACATTACAACAATTCCACCAACACCAAGAAATATGATCGCGAAAAATTCGCTAAATCGCAAAACGAACGGAAACTAAGTATCAAAGACATGAAAATGAAACAAAAATCGCACTCTTACAAGCCGCGTGCGCAATACGACACTCGTACTTGTGCGTACAGTCGCATTGTCGAAATGCTTGCCCCGGTTATTGACCCCGACCGTGGGCCTAAAAACTGGTACCTGTCGCTTTTCAGAAGCTTTAAAGCACCCACGTCAAGTCGGCGTGTGAACTGAATCCACATTGTTTTCGACTGTACCTATATGACCACCTATGGACAGCTATATGGATACCTGAGACTATGAGGCTGATCGTGACTGTACATTATTTGAAGTAGGGATAGATTCGGGTCACCCGAGCGACCTGCTCGCAAATCAGGCTTTTGTTGAATGAATGATTAATTCAGATTTTGGTATGTCCTTGTATGCCTTTTGGAATCTGTCTTTTAGTTTTGCATAATTAAAAGGCATTACCATGCTATCAGGATTTTTTTTTTCGTCGACTGAGATATGTTACAATAATATTCTCAATAAATTCGCCGGCAGACACACGGGACCCGACAGCGCAACGTTTTTCATTAAGCTTTCATAGAAATTGTTCTTGAGAAGAAGTTCTTGAGAAGAAGCATCACCAATGCGACCCTGAATAGGAGGATAGTTTAGGAGACAGCACTATCATAAATACAATTTATTAAAATCTTCTTAAATCATAGATTTTTGATTATTTCATATTACATGCTAACATAATGCACTGTAGCCACAACTAGTTTTTACATGCACTTCTTTAATAATATATTTGTACTCAAACAAATGATAAAAGAGTTCCGGTTGTTGTTTTTAATTCCATTGTGTTTTTGTTGCAATATTGTTTATGTTGCTGCGCAAAGAAACCTGCTTCAGTTTTAGTAGATTAGCAGAATTTTATGTCGTTTTATAATTGATATAGATATCTACGCTACGCAGTATTTTTGTTCAAATACCTACGAATTTATAGCAAGTCAAAAAATACAAATTGATGTTGGATTGTCATTATTCGTAAAAAGGACGTATTTGATTTGAGAGTAAATACTCACAAATAAAAAAAAAGTGAATACATCGTTTAATTTTCATAAAATTCAAAGTAATTGACCAGCTACATTTGTTTTTCGGAAATGTATGCGTGCATGTTTGATAGTGATTTTCATGATACTAATTTTCTGGCATCTTCCGGTGGTACGCTGACAATCACAAAATAAAACGAAGCGCCCTATAATTCAGAATATACAAAGCAAATGCAATATTCTTATATTATATTTCGTACCATAATAATCACAGCCACTGGTCGTGCTACCAAATAATATTCAATTAAACAAATAACAAAGCTATCAGGCACGATCCCGTATATTTATATTTTTCCTTCTAAGAGTCACGGAGCGGAAAACCACTTGCTATATATGTAGGTAAAATACGAGTATATAACCATAATATATCTATTACAGTAACACAAGATATTAATGTTATGAGGAAAACCCAAGGAAAAAACGATGGATGATCAATGAAATTTAGTTTAACCCTTCAATGTTACTTTGTCGTGTAGACAGGGAATGGGTTTAGAGCCTTTTTGCTGATGTAATTGTACTTATTGTTCTTTATTCGCGAAACTGCAAGAATAACTCCAACAAGTTATATATAATATACTCTGGTAGGTATTTCTTTATTAGGGATACCATTATGTTGTCTTAAATTAGTTGCTTTTGCTCGATATTGCTAGTCTCTACTAGTGCTATTTTCCTTTTTGACTTTTAAAATGGATTATTCCCAACGTAGTTTGATTGTATGATTTTAATCACCACTAGAGATAAACAATTTTTTATACTTCTCAAATATCGAAAAAGCAACAATCAATAGAAGTGATCTACATATCTCTTATTACCTAGTTTATTAGATAGCTAACTAGTCGTCATAGGACATTGATACATATACTCATGCGCATATATATAAACACACACAGTCAAAAACGTCGGCATTTTACGAAGTTCATAAATTTTATGTAACAAAATGTTACAGCATGACAACATACGTAAGCAATTAGACATAAAACATAATTTTGTATGTATACAGAGTATCAATATAAATATAGTGTTGGTCATAACAACGATGCATGCTAAGGGAAACGTGAAGAATGGCTCAAAAGCAGTACATTCAAACTTGGTTCCCAATTTTGTCACGTGCCAAATCATATTGGTGAGAATCACGAGATTTTTAAAACAGCTAGTTCAAGACAGTTTACAGACACTGCTGATTGACATTATATTTCTGTTGTTTAAACGTATGTAATAATGGGATCAATGACATCTTGGCAGGACATGGATTTTAGCTAATTTTGTTAGAATAACGTGAGCACGTAAATAGATTGGGAAAGGGCCTAGTAATAGTTTAGTAGTGGTAATGGCACTTAGAATTGAGAATTATTGAGGTGATAAACATGTTCGGGGAGTTATTCAACATTAGATAAACTAATCGTCAATTGTTTTTATTTCTGGAGGAATGCGATGCTTTTGGGAAGACGGAGAGTTACGTCAGATCGACTAAAAATGATAATCCTTAGGCTAACCAATAATGCTAGCTAGGGCTCATTGATTTCGCATTGTCAGCTCTAGCCAATGAGAAACCCGGCTTTTCGTTTAAGAATTTACCAATAAATAGCATTGTTGCTAGCAATTCGGTTGATATCAATCCGAGGGGAATGATACGACATAGATAAAAGGCTAGTTTAGAAAATTTAGGGCCAAGTCGTTCAGTCTTAACTTTGATTGAACAAATTATACAAGGTGTAAGGCACATTAACGAGCAAAATGTTTCTATGTATTTAGTGCATGATTTTAGACTTTCTAGCGATTCACCGTGTTTTATGGAAGAGCTATAATAATTGGTCACGCGACTGAAGTGAGAAACAACTTCACCACAAGTTGGTGTCTCTTGATGATTGACTATATATTTCGGTGTTGGTTAAAGAGCATCGTCCCGTCTTCCTGTCCACGTCATGTCGTTGGCTACGCGGATTAGGAAATGCTTTGAGTAGGAATACGAAAACTGTGGAGCGGTTAAAAGTGTTGCTATGAAATATTTGCAAAATTTGTGATTTCATCAACTTTTTTTGGCCACCAATATTGATGTCCAACAATTTTGCATTTCAAAGTTAAAATAGTAATGTCACAGATTTTTTAAAGCGAATGAGTCTTCATACCTTGTTGAAGTACTCTGTGATACAGAAACTGCACTTGGAATGTATAAAAAGTTTTATTTGTTACAAATTTGACGCTATTTGCTACCGAACGCCAGGAAACCCGATACTTTTCAAACTGTGTTACCGCGAGCCGCGGCGTAGCTGTGCAAAAGGGTCTGACGGTCTGACAGATCAGTATATTATTATACGAAATACTACTTAATCAATTGATTAATTGAAATGCTGTTGTTAGAGGTACACACAGAATACAATACAATAGTTATATTCTAACAACATCGAGATTGTTCTACCCACGCCACTGAATGCGCAAGGGCTCATTAAGGAAAAGGCCAAAGTTAAGGTGTATTGTTAGTATTGCAAAGTTTTAACAGTACTCGTTAACTTTTCCTATTGTGTATTTACATGGTATTTGTTTAAATTCTACGAAGGAGCCAAGGATTACTGGACTTAAATTATTAAGTTATTTTGAGGAACAAAACCTTTCAAGTTCGCATATTCAATCGAGAAGTAATGATACTTCTTAAATTAGTGACATTTTTTTACTCATTCTAATCTGCTGCCACTGGTGTAAGTTTTCAACTTATCGTTTCCAGTGGGTGGGTTCAATCAAACCAAATTACATTATCTACATCCTAGAGTTTAAATTCTTTTATCATACCATAAATACTCCATCATTGTTCAACAATTTATCCCAAGTCGCTATTGGCAGTGGTGGTACCACACAATTAAAGTAGCAACCACCCACGGCTGACGTGCGGGTGAAAGAACTCGCCACTGTTACACAAACTCCCGGCTCTGAACTCATCTCCAGGACTTCAACACGGCAATTAGACGTTACAGAATATCCAGTCCGTAACAGTTTTAATAAATACCGGTATTGTTTGTTGAGGTGCGCCAGCGCAGACAAATTCGGAAGAACTTGATGAAATAATCTGAATCTGAAATGATAAAGGAAATAAGAAGATCTTCAGTCTGATGTGATCTAATTATTCTGAATCGACTGTATCCTTTTGTAGCAACATATTTTTCCAAGACTTCTTATTTCTCTTTTAAAACCTTTTTATTTTTAAATATACTGCTAGATAACGATCAATCACAACGCTATGCATCGAGTCTGTGATTTGTGGCCACAGATTCAATGTTGTTATTATTTTGTCAATTTTGTTTATTTTTTAAATAAACCTTCTGTTTTTACAAACTTTTGTCTCCAATCTATTTCTGGATAAGGAGTTTTCGGAAATAATTTCGTTGTAACGTTTAAACTGTAGCTGCCAAAAACGTTCTATTTTTATCGTAATCTTTGAGTCAGCTGCTAATTTAGCTAGGAAGTCATCTGTCTTGCTGATCTACTGTGATTGTATGTGTATCAGCAGCTTCTTATATAATGAGGCGATAGTCATTCTAAGAGGTATTAGTGTCAATTTACACTTCATAGTGTAGGCTGTGGTCTCTTGTGATCTAGCATCGTTTTTTTTTTGGCGTCGATTTGAATTAAATAAGCTTATTGACAGTTATAGTGATGTCATTTTGGTCTCCTTTGTTAAATAATTTGTATAGCATCCCGTACACCGCAGTAGATACATGATCTATCTACTAATCTGCAGTCGGTTGAGACTGGTCATCTCTTAACTGCCACAGCTTATTTTAATTTTATTTTTAACATTGTTCTCACATAAAGAAGCAACCAGAATAATGTACCCAGAATTTTGTAATATCTTGATTCAAAAGAGTGCAAAAGTGCCCGTAAATGGTTTAATTGAAATAAATGCTTTGAGTTTGAAAACAATTCGCTTAAACTAACATGCCACTGAAATTATTATGTAGAGTCTACTATAATAAAAGGCTAGAAAGAAATGGAGAAACGATTCTTAATTTCTCACAATACTTGGCAAATTAATTGGTTAAGATGGACGATTAGCTAATGCTCGTTCGAATAATCGATTTGTGTAACAGAGACAGAACAGAGTAATATCAAATAATTGCGTTAACAAGCGTTAGTTTTAAGTACTTCTTTATTGCTTAGTAACAGTTCGCCAATCCATCTCTGTCAAGCTATTAACCTCTAAGTTGGCACGGACTCATAACCAGCTGATTTCATTCAGAAGACATTTCTCTTTTACTCCGTCAAACATAAAAACAACCTGACCAGTGGCCACACTATAAAATTCAAATATTTGCTCAGTAATAAAAAATCCATTATTTTAATTGAGCTTTCTCCTATCGAAGATATGTTAACGCTCAGCTCCTTCCATTATCGCTACCTGAACCTTAAGTGCCGGAACACATCGCGATAATATATTGTATTGTATGTTTATTTATTATTTCACTGATCATATATAGTAATTAATGCACGGCAATCGGCAAAAAGAGCTTTCGATCATACCGAACGGTATTTCGAATTCACGCCAATCATGACTGATGCAAAACGGCCATTTACGAAACCGGACGCCGAGACCATTGCCATCTCTTTCACGCAACGAAAAGTATGACGGAGAAAGGTAGATTTTTACGAGTCGAAAGTTTTTGCTCAAAACTTGAGTACGTAAAGGCGCTGGAATGCAATATTCACTTGAATATAAAAAAAAAAGTGGCCCGGATTGTGGCGATCCTATCGGCCAGTGCGGCGCGGCGGCGGCGGCGGGCCAATTATTTGATCCGATTCTGTTGCCATGGCAACGGACGCTTGTTTCAAAGCAAACGACAATCGATTTTTCGGTCATTATTTATAAAGTTGATGGCTTACTTTTTATGAAATGCTCGTAAAATTGAGCGTTACGTGATATCTGGGGAATTTAGGCTGTCATGGCTTTGATTTTATGTAACTATTGAATAGAGCTTTTGTAGAATAGGAATGTTCCTATCTTTGTTTTTCCTAAATAAAAAAACTTATAGGCTCCTTCAAAAAGGCGTGACGCGCGACTCGAATCACGCGCGACATAATGGCACCGCTCGTCGCGCGACACGCAGTGCCTATGTGTCGCGTATGATTCGCGTCGCGTGTTGCGCCAGTCTATACGAGCCTTAAAGCAACATTAATTTCCTGCTAATACTCAATAAGTACGCACATGGAACTCAAACTCTTTTTTGTTAATACAACACTAAAACAAACACACGGGCATCTTATTTCAGCATGTGTACGTAATAACACAAATGGAATAGTTTTCAATAGCAAGTGCAGGAGAGAAAGCGTGGCGGGGGGTGATAAAAAGCTTTACCCACTATGTAAGTACAGACAGAAAAAATGCAAAAAATATATATTCATTACGTTGCCTGTGAGTCTGTGAGACATGCCGACCGTAACGTCAGCAGAAATAAGAAAAACAATCTATATATTTTGGTAAATCTGAGCGGCGATTCCCGTATTTTTATGAATGTTCGCATTTTAGTCTCAGTCTCAATCTGTCAAAAATGCAATCAATTTACATACATTTTAGACAAGTTTATGACATTAATTGTCGCTGAGATGAGATTGCATCGTGCATTTGAACATGTTTAAGTACGAGAAGTATATTGACCTTCAGGTTTGTCTGACCGATAATTACTGCAGGTAATTACTGTACTCTGTTTTACTACATGATTGTGCTAACGACAATTAACACACGTTTGATCAAATCACAAATATGTTTTTGATTGCATTTGATATTTAATACAATCTTCATAGTGTTATCAAACTAGATTAGTTTATCGGTCAATTGGCATTTCCTGTGATAATGTCTACACAGTCAATCTCGACTTAATTAATTTGTTAGTTTTACTGGTATCCCGTACTTCCTTCCCAAATCTTCCTTATGACGTGTTTGTAGCCCTTTTGACATTACTTACTTTGACCAGTACCCTATTTGCGTAACACAATATAAATCACAATCTGATCATTTTGAAGGATATTTCTAATCGATTGCTTCATAAGTTACAAAAGTTTGTCTGTACAACAACGTAAATACCGCAATGGATGTTTGTGTATTACGGATTTACCCCTCAGTTCTGATTCAAGCGTCATTATAACATTTTAGCACGGAGTTTTTAAAAGAGTTGTGAATTTAGCCTAATTTCGACGCCGAATAGTCTGTCATTCGTTTTAGTTCAACTTCTTTTGTAATATATTTTTTTTTAAAGTAAACTGTTCTGCTGTCCCTACAACTCGCCTGGCCAGTGGCCAGTGGAGCACAGCGCGTGGCTGTAGTCCTCCACAGGAAGTTGATTTTTACGTAATTATATTTTTTGTCTCCTTAAGAAACACCTTCATAGGTACATATACTCGTAACACATAGTACGTGGCAGGTAATGCTCTCTTGATTTCTATGAACTGTTCCACAGTAATAAGGCCTACTGTGTTTTTATACGAATAATGTAAGAGTTGTTGAGCGAGTGTTATGTAACTATGACTCTCGGAAGGAGTGGTGCCATGGGCACCGGCAAGTTTATTTTCAGGGGGTCCACCTTCAGCTCCTTGAAGCGAGCTCGATTATTTTGCACTAATATGTAAGGTTATCGCTTGTCCATTTATATGAGGAGTAACTTTGTCGACTTATGCAGAAAATCTTAACAATTAAGAAAACGTAGGATGCAAGAGCGAGCGAAGCGAGCTCGATAATTTTTACATCGAGCCACGAATGGAATCGGTTTTATTTTGTCCATTCATACAGAAAGAGGACGAACTGTATCGATTTATACAAAGAAGTTTACAAATTAAGATAGATAATATTAGCACCAAGCCTAGGGTCGGTTAGACTTTCGGAAATAGGAGTTCGGGAATTTGTCGACTAATGCACAAAAGCTTTAGAATTTAGGATCTCTCCTCGAATAGGTTAAGTTCTTTATTATTGTGTTAGAAGTTTTCGTTTTTTTAGTACTGCATATTTTTACATATTTATTTTATTAAGAAGCCAGGGAGCGGGTTGCAAGAGCACCGTCTTGCACCCCGCTCCCGGAGCCCATGAGTAGGTGCCTTATTTGAGGAAGAAATTGAACCAGGAAGGTTCCGTTTTACTGTTGCTAACAATGAGATTAACAATTGATGTCTATAATCAGCATGTATCTATTAAGATACATTTCTTCTCTCCCGAGTCTTAGAAGTTTTCTCGACTACTGACGTAGACAACATCGTAATTTGGTGTTAAACCAGAGGGGCCATTTGAATTCCCGTATTTTTAACTCTCACATGCTAAGCTCAGTTTCAATCTGGCAAAAATACCTGTATCGAAATTTTTTACAACTTTTTCAAATTGATTGTCGCTGAAATTGATGTTTTTTTTTTTTTTTTTTTTTTTTTGTTTGGCATCTCGCAGGTCAACCTATGCGGTTGTCGTCTGCTTAAGCGGACTTGCCTGTGGATTCCCTAATAAATTAAGGCCTCCAGCCAGGACTTAAACTTATATACTAACTAAAACTAAGCGACAACGCTAAGGGCACCCCCTGTGGGGTAGGAACCTTGGCTTAGGGCGTCGCTGGAAGAGGGCAGCAAATGACTAGCTGGATCAGGATTGATATTATTTATGGACGAATTTAAAGCTACAGGCTCAGCGGCGCGGGCTGGCTCGAGCAAGGGTCGGGAGGGGCGTCGATTTGGGCGTCGCGGCGGGCCTCGGCGGCGAGGGCGGTAGGACGGCGATCGGGTTTTGGGCTTATGTAGCGTGCTAGTGGCCTTACTACTCTCCTGGAGGAGGGTAGTGGCGTCGTCGGGGTCGATTAAAGTATGCCTTGGTCGGCGAATACTGCTAATGCGAGAGGGAGTGTAGCGGGCGGCCGCTGTAATCAGGGGGTTAGAATGTTTGATGCCGCAGTCGAAGAAACGCTTTGATAAGCGTTTCATGAACTGTTTTATGGTTGGCATTTTGAGGTCGACGTGAAGATCGATATTACGGACATAGAAGGGGGCACCCGTGACCCTTCTGAGGAAACGGTTTTGGAGGGTCTGCATCTTATGGAGATGACGTGGGTGAGCGTGCGCAAATACAACGCAGGCATAGGTCATGATGGGACGGATGACTGCGGTATAGATGCGGAGCTTGCATTTAAGGGACAGTTTACTACGGGCTGTCAGTACGAATTGCAGCCTGCTAAGAGCGAAGGAGGCGCGCGCGCGAACCGCCTTAATATGAGCCTTAAAGGTAAGGTTCTCATCGAGGATCACGCCTAGGTATTTGGCTTGCTTCTCCCAAGGGATTGGCTTGCCGTACATAGTGATCGGGCTGGGAAGTGGGGGAGGGAGTCGACGACGTCTCGAGAAGAGAACCGCCTGACTCTTATCGGGGTTGACCTCGATTCTCCATTTCCGGAACCAAGCGCCTAAGACGTTTGCGGAGGTTTGGAGAGTACGAGCTATAGCGTTGGGACAGTGACCGGTATAGTAAACGGCAGTGTCGTCGGCGAAGAGAGCCAACTGAGCCTTTTTACTTTTTGGGATATCGCTAGTGAACAGCGTGAAGGCGAGAGGAGATAGTACGGAACCCTGAGGGACACCGGCGCGAATAGGATGAGGGGACGAGAGTGCTCCCTCGACGCGATAGCGAAAGGTCCGGTTCGACAAAAAGTCTCGTAAGATGAGCACGAGACGATCTGGCACTCCTAGTTGGTAGAGCTTGTATATCAAGCCGTTGTGCCAGACTTTGTCGAAGGCTTTCGCTATATCGAAGAATAGCACACCCGTCGTCGCGTTACGCTGCAGACCAGCGCATAAGTGCTCTACGATACGGTGGACCTGTTGGGTGCCCGAGTGTTGGCTACGGAATCCAAACTGCTCGTTGGGTATGAGGCTCTTTGCTTCGGCGTAGTCTTTGAGACGCTTATAAATAAGCCTCTCGTAGATTTTGCCGAGGACATTGAGTAAGCTAATAGGGCGGTAGCTGGAGGGCTCAGACTTTGGCTTGCCTGGCTTTGGGATACCGATGACGGTGGCTTCTTTCCATGCTTGTGGGAAGATGTTGTTGCTCAAGGCGCCATTGAAGATGGCGGTCATAAGCATTATTAGCGGGGCAGGAAGGAGTTTGTATACCTTATTGGTAATACCATCCGAACCGGGGGCCTTACGAGCGTGGAGCCCTTTAATGATGTCGTGCACTTCGTCTGGAGTGACGGGAGGCAGAGGATCATCAGGGTCTTCGACGGGAGGGAGGGAGGCTCTTCGTTCGACTTCAGCGTCGACCTTGTTCAGGTGAGCTTGGTCTACTGGTTGGGAGCTGGGAGAACATTGGGACTCTAGGCTGTCGGCAAGACATTCAGCCTTATCGGGACTGTCGAAAGCGACACTATTGTCGGGGCGGATGAGAGGAGGCATAGAAACCTCTTCTGAGGAACGCAATTTCCTCTGTAATTGCCAGAAGGCTTGATGAGTGGGCTCGAGTTCGCTGAGCATCTTGTTCCAGCCCTCAGAGCGAACCTCCCCTATGCGTTTCTTTACAGCACGCTGTAAATGGCGCATGTGGGCTTTGTTCGCGTCACAAGGGAAGGAGTCGTAGGCACGGATGGCCGCGTTCTTCTCGGTTATCAGGTCACGTACGTCAGTAGGTAGTTTCCAGCGATGGTCTTCTATCACCGGAACTTCCCGTGAACAATCCGTCAATACGGATTGTACGTGCTCTGTAAACGAGTCGATTGCGGCCGTCGTGTCGGCGACTGACACTAAGTGATCGGGGATGGTGTCTAAGTGAGGCGACGTGGTGGATTTCAGTCTTTCGCTTACTTTCCTCCAGTCGGTTATCGTCTGGGTCTGAGGGGGGCGGTTGGGGTCGATCGGGCCCGAGTAGGGTGCAAGATGCATGACTACAGGGCGGTGGTCAGAGTTTAGCTCGTGGAACGTCTCAATCGATTGCAAACGGAGGTTCACATTCTTGAGCAGCGCTACATCGAGAACATCGGGAAGGTGATTAGGATTACCTGGGAAGTGAGTCGGGCTCATTGGAGCGATGACGTCAAAGTTAAGGGATTCGCCTAACTTGAAAACTAACCTACCTCTGGTTGAGGTTGTGCTACTATTCCACGCCGGGTGCTTGGCATTAAGATCCCCCGCCAAGATGACGGAGTCACTCATACCGAAGAGGGCAGTGAAGTCCTTTTGGAGCGAGATGGGATCCTCCGGACCATTGTCTGGTGGAATATAAGCAGAGATGATGGTGATCGGTTGATGACCAGTCATGCCTAGCCGACAGATAGAGGTCTCCAGATGGGAGAAGAGAGAAGGTGGGTCGATAGGGATGCAATACAAGGATTTCCTAAAGTATATTAGTGTGCCGCCCTTGTGGCATCGAGACCTGTCATTGCGAACTAGTTTATAGTTGGCAATATTCGGGTTTCGGTGATGCGGTTTTAAAAAGGTTTCCTGTATGAGGAGGATGTCAAGCTGATGGTCGCGGAGGAAAGCGGCGATCTCATCGCGTTGACCTGAAACGCCATTTGCGTTGAAGAAGCCTAATTTAAGGGATCGGGGTTTGTTACTGTTTACTCTCGTATTATCCATTGAGAATTAATATTTGAGTGAGTGTAGAACTTGCGCGATCTCGGGATACGCGCTGAGGATTTCCATAAGGCGGAGTGCGTTGCCGTTTGCAGCAACGATTTCTTCCGCCATTTTGTCCGCGGCGGTGGTGAAGAGAGCCGCGTATGTACTAAGTATAATTTGGGCGCTGTTTCGGCCCTGGGTTCCCTGAGGTTTGGTTGGAGAGGCCGTAGGGGCCGCGGGGGCTACCAAAGGCGCTGGGATGGCGGAAGCCATCAGCGCTGGAAGTTGAGCGGGTTGCGCCTGTTGCGCGGGGATAGAGGGCACCGAAGCTGCGGGAGCCTTCAGGTGATTTAGGTTAGCCCAGGGAGACGGCCTCTGCGGACTGAGCCGCTCCGGCATCAGCGCGGAAGGAGGCTTTCCCCAGGGGCTTTCCCTGTGCTGGCGGTCGCTCGCGCGTTTCGCGAGTTTCGGAGAGGAGGACTTCGGGGCCTTAGGACAGCCCCGGTAATTTGCCGGGTGTCCCGATTGGCCGCAGAGTACACAGCTGGGAGGCTCTAAACATAGTTCCCTATCTTTAGGGCGGGTACAGTCGACGGTGCCATGCTCTCCTAGACACTTGACGCATCTAGGGGTCGCGTAGCAGTTTGACTGCGAGTGTCCGTATAATTGGCAGCGATGGCACTGACCAATCAAGTTGGCTCGGTAGGGCTTCTCAATAGAGATGCCCGAGAGCGAGCACACCGACTTCACCTTGAAGATCGGGTGGTGACCTTCCGTGGGGTCACAGATGACAAGGACCATGTCGTACACTAGGCCCTGTCTCGCTTTGTGTAAGCGATGGACGGCGGAAACTGGAATGCCTTGTGCGACAAGGTCGGTCTTAATCTCCTCGGTGGAGATTTCTTGGGGTACGCGCCTAATAACGACGCGAGTGGGGGTTTCCTCCGGAAGGGAGTACGTATGAAAGGAATAGTTCCTTTCACGCAGGGCGCGCGAGAGATCCCTAAAGTCCGCAGACGTAGGGACGGTCACTTTGATCCCCTGGAGGGTGGATCGGGCGTTGGTGTAGTTGATCTTGCGATCAACACACATTCTGGATATTTCAGTCCATTTGGACTTTTCCTGGACGTAAATGGGGGGAGGAGGCTTTTGCTTCCTCGCTGTAGGAGCGGGTGGGCCAGCCTTAGGGCTGGCGGTGCGACTGGCCCGCGGACTAGGGGCGGAAGTGGAGCTGGACGATAAGTCGTCCTGTTTTTTCTGGGCCTTGGTGACCGGGCCAGCGGGGGCGGAGGATTTAGCCGCCTTCCTCTTGCCTCCTTTGACCACGACTTGGAAGTCGTCATCGCTGGAGGAGGAGGTGCGGGCTTCCTCCTCGGAGAGTGGTACTGACGTGTCCATGCTCTCCGTCGTATTTGTATCAGCGGCGCGCAGCTGCGTTGTCTCTGAGACAATGGCGGCCGGAACAATGGAGGCCGTGACAATGGCGGCAGGGACAAAGGCGGGCGAGACAATAGGGGCCGGATTAGCGGCCGGAGTATTGTCTACCGGAACAAAGGCGGGTGTAACAATGGGGGCAGAGATATTAGCCGGAACATTGTTGTGCGGAACAAAGGGCGGAATGCCTTGTTCGCATGCCGGTGGCGATAGCGGGCTCTCTAAAGCGTCACTAAACTCACCGAGTGCGCCCTGGGACGGAGTGGGGGTGGAGCGTTGGCGGAGTTTTGAGCCATATCGCTCAAGAAAATCTGGGTCCTTAAGTAGGACCTCTTTGAGGAACGCCAAGAGGACGGCGTCCTCCATGATCGGAGCGGGAACTATATTAGGGGCTGAAATTGATGTGATTGCGACTAGATTTTGAACGTAATTGGCCTCCAGAGCTTTGTGAAATGATCTCCACATGCTCCGGCTTAGTGCAGATTAGTGATATTTCAAAAGTGGAGCAGTCTGCCCAGGAAACGATAGCCGTTCTAAGGTTTCGTCACTAGATCTAAATCCAAACGTAACTTAATTAAAACATTTTTTCTCAACACAAAGAACCGTACTAATACTATTATATACTAATTTACTAATGTCACTGGTATCACGGCGAGTCAGTCATGTGTAGTGCCGATACAATCGATTCCTTTCAAACATCTGTTCGAGATAACATCTCGTAATAATTAGACGTAGTTTCTGTAGTATAAGGACCCCAGTTTTTGTGGTACTTATAGTACCAGTATGATATGAGCATCAAGTTCCATCCACCTCTGTCAATTCTGCCGACAATGGTATTACATACCTACAACAAACAAAAGTTATACACGTGTTCTAAAATTAAGGTTTATAATTCTTTAACTTTTTCTCACGGTATGGCCAGGACCTCTAGTTTAGTTTATGTGGTACTGTTTATGTGACAGTTCTTCAACTACTCTGTAAAAAAATGGCGGATCTACGAACCGCGCGTGCGACAAAAAATGAGTCGATGGAAAGATTTGTTTTAGTATGCAATGGAATGATTGATTGGAATCGGATCGGACAATGGTCAGTACCTGCTTGTGCGTAGGTCAGTTGCATAAAAACTAATTTAAAAAAAAAAAACAAGACAAGTTGTGTCAGAGCTGTTTAAAATCATAGATAATGTAATGTACCTAAAAGTAATAATAGTATACCTACAGGTAATAGAAATAAAATCTCAAAGCTCGCCTTCGTAAAATAACCAAATCGTGCGTGTACCATTGATTTTCAATTTAAACTGAATTCGTTACCTTTGAAATCAGGCCAAGAATTCGCTTGTGACTGACCAATTGAGAGCTACAATCGTGATTTCTCATTTACGCCTTCCAGGATATAACCTAACTATACTTACTTCTTAGGTTTGTTTTAGCAGTACTTTTCATTATACTATTTGTGGTATCATTTGCACATTGCTAATGAGTTTCACGGATGATCGGCACGGGGAACAGTACGCCTTAAATCATGGAGACGTCAGAACAGACCTCATTATGCGAAACAACGCTATTTGTTTAAAGGGGAGCACACAGTCGGTGTGAGTTAAAGTTTAATTAGTTTTCCTGAATGAGTATGCTTTTACGTTTCTATACCTATTCAAGATCAGTCAATGATATTACAAAAGTTTAGATTTTAATTGCTTTTGCCTTCAGCAACCCAGAAGTTATTAAATAATTGTAGACTAAAGTTATGCAAATATATTTAAAAAAAAACATATTGCTTAGACAACAAATTTACAGTATTTCTATTAGGTCTGCATGTACTGTTAGAACACCCTTATTTTGTTAGCATTTTTTCTAAAATTCATTAGGCAAAAAAGAGCGGCGCCATGTAAAAACAAGTCTAACCTTTAAAGTTGCCGGGTGCTTACCTACCGACTATGAAATTAAAATGCTAAAGTATGTTAACCAAGGTACTCATTAGCATACGGATTAGATAGCCGGAAATCGTGTTTATTGGCACGCCACCTTCTGTGGGTAAACAGACGTTTTTGTTGTTGGACCCTCCGCGACTGCAGTAAAGAATTTACTTGACGTAAATGCCACATGATAGATAAAAAGTTATGTAAATGCTATAATTGACACACTTGATCACACCCTCTAAAAACCGCCTTAACCGCGGTTCTCCTAACCTCGGTTAAGGCGGTTTTTAGAGGGTTTTGTTCCTCGTTGCATTGTACTCGCAGGATTGTTCTGTATGCATGAAATTTTAGATGAAATATTCGAAATAAATACATGACAGATGCGAAAGTAGAAATAAAGACAATATACATGTCTCTAAAACATGACATGATACATTCATCTGCTATATTATTTTAAAGCCAATGCATGTTTAACTCACTTCGGTAATGACCTCAAACATGAGTTCAGCCTGTCTGTCTGTCAGCCTACTTCATCTTTTATCAGGCGCCATTTAATGCTGGATGAATATCAGTTTCATTACACTCCATCTACGGTCTTGTAAACTCTGCATCCAAATTTCCTCGCCGCCCTTGGTCTAACCCATAACTGGCTACATAATATCAGTTAATAAGTACCCAGATTAGTCGCGATTTTCTGCATCGAATCTAAGATATGCCTAAAGTGGCCTAAAGGTTATCTTTTAAATTCCAATTTATATGCAAAATGTGACCAAATCCTGCTTTGCTTCGTATTTCGCTTGTGCTACTTTGACGAATTCTGTGAAATATTTATTTAATGGGTACCTTGATGACAATGCGTGAAGATATAATCGTAATAGTTAATCGAATGGTGTTGGAAATAGTCCGTAAGTTTTAACGATATTCGAGATATTTTGCACCTTCAAATCCAACAGACAATGACTTCTGAATTCCAAACTAAATGAAGAGTTTTTCCATCTACAGAAGATGACCAATCGTAGAAAAACACAATTATAACTATGGTCATAAACACACGTTCGGTCTTTCTGTAGTGTGAAAAGGATCATCAGTCTTGAAGACCTGACCAGAACTTCAATCGTCATAGTCTCATACATGTGACATAGGTATGTATACGGCTTCCTTTATACAATATAGCTGTACTTGGTGATCTCATCAACCCAACTCAATTTAAATAGAATACTCTGCCTTCTCGCAGTAGTTCACCCAAGTTCAAGGATCGTCCATCAGTCACCACCTGCTTGCAAAGGCTGCTACTCCAAGTGTCCAGTACCCAGCCTAAAACATTAAATCAAAATAAATTTATCATGTTCGAGAGAGATCTAAACACACCGGTTTCAACTCTATTAATCATCACTTGTCTTAGATTGACGAAAAACGAAATGTATTATAAGGAGTTTAACCGACCAACTTATTCAAGCAGTTGATGTGAACTGTACCGTGTTAAAAATAAGGTTGATATTAGTTTGCTTAAGGATGTGGAGTTTTTTTTTCTGTGAAAGGTAGTGCATCTAGATACACCGTTAGTAATTCTAGAACTGGTTTCGTTTGATCGGAATCTGGCAGCGTTTGGATCCGGAAACGAAGACAGCGTTTGGATCGTGACCGAATGAATGATTTTATTTGTGTGGGTCTTTGTTTGATTTTTACAGAGTGTCTTTGGTAGTATGATAGGACTTCATGGTCTAATGTTTTCGTGTTTCAATATTAAATTCGTTCGAAATTATATGTAAAACAGTTGCCATGCGTTTGTTGCTATGAGCACAAAAGCATCTCAATTCATGATAGACGTATTCGTGGTTGGGTTTAAATTCAGATGAACTGTTCTGGCAATAGTGTAGAAAAGGCAAGTTAATAAACTTTTCGGCACAAATGAAAATTAGAGTTATTCCAAGCTTGATGCTATTTACATTATAAATAAAGCTTGTTTCATGCAAATAGGATGTATGTACACTCCAAGGAAGGGATAAATGGTTGACATGGTTCAAAATGGAAACACGCGCGGAATTTGATCATACTAAAGTATACCATAACATAAGACCTTTTGTTGTATCACAATATTCTTGGAAACATAGCACATCGGAGTAATCCCAGATTTATAAGTTCACAGAATTTTAGTTTCGTCATTATTTTTAATTTAGGATAAACGTGTCTTCAATCAGGCTTCCCTATTATTTACTATGTATATGTCGAGTGAAAAAGGTTAGTAAAATAAACGACATACAGCTGGAAAAGAAAGTCCATAAAAAGATTAATAACGACAAGTTAAGAGCCCTAGATTCTTTTTAAGTTATTTTTTAGACAATTTTTGCGAGTGGAGTATATGTATCTACGCGAGGGAGCTTTTTCGAAGTTTGGTGCTTCGAACAAGCTCTCCCTTAATTTGCTTGCGAATCTTGAAAATGTTCAACCGCTTCATTATTTGCTTGCATCAAAAGTGCACGCAGCATAATGCATTTGTCACAGTAAATCATCTCCACGCATCATTATCTCCCTAAAAAGCAGCTCAGATACAGTGCACCAACTTTTTCATCTTTCACAGCAATTACAAAACAAACTGTAACTCTTAATTACCCTGCAATCTCTCCAGGGCTGTTCTGAGAGCTTATTAGCAAATTATAGTTCACGGCGTGGACCTGCTTCTCTGTTAGTATGACCGATGTCGGATCATTCAAAGAGTTTTTTCGCTCCGATATTTTTTTCTGCCAAAAAGTCTGGACAGCTTTTTCGTCGGACGAAATAATATAGGACTAATGGAGTACCTGCGGCCAGGTAGGGAGCAGTCCACACGGGTAACTGATGTGTTACTTTGATTAAAATATTATGACAGGTCGTCTCGACCGGTATTTTGTATTGGTTTCTTATGTTGTACGTTGCTTTTTAATGCGAATTCCGTGGTTTTTAGACATGTAATTTTTTGTACCTACTGTTTGGTCTTTTTTGTAAGACTCTCCGGAAACTTTTTTTTACATCATTACGTTTGCATTTTGAAGGTTTAAGGATTGCTTCATAAAACTATAGGAACAAAGCAATAACCATTTCGGTAAAAATCAATAAAGGATTTATAACAACAATGTTGTGGTTTGCAATTATTTAACAACAAACCACAACAAACACATTAAAATCTGAGATTAATATTTAAACTGCGGCAACGTTCAATTATGAATTAACAGCCAAAAACGGACCAAAACCGCAGTCATCACAAGCCGACCGCAAACAAAACGGAATCAATGAAAACAGAATAACGAAACCAGTACCTAAACAACTTAATTGGTTGGTCGTGCAAAGTGCATAACTGTTATGTGATAAAAAATAATCATAATATGGTGCATGTGAACACCGTGGTAACTCTTTATTACAGGGCAAAGCGAGTAAAAAGTTGCCTTCAGGCCGAAGCGAACTCATTAAGCTAATATAAACGAAACGACGACCGAATGCCGCCCCGCTTCGTGGAAATGCAACGCGGCCACAGAGTGGATAAGACCAGCCTCCTGCCAATGCCAGATTCTCTTAGAGAAATTGATTGGTTACCGGGTTGTACATGACTGAACATACTCGTAGCTTCGGTTTCTTCGTCAACCCTAAATCAAAATGTTACCTTTAAAAATACTGATCCTGTTAGCATAAATCAGCCTATTATGTTCCCACTGCTCGGAAAAGGCCCAGTGAGGGTTGGTAGATGTCACATGTCTTGGAATTTTTGGTTTTAGTACATGCCGGATACCTCACGATGTTTTCCGTTACGAGAGCAGTGTTGATGAAATAATTTACACAAAGTAAAGCGCTTGTCTGGGATCCAACCTACGACCTACAACTGGTAAAAGGTGAGCCACTGGGCCACCATTGCCATCTTATTCTGTAAACATCATCCGAATATCTGTCTGGTCCTACTGACAAACCCACACTGTGGCACTATCCCACTACGGTGGTACTTCAGATTTATAACCCGACAAAATTAAATCAACTTATAACGTATGTTGTGGCCATATCTCTATTGACCAACACGTTTCGGCGGTGAACAAATTGACAAGTTTATCCGGATATATCGAGGAGGACATTGAAAGCACTGCCGATGATATACGACCGGAGATTTTTGATTTATTCGGGCTATAAATGTGAATGCGTTTTTAGGGTCCCATATTGACAGGGATCCGGAAATATGATTTTCTTACATATTTTTGAGTTTTATTTTGCTACTAGTTTTGAATATGTTAGACGGAGTCGATCTCATGCATTGAAAAGATAGAATGTTTACTTTGGATTGAGTACAATTTTTCTGGCTTTTTTTGTAATCTATCCGTTCTCCAATTTTTGCGATTGATGATATGTGGTCATTTTAGATGACGGAAAATAGGCGACTGAGTGCCGATTACACCGATGAAACTGAACGCCTCAAGCCCATCTAAAACGCGTTCAGGAGATGTCAGTGTCAAAATTGTTATGGAATATTGACACTGCTCTTGAACTGGGTTTAAAACGCTGGTCGCGTCCAGTTTCATTGGTGAAATCGCTACTAAGTAGGAAGTGATTGGTGAATAGACGGAATCGGAACGATGATTCTGCATGACCGATGCACAGAAATTATTTAAAACATTTAAAAATCTAGGAACACACTCGGAGCCTCGGGCACACCTAGTATTAAACTTACAGCATGTCGATTCTGTACCAATCTCACCATGAACACTTGCGTGGAGTGTGTGCTGTCAGTGTCATCCCGTCTTGGTCAATCCCTAGCATCAGTGGCACTGACAGCTCACTTCACGCTCACCTTACCTGAGTTTTCACGGTGAGATGGTTACAGAATAGCACTACAGATTTTATGTCACCTCCACCTTAGGTGAGGACAAAGTTAAACGTTAAATCTTGCACCTTTCGCACGGAACTCTTACACACATTCGGTCCTGGCAGTTCCTTAACGATTTCCATCATTGGACAAGTCGGTGATCCAATTAATAATAATAATGGTGAGGGCAAAAACAACGTTACGATGTGCGATTTTGGAGCCGAAATCAGCCCAAATACCACAGCCTCCGGCGGCTGAGGTCAACGCTCGGGAACTGGTTCAGAATTATTTGCCCAAAAAAGCCCTTGATCGTGGGACGGCGAGGGTTAGGCGGCACAGCCAGATTTTTGCAAGTTCCTTAACATTTTTGCGTTATACCCTCTGATAGTATATGTCTCCCGACCTGTTTGCGTTCCGAGAAATCTGAGTCGCTTTTGATTTTGGTTTATGGTGATGTGGTATTTGAATGCCCATAAGGAGAAAGGAATTATTTAATACAGTTCAGTTACAATTTACTTTTAAATTGCCCAAATGAGGCGGGCGTTTTTAATCACCGCGTACGCACAATAAAAGCTACAGATCGCTGTCTGTTTGGATTAATATCACAAATTAATAAGTTGAATGGTGGTCTTTATACATTTTTAAAGGTTTTATTGATAAATTCCTTAAATAAAGACTGCTGATTTTTGTGCAATAATTACACGTTATGGAATTCAACCTGTGGGGACTTTGTCTGATGTTAAAAATACTGTCCCACAAAATTTAATTCGCCCATTTTGTAAGATGGTTATCACCTAACAAACTTATTAAAAACATACGTTTCTTCCCCTCGCGGGTCATTTTCCTTACATTCCACCTTATTCCCAGTATGACCACCGTCGACAACCACCGTGCCACCCAGAGCGTTTACCTAATTGTCCTGATTGTCCGGTTACCATCAACGAAGATTATATATGATATAATTATGACTTCAACATTGAAACGTTGTGAGCAGAACAGTAACGCGTTATACGTTGGTTTTATTGATGGAGGAGTGGGTACTGCATACGAAATTTGTGTTCTGTGAAGATCGAAATTCTTAAGGTCAATTATTTATAGTACTTTATTTTAGGCTGTTATGGTTCTAATTTTAACTTGCTTTAAATCCGTTAACGACTTTTTTTTTATGAAAACTGACACCATATACAACTGGCAGCATCATTTATTTTAGTTTATGTAAAACTTCTTAGTAAATCGTAAAAACCTCAATAATGAAAATAATATGAATAACATGCTCCATAATTGCCAAAAATTTAAAATGGAAATGGAGTGAGTGGAGTCTCAAAGTTCATCTTCTTCATTCGCATTTGAGCTACTTTTCTGATAACTTAGTTATGTACATTTAGTTAAGTATAAACAAGGTGAAATATTTGATCAGGATAAAAAGAAAATGGAGCGCAGATACCAAGGAAAGTGGAATATTAGCATGATGGCTGACTACTGTTGGTTGATGATCCAAACCGGACTATCAAGAGGAAATCACTCATAAAAAGCTTCGCAGAAAAAAAGAAAAGGTTTCACAAGCCTCTGTAGTATTGAAAATAATAATAATAGGTTAGGTTAGGTCACACTAGCTCCCGCCGGCCCCGTCACCATCGAGGCGTTCCGGCCAGTGCTCTACCTCTGGCTCGGGAGGAGGCACTGCTCCCTGTCGTTTCGGGTGACGCAGGTACTTTCGGGGCATGGTTGCTTCGAGAAGTACCTGTGTCGCATAAACAGGGAGCCTGTCGACCGGTGTCACCACTGCGTCGACTGCCAGGAGGACACGGCGTGGCATACGCTGGCAGAGTGTGCCGCTTGGGAGGAGCCGCGCCGTGCCCTCGTCTCAGAAGGTGGCAGTGACCTGTCGCTGACGACCCTAGTGAGTTCGATGGTCGGCAGCGTCGAGTCCTGGGACGCGGTGGTTTCCTTCTGCGAATCAGTTTTCTCGCAGATGGAGTCTGCGGAAAGGGCAAGAGAGATCTCGTCCTCTCTCCCGATCCGCAGCAGGCGCACCGGGCGTAGGCGTAAGGAGGACATCACCCTCTTCCAGCCCCCCAAATGGATCCACGGACGGCGGACTCGGGGACGTCCGCCGCCCCCCAGACATCAGGACCCGAAGTGGAGGCGCGTAGTATTCTACGCATGCCCCTCTTAGACGTTGCGGGGGTAGTCAAACACCTCACTCCCCCTCCCAACACGAGGAGGCCCGCCGAGGCAGGCCAGCACCAGTCGGGGTTGCGGAAGAATCGTATGTTCCCGCGACCCCGAAGTAGGAAATGGAACACCTGGGTGGTTTTAGTCAGTAAGAGCCTGACAGACCCCTCCGCCCACCCCAAGGCGGAGGTTATCCATGAGGATTTTCCAACCCGGAACAAAAAAAAAAAGGTCACACGCATTGCGGAAGAATCGTAAATTCCAACGACCCCGACGTAGATGTGAGATGGAACACCGGGGCGGTTTTTAGTCAGTAAGAGTCTGACAGACCCCTCACACTCGCTGACCCGGCGAACTTCGTACTGCCTCAGAATATTATCTTCATATATAAATATATACATTTCGTGAATTTTCCCTTGTTTTAATAGTTATTCTGCTACTCGGGGCAGAGACAAATCCAACAAATCAAAGATCATAAAAATCGGTCCGGTCCATCCGTTGTTGAGTTATAAAAATGGTGTAACTAACCCGACTTTGTTTTATTTATATCGTTTTTCGATGTATACCATTGTAATATTTTTACGTAGTAAATATGTACTAGAAATCAATCTTTCGATTTATAATGTCAAAGGTGAACAATAAATAATTACGTATACAAAAATGTTATAGTTCAGGAAAATAGGTATTAAAGATCTCTTGATAAAGGTGTTGCGAGAATTTTACGACAATTAGCTTTGCAAATTGGTGCTTAGCGAATACCGATTGCAACTAGGAAGCCAAGTACCTACGTGTAAATTTACACTTTACATTGTATTTTACTGCATTATGTAAGAAACTTGGAATGTCATGCTTGAAAAGTTTGCAGAGCCATCAGTAGTAAAACTTAAACGTGTTATACTTTCACATATACAGGGTGGCGAAAAAGTCGTGGATCAAACGCATTTTTCGAATTCTGATAAGATTTAGTAAAAAAAAATGCAATTTTCTCTTAAAAACACAAGATAAATTATAAAACTGCAGGGGTTGACCTTAAGGACCACCGTAGATCAATTTTATGCAGCTGATGACCCCATCTAACCCCTAGTTACGTTTGATCCACGACTTTTTGGCCACCCTGTATAATGGATTAATATCCATTAAAAATGCGAAAGTAAGACACGTTTAGTTGGAGGATCCATCATATCAATCATCGGATATATTTAACTCCAATAGAAAGACACTTAAAAACAGACATAAAACTGCGATCACCAAGTCCAAGTGCAAAGCGGGAGGATTTCTACAATGTATTCCTTAAACCCAGGCTATTGCTGTATACTGCTGGAAATAAGCTGCTTCCAAGCTGCGCCACAGCACCCGAATCGCCACCTTCCGCAGCGTCTGTGTCAGCCGCCTTGTGAGCTGGTCGTCGGTCCATCAAGCTGGGGGCGTCCCGGTCACGATCACTAAGGGAATGAACTGCTCCGATGGCCATCAGTTGTTTGACAGTTATGACCAACCCTTTCCCACTTTGGCCTTGATAACTCTGCAAGGTATGCTGATATTTCCGGATAGTTTTCATAAAAGCTGCTTATTCTAGATTCATAGGGGCGGCCCACAATCTACCGTGGATCGTCTACGGGCTGTCATGTTACATGCTGGTCGGATAATAAACTATGCTGGTATAAGGAAACACACGGAATCATATTTATGGAAATCAGGCTTAATTCTAACTAGGGGGAAAACTTTTACCGTACACTGTCCGACATTTTTCGTAAAAAATCAACTCAGTGCTACATACGGGTTCCTGTTTCATAGAATTTTTTCCAAATATTTTACTGAAGCTGTTTTTCCGGGTACCGATAACACTCATTAGTAATAGGTAATAGGTAATACGGGCTGGTGTCCGCAACTCCACGTCATTGCGCGTATTTTGCGTACGGTGGGAAAATCGATTATTCGATCCAGCCCAGCTCCTCGAGGAAGGCCAGCAACGCCTTTATGTTACTGACAGAGTCGCGTAGGGTACCTGGGTTACCGAAGTGCTTTGCCCTGTATGTGTCGACCACAGGGCAGTTTAGAAGCAAATGAGCTGCTGTCTCGTCCTCCTCCATGCAGGCCCTGCACAGCGGACTGTCTGTGACTCCTATGACAAAGAGGTGTTTATTAAATGACCCGTGGCCAGTTAAGGCTGCCGTAACTATGCGCAGCTGTTGTTTAGTTAGTCGGAGAACCTGTTTCGTGAGGCGGCTATCAATTGCAGGGAGTGCTTCCCTAGCCTGCCTGCACTCACCTTGTTCCAACCATTGTTTGTGATGTTGCTCCCTGGTGCGTTTCCTTACCAGAGTGCGCAAATATACGAAGGGGAGTGGCACGATGGGTTCAGGTCCCACTGCCGTCTCACTCGACCCCATTCTGGCAAGTTCGTCGGCTGCATCGTTGCCTAGCGAACCGCTGTGTCCTTTGATCCATTGAATGGTGATTTTATTGAGACTACCCACCTGGTTAAGGCGCTGGTGACACTCGTATATTAGCCCAGAATCAACTGTGTAGCTGTTTAGCGCTTGCAGAACAGCCATGCTGTCTGAGAGTATACGGATCGAGTGGTCCTTAACTTCTCTGGCCATGATGGCGGAAGCAGCCAGAGAAATACCCATGCATTCGGCCTAGAACTCTGTGTTATGGACCCCCAATGGTGTGGCTATACGTATGTTGAGGTCCTCCGAGAAGACTCCAGCACCTGTGCCATTACCTGTTTTGGATCCGTCTGTAAAGATGCGCAGCTCTGCAGGGCACAAACCCTCGCAACTCCAATCCTCGTGAAGCTGGATCTTGTATTTTTTATCAAACATAAATTGTTTTGGTACCCGATGATTGATGGCTCTCCTAATGGGGAACTCCTTGTTGAGTCCCTCAAGTAGCGCGGTGTGTGGTGTGTCTCTCTTACCCCAGAGATCTAGTGTCTTAAGACGCACCGCCGCCAGTGTGGCTTCCTGCTGTATGAACAGATGGAGCGGTTGCATGCGTTGTAGTTTGTTTGAGGCTGTAGCCAGTCTGGTTCGGGGCCACCAGACCGCGGCTCCATAGGTGATCATGGGGCGGATCATTGTGGTGTACAGCCATAGTATAATTTTAGGGGATAGTCTCCACTTTTTACCTATCATTATGTCTTGCACTGCCAGAAGGTTATGCAGGCACTGTTTAGTTTGTTGTCCAAATGACTACTCCAGTTTAACTTACTGTCTAGAATGACCCCCAGGTACTTGACCTCGTTGGCCAACTGAAGTTCTGTATTGAACAGTTTTGGTAGGCGGAAAGGGCCTAGTGCTCGTTTTTGAGTAAACATGACAAGTTCAGTTTTGGTGGGGTTCACTGATAGATCATATTCCTTGCACCAATTTTCTACGATACGTAGTGCTTGCTGGGTGAGGTTGCAGATCGTACCCGTCACCTTCCCCGACACAAGGATTGCGATGTCGTCTGCATACCCTATAGTATAATAGCGGCTGGCGTTGAGTTTGGTGATGAGGTCATTGATCACCAGATTCCATAGAAGGGGGGACAGCACCCCTCCCTGGGGGCACCCTCTGGCTATCATGGCCAGTTGCTCCTCACCCTCAAGGCGAACCACACGTTTGCTAAGCATGTTTGTAATCCAGTCCGTTAGTACCTGTTCTACTCCATGTCTGGTGAGGGCGCTAGTGATGCTGGAGAAGTTGGTTTTGTCGAAGGCTCCTTCGATGTCTATGAAAGTGCCCAGGCATGTGCCTTTTTGATTAATCGCTTCCTCTATCTGGCTGACTACCCGGTGAAGAGCGGATTCGGTCGACTTACCAGAGCTGTATGTATGTTGGTTACCGTGTAGCGGTATGGTTTTCAGAGCGCCGTCCCTCACCTCCCTATCACACAGCCTTTCCAGAGTCTTTAATAGAAACGAGGTCAGGCTGATTGGTCGGTAGGATTTGGCGTTTGTGTAGTCACCCTTACCTGGCTTAGGGATGAATATTACTTTCACTTCCCTCCATCCTTTAGGAACGTATCTAAAGGCCAGGCACGCTCTCATTAAAGGCACCAGTCTTATAGCGACAGCGGTGTCACCCCACTGTAGTAAGGCGGGGAACACTCCGTCAGGACCAGCTGCCTTAAAAGGATGGAAGCTCTGGATCGCCCATTGGAGTTTCTCCAACGTGATCACCCTGCTGGCGTAACGCCATTCATTGTCTGAAGGCGTTTGGATTACCTCTTGCCAGTCGATTACTTGTGCGAAGATACATCCAGGGAAGTGAGTTTCAATAAGGATGCGCCTCGTTTCTTCTGGCGAGGAAGAGAGTGTGTTGTCGGGTTTCCGGAGGGTAGCGGGCCCAGGTGTACTCTGTTGCGCCAGTACTTTCCTTACCCTGTTAGCTTGCTGACAGGATTCAATGCTACCACAGAATTTGCGCCATCCCGTGGTACTTCTGAATCTGATGCATTTTTTGTAGCTGGATTTGGCTGCATAATATTTATCCCAGTCCTCATCCGCACATGTGTTCATGGCTCTATTTAGAGCTTTCCTTACCTTGCCACGCTTGCGCTCCAGATCAGCACCCCACCAGGGTTGTTTGCCTGGTGTGTTACGTGGGGTGGTCTCTGGGCAAGCAGTTTGGTAGCTGTCTATCATTGATTTAGTAAGATGGCTTACTTGTACCTCAATTTGTGCCGTATCCGCAAGTGACAACGGAACGCTTGATAACGCCAGCTTGGATTCAAGGCTGCGTGTGTAGGTGGCACGATCCGTGCTGCGCGGATTGCGTCGTGGTGGTATTGGACTGACACGGACTTGGATGTCAAAGCGGATCCACCGATGATCAGAGCAGGAGGCCTCCTTAGAGACCTGCCACCCCGTGGTAATACCCGCCGCGCCCTCTGTTGCCAGAGTGAGATCTATGATTGTGCGGCTTCGCCTGGTTACGAATGTTGGTTCGGAGCCAGTGTTTAGTAGGGATAGGTTATTCGAGAATAAGTAATCAACCAAGGCCTTACCCCTCTCGTTCTGCGTGTCCATACCCCAAAGTTGGTGGTGAGCATTGGCATCGGCTCCGACGACGGCCTCAAACCCGCTTCTCTCGCAAAGGCTTACGAGGCGAGCGAGGCCGTGCGGGGCGGCGCCTCCGCCTCGGGCCGAGGCGAAAACGATCACCATCTCCTCGGCTCCGTCACGCTGTATTAGCAGCTTTACTGCAGAGACATCTCTGCAACAGAAGTCATTTAAAAGCTGTGTTTTAAGGTTACCTATGATATAGATGCACGATCTAGGATGATTGTGATCTGTGGTGACCAGGAGCTTACCGCCAAGATTGGAGAGTCCTTGTATGCGGCCAGCCCTGACCCACGGCTCCTGGATCAAGGCAATGGCTGTGTGTTGTACCTCCAACCACTTACGAAGCTGAGCCGTCGCGGTCTGGCTGTGGTGGAGGTTGGCCTGGAGGACTTTAAAGGTCGACGAAAGGGACGCCATCGTTGGCCGAACCCTCTTCGTCTCCCTCCAGTCTGAGCCCGGCAAACAAATCGCCCTCGTCGAAGCCGTCCCCCTCCTGGGCCGAAGCCGGGGACAGGATGATGTCGTCCAGCTCCTCACCCGATGAAGGGACGACGTCCACGATGGCGGCAGCAGGGGCGGCCAACTCTGCTATAGCAGGTTTAGCCGCTGATGCTTCCGGGTTGCTTGATGGGGGAGTGGACTCCCCTGCTGGTGCTGGCGTCTCGCCGATGGATTCCGTGGCGGGGTCCCAATCCTGGGGGACGTCGGTGAACCTGCCGTTCCGACCCTGGAACTTCACGTACACCGTCCCCAATCCTATTGAGAGACGGCGTCCGGCCTTCATCAGGGTCGGGATTTGGTCCACAGGGACACCGGCCACCACGAACCATGCCGCAGCCTGTTTATCGGCATGCAGGAGTACCCACCTCTTTATATCGACCCAGGGGTTCTGGTAGCTGAGAGCGCGCCCAATATTGGTCGGCTCTCCGAAGACCTCCTGCTCGTCTGGGATCACGACTCCACATCGTGCTCGCTTCATAATCTCCGACTGGCTCTTGACAACTAGCGAGATGCTAGTTGGGAGAGAAAGGTCGGAGACAGTTTTCCTTAGCCAGGCTAAGGTGTGGTCATTGCCGCACCACAGTTTTAAAACACCCCCGGCGAACAGCGGCTTGGCGTTGAAGGTCGGCCCTGGAGTGTCTTGCTTGGGAGAGCAGGCCTCGAGTATAATCTGCTTCTGGGTAGCAGCGAGTACCTGGTCCGAAACGTCCTTGCTGAGGATCCCCGTGCGGTCGCAGGTGATCGCGACGTCAAGGGCAGCGCTGGCAGCTTGGGCGTAGGTTCGTTGTGCGACTCGTTTGGATTGATCAAGGCGCGGCCGCTTATGCTCTCCCCGAGGTGTTAAGGTCTCGTTGAGAGCTCGCTTGGCCGCGGCCTGATCCCTCCAACCGGGTCGCTGTATAATAATAATATTAATATAATAATATTTATTTATTTAAAAACAAAATGCGTCATAAACAAAGAATTGTGTTTGGAGCCTCCTTTTAGACAAACAATGCCTGTGTTAGGAGACTCCGCTCTTCCATATCTTAGATATATGTTACATAATAATATATTACAGCATATTGCTACTTTATAATTTAACCATCTGATTATTATGTATCATGTGGTAGGACGCGTGGTGTGCTTTATTTAGGTGTGGTGTAGTGTGAATTTATGTGATCTGATGTGGTGTGTAGTGTAGTGTGTGGTGGAGTGGTGTAGTGTGGTGTGAATGTGATGTGATATGTGGTGTGGTGTGTGGTGAAGTGTTACTTTGTGAGGTGTTGTGCAGAGTAGTTTAGAGTGTGTTGTGTATCGTTATATAGTGTGAGTATATTACTCATGATAAACTAGAAGGGCTTCCGTATCCTCGTAAGAAAGAGACTTAATCCAGTTTGTTACCATTTTTTTACAGTCGTAATTGTTTTTATTGTGTACATATATGTCTTTATTAATACTATTGTATATTTGAGCTGAGAGATGGTAAAATTGTCTGCTACCAAATCTGGTTTTACATCTGGGAACTACTGCAATTAAATCTCTTCTCCTTTTATGTTTCTCATTCACGTGATACGGGAGGGCTTTATGTTTTTTTAGAACCGTTTGGGTTATGTACAGTTTTCTGACTGAGAGTAGATCACTGATTTCATAAATGCTTTTAGTAGAGAATCTTTTACTTTTAAAATACATAACCTTTATAAGTGCACGTTGTGCACGTTCCACGTCCATAAATCTAGTTTTAGCTGCACCACCCCAAATGGGAATACAATACAGAAGGACAGACTGTGCAAGAGCAAAATAGATTTCATTTAGGAGGTTTCTAGGTCGCTTATCACTCCTAAACATCTTTGTAGGGGCCACGTGTCTTAGTGTTTTGAAGATCCAATTTAGCTTTCTAACCCTGGTAGTCACCTGCTCAATGTGAGGGTACCAGGTCAGAAACTGGTCAACCATCACGCCCAGGTATTTCGTCTTAGAGACTCTATTTAGGCATGAACAGTTACAGCGTATACTGTTTATGTCTCCGCATGTATGAACCCTCAAGTTGAGTTCTTCATTGGGCTGTGTCCGGGAACTAACACTTAAACATAAGTAGTTAGTCTTGGTGGTGTTTAATGTTAACAGGTTGTTTTTCAGCCATTCAGCTATGTTGGCAATCCCAACCTCTGCACTCAGTTTGACATCTTGCCAAGTGTTACCAGAAAAAACAACAGCAGTATCGTCGGCGTATGCCAATACCCTGGCATTTGTTAATTGAATATTGCACAAATCATTTATGTACAACAAAAACAGGGTAGGACCCAAAACACTACCCTGCGGTACACCATATGTTACTTCTGCTTCATCGCTCATGTATTGCCCTATTTTAACTCTTTGCAATCTGTTTGAGAGGTAATCCCTGAGCAAGCCGAGTGCAGTACCTCTTATTCCGGCTTTTTGTAATTTGTTCACAAGGATAGGGACATAAACGGTGTCAAAAGCTTTTTTGAGGTCTAGGAAAATGGATAGGCACTTGTTTCCCTTGTCAAGATGCTCTATAATATGAGAGGTTAATGCAGTTACAGCATCTTCGGTACTTACAGCCTGTCTGAAACCAAATTGTGAAGGGGATAATAAATTGAATTTGTTTAGGTATTTAGTGAGTCTAGAATTAATAATTTTTTCGAGAATTTTTGATATGGCTGGTAAGACCGAGATAGGTCTATAATTGTTGACATCGTCTCTGTCCCCTCCCTTGTGTACTGGGGTTATAATAGACTGCTTTAAGTGAGCTGTGTTTTGTTGGTACCTTCAGCTCCGTCTAGGACGCCGGTTGGCGGTTGACTGGGCGCTGGTCGGCTAGTGCCGGCCTCTGCCTGTGACCGCTTCCCGGCGGAGATGTTTAGCTGGCCGCTGGTCGGTTTGACGGACCTGGCGGCAGTAGCCTGTTTGTTACTGGAGCCTTTACCTTGCTTCCATCGTGTTTGGCGGCGCTCTTTTCTCGTGATCCTGTCCCTCTGGTCGCCTTGTAATGAGGCAGCCGGTGGACCTGAAGGGTCAGTGCAAGGGCAACGGGCTTGTTTATTGGCTTTACCCTTGCCCTTGCGTTTCTGCACTTGCCAGGCGCGTGAAAACGCGTCCTCAGTGCACCTAGCCGTCTCCGTTTGAACGTTGACGGCTTTCTGGTGAAGGGAGGCTAGAAGAGCCACAGGAGGTGGAGGAGGTTTAGTGAGAGACCCGGTGCCAGTATTACCCAGCGCCGGGGTCTGTGTGGAGAGGGTCAGACCGGCAGTGGTATTAATCGTCGCCGTCTTCGCCGCTGTATTAGAAGGGTCAGTACTGGTCCCAATCAGCGCCGACGTCCTTTGTTTAGGTTGGGACTTTTGTTTTTTGGTCTTAGCTGCGGTTTTCGCCACAGCCGGACCGACGCCCGCGCTGGTACCAACGGCGCTAGCCGCATGGCCACCAGGGGCGAGGGAAGTGCAAGCACCTCTCTTTGGAGTCTCATTGGCTTTTGCCTCCACTCCGCTGTTTTGGTTTTTTAATTGGCCTGTTTTGTCCATATTAAAAATTTATTTTAAAATTCGTCTCTCTGGCTCCCACCCTCCATGGAGCCCGCAACTGGGAACGTCTCACTGTAAAAAAGCTCGAACGTTAGGACTACCAGAGAGATATAGGGGCGCAAGGTTGGCTTACAGTGCGACATCGGGCGCTCGATCGGGCTGGCATAGGGGGTCCTAAGGGCCACCCCCCATGAACTGATCAACCCTCACTTACACCGTCAGCATGACCTTTACCTACCGCTTCGGCCGTCCGAGGACGACCTCAGCGGACCTCACGCACCTCGCCTGTGGACCTCTGACGGGACACTATGACCATTTCCCTACCCCTGGCTAATGGGTAGGGCCACCGTTTCGCTTGAAATCCAGACCAAAGGGGGCGTGTTGCCTTACGGGCACATTACAAACCAGAGCCGCTCGGCTCAACCCCCCAGGACTCCTTCATCCCCGCTCACGGCGCTCAACTGCGCAGGTCCTAGCGCAGGTAACTGCTTACTCCTACTCGCCATCAGCTGTCTTTAGTGACGGACGAGCCCGCCACCACCCAGTTACAGGGGGTCGCAGTTAGGAGTGGGAATTGTGGAGATGGAGGTGGAGGGAGTAGGGATGTAGGTAGGATGGGGTGGGGGAAGGATGAGATTTGGGGCAAGGGGGGGAATATGAAGGAGCAGATAGGGGTTAAGGGACTTTTGGGAAAGGATGTGCTGTGATGGCGCCTGGAGGTTTTTGTTACGTCTATTTCTTAAGGAATTAGACCAAGAAACGGGGTGGCAACCTCGGGAAGGTGCATCCTCCAGACTTGCCTTGAGGATCTACACGACTGTAGCGCTCTCCCTCAAGACCCCGCCACCTTACCTCCTCTGAAGGAGGCGGCATGGTAGGCCTGCATCTATACTACCAAGCAAAGCAAAGCAAAGCATGTCGTTGTGCAACCGTGAAAGCATAAAAACAGACCCCCCCCTCTGAGATACTCATTAGTATCTCAGTACTAAAAAACCTTCATCCAAATCGAATGTTTTGATTGATATGAGGGCTATTTACATTAAATTATGAGCTTCTACGAGCCGGGATACTTCAATGTACTTAGATAGTCAACCGATAGCTCCGTGTTGCGTGGTTATCATTTTACTACGTCATGAGCTGTTCTTACATAATTCCTGTTAATACGAAAAGAGAAGTGTCCAGTGACAGTTACTTTATAAACAAGTATATATACTATCGATTATTTACTAATAGTAAATCGAGTGGATTGCATGGCGTGCAGAGAGCGCGGCCACAAACCGCAGCGGGTAGTGGTACGCGTGAGAAACTAGTCGCTGCGTGCGCGCAGCCTGTACTCGAATGGTGATATGTTAGCGTTTCCTCATCTGTATTGTAAGCTGTTAGATTAAGAAAAGGTTTAAAAAAGACAGGAAAATAAAGGAAGGGTGTCGTAAAAGTCACTCATGAAGTAATTTCGATCGTATTTTCATCGAAATGGTTTTGAAATGGTACATTTAATTTAAAAATACACTGTTATATTGAAATGTTTTTATAAGTTATAAGACCTTTAAATTCAGGCAATGACAGCTAACATTAAATACTTAATTTATAGCATTAAATTCACTTTTATAACTTCTCCGAATCGTGCAAATGGACAAGTCGACAATTTCGTAAAATCGAAAAGTTGGAAAAATCATGACAATACAATAAGAGTTTCAATCTCAATAAGATACGAATGTTATTGTACGAAAACGATCAACATCTTATCTGAATGCAATCCTTAGGTATTGAAAAGTCACTCCTATATCGCGCAAATTGTAATTGAGGTGCCAAGAAAACACGAATTTGTACGATTTAATTTCACAATTGCGAAAATTGCCAACCCTGAAATAAAATAAAATTCGGTATTAAAATTTCACCTGTCGCCGTCTAAAGGGGTAATAAGTAGATAAGTGTGCATATGGTATCAGTTTCGGAACCTGTTCTCGATTTTGCATCAATGGGCGACTTCAGTGCGAAGAACTGCCTCGCCACTGATTTCGAACGTAAATTTCTTTTTACATTAAACACGTTATTAAAAAGCAATGTAAGCACAGAGTAGTTTCAGACAGAGCCGGCTCTTCAAACTTCATAATAGAAAGGGAATAAAATAGTTGAGACGATGAGACTTTTTTGGGATATAAATCCCAAAAACGTCTTTACAAATTTATGCCCTTTCTGATCTGTTCTAACTCTGATGAAACTTTATCCTGAAATCTATAATCCTGAATGAGCCAGTGACATGACTTAGTTATAATCTATTTATATTTATACTAATAATTTGATAGCTCAACTCTTAAGAGTTTATTGTATTTTTAACATCACGCTACGATCTTAGCCGAGCAAAAAAAAAGACTGAAGGACGCTAAGTGAAAACGAAAACAGCGCTGCAAGCAAAACAAAGCGACGCGGTGGTTCGGAAAACATGAAATGGACAAAGTCGCGGGCAGAGCTAGTAAAAAAAAAAAAAAATTCTTCTTTAACTACAAAATTTGCAGTGCTCCTCGAAATAAAAGCGCAGTATCTGTGTTACCTTACTCTGATGCCCCGGGGACCATCTCATTTGATCTGGAGCGCGTCTTGTACTTTTTGCAGAGCTTCGTGCAAGTTTCGGCAGTCACTTATAGCGCGGGTCGGGCCGGCATCCCGACGAAGATGTACGGTGTGTTGAAGTGATCTGCCATTTTGTTTTAAATAAAGATAATACATTTATTTCACCCAGGTTAAGGCAGACAATATTCACACAAAACAGAAAAAAATCACACAAAGAAGAACATAGTGTTAGGGGGCTTAAATGTAGATGGAAACTTTGGAAGAGTTGATCAGATTTTGAAGAGTGACTTCTGAAAACAGGATACCACCTCTTTCTCGAAGGGAAACGTTTAATTAATTACCTGTGAAATTTCAGATATATCGCGAGCATATGAAAGCTGAAATTTATATATGCATATGAAAGCACAGAGCTCTTGCTGTGAGAAGCAATATGCTTGTTCGCAGGTTTGCGTGTTGTAGTATGAAGGTTAAAATTACGTTGTTTAAGGCTTACTACCGGACCTTCTACACTAGCAGACTGTGGGCCAGCTATACGCGGAAAACTATGGACACCCTGAGGGTGCAATACAATAACAGCTTCAGAATGCTCTTGGGGGCTGCCGCGTATTTGTAGTGCCTCTGGCATGTTCGCTCAGGCGCGTGTTCATGACTTCAATGCTATGGTGAGGAGAAAAACAGCGTCGCTATTGGAGAGAACGCGGTCAAGTTCTAATAGCATTTTGAAGATGTAAGTGGACAAATTTAACTCACCGATAAAGAATAATTTCATGCAGGTGTTGGTCAGGCAGGAGTGATTCATTTCATGCGGTCAGTGTATCATATAAATATTGTTTTTCTGTGAGCTTGTATTTAATTGTAACACACTAACATAGCTTTTACGTATTTTATTGCACCTAACCAACTAACATAATATGGATCGTTGTTGTCTAATCGAATAAATACATTGAATTTAATTTAATTGCTTTGGCTTTTTCTCCAAAGTTAAAGAACCAAGATAAGGAGGACTGAGGCAATGAGACGGTACGGAAAGTAATTTAAATCACATCATCTTGAAACCTACTGACATACAGACAGTGTCTGCCACATCCAGCACTACAGTTCCGTGTCACCGCCACCTACATTATACACTTTGCAATTTTGTGGTGCACGTAATTGCATAGCGTTTTCGACTCAAATTTTTATGTTAAGTAGTTAATGTTTTCTTAAAATAATGAGTAGTTCGTCGTAATTGGACGGTGGCGCGGGCGCAGGGAAAATCGCTTGATTTTTATCTCGGGTCTTACGCTTTGGTATGTGGGATCCTTAAGTACTGCTATAAGTCGTTTTTCCGGAAATAAGTAGTGCAGTACTTACCAAATTATTTGGTTATATACTGAAATGGTATCTCTTTCTAGGAAAAGTTTAAACCTGTGTGGTTGGGATCGAAGATCTGTCATTGAAATGGCAGTGTTGTAGCTTTTCCGAACGTATACAATCAGACATACTGAGTTTTCATAGAGGAAAACCCTTAATCATCATCACAGTTAAAATCAAAATATCAGCGCTGTGAACCTTATTTTTAAGTTGCGCAGCATTATGCTGAGATAGGGGCCTTTAAGCCTCGTACAGGACTTTGTTTTTATTTGCAATTTACTTTTATTATCTATTTTTATGAATTATTATAATTTAGTTTTTGATACTGGGTATCGCACTACGTACTGCATAACATACGTTTTTTTTTTAAACGTTGCCCCCACACTAGGAATTACTCCTGTATCGTGGGTGCGTTCACATACATGAAAACTCACATATACAAGACACCCAGACCCGGAACAACTATTTGTAGGTCATTCAAATATTTGCTCCGTGCGGGAATCGAACCCGCGACACGCAGCACAGCAGCTGATCGCTCAACCACTGCGCCAACCGTGCCGTATTCCTGTGCGAGTCCTAATAAATACTTATTTTTTTCTTTCTTTCTTAATTCTTTTCAGCAGAAGTCGATGACAAGTTAGCATGTCAATGATTTCAATCGATAAAATTAGTGATCGTTTTTTTGCAGCTTATTGTGTTCATAATCATAATCATTTATTTGCAATATGTATTGGTACAGTGTTGGTCTTAAAGTTAGCTATTAAGTTGCCTAATACATAGTCAGAGATTTGACATGCAAAACATTATCGATAATCAATACATTTAATATATAATATTTATGTCCAATGGCATGGCATGCTTTAAATGCTAGTTTATTATTGATTAATTTTACCATACATACATTCAATATTAATAATCGTCACATTAATTTAAAACAGATTTTTAATTTTCATTTAGAAATTCATTAATAGTATAAAATCGTTTTTCCAGCAGCCATAATTATAACTTTATAAAAAATAAATTATTGGGTAACTCTTTAAAGTTCTTTGGTAATTTGTTATATATAAGTTCACTCATACGATAACAGTTCTTTTTATACAGAGAAGTCCTTGGTGCCCTAGGCAGAACTATTCTATCCGGATCTCTAACTTTTCGAGGGCAACGGTCTTGAGCCTTTTTAAACAAGTCAAAGTGCTGTCGGACGAACTTCGCACATTCTAAAATATACATACTGGGTAATGTAAGGAGTTTTAATTTAAAAAACAATGGTTTACAAGATTCCCATGGTGGAATGCCACAAATGGCTCGAATGCATTTTTTTGTACCCTAAAGGCTTTATCTGCGTCTGTTGAGTTACCCCATAGTATAATGCCGTATTGTAGAGTCGACGCAACGCAGCTATTATTGTTCCACAAATAACGAATTTATTGTTTTGGAATAACATTCGATTATTGTCGCTTGAGAAATCTTAGCGACCGCTTTTAAATATGTGCCTACCTACTTAGTTATAAACTTGTAAGACGAAGGAGACTAGTCTCCACGACACAGGGAATCCTAGTAAGGAGGCTGGTAGTTATTCTCTTGAACAATATTTAGAGGGTGGCAAGGACATTGACGCACATCCTGTTAGCATGGGTGCAGTATTTGGTTTTGAATATTCCTGCGTTGAAATTCTTCGTCAGGTATTTTTAAAAAAAAGCTGATTATTACACTTTTTTTATGAAATAACCGATATTTTGGGAACCGACGAAAATGTATACCCCTAGCGTATACATTTTTCGTCGGTTCCAGGTCTAGAATCATATATAGTCGAAAAAACACAATGTTGGATTTCAAGTCTCGGCACGTTACTACGTACGAGTAGAGCGTTGAAAATGCAGTGTGCGATTCAAATCCGCCGCGATATTTTTACGTCTCTCCGAACGTGGGCTTACAGTTCGCGCATCCTTACCATGTTTTTTATTTTTTATAAATTAATAATAAACAACAATTCGAACAATACTAACAACTTCTTGCAGGTCTTTACCTAAATTACTCGCAATCAAATAATAATACGTTTTGGGATTTTTTTCCGCCCAATAGGTATCTATATAATCAGCCATCGTTTTATCAGACAAAAACCACTTGGTCGACCTTAATGTATTTCTTGTGATATTTAAACGAGTAATTAATAAAGCAAATTAATCTCCTTAATCGAGTCGACAAAGTCGATTCGGACAGCCTTGTCCGATTACAGACTGAACTGGAATGCGATTGAGCTTTTTTTTTTTCAATTAGCACTGTCCGTTGGCAAATTCGAAACTTTTTAAGATGGCGTTTGTTTTATCGAAATATTATTACAGTATGTTTAATATTGGATTTGATGGTGTGATTTGATGTTTAAATTTAACTTAAATTACTCGTAGAAACGGCTACATAAATTGTAGATGTTTTGTATTAAATAAGATTAATGGCTATACGATTTGGGAACATGTGTAATAAGTAGGCATATCCTAGGTTGCATATAGCTTTAATTTTAAAAAAAAGAGTGGTGTTGGGGGACCCCATCAGTTCCTTAGTTGAAGTTCCTTACGGTTTTTCTTCGACTCGAATAATTTGAAGCCGACATTTTGGACTTTCATTTTGACCTCACTATCAGCTTTAGCGCCCTCTAAAACAATGAAAACTATCTCTCTCTCTCTCTATAATATAAAATAAAAAACTCGCATGGAGGGGGCGAAACGCTTCTACGGTACGCAACCATTTCTCAAAAAAAAAAAAAACTACCGCAAGCTCCGATAAAGAACGTCTTCTAAAAATTTATTACTTCTGAATTATTTATATCTTTTCACAATGAATGAAAATAATAGCCTCAGGCACAGCTCATAAATAATGCCTACTTAAAACTTTTGATCTAAATATTGTTGCACAGACTACATCTACCTACGTAGGTACCAACCCACATTTATTATGTGTTACTCATTATTATAATTATCAACGTCCTCCCATGAACTTACAAGTAAATCATTGACTTCTCTTTTATCTGATTTATGTAGCATATTACGTAAGTAAAAGATGTTTTTCAAAAGACACTTTTGTAATATTTATTTTAACTTCAGACCAAAAATGTTATGTTTTTTTTATATGTCATCCATCTTCAGCCTATTCTCGTATGCAGAGTTTCAGCTCAATAAGTTAACTGAAAGACGGATAAAAACAATTAACAGTTTTTGACGCCTTCGAACTTTACAAGTAATACACAAGCTACACACGCATGACGTGTTGGCTCCTTTAACTCCCGCTATAATCAAAAAGCCACAAAACGTAAAAATAAATCCACAGCAAGCGTTTTTCGAGGAGTGTCAAAACATCAAAGGAAATGCCCTTTCCGTGTTTCGTTTTAATTCGAGGGGCAATAACTATCGCCTCGGATAATTGCAAGCCATCAAAAATACCGTACGCACACTCATTTCCTTAATTTTTCAAGTAATTTGCACTTACACAAAAGTGTCGATTAAGTAATTTAATATTCAATTATGCTGATTTTTATAATAATAAAAATGGTTCGTAATTTACGTGTCAGGTGTCAATCATTGGTCGAAATATATTCAGGTTTGATGTAAATTATCTGGTTTTACGTGGGAAGTAAGTACTTGAATATTTAAATATTTATCATCACCATCTTCTTTGTCAATTAACGAGTGAATTTTAAACTTTTACTTGCACTTTTGCGGCTTAATTTGTAGAAAATCTCAAAGATGAAATACAAACCAAAAGGATAAGTAGTTATGAGCTTCGATTACCAGGATATTTTGAGAATATCAAGCTATATTAATAACATAGCCTTATTATTATATACTATAAGCTAAACCATTTACGAACTTTCTATACCAAAACGTCCGTATTTTAAGGACTCATTCTTTCAATTCTTAGAGGTAATTTAAATGGCCAATACACAAACAACTATAAATAAGAAAGTGACATTACTTTGGGATGCAGCACATAGCACATCATTGCGTCATGAAGGACACCAGCAGAATTTCAATAATATTATAATTGATAGATTTAAATACGAATGCGTAAGCAATCGTCATCATCGCAAAAATCATCGGTTTTCCTCCATGAGTAGGTCCCTATGTTATATTACTGTCGGTAGTTATCGTATGGGCATTTTTTTTTAACCTAACTTTTTTTTTCAACTTTCCGTACGTGCTTTTATTAAAAAGTGCCTGTCCAGAGTATTTTGGATAAGGTTGTCGTGACGTCCAATTTTTTTTTTTCGGTCAAATTTTTTAATTTTATGTACTTACGAAGTATATACAAATGATTTTCAATAAAACTTCTGAATTTACTGAATTTCAGCATTGCAATATTTTTAATGCACGGACGTGACAGCTAGAATACCGTGCATTACAAATAATGCACGGACGTTTAATGAAAATTTTCGTTATATCCATAGACAATAAACACATTTTTATGAACTTATTATTGTTTTTCTTTCATATCATTGTCATATATGTCATAAATGTCATTTTTACCGCTAAAACCTACAACATCTTCATCATCTTTTCGTTGGTAAACATCATTCGAATTTTTCGTTGGTTGTTGTTATAGTTTTGAAGTGAAAATGCTTCACAAGTTACAACCGAGTGCATTCCATGCAAAAAACCATTTTGCTTACAATGTTATAACGAATCTCACTAATTGCCAGAGGATTTTATTCAAATAATAATGGTTTTCAATAAGCCAGTTCATGTACCCAACCAATAAAAAAAAATTCGCGGGACGTTGGTGTTTTATTATTCCCAATTCACTGCTCATACGTCTGCAAAATATTAAAGACGTAGCTCGCACGTCCAGTCTACAAAACCCCATTCAAAAAGAATAGGCTCATTGCATTATAAATAAAGCACGGACGTCACAGCAGCAGCCAAAAATGCATTATATATAATGCACGGACAGGCAACGTGTATATAAAGTCAAACATAAAGTCAAAGCATTTATTTCAATCAGGCACATTAAAGGCACTTTTGTATGTAAAAAATGATAACAAAATGGTTTTATTGATTCTAGTTGTCCCTTGCAAAAGGTAGTTTCGTATGGAGTAGAATGGGCAAGAACTTCATGGTTACTGTTTTGAAAAAAAAAAGTACATTTAATATACTATATTTTAACTAATTGGCATGGAAAAGAAATAATCTTTTTGACGCTTTCGTGATCTTTTTAGTACACCGGTGGTCACTGCCCTTTCGTTCACATAACCTCCTAATCTTCACTTAAGACATCCACCGGCAGTAGTACGTCGACAACTGTCAAAAAATCAGGGCTATGAATAGAGCTCCTTTCCATTCCGAGAAGCAGAAACCCAACACTTCTATTCATAGTGAAGACCACCGTGGTGTGGAATAAAAACTTTTTGCAGCGTACCGAAGAGAATAGAACCCAATTTATTTCCATGACATCATTGATTTCAAAATTACCTACTGTTTAATAACGGCCAGTTTTTGTTCTTTATTTAACTGTAACATATGTAGTCAGTTTGATGGATTGGCGACTAACGCCCCAAGCTAAACGTGAGCTTAGACACGTGAATTGGGCGAAATTCTTTATGTTATTCACTTAAACCGTAAAATAATCCCTTCCTTTGAAGTATTCCTTTGTTTCAAAATAATCTTGGCCAAACTTTTCTTAGGCAAATTTATAGTGATCTTGTTGAACGACTGGTAAAGGGGATAGTGGTCAATTTGCTCTGGGAATAGATAGTTAGTGATAATGTACGCCCATCCCTAAATCGGATGTTCGGCTAATCACGTTGGTTTTGTTTTACGATCGGTCGTGAACCGTGGCGACTAAAGGCTCCCAAAAAACAGGCGCGACGCGACACAAATGCACCGCTCGTCGCGCGACACGCGGTTCCTTTACGTCGCGTCGTGCCAGTGTGAACGAGCCTTAATCGCTTTGTGAATGTGGTGGAGGAGGCGATAGACTGTGGTGTGTCTTAGTATATGTGTGTGATTATTTTTAAGGTGGTATCTTATAGAAAGAAAATACTTTAAGCAGATAAGAAAGTGTAAAGTGCGATGTAATAAATTAGCAGGGAAGTGTGCAGCAAAAAATGCCAGATAACTTGTGCTTGACGCTCGTTCCAACTGGACCTGAAGAAGGAAATATGTTTACGGAAAAAAGAACCCAAAAAAAAACATAATACTGACAGAGGACGCACAACATAAACCGTTGTCTAGAAGCATGAAATCTTGCAGAAGAGTTCCTTTTATAATGAAAGTGAGCTCTGAGGAAGGACTTTTGGAAATTCTTCGCCTAAAGGGGTATAAGTTTTAATGGAAGTGCGTCATTTTTTTCGATAGGAAATCTCATCGGGCACGGCTCGTTATAAGAAAATAGAAGTTTAACTTTAGAACTCCATGAGAAGCTCTGATGTTTTGATCACTTACAAACCCTACCCTCCAAAAATTCTATCGAACTGCTAAGCCTTACCAAACTATGTTGAAGTCGGCTTTCAGACTAACTGGATGCACCTGGATACCAGTACTTTACATGGAGCGACTGCCTACCTGACCAACTCAATCCAGTCCAGTTACAGTTACAGTCCCAATCCAGTTACAGTTACAGTAATATGTGTAAAATTTGTGATGTTCATGAGAGCAAACAAATAAATGAATAAAACGATAGCCCTTGGTAAGACTGGTTGACAGACTTTCAGGCTGCTGACGTCACATTACGACCTGTCAAAGATCCATCCATCCACAGAACAACCGTGGCCAGCGTAGCTTAGATACCTCTCTTAAGAAATCCCAATTCAAACTTAAAGTTATGTAATACTAAAACAATATCGCATTACGTTTCAAACTACAGGCCCTAGTACATAAACCACTAAGTATGCTTATGAAACCCTAAGATACCAAAATTGTCAGCATCGAGAGTTGATGTCGAAAAGGAAACAAGACTTCGTGGTCGACTGCTTCAGACTGATCGAGGTGCTTAGTTTACCTGGTGACCATAAAAAGTTGGGAAAGAAGGTTCACTTAGACTGGTAAAACATCCGGGCTGAGAATTGAACCTTGCTGTAATCCTTGCTAAGACAGGTGTTTAAGTAAGTATCGGTTAAGCACACCTTCCAAATTGTGTCAAAATTAACTTCAAAAATTGCCCGCTTGGCGGCGTCAGATCACCGGCTTACCTGGCCTAAGTAGTCAATGTCCATTACCAACTAAGGGCGAACTTACCAATGAAATTGAACGCGTTCAGCACATCTAAAAAGCGTTCAAGAGCTGTCAGTATCAAAATTGTTATGGAATATTGGCACTGACAACTCTTGAACTGTGTTTAAAAGTGCTGATCGCGTTCAGTTTCACTGGTGAAATTCGTGCCCTGAAGGCATTCAGCGACAGTGGGGTTTTCGGTTGCCACATATATGTTTGTTTCTGACTTGAGACAACAAATTAAACAGACCTATGCAGTTAACTGGATTAACGAAAACCTCACGGACAGTCCTGCCTCAGGACAGGACAGTGACAAAAAGGTTTTCGGTTGACACATTTCAAATGCTAATTTTTTATCTGTGTTTACAACAAAGTAAACAAATAAAAATAAAAAGTTAACTGTGACTAACGAAAACCTCGCGGACTCTGTCTTAGGACTATAATGTAATGAAAAAAAAAAAAAAAAAAAAAAACTATAAAAATAATGTCCGCGAGGCGAATTAGGTTTTCGGTTGACTCATTTTTATCAAACTTACTATTGATTGAAAAGCTGATTTCAAAAGCTTATATAACTTTTTATTTAAATTATTCTCAACTAAGTAAGGTTTGATTTTTTTAATATTTTGGGTCAAATTGAATTGGCTAGCGAAACTCCGTAGACTTATTGATATCTAAACATGATCGAAAAAAAAAAACAAAAATTTGGGATCATCTGAAATATTTCTCAGTATCAAAAATCTGTTCTCTAAAACAAACCACAATTTGTTTTGTCCCTGTATATTGTGCGTCTTATTTGTGTCGATATTTAGTTCTTTCTTCCTTTATTATCTGTCATCCCAATAATGGTTAAATAAACGGGATTAAAATTTAATTCTACTTTGTAAAGTTGTTAGCCTTCTGCCCCTTCCCACCACTTAAATTCAGCTCGTTATCGGTTCATAGTTCGGTGAATAATAATTGCGATAGTTACAACTTTGCCACACCGACCTACCTAACGAGTAAATGACGGACTTGAGACTTGTAACTACATCATTCTTACATTATTAGAGCTACGGAGGGGTTAGGCTTGATTTATTGGTCTAGGCTTGTGTTCTTTGATGATTTATATTATGCTGTTTGTGGGGAGTTGTGCTTCTATGTTGCTTATCGCGGAAGACGGTGTCGGAGATCGCGAGACGAGCTAGTCAAACCCACAGTCCACACTTACTTCATGGTGCAAGAACTCTAGTCTGAGACAACTGAAAGCCGTCGGAAGCCATTCTCCAGGAATAGAACTGCATCTAAATTTTTGTTCTCCAGTGACGCATACTCTAAAGATTGAAGCACGTAAGCCATGGACAATAGGGAAAAGCTAGTTGAGAGTTGAGGCGAGAAATGCTAACGATAAGAATGAATAGTGCCTCTTTGCGTCTTCCTTAAGTAAACCATTGAGACAGACAGTACTTCAGATAGTATATTGCTTTTCAAGTAGTTGAATTCATGAGAAGGAATCGAGATTCATAAAATAATTTAAAATCGAATGATTCCTTTGGTGTAGGTAATGGTTTTGTAACGTCAATACTCTTGTATCCATTAACATACATACATAACAGATAACATCACGCCTGTAATCCCAGAGGGGTTAGGCAGAGGTGTACCTATAGTACACCCACATTTCGCCAGTTATGTTTAAGTCCCATGTAATAGGGGGCGAGCCTATTGGCATCTACCAGGCACAAATCCAGACTCCGGGCTGCTACTGAGAAATTCCAGATAGAAAAACCCAATACACACGTTGCCCGACCTGGGAATCGAATCCAGGACCTCATGCTCAGCAGTAGCTCTTGTGACCACTGGATCAATTTCTGCAAATAAATGATACTTCTTCTTATTCTGTCCGGTTCTTTTAAAAGTAGTTCTGACAATCCAAAAGTTTAAGTAGCCTATGACCAGCAATTGACTGCTTTGGGCTGATGATGATGATGCAAGCTGCTTAAGATACCTTCTTTTTGGAAACAAGTTTTAGAAAATTTAGAAAATTGCAAATTTTTTAGAAAATAGTATAAATCGTCACGTAACGAAAAAGGTTTATGCCCCTCCAATGAATGCACCTTTTTTGTTTTTATTGCAGCCATCTAGTTTATAATAAAAACGAATACTTTTGACACTTCCTACTTGAGACCATAATAATATGGCTCTGTTCTAATACCTACATGGTCGAATATGAAGTTGCCGTTTAACAATACTGGTTATTTGAAACTGTTAGCAATACATTCTAAATTCAAATGAATTTTATTTAAATAATATGGATTTCTTTTTTAAATTTCAGTCATTTGTTTATTGATTAGTGTTTTGTTTACACTACATTTGTATCTTTCTCGTCAATATGGACAAGATAAAAATACGATTAGTTATGGAATACGAGTTCCGTCGCGGTAGCAATGCCGCATAAACGGCTCGCAACATTATTTACGGTGTATGGGGTGAACACTAAAAACGAACGCACGACTCGTTATTGGTTAATCGCTCGTCCCCGCTGCTCCTACACCACAACGCTCGATCTCATACGGCACAATACACCGTCTCTAAGCTAAAAGAGCTAGGTTTGGAAGTTTTACGTCATCCACTTTACTCACCAGACCTTGCGCCGACAGACTTTTTCTAAAATTTGGACAACTTCTTGGCAGTGAAGTGAAGCTAACTCCTTCAAGAAGGGCATTGAAAACTTACCACTGCGCTGGCAGAGATGCATTGATAGCATGGGTGCATATTTTAATTGATAGAAATAAAACATATATATAAAAAATACTAATTTCTGCATACGAAACGGCAACTTCATTATTATACAGTCACAGGAACTTCGTTCCAACCTGGTGTCCCATGACACCTCGCGACTGTTTTATAAAGTTTTAAAGCTTTTCCAGTCCATCACACAGTCATTGCCTCTAATTACCCAAACGGGGTCTTCAACCACTATAAATACACCGTCACGTGGTACTAACTGTTGTCCGTAAGACGGTGCGTGTGTTAGCGAACCAGCCTATAGAAATTGGTCAACGTATTCATGGCAGTTGCCAATTGGCATCAGGCCGACTGTTTCTTAGAAATGGACTTCGTGACGTCATCTTTATTGCCAAGTATGGTGTTTTTATTGCCAAAAGTTGACCTATTGTTGTGTGACCTATGTAGACTTGGATTTATTTGCGGAAATTGGTGCTATTTATGTTCTAGTTAAATACGAGTAGCTGCTTATGGAATGTATTTATGAAGTTCTTTTAACTGAACAGACAGCTGTGCTGCTGCGGAGTTTGTTGCGCCACTTCTTCTTCCCAGCTAAAGCACTAGGAAGTGGTGAAGGGCGGGCGTGCCGGGAAACTGTCTTATGTCATTTTGACGTTCAAAGAGTGCTGATTCTCAGCTTAGTTTGAATAAATGATTTTTAATTTGATTTTCATTTGATTTGGATTAGAGATTTATTTTTGGACACTGTGATTAGTACTTAGCTTGCAACTTTCTTGTGCCATTTGCTTGTCTAATGTATAGGAATATCGTATTATGTGTTTCATAATCATGTATTTGTCAGAATATGGTAATTACATAATATGGTCTTAAGATTATTCAATAGTATCGTCAAATTCTGCCGCAATGTTATAGGACATAGATCCATAGGTTAGTATTTACATTGTTGATTGCATAATAACGTTACCATTAAAAAAAAATAACTTAGACACTACAATATATTTAGGATGTCAAAGCATAAAATTTAATGTCAGAGTATCAAAGAGTAAGATGTCAAAGTATTATTCAAATAAGAAGGTTAAGGTGTGCAAAAGACAATAAAAACAAGAGAGAGAGGGAGATTATGTCTGCGAAAATATGCAGATACAACAATTTGTCTTGCAATCGAGCTTAGCATCAAGGAGTTTTACAAGCCCCCTTGAACTTTTATACGAACATAAAATAAAGTTTTATTGCTCAAGGTGAGTAAGACATCAGTGGTTACAAAGTACAAACGCATTCATTCTTTTTCCTGACAAACCTTCAAAATATATTCCTGTTTATTAAATTATGCATCAATGAATAGACCACAAAGTAGCACCTACTGTATTGTTGAGTTGATTTTAAATTTAAAGTATCGATTCTGACTTCGAATTACCTAACCACAAACCAATAGGTGTTATACAGTTATCACTAATACATAAACAATAACAAATCGTTATAAATAATTTACGTGTCAATGACCGTCTAATAATTAATCACTAGATACTATAGTTAATCACCGGTGTTGCGTTAATAATTCATTATATCACCAGTAAAAACTCAATTTAAGAACGGCATGGGATCGTTTATCAAAGTGTTTTCATACGCCCTTATGAACTTATTGATTTTATGTTTGATGTGTTTTTGTTTTTGTCCGATTGATCGATTTGACCTCGATAGTTTAGGTTAGATAAAAGTTTATGTTGAGGAAAATACTTAGCATGTTTAAGGATTGACCCACAATAAGTACATCTGTCACGGAATACGGAATCGCCTTTTTTCATGCTCTATCTTTCTCGCTATAAGAAATGACAATCCTAGGTCAACCCTAAGGGAATCATCACCATTTACAGTTTGAGTCTTCATAAAGGTCCACATATCGTAAAGAGGCAAACTATGCTTAATTTTATTGAGGTTCGTTTTTGACGATTTTTGTTTTTCGACGGAGAAAATCCATAAAAAGGTTTCCACGGTTACTCTTTAAAACTGGATACCTCGATATTATACAGAATTCAGTAAACTTGACTAACTCTCAACTACTAAGGGCGGATTTCACCGATGAGATTGAACGCCATCAGCACATAAACTACGTTTAACAGCTATCAGTGTCATTATTTTTTTGGAATATTGACATTGATAGCTCTTGAACGCATTTAAGATGTGCTGAACGCTTGAAAAACTGTATTCTCTTCTAAGCAAGCTCACATATTCACGACGCGACATACATTGCTTCATAATTGAAAAAAAAAATTGAAATGTCTCGACCCGGGAACCGATTGGCGGCAACTCCGTTCTTAATAGCCTTTACTTTATGTATGCAAATAAGTGTTTCACGATACTAGATAATTATAGCTTTCACATACTAGTATCTAAGTTGTAACACCCGTAGTTTCTACACACGATACGATAACAAAATTATTAAGTCCTTCTGGCTTAGTACGATAAAAAACACCAGTTTTGAAAGAAATTAAATACATACGATGCGGTATTTGGCAAAAAAACAACTCAAAGCATTTATACTTCAGTAAATCTACGGCACCACATGTGACTGTTCCTAAATTACCCTAGACTGATAACATTTTCGTATTTCCTAATTATGTTAATATAAGTATTTTGTTCGGTTCCCTTTGTATTTAAAAACACTTTCGCAACTACTCGGTCGGTCAGAGAGTTGAAGCTGGTTGCCCGGTCCAAATCGTAGGTCCAAACAGACGAGAAATCGTCATGTCACTAAAATCACGGTTTCACTGTTTACATAACTTCAGGGATGCGACTGATCAGGGAACTGTAGGAGTGTAGGCCGTTCGTTACTATAAATTACAAGCAAAGCCCAACGGATATCTGTCATGACCGACCAAACGGCGTTGACAGTTCCAGCTGAATTATTCCAGAAATGACCACCAAAAGCATAGCAGGATGAGATACGGAAGAAGAGTCGGACGAGTTTGACGATCGATCTTTACAGAAGGATACTGGAAAGCTTCCATTTTTAGAACCTGATACGATGCTGAAGCTGCCTTTACAGGTAGTCCAAAGCCCGAAGGTCTGTCAACAAGTCTTACCAAGGGGTATCGATTTACGTCGTTACCCCGTAAAGGTTCATGCGCACACGTCAGTCACGTCGACGTCAAGTCGCTGATCAGTCACGTCAATAGATGTAATGACGTAGAAATTGTACACAGTATCACGTCACTACCGACGCGTCTCAGTAGACGTCGTCGCGTCACCGGCAAATCTAAACTTGTATTGCTACGAACAAAAGAAAAACGAAAAAATGATTGAGGAGCGTTACTATGACTGACTGACTGACTCTCTGTTCACACACGTCCCTGAAATTGACGTGCCTGATCGGCGACTTGACGTTGACTTGACTGACGTGTGTGCATGAACATTTACTGGGTTGTGGAGGTCAGGTATGACGCCGCTTTATGTAAAGTACTGTTATTCAGCTGCATCCTGCTAGGTGGAATGGATGGAAGTCGAATCTAACAAAGTTGTAACCACGGAATAGAAAAACAAGTGGAAGTGCCCACGCAGCTATCACGCGCGTGTCAGAATTACGTTGTTATAACACTTTATTTTGTATGAACAACAAATTCAACTTTGACGAAAAGCTAATTTGTTGTTCATTGAAAATTAAGACTTACTACAACTTTCGAAATTTGGTATTAATTTACATATTTTCCGCATAAATGTGACACACGCGGGTTAACTGACGGGCACTTCCACTTGTTTCTTTCTATTCCGTGGTTGTAACTGAAAGACCAATAGAAAGAAGCCAGGTGCTTCAGGGACATTAACAACTTTTTTGGCGATTCAAAAGTTCGTTTTGGCTCAAACACGAGAGGAGTTCCCTCACTGTAGTATAAAGAATTTAATTCTGAGTTTATGACTAATCATAAATACTAAAGAAAGTGACGCAATTACATTTAAGATTATCAAAACTGTCATTTGTGTCAACATATATCACTCTATTACATTCAATTTAGGCTTTTTGATTAATGTAAATAAATCGCGAAATACGTTTGTCTTACTTATGTTTTTTTCGTTCATAATCGTAGTTTTTTTGGTAGAATATTTATTTAACACTTTAAGCACACAAATGTGCAGAGGCGGACTTAATGCCATAGTCATGTTCCACCAGTCAACCTTTGGATGATGCAGAGACAAAACAGTGGTAGGTTAATATTTATCTTGACTTTTCGTCTAACCATGTTCATAGGGTTTATTTTATCAGGGATTTGTCCAGCTGCACTCTGTATTGCATACTTCTATACCATTTTATCATTCCTAAAGATCCTAATGAGATCCCAAATACCCAGTTTTGTGTCCCCTCCTAAACCTGTACTGGCCTCAGATGGATCTTTTTCCAATATTACCGTTAGTACCAGACATAATAACAGCATCCGAACACACAAAAAACAACAATACAAAACAAAAAATCTTTAAACACTTGGAAAGCCCCAGCATCTATTTCGACAGCAAAGTATTAGTTTACGCCACAGTTTTAAAACGAGCGAAGTCGCCGACTTTTCTAGTCTCGTTGGGTCAATGACCTGGAAATGGAAAAAGAACTATTTGGCATCCGTTTGAGCCGATGTTACGTGACGTTTCTTTCATGTTGTTTTTAGGGTTACGTTGAGAAAGTTTGTGTTTTCATGAAAGCAGCTGTTATTAAATGACAATCCAATGTCACTTATGATAACTGACAAGACATTATATCTTAAAATTTAAATCTTCCATTGTTGTGTGCAATCATAATCAATTTACTACTTTTTGCTACATAGATCGTAAGTTATGAAAGTCATTCTCTATGTGGTCAGGTAAATAGCAAAATGAAATCAAAGAAAATATAAATTAATGTAGGTTCCAAAGAAGGATTCCGTGTTAATACACAATTCCAAATATGACTTCTTGTTTATAATAACTTTTTATAGAAACTCATTTATGGTATGTAGCCAGCAGTAGCGTAGCGTGCCTTGGCGGGGCCCCGTATAAAAATTTGTTTGGGGGCCCCTAAGAAGGCAAACTGATTTATTAAATCATTTATAGCTGATGATGACTTTAGTTTTTCTAAAGTTTTTGCCTCTATGTACAATAGTGACCGGTCTGACAGGCGTTCATGTCGGGGGCCCCCGTGGCCCGGGGCGGGCGTATATTTGATACGGCAGAAACGGCGGTAGCCAGTGTATCCTACATTGGCTACATTCAATAAATGAGTTTTAATACCAGGAATGGCTGCAATATTCTTAAGGTTATTCACTACGGAACTCATGATTCAGCGGACAGCTCACACTTATCCATTTATTTTTACGCTAAAACTAGATGTTGGATGATGATTCTTTGAGAATGTTGGCAGCCTGATTGATCGTAGACATTTTGAAATAAAATATTCTTAATGTATCTACCGTTTTATGAATGAAAACTATCAACGATTTAGTTTAAAAGAAAACTATTTATCTGTGCCTAGAAATCTGAGAAGTTAGGTCAAACGCGTTTGGGTGGGTGTTTGCATGCCACATTATTTTTTTGTGTAATGATTACAAAAGTTTTGAGTTGCAAAAAATACATTTTCTTTGAAAAACTTCTGGACTGTTACTTTTAAATAATTGGGTTTAACAGTAAAAAGCAGTTAGAATAGAATTTGTTATTTATTTAATGTTAAAGGGGATTCGGCTAAGTAAGAACAGCCACACGTGGCGATCATTCACGTTAAGTTACGCTTTCCGCGGTTGGTCCGTGATGGGTGACAGATGGTTACCCATCACGGACCAACCGCGGAGAACCCTCCGTGCTTCGGAAAGCACGATAATCCTCGGTTCCTATAAACAAAAACGAATCGATTTCCTTACGAATGGTAGCAAGTTTTTTGCCACACTAAGCATAGGCATTCGTGAACTTATTTTACCTGTGATAGCTATTTTCATATGGGAGGGTCTACTATGCGAAGCTATTAGTTTTTCGCTTCATTATTGGTAAAGATACAATAAGAGTTAATTTCCTAAATTATTAGCCGTTTGTCCCGGCTGTCATTCGTGGAACGTTGACAGTCGTAACGGGCCGTTAGAAGTTCGAAAGTCTGACAACCAGTGTTACCAAGGGGTATCGTATTACCCAGTTACTGGGTTGTGAAGGTCAGATACGCAATTTAAAACTACATCTATAAATACTTATATAAATAGCATATAATATATTATAATTATTATTTTTTCTTACCAAAAGGCGCCTTCATCCTCCCTCCTATTAATAATTAAAAATCGGGGGGCACGGCATTGCCCCCGCCAAGACGAGCGCGAAGCAAATACTGCCGTACCATCCTTTACTGGAACCATTTCGCCGCATTTTCAGGCCCCTATTTGAGAACCTCTGGATTAGACCAGAACGCAGAAATTTTCGTCATCCAGTAAGCTATAATCACATACTTAAAATCCAAAATTTCAAGTCTGTAGGTCATTTAGGCCCGAAGTTAAGCGAAAGCAAAGTTTCGCGTTTATGACACTCACTCACTCACTCATGATCATCAGAATAGAACTAGTACTTCCCATAAACTCAGACAGCTGAAATTTGGTACAGAGTTAGGGTTTAATGGCCACATAAAGGGAAAACTATAAAAACTAGGATAATCGAAGATCTGGAGTACTTAGTGACCCTGATTAGAAAACACAAGAGCCCAACCAAACTATTAGAGATCGACGTATCGCCTTTACAAAAAATATTCAACTTGGTGGGCCGCTTCATTTGATGTCAAAAATCGAAGGTCTGAAGTATCTGATGAAGAACCCTCAGCTGGTCTCAGCTGTATTAGAGATATGGCAATGCCGGGTTCTACTATTGGTACATAAAAAAATCGACTGTCATTGCAAAAACCCAGCGCAGTGGAACACATCTACTAATTTAATCTAGCCTACAGCGTCCCACTGATGGGCGAATGCCTCCCCTTCTGCTTTGCCCACGTTCCTACAAAAAGAAGTGAAATCCCACCAAAAACATTCTGTAAAAAACTAGCCAAGTCTCGATGGAACAAACATAGGTAGTTACAACAGATATAACATCACGTGTAAACAAAATTGACTTGTACCCACTAACGTATAAAGAATGTTCAACGGCCAAGTCACACAACATTAACTATTATAATAAAGAAATCGCAGTAATGAACCTTAGACTTGGCACGACTTTGTCTAGATTTCAGTACTTTTTAGAGATAAACAAGCAAACTCCATCGGGACTTGGCTAGTTTTTTACAGAATGTTTTTGGTGGTGTTAACTTAACTGTGACCGACAGGGTCCGTACTTCATTCGATGTTTTAACATACCAACTGTTATATCTTCATATTATGGAATGTAATAAAGTATTGAGTATTGAAAATACTGACACCAACTTGGTTGTGAAAAGGCTCGGGAAATTATAACTTATTTAATGTTACATTTGTATGGTTTCAAGTACAACAGTTGACCACTACATTCACAAAAACCGACTAATATTCATTAATTAATTTCCTTTTATTTATTCATTAATTACTTGTGTTCCATATCATAATCAGCCTATGACGTTCCCACTGCTGGGACACAGGTCTCCTCTCTATGAGAGGGAGTGAGCCGTAATCCACCACGTGGGCTCAGTGTGGATTGGTAGATGTCACATGTCGTCGAATGTTTGGCTCTAGGACATGCCGGTTTCCTCACGATGTTTTCCTTCAACGTTTTGAAAGCAGTGGTGATGAAATTATTTACACAAAGTAAAGCGCCTGCCTGGGTTCAAACTCACGACCTACAACTCGTAGGTCGGGGCAGATACCACTGGGCCACCACTGCTCTCATGTGTTCCATACTGTAAAGCGATTTTACAAAGGGCTTAAAGCTGGGTACAAAAATATAAGGCACAGCAAAAGGCCTGTAAGGGCACAGCAAAAGGATAAAATTAAATACGAGGAAGTAGGCTTTAATTTGACCAATTAGTTGGTATACAAAAGTAATAGTATTTTAAATTAAAAATAAAAACTATTCTGTGAAACATATTCTGTGGAAGTGAAACATGTCATTTATTCGTCATTCAGATATTCTTTGATAATAACATTTAATAGAAATCGCTTCAATTTACTTGTGAACGAATTAAACTTTTGTTAATTTTAATTAAGTCCGGTAATTTATTATAGTATTTCTTTAATTGGCATGACTAGGGTACTTGTTGAGTGCATTTTTAGCTTAGAGCTTGGTAGGTTTAATCTGTACTGTATATTTTCTCTTGTAGTGTTATTGGTACTTTCGAACAGATTTGCAAATTTCTAGAATGTATAGGCAGGGGAGGGTGAGTATTTTATGTTTTTGAAAATGAGGTTTACACCTGTCGGTGTTTTCCATATTTACGTTTATTCTTAAGGCTCCCACAAACAGGCGCGACGTCACAGTGCGACACAAAGGCACCGCGTGTCACGCGACGAGCGGTGTCTTTGTGTCAATCTGCAGCGTCGTGCCTGTTTGCGGGAGCCTTTCTTTTGCAGTGTGAAGTTATCGGAGCGTCTGTGCTGTTTCCCCACAATATCACGCCGTAATCAGGAGCCACCAAAACCAAATACGTAGATGGAGTGTCTTCTAAACCCTTGATTCGAATTCCTTATTTTTGTATAAGCCTACGTTCGTACGGACGTAAAGATATCGAAACAGGATTTAATCGCGTACTGAATTTTCACGAACTTACTTGCGAACGCGGGTTAAGATAAAGAGGAGGCAGATTTTTCAGATTCAATTCAGAATTGTCAGAGAACATTACGAAGTGACGATATACTTACACATAGTTCAAACAGCGCTCCACCAACAAGCGGCCCTGCTTCTTCTTTAAAGAAGAGAGAAGGTAATATCTATTCTCTTCAATTGTTCTATTTTCTTTCTTACCAAAAGTAATCATCCTAGTTGATTAAACAATCGTTTCCCAGTATTAGCCATTCCCATACATCTTGTGTTTCAAAGCAGAAGTAGTTTGATACACAAGATGTATGGGAATTTCCTTCACGACACGACACAAATGCACCGCGTACCGCGCGACGTACGGTGTCTTTGTGTCGAGCGCGATTCACTTCGCGTGTCGCGCCAGTCTGCACGAGCCTTTAAGGCACCTGTCTCATCCTCGACGAGGAAGTGACTATATAGAAACGTAAAAAAGATTATATGTCCCGTGTAAGTGAAAGAGATGCCTATATTAATAGTTGAATGTTGTACTCGTTTGTCGTAAGAGAGTACTCACTCAGCGGCGCGCGCTCATATTTAAACCAGCGGCGAGGAATCCCTCGTCGCCGTCGCGCACACGCTGCTCGTTGCTCACTCAGTGCCAATTACACCAAAAACTAAAAGCGGTCAGCACACTTAAGCTGCGTACAAGAGCTGTTAGTATTTCACAGCAACGATGACACTGACAGCAGTAGAACGCGTTTTAGATATGCCTATCGCGTTCAGTTTCATTGTTGAAATCCGCACTTATTATTTTGTAATTGCTAGCTCTACCCGCTGCGCTCGCGCCGGCGCGGGGTGAGACAGGTACGTGATCAGCGTGAGGATTTTCTTTACCTACCTACATCAGTTTCACATAATTATCGCCCATATTTTCATTACACAATGTCTTCACATACGTCATTCAAATTAGCAGACCTAACAGTGACGCTATACAGGCCATTACCCTTTTCTTGTGATTCGGTGAACGAGGTGAATAGCCTACGTCTTCTTCAAGGTTTCTTCTGTGTTTGCTCTATCTTTAGATCTATCATGTCATGTGTGAGCAGCAGGGCAGCTGCGTAACACACTAACAGTAGGAATTTCATTTTGACAGTTCAACAACATTCATTGCGATATTTGTAATAGTGCTTTTTAGGGTTCCGTAGCCAAATGGCAAAAAACTTAACCCTTATGGATTCATCATGTCTGTCTGTCTATCTCTCCGTCCGTATGTCACAGCCACTTTTTTCCGAAACTTTAAGAACTGTACTGTTGAAACTGGGTGTAAAAAAGGCGATGCGACTGGGTGGGTCGGGGGAACAAGAAATTTCGTACGGACGAAGTCGCGGGCATAGCATAGCATAGCATAGCATAGCATAGCATATTCAGATTACAATGTTCCCACTGCTGGGACACAGGCCTCCTCTCTGTGAGAGGGAGTGGGCCGTTATCCACCACGCGGGCCCAGTGCGGGTTGGTAGATGTCACATGTCTTCGATTTTTTTGTTCTAAGACATGCCGGTTTCCTCACGATGTTTCCCTTACCGTTTTGAGAGCAGTGGTGATGAAATAATACACAAAGTAAAGCGCCTGTCTGGGTTCGAACCTACGACATACAACTCGTAAATCGCGGCCGTTACCACTAGGCCAGCACTGTTCTTTACTAAGTCGCGGGCACAAGCTAGTTAATGTATATTTTTGATAGTAGTCAAATACTCTACTGCCAGCGACATTACGCCGCGACATGAGACCTCTCGTCTTCCATTTCCTTTTTGCATCCTTTTGGTCGAGATACGATAAAGTAGACTTTGTTAAGTAATTATTAATACTCTTTACACACAAAACAAATATTCACATACACCATACAAACATTTGTTTCGAAGTGCGAATCGAAACTGCTGACTCCCACAAAAGAAACCTCAAAAACACAACCTGTTTTCATACATTCCAAAATCAACAACTCAGTTCCAAGAAATTTCACTCAAATGCAAAACACTCATTGACAGAACTTACAAAACTTGAAAATGTAAGGTTGAGTGGTGTATGTAACAAAATGTAGGTATGGGTGATTGCAGCTTACTGGCCGGCTGGCAAGTGAGGCCCATTCATTACACGGCTAAACAGCATTACTTTTATTTGCCACAGTTAAGTGAGAAGGAATAGCATCCTGTGTAGGATACGACAGCAAATTAAGTGTGCGATTAATTTGTCCCAACTCCGTAATTGATTTATTAGTTGTCTTAAGTTTATGTACGGTTTATTGAGCTAGTGGTAGCATAACGATTTTATACGATAATCTGTTTTACGAATAAAACGCTAAAAATATTTTTAAAAGGCCTTAGTTAAGATAACTCACCCAATTAATTGTGTTCAACTTAGAAAAACAACAGTTAGTTTTTACTTTTAACAACATAGACATTATTTTACAATTGCTATGTGTGAAGGAAGATAGGACGGTCCCCTCATTACATTATTTATAAGAACCAACTAGAACGGGTTCAAAGGAAATTTATCAACCACCTTAACTATCGCCTCCGTAAACCTCCGATGACCTATGAGAAGAGTTGTCGAACACATGATCTGCTAACACTCGATGAAAGGCGCATAGTTATGGATATGTGTTTGTTATTTGACATACTCAATGGACGACTCGATTGCCCGGAGTTGGTCGCACAAGTAACTTTTAACACTCCCCTTTGGCGCACCCGTCACACGACAATGTCGACACGACACGTGCCGCGGCACTCGACAAATTACGCTATAAATTGTGTATTGACCCGTATTGCTCGAATTTATAACACACTAGCTGACCCCGCAAACGTTGTTTTGCGAAATGTTTTTTTTTTTTTTGAAAAATAGATGTTGGCCGATTCTCAGACCTACCCTATATGCACACAAAATTTCATCAAAATCGGTCAAGCCGTTTCGGAGGAGTTAGGCAACGAAAACTGTGACACGAGAATTTTATATATTAGATACTTCTTTCAAGTGGATATATTTAACTGTAATAAACCAGCATTCAAAAAACAAATAATTAAAACCATCATCGAAGGCAAATGAAGCAACAATTTTTTTTTTCTCTCTTATTAATAAAACTTTTTTTTAAACTCTAAATTATAACAAGTACAAGTTAGATATCTAAAATTTTACCTATTGTATTAAAACTTATTTTTATACATAACCTGGATAAACAGGGAAACCTATAATTGGCCATACAATGTTGTAATACAAAAACTCTGTAACTTGCTGTACGAAACGCTGTTGGTTGCCTAAAAAAATAAATAAAAAAAAATGAAATAAAGATAGACAGCAGAAGGCAGAATGGAGAATTAGGAAAATACATTTGCTTTGCCCACGCGCATCTTACTTCCACAAAATTATGTTTCAGGAAAATATCAACAAATAGTAAAAAAGAAAACTGTTTTGACTGCTTGCCTAGTGTGTCAAGAATGCATTCTTTAAAATGGCAAGACAACGTCTAATATTTTTAGCCTGCGTTTCTTCAAAGCTTCAGAAGTTTGTTGTTCTAACATATTTAGGTTAAACGACTAATTCTGAAATGTATTGCACAATACTTGTCTCGATTCATTTTCTTTTGCATCTTTAGTAAAGTCATCATAATTGTTTATTTGTCATTTATTTTAGTAACTTTTCCTAGTGCTCCGGCCGTTTTTTAGGGTTCCATAGTAAACAAGGAACCCTTATAGTTTCTCCATGTCCATCCGTCCGTCTGTCCGCAGCCTAGCTCAGAGACTCTTAATTTGACATGGATATACATATTAGTCACGCAAACAAAGTTGTCTCTAAACGTAAAGTGGGGCTGAACTATTTTTTTTCGTCTATCCCACGGTGTGGGGTGTCGTTGGAAAGGTCGTTCAAAAATATTGCGAGTGAGCGAACATCATTTTTCGATTCAGGGATCGTTTGCAAAATATTAACATTTAAACTGCCAACTTTTGTTATTAAGGCGTGACCCCACCTGCCGGCAAAAAAAAAATCACGGCAGTAGTATTATTTAAACGAAGTTAAAAGGCTAACTATCACAGCTCAGTAGGCTTTACAATTTAACGAGTTATAGTTCAATGTAGTACGAGAGCAGTGGTGGCCCAGTGGTAACTGCCGCGACTTACGAGGTGTAGGTCGCAGGTTCGAACCCAGACAGGCGATTTACTTTGTGTAAATTATTTCATCACCACTGCTCTCAAAACGGTGAAGGAAAACATCGTGAGGAAACCGGCATGTCTAAGAACCAAAAATTCGAACACATGTGACATCTACCAACCCGCACTGGGCCCGCGTGATGGATTACGGCCCACTCCTTCTCATAGAGAGGACGCCTGTGTCCCAGCAGTGGGAACATAATAGGCTGATTATGTTAACATGTTTTTCAACTACAATATTAATTTTGTTGTTGGGATAAATTCATCCAACTACGGAACCCTTCATTGTGCGTGGTCCGACACGCACTTGGTCGGTTTTTAAAGAAAGAAAGAATAATGTTTATTTGGACACAGTTCGTGAAACACAAAATACAAATGTGCCCCAATACGTAAGTGTAATGTTAATAAGTAATCATAGATTAAATATTTAAAAGTAATCAGTATTATCATTGTCATAACCTTTCAACCAAAAATTAAATACTCCAAAAAAGAGCACAGTGGCCTTTTTTGGTGTTTTTTTTCATTAACTCCGGATAAAAAGAAGCGCAGCTTATTCTATTAAAACGTATTTTTTAACTATAAGGAATACCAGTGTTCACATTATCATTTGAAAAAACAACATTCTGTTGTAACACCGTAAAAAGAAAAATATTTTGACAAAATAATGTCAATAACAAAGTCAATTAATATCACCAATTTAACATTCTCAAAAATCTTCCATGCTGACCGTCCCCAGTTGTAATGTGTGGGAAAACAGCGCAGGCGTCATCGCTAATTTAGTGCAAACATGCAGATGCGCGCGCGTCGTTTTGCTCGCCGTCCTGTTTGTTTCGGTGGTGCGTTTGTGCGACTACCCACATCCAAGTTATGCAACCATCCGGTCCAAGTGTGGCTTAATCGTCTGACTAATGATTTGTGGCCGTGCCTTGTTTGAGGCATTTTATTGATGCTTTTTGTTCTGTTGGCTTCAGAAAATGAAGAGGAAAACTGCGATTAGCCGTTTTGGTTCTCGAGTGTATCTTGTCGTATGTACACGCAAATAAGCAAAAGCAGGTTTTTATTTCTTTCAAAGTCTTAGTGCCGATTTCACCAATGAAACTGAACGGATAACATCGCCTTGGATACGTCTGTAAAGGTGTTATAATTGTAATTTAAATAAATAAACAATAACCTTTTAGCCTTTTAGATGTGCTGTGCCGATGTGCTGATGTGTTTTTCAGCTGTCAGTGTCAAATTTGTTATGAAATATTAACACTGACAGCTCTTGAACTGGGCAAAGTGCTGATCGCTTTCAGTTTCATTGGTGAAATAGGCACATAATATTTATTTGCCAAAAACAAGATAAAGGATGTTCATACATTACGAACATGTCCACATAGTATACAAATATTCGATGAAACATTTCAAGTGATTGAGTCAATAAGGGATTTTTCTTAATTTCAGTTTAACCTTTTTTAAGATAATAATAAAGAGAGACAAAAAAAAACTAATCAATTACAAACGTTCACTTCTTGAATTTTCTATGGAAGTTATGACAGTTTTTAATTTATTAAACCCCAACAGAAATCTTGAATTTCAAGCCTCAACGTAAACACAGAACACAGCAAAGTTTAACTAAACAATCTCTCGGAAGACTCAAGTTATTCAAGGATCACTTTACTTAGCCCCAACTTGCGCTCGACGGTACAAATAACTTATTCAGCCGCACAAAGCTGCCGCTCTGCCATTCAGTTAGTTTCACAATTGTGTTAGTTTGTCAATTAAAATTTGTATTGTTGCTCATGCAGACGGTTTGTCTGGGATAGATGGTTTAAGAAAAAAATATTACATGTGTTAAAACATAATAACGTTAAACGGTCTTTCTAAGTTCGGGCAATGATGCTCGTTGTCGGGCGATGAAAGGAAATCAATAATAACTGCGTTCCCCAGTAATTAACGATATACACGGTGACGATATAGTCACCTGCATCCGTCAAAGGGAAAATTCTACATACCTCATAAACATTTAGTAACGAAAAAAGAAATAAGCTGTCTACTGTTATAATGTGCGCATTTGTTTTTTTTTTCACTACCCTGTATTACCAGCAGAGATGTAACTTATCTAAGATACAAGTATCTGAAATACAGATACAAAATACGTATATTTTATCTTTATTTCAGAAACTTTTTAGAAATTCATTTTGTATCTTGTATTTAAATACCTGTTGTTTGGTATCTTAGTATTTTGTAGATACTACATTTGGTAAAATACTTTTAGTAATTGGTGATTCTATTTGATAGATGGCGTGGCAACTCTTTCTTTCTCCAAAATGTTACTGGCTATGCTCCTTGACTCGTGTCATTTGTAATAATAATTTTTGCAGTTAGAGCCTGCAGCTAATGATATTGGCCTCAGTGTCACATCCGTTCTTTAAAATGAGATGGGTATCAAAAGCGCGGAAAGAATATGTAAAAGAACTTATCCTGACTGAAACATGAAAAGTTAATAGCACTGAATAACAAGAATCGGAGGCTTTAATCAATATTGAAGGTGACATACAAAAAAAAAGTCAAAATATGAATCTTATTACAAGATTTTTGAGGATTCTGATTCCTCAGCTGCAATTCTCGAAAACACAGGATCTACTTAGAAACATTGCAATACTTAAATAATAAAGATACTAACATGAAACCAAAAAAAATGCAGGCATGTCCTAGAACCAAAAAAAAAACGAAGACCCTCCGAAAAGCGAAGACTATCCGCACTGAGCCCGCGTGGTGGATTACGGCTCACTGCCTCTCATAGAGAGGAAGCCTGTGTCCCAGCAGTGGGAACTTTATAGGCTGATTATGCTATGCTATAACATAAAAAAGAAGAACATGAAATGCATAACGTACAATAAAATAAAAAAACAAATACAACACCTGTTTGCAAAGTTCTGCCCCTGTGGAGCGGCTCTTCTCATTTGGGGGCATGTTCATGAGGCCTCATCGAAGAAAAATGAGTGATAAACTGTTTGAAGGACTAGTTTTTCTTAAGTCTGAATTAAAACCTTAAAAATATAATATTATGTTGTGTCACGTTTGCGCAATCAACGCGATTTACATGTAAAAAAATAAACTTTCATTTAAAAAAAAAAAAAAAATTACAACAGTATTTTATCTATAAAAGTATTCAAAAGATACGTATTTTATATTTAGTATTTCAGATACCATTACAGAAAGTTATTTGCATCTGGTATCTGAAATACTTAATTTAATAGCATTTTTATTCCATATACTTTAATTAAGGTATCTTGTACATCACTGATTACGAGGCATGCCTTTTAAGTTTTGTCTTTTGAGGAAAAAAAACAACTAGAACCTTATAGTACTTTTTTATTATTTTTCCACGTAGTTTAATACACTTTTGCACTCGCTCGAACCAGCCATTAAAACATTTATTCCACTCCAAAGGGGGGTGTTCAATATGGCAGATTTGAAACGCGACTGCTTCTTCACCGGACTGGAACCTTTGACCACGAGTTTTCTTAATTTTAGGAAATGTTAAGAAATCGTTAGAGCCTAGGTCAGCACTGTATCGTCAAAAAATTCTATGTTTTCCTGCTTCAAATACACAATCACTTGACGAGCGCTGTGCGAACTTGCGTTGTTTGGTGTAGGATAATGCGTCGCTTTGGGTTAGATTTCCCAAGTGCGGTGATAACTTTTGGTAAACAAACTGTGGTATACCAAACTGCATTAACCGTTCTACGATCTTCAAGTGCAATCGTCTCAACATGACCGGTTTTCGACATGAACGTAGCCAGCAACTTCTTTGAAGTGCTTCGAGAGCGAACCACTTTAGTCGGCTTTGGCTCATCTTGCAATACCTAGATTGCAGATTGCTGTTTGGAACCAGGATCGTAGGCATAGATCCAAGATTCGTCACCAGTGACGATGTCGTAGACGTGATTTCACTTTCCTCGGCTGAACCTTTGAAGAGTTTTCTTCAAAGACTCAGTTCAGTTTTCTTCTTATTTGACGCTAGCCGCCTTATGATCGTCGGAAATCAAATATTTGATGTAACGGGAAACGATCTTTCTCACAGCACGCGCCTCATGCAAGATCTTCTGGATGGTTGTCCCAGAGATGCCTAATAAGGCCTCAAGACATGACGATCTTCGAGAATTAGTTGTCTCACAGCAACGGTGTTATCCTCAGTGAAGGCTGATTTTGGACGTCCTTCACGAGATTTGTCAATAAGACTGTTATGTCCACGCTGGAATTCTAAACACCAGCGTTCGACAGTCCTCAGATATGGAGTTTCAATATGAAACACAGAAAACACTGAAGCCGTGTTAGGCAATTTCATCAATTCAGCAATAGATACAACATACGGAAAACTGCATCAAAACTGTTCGATAAGTTATAAAGAACGGGTATTAAATTGCAAAATTAATTTAATCTGTTAGACAAAGTTAAGTACTGTGTTCTTAACTGTCTAAGTGTGTGTCTGTTAGGTGTGTGTACTGTGTGAGTGAGTTAAGTACTTACTGCTAACTGTTGCCAACTTTGTGTTACTAAGCACATAAATGTCTTTACTCTACATACCGAACTATAAAAACACTTTGAGTAATATAAGATAATGTCTCGGGATGTGGTCCATAGACATATAGATCTAAATACCCTACTTCTGAAAAATCACTCTAAAAAGTACGAAACAAGTAAATATTTCAGACTGAAATCAAGATCGGAGATCGGTACTAAAATGGTCAGGGTAAATCCGTGGTATGTTTTTATAGTTCATAACTTTGCGTCCTCTAGAGGGCGCCATATTTAATTTAATGTGACGTCATACAGCCTATACCCAGCGGGCAATCTAGACGCTTCCAACAATACCTGATTTGTCAAATTATGATAAGTAGTTTAGAAGTTATAAGGGAAGTTTCAATTCATACCGGTCAAAATCATAACCCTCCTTTTTGCTTCGCCGTAGTTGTATAAAAAAAAATTACCGGTCACTTAAACAGTTAACCAAGCGAATCTCAAAATTGAACGACCTAAAAATCTCCGCCATCAAACGTTCCATATTTAAAAAGGGTTCGATCTTCAAAGGTAAGATAGGAATTCAAATTTCGTACTCCCGCCAATCTTTAGCAATCGTAGTGGAACGGTCTTACGTCACGCATTGCGTGTGAGTCGCCCTTTACAACGTTTACTACTTACTATAAATAGGGATGTGGAAATGTATCGGAGACTGGGTAGTAGGTATCGGTATTTCTGCTACTACCTATACTGTTTATTTACAATTAATAGTACGATAGTGAGTTTTGTCCTTATGAGCTACAACATCAGTCCTCAAAAATCTTTATTCCAGGGTCTGAATAGTCAGGATTGATCGAGATGGATGGATGGTAGTAAAACAATACCTAGGTAAGTGTAGGGCTTTTCTTAGATTCTATTCTAGTGTACGTGGTACGTGTATCGATATCACTAAGAAGCACAATATCGGTACTTTTGGGTCCATTGCCACCCCCAGCCATAAAACTCTCTGACATTACTCCGTAGAACGTATATGTAAGGGGTGTGATGATGGTACATAATGCTTGAATATTAGTTCATTTGAATCAAACTGGTCGGCGCACGCGACGGTTGGCGTTAAATGAGTGAGTAATGAAAGCTACCATAATGTGGGTATGAAATGTATTAAAATAACGTAAGTACCTACTCCTCAGTCGCTTATCCACTTTCGTGTAATATAAAAATACGTTTTCACGGGTGTTTGGAACAAACTTAAAAACAGCCCGAGTTTTGGTAAGGTTATAAAGAGACCCTTAACTCAGGCAGAGTAAAGGTTGCTTATGCAACCTTTACTCTGCCTGAGCACGATTCGCGTCACGTGTCGCGCGACGAGGGGTGTATTTGTGTCGCGGGCAGTTCGCGTCGCGTGCCCGTTTAAAGGAGCCTTTAGGCAGACCAAGGTTCTAGTAGCAGACCTAAAATATTGGCTTACCCAACATTTATTCTTTTGTTTCGTTACTCTGGCTTATCATGGACACGAGAGCCACACGATTTTGGAAAAATTTGAAGTTTTATTGTGAAATATTTTGCTTAAAATTACACGCTTATCGTCCCAATGGCACAGACCACCAAGGTAACCTAAAAAAAAAACTAAAACTAAACTTTGATTAGAGATAATGAACCACAAAACCACAAGGTTAACCGTTCCTCCATACGTTACAACGTGGCTAGTAGGTAAGTACGAGCCAGGGTGTGACGTTTATCTCACACAATTTGCGCACGAATCAGACAGCTGAACTGTTATATAAACTAAATATTTATTTACAGTTCTAATTACTTTGTTGATATGGGTTATCACCAGTATTGGCGAGGTCATGATTCAGGAAATATTGGACTTATCACAAAAAAATACGCCTTATTATTTTTTGACACTTTTTGCGGATTTTCTTTTAATTGAGACATTGGGGAGAGATTTGTGACGTGCTTGCCACGCACAGGTTGTAATGGGTTCTTTACATCTTGGTTATATTTTAACGTCTAATCATAACAACATAACATAAGATCACGCCTTGTTTCCCCGAATGGTTGGGCAGAGGTGTACCAGTACACCCACATTTCGCCAGTTATGTTTAAGTCCCATGTAATAGGGTGCGAGCCTATTGCCATCAACCGGGCCCAAATCCAGACTCCGGGCTGCTATGTAGAAATTCCAGATAGAAAAACCCAATAACACTTTGCCCGACCTGGGAATCGAACCCAGGACTTCATGGTCAGCAGTAGCGATTGCGACCACTAGACCAACGAGGTAGTCCACATCTAATCATAGATTCTATAATAACCTAATAGCAGTTATAGCCATTCCAGGAAACTTATTAGTGTCCCCGGAATTTCGTGCCCGTTCTTCTCTATAGAACTTAATACTCACGCTTTGAAATGAGCAACAGGCTTGAACTTTCTGACTGTCCGATTCCTTGACAATTCAAAAGTGCCTGTGTTTGGTTTAATTGAAATAAATGCTTTGAGTTTATTAGCCAGTTACAGTTACGCTTCCGTGCGAAGATTAACTTTGAGATATTAAGAGAAATAAGCCTTTTTTGGGTGTCTTCTTTATCTCTCGTATCTGTAAGAACTAAATAAGAATAGTTCTTGATGTGGTCAGCAAGATGGTAGGGGATAGTTCGTTAATACTGGACTGCACCAGACATTTACACATCGCAATTTGTGGATTATATACACTTTTGTGTTTGGTGTCCAAGATTCACAAAGAAGCCTTACTTAAGTGTCCATAAGGGTCATAACATTTCGCATTTTAAAGGTTTTGCCGAAATTAATCGTTGCTTTTCTCCCACAGTTTCTACTAAAACGTTTTTTATACAATGTAGGTAAGTACAACCTTATGTAGGTCTACAATTTTCTTACATTGTAACATAATTAATCACCTCCTTCGCAGTTACTTTCATTTCTCACACATAACTAATCCTCAATTTGTTCATTTACTTTACGAAGTAGAAACTTCATGTTTAATATAAAGATACCACCCACTAGATGAAAACCTGCCTTATTGTTTTCGCGTTAAAGTTTATATTACGAGGGTTTCTGTAGTTATCAAGTATTTCTTATCATGAAATGTGATTAACCCACATTGCTTTATGTAGGTAATATGTATAATGTTTGACAAATATTTGTGAAGGAATCACTCAAAACTGAAAATCTGTGTCGAGCTTTTCTGGAGTGTAAACTTTCGTTATGAAATGGTTGAGTTGAGTTTGAGTAAAATATTTTGTGTGTTTTAAAGTTAATTAATTCATGAATTACTTAAGCTTTAAACTGGGGCAAAATCTGTGGTTTTATCTTTGGAGGCTTGTATTGAGCAATTTAGTTATATAGTATTATTGTTATTAGAATGTAAGCCTTCCTAAAAAAAATTACCGGCGACGAGGTGTAGGAAGAAAACCCTTAAAAATTGGTTTGTGAATCATGTAAGTAGGTACCTACAATAAAATGACTGAAGTGATCAAAAATAAAAAATCTGATTCAAACTAGGCTAAGAATCAGCACTTCGAACGTCAAAATAACATAATACAGTCCGCAAAACGCCCGCCCTTCACCACTTCCTATTGCTTTACCAGCTAATGCAATAGGAAGTGATAAAGGGCGAAGCAGAAATAGCGCAAATTTATATAATAGATAGAAGAACTTGATTATTTACAATAGTAATTAACATAACAAAAAGAATGAAAGCTAAGAGAACAGTACTGGCACCACTCACTGTGTCTGTAATTGATTAGTTCATAATTTCAACTAACTTAACATATGGCACGCTAGCTTAGTCGTTACCGTGCTTGGGTAGGAGCCATTATGGCAAGCCCTGATTTCGAATCTCACCTGCCTTATTAATATTACTTAATTAACAAATTTTGTTTGTTTTAATAAATAACCGTATCGGTGTGTTATCCAAGTAAAATATTATAACAAATAAAAATGTTTTTATTTTTGTTATCTCTTGCAACGCTTTTTTTATTCTAAACCCTTTATTGCAATAACAAAAATAATAAAAAGCAGCATTTTTTTTTAAATATTGTTAATATTGCACACCAAAAAAATAATTGCCAATAAAACTGCGCTGCATCTTATGAGATCAGAACCTAAGCCGACTGCTTCTCAGTCCAACGCTTGGCGCCTACTACACCATTTCATATTAGATTAACTCGAATTTTAGCAATGCTATAAACCGGCCAGGTCACGAGCATGATGAGTGTCTAACAAAAGCGACGGAAATATATTTTAGTTTCGTGCAGTGCGATGCGAGTAGGTGACTACGTCAGTGTGTGCCATGCAAAACTGCGATCTTTGTGGTGTGTGTCGTTTAAACACATACAGTCATACCGCGAGTTCATAGCAGTACCACTCTTAACGTGCCTATACACTTTTGAACGCCTACTGAACATATGCTAGTTGCGCTAAAATACCATCAGTTGTCATTTTGTGTGTTAGGCAACTGTCCCGATGGTGCCCATTGAAAACATAGTAAGTAATTATGTCATGTATGTATCATGTCTGTCATATGTGTTACTACTATTTATTGACTCATATAAAACACAAGATAATCAGCCCATATGACTTATAGATATCTTCGAAGCATTGTTGAAGCTCTTCCTTCATTTAGCGAGGCCAATGATACCGTACCTGATATGATACGTCAGCTAACATAAAACTTCCCGTAGTTGATCGAAGGTTTCTCCTATTTTTAAATGTTTATTAAATTCTGACAATATTTAGTCTAGATAGGCTGATTGATGGCGTTGGCGTGTCATTCAAAAGAGTGTATAATTACCGGTACTTACTGGCACCTCTTTTGCCACCATGAATTTTCATATTGTTCTAGTTACTATTCAAATTTAAGTCGTCAAACCAATCGAAGCAGTTGAATATTGTTTTAAAAACCAAAGTAGGTACATACTTTCTATTCTGCTAAGCTATTTAGATTGACTTTCTTCGAACTTCACGAAAAAAAGAACTAGAATACAACTTTATGTCGTAAAAAAATAGCATCAAAATTACCTAGGTCATATTAGTATCATAAAAACCGCCAAAAGATAATGCTTTTATTAGATTTTGGTGGTTATGTAACGTTTGCTGCGCAGTAGCCAAAGATTAATCAATCAATGGGTAATAAAATTTAATAATGTTTATAATATAATATAAAAATGTCGCAATATATACACTACATTTGTAGATAGGCGATGAGCTTCGTTTAATTTAATCTTTTTTATGACGTTATTACACAGTTTCATATACGACCACTGTTCACATGTGCCTCCGAATGACCTCAACAATAAATCTTCGATTGGGAAATGCTTTAATATCTACCTTCCCTCGTTGCCATTTGCCAAGAACGCATCTGCCTGTCCTCTTGACGTAATCTCATAGTTGGCTTTTGTTAGAGTAACATGTATTTATTTATTTTTGGTAAATATCTCACTAGAAAGAACAACACTAGAAGTAAAGACAAAATAGATCAACCAATTTTCAGATTATCTAAAGTACATACATACATCTTTTATGGGTTACTGTGTTCAATTTTACAACTCATATTAAAGGTATACTTTGTAAACAAGCATATTACAGTTATGAGCTAAATATCCTAGATAGGACAATCTAGAGTCTAGGTTGCTTACATAACATAACATCACGCCTTGTTTCCCCAAAGGGTTGGGCAGAGTTGTACCTATGGTACACCCACATTTCGCCAGTTATGTTTTTAAGTCCCATGTAATAGGGGGCGAGCCTATTGCCATCAACCGGGCACAAATCCAGACTCCGGGCTGCTACTGAGAAATTCCAGATAGAAAAACCCAATAACACTTTGCCCGACCTGGGAATCGAACCCAGGACCTCATGTTCAGCAGTAGCGATTCGCTACCACTAGACCAACGAGGCAGTCAATTGCTATATTTAATTATTTTTACCTATTGTTGTTCAGTAATTTAATTTATAGGATTGTCGTCTTCACATGTGATTAAATAATTAATGTTGTACTTACAAAACATTGCACAACATTTTAAAAGAGTAACGGTGGAGTTTCTTGCCCATTCTTCTCCATACGAAACTATACCTTTTGGAAGGGGCAACAAGAATCAATTCTATTTTTTTGTAAATATTGACGTTCAAAAGTGCCATGTATGTGCCTTGATTTACATGCTAAAGGAGGCCTTACACCATGCTGCCTATCGTCCAATCGACATGACGTTGCAGGCTGATGAACTGCAGATAGGATCAACCTATCTGCAGTTCGTTCATAAACACCACACACGATCAAGTTAAACTGTCCAATCGGCAGCGAGCGGCGTTCGGTTGAAGCCATGGCGTCAACAGTGACAGACGACGATGTTTTAGCCGTCCTGGCCATTTAACTCGTATTAAAGAAACAAAAAAAAAAACCTGCGGAGTGGAGCAAACAGTGGTTATGGAAAAGCAATCAGTTTTCTCATAAAAATTAATTGAAAGAATTGAGGAATGCAAAAGATGATCGAAATTATTTACGAATGAATAAAAAAACTTCTATCGTGACTTCTCTAATAGAGACACAAGACACTGTTATGAGAATCGCTATTTCGGCGACCGCTCAAGCTAAAATAATTGATAAACCGCCGTCAAATATATATTATGCCAATTCACGTCCACACACAATCAGTCCTGCTTGATCCAATCGGCAGCGTCATGACGATTGGACAATATGCAGCATGGTGTATGGCCTCCATAAGCCATTAAGACTCATCATCCTACCGACCTCATCCCAGTTTGACTATTCACCTTGCCTCGAAAAGCACGTTAAGCCGTTGGTCCCGGCTGTCATCTGACGGGTCGAAAGTCTGACAGCCAGTCTTACCAAAGGTGCGCAAACCCGCGCCTACGGTGGCCGCAAATCTGCTGACGAGCACTGATACACTTAATAATATTTTAAATGCGTAAGTAAGTTTGTTGCTTTGCTACGCTTTCACACTAAAACGGCTGGACGGATTTAGATAAATTTTGACACACAGACCATGACCTGGGTAAGGACATATGGAAATTTTCATTCTGGATCCCAGACGAAGTCGCGAGCAACAGCTGGTACTAAACACATTGGATTTCATTGAGGTATCATATCCTCATAGATTAGCAAATACTTGTGTTATCAGTAACACTGGCGCCGTCTGTCTTTGACAAAAATTGCGCTAACGTTATCAAATTCCTTTGACTATGCATATCCAATTTTATTATCTTGTTGTAACTGCCCTACTGAAAATAAGCGTGATCATTGTCGTATAGGAAAAAAATATTCTAATCACCATGAGAAGCATCATTTTTGGTGATTAATATGCCTCCCATTCCTTTTTCCACTCATCTGTATCCTGAGTCAATATGAACCAATCCATCCTATAAGGGTCAAGTTTGTCCCGCCATCAACGCCAGGGTCTTCCGCGATACCGTTGGACGTTTTTCAGGAACCCATGTGTGGGTTGCTGTGATGCTCTTAGCCTACAATGAATCCGACTTGCGTCAAACATTGCCGGCCAAGTTCCATTTGCGTTTGGCTGGTTTAACGGTGACGTCGGCGATTTGTGTCCGTTCTGGATAAGTTCCGTAAAATTAAGTCGTTATTAAAAGTAAGTTCAGAATCTAAAACCCGGCTACCGATAAATCACGCTCTAAAAAGCACGAAACAAGAAAATATTTCAGACAGAAGTCAAGACAAAGGTACAAAAATGGTCAGGATATAGCCTGCCTTTTTTTTTGGGTGGGAAATCATCAAATGACTTCTCCCGCTCTGGGTGGAGCGGGAGGGCGTGTCAGACTTTCACTGACTAAAACCCACCCGTGTTCCTTCAGTTGCCTGTGCCAGGGCCACGGTTTTCTCTTTAGAATTACCCGCGACCCTGAGGCATTACCCGCGACCCTGAGGCGTGGTCGCATGCCTGGACACCATGTGGGTATCAGGAACATCTACAAAATTATAATGTCGGGTTTTAGTTTTTGGACTTACTTATTATTATAATTATTCTGGAGTTATTATAACAATATACCAAATTTTTTTTTTAGTTCATGTCTTTACGTCTTCTAGAGGCGCGACGCGACAGTGCGACACTGCCTACCGCGCGACACTCACACATTTGACTTGCCCACAATTGGGATGATGACTAATATTAAAAATGTTCATAAAAATAATGTAATTTCAAAGAAGGCTTAATAAATATGAAATAATCGAAAAATCAGTTAAATCGGTGTAAATTTGAAGAAGATACACGCTGTTAAAGTTTTTGGAGGGGATTATTGCCGTCCCTGTCGCGCGGTACTGACAATGTACCGCGCTAGTATGAAGTTACTTATTTGTGACGTCACTTCTACGATAGTGCTGACCTTGTCTATCAAGTATGCCAAGTTATAAAAACTTGGCAATTTTTTACGCTTTTACACTTTTTGTTATATAGTTTGGGATATTTGGAAACAAACAGTCTTATTAGACAAAAACATAAAAAAATTCATCATCCCAATTTCTGTAGTCTAACTTGAGATATCTCAAGTTAAGTATGATTGGTTGTGTAAACAAATTTTGTTCACATAAACTCGCATTCTCTCATATACTACATATATATGTAGTATATGAGATAATACATTTATAACATTGTTTATTTATTAAATTAGTTAATTAAACTGATGTGGGTCAAAATTGTGGTCACGATACAAATCTACGCACACGTTTATGGGTAGCGAGAGTTGGGTGGGTGTTTTAATTATATTTGGGAGAAACCTGTCCAGTAAAAGATTCTGAACCAGCTGCTTTCATACATACATATTCAGCCTATAATGTTCCCACTGATGGGACACAGGCCTCCTCTCTGTGAGAGCGAGTGGACCAACCGTGGTATCCACGACGCGGGCCCAGTGCGGGTTGGTAGATGTCACATGTCTTCGATTTTTTGGTTCTAAGACTTTCCTCACAATGCTTTCCTTCACCGTTTTGAGGGCAGTGATGAAATAAAGTATTTACATAAAGTAAAGCGCCTGTCTGGGTTCGAACCTACGACCGTTCCCACTGGACTCACTTGTAAGTCGCGGCCGTTCCCACTGGGCCACCAAAACTGCTTTCATTATGTGCATTAATTCAGTTATACATTGTAATAAGCGTTTTAATGCTAATTGGCTTTTTGAACACCCACAGAAAAAATATTGTGCAGCCTTTCTCACACTGTTCGATTCCATACCCTTGAGTAGGTCTGGTGAACCGATACAGTCAATCCGCCACCTACGTAGCTTCTAAATAGTCTAATCTTCTCATCAAAGCATGTGCTCTTCGATCAATACGAGAAACTGAAACGAGTTTAGATCACAATGGTCTCCTACAACTGAACAATGAATTGCAATTCTTCAATAACGAACATTATGAATGTATTTAATGATGTATTAATACAACAAAAACTCCATTGGGATTAGCGCGCGTATAATATCCTTATCAGTTGCGCCGGGGCGCCGCGGAGCCGCGTGCGTTATCGTGATTTCTTAGATATGTGTACACGTGCACAGTGATCGCTTATCAACGAGGTGTGTGTTGGCCTAACGAATAGCCTCAGGTGTTAGTTTCTTCTTTCTTGTGTATTGTAATAAATTATTATCATTATGAGCCCGTTGTGTCCCACTGCAGGGCAGAGGCCCCCTTCTCATTTCCCATTTTCTCTTTATCTTTTGGAATGATGGCTTGTACACACTGGCGCGACGCGACTGCGCGGCACAAAGGCACGGCGTGTCGCGCGATGAGCGGTGCATTGTATTTTCTGTTTCGATGCGAATCGCGCGCGATTCAAAGGCACCACTCGTCGCGCGATACACGGTTCCTTTGTTTCGCGTTGCGTGTCGCGTTTGTTTGTAGGAGCCATAAGTTTCGTTGTTTGTACATGTTATAATTTTTCCGCTAATCTTTTAATTTAGACATAGACTGCAATAGTTTTAACAACAATTCCTGAATGATGGTTACTGTACTGCAAGTGTTGCATGTAAGTTAAATGTATCCTTAATTAGTAGTATAACTTTTTTTAATTAGTCCGTCGCAGAGACGCTTAACTAGTAAAAAATACATCTAAATACAACATAGTAGTTAAAGAATGCATCAATGGACCACTTACTGCTCCATTAAGTATCTCGTACGGTACTGGTTTTTGCATTTATTACAGAGTGTGGCCATTTCCTACTTTGTATGAAACTACTGTTTGTCGCCAGCCTAGCCAGAGGAAGGCGACAATAACCCTAGTTATTTACTTTAGCATTACACTCGACATGTTTATTCATACTTTTTTGATTAAAAATACGGTCTAGTGCGAGTTAAACTCGCACACGAAGGGTTTCTTACCACCGCACAATATTTAACACTAGACTACATATTTTTAACAGCAGAACAAGTTTCTTGTATGAGGACCCGCTTTATTTATTTTTTTACTTCATTTTACTTCAATTACTTGTTATTATAGCGGCCATAGTAGTTCATAATCCGTAAAAAAATTCAAGTGTCTACCGATATCGGTTCAAAAGATACACCCTTGTGACAGACAGCAGAGCCTAAGTAATGTGGCACTCTTTTGGCACGGAACCCTAAAATCTGACATTCCTCTTTAAACTTTAGATTTTATTAATACTTCCTAAATAAGTCCGAAGGTTGAACAATTTTCAATGTCGAAAAGTAAACTTCCCTGTAAGAGTAAACCAACTTGTCATTACTGGTTTTCTAATAATTAAACTAATGTAAATTAATGTAATAGTTTCAAATTGGCTGTTAGCCAAGTTGTTCAGCTCAATATGTACGAACATGACAGAAAATCACGAATTACTGAGCAACCAGCTTATGTTAACAGGTGGCGGAATATGGAACTAATGTGCAAAATGTATTGCATTTCACAGAAAAGTTGTCATTTTCCTTTGCAACCAGCGCCACCAGCAACGGTCAAGACTTTTTGGTCAGTTGTAGTCGCGATACATGGAAGAAAAGTTAACCAGCGAGGGATTCTCAAGACTATCAATATTCGAAGAAACTTTCTCTTGAATGTTTGACCACAGACTCTTCTATGAAATACCTACACATAGTTTACTGCGCCTGGCCTTGGTCTAGAGAAAATGCCCCACGAAAACTAGGTTTAATATTGTTTGAAAAATTTTGGCAATGTCGTCTGCAACCTGCGCTTGTCATCGACAAACGCTGGGGCGCCGGTTACCAGCTTTCTACGTGAATAAATCTTTAGCCACCAACCTAATGTCATATCTTCAAATCCAAGTTGAGGAGGGTCCTTTGTCCAGTAAAAATGTTATAGTCCTGAACCATTCCCGGAGTGTTTTGAATAACCCTGTCTTTGCTTTCACACAGTGGGGAAAAATTTAAATTCTGTGACAAATGTATATCTATAGGTACACGCTTCCTTTTCATTCGAATTACAAGCTGAAAGAAGATTAACAAAACGGATTTACAAGGCAGATGTGAGCGGAAACGCTGGGAGGAGACGACCTAGGAGGACTTACCTATAGTGACCTTATTGGTGATATTCTTCAGAAAGGACAGGTGCGTAGCACTCGCAAACGGCGCGTGTATGACCGTAAACGAGGCAAAAGGAGTATGTAAGGATCGTAGCAGGTGGCGTTCTGTGGTTTCGGCCTACCCCCATGGGAAGAAGACATGAGTTTATGTTTGTAAATGTACAAGCTGTATCAACAACAAACAACTTGAATGGCGCCAACGCCATGAAGGAAAACCAGCATAGAAATACCCACACACCTATCGGAATTCCACAGAACATTATCAAATCGCAAATCGATAAAACAGCAATTATATCGAGCATTCACTATCGTTCGTAGAATCGAATGTAACGTCTTGTTGATGCGATTCCGTTTTATCTTTCGCGGAAAATAGTCGGCAAACAAAATGCATCGCGTTTTCTGTTGACGGTCACAACACTAGCATGCCGTCAATTTAGTTTTAAACTGCGGAAATTCCAAATTAAAATCTGGAATGTTCTTTTTATTTCGATAACGGATATGCTACAAAATTGCAGTTTTTAAATGGGAACACCAATCCCTCTGTAAAATAAGGAACAATCTCGATGAAAAATAATACATTAATTCCCAGATGTAACTGGGCATCATACTACTTGACATTTGCAGTCTGATTGAAGAATCCTTTATTCCCGATACAGCCTGGGCAGCCTATTCATAGAAATGTCTTCGTCTACTCTGCCTATACATCAATGTTATACGCTGTATTAGTCTGATGACCGTTTGGCAGCCGTCGTATCCGCATGCATGGGTTACGCACGCCCTATGGACCAGCGTCTTCGGGGCGTTAAACCCGAAAGTCATTAATTATTAGGTACACTTCTTTTAGACGCTTCACGACCGCCATTTACACTGACAATGTAACTATAGATAGGAATTTCAAATTCAGAATAGAAGTGAACAATTTGTTTGCAGTGAAGTCAAAAACTGACCAGATTTCTTATTGCCAGATTTCAGTTTCGCCAAAACTAGGTTTAGATTTTTCATGGATGGTGGATGGTGTCTATCCCAGTTCTGGCTGGAAACGAAACATTACAAGAAACACCAAAATAGTAGTAGACAAAAGGATATTTAAACCAAGACAAAAATGTCCGTCAAAACGCTTGTTTTATAGGCCTTGTCGTAAAAATATTTTTTCCTGGAACGATTTTGGCAAACGCCCGGCCGTCGGCGTTGCCGCCTATGTACTGTGTGATATTTTTAATTCATGAATCAAAACAGTAGTTGTATGCGTCGGCTGCATCAATCACCATGTTGAATGGAGTGAGAGAAAAAATGTCGTTTCCGGACACTAAACAAATTTTTGCAACGAAAACGTGATGGGAATGACAACACACACGTTTTATATTTTAGGTGTTCGTTGGCCCCTTCGTCTCATCTGGCACTGTCAATAGATTTTAATTCTGAATTGCACACACGTACAGTTTAGGGTTAGGATTGAAGTAGCCCTTGGAATGATGACCCAGACATGATTGACTTAATGAATTCAAAGGTCTGGTCAACTGGTGCTATAAGCGCTCTTCGAAAGAGGATAAGAAACTAAGAGAGGTTAGGGATGTGCCAATGGCCAATTCTAGTTTAGCAAGGAATCGCTCCAGTCATTTAATACACTTGCAAAACTCATATTCATCCATTTTTCGATTGTAGATATGGTTTTTTAATCGAAATATCATCACAAGGTGTGTTTTTAATATCAACAAGACTTATCGACTTATGTAAAATAACCATTCGATTTCGCAATATTTCACAAAAACTAGATTCAGATAGTAAGTTCTACTTTTAATTTTCATATTTATTTGAAGTCTGGCCGGCCTGAAATACTGTTGTTAACAGTCCATCCATCTTGTAGTTTAACAAGTGAAATGAGTTGTCGTAGTTAATGAGGTTATTTGAAGATAACTGAGTAGCGAGACAGTCTGTCATTAGTGGCATCTGTCTCTTCCGAATACTGGGATTTTGTCCATTGAGAAGTTTTGTTCAGCGGGAAAGCTACTCTTTTTCGTATTTAGTGAATTCTGGACGAAACCCTAAAATGATAGATATCTAATTGGTTGCGGAGACAAAATAATTCTGCGTCGGCGACGAGACATGTTGCGCCGACGCAAAATTATTTTCTAGCCATATCGTCTTTCACAAAGTCAATTAAAGAAATCATCCATAAGCTAAAATATAGCTTCTTTCTACGCCATATAAAAACTGCGAGGTCAACAGACTCATATCCTAAAATCTGCCTAGTAGTCGTCTTGAGTGATATGGATTTACACTTTGTAATGTGTATAATATTATGCAATTCACGGTGACAGCATAGCACTAAGTTACTAAATATAAATATAAGCTTTTTTATCGGAAAGATCTACAAGTACCTACATCAAATGATAAACAAATTATAGTAAACACTACTTCAGACGGTCACTGACTGATAAAACGTTTTCTAGACTTTCACGGGATTACAGAACTACTCGTAGACACAAATCCAAAAATTATGAGTAATCATAAAGAATAAACATAAGTATATAGCCACAAATTAAAACTCAGATGGACCAAAATTAATAGCAGCCTTTGTACAAAGAGTGGCAGTGATCGGTCAACTAATACTGGCGAATTTAGATGTCACATTTTTTCATATATAATCTCAGACGGCGCCGATTCTTTATCACTCGCATAATGTTTTATAGAACCGATCACGATAACCCGATCTTTAATCGATAACATTTTGAGGACTATCGATACTGCTCTTATCCCTGTGGGAGGGTCAGCCAATAAATACATCGTCAACGTCACTGATCCTGCATGACTAGCCGTTTGCTGATGTCATTAGGGTAAAAAGTATACTGATGTCAATCCCCTTGATACATTTCGTCACTTTCTATGACACTATGACGAAAAGACTAATCTATTTTGGTCATTTCACAAAGCCAAAAAGGAAAACCTTTAGCGCATAGTCTTTCGAAACCTAATTAGTAATTACTCTTGACTTGGCCCGAACCAATAATGGTCAACTACTTTCTTACTCATATAAATTTCAGTCTAGAGCCGGTACAAATCCAAGTACCAACTTAACAAAATTATCGATAACAATATAACAACATCGATTACATCTTATATCGAGAAATCATTGTCTAGATTTGGACATTGCGAATACTTTGTAACAATGGCTGATCGAATATTCATGGGTAGGAGATGGCGGATTTCCTCCTGATTCACGTCCTGCCTTTGCTGGCATCTCTGGTGCAATGACATGCCATACGTGATCTGGTCGAACAAAATGTAATGGTGTTTTTTTTATAGGGCCGTGCTTATTATTTTGATAAGATGTGTGTTGTCGTTGGTTTTGTTTTGGTGTCTTATTGTTAGTTCGTTTGATGGATGGACCGGTGTCTAGAAGACGAACCTACTGTCCTGTCGTATCGGACGTGCTCAGAACAAGAAGGTTGGTGTCATATTTTTGTTTACGTTTAGGACAAAAACAAAAGAAATAACATGAATTAAGTTCCTTCTAATTTTGCTACTTCTGATCAAATAAATTGAACAAAAACAGTATTAACCCACTTGCATATTGGGTTGATTAATTTTTCTTTTCTTGATTCATTAATCAACGGTACATTATCTCTTCACTCATTTAAAAACTCATAAAATTAAACAGCTGTGCCATATTAACTTAAAAGCTACACGATTACCACACTCCATAGCCTGATAAAACGGTGTTTCCTTTTAAATCCTCATAAAGAAGATCTCGCAGAATTCTCGATATACAGTAAAGTGTCTTCGGAATGCTTTGACATGGTATTCTTGGTTGTAGAGGTGATAATACGTGTACCTCCTTCTATGGGGTAAATGCGTTGCATACCGAAGGTATGGTAGGAGGGACTGTTATCGGCCTAATGACAATGAGGTTTGCTTGAAGAAATATGGCGCAAGTCTCTGTTACTAGTATTGCATAGTGTAGCATTAACTGCTACATTCAAACCTTATTTATTTAATTTTAACCTGTTTGGACAGAAAAGCTGTTATTATTTTTTCCGTAATTCAAAATTCGATTTTATCAAAAACAGGTCTTTTTTTTTCTCTCTGTGAGCAGTAATTGCAGAATTTATCTCATCAACGATGGAAGTATTTAAATTTTTAATTTGATCCATTACGCCTAAATTTATTGATTTTTAATGACCTTTGACATCCTAAGCTTATGTGGTTTTTTATAAAAATATCTCAGCTGTAAATTACAGCCGAATTTCGGCTCGCCCGACGAGCTGGAACATCGTTAACAGCTCGTGACCCATTCCGTAGTACGAGCCGAAATTCGGCTATTAAAAATACAATTTCGCTAAGAGAATACCTACATTAATATGCTTTGGCAACACCACCATAAAACAAACAATAATTTAAAATTTCCGATTGTTTGTGTTACAAACAAAAACGGATCGGTAACCATTGTTTTAATTTAAATACAGTATTAATTGATAAGATGACAACGGATGATAACGAAGGAAGGTGAAGACATCGAAGTGACTCAGTGAAAATAAATAAATAAATACACAGTATTCGACATTTCTCGAATATCGATATTTAACTTAAACATAAAAATAATCGGGTGCTAGTAACAAGAATCCTTACCCGACTCTCATAAAAACAATCGCCATGGTTTTTTTCGCCACAGAATAGTTAAAAGCAGAAGAACCAGAAAAGTTTGATTAATCGAAAGGCTCAGGAAAACAAAGTTGAGCACTATACGAACGCATGAAAGGGTGATGCAAAAATATATGAGTTAAAAGTTTATACGAAATCGTTAATCTAACCAATGATAAAGTGCATTTCTTCCTTATTTTGCATATTTTAAAGTTGCCATTTTTTTGACTAGCCGATGCCCGCAACTTCGTCTGCAATTCAGGATGAAAATAAGCCTATGTCCTTTTGCAGATCATGGCCTACCCATGCGCCGAATTTCATCCAAATCCGTTCAGCCGTTCTAGCGTGAAAGCTTAAAAAACTTACTTACGCATTTATAATATTAAGTTAAGTTAATATGAAAATATGCAACTAAATTGTTAGCGTAAATTTTTGTGATATTCACAAAATTTGGACTGTTGAGCTTGTGGCAATATTCCTCCATGACCTGTCATCTTAGCAGTCATGCTCATCACCATCGGTACACATTTCATGATAATGAAGTGGACATTCTGCTTTTCATCTTCCTGTGGTTCTACCGCATTGGCGATGAGGTGCGAATTTTGCACAAATTATTTTAAACTCCTCGTTATGGCACCAGCGTGTTTTTGTTTAATATTACCATAGTACCCGGTATTGTAACCATGGGAAACGACGGAATCCTTGAAAACGTTGGTTTTTGGGCTCGCAAACTTTTTAAAATTACACTTTTTTAATTTTCCTTAAGTATTAAAATGAAGACAGCATGATGCAGATAAGTACGTACTGTTTTTATCTTCGTCTTCTTACTGATTTCTACAACGACCTATTTTGAGGAATCAAAAATGATTGCATCAACACATTATTACCGGATATTGGCTATTGTGGGTGAAAACGATGTACGAGTAAGAGAAAGTATAACTAGATTTAGCAAATTTCCTGTAAAGCTCCTCAAGGTGTGCTTAAAACCATTTACAAAAGCTATGTCGTTAAAAGTCAAGTCAATAACGTTTCCATGAGATCGTAGGTAAATCTTGTTCGATAAAATGAGCAAATGAGTGTGTGAAATTATAGTTTTAATTGATTTACGAAATTAAACTTAAGACCAATTACTGGACAGATGCTTCGAAGAGTTTCGCTATATGCTTCCGTCTCGCTTTCGCAATGAATAAAACGAAATGCCTGTAACTGTGCAGTGTGCTAGAAGCATAAAGTTTTATTCAAGTTTCAGATGTATTGTCTTCTAAACTTCAATTATATGTGTAACTAATAAGTATTGTAATCGGTTTGTAATAAGAGACTCCACGCAAAGTTACAATTACGATCGTTTCGCAATATACGTCATCCATTGCGCGGTTTCTTCAATACAAGTGGTTTATCTTCGTGAAGTTGCTGGAGATAAAACGCAATGGAACGAAATGTTGGTGGATGGTAATTAGCAGCGAGTTCTCAAGTTATAATTAACTTATTTTAAATGACAACTATATAAGAGAACAATAAAAGCAAACAGCTTCCTTTCTCTTCGTGTTGTCTATACAAAACATATAGCTAGTGTGTGTATACTTAGTTTACTATTCTTATTTTAGCACATCCGTGTCAGTGACTACATATTGGTAGGTATGTATTTATTTTTACTTTACCGTCCGCAAAGCAGATCTATAGATATGAACTAACTTTCCTTTGAGTTTGAATTTTCTTGAATCGTTAATTATGCATGACAGAGTAAGCAAAATAAAATAAGCAAATGAACATTTTTTTAGGTAATTTTTAAGTTTGATTGTATGACTTTGTGACTAGAAGATTATAGAGATGAGAAGAATAGAGAATGTATGGAGGAGAAAACACGCTGGGGCAATAAGGATCGTCAAGAAAATCTCTCAGTGCGCGGAGAGAAAGCGTGGCACGAAGGAGGGTGCGCGATGGAGTCGCAACTACTTTATTTTATTTTAAAAAATTGACTTAAAACAGTAAGGAAAAGTTAGACTAGGAGAGAATGGACTAAGGTGATGGCTTCTAAAAATAAATAAATAAATGTCGAGGAATTATGTGTTCATCCTAAAGATTGGCATAACTACCTTAGGATGTCAGAGAAAACATTTTTAAAACTCTTGCGAAATCTTCCAGAGCAATAATTTTTCGGGGTTGCATGTAGCGATCTTTGATCAATCGCTCCGACTACAAAATTGGATGCGATTTTACGATTTTTATATCGAAGGACGGATCGTTACGATAACTGTACAGTAGACGTAGAAATTAGTTCGAATTGGTTGTTTTACCTTAAAACCCATACATTAATACACCATTTACGAAAGAAGTACGTGCACATATTTTAGGCGTCAGTAAATATATATATTTTTTTTATTTTTTATTGATCAAAGAAATAGTTTACATTTGATAACACGGAAACATACCACACAAACCATCGCGGGTTTAACAACGGTATGTATTTAATCAGCATTACTGTTTATGTTACCAGTTTCAAAGCATAATCAGCCTATAACGTTCCCACTGATGGGACACAAGCCTCCTCTCTATGCGAGGTAGTGAGCCGTAATTCTTTGAAGGTGCCGAAATTTCTAAGAATGACACCTGAGGTCGTAAAATTTCGCATTGCTTTTGTTATTGTTAATTACCTAGAGCAGGTGTGATATTACTCTTGGATTGAATTGTCTTGTCTTTAGGTAGACGCGCACCTAGACGCGCCGTAGTCATTACATTTTATAAATATTTACATGAAATAATATGCAACCTCACGCACTTTTCCGCGCAAAACGACTCGCAATTCAGTAAAATGCTGTGGGTATACGGATTCCACCAGCGCATGCGGCTGACGTCATTCAATTCGGCGCAGAGCGGCGTGTGCGGCGCGGGCGGCGTTAAACAACAGAAAAACTGTTAAAATAATGGATACGATTCTGCGCGTACGGCGCGTATGATGCAGATGGGTGAGCGAGACCATCCGAAAATGCGACGACTGCGGCGCGTACGGTTCCTGCGGCGCGTCTAGGTGCGCGTCCACCTTATAGGAATGTTGTCCCCGAAAAAAAATAAGAAAATACTAAACAAATACTGGCCTTACAAAAACATCAGGCAAAGAAACAGACTAAATTATGTTATTTAGAATAAAACGTACAAATAAGTAGTTTTAAAAAAATAACAAAAGAACACGCTTTTATCAAGCACTAACAATTATAAACTATGCATGTATAAAGTACACACACACAAGTCACAACTGAAAAGCGCTCCATGCTTTTTGATTTTATAATTGGTTATAAAAGAGGGAACTAATACAAGTCAATTTAATTATTTTATAATTTTTTGCGCGTGATAAAAGCGTGTTTATTTTTTTATTTACAAATTTTTATTTTTTCGTTTTTAGTCTAGTGTATTCATCATTTAGTTAATAAGTCTAAAGTCAACGAAGTTATGTCTTGATCTTCAGAACTTCGTCACCAAGCCCAATCTTGGTCTCTGCAAAAGAAATCGTACGAACCCAAACTCGAGGGGTTTGTTTACTAGTAGCCACTGAAGAGTTCCACTATCCACCTGCTGGCTCCATTATCAGATCTGCTCTAAGATCCCAAATTATAGTATTGTCATCTGAACTACATAGACGTATAAAGTTTCATTTCGAGACGACATTTAGATGTAATAACGAAAACTCTCAATAACGAAAAGAAATGCTCTGTTTAAAGAAACTCGAGAGGAGTTTCTTTATATAGAGTTTACACATTGATTGATAGTACACCGGGCGGCAAACATTGGGGGCCGGCCAGCCACCTGCCAGTTTTTCCTCAAAATAAATTCAGAAAATGAAAAATACAAAATAGGCCTTAGGCGCCGCTTTTCACACTGTATCTGTCATTTCCTTGATGATTGAAATGATTCACAGGATTAATTTCCTAAATTCAGCATAGCTCTTAGAATATATGCAACCCTACCTATAACTTCTTCTTCATGCGAAAGGAGCTTCAGCTAAATGAAGCTCATCAAGAAGAAGAATTATTTGCGTGCCACAATGCCCCCAGAGCGCTTGTCGGTGTTGGCAATATTATCATTTGAGAGCGAAATAGCAAACAATCTCGATTATGACATTGTTTGTTATTGACGATTTCGCTGAAAAAAGTCGAGAAGATTTACTTTTATTTTTAAACTCGTAGTATCCCTATTATTTGTTTAAAAAATTGCCTAGAGGACCGGCAAATTTAATGACGACAAAAAAAAAACTTTTTTGGGGTCGTGACCCCTGGTGGTTTGTTTAAAAAGTTTTTTTTAATAAACTTCACAGACGTGACGTGACCAAATGGTCGTCTGAAGTATCGTGTTTAGATATCCCATTACCCAGCACGTCTGCGGATTTTCTCTAGCTAATTTAATTTGACCCTGTATATACCCAGAGTGTCCCGTAAGTCGACGTCAAGCCGGAGTCGGATGATAGGTAAAATACCGTCACAGACAGTAGCTTTTTTTAATAAATAAATGCCCGTAATTTTTCAAGCACATTATTTATTTTATTTATTTATTTTGTAAACTATGGCCCGATTCCGACTTGACATCGACAATAGCTGTCAACACGTTATAGGGTCGCATTCTTTGGCTTTAATGGGACGTTAAAACCAGAGATTAAAATTGGAGATAGACGGGGGGAGATTGAGACGGGGCAGTAAGTTTTAATTGTGGTAGCCAGTCTATTCATTATAAAAAAACTATGCTGGGAGTCTAATTTCCTACGATATGTATGGGGAAAAAAAAGCAATTTCTGACTTTTCTAGTATTCGACCCTCAATTGAGCTCATGAGTTTTTTTATACTTATAAGAAACATGATCGAATGGCTTCAAAAAAGTTTTGGTGAAAATAGCCCATTTTCTTGCTGATTGTACTTTTTTTTATTTCTGTGAATGCCGAACAATTTTGTTCTAAAAGTTATGAATAGTCTCTTTGAAGACCGTTTTCCCGTAGGTAAAACGATTAATTTACCTACCCTCACTGCCCCGTCTCAAAAACACAGCCTGTATGCCGGCGCTTAACAGCCAATGTCAATTCCTGTCTAACTGTTACTCCGACATGGATCTATTCTACCTCAAACCTTCCCGACAGAAGAACTTCCAGAATAAAGAACTTAACCCAACTATAATATCTACTGTATCACCAAAAATCACACTACTAAACACTTCGACTTTTTGTAATTACGTAATAAACAATTAACTAGTAAACTTTTAAGTAATCCACTTGAACTGTTTTGACCAATAACTTCAGTGGTTTAAGGTCGCAATTACATTGACGTTAAAACTTAACATTTCACAGCGTTTAAGTACCTACATAACTTCAATTTGCAAATTCAATTGGTACCGCCTTTCAAGTACCAAGTAGGGATCAAAATTGGACCGGAGATACAATTATGTGAAAGTGAATTACAGTGGTAAACATATGTTATACCTATAATATAACCCTGAACATTAATGTCAAAAACGAAATAAACTTTATTTATTTATTCACATATGGACAACAAACAGCAGTGTATTAATAGGTAAATATCGGTTAGATGTTAATAGAAGTAACAAACACACTACTTACAACGATTAAAATCCACAGATTAAAAAAACAGGTCTACTAGTTGTTAGTGAGAACAATATAAAAATAAATGGAATAAGAGTGAACATTCCTAATTATTACGGTTCTGATCACTTAAAAAATTCACAATTTCTTTTCTAAATACAGCCTTGCTGAGAAACATGATATCGGTTGAGCCAAACTGCCCATTGTAGGTGTCAACTAATCGATTCAGCGGTGAGCGTACGCCTGAGTTGGTTCTACAGAAAGTAGTTGCAAACAAGTGTCTAGAGCGAACTTCCCGAACATGTACGGTACGTGGGATCAGGTAGCACAAACTGTTCACTAGATCAGTACAGTCGAATTTATTACGACATATATTAAATAGGGTCATCATCTCAAGTCAACGAACCCTGCGTCTGGATTCATTTTTTGCAGTAATGAATGATAAGATATTTTCTTTTTAAAGCATCTACAGTGCATTGCACGTAGGAATTTGCGTCGGACCAATTCAATAATGTCAATATACTTTTTATAGTAAGGGTTCCAAATAGGAACTGCGTATTCTAACTTAAACGAGGCAAAAGGAATATGTAAGAATCGTAGCAGGTGGCGTATGTATTAATGCCGTATTAGTCCAGTAGTCGCAGGATGTTCGATTTATAGACCACAAAATCATGGCCGTTGCAGTACCCACTTACCCGGACGAGCCGAAATTTTCACCCGCGAATACTCACTGTTTCCAACATTGCAATAAGTATATACTATCCTTGATAGACGCCCATGTGTAGTATTATGTAAATACGTAAACATGCAGATTTGGCAACGGAATCAAGTCCGATCTTTTCTGCAAGTCACTGCAATTTCTAGCGAAGGCCAAATGGGGAAGGCAACTGTCAAAATGGCGCTGTCGTAGCTAGTTCCCAACACAAGCCAATAATACAAGGCGTCATGTGATTTTATTTTATTTTAGCGAAAATTGAAGCCTTTTTGTGTTCCTAGATACCCCGAAATTCGAGTCTACAATTTCCCGAAAGCCCCTAAATTTAGAACATTGTGGTTTAAAGCTATTCGTTGAGATTTTTTTGAGTTCGAGTTTATGTCGGAAACATTTTGAAGAAAGTGATTACGAGGAAATATTCAAGGTTTAAAATTCTGACATTTTCCACGTCAAGTGCTTGATTTAAAATGCTGAAATCGCGGAAATTAACGAAATAATGAAATAAAATCAAACTCATGAATGAACATAAAATGAAATGTATGAACGAAATGTCAAATTTATTGTAGGCCGTAGGGACCTAGCTATGGTCACGCCATCTACAATTAGCTTTGCCCGACCTTCCCCATTGCTTTACAATGAATAATGTTACATAATTGAAGAGAAAATTCTTTACCCTGTTTACCTTACAAAATATCCGAAAAGTGACATAGCTCGGTAAGCCATTTACAATAGCGCTTCGCGGCAAAAAATATGGTTCAAAACAGCGCACAGTGGTTCCGCCATAGGTCGTAAAACCATAAAACTCATATTCGAATTTCCAGAAACAAGTTACATATTTCGATAGACCACTAAACGAGCTATCCGGTGATATAAATATGTCACCTATTTGTTTTAATTATCACCAGCCCGATCACTATGTACGGTAAGCCGACCCCTTGGGAGAAGCAAGCCAAATACCTAGGCGTGATCCTCGATCAAAACCTTACCTTTAAGGCTCATATTAAGGCGGCTCGCGCGCGCGCCTCCTTTGCTCTTAGCAGGCTCCACTTTGTACTAACAGCCCGTAGTGACAGTTTACTACGGGCTGTAAAATGCAAGCTGCGCATCTATACCGCAGTCATCCGTCCCATCATGACCTATGCCTGCGTTGTATTTGCGCACGCTCACCCACGTCATCTCCATAAGATGCAGACCCTCCAGAACGGTTTCCTCAGAAAGGTCACGGGTGCCCCCTTCTGTGTCCGTAATATAAATCTCCACGTCGACCTTAAAATGCCTACCATAAACCAGTTCATGAAACGCTTATCGAAGCGTTTCTTTGACTGTGGCATCAAACACCCAAACTCCTTGATCTCAGCGGCCGCCCGCTACACTCCCTCCCGCATTAGTAGTATTCGCCGACCAAGGCATACCTTAATAGCCCCCGACGACGCCACTACCTTCCTCCAGGAGAGTAGTAAGGCCACCAGTACGCTACGTAAGCCCACAACCCGATCGTCCGTCCTACCGCCCTCGACGCCGAGGCCCGCCACGACTGCCAAATCCACACCCCGCCCGACCCTTGCTCGAGCAAGCCCGCGCCGCTGAGCCTGTAGCTTTAAATTCGTCCCAAAATCACTCAAATCCTGATCCAGCTAGTCCCTTGCTGCCCTCTTCCAGCGACGCCCTAAGCCGAGGTCCGTAACCCACAGGGGGTGCCCTTAGCGTGTAGTCGCTTAGTTTTTAGTTAGTATTTAAGTTTAAGTCCTGGCTGGAGGCCTGAATTTATTAGGGCAACCACAGGCAAGTCCGTTTAAGCAGACGATAACCTCATAGGTTGACCTGCGAGATGCCATTCCCAACAAAAAAAAAATATCACTTACTTTTGTACCTCGGAAGTGAACGCATCGTTACGTTGCACTCGCTGTTATCGGTGACTCATAATTAAAGTACTTGGTTACAAGTAAAAATATAGACTTTAAGGATTTAGATGATCTTAAACTGTGTTTATGTAAAAGTCTTGATTATTATTGGAATCAAGTAGGTATGAGTAAATCAAATTTATTACTTAAGTATTCTGATTGGCTGAAAGACATTGAATGTATTGAGTTAAGAAGGAGCGTTGAGCAACGTGTTCATGAAGAACTTCAACCAGAAGCGGGGCCATCTCGCGGGCATCCAAAAAAAGATTATTTCCTTTTCTTCGGAAACTTCCCCGTAAGAAAAAGAGCGCAATGTCAAATCAATTTTTTTATTTTTGATCAAGTCTAGCTAATTTTAAATCTGTTATGTAAGTTCTAATTTTAAGTCGATTTCATGTAAAATATCTATTGATTTCCATGTTTTGTTTCATTTATCTATTTAGTTGTGTCTTTTTGACACATAGAGAATACACCCTAACATGAAGAGTTTTTATTTATTGTCAAAAACGCTTCAGAACGGGGGACAAGCACACTTAATATATGATATTTATTTTATTATTCTTTTCGTGTTAAAAAATTATCAAATATATATCATTTTGTATTAATTTACATATACACTAATATATTATGAGTTTTTATTGCTACCTGAACCACTTCCCACGAAAAGAAAGCATTAAATAAGATTTTCAGTATTTATGACCGCCTTTGTTCGGCGGCGGTACCACTGTGCAGCGATGCGTTTGATAGGTAATTCGAAAAGCAACCAAAATAAGAGCTGCAGTTTTATTTAAATGAAAAATAAAAGTACGGATCAGTGCACTGATTTTTAAGTTTTCCTTTAGTTCAATGAATTCTCTTTATTATCATTAGATAAAATATTATAGTTTACGCTCAAAATTTTGAGAATTATGCGACGAATAATTTTTTTAGAGCTCTGTTTTACGATTGTTTGATAATGATGAGACCTTATTTTTATGACTTTTTTTGTGTTATTGGGTTTTCTTTCTGGAATTTCTCACTAGCAGCCCGGAGTCTGGATTAGTGCCCGGTTGATGGCAATGGGCTCGCCCCTTATTGACTTAAGCATAATGGGCGAAATGTAGGTGTACCATAGGTACACCTCTGCATAACCCTTCTGGGATTGCAGGCGTGATGTTATGTGTTTCTAAGTGTTTATTTTTATGAAATATTTTCTGACTTGTAATATGTACCAATACGTCTAACTATGCTACAAAAAACCTGAGCGTTTTAAGGGCAGTGCCTTAAATTATTCTGTAAGTAGTGTGGGAAATGAATGGTTTATCAAATTGACAAACCGTGTTCAACAGAAACGCTGTCAAAGTATGATAGTGGCGATTTCAATAAACGAACAATTAAAGTTGGTAGCCAATTTGATAACTAATTAATTTCTCTGACCTACAATGCTACGCAGTCGAAGTGGCTGAATTTGGTCAAAGCTCATATAATTTGGAATCATTGATACGTACGACGAAGAAGAAGAACTCAATTTGTTTTGAAACCATTAAGAAACGGTTTGTTTTAGAGACTGAATTTGTTCGCCCTTAACAGAGGGTAGAATGTTCTTAGCTGGGAACGAAAAATCCATTTTAAGATCATTGGCTGGCATTAAATATAAAACACCACTAAAACTAAACCAATAATCATAAACAAAATCCTAATTCGACACTAAAACATAATACGCAGCACGTTGACCCTTCGTCAGCCGTTGGTAATACAATTAGGCGACCTGCAAACGTTACGTTGGCCGTAAAATGGATTTCAATAATCGTTGTGAAGACACGTTTTGAGTGTGCAGCCTGTTTAAAGACTAATTTCAAATGAGATTCATTAAATTGTATGTTTTTGATTTTTGTTCGAACTTGGAATTGTAAATAGTGGAAGTGTCAAATAAGTGCTTCTGAAAGTAATTGATAAATGACATTATTTCTGTAAGTAGGTTTGTATAAACACTTTTATACGTCAATCATATTTTAAAAACTAGATGAGATTGGCGTTTCATATCTGAATACTGTAAAAAGAAAGGCGGAAACAAACTCAGAGGTCACAGTCTCTTTTAAAGTCCAGACATAGTCTTGGTCCGATCATGTGAAGACCATGTAGATTACTGTCTGAAATGTTCTTTTGAGGAAAGTACCACACAGAATGAGTGGTACTGTCCAGTCAGTGCAAGCATTTATCAGTAATCATGCAGCTCAACACAGAACTTAAAGAGCTCAACGATTCGACGAACATTACCAAAGAAAGGACATTTGGGTAGGCCGCATAAATTTCTCAAACTGCCAGACCATGATTAAAACTAACAAAAAAATCAAAACTTTGAAAAAAACAACAAATCTACATTGTCTTCACATTCACAATTATTAAAGTATTATAATACTTTAAAAAGTAAATTTTCTGTCATTGTTTAAAAAATGTCCATCAATGTAAAAAAGCATATTAAATTAAATAATAATATTGGTCAGATGATATGAGGACCATGTAGACTGGTGTCTGAAATGGTCTTTTGAGGAAAGAACCACACGGATTTGAGTGGACATGTCCAGTCAGTGAACGCGTTTGTCAATCATCGTGCAGCTCAACTCAGAACTAAGGAGCTCAACGATTCGCCGAACAATACAAAAGGAAAACATTTGGACATTTAAAAAAACTGAGGGAAAAAGAAAAATACAATGGTGAGTCATTGTATTTATCTTTTTTTCCCTCAGTTAGTTAGTCCCCACATTCACCACAATTTAAATAATGTTATACTTTATACAGTATATAATATACGTCATTGTTTTTGTATAGGTACACATATAGAAAGAATTACAATAAAAGTAAAATAGTTAGCAACATAATATTAAACATCAACATTATCTGTGTACATTTATTGGAGCAGCTCAATACCAAGCCTTGTCTGCAATATAGTCTTTCACAGTATAATAGGTTTTCTGGCATAATTTCCGCTTTATAAAAGATTTGAATTTATTAAGGCTTAATTCTTGAATTTAGCTAGGAAGTTTATTATAAAAATATTATTTTCGTAACAAATAGCGTAGAGTCGGCTCAACACCTTTCACCATAAAATTTATATATATATATATATATATGTATTGTAAGTATATACTTTTTTAATATGTATGTATGTGTATTATAAGTTACACAATATCTATTTTACATCACACTTCACAAGTTATATTATTTTTTTTAAGTTATTTTCTTCCATTATCGTCCCCTTCAACTTAAGCACCTGCCATCTTATCTCTTCACCACCCTTGGTTGACTGGTAGAGAATGCCTAAGGCATTAAGTCCGCCTTTGTACCTCTTTGGGTTCGAAAAGTTTAAATAAATAAATAAATAAAAACATTTAAAGGAGCCACCTATTTTCTTGAGCCTGTTAGTAGGAACAACAAATTTGTGTTTGTTCCTAGTATTTATATTTTGGATATCACTATATTTTTTTAACAGATTAATATTTTTATTATAAATAAACTGAGAAGGCACAGTCATTATACTAATCTCCTTAAATTTGTCTCTGAGGGAGGGAGTGTCTGGGAAATAATTTATAAATTGAACGAGTTTGTTGTAAAACAAAAAATGTCTGAATATCGGCGGCATTTCCCCTCAGAAGAATACCGTTCGACATCACACTTTGAAAATAACTAAAGTATACTAAACGGGCTGTCTCTAAATCAGTTAAATTATAAATTTTTCTAGCGGCATATGTTGCAGAGCTTAGCAATTTTGACAATTTACCTATAGGGGGCCCCATTGAAGCTAGGCATCCAAAGTTATGCCTAAGAATACTGTGGTGTTTTTGGGTTTCATCTCTTAACCCTTTATAATAACACTAGTTTCTACTTGTCTAACATGAGGGATAGTAAACTTAATGCATTTTTTTTTTTCTCTTTAAGAAGTAGGTTATTAACATTAAACCAGTTAACTATTTTAGCGAGGGCGCTATTTACCTTATTAGTAATCAGCTGCTAACCTTTGAGTTTAAATAAAGTGAAGTGTCGTCTGCAAACAACACTATATTTTTATGAGGCAAGGCAAGTCATTATTATAAATAAGAAACAAAAATGGGCCAAGAATTCAGCCCTGGGGGACCCCCATTCTTACTACAGATCCAGGTGATCTATTTCCGTTAACATCAACACTCTGAATCCTATTACTTAAGTAAGAAGTAAGAAGATCCAGAGAGGCGTTCCGGATTCCGTAGTGGTGCAATTTCCTGTTTAAAATTTCATAAAGAACGCAATCGAATGCTTTGGACAAATCGCAAAAGATGCCCAAAGCATCGCATTGGTCCTCCCATGCATTATAAACATGTTCTAAAAGTTGAACTCTGGCATCAGTAGTCAAACGATCACTTGTAAAACCAGACTGTTTGTTATGCAGTAATTAGTGTTTATTAAACAATCTTTGCACTTGATCTAAAATAAGTTTTTCAAATTTTTTACTGTAGGTAGGTAGCACAGAAATAGGTCTATAATTAGTAGGGTCTGATGTACATGTATTGCATGATCTTCCCGTTTCGCTATTAATAATATTCCATGTCATTTTAATTACATTACTCATATTTTTAATTTTTGAACTCTAGTAACGTGACTTGGCTTGGAATTCTTAACATGTAAATTAAATTCAGCAGTGTTTATACAAGTACTTAAGTAAGTACACTGATTGATGCTGAATCAGTTTCATATTTCAGTTCAGGCAAGGGCTGTGAATGTCAGATAGGCAGTCGTTTCATGTGAAATACTGGTAATCAGCTGTAGATTCGGAAAAGGCAAGTCAAAGTCAAACCATTTATTTCAAAAAGGTACTAAAAGGCAAGGCGGATGATTAACCCTTCCGGAAGAAATGCTCTAAATGATAGCAAAACCGCATCGAAACCCATTGTGTAGTTTAAAACATCTAAGTTGTTACTCAGACAGTCACAAAAAGTTTCATGCTACTTCACTCATGCCAAGCTAAGACTGCGTAAGGTTTTCGAAGTTTCCTACAACTTCTACCAAAAAAAATTTACTAAAAGGTTATAGTTACTAGCTTACAGTAGCTATCACAATAGTGTTGATAAGATCTATGGAATATAATATAATATACTGTTCACTGAAAAATCGTTTATGATGTTTGATTTCATCAAGTAAAGAATACATAAAGCGATTGCGATCGTTTGCTAAATGTTAATATACGCGAAATAAATTATAATAATAAGCATTTCGGTGTGTTTCTTGCAAATTAAATAGAGCTATCGATTGATATTTATCTACCGCATGAAAGCCATTTAGTTGACGTTACGCAGTTCGTTCATGGTCAAAGTGGCGCTTCCTAAACCTGATAACGAGCCTATCGATACTGATAACGGTTATTAATATTAATATCTGCTATTGCTAAGCAATAAATTGACATATTTTAGACTTATTTCTTTTAACATATCCATACTTCTTTATCCTGATCTTTGCTGAACTGTACATTATGGATGCCGCTTGTGCTACAATTGACTTGTATTGTTAATTTTATAAGCTTCCCGTCGTTAGTTCTTTGGCTTTATATTATTATTATTTTGGTCATTTATGTTTTTGAAAGCATATCCACCATTTTTAGATCCGAGGTCTTCAGAAGTTTTACACTTATTTCAAATAACGTAAGGCTTTAAAACCAATTTCAATTCGTTTATGTTTATTAACAATTTGGTATTGACAATAAAGGAGCTCCTAACTGATCGAATCGTCTCCAAATTGTTTACAATGAATATACCAAGGAAGTTTTTATTATTTTTTATTAAATGCCTCTGTTATTTCGGTTTTACTTCGAGTCAGTATGTTGCAGGGTAAATATAAAAAGGGTGGATATATTATATAAAATACGTATCCTGGTAATCGTGAGGTTGGTTGAATTTCTGTTAATAAATTGAAAAAATCGTTGCACAATAAAATATTGAGTTAATATTGAATATTGAAAAAAATATGTTATTAATTATTGACATCTTTTACAAACAGATTGCAGTCCACTAGCTGGACATAGGCCTCTCCCAGGCTGAGCCATAACACCCTGCGCTCCGCCTTCCGCATCCAGTCTGTCCCAGCCACTTTTTTAAGGTGGTTGGTCCATCTAAGTGAAGGGTTCCACCCACACTATTACGCTTGCCGACACGCGGTCTCCACTCTAGCACTCGTCAGCTTCACCGGCCATCTGGCCATCAAGTAACCAAATATCAAACATAAATAATACCAAAAACCATCCTATTGATCAACAAGTGTATGAACCAAATATAACAACGTCACCATCCAAATCAAACAATAATACTAGTGTTTCTTCAAACATATCTAAGTGCGGAGCAAAAACAATGGGTTTAAGGCGATTCCCATGCGCAGGCGCCTGCTCCCACGGCCTGTGTCGAAGGCTATCCAAGTGACATACTGTCTCTATTGGCTAATTAGGGTCAAAACCGCTTAGCAGTTTAGGTTTTGTCGAAGATCTCATGGGTGGGAAGGTAAATTGATTTGTTTGTTCGTGAGATTTTTTAACATTCAGAATTATTTAGACTTTTTAAAGAACCAGTATTTCTGGTTATTATCTGGACCTGCGACACAGAGCGCGGAGACACTTCGGCGGTCGATGCTAGTATCACAATTGTCAACACTTTCCGTACAAACTAAACGTCTCTAAGTGGGCGTTACCGTTTACTGGCACTACGACAAAAATCTATATCTATGTAAATAAAGCTGAAAAGTTTTGAGATTTTTTGTTTGTGTGTTCTGCTTGAAGCTTCTAAAAGAAGCGTCGGCTTTAAAAAAATTACTGCATTTGATAGCCCAATTCTTAAGGAAGGCTATTTACCATCACGCTAGGGCCTTCAGGAGACGAGGAAAATGAAAAAGAGTCGGAAAGAAAAGCTTAGCGAAAACGAAGTAATGAGATACGACTTGGTGGGTCTTGGGAACAAGAAATTTCACGCCGACGGATTTTGTTGGCAGAAGCTAGTGAAGTATAAAAACTGACGACTTTGAGTGTCGGTCCGTGACAGAAGGTGTTCAACGCACTTTCAGCGCCACGAATTTTATCAGAAGTGCCGTCTCTAGACACATCCCGTGCAGCTAGTCCGTGCTCTAAGATCTTCTATTACAAACAATGGTTTTTGTAGAGCTGCTATGAGAAGCCTTCCAAATAAAATTAGTGTATTGTTCTTCTCTTTCCATCCTTTAATTGATACTTATCGCTACTGCGCTTCTAAAGTTGCCGCTATTGCTTACTTAGTGGTATTTATACTTTTCGCTTCTAGTCTCCTCTGTCAGCCGCCATCTTACCATTTAATCCCTTCTCCTGAACATAGAAAGAAAGAAAAAATGTTTATTTGCGGTAAACATAACGCAGTGATCGAACACAAACACCAAAGAGAACAAATTGGGGCGTATATGCGTCACATCCACGCAAAACGCCCATCGCTCAGCTTAATGCTACGAACCTATGCGAGACAGAGCCCCAGCGCTGGATTTCAACGACAGCCGGCGTTGGATGACGTCGACCAGTGTAGCAAACGCTAAGATTAAAATAAAATAAAATTACAGATAACATGTATCTATCTACGTCTTCTATTAAGCAATTGGACAGTTATTTTAGCCTTATTTGTCCCAAGCAACAGCAGCAACAAATTAATTTTTAATTTGTTTTTATAACATCCAAGAACGGCAAGTTTTTGATATTGAAGCGCCTCGCAAACTTGCAAGTGAAAAAACCTAGACATGAAAACCACAAACAAAAATCTTAGTCATCGCCATTCAAATACAAAAACGGTTACCTATTATAATTTCAATGATCATCAAATTAATTAGGTACAAGTACTAACGGGTATTCCCATACAATGCATAGCGGCTAGCGTCAGTGAATGAGTGTATGGGCTCTGCATTTTACGAGCGAATGTATAGAACTGTGATAATCACGGAAGAAGCAGAAGGCTCACTTATATCAACTTTCAAAATGTAGTTATTGTAGTGCTGTGAATACTGGAGCAACGTTTTCTATTCGAGTTTCAGTTTAGAAGATTAAGTTATTTAAGGCGGAGAGGCCAACTCGTAACATAAAAAAACATTACAAAGTGAAAAAAACTTTAAAATAATTTTGGAAGTCGGTGACTTTGGTTTTTGATTTTGTTTTTTTTTGCCACCGTTAGTTTTTTTTTTTTGGAAAAAAGCCTTTTTATTTTTCAACTTTTAGTTGTGCTACCACTTGCAGTGACAGGACAGCAAGTTATTCACATCATCAATATACCAGTGAGTGGGAAAAATACGTACTTTTGAAGCTGAAAAACTACCCATTCAAAGTTAATAAAATTCATTTGAGACCACCCCTGAAGCATAATAAATAAGCATATCCATATTAAAATAAGAATTTTCAAAGTCGATCCACAATCATTGCCGAAGATATCGCGTTACGAACATACAACATTAGAATTAAGAACTTCGCCTTTTGGAAGTCGGTTAAAAGGAGCTTTCCATTGAGGTCAACTCCAGAAAATACCATTTACATAAAATCACACCAACTAATCTCATGACCGTAGGTGGATTTCGTGCATAAAGTGTATCTAAAACTACTCTGGTCGCTAATAAAAGAAGATCATTTTAAATAACTAGACAGATACGTTTGACATAAAACCTGAAATATTCCACAAACGAGTCACAAATTCCTCACTCTATTGCGGAGTTCTCGTGAAGGCTCGTTGTCCACTCCGCAGAATTCTATTTCATGTCGGTGTTAAGGAAGTCCAAATTATAATAATGGCGCCCTTTAATTGTGATGACGTCACGCGAGGTGACATAATTGTCGCTATGCCAGGGCAGGGTAATTGCACCAATTAAATAAACTGGCTGTATCCTAAAGTTGGCTGTGCCTGTCAGGTCTCGGTGCGAATAACCTATATTTCCTTGGGTGTCGGTAAGCAATTAAAAAAATACATTGTTACGTGTTGAAGCAAAGAAATAAAGAGGTCTTTCTTCGTTAAGATTTTTCAAACATTTCATCTACGAAACGAAATCTTTCGGCGACTATCATACTACATACTACGTTTCATATTATAAATGCGAAAGTTAGTTTGTTACGCTTTTACGCTAAAACGGCAAAAAAATATTTGGATGAAATTTGTCATACAAAATGACCATGATCTAGGTAAGGACATTGCAACTTTTTATCCTGGATGGCAGACGAAGTCGCGCGCTTTAGCTAGTGTTCCAAAATTTCTAGGTGTATCGAGAATGCAGTCTTGAGAATTTCGAAGATTATATTACTATGCAAGAGGTTGAAATTAAACTTAAAACATAAACGAACATTGGAAAATTTTCAAACCAAATCCAACCTCCATAGCAACGAAACTGACCTCCATAGGAACGACAAAAACCTACAGCTTACAGAAAATTCAAATTCATCCACATCAGCTACCCAATCAACTTCAAAACATGTTCATCTTCTAAACGCGACCTACCTCACAAACCAGACCAAGAAATGTCATCTAATATGTAGAACACAATATTCCATGGCCACAGTGTACAAAATTTCCATCTATAGACAACATTTGTTAATGTGCTAACTGCGCTGCTACGTCCCTAAGGTTCTAAGATGCTAATAGGAAATGTCAACAAACGTAAGAACAGCCTTCTCTGTGACCTCGATGACAGTAGATGCCATCAGATGGTATATGATTGTTTGTCTATTGATGAACTTGAGCGTCATTATCTCAGTTGCCTTTACATTTCGACTAACTTTTCCGTGCAACGGCCGATTTCGAACTTTTTGATGTTCGTTCGTTTCGTTCGACAACCAAATATTAAATTAAAGGAAAATATTTTATATTTTTATTTTAAATATTGTTGGGTAATTTAATATAAGAAGTTTATCCAGTGTATATATTTTTAGTGCTTTAGTGTGTTTTAAGTGTTTTTTCAGTGTAAAAAAAAACCATTTAAATTTTGCAATTCCATCATAATTATAATATTTTTTTATTTAAATCGGACACAGAGATCTATATTTTTGTAAAAAATATGTTAGATAGTTACCAATGATTAAAATACATACTGCAATAATACTATTTTATCTAAATGAAATAATTGAAGTGCGTAAAATCAAATTGTAATAGGATCAAATTTGTAATTGTAAAAAAACGCAATTAAATTAATTAAAGTCTAAAAAATCATTTAGTTTTTTATTCTCTCTGCTCTGGCAAAGTCGAGGTCATCCTGAAGTTTGACATATATGCCTTCAATTCAGTTAATAGGGACACCTTGTTGGCAGAAACTAAAAAGAAATATCCAAATCTATAATTTTGGAAATGTTACAGACACCCATCTAAATGACTGTATATGGACAACCTTTTGGAATCTGCTACTGGCTGTCTATAAGGTGATCCACTCGGGCCAGTGATTTTCAGTATAGCCATTCACCCTATATATTATTCGGCATCTAAATTTCACGTATGGTATCTTGCTGATGGACAAACTTGCTGATGTTTGATGGAGCTTGGGAGGCGATGTAGAAACTGTTTTCAATGACCCACAATTCTTTAAAAATGAACTTTGCCCTTGATCTCAACCTTTCGAAATGTGAACTGTACTTAGCGGACAGTACTGACAGACAACTGACAATTTCTAAATTTAATGCAATAGCTCCAGAAATCTAAATTATTGAAAAAAGCTCTCTTTGTCTCCTTGGGTCTCCAATATTTCAAAATTCCTTCCCCAGATTTATTGAAGAACAAATACCAAATTTCAACGAAATTTCGGAAAGATTGATCCAAATTTACATGCATTCGGCCAGGAAGCACACTCACCTTTTAGACAAAATAGACCAAATTATCCGGCACACACTTACTTCGATTTTAAATGTGGCCATGGGCGACCATGTGTGGGCACAAGCTACTCTTCCCATTCGTATGGGAGGCCTCGGCGTCCGCAAAATTTCTAGCATTAGTTTACTGGCTTTCCTATCCTCGGTCCATGGCACTGAGAAATTAAGCAGGAAAATCCTAGCCTCCACACAGATTAATTTTGATATGCTTCAACGAGGCTATGGATGCCTGGAGACTCGCTTGCCCGAACTCTGATCTACCCGATAGTCCATTTACCCAGAGAAGGTGGGAGGAGCTGCTCTGCAACTTCTGCGGAGCGTGCGCGCCTGCTGGCTGTGGGTAAATGGGATTTAGATCTGTGGCTATGAAGCCACCCAAAAAGTGCCTATGTTCGATGACGGTAGTTTATGAACATAGGCACTTTGTTCGACGACACTACTTTCCTCCTCGCTGCTTCCTTACGACTGGGAGCTCCTTGTTGTTCTCCTCATCTCTGTCACTGTGGCGAAGTTGTCAACAGTCGAACACCACGGCCTGTCTTCTCACCACATCTTGTCACCACACACACTTGGCACGCGACTATGGCAAGAGACCGGATGGCATGTCTTTATTTCCATGTAAGGTGGTTAGGCCTTTAGTGTGGGTTGCAACGTGTGTCGATACTCTTGCGCCCTCCCATGTTCCTGGCTCGGCGAGCTGTGCTGGCACTGCTGCTACGGCTGCGGAAAATCTCAAGCGGCGAAAGATACCTTATTGGTAATTATATTTTCGAGCCGTTTGCGGTTGTAACCCTCGGGCCATGGGGTCCGAGTGCTCATGGTATATAATATTGTTATTATTAATTAGGTATATAGATTTTTTTTCAATAAACATTGTATTTGACCTTTACGTCTTTCAATTTATTAAAATTTTAATGAATTATCATTTCATCAGTAGGTATTAGATAAGATCTGTTGTTCGTATCAACATGCAAATTGCACACAATGCCGCCATATTGGACAGTCGTGTTTGCCAGCCACAACACTATGAATAGCGTTGCGACTTCCGCGGGCACGACTAAGGCCCGGTTTCCACCAAAGCGGAGAGGAGCGGAGACGAGAGGAGATGTGTTTTGAATAACCAATCAGATTTAGTTATTTCCACATCTCCTCTCTGCTAAGCTTCGGTGGAAATGGATCAAGCGGAGAGGAGAAGAGATGTCTCATCTTTCTATAGAATTTTGTGCCGTGAGCTGACTAGCGGCTCGGCAGAGCGGAGATGTGTGTAGTCGGGCGGCCGGGCGACGGCGCCCGCGCTCGCGCGTCCCGTTGCCCGCTGCCTTCTCCTCGCGCACTTCACTGGTTTCGAGCTCTCACAGCTCACATCTCCGCTACACACAGCTCACATCTCTCCGCTTTGGTGGAAAAAAACTGCCAGCCTCGCAGCACATCTCCTTTCGTCTCCGCTACTCTCCGCTTTGGTGGAAACCGGGCCTGAGCAATGCCAGCTACCAGGATGGAGGATGGCATGTAAATCATGAATGCTAGTGTTGGCAAACATGTACGACGCGCTGCAATGCTTCGGCAGCTGCATCAGCATTCTAAACACATTGCTGAACTGCACGCGCAGGGCCTTGATTGTCATATCTATTAAATACCTACAGATAAATTACTCGCTCCTATTTGATTTCTCTCTGAGTTAATTCTGAAGTACACGCAGACAAAGACGCGGGCAGAACCTTAGTATAAAAATGCGGAAATAACTCAATCTGTTACCTTTTCACGCCGTTACAGATGAATGCATTTGGATGAAAGGGATAGACCATGACCTGGGTTAGTTAGACCATGAGGTAATTTCCGGCATCCACACGGGCGAAACCGCGGGCAAAAGCCAGTGTAAAATTATTATTGTTAGTAAATGATTTGTACCAGTAACTACGACAGTAGAAACTCGAGGCCAAGAAATAACAGCGCAAGAGTCCATGGATCAAGTTCAGCTACGGTTGCTGCGGTTGGTCCTTGGATGGGATCTTTACATACGGAGTGCCCTCCGTGCCTCTGAAAGTTGCACGTGTAATATTACAATTTTTTATCGACGGAAAAGTAGACAATATTTTGTCTAATCTTCTGTCGACAAAACTTGTTTCTAAGGTGGACATGCTACATTTGTCGGTCCCGGCTGTCATTCGTGGGATCTTTGACTGTCGTTACGGGTCGTCAGAAGGCCGAAAATCTAACAACTGTAACCAAGGGGTTTCTTGTTACACAGTTACCAGGTTGTGGTGGTTAAATGGTCAGTCGGTCCATGTAAAATATTAGTATGCAGCTGCGTCCGGTTAGAAAAGCCTACGTAGATGATGACCTACAGTAGTTGTAGTAAATTCTATGTTGTTTTCCCGCTATCTGACACGTGTTCCGATAAGCTTTGTCATCGTAACGATCAAATCTTATCTGATTGCCTTGTTCTTACCGAATGTGGAAGCCAAAAATAATCTCATATTTAGATTTCTATAGTTACCTTTCCTAGTTGAGAAACAGACTGAAATTCAGCAGGTATTTTAATATTTTCAAAGGCTTTTCCGCTAATCAGTAAGGCAGCTAAGATGCTTCTGAATAGCCAACTATGGTTATATGTCCCGAACAGTCAAGTCAGTTAAAAATACAAACCACAGACTACCTGCGGTATTGTCACTCCTTTCTCCCTTATTCCATCCAAAAAGATCGTTTTTAGTGATAAGACTGCTCATTGCCTGCAATTTCTACAATAATGTACAATAATTTTATAGTATACATAATAGTATAGTATTCTATCTATGATCGATCTTGAATAAAATGCACAATTCTAAAACTGAACCGGATCTGTGGTAGATACTTACAAATTAAAACAAAAGCAGCTCGAGTTTAAAACGAGTCCCCAAATCCAAAGCTAAAACAACAAAAATAGTTTTAATTGAAATAAGTGGACCGTAAAAGACAAATTAATATATTCATGGTAACAAGTGCTACATTTACATAATCGCGATAGGCGTGAGAGGCCGCTGTCTGTCTGTTTGCACAGCAGTCTGCTTGTTACACAATCTAGTGCGTGAAATATCGCGATATTCAAAACGTTTTACAGCTTTTATTACTGTTTATTGTGAGTTTTATCGTGGTTGTCTCACTCTTCTACTTCCGTTGCTCTAGGTAGGTCATGATGGACTGTGTTGTAACTACCCTTAAATAGATCAACTTCTTTTATTGCTTTCTGAGTATGGAATCTCCAACCGTTCAGATGGTTTCTTCTTCTACATTATTCAAAAAGCTTCATGTTTTTTTTATAACTGGCTTCCCAAAAATAATTTCCAGACCATTTTATAGCGCATTTGACGCCGGACCATTCATGGGACCCATAAAGTGCACGTATTCAAACAACTGTCCGACAAATAAGTTCATTCACTCGATAAAAAAGCAGACATTGCCGAAAGAACTTCCTCTACGTGTGCGGAATCGAACCCATTGTCCAAATGTCGAGATGACCAGAATTGTGATGTTACTTGAATCGAGCCGTGGTGACCTGAGGTTTGGATGTAGTGTCTTTAGGGTTTGCAGTTCATTGTTTAGAATATATCCTATAATTTATTATAAAAAAGTTGCCGTTTTCTTCCAACTCTAAAATCTGCATATAAATGGCCAGTGAATTTAAATTGTATGCAATGTTGATTTCCTTAGAATATTCACACTTCAATACCAGGTTTTTTGGTGTTATCTTTGTTTAATTTTAACAGTGTAGCATGAGCTTCATTAAACTTCCTTAATTATGAATCAGTCTATATAATAATTATTCATAATCAGCTTATAATGTTTCCACTGCTGGGACACAGGCCTTCTTCCTTCCTGTAATATTCCATGCGGGCCCAGTGCGGGTTGATAGATGTCACACGTCTCCAAGTTTTTGGTCCCGGCTTTCTCACGATGTTCTCCTTCACCTATAATATTTAAACTTCTCTAATTTGTAGTAGCTTTTAATAATAATATTTAAATCTTTAACTTATGTACTTACTCGTCGAAAAAATAACTGTCTCGATTAGCGAGACAGTTATTTTTTCGACGAGTCTTCTGCCCAAAAAAATCCCTAATTCTGCCAAAATTAACTTTCAGTAGTAAAACATTATTTATTTAGTAGCAGATACCATTCTGAGTTATCAGTAGGATTTGACAAGCGTACACAGTGACATTGTTTCAAGGCAATTTGTATTTGATAGCAAAACGACACATCTTAGAGATGATTCAGGGTTGCCCGTTTCTGAACGGTTTGTTTAATGAAAATAAATGTTCATTTTATTTGATTAGTACTTATGGGAATTCCAGTTGTATATTTAGAGATTTGGTGTTTCCATTCTATTCAAGTCAGTCATCTTGTAAATCTATTAGAATCATTTTTCTTTAACTTATTTGGTGCCGTGTGTTCTGTTTTGGACCAATTTATATATTTTCATGTATTAGTACCACCAGTTTTTTCAGGTTCTTCTTTGCAGCTGTGCTCTCATTGGCATATTTGGTTGCTACCTCGTTCCCAACAAACTTCTTAATCCACTATAATACAAGGTTAGTTGCCCATGCCTGACCATCAAAAGCAAACAATATTTTTTTTTTAATTTAAATTGCTTATTTTATCAACCCATATGGTGCCACTGCTAAGCAAATCTTCTCCATGGTGTCATACCACTTCAATAACAACAAAGATTTTAGTAAAGGTATGTATATCCATCCATACTTCCATGCTTACTGAAATTATAAATTGGAAAGTAATTCTGTCTGTCTTTGCACGCCTAAGCCACTTTAAACCACACACACACACAATTTGGCAAGAAGATAGATGGCATCTATAAAATCACCACTTAGCAACTGTTTACTTTTGTAAGGCATAATTATCTTGAAACGGGACATGGCTACTTTGCCGCTCATATCATCCTAACCCAATTCCGCTCAGCTGATGAACACTGGCGTGAAAGATAAAAGGTTGATACACTCTGTTTGCGTTAGATTCCTAGATCAGCTATTGTAAGATAACATAATTGTTACTAATTGGCAGATCGGTTGGCGAGATGACTAGCGCATCATTGATGTTGTTCTTGATACAAGCTGCCTCGTTTATAGAAATTAAGGAAATCTTGTTGGATTCTTTACTAACATGAGCGGCTTTTAAGCTTTTTCAAAAAATGCTTTGGCTTTGACTGTCTTATCCTAATCCTAACTAGATAATATTATAAATGCGAAAGTAAGTTTGTTTATTTGTTTTTACGCTTTCACGCTAAAACGGCTGAAAGGATTTAAATGAAATTTGGCAGCTAAGAACATAGGACACTTTTTATCCTGGATTGCCGACGAAGTCGCGGGCAACAGCTAGTTTGATTCATATTTCGGAAGCAAGTATGTGGTCTCTTAAACTTAGTGATAACCAGGTTTGTAAGTCATGACTATAATATCATCTACTTGCTCCTGTTCATATTTGTTATATGTGATGATTTAGTGGCCTTGTGAGTTCTGGGTTTATTCTTATTTATCGCCATTGATTTCTAGATCATTAGATTTATTGCCCATTAGAGGCCCTCTTTATCACCTAATCGTTATTAATCATTGATAACGTCTTACTTGTTCTTTTATCAAAAGTCCATGCTGTAGCACTCACGTTAAAATTAAATTCAATTCTTATGAACAAAATATTTTATTGTCTCTATCAACCGAGATAAGTAGGTACAAGGTAATAGTTCTCTTACAGTTCATTTTTATCTAGGACAAAGCGATATACTATCTCAAGTTAGACCCTATAGATAATATATGATTTTCGTTGTCGCTACCGTAGTTATCTACGAATAACCTAATTCTGTCATTGACGCAATAATACACTGACCTATATCTTCAGACTCATGTTAAATCACATTTTATTGTACACAGACATCTATTAAGAACCCCCTTTATTGCAAATAAAGTGTTCGTCGAAAGTAAACCGCTCGTCGCGCGACACGCGGTGCCTTTGTGTCGCGCTGTGGCTTCGCGCCAGTCTGCTAGAGACTTTATGACAGAAGTAACACACGTTATTCCAGATATAATTTTCGTCGTAACACGAAACCCAGTCATCAAACGTCACACCAACTTACTTTCAAATGGTGCAACAAACTGACCCATTTTCGCGTCAGCCCTGGCAGGAAAGCGTTCGAAAATGGCGCTTACGTTCGTCTGGGCGACGTCTGCGCAGCGCGTATTCCGTGCGCATCCAGTATTTCCGCCGGCGCGCGCAATGTCAACAAACTCGGCGTGTCAGCTCCGGGCACAGGAATGCAACGACCACGGCGCATACACCATGGAATAAAAACAGAAGATTCATAGATAAACTGCGAAGTATCTAGTTCCCGCACACATAGGATACTAAATTGAGAACGATATTTTCAAGCGATTCCGTTATGCAACAGGTGGTCAGGAACTGTTCAATTTTATCTTCTCACGCGTCTGTCGAATGAGTTATTTCTACATAAAACTGATTTTCACTTCTTATTTATCAAGTGTAACGACCCGGACGGTGCATTGTGCGCCTGCGCATGTCACGGTATACGGAATATGAATAGGATGTACCCTTTTTAGTAGTACCTTTTATTTCGTCATTATACTATCAATAATGTCGCCTGGATAGCCACCATTTTGATAGTTCTTCATGATATCAGAGATTGATTAATGATATTGTCGAACAAATGTGACTCCAATCTATGTGTTCAGACAATATTTGTCGTCTAACACCTATTGGTCAAAGGTGTCAAAATTGGACAAATCTTTGTAGCTTGTGCCTATCTACAGCTGATGCTGTTTGGCAATTTGATCAGTCAAAATTCTCACGTAGGTTTTAAGGCAATAGGAACCAATAAAATAGGTAAGTGTCGTGTTTGTAATTCTTTGAAGAGATAATGTATTCACTAAAAGCTTTTTGCTGTCAATCTTGTGCTGTTCCCATTAAATTGCAATAAAATAAAGATGAAAGTTACTTTTTTTACATGTGATCTAAACCTAATTAATAAATCTATTTGGCGAAGGCTGCTAGAGCTTCAAATTTAAACCATCAAATGTATAGTATTCAATCATAAAGGCGCCTAAATAAATAAAATACATACGCAGACAACTACTGGATCTATAAAAATTTAATCGAGTTGTTTTTAAATTAATACTACTTGGGAACTCAACTGTATTCAAAGTAAAAATAGAAATGATGTGGTGCACCCACAGACAAGCGTGAAAGTTTAGTGTGTCCTTTCGAAGTTTTTGAGGTTAGATGCATATATTTAATTAATTAATTATCTATTTAATCAACAACCTCGTTGGTGTAGTAGTCGCAAGCGATTCTGCTAAGCACGAGGTCCTCGATTTGATTTACGGGTCGGGCAAAAGTGCCCTTGGGTTTTAAGTGTTATTAATCAATTAAATCAGCGACTAATTAGCCTTTCTCGGTCTCAATCAAACAAAACCTTCCTTGACTTTAGCTGCAAGATTTGCGTGTGTTACATTGCGCACTAACCGCAAACAGCAAATTTTCACAGCAAAAATAAGTTTCCCAGCAATTCTTTGTGCAATGTTAAGAAAGAAAGAAAGAATAACGTTTATTTGGACACAGTTCGTGAAACACAAAATACAAATAACAAAATCAAAAAGTGAAAACATTGAATGCGTAGTTGGCAGCTATGTGATGGGTCTTTTACAATACATCCTAACTACTGAAAATATTTATTGATGTAAGCTGGAGTGATAGCTATTTACAGCGACGTAATGAAAAAATACTCGCCTACTTCTTTTGTGAAATCGCTGCTCTTCTAACTCAAAGCTTTGCTTTCAAAACCGCAGTCGACAGCTAATAATAATTATTTGATGCTTGTAAGGTATCAAACTGAATTACGTACCTAATTCCGCCACCATTATAAACACGCAAAATAAATAGGTTGAGGACCAATTTACTTAAATAAACCAGCTACACAGTTTAACAGGATAAATTTCGCCGTTAAATTATTGCAAACCTGATCATATACTAATCAAATAATACTAACAAGTAGGTAACCGCGTCACCCACATAAAAACAAAAATTGACCGAGTGTGTGTTATTACACACACTCGGTCAAATATTTAATCTGCGATCAATAAATATCACACTTGTCCAAACAGTACATTGGCAGTAAGTAAATCATTAATTCTTTTGTTTTATAAAACCTACCTACATATTTTATTAATATGCCTGAATTTTTCCATGATTTTACAGAATAAATTACATAATATATTTTAATGTTAGCTTGTTTATTGTAATTTATTTAAGAAAATTGGTATAACAACGAATGTATTATTAAAAGATATAAAAAAAAAAATCGTTACTATGTATGCAATGCTCCGATTGCATTTCCAAATGCAGGCTAGCAGATACAATAAAAAAATAAAAACGTCTTTAGATAACCGACCAAGTACGTCGCCACGCACAATGAAGGGTTCTGTCGTTGTTATGAATGTTTACGCATTCACAGTATTGGTTTTATCGATCGCAAAAATAAGTTTGTATTTCATAAAAACGAAAAACTATGGCAAAAAGGTTATTTTTATGGGACTTAAAAACGCCTTCTTAAAAAGTTAAAGTGTTTCATTTTGAACTGATAACAGAATCAAATATTATCATTTTTAAATGTGTTTTTCAATGTATTAACCCAAAACACTTACAAAAATGTAACAGTATTTAATAAATCTGTTACCGATATAAAAGTGTTAACAGTGATACTAAGTGTTAACAGGTAAACGTCTGTCTGTCCGCCGCGCGTTGTTGTGGTAACGTGTAATTATACCTAAAACTGCTTATTTCTGTTACACATATTGACACTTATTAACACATAATAGGTTACACTTTGAAACTGTAACATGATTGCATCTGCTACATTTACAAAGGTTTTTCATTTAAAATAGTTTAAAAAAAGTGTTAAAACCACTTACAACGGTTACAGTTACACTCTTTTAAATAATTATGTTATATCTGACTCAAATCAGATGTAACAATATTATTTATACCATTGACCATTCCACGGAGTTTCTTGCCCTTTCTTCTCCATAGGTACCTACTACGCTTTGGAATGGGCAACTAGCTTCATTTTTCTGACTGACCGACTCCTTGACAATTCAAAATTGAAATAAATGCTTTGAGTTTGAGTTTGATTCACACAACCACTTCCCTAAGTTTTATCACAATCGGTCATTTTCGAGTTTTTGCGAGACTAACGAATATCAATTGTTTTTTTTTTAAGAAGATAAAGATTATTATTATTTTATCAATGATTATAATTAATAAAATAAACTTTAATTATATATTAAGTGATTAAAATATAAATTAAACATTTTAAAAGAAATTTTACATTTTAAAACAGACAATTATTTTATTGCTATGTATTTTTTCTTGAATTTTGCATTCACTGCAAATTTTAATGTTTCATATCGTTATCTTGAAGTAGGGATGTATTGTAAACGTTATCCATACATCGAACAATTATAAGGTACTCATAAGAAGAAGTTATCGCTAATATTACGTTTTCACAGATACGGACAAAAAGATGAATGACTGCTGTAGATTTTTTTTTGTGTCAACTTTACAGCTGAGTTTCAACATTTAAAATAAGAGCATGTTTAAAAAAAATAACCGCGTTAGTCAATCAGTTAAAATAATATAGTTATTGAAACAAAGTTCTTTAATGCGGTATAAGGTAGGAATAAACTGGCAGAAATCGTCACGTATCGAAAAAGCGTTACGGCAAAAATTTGTTCCAAGTGTCAAAAGTGTTTGTTTTTGTACTCAAATGACTCTGTATAAAAATAAAACATTATAACATTACACTTGAAGCTTGATACCATATTAGATGGTTCTGTTTTAATACTTATAATACAGCGTAAGGAAGTTCGTTGCGATCTGGTGACACCCCCGACTTTTTATTTTCTTTAACATTGTTTTTTTTTGTAGCAAAAATAGAGGTTATTAAATTGAGATTAAAAAAAAAACCTAAATTAATGCGACTTATCTTAAGTAGGTACAGTAAAGCTAACTGCTAGAACACGCATTCTTACTTGATAATGTCAAAAAAGAGTTAAGACAAACTCGACAATTAATTGTATTAGAACTCTTAAAAATGCCCATACTGCGGCATGGGCAATTTTTCGTATTTTAGTTGTAATCGATGTGAAAATAATAGAAAATATTCAGCGTTGAAGCCTTATTTATATATCTTCCACTAGCTGTTGCCTGCGATCAAGGGTGATGTGCTTACCCATGTCATGGACTCATGGTCTATTTATTTATTATTCATTTATTTTAGACTTAACGCACACGATACAGAGACTGGCTTAATCCCATAGGCATTTTCTACCAGTCAACCTTTGCGTGAAGCAGAGACAAACAGTGGCAGGTGCAATTTTTAAAAGAACATTTAGGAATAAATATTGTAAAAATAAAGATACACATAAACCTAAACTATAAATGTAATACATATGAATATATTATATTTAATTTATATATTTATCGAATATACATATATATATATATACCTAATTATATATAAATATAAGCACAAATAAATGTTTATAAATATATGAATATACTCAAAACAAATGAGACAAACAGTAAGAAGGATAATAGGTTGGTTGCAATCCTAATTTCTTGAGGGAGTGCATTCCACAGAGAGATAGACTGAACGAAGAAGGGAGAGTGAATGAAGTCTGTGCGGTGAGTGGGACATTGAAGAAGACGATTGTGTGATGAACGAAGATTTTGGTTGGTGCAAAGTACTGAAAGTCCCCCAGATAACCAGGAGTAGAGGTAGAATCAGGAAATGAAAACAATGTGGTCAGCGCCCTTTGCTCAAAACAAAATTTCCTTCAAATCCGTCTAGTCGTGTTTGCGTGATTGAGTAAAAAACATCCAATCGTATAAACTTTCACATTTGTAACATTAGTAGGATGTATCGTGTGGTTTCCTTAGGTATTTAATTTAAACGGAACGATTATTTTGTGTCATGTTGGCGGCATTGTGACAAAGATCTCTTTGGGTATTTTGATTTTTAAGAGTAATCTGGTTATTCTCTGTCCAAATAATTTCATTCTGCTGTATTTATTTTATGCTTATCACGTCTTAATTTGGACAGCAGGAGAAAAATACCTACCTACCCTCATTTACGGCACAAACAAAAGTTTAATAAGGTAAAGTTATTTGCAAGCTTTCCAGATTGTTCATGTATATAATTTCATTGTGTATCTTCAGTTTTAATCTTAATTAAGCCGGTCACGGTGTAATAATACGATTAATGATAACTTCCACGTTTCTGAGCTGTTTGTTGGCTCGTTGGTTTTTAGAGGCTGGCGCCACTGTCGCGACGTAAGGCGGGGGACATAACCTAGGGCAACAAATATTACTTACTGCAACAACATAGTATCAATCAAAACTAATCACATACGAAAAAAATCAACTTGTGTTTGCTTTTTCTTATATTATACTAACTTACCCGACCTACGACGTAATGTTCTAACAAAAAATCATAAAAAAATCTCATAGAGAGAAAGAACGTTCAGTTTTTCCGGGAATCTTTTTAATTTTTTCTTTCCATAAAAACCTAGTTCGGACTATTACGGACATTTTTAAACAAAAAATAGACAAATCGGTCCAGACGTTCTCAATTGATGCGCCTACCAAATAACAACATTAAATTTTGATTTTTTTACAATATAGGCTTGTACATCTAAGAAAACTGTCGTGACGATTGGCAAAGGTAACCGGAAGGGTTACCGAAGAATTCTGTGAAAATCTATAACCATAGATCATGGATTTCCAAACAACGTCATAAAAAGAACTCATAATGAAAATCATCAAGTATTTTTGTAATTTGCCTTTGATAAGGCATAAGGTGTAGGTAACTGTAAAGAAACCAAGCATTAAGGAAGCAACACTTTTTTTTTACTTTCATTTTAACCGTCGTCGTGGCCTTCCGCCAATGTACACCCGCCCTAACCTGAGTGCAATGCGCGCGCGCACGCGATCCGACATTGTTGAAACATCAAGAGCAGCCCTTCGGAACACTCGTTACTAGATATTTATATACCGCGGACCCTGGTACGCTCAACCGCACAACAGAACCACGAAACTAAACAACGAAAACCACCTTTACTAATCACCAGTCAGGCTTTTTGTCAGACTACCGGGCTTCTGAATACCCGTAACGAGCGCCAAAGACCTGCGAATGAAAAAAGCATCCTTACTGTTACGAAATATTGGGGGCTGTCAATGTCAAATTGTAACTACGGATGGCAGTTGACTGTACCAGAGAGCCTCGTTAAGTTGACATCACCTGCATAAATCATTATTACAGCTGGCAATACATCATTTGGAGAAGTTTTAATCTACTTGGTGGCTTTAGTTGATTGTAATAACTTACAAAACTTTATAAGTACCAGCTGAACCGAATAGACAGGTCAAGGAAGGGGGCTAATAGAGCTCTTATTGTTTTTGTCGTTACTTGTTGTACCTAATAAAATTGTAATATCGGAGAACCTTAATTTTTTTTTTTAAATAAGCCCTAATTTAGTGCAAGAACTGAACTAAAATCTGTAGTGAAGGCTCTTTAGAAATCGCACTTTACGATGGCAATTGGAAAAATCATTACTTGACGAAGCCATGTGACGATAGGCAAATTCTTTTAACAAACATTTCTGTTCCTGCATGTCGATTCTGCAAAATTCTCACCGTGAAGACTTACGTGGAGTGAGCTGTCAGTGTCATCTCGTCTTGGTCAAACTCTACCATCAGTGGCACTGACAGCTCACTTCACCTTAGTTTTCACGGTGAGATGGTTACAGAATAGCACGACTGATCACACTCATCTAAACTTTTAAGGCTCGTACAGACTGACGCGACACGCGACGTCGCGCACGATTCGCGACGCGTGTCGCGCCTTTTTTTAGAAGCTCTTATGACTGACACCTTCAAATAAAAAGATAAACATACCAGCGAAATAACTAACATTAGAAGACACACAACTGTTTCAAAAAAATATGGCTTCCATAACTCCTGCTAATGCATTGAAAATGAATCAGTTTATGCTCCTGTCATAACTGTATCTCAGATATGTCAAAACACAATCTTTGTCCACACCTTTATTATTACGAAACTATTAGGCAGCGCTGCCCATCGCCCTATTTTCATAAACTAGGAAACGTTTAACGACTATTACACAATTCCGAACAGACGAAACAATCGAAACTTCTAAAATTAGATCGCGATGGCGTAAAAATTCCACTGTTTCATCTCTTGTTTCGACATCCATGGCTAAGTTTGTACTGTTCTAAAATTTCATCATACATGTTGTCTTCGCAATGGATGGTATCTTTAGCGAATATTTGTGTGTTGTGGTAGACGGTATTAAAGACATTATGGCCTAGTTGGCACCGTGTCCACACCCACGAACGTTGCGAGGGAATCGCAGAAATTTCGTATTTGTCGCCAGCAGAAATTTACTGGCTCTATTAATGTTTTTATACGTTATGCCGGAATTGCAAAAAACAGTATTTTTTTCTAGTTGAATTTATGCGCGAAAATGCAGGAAGAAAATACTGGGATTATACTGGTTACACCACTACAAATGAAAGAGTTTGTAGATGAACACAGGCATTCATTAAAACAACTGACAATCGTTCAGAAGATAGGTGACCAATAAAAACACGAATTGGAATTTGGTGAAACATGTCATAAAAAGTGAATTCACGTCACTAATTAGGTAATCAAAGTAGACTCATAAACTTTTCGGACAACAACAATATTTTATTCTTATTATGTCGAGCAGCATTTGGGCCGTCCAAAGGTTTACAAACCCGCTTCCTAAGTATCGAAGTATGCTATTATGAAAATAATGTTTATCAATTCTACGTTCAATCCTGCGTCCATCAATGCTTATCCCATTTAGTATGATTATTCTTGGGGTTTTATTTTTATTTCCGAATCGTTCAATCAAGTCTTATCATGAGACATATATTCGACAACTTAATTTTATAAACACACTAAACATATTTGAGCCACATTCCGCCACATACATTCAACCTTGATTAATCATCATTATCTACAATTAATTAGAAGGCACAATTAATATTTGTACTAATTTTAAATTCTAGGGCTTTTCCTCATTATCGCCACATTATATTTGTTTATCAAGTTTTCTTTAACGCGGGAAATACCTTTGGCATGCTATTTACTTATTTGTTATAATTAAACGTTTATATATTTTTCCTTAAAGGGTTTAGGATGTGAGCAAGACTGATGGAATAAAATACAAACTTTGTAATGCTAATCACTTTTTTTTTTATGCTAACAAATCTGAAAAGTACTGAAACTTCTTTAGAGTAGTGCTCGGGATTTTTTAAGGCCGATTTCTTCTTTCCAGTTAGAGTAGGCAGGCGTTGGCAGTCTTTTAAGAAACAATAAAACGCAAGAAAATACATTTATTTGTGTTAAAACAAATTACACAACTGCGTCGCTTTTTTTGCTTGAACTTCAAAAAGTGCAATGAGCATAACATGTGGTCTATTTTGGTCAAAACTGTTAACCTCTCTTTGCTATGCTTTTCCTCCAGTATGGCTATGTCCATCGAAAAACAGATCACATTAATAAAAGTCACTTCCACTGATTTTCCTCGACAATAAAGCTCAGATTCACATATCATTCGTTTGCAGACTCCTATCAATAATTTATCTCATCTATTCCCGTTGTTGAACCAGCGATCGATATGATGTTGGTATTATTGCACTTGCGGATCTGTCAGTTTGTCTCTCTCTGGTACTTTGGGTAACGTACCACCTAGTACTTTAGGTAGTTCGTTTTGGAACTATCAGAGAGATTTTGAGCTTCGATTTTGATTTCACAATGAACTTTGATCATCCTATAATACTCTTACGCTAAAGTTCGATAATAAATATGAAGCTGAAATTTTTTACTGCAAATAATATGGGCTTATGCGAGAAACAAAAAAATGGTCGATGTGGCAACGCGCAGAAAGAAAGAAAGAAAACTTTTTTATTCTTCACGAACAAAACGCAAATTACAAAAATATATATTACATAAAATACACGTACAAAGTAGCCAAAAGCCTCGTATTCAACCAATTACAATTTGACAGCTTGATATTAGAGCCAGGGACCAATATACATTGCGTTAATGTTACGACACTGTCAAATGTCAACAAACAATCAATCAAAACAAAAGAAAATGTCCATTGAAGAAGGGGAGGCCTATGTCCAGCAATGGTCTTCTTTCGGCTGAAATGATGATGATGATTTGGACTTTCAGCATTATTATTCCAGCCGAAGACTCCGCAGCTGCTGCGTCCCAACCGGCGCCGCGTCGTATTCTTCCGACTTACTTGATATCGTTTTATTATGGACAAATCACACAAAATCTTAATAAATTGTAGCATATGTGTTATTCTGATGTATATTACTGTAAGGTTTCATAAAAATCCGTTCAGTAGTTGTTGCGTGAAAGAGTAACAAACATCCATCCATACTCACAAACTTTCGCGTTTATAATATTAGTAGGATTAAAATATTAATAAATTCATTTAATTAAATATTTAATAATTTTTAAATTAAATTAAATATTAAAAAATATTTTTTTATTATTTTTATATTTCATTAAATAAAATATTAAATTAAATAAATAAATAAAATATTAAATTGATAACATTCATTATGTCGCAGGATTCCTGCACGATGACTACTGTTTTTAGCCGAATCAACTGCGTTGACTAGATAATACCAAAGCTTCCATCCTGAAAACTACCTTCAAACAAAAATTTAACACAACAATCATTATTCTAAACACGTCGCAAATTATCCTGCATTCCTGACTGCAAACCAGTGCTCACAAAGCAGATGCATACGGAAGCAGTGAACGAATGAGTGAATGAATGAACATAACCCAGTTGTCGGGGCGACTGCGTCAACAACATCCCTATAATAAAGACGTGTGCAGATAGCAGTGCTCGTCAATGAGTTAAGTTTTTGAAACTTGTAAAATCTTTGCCGTCCGGACAATAAGTTGGTTAAGTAAGTAAGTTTTTAAGTTTTTTTTTTTTTTAAGTTTCCAATTGGTTCTGCAAAGTATGATGATGTATGGAACTTCGCGCTAAAACGGGAAAAAATATGTATTTGAGAAGGGGTTGTGTAAAAGTTATGGATGTAGATGATGAATTGGCAATGCAAGGTGTATGCGCTTTGTTCGACAATTAACTTTGGTGGACTGCGAAAAACATAACCTAGGAAAAAAACATACCGTAGAATAAACTTGAGAGAAAACAAATAAAGATCAGAGTACAGACCTACATGAAATCAATATTTCGTTCAAAGATCAATGTGCTGAACTTACATGTTTAGTTCTCGTGTCGTATCAAAGTAAAGAAAACATAATATATACGAGTATAACATAACTCGTCCACGTATTTCCTTGATCTATGGCGCATATAATAAACCTTAGTGAACACAAGTGGACGCAACACAAATGTTTGTTATCTCCGCCGCTAGAGAATCAACTCCGATTATTATTCAAGCAATGCTAGCTGTGTATTCATGTCCCTAATGTATTATCAAAAATAATGTTGCGACATGACGCTTCGAGTATAATTTAGGTTTTAAGCACAGTCGTCTTGAACAGGAGATAATTATTTTATGTCTAGTTTGTTAAGATTTGTTGTGATAAGACATCCGTGTTGAAACGTGGACTGAGTCACTTATGGCTTGGTTTAAAACAAGTTCGAGAGAGACAGGTCATCAAGCTTTTATGACTGGTCTTACGCCCTCGTCAATAAAACTTGTTAGACCAATCTATGACGGTAGGACACAGGGATTGCATACTTGGATTGACTTTACTAGGCATTATTTTTCTTTTAAGATTATTTTTCTTTTAACGCGTGTCACAGTCATTCATGTCGGCTGACCTATTTACACATGGAACGACAACTTAAACAGGACATGAAATTCTTCGAAAGTGGAATCAATTCTTGGATAGACACGGCGTAAGATAGAAATAAGATTTACAACGATGTTAGCGAGATATACAAACAACCGGAAACGGATAGAAGCGATGGGTCAGACGAAGACAGTGAAACCAGCAACCTTGAACATGCTCGTGCAGAGCAATGACATAGAAAAGAGCCAAGAAAGCAGTTGGACCCCGCCAAAAGATTCACCGGTCAAGTTCGACCTAAGAAGATATCATAGACAAATATCACCCAGCTCTCTACGGTCGGCTCATAAATCCTTCCCTACCATTACAGCGCCCCCCGGTCTACTACTTGATATGCAATGGTAATTGTAGCACCATGAAACATAAGAACTTCAAGGGCTAGTGCAAATGTGCAAATCTTGGGGTTTATTCAATTAATCGAGTCTGGTCAAGCCATGCTGGGGTCGGTACATTTCATTCATTCAATGCGTATCAGTCATTAACAGTTCCTATGATGGGACTAACTACATTCGACTTCGGATTACCTATATTTGAACCATGAACATGCACATATGCATGTCCACCATAGAAACGAGTCATGCGGGTCATTCATCGCGAGCTGAACAGTTAAGGAAGAAAAGGAAATGCATATAATACAAAATCAAAAGCAATCTTTAAAAGCAACAGAATAAGGTATTTATTTTTAGGTATTTTTTTTTCAGAATAACTTTTGAACGCTGCGTAAGATTAGGGAGAAGCCCACAAAATATGCTTGAATTTTCTGAAACTTAACGTGAGTAGGTAGCTATACAAACTTTTCCGGCTCAGTACATTGTAGGTAATTAAGAAGTGATAATGACCCATTTTCCTCAATGTTTATAATTAGAACTGGTATCTAGCTCTTGAACAACATTTTTGGATTTCTAAATGATTGAAAAAACAAATCTTTTTCTTTTTACTAGATTTTGACGGTCTTTTGATAGCTTAATATTTTTTTGCTACGGTTTTCTTATTAAAAGATGTGGTCTAAATCTTTTGGAACTTTGGAAATTGAAGTCGGTTATATACGTACCTAGGTATTGTAGGTACCCTAACCTAACATTTGTTTTTGTTCCGGGTGGCAAATCCTCATGGATGTCCTCCGCCCTGGGGCGGGTGGAGGGTTCTGTCAGACTCTTACTGACTAAAAACCACCCCGGTGTACCATCTCAAACCTACGTCGCGGTCGCGGGAAAATACGATTCTTCCGCAAAACCTAACCTAACCTAACGAAGTATCACATTATGCAAAAACAAGCTAGTTACCTATCACGGCAGCTTATTTCCTTACTATTAGGGATGATGTTTTTTTTATTTATAACAATGTTTGTTTCCAAATAGTGCAATCAATATTAGATAAAAACGTTGTGTCACACTTATTTTAAAACTCTCGTAGAAGTGACGTCACGATTATGTAACTTCATACTAGCGCCCTAAATTGTCAGTATTGCGCGACAACGACGGGAATAATCCCCTCCAGAAACTCTTAAAGCGTGTAGCTTCTTCATATTTACATCGATTTAACAGATTTTTTCGGTTATCTCATTTTTACTATGCCTTCTATGTTTTTTCGAACATTTTTAATATTAATCATCATCCCTATTGGGCCAGATAGATAAGTTACCGATATCTTTTTTAATTCGACGAAAAGTCAAGATATCATAAATCAGCCTGTAAATTAAGCGGCGCGGAAGCGTTGACTTACTTAGTAAGATTGGAAAAACTAAAATTCGCCAATCATTCAATAATATCTATACCTACCTCACGAAAATTATAATGCTTTGTTCTCATGCTTGCGAATTGAAAATATAGCCGAACGTTAATTTAACAGAGTGATACTTCGCACATTCAGAACTGGCTGTCGCTGAAAACCAGCGGTGTGGCATGTCTCGCATAGGGTTAGAGCATTATGCTGAGCGAAAGCCGTTTTGCGTTTTGTAATTTTTTGGGTATGTATTTTTTTCTTTGCGTCACGTTTTACCGCAAATGAACGTATATTCTTTCTTTCTTTCAGAAACGAACCTAAATATCAGATTCCTGTTTAAAAAAAACGGTAATAATCTTCAAAATGTCCACCTTATCGTTTAATAGTCGCTGCTATCTTGCTTAACCCAATTACCTATAAATTACGATTATTATTTATCAATAATAAATTATCGATATGAAAGATTCTGGAATTGGGCCGACTTATCGTGTGCCATATGATTGTTACATATGAAAATGTTTCGTTCATAAACACTAGTGTACGAAGATAGTCGTCAAGGAAATACTGCTCTATCTGAAGATAGTGAATGACGGAACGGTTTAATCCTATACTTATGTATCATGCGACTATTTTAGTAAATGAGAGCCTACCTTTGATTACGATTACATCTAAGCCTGCTTCAGGAAACCGGCATGTCCTAGAATCAAAAATTTGAAGATAAGTGACATCTACCAACCCGCACTGGGCCCGCGTGGCAGATTACTAGCCCTCTATTTCGAAGAGAGGAGGCCTGTGTCCCAGCAGTGGGAACATTAGGGCTCGTGCGCACTGGCGCGACGCCATATCGCGACACAAAGGCACCGAGTGCTGCGCGACGAGCGTTGTCTTTGTGTCGCGCTGTGGCGCCTGTTTGTGGGAGCCTTTATAGGTTGATTATGCTTTATGCAACATCTAAGCCTGAAACGTGGTCGCTCACAATGGGCCTTATTATGTCCAGTATAACAACGCGTTCAGGGCGGTGTTGAGGCAGCCCCGCTTCTGCAGCGCCTCGGGCATGTTTACGATGATCGCGCATTCGCGTTCTATTAGGACGCTGCCTTAGAATTTGGACAACTTACTCATTTGTTTATTTTTGAATTTGTTATTTTTTATCATTCTAATTCTGTGACCTTTGTTTTGTTTATTTTAATTCCATTGACATTATATTCTATTCTGTTGCAGTACTGTAGAATTAATATGGGCTTTGCCTGAATTCAATAAATTTAATTTTAATTAATTTCAATGCTAAATATCACCCAAAGGGCAATGGAGAGGGCTATGCTTGGAGTATTCCTACGTGTAGCATACCTACTTATCTTTTTGACATGATTCATTTATTATAATCAAGACTACCTACTTTCCTTGGCTAGACAAAGGTTCGTTCCCTTATCTACAGTCAGATAAATAAATTGTTAAAGCAAATTGACACTGACACAACTGTCAATGAATGACAGCTGTCATTTGAAAACGCAATGATAGTAGTCAATTTGCCTTTAACATTTAATGTCCCTGACTTAACATACTATGTATTTGCAGACTTGAAAGACAAAACAAAACACTTGGTCTGGGAGTAAGCAAAAACAAGGAAAATACCTTTGTCCATTTCGCACAACAGCAATATGCGTCCAAACTGAATATGGATTGGATTGCATTTAAATAAATAAACCAGGAAATGAAGTAAATATTTTCAGTATTAGTACAGTAAATAAACTCATGTAGGACTTTATAAAGAATTGTTGACGTAACATAACGGCTAAAGTATGACGTATGGCGTTACGTAAGTATTAAGTTAAGTATGTTTAATCTGTGATACTGCAGTCTTTATCTATGAAATTTTGCGAACTCGTAAATTCGCAAACGTATGATTTTTC